>CM057451.1:1135559166-1136775000 GCA_016271365.2 Neoceratodus forsteri | reverse complement strand
GCCCCTCCACCCCTGGACAAAAAGGTCGGTGTCCAAGAAGAGAACACTGGCCAATTTGTCCTGGGTATCTGCCGTGAAAGTGGAGATCTGCAGCCAGGCCCTGCGATGCATCATGAGGGCTGTTGCCATGGAACGGGAGCAAGAAAGGCCATCTGGAGCTGGTGTTTAGCCAGTGCTTGAACCTGGTCTCTCACCATCTTTAACGCCATCTGCAAGGCAGCACATAGGTGAGGGAGGACATTATCAGCACTCCCATCAGGGAGTGACCAAAGTTGGCCATCATCAGGGTGTAGCTCGTCTGACGGAGTCCCAAGCAGCATCATCAGGCTTTTTGGTCCTTGTTAGAGGGGTTGTCCACATCCTCAACATTGCTGGTTTTCCTGAAAACGGAGCTGGCCACAAAACCCTCAGCCGAGGGTGGTCCAAGAAACCAGACAAGGTGCATGTATGGACCACATACTTGACTATATGTGCTGAGGGTGTCCCACAGGATGCTGCAAAAGCTCCAGAGCCGGTCCCAGGATTGCCTTGGCTATCAGGAAGGTGACCCTGGGAAATCGTTCCTGTCCAAACCTTCAGTGAAGGGATACTTAGCCCTTTTCTGAACTGGTTCCAGAGGGACCTCCATGGACTCAGATATCAATCTGAGAAGAGCCCCAAAAGACACCAACTGGCCCATAATTAGTAGTCAGTTCCTCCACCAATTCACGGTTGTACCCATGAGTCCCTGGGGACTGCATGGAGGACCCATCAGAGTCATACAAGGAGTCCTCAAACACAGTCCTTGGCCGTGTTTCACCGTGCACCACTAGTGGTTCATCTAAGTGAGTGATCTCCATGGACGTCTGGCCTGGCAAGCCAGTAGTCGCATGCAAAGTCCTTGGTAGGGCCTCCCTGCAAAGGCTGTTGTAGTGGCGGTTACACCTGGATCAAGGGAGAGACGGGTATCGAAGACACTTTAGCAGACTGTAATGGGTAGGACCAGTGGCTACCAGAGGATCACTGGGGTCATGGGTAGAGCCCTACCCTGCTCAAGCAGGACACACTGCTACCACAGCATGTTCTCATAGTGCCACCTCATTCTGCAATGGAGCTTCTCTTCATTGGATGATGAAGAGGATGAGAAACACCTGTGGTGGCATCTCCCAAATGATCGGGAGTATGAGGAATCCCTCGACCATGACCTTGACCGATGACTTGGCTGTCGACAGTGAGGAGAGGCTGGCAGAGGGGCTGCATAGATTACATGGACCAGCTCCTGCTGCGTGACCTTGGAGAGAGGCAGTCCCCTGGGAGGAGACAGTTGGGTTCACCGACTGCTCCTGCCCCTCTTGAGTGAGAGGTGAAAGGACTGGGGCCAAGAGACTGAGTGTTACTTGATCCCTTCTGACAATGGGTTGACTGGGTCAAGAAAAATCTCGATCTCCTGGTCAGCCTGTGTCAAGGCCAACAAGCCCAATGGGGATACCATGGAGCTAGCAGCCTGGCCCTCGATTAAGGAGGGCTTAGCCAAAGCCGAGCGCTCAACAGCCGTCGAAAGGTTGAGGAAATTACTGGAGCAGGGGAAGCATGCTCTTTCCCGGTCCCATGACCAATGGGATTTCATCAATTTCTTCTTGCAGTGGCGGGAGGGGCTCTCCCTGAAGGTCTGGAGGGACTTACATGTGCCTCTAAAAGTTCCGGAGAACAACACTGGCCTGGCCAGAAGCAGTGCAGAGACCAACGAGGTCCCTGCTGCATCTTTTGCCACTGCCTCTTCGATTGCCGCATGCTTGGCCACAGATGCTGCAGCCACAAAAATTGTCCCACAGGAACCCTAACACCTTACCGGAAGGTCATGTTCAGCTGGCCAGCTCAGAAGATGGGCATAGCAGTCTTCGCGGGACAAAGGGAGTAAGGGTTTGCAAAGGCCACAGGTGGCAATGTCATGCTCTGCCCTAAAGCAGTAGATGCACAAGGTGAGTGGATCCATCCGTGACATCTTTTTGTTATACTGGGCACAACACTTGAAGATTGGACCCAATTCAGACTCCTTGTTTTGCATCGCGGATGTCGAGCAACTGGAGCGGAACCGACAATATTTATTTGGCTTTTGTTGACTAGGTAGGGTGCACTAGGCATACATTTGCTTATTTTTAGGCATGACCTGGGAGGTTACAAAGAAAGTCAAAAGTACTGAGAGAACACAGCACAAAGCACCAGGAGTAGCATGGTACACACACACACTGGGTAAAGCAAACATTAGCATGGAGTGCAGGGATAGAACTGCGCAAGTGACAAGTGTAAGCGTAAAAGACATATGAGTTCACAGCATATACAACTGTGCAAGATAGCTCATCAAATTCTTAGAGAAATGGGGTGAAGGGATAGGAAGTAACAGACAAAGTGGTTAGGTACAGTGAGTTATCAGTGACGAGGAGAGAGAATGCAGGGGTTTGTGGCTTAGGAACAAGCACATACAGAGCACTGAAGCTGGTAGGAGCGGAATAATCATCTAAAGGAGTTGGCAACTTGGCTCTGGCATATGGAAGGTGGGATGCTATTCTAAAATGCAGGGACTGCAGTTGCGAAGGCCATTTCACCATACTCTGACCTAGCCCTAGGAATCAAACTGATCATGATCCGAGGATCTAAGGGAGCATGGGGTTTTTGTAAGGTACAAGGTGGGAGGTTAGGGAGTGGGGCTTCAGATTCAGTAGTGTGCTGTGGATAATTCTCCCCAGAGAAAGGTCACATAAGGCAGAAGGGGTTCGCCAACCTAGCTTAGTGTATAGAATGCAATGGTAAGTAACACAGTTGCATACTAGGGCAAAGTAACAGATGTTATTATACGCCACTTACACAGCAAGGTGCAGGAGGCGTGGGCAAAGACTAGCAGGCCATAGGTTAGGTTAGCTTAGGCAGGAGTAATCCACGTGTGATTATTTGTGTTGAAGAGAAAAGGTTGGCACTGGCTCTGCAGGCTATGCCAAGGCTAGTGTTAACTGCCTTGCAGGCAGCAGATATATGATGGAAGAATTCAAGGGGAAGGATCAAGTGTGACAGCAAGATATTTAAAGGAGGTGACGGTGTCCAAGGGGGAGCCATAGTCACAGAGCACTGTTAAAGAAGTGTTAATGTTTCTAAGCTGGTGGGGCGTAAGAAAGAGCATGGCTTGAGATTTTATATGATTCATTAATAGTTTGTTATCCTTGAACCAGGATTGGATAGCCTTGAGATTAGAAGTTAGGGCACTACTGAGTTCAACTACATCCGTGGCACTGCTATAGAACATTAAGTTATCTGTGTCCAGTAGCGGGGTGCTATTTTTGAATCAGTGGTGGGTGGAATTTATGTGCAAAGAGAAGAGTAAAGGCCCAAGTATAGACCCTTGTGGGACACCAAGTGAGGAGGAAAGATAATCAGAGAAAGAGGAGTCAATCCTAACTCACTGAAGTCTGTCAGAGAGGTAGCTCGTGAACCAGGGTAGGGGTCCGGATATCCCTAAGGAACTAAGTTTATTGTGTAGAACAGAGTGGTTTACCATGTCGAAGGTCGTCTTAAAATCTATAAATACAGCTCCAGTGTATTCACCTTTATCAGGATAGGTGTATACACTATTTGTTAGGGTGAGCAGTGCTGCTGTAATACTGTGACTTTTGCGCAAGCCATGCTGGGCAGGGTAAAGGAGGTCATAACTGTCAAGGTACGAGTTAAGTTGGATGGCAACATTCTTCTCGAGCAGGGTACTCAGAACTGGTAGGATGGCAATAGGTCTGTAATTGGATATTAGTTTGCGGTTCCCTTTTAATGTTGGCTTGCGCGTGCGCAAGGCAACATCCTGCAACAGCAGCACATTTCAGAGGTGTGTCAGTGTTGTGGCCAATGCAGGGGACGCTTTAGTGGGTGTGTCCTTCAGCTGCCAATCAGTGAGCATGCTGGCAATGACAGCAAACTGCAAAGAGAGCCAAACAGTTGAAAGAAATCTGCCGCTGCAATCAGATGCAGTTTCGTCATTGCAGTGGCAGATGACAAGACTCTGGCCATGCACATTACAGTGCACAGTAATGCACATGGCCGGAGTTACGAGCAATTGCTCAGTGTGCCGTTCCTAGTGAAACTTTTCAATAAATAAAACAGCCCCCGGCGCGGCTTTCAACAATGGCGGCTCCTGTCGCCAGCCACACACTCCTGCAAAGCCAACATAGAGGGTGGCCAATCCCCGTGTCGGCATTCATTCCACCCCCACCACACTGTGGCACACTAGAAGCCCACCCCAGTGTGCCCAGGCATTTTTTTTTTTTTTTAAATTTTCCAGACCATGGGATGCCCACTCCCGGATGTCTCCCACCCCCCAAGCTCAATTTCTTTTCGAAAGGAGCGTCAAATCCCTGGCATCATGCCCCCCCCTCCAAACTCATGGGCACACTCGGAGCCACCACAGTGTGCCCAAAAGTGTTTTATTTTTTTAACCTATAAATAAAGAAAACAGTCCCTGGAGCCTTTTTTTTGTTTGTTAAACTGTAAAAGAAAATTGTCTGCATCGTCTCCCAGTCCTCCTCCCCCACCCCAACTCTCCCTCTAGCACCCACCTCCCCACCCCACACCCCCAGCCCATACTTACCATCCAGTCGGGAGCAGTGATCTTCTGTGGACCAGGATGCGTCTGCACTCTTCAAAGCCGAACTACAAACAGAGGAATCCGGTAAGTGCTGTATAATGGGACTCAATGGGGGGTTTCAACTTAGGTTGATATCTCAGCCATTTTTAGGCATTTTGGCCCCACTTTTTCAACATGGGGTTCCTGGGACCCCACCTCATGAACATGTCACTGTCCTTTCGTTTCTCAGTCCAAAAAGGTGATTTTGCCGTCACTGCGCGGAATGACCTTTCAAGACCAATTAACAAAACGACAGTACCACTGTTCATGAGGTAGGGTCCCAAAAAGCCCATGCTGAAAATCTGGTGAAAGAATTCCAACAAATGACCGTGTTATGGGTGTGCATTGCACATTTTCTACACACACTCGTAATGTCGCCAATTTTTAATATTTTCACTCCACATTTTCAACATTGCCATTTTTTTAACACCTCCCTATGAACAGTACAGTTGTCATTTTTCAAATCCTGCTCAAAATGCGTTTTCGCACCCATGGCACAGAATGGCGCGGTCGCTGTGCGAAATCAACTTTCGGGATGGATTAACAAAATCACAGTGCCACTCTTCAAGAGGGGAGGTCCCAAAAAGCGAAAAAATTTCAAAAACTGACCACGTTACGGGTGTGTGTTGCAGTTTTCACATCCTGCCCGAAATGTGCTTCCACACCTGTGGTGCTGAATGGTGTAGTTGCTGTATGGAATCACCTTTCAGGATTGAGTAACGAAATGATAGCGCCACTGTTCATGAGGTGGGGTCCGAAAAAGCCCATTCTGAAAATTTGGAGCGAAAATACCAACAAACACCTGGGGCGTTAAGGTTTCCAACCATAACACCTACCCTGTAGAGACTGACAGGCGTCGAAGGTGTGACTTGGGTTCATCGGCCGTAATGCTCACGGCATTCTACCCCCACCCTACAGCCACTGACAGGCATCAAGGTGTGCTTTGGGGTCTTCGGCCCTAATGTTCACCCCATTCTCCTATACTGCACCCATCTCAGCTGATTTCCTTATGGAATGGGGTGAGCGTAAGGGTCGAAGACCCCAAGACACACCGTGACACCTGTTGCTGTCTGCAGAGTGGGGTGAGGTGGAATGGCTTAAGCGTTATGGCCGATGACCCAAAGGTACACCCCCAACGCCTTTCAGTCTCTGCGGGGGGGGGAGGGCTGGCGTTAGTTCAATACTTCACTGCCATTCCTATTACGCATCTCTGTAACTCCTGCACTACCAATACCAATGCCAGCAAGCCAACATTCGGCATTGACAAATGCTTGTTTGAATACTGGCATGATATTTGCCATTTTCCAGACAGATGGCACTACAATAAAGGAGATGGAGAGACTGAAGATTCTGGGTAATAGGACTGCCAACTCCCAAGCTGACAGTTTTAGGAGTTTTGGCTTAATGTCATCAGGGCCAGAGGATCTGCATTCAAGAATCTGAGAAGCTTATGGACATTATCGGCACCGACTGTTTAAAGAGGAAGGGGAGAGGTTGAGAGAGGATGGATTTCCGGGAGTGTTTAGGACTTCAGTGAAAGCAGTGAGATCATAGAATAACTTGTTAAAGGCATTGGATATGGTGAGGTGGTTGTTGCAGCTGATATCCTCAATCTCAAAAATATACTCAAAAATGTTGCGAAAAAAATGAAGCCTGTCAATGGTGCATTTAGAAAGGCCTACACCATGCATTGAGCTATGAAGGAGGAGACCTGACCATTTCCAGCGGAAAGGAAGATCTGACATCACAGGGCAGAGCCAAGGAGTATACCACCTGGGTGGGTGGGAGGAGCCTAGCTTAAAGATGTTTAGCAAGTTAACCCTTGAAAGGAAGACTGCAGAAGCATGGATAAGTGCACCATATCCACGTTCCTAGAAATACTTATTTTTTACACAGAACATCGAACCATAGACAATGACAGCAAAAAAAGACAAAAGATACATTTAGTCTGCCTGGAGTTCCCTCTCTGCCCCGTGACCTTTTGTATACAGGGTTTTTATCCCTCCCGTCCACCTTCCTGCTCCCCTCCCTACTGCCACCAATCAACCATCAACTCCTTCACTCTGTCCCAGCCATGCTTCAAACCATTTAAGGTCTTGGCGCCCGCCACCTCCGCTGGCAGACTGTTTCACAGCTCCACAACCCTTTCCGTAGAACAGAACTTCCTCACATCCCTCTTAAACCTACCCACCTACAAGTTTCCACTCATGACCTCGGATTCTTGATTCTAATCCAGCCCAAAAGCCATCCTGGTGCCACTTTCAGGCAGGGGCCCACTGTCTTCTCTTGTGAAGACAGAACAGAGGTAGTCGTTAAGGACAGCTGTTTTTTGTTCATCTTCCTCTAGTATCCCCACAGCCTAACAACAACCCCTCCCTGCTTTCTTTTTTCCTTACTATAGCTGAAGAATTATTTTTCCCCACCCTTGAACCACTCCACAACACACACAGACGGGTCTGCCTTTGTCTCCCTGACTGTCCTCTTTGCTTCCCTAGTTGTTATTCAGTACTCCCCCCCCCGCTTTTCCTTGTACCAGGTGAGCCTTCTTCTGCCATTGATGAAAACAAAAAAAACACGTTTGTGATAAAATTAAGACATGACCTGTTCAGCCTGCAAAAGAAATCAAGTGGCAGCCAAAACAAAGGTAAACCCCAAAACATGGGTAAGCTTACAGTCATGATGTCTTTTTCATCATTTTTGCAATAAACATTTGTGACAATTATTTATTTCAAAAGTTTCACCAGGAAAAAATATACCAAGCTTGTAACAGCTTATTTCCAGATGTGTCCTGGGGGTGGAGGATAGAAAGTGTACAGTAAATGATGTGCAAGTGAAAACACATAATCTGAGGGGCAGTAGTAATAAAAATACAAACAATGAAATAAAAGTAGAAATAAATACAAATGTGCAGTCACAATTTACAGGCAGAATATTCAGGGCTATACAATATAAAGGACTATAATCCAACCAACCTGTCAACACAGTGGTAGCATTACCACTTGTGACGCTGGTGACCCAGGTTCAGGAGCAAGCCTGGGTTGCTGGAGGGCCAGCCAGGGGAGGAGGATTGAGCGATCCATGGTCCGCACTCCTCCTCGAGGTGGGGGGGGGGCAGGGAGTTGCGGCATCCACTGCATGCCTGACCTCTAGCGGGGTTGGCACTGGACCACACATGGAGGTGGGGAGGATTGCGGCAGGCAGCTCAGAGTGCTGTGCATGGAGGTATGCGGCACCACCATTGGTGTCACTGCATGCCCATAAATCTGTGCTCAGGAGTTGGGAATCGGGAGAAGACAAGAATAAAACCCCCACCATGCCATGTGATGGGCTGTCAAGCCAAGTCGGCCCTGAGGCGCAACAGTACGCCGTTGCAGAAAGCCGGACTGTGGGCACAAAAACAGAGCAACTACAAAAAAAAAAAGGAAGAACTATAATGCAATTATGGTACAAGGGCAACACAGTATAATACAGTACATGGAGCAATGTCAGACAGTAGCGGATTACCACCACCCAGAATGCCATGGTGCCAACTAACAAACGCAGAGCAGGAGGTAGGCTGAGGAGCAGAATAGCACCAGGTAAGATTAACTGATGTAGATACAGTTATCTCTGAGGGGGTAGCAATTGTTCAATGCTTGGGGGGGGGGGATAACAACAACACGGGAGATGGGAATACAAGGGTCAGAGTTCAGGAATAGTTACTGGAGGAGGTGGCAAAGTCACGAAGAAAGGATTTGAGGGAAGAGAAGGGTGAGGCTGAGTAGATAAATTTTTAAGCTCTGGACGAGGAAGTCGCTTTTCCAATAGTTCCATAACTACCTCCACAATGCTCCACGACCCATGCAGGTCCAAGAAGAAACCATAGAGATCAGGTTGCAAACCCAAGGCCACCTCACCCCAATGAGTCCTTAGAGGAAGGTGAAGCTCTGCAGCATTTAGCTGCGCCGTCCTTAATTTAGTTTGTTCTGTAACCTTCAGCAAATATAAGTACAACTGCTCTTTAGTTTTCAGTTCCAAGTAGTGCATCTTTTCGTGTACAGCACTGCAGACCCAAGACACCTGCATGGATGCAATATGGATATGTCATCTGGCCGGCCACTATGGATAAAAATGTAGTTATGCTGGGTCCTTTAAAGTCTGAATACCCAAGAAAAGACCTTTCAAATGAGGAACAGCAGGGTTTTATTTAACTCTAAAAATTGAGTAGTGTTTTGCTTACAAAAGTGCTAAAACATTGTGAAAATGCATAGCACTTGCCTCACTGTGTTTAACAAGCGTAACACTTCTAGAAAACCTATATAAATACTTTCTGTACAGTTAGTATTGTCCCAAGAAAAAAACTGCTAATCAATTATTTAAAACCCTGAACATAGCTTACCTACGGCACAGACATATCCCTGTCTAAATCTGCCCTATCTTAAACAAGGGCAGCTGAAATATTATGGAACTCTGAGACATAGAGTGATGTCACAGGTGGGCAAGCTGAATGTTGCATAGCACAGCTTTCCCAGCAGTGATATCACATCCTGTTTCAAAGCTCCATGAAACGGCCACTCCCTTTATTTAAGATAGGAATAATTTAGACAGGGTTATATCTAGGCTGCTGAGTGCTGACACCTACAAGTAAGCCCAATGCCTTGTCTGACAGGACGTTTCATGGGCTTTCAGATCCTATGCACCCTTCCGTCCCCTTTAACTTTCTCGGGCTGTAAATCAAAGTCTGCATTATTGAATTGGTTGAGGCTCTGAGGTAAAAATGACTTGAACTTACGAGGCCTGGAAGATGGCCGTGGCTACCATGCATACAAACATGACGTAGAAGATCGGGTAGCCAAGCTGTAGATTTCCCTGGATTGAAAGGACAATCATTCCAGATACAGCTTTTACTGTCACGATGGTCGTGGAACCTATAGATACATTGAAACACCAACTTCAGTTATCAACAAAAGGCCTGAAAGTGCATTTCTAGTTGCTAGGATAGTAAAATCTAAGAGCATTCATAAGGTATGTTGCTAAAGTATCTTGTTAAAGTTCTAACGAGCTAACCTTTACAGGATTACAGCTGCCCCTAGTCACATTCACAACAAACAGAACATCAGGCCACAGTTTTTACTAATGGCAGCAAACCACATAATGTGTATTTTATATGCTTTATAATTTATTTTTTTTAATTCTCCGGGAACTGGGTAAGGCCGACTAGGTACAAGTGCCTGTTTTCAGGGGTGACGCAGGAGCACTGAGATGGCTGAGTGACTTGCTCAGAGTCGCACAGTATGCAAGTGGAGGTTGTGGGAATCAAATCTAGGTCTTCTGGATATACCAAGCTCATGCACAGCTTGTTACTCTAAGCTCTAGGCTATACTGCCAGCCCAACATTGTTTTCTGCCAATCAGGATTTTTTTTTCTTTTTTTTTTTTATGTTATCTATTTTCCCCTACGTGCTACCGCTCTCAGCCATTCCTTCAGGCTGTGCCAAAGCACCTCCGATCCCTACTGTTCCCGTGCCCTGTCCCTCATATTTGCAATCGTCCCCAGGGTAACCCGGACGTGACCCTTCGCCGGGCGGGCCCCCTTCTCCGAAGGGAGAGATACCTGTGGGTGCAGGCAAACGCACTACTTGGCCCTGGGGTACTGCTGAGGGGCGGATGGCTCCCAGGACATTGACGGCATCGGACTGCCAGGCAGCCATCATCCGGTTGAGTGCGGAGCCAGTTTCCATTTTTCTGGTGATGTTTCCCTCTCTTGCGCGCATCTGCGTTACCCCAGTCTCCATCGGAGGTCACTGCAGAGCAACACACTCCCACAACCCACCCCAGAAGAGGAGAGCAGTCCTCTGGACGCTCGATCCTCTCCTCCCCTGCTGACCACGAATCCGTTCCTGAACCCGGGTCACCGGCGTGGGTCGAGGTAAGGCGCCAGCACCTCAACCTTCTATGCCACTGGGCAGCTATCTTTCTTTTCAATATACACTCCTACGCCACTGGAAACCCACACTTTCAGGCTCTCCACAAGCACACCACACTGCCTGCCGGACTCGCCCAGCACTGCTGGACCTTTCCCTCAGCCTCTGGTACTTACTTCATCAGGAGGATTTGATTTAGCCCTGTGGGTTGGAGGAGGGGGTCCTCCTGCTGCCACCAGCAAGGAAGTGCCTTGTTCTGTCTGCAATGACCATAGTTAGAAAGGACCTGATCACTTTGATGGTTTGGTAGTGTGGTAGGGGCTGCCAGGGAGGCTATCAACTAGAGTGCCCAGTGCAATCCTTTTCCATGTTCAGGGTCCCGCCCACCACTGGCATGCGTGCTACCACTTAAGAGACCTGGGGGTGGGGACGCTTGGAAATGTGTAATCACTCTAGCTGCCAAGAAAGAGTGCCTCCACAAAGCCAATCCCAGGAGGCGCTCTGGAGGCGAAGTGCAGCCACCCACCTTGTGGGAAGGAAGCATCCGATGGCATGCCTCTCAACCTTCTGTCAGTGAAATGAGGGACATGAACAATTAAAAATGAGGGACACTGATCCCCACAATGTGGGACACATCCTCAAACATGGAGACAAGCTCAAAACGTTGTGAAAAACATCATGTTTACCAGCACAAACTTTACTGTTGATTTAACATATTACAATATTATAAATTTCTGCATTAAAGTCTGAATTTGTAGTACATTTTCTGTGCGCTGCACCTTTTCCACGAGGGACATATGAGGGATGGAGCAATTCTGAGGGGCAAAATGTGGAAATGTCCCTTGTAATGAGGGACAGTTGAGAGGTATGTCTAATGGACTCTGCATCCTTCACTGTTCCTGACATTCTTGGCTCGGGGGGGAGTGACCCCGGGCCGCCACTGGCCAGTGTGCAAGAGCAATGCCCCTATCACTTGCCATCAGGGAGCTGGCATCCCAGGTACTTAAAGCAGCAGTGCATAACAATGGTGAAAATGTTCACCCATACTTTTTTATTCTATTTTAGATTGCTCCAGCTCACCTGAGTTGTGTGATACCCTTCTTTCCTCATTTTGAGTCTGCTTTAGCACTTCTTTTAATATTTGAAATAATAAAAGTACACTTCTTTTAATATGGCTCGGACCACGTGTTCATCAGTATTCTCAGCTGTTTTTGTACACCTAATACTGTCCCATAAGGTCAGGGAGCACTGCCTGCTGCACGACAGTTCACTGTAGTCACAATAGAATTAAACAACTGGTGTTCAAAAACAACTGACAATACCAATGAAAACCTGGTCAGAGCCATATTAAAAGAAGCGCTCCTTTTATTATTTTGACCATAAAACAGTGGTCGTCAAGTCCACGCAGTACTGCAGTTTTCTGAAGACCACAGCTGCCATAATGCTTGTATTCATGGGTGCTGTGTTTCTAACTCAATTAGACAAAGGAAAATCAGTTTACAGCATTAATGACAGCAGCTGTAGCTCGAGCTCGAGCTGTAAAACTGATGTGCAATGTCCCGACCTTGATCCAGACTGGGAACCCCTGAGCAAGGTGGAAAAAGTGTGGTAGCCATACAGAAAAAAAAAAAAAAGTATTCAGAGCATGATCGACAAATTCTTCAAACCAAGTCAGACTGACACTTTACAAAATGCTGCCGATTAAAGTTTTTTTTTTTTCTAAAATGAACTGCACTGAATAAAGTCTTCAGCACTCATTATTTGATTTTGTTGTTGGCCGTTTTAAAGTGCTGCAAGGTGTTTAACACACTGTGTGCAGTTAGCAGCTGAGTACAGTCTCTACTGTTTGCAGTTTAACTGTCCATTTCCTGTATCGGGCATAACTGTAAAACATCAGTGCACACATTATAAGCGGTGGGGACTATATTTAATAGATGTTTTCATTTATTCATTTTTCTCAAGAAATAAAGATGGCTGCCAATATGACTAAGAAATACCACGGCAGACCTGGTAAGGATTAGGAGAGAGACAATAAAAACACTAATTGGTGAGCAGCATTGGAGGCACCTAGAAAAGTCGATTTCACAGGCATGCAAATATTTTTTGTTAATTTAATGTGAAAGTTGTACTGCTACTTTAATAAAAAAATGTCCCATGGGCATTCTAATCACACTACTAGAACCTCCATACAGAAACCAGTCTAACCAGAAGTGGCAGAACAACTCAAGTCATTCCAGTCCGTTTGGGTGCTTTTCAGCCCTTCTGCTTATAACACCAATGCCTGGAACTCTTTAGCTACTGAATACTTGATTATAACCAGTTGCCATGTGCCCCCTTTGGGGTAGTGGTAGAGCCCAAGGTTGTCAATCAGGCACAGAACTCTGGAGCCATGAGGATTCTGAAGGCAACTAGGACTCTCTGAGGTTCTCGGCTGCAGATCTGCTCAACACACTCTGCTGACCGAGTTCTTGTTTACCCACAACCTGTAGTCACGATAAAACTAAAGCGTTACCCTTTCATGTACTCGTAGGGGTATGGAAGAAGTGAAACTTACCCAATACTGCCACCAGCAGTAGAATAATGAATATGTAGTTTACATTTCTTTGCTTATAAAAATACAGCAGTAGACAGAAGACAATGATTTCCACAAGCTATAAGTACAAAATGAAACAAGAGCTTTAGTTAACATAATTTGTTTTATAATGAACACAATATCATTTACAGTTTCGATTAAAGTTAACCTATTGTGGGTTTGGATAGCAGGGATGAATGGCAGTCATGTGACGCTACTGGAAGCCCACCCACCTGACAGTCTGCCAAGGTACTGTTCTTCATTAATTATTATTAGTATGTAAATTATAAATCTGACTTTCAAATGACTTGTTTAAGCAACAGGTAACCTTTGCTGAGTGCTGGCTATAGAGTCACATTGAATAAGAAATGTCAGAATATATTTTTGGACTGGTTAACCCTTTTGTGTATGAGGGCTTATATTTATACTGCTATCTATTACTCACACATATATTACACACAGAATAAAATATGGGGTGGTGTGTGTAAAGTACAGTTACCTAAGAACTTACCGTAACAGCAGATCTTCTAGAGAGGCTCTTGCAGTAGGCAACATTATTAGAACTGTGCCGCCGCCAGCACTAGGACCACACGGAAAAATTAGCTAGCAGTGTCAGGCAGGAAACCACTCACCCAGCGTCATGTGACCAACGTCGGTCCCCGTGCCATATTAGGGCAGTCCCCCACAACCGCCTCCAGTTCTCCCGCTGGAGACCTGTGAAACAGGAGCGACTGGAGAAGAAGAGGGCTCCTGGAGCCCAAAGAAAGGCTGACTACAAAAAAGCAGCAACAGCAGGGGGAAGGAGGGAGGGGAAACCTAGCCTACTGCAGGAGCCTCTCTCGAAGATCCTACTGTTATGGTAAGTTCTTACGTAACTATACTATCTTACTCCGAGAGGGCTCTTGCAGTAGGCAACACTATTAGGAGGGAGTCCCAAGCAGTGTAAGTCAAACAGAGACTGAACACAGGGGGCAGGAAAAGGTCTGCAGTAGGCGTGGACTGTAGGACAGAAAGCCTTGAAGGACGGCTAGTCCAAAGCCAGCCCTGTGCCTATAGGCAACATCCAGACTGTGATGCTTCATGAAGATGTGCACAGAGCTCCAAGTGGCTGACACATAGATGTCAGCAGCAGAAATGTTTCTGAAACAAGCAGTAGATGCTGCCCTGCCTCTGGTTGAATGCTTTTCAACTTTCCCCAGAAGGGGTTTGTTGTACTTCTGATAGCAGCACAGAATGCAGTTTGCTCACCATTTGGATAAACCCTGTTTTGAAACTGCAGCACCCTCCCTTTTGGGTGCAAAGGAAACAAAAAGCTTATCCGTCTTGGTACAGACTTCGTCCAATTTGTGTAATAACGTAACATTCTGTGCACATCCAAAGTGTGCAGAATTGCTTCCCCTAGATTAGAATGCTCAGGGTAATATAATACTGGCAAGTGCATAGTCTGGCTTAAAGTAAACTCAGAAATCACCTTCGGTACAAACTTAGGATTTGTACGCAGAGCCACCCCGGTCTCTGTGGAAAATCATATAGAGCTCCTTACACATAAAGGCCTGAAGCTCAGAAATTCTTCAAGCAGAAGTGACAGCAACTAAAAATAGCGCTTTCTGAGACAGATAGCACAGGTCGCAACTCGTGGCCAGTTCAAAGGGAGGCAAAGTGAGTTTCTCAAGGATAAAGTTCAGATTCCACAGGGGAACAGGGTTCCTAACCGGGGGGTATTCCCTTCAAAAAAGTACAGGAGATCTCCAGCTGAGCCAAGGTTTTGCCTTCCATGGAAATGTGGTAGGCGGATATGGCAGACAAGTGGACCTTCAGTGTGGAATAACTATAAGACTTGAGGGACTGGGCAGGAAAAGGGGTCCCAACCTTTGGCGGCTGCCCAGATAGAGAATCTTTTCCATTTCATCTTGTGGGTGTGCCTTGTAGAAGGCTTTCTGGCCTCTACAAGGACTTTAGCTACTCTGGAGGAGAGGAGACCTCAAAACGAGAGACAGCTATGTCTGAAGGTGCCACACATGCAGGTGAAGGGACTTAAGGTCCGGATGGATCAGCCTGCCCTGATCCTGAGTCAGATGGTCCTGGCAGAGAGAAAGAGGAACTGGAGGCGCCATCGCTAACTGCTGGAGCAGAGGGAACCATATTTGGCATGGCCAATATGGAGCGATGAGAATCATCTGCACTCCCTTCACTTGCAGTTTGAGGAGAGCCATCTGCAAGAGTGGGAAGGGAAGGAAAGCATACAGGAACTTCCCCATCCAGCAAAAAGACAGCATGTCTCGCAAAAAGACACCAGGTCCAGGAACAAGTGAGCAGAAACTGGATAGTTTTGCATTGTATGGAGAGGCGAACAGATCAAGATCTGGATGACCCCAGAGGTCGAAGATGTCCTTGACCACTGACTGATGCAGTTCCCACTTGTGAACCCTTGCCTGGGTGTGGCTGAGACTATCTGCCAGGATGTTCTGGACACCCTGGGCAGGGACTGCTGTTAGCTGTAGCTGGTGCTGCACTGCCCAGTACCCCACACACATCGCTTTCCTGCACAAGGGGTATGACCGAGTGCCTCCTTGTTTGATTAGATACCAGACCACACACATGTTGTCCAACTGAATCAGGAGTGGTCCCGGGAAGGCATACAGCACAGCATGCATCTCGAGTATGCGGATGTGCAGCGAGAGCTCCCGCTGAGACCAGGATCCCTGGGTTCTGTGATCTCCCAGATGTGCTCCCCAGCCCTGATCTAAAGCGTCTATCATCAGGGTTTGAGCAGGCAGGAGAGGCTGGAAAGGGACCCCCTGCAGAGATTTTCCAGATTCTGCCATCAAAGAAGGTCTCTTCACATAGGGCTGGACAGCAGAATCCTGTTATTAAGGTTGTCTGACCCTCTGATCACACTGTGCACTGAGCATTCACTGTGTGACTCGCACGTGGAGCCAGGCCTGGGAAACTGTGGGGATAGCCGCTGCCATGAGACCCAGGAGGTGGAGGACTGATCTGGCCATTACCCAATGGCTGGAGGCCAGAAGCTGAGCTTGCCTCTGCAGCATTTCACCTTGTTCAAGGGGAGGTAAGCCATACCCCTGGGTAGTATCCAGAACCACCCCAATAAACTGAAGGAGTAAGGCGAGACTTGGGGGGGGTAATTCCCCGTAACCCCCACTATGAGGAACAGATCCACAGTAGCTTCTATAGAACCCTCCAGGCCATCCTCTGATTTGGCTAACAGAAGCCAGTCATCGAGGTATGGAAACACATAGTGGCCCTGGTGGTGTAAAGCCACTGCCACCACCGCTAGACACTTGGTGAACACTCTGGGTGCCAATGACAGGCCAAAGGGGAAGGCCTTGAATTGGAAATGCTCCCCCTGGAAAGTAAACCTGAGGAATCGGCGGTGGGCAGGGAAGATAGGGATATGCAGGTAGGCATCCTGCATACCCAGGGCACAGAGCCAGTGCTCCTGATGCAGCAATGGCAACAGACCTGGGAGGGTCAGCATGCAAAACCTCTTGTACTCTATCTAAAGCTGGAGTGTGCTGAAGCCCAGTATAGGCCGTAGGTCTCCCGTCTTTTTTGGGACCAGGAAGAAATGGGAGTAATACCCCCTTCCTACACGGCCATGAGGAATGGATTCTATTGCAGACTTTCACAACAGAGCGTGGATCTCCGCTCTGATAAGTGACGGGTGAGCTTGCGGGTAATGAGAGGGACCTGGAGGATTTTCTGGAGGTCTCTCTATGAACTCTATGGTGTGACCCTGAGCTATTAGCTGAAGTACCCAAGAGTCTGCCGTGATCGCTTCCCACCTGGCCAGGTGACTAGCAAATCTGCCCTCGACTGGTTCCTCCTGAACTAAGGGTGGAGGAGGAATGGCAGGCCGTGAGTCAAGAGGCAGAGGGAGGTTGGACAGTGCCACCACGGACTGTCTGTGTGACTTGGTGGGGGGGGGGGCAGAGCCAGATGAGGGAGCCCGACATTTGCCCTGACATTTGTCGGGCTGCTGCCTTGCCTGGCGCCTTCGCTTGCGGTGAAAAAGCTGCTGTGGCTTGGGATTGGAGTGAGAGAGAGACTGCATCGAACAAAGTGCCTTCCCTCACTTCTGCAGATCGGTCGTGATGTCTTGAGTGTCTCCTCCAAAGAGAACCGAACCTCTAAAGGGGGAATCCAGGATAGACATTTGAACATCCTGGGTGAAACCAGATACCCGCAAGCAGGAGTGTCTCCGCAGATGGACCACCGTTGCCGTGTTTCTGGCGGAGGCATCTACAGTGTTGTAAGTTGCTTGTAAGGTGTGACGGCAAGTAATCTCTGCTGTCCTAACTGATCAATTTTGGTCATGACTTCAGAGCCTGGCAAGGCCGAAAATTCAGCTTTCAGTTGACCCAGAATGGACTTCTGGTAGCAAACCACGTGCGCTACATAATTCAAAGCCCAAAGGGCCAGGGTAGAGGATGAATAAACCCTGCAACCAAACTGGTCAAGTTTCCTCAACTACTTGTCAGTAGGGTGGGTACTCATATGCTTAGGTTGAGTGGAGTGATCGTAAGCCGCACTGATGACCACCGAATCAGCTTTGGGGTGGTTAACCAAATTGTCTTTCCCCTCAGGGGTGTGAAATAATCTGTCCGCCTTCTTGGAGATGGTGCGACTGACGACAGTTGCTGCCATACTGTAGTGGCCAAATCATTGTGAGGCTCCATCCAAGGGGGGATAAGAAGAGGTCAGCTCCAGGAGGTCAAGGTGCTCTGCCAGCCTCCGGCCTTGAGGATCCTGTTCTTCTGTCTTCCAGCTGTTGGCCTCCTGAATTTTCCGGAGGATATCCATGAAGGAGGGGTCCTCTGGAGGAGACTTAGGGGTCTCCTTTGGCTTGGGATCCTCTGGTGGGGGGGACTCAGAGCTCGAGGAAGAAGAGTCAGAGTGCAAATCAGAGCCATGTGAAAGGCTCCTGTCCAGGGACAGGGACCTTTGCCTGGTGTCCTCCTTCTGAGGAGCAGCCAACCCACGACCCTGGTCCTCTCCCGCAGAGGCACCTAACGTGCGTCTGGAAGTGGAGGGATGAGACTCAACGGGTGAGAGAGAACGTGGGGTAGGGGCCGGCTGGATCGGCGCGTGGGGCATGGCCGGCTGATGTCGGTCCAGCTCCAACATGAGTTGGTGCTTGGCTCTGTACCACCATGATGCAAAGAGGGCATTGTGATCCACAGATGGCTGTGGTGGAGGATGCTGATAAACAGGCGCTGGATATCCTGACGGTGGGTTGCCTGGCATTCGGTACCCTGGTGTTGGATATCCTAGCATTGCATACCCCGGTGTCGGGCAGCCTGGCGTAGGATGGCATAGAGCAGGGTAGCCCGGCATCGGGTAGCTTGGCGTAGGGCCTGACAGCAGTATGGAAGGACCTGACTAAGGTCCTGAAGGGGCGCATGAAGGCCCAGGGAGAGTATCCAGCTGTAGGCCTGCTGGGGATGCCGGCGTCAGACGACCCACCGGTGGGGGTGAAGCTGGCACTGGCTTGGGCGGGGTGATGGGCATCTCTAGAGTCTGGGAAGGAGGGATCCCAGATGGAGGCATCATAGGCGGAGTGGCCGGGAGGTCCCCTAGGGGGTCCAGCATAGAGCGGCCTGGCATTGGCTGGTTGATCGAGCCAGCAGGTGGCAGCACCACTGGCTCCGGGTGGGGGGAAGAGTGTCAGAAGGCCCCAGCAGAGGAGATGAAAGGCTGTCCCAAGAAGGGTGGGGGATTCTCCTCGGGTCGGCTGCAGCCCAAGCGGCAGCAGGCGCTGGTCCACAGGACAGACGTCAGACCTCGAATAGGGGTCCGATGTGAGCGCCAGGGCTGTACAGCTGTCGGCAGAGTTGGCGTCCAACGTACCAGATGAACCACTCGGCTTAGGCCCGGAAATTTATTTATTTATTTGACTTTGGTAACCAGGTAGGTGCGCTGATCCCAGGGACTGTTTTCAGGCATGACCCGGGTCACGTAATGTGGCCAGAGCATGTTACAGAACAATAGAAGACAGCTAAAGTACAATGTAAATCATAAATGTCAAACATCAAAATCACAAGCATAAGAAAACAGACATGCGAAATCACAGGTAATACAGTAGTTTGAGAAATCAAAATGCCCTGATAGACTAAAACACTACTGTGTTGAAAATAACCAGTTGGAAATCCAACAGGCATGTTGCATAGGTAAGGTTCAACGGTGAGTTAGAAAAGACTCAGGGGTAGGCGAGGCAGGAGGTGGGGGAGGGGAAGGGATTAGGCAGTAGGAGAGTGTAGGGATACTAGTCATGTGGGGAGGGTGGCAGTGGGGGGGGGGCTACACCCCAAAGCATTTGCAGGCGGATGACAACAGGAGCCAGTCCTTGAGCCAGGATTTGAACTGGCGGTGTGTGTCAGTAGTGCGCAGTTCGGTAGGCAGATTATTCCACAGAGTAGGGGCTGCCACTGATAGGGCTCTACTCCCCATGTTGGTGGATACCCTGGGGATGTGCGGTGGTGGGGGGAGGATACAGCTAGAGTGGAGGCTGCGATGCATGGTGCGAACGGAGAGGAGGGGTGAAAGAGGGGATTCCTGGCCAATACGGATGGCAGAATCAACCTTGCAGTATATGGCGAAGTTGAAACGGGCCTGCAGTGGGAGCCACCCCAGAAAACTCAAGAGGGCACAGTGCTGTGTCGGTTATACTATGATATCCCTAAACTCAGTTTCCTGATTCTCAAGATACCGACCCCAGTAGCCAGAAAGTCATTGTGCCGAAACAATCAGATGCCCGAAACTACTATTTCAGGCATCTGATTGTAAAATTTACAAAGTGAAATGGGGAGCTCCGCCCCCCCACAACTAAAATATCTAACTCCGAGGGGGATCGGACCTCTGACTTAGAAAAAACTGTTACGGCGGCGCAACGATGCAAAATGTTGCAGGACGCAATGCGAGATAGAACCCGCGCCTCCCAGAACTCAGTGGCTGAGCTGCCAGTGGTTTAGCCCTCAACACCACTGGGGCAGCTTGGCCAGCCTTCCGATTCCTGCACTATTTCAAGTGCATATACAGGGGTAAGATAGCAAAGCGTCGCATCCGCTATCTTACCCCTGTAACGTCCGTCGGGTTTCCTCACTGTCAGGCTGCTCACTGTCTGGCTACTGAACCTGTCGGGCAACAGTGCCCGTGCAGGTCAGTGGCAAGACAGTTAGCCTCGGCAAACCATAAATGTACCAGTGTGTTGCGTAGGGAGCCGACAAGGTGAACTGACAGGCACTGTTGTAAGCTTTGTTGAGTTTGGCCATGCTAGTTGCAGAGGTCCTGGAGTATATAGGGGAGCAGTACTCCTGGATAGGGAGAAAATTACCCTGGTTGATGGCAAGGCGGGCCTCTGAGGTGAGGTGTTGCTGGATTCTGAAGGCAGAACCTAGTTTTTGGTGGAATCTTAGGACTAGAGAGTATGTGATCGGAGGAGGAGAGGGAAGGGTCAATCACTACTCCAAGGTATTTAAAATGGATGACTTCTTCAAGAGCATGACCATCAGGGGATACGACGTTTAGAGGGAAGCCTGACTTGTATTTAATGAGGAAGGTCTTGGATCCGAACAGCATTGATTTAGTTTTTTTGGCACTGACCAGAAGGAGGTTATCAGCAAACCAGTTATGGGCAGCCGTATAGTGAGTCAGTGGAGGAAATGACAGTGGGGGATTTGTCACTGCAGAAGAGCACAATGTCATCAGCATAAAGGAGTGAGTGACAGCTGAGACTGTCCAAGGGAAGGGAGTTAATAAATAAAGAGAAAAGGAGGGGGCCCAAGGATAGAGCCCTGGGGGACACCTGTGGAGACCGGCTGGGTGGGGGGAGCAAGCAGAGCCAATGCACACAAATTGGGAGTGATTGGTGAGGTAGCTTTTGAACCAGGCTGTGACCTCTGGAGAGCAGCCAAGGCAACTAAGTTTGGAGATGAGAAGGGCATGATTTACTTTATCAGAAGCTTTGAAGAGGTCAACGAAAATCGCGCCAGTGGCATTTCCGTGGTCCATGTCTGAAGGGCCTAGGGGTGGAAGAAGCCTCTGAATCCTCGGAGGTCCCTGCTTAAACCGAGACCAGCTCAGGTGGGGGGGGGGGCCCCAAGGGCTGCTCTGTAGCAGAACGAGCAGGTTTGGCTGGAGCGGCACCTCCCTTACCGATAGAGGGACGTTCACCGGCTGCAGTCTCGGAAGAGGTCCCCGGCCTGGAGGGAGACCGATCCCAGTCCCGGTGCTTGTCTTTGTCCCGCTTGTGTGGCTTCTGCTTATGGGAGCCAGAAGAGTCCCCCGGAGATGAAGAAGTGCTCCGCACCTGCTGCAGTTTCTTCTCCACAGAAGCCAGTTTTTGGTTTAAAAGATGGGCTTCCAGAACTTTTTGACGGTGCTTTTGTGTGGCCTGGTTGAAGCTCTGGTAGGTCTCACAGTCCTTGGTGTTGTGGTCAGGCTCCAGGCAGAGAAGACACGAAGTATGGCCATCTTTCTCTGGGATCTGCTTGCTGCAGGCGCACTTGTTCTTGCGAGATTCGGTTGGCGAAATAGAAAACATGCAATCCAATGTCCAATAACATTAATTTTACTTCAAAAATAAGAAAACATTCGAAAGATATACTTACCGAAAATAGCGATCGACTGTAGCAGCATTCTGTGAGGTCTGATGTGTGCAGGTTGACAGTGGGAAAGAACTGGAGAAGGGCATGAGGGACCACCCTTATATGGTGCCGGGACCAATGTCGGTTACGTGATGCTGGGTGGGCAGTCCCCCCCTGACACTGCTAGCTAATTTTTCCACGTGGTCCTAGTGCCTGGCGGCTTGGTCCTAATAGTCCTAATAGTGCTGCCTACCGCAAGAGCCCTCCTGAACGGAGATCAAGAATTTTATACACACCCAAGGTGTTGGATGCCACATTAATCCAGAGAGCGAAGGGTGAGAGGTTTGTCTAGGCATCCAACACCGAGGGTCTGTGTAAAATTCGAGTTTCTGCACTACCCTGTATTTTATTTTATATAATTGCTGGGTTTCACTTTTTCACTACAGCAATTGTATAAAATAACAGGCATTCCGGTGAGACCGCGGTCCAGTTGGGTTTTAGCGCCTGCTGAAAGTTAAGGATTTTTTCCCCCCTCGTGGTTGCTTTCTTTAAAAATGTTTTACAGCAGTTTTTTTTTTTTTTTTAAATAACTTACCGTCGAGTCTGAGTGGTGGTGCAGTTTCAGGTGAGAAGGCAAAGTGGCCAGTGGTCAGGAATGGAAGAGCTGTGGCTGGTGCATGTGCAGAGTGAGGGAAACCTGTGTTTGTCATTATAAACACTCCTTTATAATGGCAAATTACGCAACAGGTTTCCCTATGGACAAATTCATCAACTTCTGTGTGCGCTACATTTGTTTCTATGTCTGCCTCCATTATATCAATCTCTTTCTGCACGCCGTCTATGTCTCGTCTGGCCTTCTAAATCAAACTTAAAATCAGATCATTCGATGCCTTATTGAAGATCCTCTCCCAATCCTGCATCAAAAATAACATCATCTGGGCCATACGCCGGAGGTATCTGAATTCATAGACCTCTCGGAATTTTCCTTAAATGCGGCAATAACGTGACAGAGAAAATGCATGCATTTGGCATCTAACCAATTTCTTTTTCATATTTTCTCGTAGCGTGCCACCTGGTTCCTGCTGAGCGCTGTTTGTACTGGGTAATGGAACAAATAGCCTGTTGCATGCTGCCTGGTCAAATACTACTGTATACTTGTTCCCTTCCATTTCACTGAACGTTAAAAAATTCCAAATTATTGTTAGCTGCTTGGCGTTCTGTGGTGGTAGCGTTGTTACCCTCTGCCATTTTGTAACCCGCCTGCCAGCCGTCTGATTTGGGTCTTACACACAGGGAGCAACCCATACGGTCCTATGGGCAACCGCAAAGTGAACAAAGCAACAACAGAAAGCAAATTATTGGGCTCACAACACTCCCGGTGTCCAATGTGGTGCTACTAGCTGCATAAACAGTCGCAAAAGGGTGAGGGGGTGTAAGACCAGAAACCAGATGGCACGCTACTAGAAAATATGAAAAAGAAATTGGTTACCTGCGGCTTATGGCCTAGATAATACTATTTTGATGCAGGACTGGTGGAGGATCCTCAATAAAGCATCAAGTGATCTGATTTTAAGTTTGAATGAGAAGGCCAGACGAGACATAGACAGCGTGCAGAAAGACATTGATATAATGGAGGCAGACATATAAACAAATGTAGCGCACACAGAAGTTGATGCCTTTTTTTTTTTTTTAAATAAGCTGATTGGTCGACATAGCACGTCAGTGCACGTTGATGTCTTTGCTGCTAGGGTCTGCTGCGGACGCACTTAAGTGGTGCCGGTGTGGTTTTATTTATCGATGTAAAAGTTTGGATACCACCTGTTTCTTTATAACCTGCACTTTATGACTCCAGTTTTAAGCACCTTTGACACTGAATAAAGAAGAAATCAGCACATGGTAAGCTGTCTTGATTTAATTTTGCTTACTGAGGCTGGTGCTCGTGGGTCTGAGCAACACCAAGTGTTTGGAGCTATTTTGGGAACCCCCCTCCCCCTTTTTGCTACAGTTTATGTAGCTAGTAGCACCACACTGGACACGGAGAGTGTTGTGAGCCCCACACTTTGCTTTCTGTTGTTCCTATGAACAATGACAAAGTTCATTCCTACAGCATACGGTGAAAGAGCCTACAAGGGGAGAAAATATACTTGATCTAGTACTTACAAACAGGGATAGTGTAGAGGAAGTGATAGTGGGAGATTGCTTGGGAACAATTGATCATAATGTAATAAGTTTTAAGATTCAAATAGGAAGTATAACAATTAAGGCAACTACAAACGTGTGGGACCAGAAGGACTGATTTTGATAGGTTGAGAAAGGTCATTAAGGAAGAATTGAAGAATACAGAAAATGCAATAGGAGTTAAGGAAATGTGGATAACTATTAAGGGAGCTTTGATAAAATCTAAGGATTTATGTTTAAGAAATATAGGAAAAAACAAAAAAAAAGGAAAAGGCCACTATGGTTTAATAAGGATGTGATTGGGGCAATAAGGGATAGGAAAGCAGCATTTACAGTAGACGGCATAAGAAATCTGAGAATGAAAAAGAATTATATACAAAGACAAGTTGAGAAAGATAGGAAAGACAATAAGAAAGACAAAAGCAGTGAAACTAGGGTAGAGGAATAATTAAAACACATTTGTTCCCATAGACGCCATATGGCGTCGGACCCATCCATTGCTAGATATGACCCAAAATGGCCACCGGGGGAGCAAATGAACTAAGTTAAAAGTAGACAAAGTGATGGGACCAGATGGATTACATCCTAGGGTTCTGAAGGAACTAAAGGAGGAACCTGCAAAACCACTGAAAATGTTATTTACTCTATCGCTGAATACACGAGTGGTCCCTAGTGACTGGAGAATGGCTGATGTGGTCTCAATACATAAGGGAGGTTGTAGAGAGGAGGCAGGGAATTATAGACCAGTTAGCCTCACTTCAGTGGTGGGTAAGATGATGGAGGTGTTGATAAAAGAAAGAGTAGTAAATTACTTAGTAGAAAACGAACTGTTGGACAATAAACAGCATGGATTCACTAGTGGAAGATCTTGTCAGACAAACCTGATTGAGTTTTTTGATGAGGTAACTAAGATAATTGATCAGGGAGTGCAGTGGATGTGGCCTACCTTGATTTTAATAAAGCCTTTGATTCTGTTCCTCAGCCTAGGTTAATAAACAAGCATTTGCCAATGCTGAATGTTTGCTTACTGGCATTGGTAGTGTAGGAGTTAGAGAGATGCATAATATAAATGGCAGTGAAGTATTGAACTGAAGCAAACCCCACCACCACCCTGTAGAGACCGACAGGCATTGGGGTGTGCCTTTGGGTTGTCGGCAATAACCCCTATGCCACTTCACCACACCCTACCCTGCAGACATCGACAAGTGTCATGGTGTGCCTTGGGGTCTGTGGGCCTTATACTCACCCCATTCCGTATGGAACACGGCGAGATGGGTGCTGTTTAAGAGAATGGGGTGAACTTTGGGGCCCAAGAGTCCAAGGCACACCTCGATGCGCGTCACTGGCTGCAGGGTGTGGGTGGGGGTGGAATGGCATGAGCATTACAGGTGACAATCCCAAGTCACACCCCTGATGCCTGTCTGTTTCTACAGGGTGGGGCGTTATGGTTGGAAACCATAATGCCCCGAGCGTTCGTTGGTATTTTCACTCCAAATTTTCAACATGGGTTTTTTTGTGACCCCACCTCATGAACAGTGGCAATATCAGTTTGTTAGCCGAAGGCTGATTTTGCACAGCGACTATGCCATTTGGCACCACATGTGCGAGAACGCATTTCGAACAGGATGTGAAAAATGACAGCTGCACTGTTCATGGGGAGGTGTAAAAAAATGGCAATGCTGAAAATCTGGAGTGAAAATATAAAAAAACTGGTGAAGCAGCTTATCCATTATGTAAGGAAATGGGCAGACTGGGTGGGCCAAGCGGTCCTTATTTGCTGTCAAATTCTGTGTTTCTATGTAAGTCACGAGTATGCGTAGAAACTGCGCAACGTACGCCCGTAATGTAATTAGTTTAGGGATTTTTTACGGCAGATTGTCAACACAGGCATTTTGGAACCTCCGCTCATGAACAGTGTCACTGAGATTTTCTTCATCTGTCCCGAACACTGATTTCCCACAGCGACCACGCATTTCTGCGCCGGAAGTGCAAAAACACATTTCGGCCAGGGTGTGAAAAATGACAGCTGTACTGTTCATGAGGAGGGGTGGAAAAATGCCACTGTAGAAAATCTGGACTGAAAATATTACAAATTCGTGAACTTATGAGGGTGCGTGGAAACTGCGTAATGCACGCTCGTAACAGAGTCATTTTATGGACATTTTGTCACCAAATTTTCAACCTAGCCATTTTAAGACCTCTGCTCATGAACAGTGTCACTGTGATTTTCTTAATCTGTCCCAAACATTGATTTCGCACATCAACCGCGCCATTGTGAGCTACATGTGCGAAAACACATTTTGGGCAAGATGTGAAAATGACAGCTGTACTGCTCATAAGGAGGTGTGGTAAAATGGCAATGTTGAAAATCTGGAGTGAAAATATTAAAAATTTGCAAAGTTACGAGTGTGCGGAGGAACTGCACAACGCACGCTTGTAAGACAGTCATTTTTGAGAATTTTTTCACCAAATTTTCAAAATAGGGTTTTGGGGGCCTACCTCTTGAACTGTGACACTGTCGTTTCATTACTCAGTCCCGAAAGGTGGTTCCATGCAGTGACCACGAAATCATCTTCCGGGACCGAATAACAAAATGACAGTGACATGACGTGGGGTCCCAAGAATCCCCATGTTGAAAATTTGGTGAAAAAATTCCTCAAAATGGCCAAGATATGCACCAAAGTAAAAAAAAAAACAAAAAACATTTATGCCATTATACAGCTTACCAGCATTTCTTCAGTTCGCGGTCGGCTTTGAAGAGTGTAGATGTGTTCACGGTCCACCGAAGATCGTTGCACCAGCCTCCGGAGGTAGTATGGGGTGAGGGGGTGTGGGAGGTGGGTGGGCGCAGATTGGGGGAAGGGGTGAGAGTCAACGAGGGACTGTTTTTTCTTATAGCTTCCCCCCCCCTTTTGCAGAAAGACGACGTGGGACTTTTGCCACGCTGGGGTGGGCTCCCAGTGTGGCATGTGGAAGGTTTCTGGGGGGGGGGGCCAATGGAGCCGACGGGGGATTGGGCACCCCCGTTGGCCATATGGACGTCGGACTGTTGCCACGCTGGGGTGGGCTCCCAGCGTGGCAGTTGGAAGGTTGTTTAGGGGGCCAGTGGAGCCAACGAGGGATTGGACACCACCGTTGGCCATAAGGATGTTGGACTATTGCCACACTGGGATGGGCTCCCAGCGTGGCACCTGGAAGTTTGTTTGGAGGGGCAGTGGAGCAGACCGGGGACTGAGCACCCCCATCGGCCATATGGTGTGCGGGTGGGGGAGTGAATTAGTACACTGGGGTGGGCTCCCAGCGTGCTCGTAGGTGTTTGGGCAGGGGAGGAAGAGACTGCCTATGACAGACAGTTCAGATGCAGTGTGGCATATATCGGTATACTGCCACGGTATGCAAATTGCCTACATGTTACCACCACTGATTGCAACAGTTTTTCACTTTCAGCTGTACGCCACTGCATCTGAACTGCTGTCATAGACAGCTCCGACATGTTTTGGTGCGGTGAGACAGCGCCTGCAAAAGGGAGCAAGGCATTGGAAGCTGAGTGGCACACCAATGAAAATTCGTATGGTGGCACTATGTTTCTTGCACATGCGTGCAAGCACACATAATAGAACGGAGTGTTTAAGAATGACCAGAACATCACTAGATAGGTGGAAAACTGACTGAAAAATAGAAGGCAAAGGGTGGTGGTAAATGAGGTATATTCAAGAGAAAGGAGGGTGACAAATGGTGTCCTACAAGGGTCAGTTTTGGGACCAGTCCTCTTTAACATATATATATATATATGTATTGGAGACATAACTGAGGGAATTAGAGGAATGATGTGCCTTTTCGCGGATGATGCAAAGCTATGTAGTCGGGTTGATACTAAGGGAGGGGTGGAGAATATGAGAAGGGATTTAAATACTTTAGAAAGGTGGAGTGAAACTTGGCAACTTAAGTTCAAGGTAAGAAAGTATAAGGTTATGCATTTGGGATGGAATAATAAAAAGGCAAATTATATTTTGAGTGCTGAACAGTTAAAAATAATAAGTCAAGAAAGAGACCTTGGGGTCATAAGAAAGCAATAAGACATGACAGGGTGTGGGTTGTTGATTGATAAGAGCACGCCCCCAGGTGCGTTGTTAGGCACGAGGTGCTTGCACTGAGTGACTACAGCAGCTGGGTAGTGCTCTTATCAATCAACAACCCACATCCTGAAGTATCTTATTGCTCTTATCAAATGGGTAACAACTATTTCTATAACAATCAAACAAAACTCTGGCCACATTATTAAAGATTTAATAATAGTATGCTATTTTATTTAAATATGGTGATAAAATAGTCCCCAGACTTGGGTGGAGGAGTGGTAAAATTGATTGAACAGCAACTCACTGAAAAATGCTAAACCAGTGAGTTGGAGGGACAGCAATGTATTATTTGAGCAGTTTGGGTCTACCTCTGTAACTGTGTTTTCCCACCTTTTCTTTTTGTTTATAAAATATTACTGTATTGCCTACTTTCTTCATCCTGTTTTTTTTCTATTTTTTCCCTCATTCAAGACACAGAATGTTTATCATGGAATGTTTACCATGGAATACAGGGATTCAAAATTCTGCAAAGTTCCGCTGGTAGAATGTTACTTTTCCCAACATACTGTACACACAGACAACAAAGGCCTGTTTTAGAGCCAGTGACTCAATTATCTCACTGTCAAGGCAAGCAGAAGAGATTTCCTTGATGAGCAGGTAAAGACAGAAAGGAGATTTTTCACTGTTAGTAAAGAAACAGTTGTAATGAAAACTATAAACAATACTTAATGTTTCTAATTTGTTGATGTGTATAAGGAGAGTATGATGATCAGGGAAACACTGAGTAATTAATTTGTTTTATTTTTATTTAAGGTAGTTTTATTTTTAGGGCCCAGCTGAAGGTTTTTACAGTGTAAAGGTAGCAGCCATGTTTGTGATGGAAGATCAGTTCTGGTTGCAGAGGGACTGATGGCAGATATCAGTTGCTCAATGATATTGCTGCCCTTTCACCTATGGAGGTTAAGGTATTAGGAAAGTAGTGCCACCTTTCAGTTTGTTGACAGGTAAGAACATGCCTTTTGACCAAATCAGGGTGAAGGATTTATTTTACCCATTTTATAATCTCAGATAATCTAAAGGTAGGAGACCAATGTTGTAAGGCTGCAGGGGAAGGCAAATAGGATGCTGGCTTGTATTAGCAGAATAATTATAATTAGGAAGAGAGGTACTGATGCCACTGTATAAGACAATGGTCAGAGTGCACTTAGACTATGGTGTCCAGTTTTGGAGGCCTCATTTAATGAAGGATATTGATGGTCTGGAGAGGGTTCAGAGGAGGGCAACTACAATGGTACAGGGAATGAGACAAGACATGAATCTAGATTGAAAGTGTTAAATTTATACCCTTTGTAGATTAGAAGGGAGAGAGGTGATACAATTGAGACATTTCAGTACATCAAGGGAATTAACAAGGTAAGAAATGGAAGTATATTTAAAATGAAACCTGAAGTCAAAACAATGGGCCATAGCTTGAGACCTGAAGGAGGTAAATTTAAAAGTGATGTGAGGAACTACTTCTTCACAGAGAGGGTGGTGGAGTCATAGAACAGTTTACCTGCAGAGGTAGTGGGTACTGAAAATGTAAAAAGTTTTAAGGTAGCCTGAGACAGGTATAAGGGAGTTGGTGGATGGCAGGCGAAAAGTATCTCTAATAAAGAGAAACAGTTAAAGGGTGGAAGGATATGGACAGACTGGATGGACCAGGATGGTCATTTTCTGTGGTCACAATACTATGAAACTATGGGAAGAAGCGAAACCCAGTTATTTTATACATACACACACACACACACACACACGCATACGCGGAGACACACAAACAGACACACAAACACACACACACATATTACATACATTTTTTCTGGCACATATCAGTGATATTTTTGCTCCCTCTGGACCTAGAGTGGGACTGTACCGGGGTGGGGACTTAGAATGGCAGATGGCATGTGTGACACTTGGGACAGCTGGTTCTGATCACTGTGTAATTTTTTGTAATATAAAAATGGGTTATGGACAGTCTCTCTTGAGAAATGCTGAACCAGCATGTGAGATGACACACACACACACACACACACACACACACACACAAGGTTTTAGATACAAGGTGTTACCTGGGAGGCCAAAGCTAATTACAGACTTTAACTAAGTTAATTATAGCTGTAGTTGCTAAGAGGGAAAATCAAAAACTTTTATAATGCTTAGAGGAGGAAGAGCAGGATATGACGTTTTAGTGTGAAGTCATAAAAGATGCTTTCATGTCCTGGAAGTGGGAAGCTTATCACAAGATCAAAGACAGTCATTTGAAGAACATGAGTTATGCTGAGGTTGCAGAATTTAATACTTGGAAAAGACATCCTGTTTTATATAGATATATTTTTTATATATTCTGACAGGGAGGAGCTAGGTGACCTCATGCAAATAGGTGGGGAAAACCAGCTTTTAAACATTATTCTGTTTTTCTTCAGAGACACTTCCATCTAGACTCTGACAAAGAAACATCTATGAGCACTTTAAGCAAGTATTTAGAGAGACAAAATATAAGTACTGTAGTAGGAATTGTGCTGTTAAAGCCTTGTTCTTTTAAGAGATTTGTATGTCTTGTGATATAATAGTTCTGCATTTTATGTGTTACATATTTTTTATCCATTTTAGTAAAATTCTTATTTTTAGAGCCTACTTGGTCTGTTTTTGATTTCTTTCCCTTTACATGTGGAGTATATATGGTTAAAGCAGACACTGTACATAAGCTTGAATGGTGATACCAAACTGGAAAAAGGTAAGCGTTTTAAATCTGAGGTCTTTTATTACAGTTTTTAAGGGTTCATTTCTGTACACCTGGTTAGGTGCCCACAGGCAAAGATATCTGGCCCTCCGAAGACAGAATTATCTGAGCCTATACACTGGGTATGCTAACAAGAGGTTCACAGTTTGAATCCCTCCAAGACTTGAGACCGATAGTTGATTCGAATCCACAAAAACAGACAAGAGGGTTACCTTGTTCTGTTAACTGTTCACAAGACTACGCTTGGAGGTTGGCACTTTGGGAGTAGAGGGCTGACCTGCTGAGTGGGTTTGTGACAGCATATACAGGAGAAAGGGAGGGAGTGGGAGAGGGCATGTTTAAAGGGGTGAAAAGAGGGTAACAAACTAAGCGAAAAAGGGAGGGCATTGTTCAGCCTTGGGTTCCCCAAAGTATGGTTTGCCAGCCGGTATATGGTAAAGCCTGTTGGTCTTTTTGAACACCGCCAGGATCATGTTGGGGGTGGTTCCAGGCAGCCCAGGTAGCATCTGCATAGGAATCTATTACTGGAGGGACCACCAAAGGAGAAGAGCCAAGCTGACATAGGTAGATCGCTAAGTGATGCCGCTCTGGGTCCTGCTCTTCAGCCTCCCACCCATAGTGGCCTAAATGTGCCTCATGATGACCAAGAAAGTGGGATAATCGGGGGGGGGGGAGATTTGGGGACGTTACTTGGAGTCCCGTCCCCTGCTGAGGATTCCGCACCTAGAGAGGAAGACGCACTGTCTCCACTCTCATCTGCATCATTTGTGCTGGCATCCCCACTATCATCGGGCTGACAGTCATCCATGTACCAGTCCCACTGGTGCAGGCTGCAGCAGGACAGACACAGGCCCAATGAGCATCAACTGAGGAAGGGCCAGCACGGGCCCAGCAGGCACTGGCTGTGGAAGGCCAAGCATAGGCCTGATGGAGGCAGGAACAGGCAGGGCTGGCATGGGTCCCACGGGCTGTGGTGGAGGGAAAGCAAGCACAGTTCCGGCTAAGGCAAGACCAGAGAAGGATCCACGGGTGCTGGCTGTGGAGAAACAAGCGCGGGAGTGGAGGGCAACCCTCAAGAAGAGTCCTGGCCCAGGGGGGCTCCAGTGTCTTGCAGCATCTGCTCCTGAATAGGAGAAACAGAACTGGCGGTGGTCCCTGAGGAGGGGACTGGCGTTGGGAGTGTAGGTGTCAGGGGGAAGACAGAGAGGAGACTGGCATCTGCCACACCTGCGCCAGCCGAAGAAACTCCAGCCAAGCTGCCTGTCTGTGTGCCCACTAAGAATAAAGGCCAGAACAGCAGGGGCTGGGGATCAGGATATGAAGTACCCTGACTTGAGGAGCCACCACCCGAGAGGATAACCTGGGCGGGTTGCTGGGTAAGTGGCAGTCCTGTCGAAGTTAGGGTGTGCAGGGCCAAGGAGGTCGACCCCCTGATTGAGGAAGACCAAGACTTCTTGTGGGGGAGACCACGAGCGGGAAGCAGACTGGTGTCAGTCCCGATCTTTATCCCGGTGTTTGTGCTTCCCACTGGCCTTGTCCCAGGGATGTGAGGACAAAGACCCTGAGGACTGGGCTGGGGAAATGAAGGAGCTCCTGGCCTGCAGCTCATGTTCCACAGAGGTGATCTTCTGCTTAAGGAGGTGGTTCTTCAGGATCTTCTGGTGGCCAGGCTGAATCTCTGGAAGATATTGCAGGCTTGGACATCATGGTCTGGGCCTAGGCAGAACACACAGGCAGAATGGCCACCCTCGTCAGGGAGCTGTTTCCACAGGCATACTTCGTGCAGCGGTTGGATGATGAAGAAGGATGAGACGACATAAATTGCCAGGTGAGAACACTGAAATTTCGAAGTTAAATCTTTTTAAACTGAAAAATTATAAAGTGTGATAAACACAGGAAATGGTGGTCAGCTGTAGCTGTGGCAGTTCCAGCGGCCCAATGTGCTTCGGTCGATGGCAGGTAAAGAACCGAGGGTGTGGGGGCTGCCTACCTTTATAGAGTTAACAGATGTCAGTAGCGGACGTTGGAGGTGGGGGGGGGGCCCTCTGGTCGACTGCTAGCTAGAAAGTTTCCATGTGGTCCTAGTGCCTGGTGGTTATTGTCCTACCAGTGATGGCTTGCTGCAACAGATACCCTCAAAGTAAGATCTGCAACCTATAGGCCTATATTTTCTGTAGACACTGTTTTTCAAATACTGGTTCACATTCTGTTTTTGTTCCATCTTTACTGTCCTTTAAGTCAACTCTGTGGGCTGTCTCCTCCTCTTCCCATCCAGGAGGGAGTCCCACTGTGCTCCATCCTGGGTTCCATTCTCTTTTCTATCTTCCTTAACGGCCTCCCCTGGCTTGTGCTAACTCACATCTTCGCATGCATACAGACGACAGTCATTCACAACTCTGGGACACTGCAAAAAAGCTGTCCAGGACCTTTGGCTCCAGAAAGAAACTGGCAAGACTCTAACTCTGCCCATCTTCACCAGCTTGGATGTCAACTCTCTAGAAGTGACCTAGTCCTTCAAGCACCTTGGTGTATGGCTTGACGGCAAGCTTGACTTCTCTGCCTACACTGATGCCTTCCATTCAAAGCTCTGTAGTAAACTTGGTGCCATATATCAAAATTCAATTCAATTCGCTTTATTTGTAAAAAGGCGCTATTCCAAATGATCATAGCGCCCGTACATAAAATCAGTCAAATAAACAACCATAAAATCCACAGGATGAACTCAGTCCAAAACTACAGTCTGAAAAGGCAAGCTCAAACAAAAAAGTTTTTAAAGCGGTCTTAAAGCTCTCCACAGTCTGGCATTCTCGTAACAGATGAGGTAAAGAATTCCACAGGGTAAGGGCTGCAAATTCAAATACACAGACCCCCAATGTCTTCAGCTGAACCCTCAAAACCTCTAGCAATCCCTCGTCTGGCAGAGCAGTCAGAGAGGGCAGTAGGGATGAAGAAGCTCTTGCAGGTAGCTCGGAGCCTGTCTGTGTAGGACTTTATTGGTCAGCAAATCAACCTTGAAGGTGATCCGCCACAGAACTGGCAGCCAGTGCAGCTCGCGCAGCACAGGAGTAATATGACTGGATCGGGACAACCCAGTCAGCAACCTTGCCGCAGTGTTCTGCACTAGCTGCAAGCAGCGGATATCAACCCCCGGTAGCCCTAGGTACAGGGAGTTACAGTAATCGAGGCAGGAGGTCACAAAGGTGTGGATCAAGGCTGGAAGGTCACCAGGCAGAACAAGGTGCTTAATCCAGGCGACATTCCTCAGATGGTAGAATGAGGATTTGATGATGGCCAACACCTGGGAATGCAGCATTAGTCTGTTGTCACAAATAATGCCCAGATTCCGCACCTGCTCGGAGGTCAGCAGCTTTCGGGCCCCAAGCCAAAGTCTGGAGGCCCGACCAGCGGCCAGCCCCTCTACCCAGCGATCTAAATCTAAACCAACACATCAGTCTTGTCAGACTTCAACTTCAACCAGCTGGTAGTCATCCAGTCCTGGGTCTCAGCAAGGCAGTTGTTAAACACAGAAACCACACTATCCTGTTCGGGCGCAAAAGACAAGTAGAGCTGGGAATCATGCATAGCAGTGAAAACCCAGCCCATACCATCTTACAATGTCCCTGAATGGCAGCATATACACCACAAACAACATGGGGGACAGCAGCGAGCCCTGAGGCATCCCACATGGCAGAGAGACTGATCCCAAGGAAAAGACTCTGGACACCACCTTCCGAGATCTGCCAGTGAGAAAAGAATGGAACCATCTGAGGACCACACCAGACAGGCCACAGATGAACCGCAGGTGCTCAAGCAGCACCCCATGGTCCACGGTGTCAAACGCTGCAGAGAGATCAAGAAGAACCAAGATGGACCAGCTCTTCTGATCCCTTGCTATCAGGAGATCACTGAGCACCCGAACAAGGGCCTTCTCCATGCTATGCTTCTTCTGAAATCCTGACTGGAGAAGATCACAGATATCATGGATGGTTAAAAGATTCTCCAGCTGCTGCGTGACAATTTTCTCAATAACCTTCCCCACAAAAGGAAGGTTAGAGACTGGTCTGTAGTAAGCAGGATGGTCTGGGGTGAGCAAAGCTTTTTTAAGAAGGGGTGTAATCACTGCCTCCTTCAGGGAGTCCAGGAACTCACCTGACTGCAACAAACACCAGACTATCTCTGCAAGGACTGAGCAGTTAACATCAACATACCCCACTAGGAGGTGAGTTGGACCAGATCCAAATTATAGCAGGTCGTTCACATATTCTGGACAATCTGCATGACATCTATGAGCTCCAGCTGGTCAAAGTCACACCAACCAGACCAAGGCATAGTCATCTTCCACCGACCATCGCCACCTCCGTTAGAGTGAGCTGCAGGGATCTCAGATCTGATGTCAGCAACCTTATCGGCAAAGAATCGAGCAAACTCATCACACTTAACCTCTGAAAACACTCTCTGAACCTGGAGACAGACTGGATTGCACAGTCTGTCCACAGTTTGAAAGAGCTGAGCTGGTCGATTCGATACTGCGGCAATCTCACTGGACAGGAACACTGCCTTCTTACATGAGATAGGCGACTGATAAACCCTACAATGGTCTATCAATCTAAGCCTGTCGGCTTCAAGGCCCGATTTCTGCCAGCCATGCACTATCCTTCGGCCCTCTCGCCTCACCTCCCTCAAGGCCTCATCAAACCACGGACACTGAGGGCGAAGGGTGAAGGGTTGAATGCGGACAGGAGCAATGGCATCCAGAGCCTCTGTCACAGCCTTATTATAGGCTTGCACCTGGTTCTCTGGACCCACGCTTGCACTTGGAAATCCCGATAGGTCAAGTACCACCGACAGATCAGCTGGGTCACCCCCCCCCCCCTTAAAGGGCGGCACCGAACCATCTCCACAGGAGCAGGCCTATTAGGGGGAGTCTGGAAATTGAACCTTACAGCATGATGGTCAGACCACCCAACCGGTTCCACCACCAAGTCAGACATCTCCATCCCCTGCAGGAAGACCAGGTCCAATGAATGACCATAATTGTGAGTCACAGAGGTAACCACCTGTGTGAGACCCAGCAAACTCATAAGCTGGAGGAAATCCTGTCCAAACTGTGAGAGTTCATCATTGACTCAGGCACTGAAGTCACCCAGAACCATCAATCTGGGTGACTCCAACACCATATCGACCATGAAGTCAGCGATTTCCTGCAGTAATTGCTTCTCGCCCCCGGTGGACGGTATACAAGAAGAATTCTGCATCCTATATCCGTGACCACTGTACACTCAAAGGATCTGGTCTCCCCTACAGGTATAGCTACAAGATCCAATTCCAATTTAAAACAGACTGCTACTCCCCCGCCCCTGCAATCCTGCCTCGGGCGGTGTATCACCGAGAACCCAGCCCAACAGTTAACTCCAAGATGGGGCCAGAATTTTCAATGGGTAGAGGGGACAAAACCTTTTACAGGTACATAAGTGAAAAAAGAAAGACAAAGGGAAGGATAGTGAGACTGAAGGGGGAGGATGGAGGCCGCGTGGAGGATGACAACAGTAAAGCTGACATATTGAACAGGTATTTCTGCTCAGTCTTTACTGAGGAAGAGGAGGGTAATGGTCTGAAGGGAGTACAAGGGGTGAGAATGGTGCAGAAATGGACACAAGTCCCTTTACGAAAGGGTCCTGAAGGAACTGGAAGTAATAAGAGTTGATAAAGCAATGGGGCCAGATGGGGTGCACCCTAGGTCCTTAAAGAATTAAGAGAGGTGGTGGCTGAACCTCTGGCTATCCTGTTTAGCCAATCACTGGAAACAGGGAGGTACCCAAAGACTGGAGGACAGCAGATGTAGTCCCCTTATACAAAGGGAACAAGAGGAAGCAGGGAACTACAGACCAGTCAGCCTCACCTCGGTAGTGGGAAGATCATGGAAGCACTACTGAAGGAGAGATTGGTGGAACATCTGGTTGTTAGTGGACTACAGGACCCAAGGCAGCATGGTTTCACCGGGGGAGGTCAGTCAGACCAACCTCGTTGAATTTTTTGACTGGGTGACTAGGGAGGTGGATCAGGGGAGGGCAGTGGACATGGCCTATCTGGACTTCAGCAAGGCCTTTGACACTGTGCCACATAGAAGACCATTACACATACTGGGGAATATGGGTGTGGGCAGGACAGTAGTGTGGTAGGTAGGTAACTGGCTGGGTGGCAGGACAAAGAGGGTGGTGGTAAATGGCTGTCACTCCACAGAGAGAAGAGTGACCAGTGGGGTACCACAGGGATCAGTGCTGGGACCGGTCCTATTCAACATCTTCATCAGTGACATTGCACAGGACCTAGAAGGCAGAATTTCACTGTTCGCTGATGACACAAAGCTCTGTAACAGAGTAGACACACCAGAGGGTGTAGACAGAATGAGAAGGACCTACAGAAACTTGAAGAATGGTCAGGGTTTGGCAGTTGAAATTCAATGCAAAAGTGCAAGATAATGCATATGGGGCACAAAACCTGGCACAATATATCAGTTGGGGGTGAGGATATAGCATGCACCAAGCAGGAAGGGATCTTGGGGTTATCTCTGATGACCTCAAGGTAGAAACAGTGGGACAAGGCAGCAGGTAAAGCAAATAGGATGCTGGGATGTATGGGCAGGGGCATCACCAGCAGGAAAAGGGAAGTCATAATTCCGCTATACAAGACACTAGTGAGGCCCCACCTGAGTACAGTGTACAGTTCTGGACACCATACCTACGTAAGGACATAGACAGGGTAGAGAAGGTTCAGAGGAGGGCAACAAAGATGGTGCATGGATTGCATCACAAGTCCTATGAAGACAGGTTGAAGGAACTGAACATGTACTCCCTGGAGGAGAGGAGGAGAGAGGGGCATATGATAGAGACATACAAGTATCTCACAGGGAGGAACAGGGTGCAGGAATACACTATTTTTAAGCGAAAAGATGTTCCAGGACTAGGGCATGGGATGAAGTTGGAGGGAGGATGATTCAGAGGAAACATGAGGAAGAATTTCTTCACAGAACGGGTGGTGGACAAGTGGAACACCCTGCCAGAGGAAGTGGTGGAGGATGAAACAATCACAGGATTTAAGAATGCATGGGATAGACATAAAGGAATTCTGGAGGTCAGGGGTAAGGGGCAACAGACTTCTAGGAAAACATAAACTGAACTTACATGCTCAAATGGGCAGACTGGGTGGGCCATAGGCCCTTATCTGCCGACACTGTCTATGTATGTATCTATGTATCCAGCCAGGTCTCGGTGATGCACACCAGGTCCATTGACTGAACAAGATTGACAATAATGGCTGTTTTGTTTTCAATGGATCTGGCATTGCACAATACCGCCCGAGAATGATGAGACACCGAGGCTGGCCAAGCCACCAGCCCACTAACTATGGAGCCCTTAGGTATGGGTACCAGGCACAGAGGTCCATGATCTGGTATCCATTTCACCCCAGGGCGTCTCCTAACCCCCACTACCCCAATCCGGCCACCCTGCTCCTCCTCCCCAGGTTCTGCCCCCACAGTTAAAGGGGCAAAGGCCCCAGAGCTCGGAGGAATAACGCCTGACTAGTAGAGCCCGCAGCTGGCACATTCTGGCAAAAACCAGAGCTATAATAACTCACATACCATCGCAGGCAAATAAACAATACCAACAACTACTAAATTTAAATAACCCAATCCCCCCAAAATATTCCCCCAAACCCCAATAAAATACAAATATTCCCCAATCAAGAAGTGAGGTAAAAAAGGTTAATTGTCACTGCAGATAAAATATGATAGCCCTTAGCTGAGACTCTCACCCCCAGCCAGATCAGTTTTTATAGTCCACTCTCACTGAACTCTCACTCCAGCAACTACACCGTCCGTAGAAAGAGTAGTGAATAATTTTTGGAGGGCCTCTCACATCCTCCAACCAAATTAACAGGCTGCAAATTACCACCAAAGGGCCCGATATGGGAGCATTTTGTCCATACAACTCTCTCAATTGCAGATGTATCCTCCAATCCAAACACTTCGGCTCGCTAATGAACCTGACCTAATAACTACCGCCAAGACAGGTAACCCCACAGGATACCAGGACTCGGCAGCAGGGACCCTTCAGCCCCCCAAGAGTCCCAGGGCAGTCTAGGACCCACCCTCCATCTGAAGACCACTGATCCCCCCTCCCAGAGGTCAACCCAGTCTCTACAGCAGCCATCAGGCAAGTCCTGCAAGCCACACCACTCTGCTTCAACTCACCAGTCCAAGATGATGTTCACAATATCCACACTTCCAGGGGTAACCTGCGCACCATGCGTCACCCAGCCCAAACAAGTGGAAATCGGCCCAGAATGCTAAAGGGCTAGGGCCCAATACCCATGGCCGTCCTCCAATAGCCCTCCGGCATCAACGCCCTTCAGCCACTGAAGAAACCGCTCTCCAGCAGGCCACACCAGTGACTGTATCTCTCGAGCCTCCCTGGACCAAAAAGCACCCCCCATCCGTCGCCAAGAACCCCCTGGCCAAAGCAGGTCAATAATCCCAAATAACAAATATCAGGCATTAAGGCCCTTGACCATCAGCAGATAACTCACAACCTGGCAGTCCTTAGATGTTCTGGCCCCTCTGGGCCAAGATGGTAGTCCTTCAACTAGCTGGTGTACTGCCTATGAAACTCCCTTCTCAGGTACTCCAGTACAGGATTGGACAAAACAAGTGTCCCTCTCTCAATCCCCTTCAACTTGTTGCCTAATGAGTGCCTTACAGCAAAGTAAAAACTGCGAGGCAACACCTTCGAGGAGCGCTCTCAGAGAACAGTTGCGCTTCCTCATTAAAACTCTGCTTAAATGAATAATGTAAAAATTAGAGTGGAACGTCTTTGTATAGACTCCGCTAAAGCAGTTAAAAAGCCAGCCTCTTGCACCGAACTCTACCTCCACCACATTAAACAGAGCATGGCAGCAACGTGCAGAGATGCCCTGCTGCCTACGATTAATGATGGCACCCAGAGTCTTAAAAAGTGAAACTACCCCAAAAATACAAAAGAGAATTTACTAATATGCCTCACTTCTTCGACCCCAACTAAACTCAGCACCTAAACAATAAAACTCAAAACCAAATAAAGCAAATGAACAAGAAAATAAAGCAAAAAATAAAACCAAATAAAAACAGGCGGGCTAGTGCTCTGGCTGGCTCACAGCTGCTGCCATCTTGCCCTCTCAAAAGGCCATCATTCTTCAACATAAAAGATTGCCTGTCTCCACTGGTCTGCCACGAGCTTGTTACCAAAATGGCACTCCTGGTCTTTGACTAGGCAGACACGGTCTATGGCACAGTTCCCTTCAGACTGGATATCCTCTGCAATTCCTTTTGCCGTTTTGCTACTAACTCCCTTCTTTGTACTCACGATTGCTCACTGTACTCCATATCTAGTCCCCCTCTGCCTTCATGTCACGAGATCCACTGCACCTCATTTATTTCCAAATACTGGTCTGGGTCCCTTCCCTCTTACCTTTCATCCCTCCTCTCCCTTATTCTCTCTGCCACCTGCTCCCTCCGCTCCAGGGATCCTCGCTTCTTCATCATTCCTCAGCTCCGCTCTTCTGTTGGGCAATCAGCTTTGTCTTATCTTCCACCATCATTCTAGAACCAACTTCCCTCTTCTTTCCACTTCGCCGCCTCCCCTGGCTCCCTCAAGCAGCAGCTGAAACTCCTTCCCTCCTCCCCTTGCATTAGCCTCATACTGTGGAGGAAGTGTTGCTGTAACTCGTTTGTTGCTCATGCCTTCGTTTCCTGATTTAGAACTTATTCTTGCACTTACTCCTGCATTAACCAGGTTCTTGGAGTGCTCTTCATTGTAACTGCATATGGTGCCTGCGCTATTATGGATTTTGTATCCCCATCTCCCTTCCCCCAGGTGCACCTGGAAACAAGCCCTGACTTAGTGTGTCATTCCCCATCACCAAATTCCAAATACATCAGTCAATCAATAATATTTCTTTGTATTATTTTTATTTAGTGTACTTTTTCCACTTTGGTCAATCAACCCCCATCGGTCCTACCCCATCACTCGCCTTCCCTGGGACTTACATCTCCTCATTTTACACCGTAGGCTTACCCCCGCCCAGGGCAAGGCTGTCAGGAGGGGGCTCTACTCCAGAGACTTGGTCAGTGCTTCAGAAGATGGTGCCATGGTCGGTGGTGTGGAGCCTGCGGTGAGGGGTGGATATCCTCCTGCCACAGTCATTTTCAATTTTTTTTTTTTTTAATACAGATTTTTATCCTGCTGAGCCCTGGCAAAGGCTCTGGTCCTCTGAGGGAGGAACTCTCTCTCAGGTCCCATAATGCCAACCCCGATATTTCCCCCATGGCTTGCCCCCCCCCCCCGAGGCAGGGCCAGATAGGTGGCGCTTCCTCCCCGGAGACCCAAGCCAGAAGCCAGGGTCAGCCCTCAGCACGAGCAGATCATCATGAAGCCCTGCCAGGCTCATTTCCTCCTGTTTTCTCCTGTCCCCCCCACCTACCCGGCGTCGTGGTGTGCCTGCCCGACCATTGCCTCAGGTGCACCAAGAGGGGCAAATCTGCAAGCAGGACAATGTGGAACCCTCCCCCGAGAAGAGACAGCAGTCCTCCGGATGCTCAATCCTCTCTCCCCCTGCTGATCCCCTGGTGACCTGGGCTCGTTCCTGAACCCAGGTCGTCGGCGTGGCGTGAAGTGTAGCAACCAGAGCCACGATGCCAGCTCATTGTTCCAATTTTTCTCCCAGTGCTGCAGGATGCAGAGAAGAGCTCCCAATATGGGTGCACACATGTGCGTGTGATGCCCCTCAGAGCACATCGATATCCTCCCTCTCAGATCCTCGGCTCCATCTGCACCACCACCTGTAGTCACCCAGGTGCCGGTAATGCAGCGGATACCAAACTCTTTCCCTTTCCAAGGCAGACAGCATTCTCTGGGATGCTCATATTTACCTTCCCCCGCTGGCCCTCGAGGACTTTGGCTCATTCCCAAACCCAGGTCACTGGCATCTCAAGTGATAGCGCTAACGCTGCGCCGATGGGCCAGTCCTAACTCGGTGGATATTTCTGATTGATACACTGTTACCAACATTTTAGAACTGTGTGATGAGTTTATATTCTTGCTCAGTTGTTCCACTGTTGCCACAATGTACCTGTGTTCTACTACATAACTCTGCACTTGAAGGGATAAATATCACAAGTTCCAAAATGGCACATACCACCAGTCTGAGACTCAGAAATACTCAATGAGTTTGCTAAAAGACCAGTTAGATGAAACAATAACAGAACTGGAGCCAATATTTAAAACACCGCTTCTGTAGGGAAAATGACTCACAGCCTCAACACAGATCTTCTATAAACATTTAGTTCAGCGCTAATCTCGGTTTGAGCACAGCGTACAGCTGTTGTGATGCTCATATTGTTTGTTTGTTTGTTTAAAACTTTATTTTTATATAGGAACAAATGATTAGCGCCAAAGACACTGTTTACAATCGGGTCCTGTGAAACAGTTCCATAAATAAACTTCAACAAACTACAGTACAAACAACATATACATAATAATTAACATTATCCATAACGTATACATTCATTCTGCAAATATTCAAATAATTTACCTTTAAAACCAGACAGGCTAACTATATTTTGTAGGTATTTAGGAAATTTATTCCATGAAGAAGCAAGTCTATTTTGTAGCTTCATTTCCCCTATATTACTACAATATTTAAGTACTGGAATTCTATTTTCTGAGTTTCTTGTACAAAGACTTTGTCCAAAAACTGGAACATAACATACTTAGCTAAAGGATGAATGCTTTTTGCATATATAATCTTGTGACAATTAATTAACCATACATAATTTCTTTGAGCCTCAGGATGCAACCAATTTAATTGATCATATAACTTGCAATGATGCATTTTATATTCACCCTTAACAATAAATTTACCTAATCTATAAACGGTTTGATTAACTTTTTTTTTAACACTCTCTGAGAGGAATTCATATAGATCAACGCAACATATTCAAGTACCGGTATTAGCATTTGCTTAACAAGTTTCTCTCTAGCTAATTTAGGCAAAACACCTGTTAATCTTCTAAGAGCACCCAATCTTTGGTTAACTTTTTTTTATCTGTATAACAACATGATTTTCAAATGTCATACCAGAATCTATACACATTCCCAAATACCTATAACCTTTTACTTCCTCAATTTGTACACCATTGGTTAAGTGGACGTGTAACTGTGGCTCAGTTTTCAACCTATGCCCTAAGCGAAACTTCATACGCCGAGTTTTCCTCGCATTAAGTAAAAGACCAGAGTCACCCATCCACTTCTCCAATAGAATTAGATCCCTCTGCAACTGTTGTTCTATAGTTCCCACATTATCTGCTGAGGCCAGCAAAACCGTATCATCCGCGTATAATCTGTTCTCCCCATATTTTATTGTTTGCACCAGTTCATTTACATAAACATTAAACATCAACGGGCCAAGTATCGATCCCTGAGGAACACCACAATTTATTACCTCAAGGCTCGATACTGAGTCTCCATTGATGACACACTGTCTACGATTTGCCAAGTATGATGCCATCCATGTTAACGGTCCTTCCTCTATCCCAACCAACCAAAGTCTTTCCAACAATTTTCTATGCTGAGCCAAATCAAAAGCTTTACTAAGGTCCACGAACACCGGCCCAGTGATTTTTCCCTGATCCAGTGATGTTACTACCTGGTTATGGAAATCCAGTAGGGTAGTGTTCGTGGATCTTCCCAATCTAAACCCATGTTGTTTATCTGTAAAAATTGTATTTGATTCCATGTAATAACTAATTTGGGAATGAACACTACGTTCTAAGATTTTTGATAATATTGGAAGTATCGTAATTGGTCTATAATTGGATGGTACAATACTATCTCCTCCCTTATAAATTGGTATCACCTTACCCATTTTCCACACATCGGGGACTATTGAACTAGTACGACTCCAATTTAGAAGATAGGTTACTATTGGTGCTAGAATATCAGCACCAATCTTAAGAAATCTTGCCTCAACTCCATCTAAACCACCTGCCTTACCTACATTTAGGTTTTGTAGCTGTATTTGCACAAAAAGATCTAAAACTAAACCTAATAGCTTGCTGCATCCCATATTTATCTTTTAGTTCAGCAATCAATTCCGTTACAGATATATCAGCTGTTTGCTCTTTTGGTAAAGGAATATTCAAATCAGGTAGACTGAGAAAATAGGAGTTTAATATGGTAGCAATTTTTGCTGGATCTTCAATTATACAGTACATCCCTCCTGTAGCAAGCTATTCACCTTAATACTTTTATCCCTATATTTTAAATTGGAAATAAATTTCCAAAACATTTTCGAATCTTTTATTTTTTCTAATCTATTATATATTGTAAATAATATAAGAAGAAAAAAAAAAATCAGTTCTTACCAAGAACAAAAGAACAGGCCAGCCAACTAAATGCTTTACAATATTTTGTGCTGTGAGCTTCTCATGACTATTGGGTCCAAATGTTACCAGAAGATAGGTCCCAACGATCGCCAGGGCACAACCTAGGAAGGATAACACATAGTGCCCTTGGGACACCAAAGACAAGCACAAGATAGCAGGTTAGAGAGTTATTCATCTATTTGGTACGCAGGTTAGAGACAGAGACACACAGAATTTGTCAGCAAATAAGGCAGGCCACTTGGCCAACCTAGTGTGACCATTTTTTGCCTGTCTATACTGTCACCGTGTACCCTACCTGATCTCAAGCTCCCCATCCCTGCTTTCCTACCAAAATTTCCCTGTGCCCATTTAATGCATGCTCATACTTTAAGCCCACCACTGTTTTTGCTCCCACTGCCTCCACTGAAAGACTGTTCCAAGCATTAACCACTCTTTCAGTGAAGGAGTACTTCCTCACGTCCCTCTTAAATCTTCCCCCCTCGAACTTCATTGCATGCCCCCTTGTTCTTCTCCTCTGAAAAAATACTGCTCTCCTGAACCTTATTCACCCCTGTGAGATTCTGATAGGTCTTTATTACATCCCTCTTCTTGCTTCTCTTTTCCAGGATGTGTAAATATTGAGATCCCTCAGTCTCTCCTCACAGGGCTTTTGGTGCAGCCCCTGCACCAGTTTAGCTGCCCTCCTCAGGACAGCCTTTACACTGTCTATGTCCTTCTTGACATATGGTCTCCAGAACTGGACACAATACTCCAGCTGGGGTTAGGTTCCTAGAGAACTGCTCAAGACCAGTGGCTATAACACCAGTAGTGAAAACTGCAGTAAACTAGCAGGGGTTAGACTCAGCATGAATGCCAGGAGGTAATACTTTACAGAAATGGTGGGGGAAGGGTGGACTACACTCTCAAAGGTACTTGTCAATACAAAAACTGTGGAGCACTTCAAGAGGGGGTAGGATAGGTATAAGAAGCTGGTGAGGGTGGCGGGGGAACCTCGAAGGGGCATGTATCTCCACATCGGGCAAACTTGATAGACAGCAAAGCCTTTTTGTGCCGGCACATTTCCATGTTTCTAAAACACCAGTGCCAATATCTCACGTCAGAGATCCCCAAGTCACAGAAACATAGAAGTTGATGGCAGATAAGGACTGCAAGGCCCATCCAGTCTGCCCATTTCTTTTTCTACTGTACCTTATAAATGTGCCATTGGCCTTTGCTCTGTCAATGGCTTTTCTATTCATACTCATCTGTATTGCTCCCTTATGCCTATCCCATGCCTTCTGAAGCCCTGCACTGTATTCATATCCACCACTTCCTGAGGTAGGCCGTTCCATGCATCCACCACCCTTTCTGTGAAAAAGAACTTCCTCACATTATCCCTTAATTGGCTTCCCTCTAATCTCATGCTGTGTCCTCTTGTCCTGCTATTTTTCTTATATTGAAACATGTTAGACTCTTTCATCTTGATAATGCTCTTAAGGTGTTTGAATGTTTCGATCAAATCACCTCTCTCCCTCCTTTGATCTAAGGTGTACATACTGAGCTCTGTTAATCTGTCCTCATAGGTTTTCTGATGCAGTCCCTGCACCATTTTGGTTGCCCTTCTCTGGACTGCCTCAATTTGGTTAATGTCCTTGTGACGGTGCGGCCTCCAGTACTGCACGCAGTACTCCAGATGGGGATTAACCAGCGTCTTGAAAAGAGGGATTGTTACTTCCCTCTTCTGACTTGTGATACCCCTACTAATACACCCCAACATCCTCCTAGCCTTATCTACTGCTTTAGTGGTCTGCTTGGATGATTTCAGGTCATCGGTGATGATGATACCCAATTCTCTTTCTTCCCTTGTGACTGCCAGCAACTCCCCCTCCCAGCCTATATGTGGCTTCAGGGTTTCTCTTCCCCATGTGCATGATCTTGCACTTCTTTGCATTAAATCCCAGTTGCCACTCTTCTGACCATTTTGCTAATTTATCCAGATCTCTTCTCATTCTGCCTACCCCATCTGGATCACCTACTCTGTTGCAGATCTTGGTGTCATCTGCAAACAGACAAAACCTTACCCTCCAGTCCATCTGCAATGTCACTGATGAAGATATTGAAGAGGACTGGCCTCAGGACTGATCCCTGAGGTACCCCACTTGTGACTTGCATCTCTTCTGACTGTAAACCGTTTACCACCACTCTCTGTTTTCTGCCCATCAACTAGTTTGCAACTCAGCTGACCAACTTCTGACCCACCCAGTGCCTACCCAGCTTATTAATCAATCTTCTATGTGGAACAGTATCGAAAGCTTTGCTGAAGTCAAAGTAGGCAACATAAACTGCTCCCCCCTTGGTCCACTATTCTGGTTACCCAGTCAAAGAAATCTATGAGATTAGTTTGACAGTCCTGAGCTCACAGTGGCTTCAAACAACAGAAACTAAATGGTGCCGCCTTTTTAAAGGTCACAGAACACCAGTTTTATAAGCAAGCTGCCACAGATAGAAAGTTATGTAACATTTACAAAGTTTATATTTTGGGATTTTTTTTGTTGTAATGCAAATCATCGACAAAGGTAGCTTGGCCTATTTTATAAAATAATACAAAACAAAGCATTTACAATGCAGTGCATGGATTATCAATTTCTCTTGCAGTAATGTCATTACTGAAAATTATGAAATAGGTACAAAATCCAGAAACCAGATTGGCTGAGAAGCTTGGAACCCATTACTGATATCCCAGAATAACAGCACTAGAAAAAGATCCTTGACCTCACTGATGCTTTTACATTAAGCAGACACAGCTGTATCAATATATTTCAATTCATTTCCTTGTATTAAAAAAATCAAAAGTCAGCATGTTGCATCTACTGGCCAAACAGAAGAATTACAATGGATCAATGGGACTACTGTTTTCTTTTTCTTTTTTTTTCTTTTTTTCTAATTTGTACAAATATTTCTTTACTAGGCTTAATGGGCCCATTTCATAATTGCAATAAGGCACTCCGGGGTGTGCTTTGTGCTGGAATAATAGCAGTTCTTGGGTAGTGGAAGCACTCAGCCTTCAACTTCATCCTTCAACCCACCCAAAGAGGCCATTATCCCGGCAAAAAGCACACCCTGTGAAGCCTTATTGCTGTATAAAGTTTTTTTTTTAGTGTTTTTAAGAGGAATTATTTTTCAATTCTTAATGAAATTAGTAAGATATGAAAACATCCTGCTTTTAGTAATCAAAGACCTGTTTTCATGACTGGCAAGCCTACAGATATCATGCAAGCTGTGTGACGACCTTTCATTTTCACACATCTTGCATGAAAAATAGCCATTTGAAGCACCAACTGGAATTTTCATACAAGCTGAGGGACAATGAAAGATCATGCAACGTTCTTTTAAAAAAAGTGCCCTTAGGCACGAACTGCAACCACCAGGTGCCTAACCCCCGTGGCTTGCTACATACCCCAACCTTTTCACAGTCCATCAGTGGCTGCCCAATCCCACTGTTGGGCAGTCCACAAGCAACCCACCCACTGGCACTGATACTGCCCCCAACTGCTGTAAAAACCAAAAAATCCCTCACCCCCAGTTCACTTAATATCCCTCTCCCCACTTCCACCGCTAGAACTTTGTCGACTTTGGCATGCTCCCAATCCTGAGTCACCCACGTGCTAGCGCATATGAAACTGCTCTCAAAAGCCAGTGTGAAGATGACACAGTGGCACAGAGGCCTGAGGTGCTGGCACCTCATCCCTTGCCACGCTGGTGACCTGGGTTTAGGAACGGACTCAAGTCACTGGGGGTTGGCCAGGGCAGGAGGGGGATCAGGGGGATCCGGAGGACTGCTCTTCTCTCTCTTGGGGGTGGGTGGATGCCAACTTCACTGCATGACTGCCACCACATGGAGGCCCGGTGGTAGGACAGGACAGCGAGCAGCGATGAACACAGGGAGTTGAGGGACTCCTGCAGAGCATGCGAACAGATCACTCCAACTCCTACCCCTTCTGTGCCACTCTGATCCCACTCAACCTTTATAGTACTCCTTGGAATACAGCTCTAACTTTCAAGACCCACAGAAGACCAAATGCAGAGCTGCCTAGCTGGGGGATGCAATGTGTAGCCTTCCAGAGGGGTACAGAAGGCACCTCAATGGTGCCATACCCATAATCCCTGCCCTCAAACTGTATCAACAATGATACCTCCCTTCCCCAAAATACCTAACTATGCTCTAGATATTGCACCCCCCCACACACACACACAATGGGGAATAAACTGAGGGAGAGAGGCTAAGAAAGGGAGCACAAATGGCTGTGTACTCCAGTGATTAGGCCAAAATTATTTAACTTATGAAAAGACACCAGGATGGGACAGCAACACTAAGGGTGCCTCCCCTTGCCCCTTATGCAATCAGAGAGGGGGTCAAGGATGGGTGCGCAAAGTTGCTGTACACCCAGAGATGTATACCATTTGTAAGGTAAGGGGGATAGGGACAAATGGGGGCTACTTTAGCATGAAGAGGAAGGAGGGGACATTTTTCACCAGTGGAGGGGGAGTGGGTGCCGCCACAGACAGGGGGCTCTACAATCCAAAAATCAGGTTGAACAGACACAAACCTGGTTCTGCCCTGCCTGATCAGACCAGGTAAAACCCAGCAGATGATTATCTGGTCCAAAGTGCTGCACACCCCTTGTGGTAATAAAACAGCATCAGCCAGGCATGCTAGGCACGTCAATCTTTTCTTGCTCCCATCATTTCATTTTATGGGTATCACTTTTATTTCTGAAATATTCCAGTTAAGCAAAATATGCATTTCAGACAGTCATCGTGGGACCACAGCCTGTGTGTGGGGCAGTGACAATCTGAATACAACTAAAGAGAAATGCATTTTTTTTTTACTAGTGCTCATGGTTTTCAGCTAAAGAATGAATCTTTTAGACCGGGCTTTTAGAACAGATCAAAGGAGATATTTCTTTATGCAGATGGTGATAAATACATAGAACTCACTAGCAGGACATATGATCATGAGTCCCACAATGAATGCATTCAGAAACATAGGTTAGACAACTACATGCAGGAGAAAGCAAATTAAAATACCTACGTACCATCGTTTTCTTCCAGTTCTTAAATGATGCATCATAGAAGCGGATATGGAAGGACGAATGGGTGCGTCTACCAATTGGGGCTTCTTCTGGACTGATGTAATATTGAGTTTTGAGTGGCGGTCTAGCGGATGCCCTCCCCCACCACACAATAGTGCTAAGTATCACAATTAGCTCAGGTGGAAAAAGTAATACGACTATACAGAAAAATACACACATGCTACCTATGGCTGTAGACAGGAACCCTGAAAAACTTTTTGGGTGCACCCAAGATAAGGGTCTAAGAGAACCCTTGGTATAAGACATACCTAAGGAATACCATGTAATTATGGTATAATGTAACCTATATAAATTTGTGAGAACTAGAGAGTTCCAGAGTCAATAACTGCCTGTGTAACTAGATAAATATCTCCTCTCTCGAGTGGGCATAACACATCTTATAGGAACTAGAAAAAAAGAGAACGACAGGAAAAAGCACTTTTCATTTCTCTTTCTTTGGCGTTCCATAAGACGTGTCACGTAAGTGGATATGGAAGAACGAGTGGGTTGTAATAAGCGGATGCAGTTCAATGAATGGTTAAAAAACTGGTGCAGAGCACAGGGTTTTGGCTTCATTGGGGACTGGGATTCCACCTGGAGGGATACCCACCTATACTGGCACAATGGTCTGCATCTGTCCAGGAAAGGAACCAGTCTCCTCAGTGACCGGTTTAAATACTTCATTGGCAAGGTTTTAAACTAGCCAAGGGGGGAGGCACTGAGCTGATAAGCAACAGGGAATTCCCAGCCTCCCCCTCCAAAACCGGGTACTAAATGAGGTAAAGACCAAGGCAGAAAAGTCAGTAGGGAGCAGTACTGGGGTAAATGGAGAAAGCAAAGTCAGTAAGGGCAGGGATGGGACTACCAGAGGAAAAGCCATCAAACAATGGAGAGTAATGAGTACCAATGCCCGTAGTCTGGGTAACAAGCTTCCTGAACTAGTGGCCTTGATGGAAGAGGAACATCTGGATATCGTGGCAGTCACAGAAACATGGTACACACAGAACCATGACTGGGATGTGAACATACCAGGGTACGCTATCTACAGGATGGACAGGGAGGGTAACAGAGGAGGTGGAGTAGCTCTATACATAAGAGAAGGAATCAAAGCAACAGAACAAAAGGGTAAACAAGGAGGAGAGGAAGCACTGTGAGTCAACTTGGAGACAGGCAATGGCACCACAATACGCACAGGGGTTGTACACAGACCCCCATCTCCGGGGGAGGAAATGGACAAGAAGATGATACAAGGAATCCTTAGAATAGCAGAAAAAGGGAAGATATTGTTGATGGGGGAATCTGAATATGCCAGATGTTAACTGGAGTGCATTTGCTGCAGCCACATCAAAGAGCGGGGTCATTCTGGATGCCCTGCAGAGGGCATGCCTTGGATAACTAGTACTGGAACCCACTCGGGAGGGAGCAATGTTAGATCTGGTACTCTCAAATGGAGATGGAGAGAGGATCACAGATGTAAAAGAGGGTAGCCATCTGGGAACTAGCGATTATCAAACAGTATGGTTCACGATAAACACAGCAGTAGAGTCGAGCCATACAAAGTCAAAGGTCCTGGACTTTAGGAGGGCTGACTTTGCCAAAATGGATGAGTGCCTAAGGAATGCACTAGCAAATGGGCAGGAGGAGGGGTGGAAGAACAATAGGGAATAATCAAAACTGCCATCACTAAGGCAACAAGCCTTTGTGTGAAGCAAATAAAACAAAACATAAGGGGTGGGGGTTAGTGTTAGTAAATGCCAGGAGCTTGGGAAACAAGTTGCCAGAGTTCCAGGCCATGCTGTTCGAGGGGGTGGATATGGCGGCAGTCCGCAGGCGATGGGCCAACAAAACCATGACTGGGACCTAAATGTGCGGTACACTATGCTTAGGAAGGATAGAAAGGAGGGCAGAGGGGGTGGAGTGGCTATGTTCATTAGAGATGACATAGAAATTGCTATGGTAGAAGAGGCAGAGGGAAACGTGGAGGCCTTATGGGTCACCTTACTATCCCCAGCAGGAGATAAGGTCAAGCTGGGAGTAGCATATAGGCCCCCCGGGATGAGTGATGTTCTAGAGGATGGTTTGCTGGACAACATCATTGCCCAGTGTGGACCAAAAGGGGAAGGAGTGGTATTGATGGGGGACCTTAATATGCCAGGTACAAACTGGGGAACCATGTCCTCTAAGGTGGCCAAGGAGCAGAGGCTGCTGGATGGCTTCCAGGATGTGTTCTTAACACAGCATGTGATGGAGCCCACAAGGGAGGGGCATGTCCTGGATGTGGTTCTGGCAGATGGGGATCTGGTAAGGGACATGGTTGTACAGGACCCCCTGACTGGGAGTGACCACAATCCTGTCTGGTTTCAAATAAGCATGGGGGGAGGGGGTGAGATCTAGGACACTGGCAGTGGACTTCAGGGGGACTTTATGGGCATGGGCAATATTCTCAAGGATCACTTGAAGGGATTACCTCAACGACAAGTGTGGAAAGGAGATGGGAGGTCATAAACGGGACTTCATGAGGCAGTCAGGATCTGCGCTAAGTTGAAACGTATGAGCAAGGTCACATAAACCATGCTGGTGGTCCAGTGAGGTCCAGGTAGCAGTCAGAGAAAAGAAGGCGTTACAAAAAATATAAAACAACAAGAGGGGATAGGGATAAGGAAATGTACCAGCTTGCATCTAGAAAAGTCACCCGTATGGTGAGGGGAGCAAAGTCCAGTAAAGAGCAACGGCTGGCACAGGGGATACATGGAGGGGAAAAGGGGTTCTTCCGGTACATTGGGGAGCGGAGAAAAACTAAGGGCCATCTCAGCAGATTGAGATCAGAAGGAGGGTGGGTGGAAGAGGCGAGGGACCAGGCAGAGGTATTTAACGAGTACTTTGCCTCTGTGTTCACTAGGGAGGGGGATGGGATATCTACAAAGCAAGGCACAAAGGGATAGAAGGCAGAGAGGGATCAGGGGAGCAACAGAAATGGAGCAAAAGGGAGGAAAGGTACCCCAGGGTGTCACATCTGGATAAAGATAAAAGACCAGTAAGGTGGAGGGGACAGATGATGCCATCCCCACCAAAAGGGTGTGGTTTGCCCTCAAGGCCCTAAAGAAAGACAAATCTCCTGGCCGGATGGCATTCATCCGAGAGTACTATGGGAATTGGCGGACATACTGGCTGCACTTCATGGAGCTTTTCAACAGGTCACTTGAGACAGGAGGGTAATTTCTAGATTGGTGAGAGGCACATGTGGTACCAATCCATAAGGGGGGTCAAGGAAGCACCAGGAAACTATAGACCCATCAGTTTAACCTCGGTGGTGGGAAAATTAATGGAGAGTATACTAAAGGAACGATAGGGGTTTACTTGGGGAGGTGGGCGGTCTGGATAGTCGGCAGCATGGGTTTGTGCCAGGTAGATCATGTCAAACCAACCTTGTGGAGTTCTATGAATGGGTAACATCAGAACTGGACAGGGGTAAGCCTGTGGATGTATTATTCTTGGACTTCAGCAAGGCGTTTGACTCTGTCCCCACAATGGTCTGGTGGAGAAACTGATGGGGTTAGGAGTAGGCCCTTTGATGGTCAGATGGATTGAAAACTGGATAGCTGGCGCACTCAGAGAATAGTGGTCTGTGGGAGCTCCGAACCCTACAGAGGTTAGTAGTAGGGTACCACAGGGCTCGGTCCTGGGTCCGATCCTGTTTAATGCATACATATCGGACATCAGGGAGGGTATAGGGTGTGAAATGAGTCTCTCGCGGATGACTCCAAGATGGGAGCAGTAGTTGAGGGAGAAGAGGGGAGGTTGGCCCTGCAAGGGGACCTGGACACCCTGGAAAGCTGGGCTCACACATGGAAATTAAATTTCAATATCACCAAGTGCAAGGTGTTGCATCTTGGTCGGGGAAACCCTAAACACAGGTACACCCTGGGAGGGGAGGTGCTGGAAGCCTCAACAGGGGAAAAAGACCTAGGGGTCATGGTGGATACATGTATGAATAACTCTGAGCAGTGCAGGAGAGCAGCTAGCAAGGCAAACAGGATGTTGGGATGCATTGCAAGGGGGATCACCTCTAGGAGCAAGGAAGTGATTCTGCCGCTGTACAATGGACTGGTTAGACCACACCTTGAGTACTGTGTACAGTACTGGAGACCACACTTGAAGAGGGACATACAGCCCCTGGAGACGGTACAGAGGAGGGCAACAAAGATGATATGAGGGCTAGGGGATTTGACTTATCAGGACAGACTTGAGGAGCTCTGCCTGTTTTCATTGGAGGAGAGGAGAGACAGGGGGACATGATTGAGGTCTTCAAGTACCTCAAGGGAATAAATAGGGTAAACATGGAGGGGATCTTTAGACTAAAGCAGGGAGGCATCACCAGAGGGCATGGTTTGAAGTTGGAAGGTGGAAGGGTGAGGGGGAAAAGAGGAGGAGGTTTTTCACTGAGAGGGTGGTGGACCCTTGGAATGCTCTGCCTGGTGAGCTGGTTCAGAGATCCACAGTGGAGGGCTTTAAGAGAGGGTTGGACAGACACAGAAAGTGGATGTATCAGATGATGGCCTGTCCCGGGGGGGTGGGGATGGATGATAGGGGTTTCTGGAGCACAAGGGATGGGAGGGTTTCGGCACCCAACTAAGGATCTAGGTTCGAGCAGACTTGATAGACCATAAGGCCTAATCTGCTGGCAAATAGTATGTTAAAACAATGTAAAAATCACTATGGTTCTCAAAGGAGGTGGCAGGGAAGGTTAGGGAGAAAAAGACAGCATTCAGGAAGTACAAAATCACAGAAGGAGCAGGACAGAGAACTGTATCAGTTAAAGCAGAAGGAAGCAGGGAAGGCAGTCAGAACAGCAAAGGCTCAAACCGAGGAAGGATAGCTAACTCACTTAAGAAGGGGGGGGATAAAACCTTTTATAGGTACATCAGGGAGCGAAGGAAGACCAAGGGAGGGATAGTGAGGCTTAATAAAGGGAAGTGGGGTGGGCAGAGGGTGACTGTGAAAAGGCAGAGATACTAAACACATATTTTTGCTTAGTATTCACAAGTGAAGAAGGGGCGGTACCTAAACCAAACAACAGAAACACTCTGGATGGGGGGGGGGTTAATACCAGCCCATTCACAGAAGAAATGGCTCTGAAAGAACTCTTAAAACTGAAGGTGGACAAAGCAATGGGGCCTGATGGGATTCATCCCAGAATTCTAAAAGAAGTAGGGGTAGAACTAGTGACACCACTGACTACCCTCTTTAACAAATCATGGGAGGATGGGGTGGTACCTGAGGACTGGAGGAGGGCAGATGTGATTCCGCTTCACAAAAGTGGAAGCAAGGCAGAAGCAGAAAACTATAGCCCTGTTAGTCTGACCTCAGTGATAGGGAAAATGATGGAATCACTTCTGAAGGAGAGAACTGTTGAGTACCTAGAGGCCAGAGGGGCACAGGACCCAAGGCAGCATGGATTCACAGTGGGTAGGTCATGTCTAGTAGATCAGGGAGGGGTTGTGGACATGGCCTACCTAGACTTTAGCAAGGCATCTGACACAGTCCCACGTAAAAGATTAATATACAAGTTAGCCAGCCTGGGAGTGGGTCCCAAGATGGTAGCCTGGGTAAAAAATTGGCTGGAGAACAGGACACAGAGGGTAATAGTAAACGGAGTCCACACTAAAGAAAGAGGAGTTACTAGTGGAGTACCGCAGGGTTCAGTTCTAGGACCGGTCCTCTTCAATGTCTTTATAAGTGACATTGCAGAGGGACTGGAAGGAAAAGTATGTCTCTTTGCAGACGACACAAAGATCTGCAACAGGGTTGATACACAAGGTGGGGTGGAAAGGATGAGAAGGGACTTGGCAAGGTTGGAGGAATGGTCAAATGTATGGCAGCTTAGATTCAATGCTAAGAAGTGCAAAGTAATGCAGCTAGGAAACAAAAACCCAGGGGAAGAGTACACTATGGGGGTGAGATACTAACAACAACAAAAATGGAAAGAGACCTGGGGTGGTCATATCAGATGACCTAAAGGTGGGCAAGCAACGTGAGAGGGCAGATAGGAGGGCTGGGGGATACTGGGATGTATAAGAAGAGGCATCACCAGTAAGAAACAGGAAGTTGTTATCCCTCTGTACAGGCAGTTGGTGAGACCCCATCTGGAGTACTGCGTGCAGTTCTGGAGACCCAGTCTCCGCAAGGACATAGACAGGATGGAGGCAGTACAGAGGAGGGCAACTAAAATGGTGCAAGGTTTGCAACAGAAGCCATATGAAGAGAGACTAAAGGAGCTTAATATGTATACCCTTGAGGAAAGGCAGGAGGGGGACATGATAGAAAATTTCAAGTACCTCAAGGGAATCAACAAAGTCCAAGAGGGTAACATCTTTCAGAAAAAGAGATATGCAATAACAAGGGGGCTCAATTTGAAGACAGAAGGTGGACAGCTCAGAGGTAATGTGAGGAAATATTTTTTCACGGAGAGGGTAGTGGATGCACGGAATGGCCTTCCTGAGGAGGTTATGGAGTCAAAAACAGTGGGAGAATTCAAGAATGCATGGGACAGACATACCGCAGTTCTAGGGGTTAGGGGCAGGAAGAAGTAGGCTGTTGGTTAACTAGGATCTGCAGCTTATCCATTAGGTAGGGAAATGGGCAGACTGGGTGGGCCAAGTGGTCCTTATGCTGTCAAATTCTATGTTTCTATGTTTCTATGTTCCGTATCCCCGGGAGGGAAAGAAGCTTGGTGGATAGAGAAGTGCCATTTGGAGAATCCCATAGCTGAGTTCTGCCTGTGCCAAGCTGTTCTAATAGACACACAGATACATAGACACTGTCTGCAGATAAAGGCCTATGGCCCGCACAGTCTGCCCATTTAAGCTTGTAAGTTCACTTTATATTTTTCTAGAACTCTGTTGCCCCTTACCTCTGACCTCCACAGCTGCCCCCCACTTACCCTGGAGTCAAATATCCCTAAAGGACAGAACATTTTTTTTTTTTTTTTTAAAGGCATGGAAGGAGGTCCGTGTAGCTGCACTGCAGAGTTCCTCAGCTGAGGCAAGACCTTTCTCTGCCCATGAGGTAGTGGTAGCTCTTGTAGAGTGGACCCTATTTCCTTGTGGGACCTGCTTGTTGGACATCACATAGGCAAGGGGGGTACCTTCAATGAGCCATCTGGCTACTGCATCCTTAAAAGTGGGCATGACTCTCTTGTGGGGCCCCACGATTATGAAGACTTTGATAGTTGGCATGAGTCTAATCTGGTTAGGTATGCTGTGAGCACCCTTACTAGGTCCAGTTTCTGCAGGCTGATTTCAGCCTTCTATGTCTGGTTGCAGCCAAATGATAGCAGGCACACAGGTTGGTTCAAATGAAACATCACAGTGACCTTCAGCACAACAGAGACAATGGTACCGAGTACAAATTTGTCCTGGAGTTCAATGCAATAGTTTGGAAGGCGTGATGACATACGAATCTCACGGAATCTGCAGGCTGAACTGGCCACCAAACAACATGCTTTCAGAATGAGACCAAGACCTGCAAAAAGGGTTTAAATGGAAGCTCAAGAAAGTGCCTGTAAGACCAGGTTGAGATTCCACGATGGCAGTGGGAGTCTACGGATAATGGTGGACCTGAAAACTGCTTTCAAGAATCTTACCATGCGTGGATGTTCCCTATGGGCCACTGAGAGAGAGATTACCACAAGTGTTGCCAAAAGCTGGGACCTGACCACGTGGAGTAGTGTTTCAGACCTTTTCTGCTCTTTCCTGTAGAAATTCCAGGAAATGTGGCACAATACATCAGCCAAAAATGGACCAATGCTGTGTATCCTGGCCCAGTCTGTAAAGATTTCCCAAGACTGTGAGTAAGCCATGCACATAGCAGGCTTACAGGAGTTTAGCAGCATATCCGTGTCTTGACTGGCATACTCTAGTTTTACACCCTCGCCTCTCAAAGGCCATACTTCCAATGCAAGAAGGTTGATTAGGGCTCATGAAACTTTAATTGGACTTACAATTAAAAGTAATGTCCAACCTGCAGATATAGTTATCAGTTAAAGACTAAGGTAATTCTCATAGGTGCTCTTGCCCAGAGTAGTGCTAGGAGTTGCTCTGAAGTTAAAGTAACGAGCTGTGAATGAGCTTGGTGCATCCAGCAGACCTGGATTTGATTCTTACAACCTCCACTTAAATACCGTGTGATGATGATGATCAAGTCATGTAACTGCCCTGTGTTCCCAGGACACACCTGGAAATTATCCACTGGAAATCATTAATGCTGTATCAGTTACTCATGAAAAAAAAAAAAAACAACAACATACGAATTTGCCAGCAGAAACAGACCATAATGGTTTATCTAGTCTGCTCGAGTGTGCAGCTCCATTTAGTTCCCTGGAGTCAACTATCCCTCCTTTGGTACCCTCCCCCTTCTCCTTCCCAGGAACAGCCACCCTAATTTTCTTCACTCTATTCAACCTCTGCCTTGAAACTATCCACTGTATTTACCGCAACCACCTCCTCTGGCAACTTGTTCTACCCTGACACCACCCTTCCAGTGAAAATGTGCCTCCTCATTTCCTTCTTAAATCTACCCCCCCCCCACTAGCTTTAGTCTGTGTCCCCATTTTGTACCCTCTGTCTTTAAGCTAAAGATAGAAACATAGAATTTGACAGCAGATAAGGACCGCTTGGCCCACCCAGTCTGCCCATTTCTACCTGATGGATACAAGCTGCAGATCCTAGTTAACCAGCAGCCTACTTCTTCCCACCCCACCCCTAGAATTGCCTTATGACTGTCCCATGCATGCTTGAATTCCACCACTGTTTTTGACTCCACAACCTCCTCTGGAAGGCCGCTCCATACATCCACAACCCTCTGTGAAAAAATATTTCCTTACATTACCTCTGAGCGCTCTGCTCTATCTCTCTTCAAATTGTGCCCCTTGTTCTTGCACACCTCTTTTTGAAAGATGCTACCTCTTGTACTTTGTTGATTCCCTTGAGGTACTTGAAAGTTTCTATCATGTCCCCTCTCCTCCTTTCCTCGAGGCTATACATACTAAGCTCCTAAGTCTCTCTTCATATGTCTTCCGGTGCAGACCCTGCACCATTTTAGTTGCCCTCCTCTGGACAGCTTCCATCCTGTCTATGTCTTTGCTCTCCAAACTGAACCCGTCGATTCCCTTAAGGTACTTGAAGGTCTCTATCATGTCCCCCCTCTCTCTTCTATGTTCCCCTCATATTTTGTCCCCTATACCCTGGATCATCCTGGTCGCCCTCCTCTGGACCCACTCGAGTAGCTTAATATCCTTCTTCAGATACAGACACCAGAATTGCATACAGTATTCCAGGTGCGGCTCACCAGTGACCTGTACAGTGGCAAGATGACATCCTCCCTCCTAGAGGTTAATACCGTAGCATTTTGTTTGCTTTGGCTGCTGGCTTGTGGCACTGTGCCGAGTGTTTCATGTCATCTCTGACCATCAACCCAAGATCCTTTTCCTCCTCTGAGACTTCCACCTGTATCCCCCCCCCCCAGTAACTGGCCCCTGGGTTTCTGGCACCCAGGTGCCATGACCTTGCATTTCTTGGCATTGAAACCCAACTGCCAGATGCCCGACCATTTCTCCAGCCTAGCTACATCCTCTCTTAACTCCTGTCTCCCCTCCACTGTGTCCAACCTCCCCCAGAGCTGGGTATCATCCGTAAACAGGCAGATCTTATTTTTGACCCCCTCTACTATGTCACCAATAAAGATGTTGAACAGCACATGTCCAAGTACTGAGCTCTGTGGGACCTTGCTGGTTACAAGCCGAGGTCTGGATAGTTCCCCCCCGTACCACCAATCTCAGATTCCTATCCTGCAGACAGTTCTTGACCCACCTCAGCAGTTTGTCCCCAGTTCCCAGGCCCCTCAGCGTGCTGATCAGCCTGCCATGTGGTTCTGAATCGAATGCCTTGCTGAAGTCCAGATACAGGAAGTCCACCACCTGCCCCCTATCCAGTGACCTAGTAACCCTGTCGAAGAAGTCAATCATGATAGTGTGATAAGATCTCCCCCTGACAAGCCCATGCTGCTTGTCATCCTGGAGACCATTTTCCTCAAAGAAGGACACCAGTCTTTCCTTTAGAATGGTCTCCATTACCTTCTCCACTATGGAGGTCAGGGTAACCTTCTCGTCTCTGGGACCACTCTTGTGGAGTGAAACCACATAAGCCGTTCTCCAATCCTGTGGAACACACACCCCCTCCAGTGAGGTCAACAGGTCCATCAGCGGGGCTGCTATTACTCCCGCAGGACCTTCGGGAGTAAACTGTCTAGTCCCAATGCTTTGTCCACTTGCAGTTCATTTAGCCCCCATAAGACTGTGTCCACCTCAATCTCCCCTTCATAATCCACCCCCCTCCCGGGCTCCCCCCATGCATCCCCTGTGGCATCGGCCTTCTGCTTCCTTAGTGAAGACAGAGCAAAGGTATTCGTTTGAAGCCTCCACTTGAACTTCCCCCTTTACTGCCCATCCTCCTTCCCTCTTTATCCTTACAATCCCATCCTTTCTGCTTCTTTTCTCTCTAATGTATCAGAAGAAATCTTTCTCCCATTCTTAATCCTCTGCTCTACTCTTAGCTCTTTCTCCGCCTTGGCTGCCCATACCTCTCTCTGTACCTGCCAAGATTTCTCTGCATAAGCCTCCCTGCCTCCTACTTCAGGGTACACTTATTTATTTATTGAACTGTTTCACCAGGAAGGCACTCTGAACAACAAGTTGCTCATCTCCCGGTGCAACCTGGGGACTTCAGGAAGGCCTCCCTCTTTGCTTTCAACTTCTCAGCCACTCTCCTGCTATACCAGCTGGGTCTTCCAACACCTGGAGTTCTTTTTACAAATCTTTGTGCAGGTGTCGGTGGCCTCTATTACCCCCTTGATGATGGACCATTTCTGCTCCGATTCCATTCGCGGCCCGAGCTTTGCCAGGTGCTCCTTCAGTATGATACCCATTCTACTGAAATCTGCCTTCCTGAAATCCACCACCCTCATTTTTGTCTTGGCTGCATCCTTCCCCATGTTAATGTAAAACCACACTGTGCGGTGGTCACTGCCTGCAAGGGGATCCCTCACTTTAACTCCCTGAACATTCTCCCCATCCGACAGTACCAGGTCCAGTATGGCCCCTGACTCCGTGTGAGGAAACACTCCTGAATAACATCCAGGAGGACCTGCTCCCTGCAACAGGAGGTAGCCAGTGTGCCCCAGTCAACACCTGGCAGACTGACGTCACCTAGGATTACAGTGTTCCTTCTCCCTCCTGCCCTCCTAATCTGTTCCCCCAGCTTCCTATACAGCTCTATGTCCTGTGATGGTGGTCTGTGCACCATCCCCACCCAAATCTGTCTCCCAGTTGTGTTTTGTAGCACTACCCAGAGGGCTTCGGTTGCCTCCTCCTCCCCCCCCCGATGCACATTATTCCATCCCTCATGTACAAGCGCTACTCCTCCCCCTCTCCCTCTTTCTCTATCCTTTCTATGCAATTGGTACCCTGGGATCTCGAGGTCCTAGTCATGGTACTGGGTTGCCCATGTATCTGTGATCATTGCATCACAGTAACGTGTCAGCAGAAAAGGACCATCCTGGCCCGTCCAGTCTTCCCATCTCTCCCCTTCCCTACTTGTCACCGGTGCACAAGGAGCCTATCCTCTGTCCTCTGACCAACCCTGTATGTCTATCCCACGTTCTCTTGCATCCCTCCACCTTTTCGACACCTACCACCTCCTCAGGTAATCTGTTACAGAGTTCAACCACCCTCTCAGTGAAATAACACCCCCTCACATTACCTTTAAATCTTCCTCCTTCCAATCTTAAGTATGTAGGACCTCTTGTTTTAACTCCAACTTTCCTTTTAAATAGACTTCCTTCCCTCACTTTATTTATCCCCTTCACATACTTGAATGTCTCTATCATGTCTCTATCATCACTGCCAAAGATCCTTCCATCATAAAGCCCCCCTTTGGTTTAACTCCCTTCCTGAGGCTATCTCTAAGATCCCCGTGATTGGCCGGTTCAAAACTGCCCTCCGTCAACACATTATTGACAGTCGATGCTGCAAATGTCGATAGCTGACCTAACCCAGCCCTTTGCCCTGTGCCCCCTGGTTCCCTTAGGTGACTGGATACTGTCTGTAACTATGTTGTTATTAATTGATGTGTAATATGATGTATAATATGCAAGTTAACTTATGTATATTACTCAACTTATGCTTGTACCTGTATAGTTGCTGCCTGTAACTCCAGGTGTTTTTGTATCTCACCTGTATGTAATCCCTGTCCTAAAACCTCACTATTTGTTGTCTCCCCCCCATTTTGACGAGGTACCTTTGTAAACGAGTCGCTGACTCAAAGGTTGTAAATCTGATTCTTCAATAAATAAATAAATAAATAAATGTCTCCTCTCTCTCTCTCTTCTGAACTCCAGCGGATACAGATTTAATTCTCTCAATCTTGTCTCATGTGGTTTCCTTACATACCCTGCACCATCATTGTTGCGGCTTGTTGCCCTTTTCTGATCCTTTTCTATTACATCTATGTCCTTTCTTAAATGAGGCCTCCAGAACTGTACCCTGTACTCCAGGTGCGGTCTGACCATGGTCTTATATAATGGCATCAGCATCTCCCTGCATCATCGCACACTTCTTTGTACTGAACTTCAGCTGCCATGTTTCTGACCATTTCTCTAGTATACTCATATCCCTCCTCATGGCCGCAACCCCTCCTTCAATGTCGACCCAATTTCATAACTTTTCATCATCTGCAAACACACATTTTCCCTTCAACTCCCTCTGATAAATCACCAATATATATGTAACCCTCCTACAAATGGGGGTTCCCAAAAAGTCTTCCTTGAGCTTGCCTAAATGCTCACTGCCAGGCTGGTGTCCTGCGTCTTAGCAGTTTAAATGTGATTACCAGAGCCTGTACAGCCTCTGTGTACTGTCTCTTTAAGAGCTGCCTGATTGCAGCCTAAGTAATCTGAGAGGGAGCTCTGTTGAAAGATGTAACTATTTGCTGAAAATCATTTAGAGTGATAATGATAATGTAGTTTGTCTAGCCTGCCTTCTTTATAGCAAGGACTGTTTTGTTTGTCTCCACTATCTTGGTCCTGGACTGCAAATTGGACCAATCAGTTCTGGTGGGACCTAAAATGTAGCCGGACTACAGGAGCTGTCTGAAGTCAAAATCTGTAGGAATTGTAGTTTTGAACTTTTTGCACCTTTTTTGCAACTGAAGGGGGAGCTCTTGCTTTGACTAACAGCCAAATCAGCCAACCAAACCTTTTGGATCTTGGGGAAGTCCCGGGCTGCTTGCAGTTTTCAGTTAGTTCTGAGCTGGGAAGTGAAATGAGAGAAGCTGAAGTGATTCTGAACAGCAATCCTGAGTGGATTCACATGGGAAAACTGTGAAAGGGCTGAGTTTTTGACTTGCATGTCTGTCTGCTGCTCCTGAGAGGGAGAGAAGAGAATTATTTTGGACTAAATCCAAGTTTGTGTGACTAAAGTAAGCTACTGAAGTGGGCCAGGCTCAACCTGAAGAAGACCGAAGATTTTGCTGAATGTGATCGGCCTGTCAGGAGTTACAGCTACCCCTAAGCTCCCGGTGTGTGCAGAGACTTTGCGATTGTGACTGGGGAGCGCTTTGCCTGGTACAGTAGAATTCCCGTACATGTAAATGTGCTATGAGCTGCTAGTGGGTTGTGAGTTAGTTCCCCACTGTGTGAACTGTGTTCTGCTTGCTGGAAGCTGTATCCAGCCCAAAACGGACTGCATCCGAATTTGTCTCCATGCAGTCTGGGCCTTGCCAGACTGGTCCAGCCAGACTACCCACTGCACAGAAAAGCCATCGATGAGAGACCTGCCTGGGGATCTGCCCCCTGCTCCACGCCTGAACAGGAACGATGCCTCTGCAACTCGTGTGGGCCCTGCTTCTCCTGGCATTCCAGATCAACCACCTGCAGTCTCGATTTTTGTCCAGCCTGTGTCCAGTCTTGGGTATCGTAAGTAAATACCAGGGTAGCTCCCTGCAACAACAGCTTAATCTGAGTGTGTCACCTGATTGTCTTCTTGTTTCATTTCCTTTACGAACTGAGCCCTCTGGCTCTGGATTACAAATATTGTGTACTGTGCATGTTGTGTTTTCCATCACAGGGCCCCAACCAGCTGCAACACCGGGCAACGGTCCGGGCTGGCCCATCTCTTCTCCACCTGGGTACCCAGAGGTGGACTGTGGGGGGGGGGGACTCAAAGCGCATGCATAACTGCTTGATTGATACAACCTTTAAGCTAATTAACCTGATTTTGCCCCTCCCTTGTTCAAGTCCCCTGAATAAATCAGATCTAACTTTTTCTGCATGTAATCTGACTGTGGTTCCAGTTTGTGCTCAAAGTACTGTAAAGTTGCTATTTGCTGTGCATAACCTTGTTTTACAGGGGTTCCCCAGGGTCGAGCCAGAGAAACCAGCCCTGGTGGTAAGTGCAAACAGTGTGGGTACTTGTGTGGTGTACCAGGGGTATTGTGAAAGTGATTATTGTACAGTGTTCAGGTCACTAGAGGGGAAAGGGGGTTACAGTGTCCTGGAGGGCTGTGCCCAGGTTAGCTTGACCACTACCAACCCTGACCTCCGGGTGGAGGCACCCGTTTCAGAACTCAGGCCCCTTAACCTGCTACTAGCCAAGCAGGCAGGGGTAGTAGCCCTTGGGATAGTGCCACCTAGGGTTACATATATGTTAAAAAGGACTGATACTAGTACAGACCCTTGAGGAACCCCGCTCATAACCTTCCTTACCCCAGAATGTACACCATTTACTACCACCCCCTGACTTCTATCCTTCAACATGTTTTCCACCCATCTAGTCATTTTCTGTCCCACCCCCAGGCTCTCTGTCTTATCTATCAGCCTGTGATGAGGGACAGAGTCAAAGACCTTAATGAAGTCCAGGTAGGCAACATCAACTGCCCCTTTTTGACCAACCACCTTCATTACCCCATCAAAAAATTCTATCATATTTGTTTGGCAAGATCTCCCACTAGTGAATCCATGTTGCTTTTCATCTAATAGTTTGTTGTCTGTTAAGTATTTTACCACTCTTTCCTTTATTAGCACCTCCATCACCTTGCCCACCACTGATGTGAGGCTGACAGGCCTGTAATTCCCTGCCTCCTCCTTGCAGCCTCCCTTGAGCAGTGGTACTGCCATCCTCCAGTCACTCGGAACACACTCTGTATCTAGGGACAAGTTAAATAACTTCTTCAAATGTGTCGCCAACTCATCCCTCAACTCCCTAAGAACCCTTGGCCGCAAATCACCCGGCCCCATTACTTTGTCTACCTTTAATTTTCCAAGTTCTTCCTTAACTCTTTCCTAACTTAATGGGCTTTGACCCACCCCACATTCATCTTCTCCCTTCTTCTTTAACTCAGGTCTCTTTCCATCCCCTTCCACTGTGAATACAGAGCAAAAATAACTATTTAAAACCTCAGCTTTCTCAAAGTCCCCCTCAACATTTGTTCTCCCCTCTCCCTCAAACTCACAATCCCCTGTTCCTCCTCTTTTCCCCCACATATCTAAAAAAAGTTTTATCTTCTCGTTTGACATGTTTAACAATTCTGTCTTGTTCCTGCTTTTGCTCTCCAAATCAATTTCCCTGCCTGTCTCAGTTTCTCCTTATAATTTACTCTGCTTATCACACTCTGAGTTTTCTTATATCTTCTGAAAGCTATCCTATCTCTTATTGCCCTTACAACCTCCCTATTAAACCAAAGAGGCCACCTTCTTTTCTTGTTTTTTTTTTCCTACCCTACTTATGTATAGTTCAGTTGCTTTTAATAATGCCTCCTTAATACATTTCCACAATTTCTCTACATCCTTTATCTGGTCACCGCATTTCATTTCCTCCCTGAAAATCTCCCTCATTCTATTACTAGGCTATAGTAAGAAAGCAGGATTTTCAGGGTGGAGAGGGCTGTATGTGAATGCCATAAGTCTGAGAAATAAAATGGTGGACCTAGAGACAACGATGGTGGATGAATGCTTCGATATTGTGGCTATAACAGAGACCTGGTGGTCGGAGCATCACTCCTGGGAAGTTAGTGTTCCGGGATACAGGCTGTTAAGAAGGGATAGGGTGGGTAGAAAGGGGGGGAGGGGTAGCATTATATGTCAAGGAGACCATTAAAGCAACTGAAGGACAGGATGAGTACAGTGAGACAGAATTCCTGTGTGATCCAGTACAATGGCTTACAGGCAGACTAGATGGGCCAGGCGGGCCTTATCTGCTGACAATTTCTATGTAAAAAAAAAAAAAAACCTGAAGCCATAGTAAGAATAGGAGTGATATATAGGCCTCAGATCAGGGGAGGAGTTAGGCAAATGATGCAGGTGATTCAAAGGGTGTCAAACAAAGGGGAGTTTGTACTACTGGGAGACGTTAATATGCCAGACGTAGAATGGGGAATCTCTAAGGCAACATCAGCCAGGCTCAGGGAGATACTTGAAGCACTGAAGGGATCATTTCTACATCACCTGGTTAAGGAGCCCACAAGGGGGGAAAATATTTTGGATGTGGCACTCACAAACGGGGATAGTGTTGAAGACGTTATTGTGAGAGACTGGGTACAAGTGATCACAACATAGTAAGTTTCAATATACAAATAGGGAAGATAACAAATAAGACCAGTACGAAGGTTCTGGACTTCAGGAGGGTGAACTTTAACTCATTATCTCCTAGTGGCCATTTTGTGACAAGTTAGCAATGGATACTGCAGTATGGACTTCATACAAAGCTACTGGTAGTAAATATTACAAGGGGAATTACTAGCTAGGCTATTCCTTGCTGCTCTCCCACTAATCAGTTTAAATTTAACTCTTCCCTTAAAAAGTAATATCATTTTTCCATCAGGACCATTGTGCCAGCTCTGCTTAAGTGTAATCCATCCGGAGCACATAATTCTGCCTTATCCTATGTCCTACTTCATCTCCCCACCAATCGAAACCCTTGTTCACTACACCATCACCTTAACCACATGTTAAACTCATCAGTTCTAATATTTCTATCCATGCTGGCCTTTGGTATTTAAGGAATTTCTGAAAAGTGACAGATTTATTATCGAGCTTCTAGATTCTTGCCAATTCCATGAATCTGGCTTGCATTTCCTCGAGACTGCTATCCTCCAGGTCATTTGTGCCCAGATGCAACACAATGTGTGTGATCCCCTTATGTTTCCTGGATAGGGAGTATACAAGACGAGAGGCATTTAGCGCCATCATCCAAGGCATGCATTCAATCCTAATATTTCGGTTCCCTTCACCCAACTTCCCTCACTGAATCTCTCTAATTATAGAATCACTCAGTATAAGGCTCCACCTTCTTCATACTTCGTGCAGCCCCCTAAAACCCCAGCTGGTTGTTCTTTGCCCAGTTCTGCTCTTTTTGATCACTCAATAATATCCTCTTCCTTTAAATGTCTGCCATTCACTTTTGTTTCCTTTCTACTATCCCCTTTCTCTGAGCATCCCAGTTCCACTTTTCATCTATACCTGCCTCCTCAGGAATCATCCCTTCCCCACTTTTGCTCTGTTCAATATCTGAGTTTTCATGTTCACCCACCCACATCCAACTCAGTATCTACATCTAGATTACAGTAATTGTTCCATTTATCCTTCCACTACTCTCCCCCAGCTCCTCCTCCTTTCCTACTCTGTTCTGCTCTGTTTTGTACCCCTCACCCCCTTTTCATCTGAGACCATAAAATCTGACAATGGTGAATACCTACTGTATTTCTCAAGATAACCCCTCCCTCACTGACTAGTTCTCCACCATTATTTTCCTTGCTCATGCTTTTCTTAATATTCTGATCCCTTTCCAACTTCTTACTCTCATTCTCATGTATTGTTTCCTCATGCTTAGACCTACTTTTCTCTGCTTCTCCTCTCTTTTCAAACCTATGCCCATTTCTGTTTTTACTAATACCCCTACCTTGCCCTTTTCCCTGCTTTGACATATTCCTTACTGCTTCTCCTTGCTTGACATTACTCTTCCACCCTCTTCTTCCTACTATGTTCCCTCCTCCATCACCACAACCCATTCTTCCATTGTACACCTGTTAACTGCCTTCTCGTTCCATCTCCACATATTTCTACCAATATCATTCCACGCTTAATCCCTCCAGCACCCTGAAGTATACGATTTGCTTTGTATAACTCCACCATTACCCCACCTTCCCACCCCATTTATCCCCCACCTATATGTATTCCCGTATTGCTTACACTCATATAAACTTCCATTCCTGAAATACAGTTCAAATTATTTTTTTAGCTGTGCAATCTCACTCTCCAGATTAGTTAACCTTCTACATATTGGACAATAATCCAACTCCCACAGCATAGACAAAAACATTACAGCCCCGCAACCATTACATCCTATTGACCCTTGGGGAGGCAGTATACTGTAGCACAGTGGTTTAAGGCGCTGAGCTGCAAATCTGGTGACATCCAGCAGACCAGACCTGGGTTTGAATCCCACAGCTTCCACTTGCATACTGTGCGACCCTGAGCAAGTCACTTAACTTCCCTGTGCTCCTATGCTGCACCTGTAAAAAAAGCTTTCAGCTTAGTGTGTCTCACCTGGTTAAATAACTAAATAAAAAAATAAATAAAAAACCTTCTCGATCCACCACCTACTCCTCTTTCCCCCTGCTGCTTCCTAATACCATACCAATCCCCCATCCTCTAGTACTGTATATCTCCCCTTCCAAATATCCTTTTCTACAAAAATAATCCCGTTCCCGTATCATTCTAAGACCTTGGCAACTTTCCTTTTATATTCTGCTAAAAATGTAAATATGTATGTAATATTTTATACGCCTACTTTAAACACTATGTTTTATTTTACTAACCCTATGTTTTATAACTACTACTCTATCTTTAAATATAAAAGGTTAACCCTACTCTGTCCCAAGCTTCACCCCCTTGGTGTTGCTGGTCCAGCCCTAAACTGGTTTCCCAACTGTCTCACTGGCAGACTACAGCTTGTTAAGTACAACAGAGCTCTATCGGAACCTGTTCCTATCACTATCGGTGTCCCTCAGGGATCTATTCTGGGCCCTATCCTATTTTCTCTTTTCATCAATGACTTCCCAACGGTCCTTACCCATAGCATCACAACCCTATATGCTGATGAGCTGGTCCTTCTAGCTAGCTCAGGTGATGTCTGTGCCACAGGTCACAAACTACAAGCTGACTTTAGTAAACTACAACACTGGTCCTGACAAAAAAGGTTGTGCTAAACTTAAAGAAAACTCAACTCATGCTCTTCGGCTCCTCTGCCAAACTTAAACAGTGTCCTGTCCCACTCAATGTCTTAAGTCTTGATGGTGTCCCAGTTGGCACTACATGCTCCTTTAGATACCTGGGAGTTACTCTTGACCCCCAGTTAGACCTGTCTTTACACATTCAAAATGTCTGCAGGGCAACAAATATCAAGCTTGGACTTGCATACCAGACTCGTGGGTCCCTTACTGCAGCTGCGCAGCTTGCCCTTGCTAAAGGTTTATTCCTTCCCATGCTCAGCTATGGTCTAACAATCTTTACCCTTGCTGCAAAAACTAGCCTTGCTAAATGGGATGTGGACTATAATAATATTTGCCGCTTTGCCCTTGCCGTTCCTCGACTTATCAATCACTGTGATTTATACAATCAACTACACTGGTTGTCCCCGGATAATCATCGCTCATTTGTCTTGGGCAGCTTCACAGACGAAACTGTCTGCAATGCCACCCCACCCACCCTGTCCAAACTCCTTCGGCCAGCTCTACCATCATACCGGCTAAGGTCAGCTGACTTGCAACTCCTCCTTGTCGCAAAAACTTGTACACTGTTAGGTGATTGTGCCTTTGCTGTTTGTGCCCCTAGATTCTGGAATACCCTACCTGCAACCATCAGATGTAACCCCACCCATCCCATCTTAAAGAACTCCCTCTGGTTGCACCTGAAGTCTGCCTCAGCCTGTAACCGTTCCAATGCTGCTTGATATCCCTTACCCCTGCTTGGACCCTGTTGTACACCCTCCACTTCTCAGGTTCCCCTACCCCTCTGAGCTCTAGTAAGGGGCATTATCTACCCTGCATGCCCTTCACCTCAGCACTTACCATCTTCAAAATGGGACAAATTGCACTTGTATTAGTTCCACAAAATGTAACTATTGTTTGCTTGTTCTTACCGTTGATGTATATGCTTATCTGTTCATCCTGTACCTGTTTATTTGTATCATCCTGCTCATTGCTTGTATTTCACATTGTTGTAATTCCCTTACACTGTTCTGTAAACTATGCTCTGGTAGACTCTCGGGTCGTACCTGAAAATAGGCATTCCTTGTCTAGTGTGCTTACCCAGTAAGCAAAAGCTAATAAATAAATAATTCCTAGATTGCTTCGTTCCTTTAAGGCTACCTTGAAGCTACTTGTACCATTTTACCAAGATGTAACTGTACTTATTACCCTTGAAAATCACATACCACTTTCATCATTTACACTCCTCTATACACCCCTTTAAGCGCAATTAATCCTTTAAATTTCTTTACAATCCCGACTAAACACACTTAAAAGAGCATAATAGAGGGTGTATAATCAATTTCACTTGTATTGAACTGTACCACTTATCAATTTACAATGCCCATCATACCATTTATAATACTAATATATTACGACCTGCACAAAAAATACTCCCCAACTGGTTAAGAAGGGGGATAAAACCTTTTTATAGGTACAGTAGGGAGCGAAGAAAGACAAAGGGAGGGATAATGAGGCTGAATAAAGAGGAGGGAGGGTGGGTGGGCAGAAAGGGACAGTGAAAAAGCAGGGATATTGAACAAATACTTCTGCTCAGTATTCACAAAAGAAGAGGAGAGGAAGGTACCTAATCCAGTCAATAGAAGCACTCTGGATAGGGTGGGTTGAGATCAGTCCTTTCACAGAAGAAAGGGTTCTGAAAGAACTCCTAAAACTGAATGAGGACAAAGCAATGGGGCCTGATGGGATTCACCCCAGAATTCTAAAAAAACTAAAGGAAGAACTAATAACACCATTGACTAACCTTTTTAACAAATCACGGGAGGATGGTGTGGTACCTGAGGACTGGAGGAGGGTGGATGAGATTCCCCTTCACAAAAGTGAAAGCAAGACAGAGGCAGGAAACTACAGACCTGTCGATTTGACCTCAGTGGTAGGGAAAATGATGGAATCACTTCTGAAGGAAAGAACTGTTGAGTACCTAGAGGCCAGTGGGGCACAGGAGCCAAGGAAGCATGGATTCACAGCAGGAAGGTTATGTCAGATGAATCTAACTGATTTCTTTGGCTGGGTGATGTGACCAAAGTAGCAGACCAGGGAGGGGCTGTGGACATGGCCTACCTAGACTTTAGCAAGGCATTTGACACAGTCCCGCACAAAAGATTAATAAACAAATCAGCCAGCCTGGGAGTGGGTCCCAGGGTGGTAGCCTGGGTAAAACATTGGCTGGACAACAGGACGCAGAGGGTAATAATAAACGGATTCCACTCTGAAGAAAGGGGGGTTACTAGTAGGGTACTGCAGGGTTCAGTCCTTTTTAATGTCTTTATAAAAGTAACATTACAGACTGACTGGAAGGAAAAGTATGTCTCTTTGCAGACGACACAAAGATCTGCAACAGGGTTGATATACAAGGTGGGATGGAAAGGATGAGAAGGGACTTGGCAAAGTTGGAGGAATGGTCAATGTATGGCAGCTTAGAGTCAATGCAAAGAAGGGCAAAGTAATGCACCTGGGAAACAAAAACCCAAGGGAAGAGTACACAATGGGGGGGAGAGATGCTGACAACAACAAAAATGGAAAGGGACCTGGGGGTAGTTATATCAGATGACCTAAAGGTGGGCAATCAATGTGAGAAGGCAGTAAGGAGGGCTGGGGGGATACTGGGATGCATAGGGAGAGGCATCACCAGTAGAAAACAGGAAGTTGTTATCCCTCTGTACAGACAGTTGGTGAGACCCCATCTGGAGTACTGTGTGCAGTTCTGGAGACCCCATCTCCGCAAAGACATAGACAGGGTGGAGGCTGTCCAGAGGAGGGCCACCAAAATGGTGCAGGGTCTGCACCAGAAGACATATGAAGAGAGATGAAAGGAGCTTAATAAGTATACCCTTGAGGAAAGGAGGGAGAGGGGGGACATGATAGAAACGCTCAAGTACCTCAAGGGAATCAACAAAGTCCAAGAGGGTAGCATCTTTCAGAAAAAGAGATGTGCAAGAACAAGGGGACACAATTTGAAGATGGGAGGATGGCTCAGAGGTAACGTGAGGAAGTATTTTTTCACAGAGAGGAATGTGGATGCATGGAACAGCCTTCCTGAGGAGGTCATGGAGTCAAAAACAGTGGGGGAATTCAAGAATGCATGGGACAGACATAAGGCAATTCTAGTGGGGGGTAGGAGGAAGTAGGCTGTTGGTTAACTAGGATCTGCAGCTCATCCATTAGGTAGGGAAATGGGCAGACTATGTGGGCCAAGCGGCCCTTGTCTGCTGTCAAAGTCTATTTTTCTTTGTTTCTATGTTTTCCACCCTTTAAACTAATATCATATACTTTTCCTCTTGCATAATTTCATGTGATGGCAGCTATGTCTACCTCCCCTTATGCCAACAATGCCCGTAGGTATGCTGTCTTTTTTGTCAGACTCTTGGTGTCCAAGGAGACCACTTTCCATCTTGACCCCTACCCCATGTTTTGCCTCTTCCCTGTTTGACTCCCTTCCCCCCTTATCTCTGCTACCCTCTCCCCTCCTTTAGGTTCCCTCCTTGGGGGGGGGGGGGAGAAGCCCAGCAGCCCCCTCACCTGGTGCTGAGTGCTGTGCCCTTTACTGCCCCTTCCCCCATCAGTTTAAATGCATCTTATCCTTCAAGTACCTTTTCAGGTTGTCTTTCAGGACCCTTGTGCCCTCCTTACTCAGATGCAACCTGTCCTGTGCATATAGGTCATTGTGTTCCCATCTCCTACCCCAGTCTCCCGCCAGCCTGTATCCATTTGCCTCACACCAACCTCCCAGCCATGTACTGAATTCCACAATCCTCAGCTTTGTTGCAGTACTGGCTCTTGGGAAAGGAAGCATCTCTGAGAATGCTACTGTTTTCCCTATTCCACTGCAGATTTTTTCCCAGTTCCCTGAACTTCCCTGCACCATATTCACCTCGCACCCTGCCAGGTTATTGGTTCCCAAATAAATGACTATGTGGAGCTTCCCCAGCTCCTGTCCCACACATTTTGGTATGATTGTTCCCACCCTCCCTGCGGTCATACCAGACATGCACTCCACCTTCCTGTTGTTCCTCCTTGTATGTTTATAACCCCATTTTACTTCCTTAAGTATTGAGTCTCTAAGAATGTCAACACTCTCCTCCCTTTCTGTCCCTCTCTGCCATGGTTCCCCACCTGTTTTCCTCCTCCTATATATTCCCTTTCACTGTGGTAACCCCCGAGCAACTACTATTCTCTGCAACCCAGTTTCCTTTTAACCAAGCTTTACCTCCCATGGTCTGGCCTTCTCCCCTTTGTACTCCCCACCTGGAGATTCCCTCACATTGCCCCTCCCTCCCTATCCCACCTTTTATGCTTATCCTGCCCGCCATCCCTCTCATCTAGTCTACCTCCTGCCCCCGTTACTTTTCCCTAACTCTGTCCCACCCCCAGTCCCCTGCCCCCCCCTTACTGGGCTCTGCCTCCGCCTCCCCTTGGGGCAGGGTGCTGTAGAGCACCACTCAGAGAACGACACCTGGTGGTGTGTGAAGCCCTGCTAGTGTGGCTGAGCACATGTCAGCTCGCTCCACCTCCAGGGCATTGCTGTGGTGCACATCGCTATGGTGCAGGAAGGGTCCCAGAAAACAGAAACTAGCATCCTTCTCAGCCTGCTGGATAACAACTGCATAGTCCCTTCAAGACACTGTATCCCTATGTGGAGAAGAGAATGCCTCTCACTCTCATATATTTTTTAATTGCCCAGTTATAGAATCATTTAAACAAGAGTTTATACAGAATATAGTCAACTTCTTTCAAATGACAGGACCCCTATCCTTGTAAAATTTGATGCTGGGACTACCTTCAAGGGAAGTTAAGGGAGGAAATTCTCTATATTTGTGTCACTGTGTACAATAAAGCCATCACTCAGGGTTGGTTAAATCTGTTCCCACCAACTATCACAGAATAGAAATGGATTATTGTAACTCTACAAAACATGGAAGCTTTAACTTACCAGGTGTAAAACAGGCAGGAGAACTTTGTTGAAAAATGGACAAGATGGAATGTAATACAGGGACCATAAGGGATGGTGATTAATAGGGGAGATGAACTAGTTTGTTTGCATGACTTATCTCAATTCTGTAATAATATACACAGGTTCTTGTCAGATGGTAACTGCTATGTTACAAAAGAGATCGGAAACTATGTAAATCTCCTAACAACTCGGTATGCTACTTTTGGAGAGATGGTGCCCCTTCTTGAGCAGCACCCCCCACTATAGAGCCAAGCGTATGTTTATATCACCTCCTGGTTTAATGGAAACTGTCTAAAATTAAATGTAAAGAAAACTGTAGCAGTGGCCTTCAGTACCAAGCAAAATTGGCTAAGCTCCAAACCCTACCCTCCTTCGTTTCCAAAGCATCCACTCCCCTCGAAAATGTCCTCTCTTATAAGTACCTCGGAGTCTGGCTCTATCCCTCACTTGACTTCTCCTCCCACTTCAGTGCTTTCCACTCGAAGATGCGGCCTAAGCTGGGACTACACTACTGACATAAAGCTAGCCTTCCCCTCTCCATCAGACGTGACCTAATGGTTAAATGTTGTGGAGGAATTTCTTTTATATATCTGTCTTTCTTTTATATATCTTAATTTCAGGTATACATATAAAGCAAAGTGTGTTACAGTGTACTATAAGGTAGGGCTGCTGGGGTAGTTGAATATTAGCCAAGTCTGAGTGAAAAGCTAAGGGTCATTGCAAGTTCATATGAATCGCAAGGCAAGAAAAAAAAAAAAAACACTAACTCGTGCTGGCTGAAACCAGCACCTTAGGTTTGAGATAAGAAGAAGCAAGGTTTGAGAAAAACAACTCTATATATGGGAAAGGTATGTGAAAATTAGAGTGGGGGTCTAGAGACAGTACCACGACTCATAATGCTATTTGCTGTAACAAAAATGTGTACGTGCTAAGAGTGTTATAAAATACTGTGTAAACCTTTGTTCAGGAAGCTCTCTCCTTTAGCTGAGGCTCCCACATATATGTGCAGACAATAAACTGAGCTTTATTGGAATAACCACTGGTTGTGGTTATTGAGTACATAGGAGATAAGGTAAAGTATAGACAGTAAAGAGAATCTGCGACCACAATGTATACTCCCTACCTTCGACTACACTGACGTTGTCTTCAGTGCTGCCCCTGCAACCTCACTCTCCAAACTCGATGTGCTCTACCATGCCTTCTGCAGGTTCGCCTAAAACTCGCCCCGGCTGACCCGCCACTGTGACCTCTACTCCTCTCTATCCCTCCAATCCCTCTCCGAGAGACGCTTTTCCCACTGTGCCATCTTCACATCTAAATACTGGTTTGGGATTCTCCCTCCATACCTTGCCTCCCTCCTCAAACCTGCCTCCCCCATATAACTCGCGTTCAGTCAGTAACCGTTCCTTCACCCTCCCACGTGTCTGCACCTTGTCCAGAAAGTTGGCTTTCCCCTATAGACTTCCCTCCCTCTGGAACAGCATCCCCCCAACGCGCCTCACCTCTTCCTTTCCTGCCCTTAAGCGCCTACCCAGACCCTCCCCTTCCTCCTCCTGCATCTGTTCTCCCCCACCCTAATGCTTCTCCTCCCTCCGCCCCTGCTTGCTTCTGTTTAGTACCTTCTTCTGCATTAGCAGGCTCTATTTCACCTAGGTTTAGCAGTCTCCCATCAGTTGGTTGCCATTATAGCTGGTCCCCTACTCTAAAGTTCTCGTTTAAACAAAAAACAAAATGTATATGTGAATATATATATATACATACACACATATATACACACACTCTCTGTATTATATTGTTTATACTTGTAAATACTCTGTTTTCATGTGTACATGTATTTTCTCACTGTTCTCAAGCTGTCTAAAAGTACACTGTAATTACTATGTAACTGATGTTTGTTACGCTCTGCCTTGTATCCCTTCCCCGGGTAGCATCTGGAAACGAACTTCTGCTCATGGTGCCTTTCCTGGTTATCACATTTTAAATAAATAAATAAATGTTTAGAGCCCCACTTGGTTGTTTTTTATGTTTTATTAACGGAGTTTCTTATTTTTTTTATTCAGTATAATGTGAGTACACTTTCTTCATCAGTTTGCACTGAACTTATATGAACTAAATTTATTGCGCATAAAAAAAAGAGAGAAGAGAAGAACCGTTCATTATCTGTACAGTAAGGTACAGTATACTTTGGATGATATGACAGATATATCTTTATGTCTATTTGTTGAACACTTGATAATATAATACATTTCTGTATTTTATGCAAACTGAAAATGTTTATGTATAAAAAAAAAAAAAAACCAACACTGTACCCCTACCACACCGCTCCTGCCCCCCCCAGCCCTGCGCACCTCAGAGGACCCACCCCCAGGAATGCTATTCTCCTCCTCACCCCCAGGGAAGGGGCCCTGGCAGGGATAAGCTGAACTCTCCGAGGATATGGGGACAGCCTGGGGAAGCAGGTGGCAGGAAGTGTCAGCAAAGGGTGAGACTGGCGGGTAAACATGGACGCAGAGCAGAGAGAAGGAGTGGTAGGTTGGGGGGTGTGCAGGAGACGGTGCAAAAAATGACAGGAGTGCTAGTAATTCTTCAAAAGATACAGAAGTTAGAGCTGATGGATGCAGCAGGTTTCCCTCTAGGCATCTGCCTGACCTGTCAATCAAAACTCAGTATTACATTTCAGCAGATGCCCTAATATGCGGAGTGACCCATCTTTCCTTCCATATCCACCATTGAGACACATCTTATGGAACGCAGAAGGAAATGGAACGGATGGGTACCCACTGTTGAGATAATGGAATGAACCAGGTGACCAGCTGCCTTAGGCCATCTACCATGTCTTATGGTCTTAAAAAAGTAACATTATGCATTGACGAGATATCAGAAATGCAAAGCAAATACTTTAAATAATAAAAATACTCACTTAAAAATTCCTTTGCCTTCCACTTCTCTCTTATAAATATATGTCCTAGTATTGCACTGGCTGTTAAAAGAAAAGCAGCAGAATAAATGTACGTAACTTTATGCAAATCAAACAAGTCTCAATGCTACAAAAGCTGTGCAAAGAAAGGGGTACACAGGGATGACAGAGGTAGTGTGGCATAGTGGTTAAGAGTATTGGCTCAGGAATCAGAAGATCACGGATTCAAAACTCGCTAGAGCCAAATACTTGCTTTGTTACCTTGGGCAAGTCATTTAACCTCTCAACTCTCCAGACCACCCACCTCCAGAAATGGATAGAAGCAGGACCACACTGGAAATGAGATACTGCATCTCAACTGAGCTAGCTAGGGTAAATAAACAGTAAAGATAAAAAAAAGGGTCTTGCTGTAACTGGGTTCCTCTCACTTTGTGGCCCCGTTTCACTTTATGTCTTAAAAAGCAACTCTGCACTTCAGCGTGTGTTTTCATAAATAAGATGTTTCAGCCGTTACAATTTACAAGACAATACATTTTTTTCATTTTCAGTGTTCCTTTCCAAGATTTACAGAACATCTCGATAGCCATCTAAAAAGTCAGAACAGAAAACACTTGCCTCTGCCCTATTAACCTAACATTACCTTTGTCCATGACATCATAGTGCCTACCATGACAACAGACTGTGATGTCACAAACAGCAATTGTGCGGTCACAGGGGACAGTCAGATACATTTTGAAAGACTCAGTTAAATACCTGCTGCATTATCTACAATATTGAGTAAACCAACAGCAGGGGAAGTAAAAAAACAACAACTAGAAAACAGTAAAGTTAAAACATAACTGGTGTAAATCTAGTGTTTTTATGTCTTTTATTATGACAGAGAGTTGCTCTTTAAAGCAGCAGTACTAGATTAGCAAAAAGTTAAATAATCTGATTGGCAGTTAGGACAAACTAACATCAATACAGTTGATTTTCTTTTTGCTTTATTTAATTTTTGAGGCATAATAAAAGATCTTGATGTCCTTAAAAGTTCTTGCTCATGTGCCAGGTCCGCCATCCTGGATATAAGCAGATTAGGGTGGTACTGTGCTGTTGGCCGTCAGAAACGTGTTGGCAACACCCTGACACATCTGCATTATAAAATACAGAGTTTGCAGTTAGTGTGTGATCTCTGGGGAGAAGATTTTTGAAAGCTGATGGGGGCTGCCATCTTTACTGTAGATCCACACAAATTACAAAAGTTGCAGTTAAATTCAGTCTTAAAAACAGCCGATTGAATTTAAAATACATCCTCGAAGAATCTAAGATTTTAAGAAATACATTGCTGCAAATAAAAAAAGGTAGGGTGACATTTGTTTTTGCTGGCTAACTAGTACTGCTACTTTAAATACAACTGCAAAATTAAAAACGGTTACAATTTTTAACCAGTCTCACAAAAGAAATGTGGCTGCCAAACTTTAACTGCATGATGTTCAAGTACAGTCTCACCTGTTTGCCCCCCCTCAAAAAAAAAAAACAAAAAAAACAGTGACCCCTGGAGCCCTGTCCACCAGGACATCAGGGTAAAAATGTTGACATTTTCATTACCTTCAGGGTTTTATTTAAGTGGTAATTCACGGGGTTTAAAGCATAAACTTATACTAAAAGGACTTTGTGCCAGAATAAACAGCTCTTGAAAAGGACAGCTGCACTTCCTGGGGAACTGCTCAGGGGAACAATCTGGTAACAGTGTTCACTCCAGTCTTGGAAACAATACTCTTGAGAATTTTGGGAGTTGTAGGGGCCAATGGGAGCCCTAACCTGAGACCGAGCCCCTTCCCCTTTACATTATGAGCACATGTTAGTGTTATCTGAGACATACCTATCAACTCTCCCACATTAGGAGGAACAGTTCCTCTTTTTGTCTCACAAAAGGCCCTTGTTCCACATAGACACAGTCTGTACCACATTCAGTGTTAAGATTTTGAAGCAAAAATACATCACAATGAATGTGAAAAATTAACTATTTACTTATCTGGAAACTTAGTCAACATGAAGGCATACATTTCTACAGTGTTCATGATCCAATGAAGTGCCCCACATTGTGCCTATTTATTCAATTCAGAAATTTCTACCACAGTGTGGCAAAGCAGCTGATAAGCAACTTCTTCTAATCAAGGCTTCACTTGGTTAGCAAATTCCGTTTTTTGGGTAGCAAAATGCTATGCTAACCCACTAATTTTATGCCTTACCTCTGTAATTCTAACGCTGGACTTCACTCCCTCTCATGTCTGTGCCCATACCACCTAGTGGGAGACACAGCAATAGGAGCAGCCCATCGAAGGGTTGAAGGTGTACAGGCATATCTCTATTTTTGCAAAATAGGCGACAGACTACATTTTTTAAAAACATTTTACTTTCGAATCATGTTACAAAAAAGTGTCAATCAAAAAGTGAAAGATGCCCCACTGCATCAAAAAAAAAAAAAGATGGACTCCTTTCGCTGCACTGCTGCTTGGAAAAATGGGAATCTTGGGGCCAGGCTGCTAGACTCATGGCAGCACTACCCTTAACCTGCAGGAGGCCAAGGTCCACATCCTGAGGTTGGGACGACCACAACACTCGCAGTTTACCTTGTTCATTCTTTTCAGGAACTTGAAGGTCTCTATCATATCGCCAGTCTCCCTCCTGGCCTCTAGTGAGTACATGTTCAGTGCCCTAAGCCAATCCTCACAGGATATGTCCTGCAGGCCATGAATCACTTTGGTTACTCTATGCTGCACCGTCTCCAGACTATCCTTGTCTTCCCTTAAGTGAGGACTCCAGAACTGGGCCATGTACTCCAGAAGTGGCCTTCCTAATGATCTACAGAGAGATAACAATCCCTCTTTTCTTCTGCTATCAAAAACCCTCCCAATACACCCCAGCATCCTGGTTGCCTTGCTGTAGGCCTTGTTACATTAGTAAGATTGTTTAAGGGAGTCATGTATAATGAATCCTAGATCCCATCCTCAGTAGTAGTGCCCAGCTGAACCCTCCTATTCAGTATTCCATTCTGGGCTTCTTGTGACCAGTGTGCATCACCTTACACATTCTGGCATTGATCTTCATCTGTAAAACCTTGGACCACCTCTCCAACCTTTGTGGTTCCCTCTGCAACTTCCTGATGGCCTGGCCCCTTCCTTTCAAACTTTATTGGATTTCAATTTGAGATTAAATTATCTCTTTTGCAATTGAAATTCTCTCTTTTGCAACTGAATTGAATTTCCTCACTGTCTACCCTAACATAGTGCTTAGTGTCATCTCCTTTGAGATGCATCTTACTCTGAATTCCTTCTCCTATGTCATAGACTAACATACCGAAAACTGAACCCTGTGGCACACCCCACTTGTGTCCTCTCTCTAGATTTGACTCCGTTTACTACTACCATATGCCGTCTCTTCCCCATACCAGCTATCCACCCATCCACCCATCCTTAACCGCATCCTCTAGCTTCTTCAGCAACCTTCTGCATGGCACTGAGTCAAATGCCTTAATGAAGTTAAGTAAATCAACTGCATGTCCCTTATCCACTGCTCTAGTTATCCAATCGAATACTATCAAGATGGTCTGACAAGACCTCTCTGCCACGAACCAGTGCTGCTTACTATCCTGGAGCCCATTACACTCTAGGTAGCCCACTAGGTCATTTTTGACTAGTGTCTCTATCAGTTTACCCACACCAGAGACTAGAATGACAGGGCCTGTAATTACCCCGTTGCTCCTTGCCTCCACACGTATGGAGATGAACTACATCCACTACCCTCCATTCTTCTGGAACCACACTTGACTGAACTAAGCTACTGAACAGCCCTGCCAGGGGTTCAACAAATTCCGACGCCAGTTCCCTGAGCACCTTCGGATGTATCCTGTCTGGCCCTGAAGCCTTATCTATCTTCAGGGCTCCATTCACTTGTAAATACCTTCTAATTCACTTCTGGAGATCCACTTTCAGTAGCTTTAATGCCTCTTTCCAGCAAGGGTTGGTTATCCTCTCGTGTGAAAACTGAGCAGAAGTAGTCGATAAGAACGGCTGCCTTCTGCACGCCCTCCTCTATTATCCTGCCCCCATGTCAGCCTAATAATTCCTTCTCCCCCCTAATATATCTGAAAAACTGTTTTTCCTTGCCATTGTTCCCCTCTGTAATACACAGCCTTGTGTCTGCTTTTGCGTCCCTGACTGCTCTTCTGGTCTCCCTAGTTTTTGCCCAGTATTCACCCATTTATCATCTCCCACTGCTCCTTGCAGGTCTTTGTCTAGCCCTTACCACCTCCCTGACCTGCTTAGACAACCAGACTGGTCTCCTGTACCTTCTTCTCCCTTGACGACTGTCCTCAGGCATGTCTTTCTTGCCTCAAGAATGGCCCCTTTAATTCCTCTAATCTACAATGGGGTGTTCCAACTCCAAAAACAGCAGGCCAGAAAACTTTTTTGAAGTTCATGGTTGTATTCACTGTAGTGCAGCCATAACTTGCCAAGGTCCCCAAATATACATCATAGATCACTAAATACTCCACCAACTCTTGAGTTACCTTAGAGTTTACATGTATCTGTATATTGTCTCTAGTGTTGTGCTCTGTATTTTTATCTAGATGCTTCTGTCATGTACACTGTTCCTATTGTAAATACCGTAATATTTTGCAAATTTTTTGTTTACCTTTTTCTCTGTATCATCGAATTTCTGTACCACTGGACATTTGTGAAAATGGTCAATTCTGCTCACATACTTTCCAGTTTAAAAATAAAATTGAATTGAATTGAAATATACATCTTTCATTTAATTTCATTTTTAATTTTTATACTGGGGCATGTAAGCATAATTACCAGTTTTCACAAGCTTCCAATCTACATAATATAGAGCATGAAGTAAGAAACTTAACAATGGAGAAGATAATAAATACTCGTATAGGTAACTTCATCAACTAAAATCATAGTAGAAGGTATGAAGTGAGAGGAGGACAGTATTAGGTGCAGGAACAGGCAAATTTCTCAAGGAGGTAATGTTTGGGTTATTTTTGAAGGCTCCTAGAGACGTAAATTGAACAAGAGAGAAAAGGGAGGCTGTTAAAGAGTCTTGGTGACTACTGACAAGTTATGGCTGCACTATAGCAAATGGAGGTTACTCACCTGTAACCGTAGTTCTAGGAGTGGTATATGGTGCATGTCCACACTTCTGGCAGTATCCTTTCAAGGGTTAAACCTGCTGGACCTCTTTAAGCTAAGCACCTCCCACCCACCCAGGAGATATACTCCTTGGCTCTTCCCCATGATGTCAGAGCTGGCACGTTGGAAGCAGGGATCCTTATGCCACTTGTCAGGGGAGGTCAGTTGGGTTGTGTGGATGTGCACCATATACCACTCTGTGAACTACTGTTACAGGTAAGTAACCCAAATTTCTAGGGACATGTTTATGGCGCATTATCCATACTTCTGGCAGACTCCCAGCAGTTCCCTGGGAGGAAGGGGCATGATAAGAAGCTGGAAGGGGGGGGGGAAGAAGACTTAGAGGGGATGTGAGGAAATGCTTCTCTATGGAAAGGGTGGTGGATGTCTGGAACAGCCTCCTAGTAGAGGTGGTGGGTACCGAAATAGTAACAGGTTTCAAACATGCATGGAATAGACTCAAGGGGATCTTGGTAACAGGGCTGGGGGGGGTAAGGCCGGAGACCAATTAGGGTCTACGGTAGTAGAGTGAGTAGGTAGGCAGGGACTTTTGGGCAGATGGGGTGGGCCAGGAGGTCCTTTTCTGCCAACAGCTTCTATGTTTCAGTGTTTAAGGTGCACACCCATACTTGCCAAACATGGACTGGACAACCAAGGTCCCAAAAGCAGCATCCCAGCATGACTCAAGGTAGATGCTGTCATGGGAGGTGAAGGTGTGTGATGACTTTCAGGTAACAGCCCTGCAGATTTCCTATATAGAGACGTCCATTGGAAGCAGCCACCGAGGCAGCAGTATGTCTGGTGGAATGGGCCTGAAGCCTTACGGGAGGCTCCCTACCAGCCCACCTACAGCAGAGGTAGATGCAGGAGACTACTCACTTGCCAATCACCAATGGCACACTTAGAAAGGTCTACACCGTGCATGGAGTTGCGAAGGAAGAGACCGGACACTTCAAGTGGAAAGGAGGCTCCAATGTCACGGGGTGGAGCCAAGGAGTTTACCACCCAGGTGGGTGGGAGCAGCTTAGCTTAAAGATATCTGACAAGTTTAACCCTTGAAAGGAAGACTGTCAGAAGTGTGGATAGTGCAACATAGCCATGTCGCTAGAAATGCAACCATGAACTTTGAAAACATTTTCTGGATGGCTGTTTTTGGAGTCTGAACACCCCATTGTAGATGAGATTTTTTTTATGTACAAGTTTCAAGATCCCAGAGGCCAGGGGGTATTTATTTATTTAGTTTGAGGCAGGAGTGGTTTTAGATGATGGGGCTTCCTCTTTGACTTCTTCTCCCCACATTTCCTCCAAACCCCTGTCAACCACAACCAACCAATCCCAAACTAATTCCTTCATCTGGCTAAAGTCTGCTCTTCTGAAGTTCAGAACAGAACACATTTCCCTCCCCTGGGCCAGTAGTGGGTAGATATGCACAACATGAGCCAGCTACTTTCACTGATGCAGTAGCCACTGCCCCCCCCACCCAAAGGCAGGAGCCACCTACCCTCCAAGAGGAAGGATACACTCACCATCCCAGAGGCAGTAGCCACCCACCCTTCCCAGAAGCAGGTGCCACCCACCCTCCCCAAAGGAAGGAGTCACCCACCCTCCCCAGAGGCAGGAGTAAGATGTCCTCCCCAGAGGCTGGAGCCAGATGCCCTCCCCGAGGCAGGAGCTACCCACCCTTCCCGAGGCAGGAGCCAGATGCCTTCCCAGAGGCAGAAGCCACCCGCCCTCCTCGAGGTAGGAGCCACCCGCCCTCCCCTAGACAGCAGACACCTGTCATCCCTGAGGCAGGAGTCAACTGCCATTCTTGAAGCAGGGGACACACACCATCACCAAGACAGGGGCCACCCACCACCCCCCGAGGTAGGAGCCCCTCACCATTCCAAAGGTGGGAACACCCCACCTTCCCAGAGACAGAAGACATGCACCTTGCCCAGAGGCAGGAGGCATGTGCTCTCCCTTGAGGCAGGAGGCACCAACCCTCCCCCAGGCAGCAACCACCCTTCCTTCCCAAAGGTAGGGGCCAACTGTTCCCCCTCCCCGAGGCAGGGCTGCAACAGGGTTGGGTAAGACCCTGTCCCATTTGTTATGCAGAGAGTTAAAAGCAAGGATCTAGTCTGTCCTCTCCTACTTGTGCCACTTCTCTGTCTCTGCCTGTCTGATTACACAATCAGCTTTTCTCATGGAACCGATGTACTGGCCACTCCGAAGGTCCCACACTTCCCCCTGCTTTCTCCTTTCCTGCACTTACTGTTCTTTTCTTTTCTTCTCCTCCAGCTCTTCTACTGAGGTTACAAAAAAAAAAAAGTATATATATATATATATATATATATATATATATATATATATATTTATTTCATGGCAAAAAACTGCCCCTGACCAGGGAAGCAGTGAGTTGCCGCTATTGGCACAACGCTCCCCGCGGTCAACTCCGATTGGACCGCTGCTCTCCTCACTGCTACCTGATTGGCTGCTCCGCTTTCTACTAAATTTCTTCACTGCTGGGCCGTGCGCCCATAGACTTTAGCTGAAAAGTGGCCGAAATTTTACGCCCACCCCCCCGGACCTTAATTAAATAGATCCTCACCACGCCCACCTCCATAGGGTTCCTCCCACACTAGCTCCTACTGGCCCAACGCCAAGTCCCCTCTCACTTCTCCTCCCCCTCTATTTTTCCCTGCCTGCTCCACTCCCTGACCGTCACCTACCTGGGCCCTGCACTTGCTGTCGTTCTCTCAGCTTCACTATGCTCCTCCTACCTCTAACTCTAACCTTTCTCCTTCTCCTCCCCTCCCTTTTCCCTCTCCTCATCCCCCCTACAGCCTCCTTCCCCTCCCCTCCCCCAACCTTTGAAATGACCAGAGCATATCATCACCCTGGCACCTTTCCGGATCTCACTTACCCTGTCCACAGAGGACAATCTCCCACAAAAAAAAGGTATCCCTTGCTGACTTTGATCACTGCAGTCTCACATCTGCCTACCCTGTAACTCCCATGCTGAACTTTCGGATCCACATTATGGCACGTGCCTGCCAATATAAAAAAAAACGTAAGCTCACCCTCAGGGGACTACGTCTATGCACCCTAACGCTTCTACTACATCTCCTGCTGTTATCGGGTAATATTCACCCGAACCCTGGCACACAAACCAGTAAAGTCTCCTCCCAGAACAAACCTTCTGGCACTCTCTCAATCCTGTGCCTGAATATCTGCAGTCTACTTCCTAAGCTTGATTCTCTGCAAGTCCTCGCAATCCAACATACTCCTGATGTTCTGGCAGTTGTTGAAACCTGGCTCACCCCTCAGGTCCCGGACCAGGCAATCACCATCCCAGGCTACAACGTCTTTAGGCTCGATCGAAAAACAAAAAGAGGTGGAGGCTGTGCATTGTACCTGAAAGACACGTTCATGGGCCATCAATTAGAACTTGCCCCTGCGACCTCCCCTGCACAGATTCTCCCCATCAAAATCCTACTAGGTGCTCACGATAAGATGCTTACAGTTGTTACTGTATATATTCCTCCCAAGGAACAAGGACTAGGTCTCACCGCCGTCCTGGACCTTGTCAGGTCGAAACCACCTGACTCCAAAACCATCCTGCTTGGGGACTTCAAAATAAATTGGCTCTCGGCTGAGGCGAGTGTTCTTAAGGACTCCGTCCTATCGGCCAACCTAACCCAGATGCTGGACTCCCCTACTAGACAAAACTATAAAACCGGGACCAGCACCCTACTGGATTGGATTCTGACCAGCCACCCTTCTCCGATCTCAAACTCCTCTGTCCTTCCTTACTCACTCAGTGACCACTTCCCCATCAGCTGTACCTGGTCCAATAAATTCCACAAACCACCTCCTAAAATCATCCACAGCAGAATTCTCCAGTGTGGTCAGCTAACCCACCTCAAATCCTACCTCCTCCAACAAGACTGGACTCCAGTCTTCCTGGCGACTGACACAAACTTTGCACTGGATCAATTCATCCACATCTTTAACAAAGCCTGTGACTTATTCGCACCCATCAAGAAGCACAAAGTTAAGTAACCCTTGGCTAACAGGTGTCCTCCTAAAAATGCTAAAATCCAGGGACCAGTTATGGGCTTTGGCTAGATCCACCGGGAAACCAGTCGATATCCAAAACTATAAGCAAGCACATAATAACAGGAAAGTTCTCACTGACACCTGGTGAAATGGAAGAGACTTCTGGCACAACCTAAAAGAAATCACTGGGAAACAATCCAAATCTATGCCGGCTATGCTCAAGGTTAATGGAAATACCACGCTTGATCCAAAATCATTGCTGATACTTTCAACACCACTTTCATGGATCTCAGTAGTGTTCTTCCCCCTAATTTCTTCAGTGATGACGAGGCCTCCGAAACCCTTAACTCCATGTCTCCCAACAGTCACCCTCCTTTCCACTTTAAAGTAATAAACGGGAATGATGTCTGAAAGTACGTCACTAATACCATAAACAAATCAAGATCTAGCAATGACACACTTGACCTCAAGCTTCTGACCCTCACCTTAGAAAAGATGCTGGGGCCTCTTACCAGGATTTAAAATCTCTCCCTTACACTCAGCCAGTTCCCAGAAAAATGGAAGTTAGCCACTGTTACCCCTATCCACAAAAGTGGTGATAAGACTGCCCATGGGAACTACCACCCTATCTCAATCCTGCCTCCCCTTTCAAAGGCCCTGGAATGCATAGTATTGGACCAGCTCACTGAATATCTGGACAAATAGAACATCCTTTGCAGGCGACAACATGGCTTCAGGAAAGGCCACAGCACTGTGTCCGCACTACTTGAAGTCACCGGAGCAATCGACAGCTCACTGGATAAAGGGCAACTCACTGGTGCTATTTACATCGACTTAACCAAAGCCTTCGATACTGTCCACCACCGCCTTCTACTTGCCCAGCTATATAAAGCTGGGCTCTCCCCACATTCTATTACATGGTTTAAAAGCTACCTTGAGAACAGGTCACAGTGTGTAAAAATTGCAGAAGTGCTCTCTGATGCCAAACCTGTGCATGCTGGTATTCCACAGGGATCCATTCTGGGACCACTCCTTTTCAGTCTGTTTCTCAACACCTTACCGGATGCCTGCCCTGAACCAATTACACTCTATGCCGATGATGCGGTAATCCTTGTCACATACCATGACCCTTACCAGCTGCAAGGAAAACTCCAGCACTGTTTCTCCACTGTCGAGAACTGGTTCATTCAGCATAAACTGATCCTTAACCAGAAAAAAATAAGTCCATGATTTTCAGTAGTTCCCACAATAAACATAAGCACCACCACCTGTCCATTAACACCAGTCACAATGGCCCACTAGACCAGGTCCACACTTTTAAATACCTTGGGATCACACTCGACTCCCACCTCTCATACAATGACCACATTAATAACGTCACCAAAACTGCCGTCGCCAGACTAGGCCTGCTGTTCTGCCACAGGCGACACCTTAGCCCTGAAGCCCTGGCAGTTGCCGTCCAGTGCTCCATCGTTGCCACCATTGACTATGGCCTCGTCATATACGGCTCTGCTACTGTGCTCAAACGAGTAACCATCTCCCTCAACAAGGCTTGTCGGCTCATGACGGGCGCCCAACGCCTTACCTACACCTGTGACCTCTACTCACAAATCAACTGGCTATAACTTGACAAACGTATAAAATACTAAACCTGCATATTAGCAAAGAAAATTCTGATGGGTCTTGCCCCTCCCAGAGTCTCTAGTCTCCTACAACAAAATAATTGCTGCAGAACCACTAGGGGGTCCAAATCCTTGAAGCTCCAAATCCCACGTTGTCGCATGACCGAAGGTCAAACAGCTTTTTCTTACTGGGCCGCCAGCTGGCTGAATGGTCTCACTAATGATACCACCACCGTCTCAACACTCAGCATCTTTAAAACCAGGCTCCGCCACTCGCTGACTGCCTCTAGCACCTGTGACTGCTATCTCTAACTGTACCACCCTTCTCCTGGACTCCCAAGACGATACTCGTATGCTCTGCTCTCTGCTCCATTGGCAGTAGCATTCACTGATGACCTCAGCCTCCTAGCACTTACCCCCACTGCCCTGCCCAACCCTGGTACTTCCTGTCCTCTGACAATGCCTCCTGGCTGCAGCCCCTCCCTCCCTCCTCTTCCCCCTCCCTCCCTTTGTCCCACCACTTCTGCCTTCCTTTTCCACCTGTCCTCCTCCAGCTGCCTCCCTTTACACCCCTCCTCTACCGCTCCCCTACCCTTCTGATGCCTATTTTCTCTTCCTCCTTTCTATTTCTTCCTCTTTATACCCCCTACCTCTATAATACCCCTGCTAGCAATAGTTACTGTATAGCACTATATATTGTAAAAATATTTGTTACAAACTGTGATTATGTACTGTCTTGTTATAATCCTTGACGTGGAACCTGGCTCAAAAGTATTTGTAATCCTAGACCCGAATAAATAAAAAATAAAAATACATAAAAAAATATCTCGGCTCCACCCCATGATGCCAGATCTTTGCCCGCTGTAAGCAAGGTTGTATGCCTAAAACCAGGAAGGTCGGGTGGGTGCATATGGATGAACAACATATACCAATCCTAGAACTACTGTTACAAGCGAGTAACCTGTTCTTCTAGGAGCGTGGATATGTTGTTCATCCACACTCTCTGGCAGACTCCAAGCAGTTCTTTGGGAGGAGGGAGGCAAGGCGCACACCCCCTACTTTGGGAGGAGGGAGGCAAGGCGCACACCCCCTACTTAGGAAAGAGAGAGACTGGAGAACCGAGGCCCTAAAACCAGCATCCTGGCGTGACTTAAGGTCGATGTGGTAGTGGGTAATGAAGGTGTTTGCCGACTTCCAGGTAGCAGCCTGGCAGATTTCCTGTATAGCTATGTCCCTGGATGCAGCCACCGATGCAGCAGTATGGCAGGTAGAATGAGCTCTTATCCCTCTGGGAGGCTCATTGCCCAACCCAAAGCACAAACCTATGCATGATGTAATCCATCTAGCAATGGTCTGCTTCGCTGCACTTCTGCCAGAAGTGGCTTCAGCGTAGGTGACAAACAGCTGGTGAACCTCTCCCCGGATTTCCACTGTTCTCTCCTTATAATAGGAGAGAGCATGTCTCAGGTCAAAGTATGGAGCCTGTACTCGGCATCAGAGGTGTAATCAGGATAGTAAACTGGCAGAGTCAACACCTGATTAGGGTAAAACTCTAACACCACCTTCGGAAGGAATTTCGGGTGGGGGCGCAGGACAACTTTGTCCCTGTGGAAGACCAGGTAACGGGAGTCCACCGAAAGCGCCTGGAGCTCTCCTGTCCTTCTGGCTGACGTGATAGCCACCAGGAAGGCCGTCTTCCACGACAAGTATGAAAGCTCACACTTGTGCATTGAATGGCTTGCCCATGAGCTTTGCCAAAACCAGCAAGAGATCCCATGGAGGTGGAGGTTCATGCACCAGAGGGGATATGTGATCCAGGCCTTTGAAAAAGCGCCTGGCCACTGTCTCCTGTGCCAATGTCGGCTGAGCAGCCCGCGCCCGGTAAGCAGAAATGGCTGCCAGCTGCACCCTAAGGGTCGATGACCGCAGACCCCCTTTAGAGAGAGTCCAAAGGTAGTCGAGGATGTTAGCCGCAGAACAGGATAAGAGGTCCAGACTCTTACCCTGACACCAAATGGAAAATTGTTTCCATCTGAAGGCATAACATGTCCTGGTCGATTCCTTTTGAGATGCCTCCACAACAGTGTAGACATCCTTGGAAAGACCCAAAGCCTGGAACTCTAGCCGCTCAGGTACCAGGCAGTCAGGTGCAGGGATTGAAGGTCTGGATGGAAAACCTTCCCTTGATTCAGAGATATTAGATCCAGGCATGCACAAAGCCGCTCCGGGGGCCTGCAGCTGAGGCCGGAGGAGGAAAGAACCTCCGCCCTATCTGCCAAGAGCCGAGCTCTGGCTTGATGACAGTCAAGCTCTGCCCCAATGAAGCTCATCACCTGAGAGGGCATGAGTTCTGACTTGGCCTCGTTGATGAACAGGCCTAGTTGGGAGCAGGTTCGGAGAGCCAGATCCCTGGATCTCTCCATCTCTTGATGGGAGGAACCTGCCAAAAGCCTGTAGTCGAGATAAGGGTAGATTCGAACTCCCCTCGACCCTGAAGTAGAGGAACCGCTGATGGGACAGATGGATTGGGACGTGGAAAGACGCGTCCTGCAGATCCAGTGAACAGAACCACATGTTTCGCTCCAGGGATGGTATGATCTGGTTCAGAGTTACCATCCGGAAGGTGCAAGACCTGAGATATTGATTCAGGTCGTGGAGATCTAGGATGGGGCATCAACCCCCGGTCCGTTTGGGCACTTGGAAGTACCTGGACACGAAGCCTGAGTCTGTAGGAGGATCCGGCACTGGAGTTACCACCTCCTTGCAGAGGAACTGAGCAATGTCGTCTCGAAGAGCCGACTGAGTGCAAGCTGAGATCCTTTCCTCTCGAGGGGCGCAGGCTCAGCTGGAAGGGTACTGCTCAAATTCCAGAGGCAGTTCCTGGCCGACCACTTCTAGAACCCACCTGTCCAAGGTGATATCGGACCAGACAGAAAGAAAGTGGCCGACCCGGCCCCCCATGGGAGGACACAGAGCTGGCAAGACGGGTGTAGGGGTGGCAACCCCCAACTCGTCAATGAGCACGCTTAGAGGAGGAGGAGGTGCCTGGACCAGCACCTCAACCACCTTTATGGGTTGTTGAGGACCCTGCTTGGGCCTGGGGTGCCAAGCTTGAGCCTGCTGTTGCTGCTGACCTCCTTGATAGGAGGGCTGCCTAACCGCATGGAAAGAGTGCCAAAAACGCTTCTTCTTGCGCTTCTGCTGGTTCTTGCCTGATGAACCCATCGCAGAGGTAGCATCCAAGGTGGCACTGGACTGCTCTATGCGCTGGAGGTGACCAGCCACTCCTGGACAGAAGAGGTCGGTACCTAGGAAGGGAATGGCAGCTAACTTGTGCTGGGTATCCACCGGAAAGGAGGACAGCCTCAGCCAAGCCCTGCGTCAAGTGGCCACTGCAGTTGCTAAGGAGTGGGCACAGGAATCTTCAATGTCCATGGCCATCTGGAGCTGCCGTTTTGCAACAGCACAGCCCTGATCATGGACCTGCTTGACAGTAGTCTGCATGTCTGCTGGGAGATGAGGGAAGACTTCATCTAATGACCCAAGGAGGGCATGAAAGAAGTGTGCCATAATAACAGCCGAGCCGGCCTGACAAAGGCCTAAGGAGGAAGTCGCATAGACCTTACGGGCAGAATGGTCCATATTCTTGGACTCCTTGTCCGGGGGTCGGTCAGTGTCAGCTGAGCTACCTTTATGTCTGAACACAGAAGCAATCACTAGGCTTTCGGCTGAAGGATGTTCTGTGAACCCCGCAAGGGAACCCAAGGGCACCGTATACTTGCGGGACATGCGGGCAGATGGAGCTGGGCAGGAAGCAGGATGCTGCCAAAGCTAAAGGGCCGGGCCAACGATAGCTTCGGCCACTGAAAAGGCCTCCGTTGGAGTATCTCCCCTTCTGAGGACATCCATAAGGGGGTACTCCGCCTTTTTCTGGATGGGCTCATGGGGCATTCCGGTTGATTCGGAGATCAGGCGGAGGATGCCCTGAAAGAAGGAAGGACCTTCCTCCAATCCCACCATTGATGACTCATCATCCCCAAGATGAGAGTGTAAACCAGTGTCGTCAGAGTCTGAAGAGTCTGGGCACAATGGTCTCCCACCTAGGTCCCTCTTGATATGCCGAGGGCGATCGGGGACAACCGTGATCAACAGATGTCGGGAAAGCCTGGTGTCTTGTTGGTCCTCTTTCGAGGGAGCCCCTCCCTGTGGCTGCTTAGGCAGTGGTTCCACCAAAATAGGTGGAGACGCCATAATAGGCTGAGCCGGGATACGGACCAGCCCCACTGGTGGTGGAACCAAGGCCTTTGGTTCCGGAGGGGTCGGCGTCGGCCTGGGATGCAGGAGCCAAGTGATGGCCGGTGCGGCCGGCAGGGCCGGCTTCTGCCCAGTCAAAATCAGCTGCTGCCACATAAGATCCTCATAGCGTAGATGAAGTTTCCGTCGAAGCATCTCCTCATCCGAGGAGGATGAGGATCAGTGGCGGCGCCTCTTCTTGGAGTGTTTGTGACCCTTTTTTGGCCATTCAACTTGAAGGGGTACTACTCCTCGATCGAGACTGATGGGGTCGGTTCAGTCGATCAGGAGTCACCGGAGTCGGTGAAAATCGAGGTTCCGGTACAGATTCCTCGATCGGGACACCCGAGGGCAGTGTCTCCTCATCGGGAAAAGAAAGAACCGGAGTCCTTTCTAAAGAATTGTCGGCCGGAGTCGGCGATAAAGGCTCAATCGGGTCAAGCGTAATTTCCGCCAGTTCAGCTGTTTCCTCAGTCTTGGTGCCTTGGCCAGACGGAAGGTCTGTAAAGCTGGCGGCCGAGGAAGTGATCTCGACTGAAGTCGAGACCACGTGTTCCTGGGACGTGGACCTCTCTTGGTCCCAGGAGCGTCTCCATTTAGACAAAGACTTAGGGTCCTTGTCCCTCTTTCGCGGGCAGGAGGAGTGCGAGCCCATGGGCGCCTCACCCCAGGTGGGGAGAGACTGGTACAACTCCCTAAAGGAGCCCGTAAAAGTAGAGCCAAGGTTGAGTGGAACAAAAAAGCTTTGACTGGCCGAAGCTTGAGTCGCTTCCTCCTCGAATGCCATCATCTGCTCCAGCTGCTCGGCGGATCCCACGGCCATGGAAACCACCCACCTCGCCTCTTTAGATTTCACCGGCGGGTTCCTTTTCTCTGGTTTCCCCAATTTTAGGCGCGCCTTGCAGTCTTCCAGAACGTTGGGATGGAAGGCTAGACAAAATGTACAAGACGTGGTGCCATGCCTGACACCTAGGCAATAGACACGAGAGGTGGGGATCGTGCTGACATCTTCTGGTCAGAGGTACACCGCTAAACTGGGGAATGATTTGTCCTCCATGTCCGATGTGCTGTAATTGGAGTCACTAACTCTGACGAGTTTTAGAGTAATTTGCAGTAAAATACAACGTTGCGAGGCCAGGGTCTATGAACTGCTAAAGTAGCACGAGGGAACCTGAATCTTCCAGCGGAAAGGAAGATCTGGCATCATGGGGTGGAGCAGAGGTATTTACCACCCGTGTGGGTGGGAGGAGCCAGCTTGAAGACTTCCGGCAAGATTAAAGGGGAAAGGGACATGCCGGAGAGTGTGGAAGAACAACATATCCACGCTCCTAGAAATAACATTTTTGCCACTTCACTACACAAGAACCATATATACGATGGAACCAAAAATTGTTACAAGCAGACATGTACCATAGCACACTGTGTGTCCAGAACTGTGTGTACATCCATTCAACGGTCGCACAGCGCCACGAGCAAACAATGTAACATGTACAATTCAGCAACCATAAGTGTCAGTGACCTGAAAATTGTCACAAAGATGTATTATAAATCTTTGTACGTTCCAAATGGCTGGCAAATCAGACACACTGTTCAGAAGTTAATGAAGTGCAATGAACCAAATTTTCATTTGTCGGAGTGGTATAATTCCACACCTGTTAATGTTTTACACACCAAACCACTGCAAGACACCTCCATACCACTAGGGCTACCTACGCTATAAATTTCAAGCTAGCAGCACCATGCAGAACGCTATGCACAAAACGTTAACTGTGTCGCACAGTATCTCCGTAGCAAATAAGTTCTCCAACATGTAAACAGCATTATTCACATCCCAAGGACATCCACTCAACACCCTCCAAATTTCATGTGAAAAGACCAAACCATTCCCGAGATATTCAATTTTTACGTTTCTGCACCTTTAAGAAGTCTCACACCACAAAATGGAGGAAATTGCAGCCTGCTAATATGGCGGACCTGGTGGCCGAAAAATCTGTAACTGCAAAGGGAGCCAACTTCAATTGGCAATAACTCTGGAACAGAACAACATTTTTTCACCAAACAAAAACTGGCATGTTCCTTAAAAAGAGGCCTTTCTACAAGGTAAGTATCAGATCAATCAACCACACACTGGCTGCACTGTGAAACTGCGCAGGAGTGCCACAAATAAAATTTTTGCCACCTCACTACACAAGAACCATATATCCGACAGAACCACAAATTGTTACAAGAAGACATGTACCATAGCACACCGTGTGTCCAGAATTGTGTGTACATCCATTCAGTGGATGCACAGCACCACAAACAAACAACCTAACATGCACAATTCAGCAACCGTAAGTGACAGCAACCCGAAAATTGTGAAAGATGTACTATAAATCTTTGTACATTCCAAATGCCAGGCAAATCGGACACACTGTTCAGAAGTTACTGAAGCATATTGAACTAAATTTTCATTCGTCAGAGTGACATAATTCCACACCTGTTAATGTTTTATACAACAAACCACTGCAAGGCACCTCCATACCACTAGGGCTACCTACACTATAAATTTCAAGCCAGTAGCACCATGCAGAACGCTATGCGCGAAATGTTAAATGTGTCACGCAGTATCTCCGCAGCGAATTATTTTTTCCAACATGTAAACATCATTATTCACATCCCCAGGACATCCACTCAACACCCTCCAAATTTCATGTGAAAAGACCAAACCGTTCCAGAGATATTCAATTTTTACATTTCTGCACCTTTAAGACGGCTTCCACCACAAAATGGTGGAAATCGCAGCCAAAAATGCACTAAAATGGTGGACCTGGCAGCCGAAAAAATCAGCAATTGCGAAGCTGGGCAACTTCAAATGGCAATAACTCTAGAACGGAACAACATGTTTTCACCAAACAAACACTGACATGTTCCTTGAACACAGGTCTTTCTATGTGCCAAGTTTCAGACCAATCAACCACACACTAGCTGCACTATGCATCGTGGAAGATAGTGCAGAAAAACAGCAAAAACATGATGCTTTGCACTGCACTATGCAAACACAAAAACACAAACGGTAACGTTAACACAAATGGTGATGGAAACGGTGAGGTAAAAGAAAATAGTAACGCTAACTGTAAAGCAAATGGTAACGCACATGATGATGCAAAAGGAAATGATAACGCAAACGGTAAGAGAAGCGCAAACGTAAATGAAAACAGAAATGGTAACGCAAATGCTAACGGCAACAGAAACGCAAGCAGTAACGAAAACCGTAACACAAACGCTAACAGCAATGTAAACGCAAACGGTAACGAAAATGGTAAAAAAATGCAAATGCTAACACAAATGTAAACGGCAACCCAATAGGAAAGAGTAAGGCACTTGACAATGGAAATGCTACCAAAAATGCAAACGCTAAGGCCAATAGAAATGCAAACAGTAACGGACACGCAAACGGTAATGGTAACGCAACTGGAAACGCAAATGGTTACGGTAACACCAACGATGACACCAAAGGAAACAGTAATGCAAATGGAAAAGCAAGCGGGTATGCAAACGCAAATGGTAATGCATATAGTCACGGTAACGCAATTGGAAATGCAAACGCTTACAGTAACACCAACGATGACTCTAAAGAAAACACAAACGCAAGCGTGTACGCAAACGCAAATGGTAACGCACACACAGATGCAAAAGTAAATGCAAACAAAAACAGTACCAGAAACGCAAAGGATAACAGTAATGCAAACACAAGCGGAAATGCAAAGGGTAACGCACACGTGACGTAAACGGAAACGCTAACGCAAACAGTTATGGAAACACAGGTGGAAACGCTAATGGTAACAATAACGCAAACATTTGTTTCCCAAAAAGGTGCATTAAACAGTGAATACAAAGAATGTATGCATAATAATGGCTCTCTGAGCAGAAAATGAGCACATGGAATACTAAATTCTTTAAATCTCAGTAACCATATGATGTAGAAAAAAATTAAAAATCTCATTATTCATGACTTTCTAGACTAGTTTTGCACTTAGCCCCCTAGTGGGGGACTAAGTATTCTTCTGATGAAAAGTCCGTATCTTGAAGCATTTTTGAGGTACGGGCCCCCGCCCCGAAAGGCCGGTGGACACTGTAATGTTAGCCTATGGGAAAAATCTTCAACTTGAGTGCCGTAACTTTGCAGCCCTCTAATATTTTTTTTTACCAAACCACCAAAAGGTACATCTATGGGATTTTGGCTTTCTTCCCTTCAAATTTCAGCCCAAAAGACCAAACCGTTTTTTTTGCAGCAGGGTGGTAAATATTCCCTATTGTTTTGGCCATATTGCCAGCAAAGTACTTTCGCAAATCACGACACTTTCGCAAATGAAATCACGAAAGTGTCACACATGTGAAAGTACTCTGTAACACTACTTTTTACAAAAATTTAAAAAACATATTTCTGGGGTGTTTTACCCCCCCAAAAAAAAAAAAGACATGGCTAGCATCCTCAGGGCTCGACTAGGTGAACACAACAAGAATTGTGTCCCCAGAGGGTCCCAAATTTAAATGCCAAGCATTTCTGTGACCACCAACTGAAAACAACATGGCTGATTTGCGACACTACAAGGGTCATTTGCGAAAGTAGAAAGTGCATTTGCAACAGTTCTGCATATTTTGTTAATTTTTCCCATTGACTATAATGGAAAATTTGTTTTTTGAATAACTTTTGAACTGTTTACTGTTTTTTTTCACAAAATCTTCGAAAGGCACATCAGGGTCTTTTTGGACTGGTTGCGAAAACCATGCGGGCTGTAGGCGAGAGCAAAAAATGTGCAAAAAATGCGTAATTTGTGCAATGTTCGGTGCACTGTAGCTCCGCAACCATACATCTGACCATAATGAAACTTGGCAGGTCCAGAGATCGATGGTACCAGACCGTGCTTGACAAATTTTAGGCAAATCCGTCATTCAGTGGCAAAGTTATTAAGCTGCCAAATTTCAGATTTAACCTTAAATGGGTTACTCAATGGGTTACTCAACCCTAACTTATAGTGACACTACCGTGCCACTATAATCAGTGTTGTTACTTTTTCTATTACTTTTGGAAACTTGTTCCAGGAAGCTCTGTGCAGTCACTAGCAAGGATGGAGAAGTACTAGAAAAAGTAATACACCTGCCAGTTACAGTTACTTATTTCTTTTTATACAAAAACAATACAAAAATAATAAAAAACTATAACAGCTGACATTAATTTGAATGTACAGTAATAGGTTAGTTACTAGTTACTTTCAAATAAACTTAATCAGTTACAGTTACGTAATACTTTTGTATAAAAATACATAAGTAATTGTAACTGTAAACGATCTCTGGACCTGCCAAGTTTCAAGTGCAAGGTAATGCACCTGGGAAACAAAAACCCAGGGGAAGAATACACAATGGGGGGTGAGATACTAACAACAACAAAAATGGAAAGGGACCTGGGGGTAGTCATATCAGATGACCTAAAGGTGGGCAAGCAATGTGAGAGGACAGCAAAGAGGGCTAGGGGGACACTGGGATGCATAGGGAGAGGCATCACCAATAGAAAACAGGAAGTTATCCCTCTGTACAGACAGCTGGTGAGACCCCATCTGGAGTACTGCGTGCAGTTCTGGAGACCCAATCTCCGCAAAGACATAGACAGAATGGAAGCTGTCCAGAGGAGGGCAACTAAAATGGTGCAGGGTCTGCACTGGAAGACATATGAAGAGAGACTTAAGGAGCTTAATATGTATTGCCTCGAGGAAAGGAGGGAGAGTGGGGACATGATAGAAACTTTCAAGTACCTCAAGGGAATCAACAAAGTCCAAGAGGGTAGCATCTTTCAAAAAGAGGTGTCAAGAACAAGGGGCACAATTTGAAGATGGGGAGCTCGAAGTAATTTAAGGAAGTATTTTTCACAGAGAGGGTTGTGGATGCATGGAGCGGCCTTCCGAGGAGGTCGTGGAGTCAAAAACAGTGAGGGAATTCAAGCATGCATGGGACAGTCATAAGGCAATTCTAGGGGGTGGGGGTAGGAAGAAGTAGGCTGCTGGTTAACTAGGATCTGCAGCTTATCCATTAGGTAGGGAAATGGGCAGACTGGGTGGGCCAAGCGGTCCTTATCTGCCGTCAAATTCTATGTTTCTAAGTTTCTATGTAAGGTGTATTACTTTTTCCAGTTCTTCTGCATCCTTGCTAGTGACTGTACAGAGCTTTCTGGAACAAGTTTCCAAAAGTAATAGAAAAGTAACTTACCTAACATAGACTATAATATATATATATATATATATATATATATATATATATATATATATATATATATATATATATATATTACACACACACACACACACACACACACACATACACACACACACACGTACTATATACAGTGTATGTGTGTGTATCTCTATATATATATATACACACACACACATATATATGCAGTGTGCGTGTGTATACATATATACATACACACACACATATATACAGTGTGTGTATATATATATATATATATATATATGGATATACAAGGTGAGCTGTCAGATAAATGACTATCTACACAAGTGCTGTTTGACCTCGGGTAACCTCACGAGTGGTGTAAGCCACGAGTAAGGTATCCGAGGTCAAACAGCACAAGTGTAGATAAATCATTTATCTGACAGCTCACCATTGTATGTTTCATTTATGTAATAGGGATGCTTTCTATCAGTGCAGGAACATTTGGTTTTGACTGTTTATCTTTTTTTTAAATGATAATTTCTGGGAGTTTTGGTTAACTTTCCTAGTGTATGTCTGCCTAGCATAGTGGTTGCTATTAAATGAAACACCACTCATTTTATAGAAAACCTCTTGCTGAACAAATATCATGCTCACAATACCATGCTACCTTTTTCATTTTAAAGTTATTCACGTTTGTCAAAAAAGGGAAAATAAAATAAAATGTTATGCTGTTTTTTGCCAATTATAAAAAAAAATAAAAAGCATCTATAAATGAAACACCACTCATTTTGTAGATATTTTTGTGCTGAACATTTTTCGTGCTCACAGTACCATGCTATCATTTTTTGTTTTAATTAAAGTTATTCACATTTGTCAAAAAAGTGAACAAAAAATTAAATTTTCTTCTGCTTTTTTGCTAATTATAAAAAATCTATAAGGTACCTATACATAAAACACCACTCATTTTGTAGATAATTTTGTGCTGAACAATTTTCGTGCTCACAATACCATGCTATCTTTTTTCGTTTTAAAGTTATTCCCATTTGAATATGGTTAGTACTGCTTCTGAGGCCGAACATTCTAAATGAATTCTAAAGAGATTTGTGACATAGTAACTGAGTGTATAAATGGTCACTGTATGTAAGCAATAATACCCGAGGGGGTGGGCGGTATTGGGAAATACCGGACTGCCCAGGGGCATAATGAGGCCCGACGCCGCAGGCGGAGGGCCTTATAGCCCCTGGGCGGTCCAGTATTTCCCAATACCGCCCACCCTGAAGGGTATTATTGCGCTTAGAAAAATGGGCACTGTAAAGAAAAAAAAGTTTATTAAAAAAATGATTACAAAACTGTTTTAAACAATTTTTTAGCTTCTTTTTTATTAAAGTAGTTCTTCCACCAGTATGGATTTTTGTCCTACTGGAGACTCCGTTGGCGGGGCGGGTCTGGTGTGCAGTTTGTGACAGGAGTTGCCTGTCTAAGGCTGTGAGAGGTGGAGTGGGTGGGAAGCGTTGTTGAAACTCCCGTTTGCATGTTGGAAGGGTACTAGCAAACAAAAAAGAGGAGTTGTGGCTTCGTTATTTATTTATTTTTTTTAACTTATTTGTTTGAATACGTGGTTGGGATACCGGGTGACTGCTTGCTGAGACCGCAGTAAGGAGACAGCGGAGGTGAGTGAAGAGGAAGCTAGCAAGAGGGCGAGGCGGGGAGGAAAAGAATACCCTGCTGCACATAGGTAAATATTGCTTACATCTGTGTATGGGGTAGGGGTAGTCTGAATCAGCAAGCGGTGCTATGGTAGTGGGCACCCCAAATCAGCTGCCTGCCGCACTGTGCAGAAATAAGTAGAGACGGAACGGAATGTACGTTAAACAGCAGACAGAGGATCAGTGATAGGACACTGGGAAAGAAGTGGCTGCATTGTGGAGATACTGAGTTCCCTACTGTTAGATTTTGTTTTTTTACAATACAAAGCATTTCGCTGTTGTGAAATGCAGAAAGGCTAGCTTACATGTGGACAAGGGAAGCGCAGGAGTGGTATCGGACGGCGAAACAAAGCAAAGCAGTCTCTTGGTGTATTCAGGATGTAAAACAGGTTCAATATATGAGAAGCATTTTTTATAGTAGTTTTTAATTTGTTTTTGCCAAGTGTATGACTAACAGCAGCTGTTTACTTAGTGTTACGGAGTGGCACACGCTGCGGTTTTTGAATAACTCGCTGGTGACCGCGGCGATGTAAAGCCAATCAGACTGACGGCTTGACTTTCATTTAAAAATGTGTATTTTCTTTCATTTGTCATAATTTTTTAATGTGGCCAGGTTTGAGCCCCGTGGAGGTTGCTATGTGGGTTCATGTGGCAGGTGGCACTGAATTGGGGAGGGGAAGGGCAGGATCTCTCAAGCGGAGAGAAAAAATGGAGGCAATTTCAAATTGTTTGAGATAGTCTTGGCCAATTGGCTAGCAAGGTGGGCACAGGGATTCTTGGATGGGTGAAGGGGCACTTTGAGATGGTACTTTTTATTTCCTGGTCGTCTATGGAAAGTTAATGTACCCTCCTAGCAGGGGTATCAGCCAATCAGAGACCAGGAAATAAAAAGCCCATTTTCTAAGTGTAAATTTATTTATACATACAGTGACTCAGATAAACGCAGTTATTACACTGAATATATGTCCACCCCATTGCATAATATATATATATATATATATATATATATATATATATATATACATATACACACACACATACATATATGCATAAATAAACTATATATATTTCTTATGTGAAACTGGGAACCCTTGTTCTGCAAATGTATGTAACTATATTGTTGAAATACTGCAGACAGCTATTAGAGTTTATTAGAAAAGACAGCAAGCTGTAACACAAGGGTTTGACCTTGAAAACTTTTTTATACTTTCTTTTTCTCCCACACCACCCAAAGCTGTACCCAACTCCTCTGCCTAGCCCCACGTCCACTCCAGGTTCCCCCCCATACAGCTTTGGCTTACCTCCCTGGCCAGGTAGCACTGGGGGGGGGCCCTATACCCCCAGTCTCAAGGAATCAAGTCTTCATCTGGGACGTCAATCAGTGGCAGGCTGGCTGGAGGAGGACCCTCCATCAGGCCCTTGCATCAGTGTAGCTCTGAACAGCATATTTCTTTTGTGTACACCCCCCCAGTGTGATGTGCCACATGACACCAAGGCTTGTGCCAGTGTCTGTCGCGTTCCTCCATTGGTTTGGGCACCGGGACTGCTGTACCTCCTGGCCTCTGCCACAGATCAGGCCACCCTCGGGCCAGGAAACCCCCCACCCCCCGGAGGAGCCGAGCAGTCCATCAGACGCTCAAGGCGGCCTCCCCCTGCCGACCCGGGCTCAAGTGGACGTGGGGCTGGGCAGCACCACCGGGCCGGCCCTTGAGAAAACTTTTGAACGCCTCAAGCTTGTTTGCAATATATTCAACAGCAGAACAGCTTAGGACAGATTATTCAATTTTGCTGCTCTTACAGACTTGCCCCAGGAAAGAAAGTGACAAACGTTCCGATACAGTGTGCAAAACAAGAGATCAGCACCATACATAACATACTACAGCTTAACGAGAGCAGGACGCAGAGTTAAAAACTGCCAGGTAAAGTCGGCCTGGTGGCGCTGAGGGTTGAGGTGCTGGGCGCCACACACTCGCTCGCCCGGCAGCCGGGTTCGAGAGGCAGACTCAGGGTTGTGAGGACCAGTGGGAGGGCAGAGGATCGAGCATCCCAACAGATGCTCTCCTCCACCATGAGTGGGTTAGCGGGGGTGTCCTGTGCACCCAACGTTCCTGGGGGCCGGTGGAAGCACCAGCTCACAGGGGAACAACGGCTCTCTAAGAGTCGGGGAGGGAGGACGCTCAGGGCGCTTGGCAACGGTGTGCATGAGCACGTTGTCTGCCTGGACTTCCATCCTTTGCGCCAGTGTCCTCAGGGGTTTAAGGGGGGACTGGGAGAAAAACCAAAGGCAAAAAACTCAGGCCCCACGCAGAATGACACCGGGTTCACGCTATGTAAGTGGCCCAGCCGAAAAGACCAGTGGATGAAGAAATCCAGTGGGCAGGGACCTGGAGAAAAATAAAACAAAAAACTGCCAAGCAAAGATACCTTATAACAAGCATTTGTCAATGCCGAATGTTGGCTTGCTGGCATTAGCATTGGTAGTGCAGAAGTTAGACAGATGCATCATAGGAATGGCAGTGAAGTACTGAAGTAACACCAACATCCCCCACAGGCTGAAAGGCATTGGGAGTATGACTTTGGGTCGGCCATAATGCTTATGCCATTCCACCTCACCCCACCCTGTGGAGAGTGACAGATGTCAGGGTGTGCATTGGGGTCTTCAGCCCTTATGCTCACCCCAGCCCATTCCATAAGGAAATAAGCTGAGATGGGTACAATACAGAAGAATGAGGTGAACGTTAGGGTGATGGAACCCAAGGCACACCTCAATGCCTGTCAGTGGCTGTAGGGTGGGGGTAGAATTCTGCGAACATTATGGCCCACGAACCGACGTTACATCCCCAACCCCTGTCAGTCTCTACAGGGTGGGTCTATGATTGGAAACCTGAACGCCCCGGGTGTTTGTTCTCATTTTCACTCCTAATTTTCAACATTGGCTGTTTGGGACCCCACCTCATAAACAGTGGCACTATCATTTGGTTACTTAATCCTGAAAGGTGATTTTGCACAACAACTGCGCCATTGGAAGCCACAGGTGCGGAAACACATTTTGGGTAGGATGGGAAAAATGACAGCTGTACTGTTCATGAGGAGGTGTAAAAAAATGGCAATGTTGAAAATCTGGAGAGAAAATATGAAAAATTTGCAAACTTACAAGCGTGCATAGATACTGTGCAACGCACTCGCATAATGCCATCATTTTTTGGATTTTTTTTTACCAAATTTTCAACATGGGCATTTTGAGACCTCCATTCATGAACAGTTTCACTGTGATTTTCTTAATCTGTCCCAAACATTGATTTCCCACAGCGAACGTGTCATTGTGCGCCACATATGCGAAAACACATTTCGGGCAGGATGTGAAAAATGACAGTGGTACTGTTCAAAAAGAGGTGTGAAAAAATAGCAATGTTGAAAATCTGTACTGAAAACATTAAAAAGACTTGAAGTTACAAGGGTACATGGAAACTGCACAACACACGCTCGTAACACAGTCTTTTTCTGGAATTTGTTCACCAAATTTGCAACATAGGCTTTCTGGGAGCCCACCTCATGAACAGAGGCACTGTCATTTCATTAATTGGTCCCGAAAGGTGATTCTGCACAGTGACAGCGAAATCATCTTTCGTGACCGAATAACGAAATGACAGTGACTAAGTTCATGAGGTGGGGTCCCAACAACCCCATGTTGAAAATTTGGAGCCAGAAGTCAAATAAGTGGCCAAGATATCTACCTAAGTTGAAACCTCCCCGATTGATGCCATTATATAGCTTACCGGCATTTCTTCAGTTCACAGTCGGCTTTCAAGCGTGCAGACGTGTTCCCGCTCCACCGAAGATCGTGGCACCAACCTGAGGTAAGTATGGGTGCAGGGGTGGGAGGTGGGGTGCAGAGGGTGGTGCGCGCCACGGACAACAAGGGACCGTTTTCTTGTTTACAGGGAAAGATACAAAAAATCTTCGGGGAAGTTTACACAGGTGGTACGAATACATTTGGGCACTCTGGGGTGGGCGCCCAGTGTGCCACCTGTTTTTTTTTTTTTCAGGGGGGACTGGAGCAGACGGGGACTAGGCACCCCGTCGGCAAATAAAGCGTGTCTGTGCTGGGGGGGCTATTATGCCATGGGGGTTTTGGCACCCCCCGTCGGCAAACAAATAAAATTGTGGGGACATTATGCCGACAGGGATTGGGCACCCCCGTCAGCAAACAAATTGAACTGGAGAAGACGCATGCCAACAGGGGGACTGGGCACCCGCAAAGTTGGCTTTCTAAGGATTGTGAGAGGCGGACGGCAAGAGCCGCCACCATGTTTACTGAAATATTTCACCAGTAATGGCATGCAAAGGAGACCTGTCAGATCTGCCGCTGCAATGACGAGCCTGTCTCTCATTGTAGCGGCAGATTTGTTTCAAGCTGGTGGCTCTCTCTGAAACTGCTGTCATCGGCAGCATCCCCACTGGTTGGCGGCTGGGGGACACACCGACTAAAGCATCCCCTGGATTCGCCACAACACAGACACACCTTTGAAAGTGCTACTACCGCAAGATATTGCTTGTGCATGCACGCACAAGCCAACATAAAAAGGAAAGTAATGTTTTAGTTTTCCAGTTTTAGATTTAAAGAGACTTGGATGAAGGACTCTTGCTTGAACTGCCTGTATTAAAAGCCATCCTGTACAATTTTTTTTTCTTTTATTGTGAATAAATCACTACTTGCACATTAGTCATGACTGTCCGTGCACCAGGACTCTGTTACAGCCACCAAATTCAGGCTCACCTCCTCCATAATGGCCTCCAGGTCTGGAATTTTATTTCCCAGACTCCTTGCATCAGCGCACAAGGCTCTCCCATACCTTAGTCCTCCTGCCTACCTACTTTCTCTCCCCTCCTGCCTGGGCTGTTCTCCGAAGCTCCCCCCGACCCCTGTTACCTGTTCAACGTCCTATCTTTTTTACTTCTCTCTTCTTTCATTCTTAATTTATGACCCCCCCTTGTCTTCCGCTTTGTTCCACCCTGGCTGAACTTCCTACCCTCTGGCCCTCCCTCTTTGTTGTTTCATCATGGGGGGGGCATCATTGCCTCCCTTGGTATTACAGCCTCCCATCTCTCTAGTACTTTAAATGCTGATCCAAGTAACATTTGGACCTCCCACTAAGGACTGTGGTCCCTGTCTTGGAAGGATGCAGGCTGTCCCCTTTATAGAGGCCCATTTCCTCCAAGGCTGGCCCAGTCCCCAACGTAGCTGAAGTCCCCCTCCTTGCACCATACCTTCAACCAACTGTTAAACGCCCTAGCACGGTGTGCCCTTTCCTCTCCCCAGCCATACACAGATAACACATTGGCAAACACCACTGTGCGTGATACCTGCTAAAGGTCCCTCCCCATCACCCTGAAAATACCCTGCACTGCTCCTACCCCATCCCTTGCCAGATCATTTTTCTCCAGATGGACGAGGACTTATAGCTCCCCTCCCATCTGCTGCCATCCTAGCGATCCTCTGGACCCACTCTGTATCCCTCCAAGCTGAAGCACCAGGGAGGCGCATCACCTCCTTCTTCCTTCTGCCTCCTGCTCCCGGGTCTATCACACTAATGACAGTGTCCCCCACCAGTAACTGCTTCCTCCCCGGCTGGGGACCTCTCTCTTCCTGGTCACCAATTTTCAAATAACTCAAAAACTTCTCTGAATTTCAAAAATTATCCAGTGACAGCCACTCAATGGCATTGCTGAAAACGTCAAGACAGGTGTGAAATCTATGTTAGACTGAGATGTTCCCAGCCTGGTTACGGCTTCACCTGAAAAAGAATTCCCACACATGAACAGTAAGAAAGTTATCTTACCTATGACAGCTACAGCGTTGAGAGGTGCTATCAGCGAGAGGGGAGCAAAACCATATGATGCAAAAACCCCCAGCTCGCCGACTAACATTAAAGCAAACCCAAGCCACCAGGTCTTTGTCTTGAAGTACACGTGTGCGTCTTTGGAACCAGAGAGCCGCACGTGGCTGTATTTCTGTGGCGACAAAGAAAAGGGAACAGTAAGGCCATCCATTCATCACGATAAATAACGTACTGTAAAACCCTGGTTACCCAAACCTCAGTTAACCAAAACTCTCAATTATCCAAAATTGTGGTGCATCTCCCAGCTTAACAGACTTTAATGTAAAGTGCTCACACTTATCCGAAACCCAGTTTATCCAAACAATTTCATTGCCCCCCAGCATATTTGAAAAAATGAGGTTACACTGTATAAATGTGTACTGGTGTAGAGGAGAGAGAAAGACTATGTGTGTGGAGAGAGAGAGAGAGAGAGAGAGAGAGTGTGTGTGTGTGTGTGTGTGAGAGAAAGAGCAAGACTGTATCTAATTAACTTCACCTCTACTGCTGTTCTGTTATACATGTGACATGAAATATTCTTGAATCCACTTACTTACTTTACTGGAACAAAAAATGCCCATTTTTGGCGCCAGAATCTCTGTATTATGAGACACGCTTTCACCTCATACCCATATTACTTGTTAGCACTGCATAAGTGAATAGGGTCCTGAAGGAACTGGAAGTAATAAGAGTTGACAAAGCAATGGGGCCAGATGGGGTGCACCCCAGGGTCCTTAAAGAACTAAGAGAGGTGGTGGCTGAACCTCTGGCTATCCTGTTCAGCCAATCACTGGAAACAGGGGAGGTACCCAAAGACTGGAGGACAGCAGATGTAGTCCCCTTATACAAAAGTGGGAACAAAGAGGAAGCAGGGAACTACAGACCAGTCAGCCTCACCTCGGTAGTGGGAAAGATCATGGAAGCACTACTGAAGGAGAGATTGGTGGAACATCGGGTTGTCAATGGACTACAGGACCCAAGGCAGCATGGTTTCACCAGGGGGAGGTCATGTCAGACCAACCTCATTGAATTTTTTGACTGGGTGACTAGGGAGGTGGATCAGGGAGGCAGTGGACATGGCCTATCTGGACTTCAGCAAGGCCTTTGACACTGTGCCACATAGAAGACTATTACACAAACTGGGGAATATGGGTGTGGCAGGACAGTAGTGTGGTGGGTAGGTAACTGGCGGGTGGCAGGACACAGAGGGTGGTGGTAAATGGCTGTCACTCCACAGAGGGAAGAGTGACCAGTGGGTACCACAGGGATCAGTGCTGGGACCGGGTCCTATTCAACATCTTCATCAGTGACATTGCACAGGATATAGAAGGCAGAATTTCACTGTTTGCTGATGACACAAAGCTCTGTAACAGAGTAGACACACCAGAGGGTGTAGACAGAATGAGAAGGGACCTGCAGAAACTTGAAGAATGGTCAAGGGTTTGGCAGTTGAAATTCAATGCAAAGAAGTGCAAGATAATGCATATGGGCACAAAACCCTGGCACAATATATCAGTTGGGGGTGAGGATATAGCATGCACCAAGCAAGAAAGGGATCTTAGGGTTGTCATCTCTGATGACCTCAAGGTAGAGAAACAGTGTGACAAGGCATCAGGTAAAGCAAATAGGATGCTGGGATGTATAGGCAGGGGCATCACCAGCAGGAAAAGGGAGGTCATAATTCGCTATACAAGACACTAGTGAGGCCCCACCTGGAGTACAGTGTACAGTTCTGGAGACCATACCTACGTAAGGACATAGACAGGGTAGAGAAGGTTCAGAGGAGGGCAACAAAGATGGTGCATGGGTTGCATCACAAATCCTATGAAGACAGGTTGAAGGAACTGAACATGTACTCCCTGGAGGAGAGGAGGGAGAGAGGGGATATGATAGAGACATACAAGTATCTTACAGGGAGGAACAGGGTGCAGGAAAACACTATTTTTAAGCGAAAAAGATGTTTCAGGACTAGAGGGCATGGGATGAAGTTGGAGGGAGGACGATTCAGAGGAAACATGAGAAAGAATTTCTTCACAGAGCAGGTGGTGGACAAGTGGACACCCTGCCAGAGGAAGTGGTGGGGCTGAAACAATCAGGATTTAAGAATGCATGGGATAGACATAAAGGAATTCTAGAGGTCAGGGGTAAGGGGAAATAGACTTCTAGGAAAACAAACTGAACTTACAAGCTCAAATGGGCAGACTAGGTGGGCCATAGGCCCTTATCTGCCGACACTGTCTATGTATCTATGTATCTATGCTTCCAAGGGGTTTCTCTTACAGTGTAAGAGACTCTGAGCGTGAGAGGACAGCGAAGCTGAGTAGTTCAGGCTGCCCAAAGCTCATGAGAGGTGTCTCTTATACCAGAAGAGGCATCCTGAGAATCCTTTTCTAAATATTATATTCGGTATACAGGTATTTGATATTCTGCCTGGAAACAGTCCCCTCCCTCCTCTCCCAGCCCCAAATCAGGTAAAAAAAAAAAAAAATCATGTAACCCCACCCTCTATCAAAGGACAATCCCCCATCACCCACAAGTTGTTTTTTTAAAGCATTTAAGTGGATCCCTCATTGAATGACCGGCCAAAGTGCTCTCTGCACTTAAAAAAATATTATTTATTTCCCACACCACAGCACACGACCCCATCTACTATCCCCAACTCACCAGCACTGAATTCTCAAATCTAAAATCGAGAAGGTGACCATCTAAACATTCCCTCCTCCACAGCTGGCTGTGTTCTCATGAATGAAAGCGTTAGCGCTTACTGTAGTAAAATCAGCTGGTCAGGTGAGCAGCTGGTTTTACTATAGTAAGAGCATGAGCGCTTTGTACAGGATAAGGCGGACGGTCATGGGGGGGTCGAGACGGTCACCTTCTCAATTTAGATTTGAGAATTTGGTGCTGGTGGGTAGGTGGGAGATTAGATACTGCAGGTTTGGGTGCTGTGGTGGGGGGAACATAAATTACATTTTTTTAAGTGCAAATAGTGCTTTACATTAAGACGGTAGCTGGTCATGGAGGCAGACAGGTTGAGTTGGCCAGCCAACGGGGATCTACTTAAATGTATTAAAAAAAAACAACTTGTGGGTGCTGTGGGGTGAGGTGTGGTGGGTGCTTTGACAGATGGAGGGGTGGGGTTACAACCTGGTTTGGGTCTGAAGAGCAGGAGGGGTTGGTTTTTTTTTTTCTCTCTCTCTCCTCTCTTTTGCAGGTGGCTAAATAATTTCCCGAATACAAAACAGTTCCATATTTGGGAAAGGCTGTTGAATATTCAGAAGCCCTAATATTCATGGTATTTTGGAAATAATATTCAGCCTCTACACAGCCCTAGCTATTAACTTACTATAAATCACTAGATAGCTAGAGTAATTTATAATACTTTTTTTTTTTTTTTTTTTTAATTTAAATGAAGCCACCCACCCTGGCTGTGAAGTAGAACACTCCGCTTTTAACACCTCTGCATGAGAGCTACAGTGCACAGGACAAGAGGTACAGTGGCTCCGTCTGCCGACTGGCCAAAATCAAGTGACCATATACTACATAAGGTGAACTACATAATACCTGTATAAGAAACACAGATGTCCCATACACAGTTGTAATTAAGTGATGCAAACTGGTTGAAATGACCAATCTGTTGCACTTTTTTAAACTTACTCCCCTTCATGCCATACTCAAAGGGGTCACAAACCTTTCCCGGACACAGGGAAAGTGGCAGCACCAGCATACAAATGAAGCTCTGTACTACACAGAGACACATCCTGGCCCCGGCACAACAGTCCACAAGCCACAACCCCACTGACCACTGCAGAAGTGTGCAAAGCAGGTCTCCAGGGCTGGAGCAGGCATACAGGTGTTCTTGGGTGATGCAATGTAAGAACAAGATAGGCAAGGGAACACCAATTAAAAAATGCATGAAACAGAACAGGACAATAGGGAGGGGAGTTCCAATGGACACCAGGGGTTACATCATTAAATGGGTGTGGTTTGGAAGGGAGGGCACTAGGCCACCAGGGATAACCAACATGAGTGTGAAAATTAAAATATGAATTGGGCCACAAGTGGGTCATAAATGCATAGGTGAGGAAGGGGGTCCCTGAGGTGGTACCGCCTCTTATCTCAGCCTTGGAGCATGGCGGGTGTCATGCGATTGGTGTTCGCCATGCCCAGACCTCCATGGGTGGTACACATCAGCGTATTATGGGGGATTCCCTATTTGTACCCGCTAGCATGTGGCTTCCAGATGTATATGCACTGTGACTTGTTGAATGGTTTAAAAAATTGTGCAGAGCACAGGGGTTTGGCTTCACTGGAGACTGGGGTTCCACCTGGAGGGATACCAGCCTATACTGGCAGGATGAACTGCATCTGCCAGGGACAGGAACAAGTCTTCTGGGTGATTGGTTTAAATGCTTAATTGGCAAGCTTTTAAACTAGTCCGGGGGGAGGCACTGATAAGCAACAGGGAATTCCCAGCCTCCCCCTACAAAACAGGGTACTAAATGAGGTAAAGACCGAGGTAGAAAGGTCAGTAGGGAGCAGGACAGGGGTGAATGGAGAAAGCAAAGGCAGTGAGGACAGGGATGGTGCTACAAGAGGTAAAGCCGTCAAAAAATGGAGAGCAATGAGTACCAATGCCCGTAGTCTGGGAAACAAACTTCCTGAATTAGTGGCCCTGATGGAGTAGGAACATCTGAATATCGTGGCAGTCACAGAAACATGGTACACACAGAACCATAACTGGGACGTAAACATAGCAGGATACACTATCTACAGGAGGGACAGGGAGGGTAAAAGAGGAGGAGGAGTAGCTCTCTACGTAAGGAAAGGAATCAAAGCAACAGAACAAAAGGGTAAACAGGGAGGAGAGGAAGCACTGTGGGTCAATTTGGAGACAGGCAATGGCACCACAATCCGCACAGGGGTTGTATCAGACCTCTATCTCAGGGGGAAGAAATTTATTTATTTATTAGCTTTTGGTAACCGGGTAAGTGCGCTAGGCAACAGACCTGCCTATTTCCAGGCACGACCCGGGAGAGCACAGGACATTGGTTACAATATGCAGAAATGCACAGACATAATATAGGTGTACAGGAGCAAAACAAGATATACATTGGGTAGATGGACAAGGAAATGAGAGAAAGTATCCTTAGAATGGCAGAAAAATATAGGTTACTCACCTGTAACAGGAGTTCTAGGAGTGGTATATGTTGTTCATCCACACTTGTTGGCAGGTACCTTGCTGCTTTAAGATGGGCTGGAAGGTATTCAAGCTGGCTCCTCCACCCACCCACCGGGTGGTAAAATCTCGGCTCCACCCCATGATGCCAGATCTAGCCCGCTGGAAGCCAGGCTGTGTGCGTCCGAAGCCGGGGAGGTCGGGTGGGTCGTGTGGATGAACAACATATACCACTCCTATAACTCCTGTTACAGGTGAGTAACCTGTATTTCTAGGGACGTGGATATGTTGTTCAATCCACACTTGTTGGCAGACTGCTAGCAGTTCTCCGGGAGGAGGGAGGCAAAGCATACACCCCCTACTTAGGAAAGAGGGACTGGAGAACTGAGGCCCCGAAACCAGCATCCCAGCGTGACTCGAGGTTGATATGGTAATGGGAAATGAAGGTGTGTGCTGACTTCCAGGTAGCAGCCCTGCAGATTTCCTGAATAGGGACATCCCTAGAAGCAGCAACCAATGCAGTGGTATGGCGGGTAGAATTAGTTCTCATCCCTCTGGGAGGCTCCTTGCTCGCCAACCTATAGCAGAGATCAATGCAGGAAGTGATCCACCTGCCAACCGTCTGCTTGGTTGCAGGTCTGCCAAGTGCGGCTTCAGCACAGGTGACAAACAGCTGGCGAACCTCTCTCCGAACGTCCGCTGTACGCTCTTTATAGTAGGCGGGCGCTCTTCTCAGGTCCAAGGTATGTAGCCTGTACTCCACCTCCGAGGTGTGATTAGAGTAGAACACCAGTACAGTAAGCACCTGATTCAGGTGGAACTCTGACACCACCTTCGGAAGAAATTTTGGGTGGGGGCACAGGATAACCTTGTCCCTGTGGAAGACCAGGTAAGAAGATTCAATGGAAAGCGCCTGGAGCTCCCCGGTCCTTCTGGCTGATGTGATAGCCACCAAGAATATGGTCTTCCATGACAGGTGGGAAATATCACACCTATGCATCGGTTCGAATGGCTTGCCCATGAGCTTTGCCAATACCAACAGTAGATCTCACGGAGGCGGAGGTTCACATGCCAGAAGGGATATGTGATCTAGGCCTTTGAAAAAGCGCCAGACCACCTTCTCTTCCGCCACCAACTGCTTGCCGGCCTGCGCCCGGTAAGCAGAGATGGCTGCCAGGTGCACCTTAAGGGTCCTCGACTGAAGCCCTTGCTGAGAAAGGGACCACAGGTAGTCCAAAATGCTAGACAATGGGCAGCACGAGGGGTCCAACCACTTGCCCGGACACCAAATGGAGAATCTCTTCTATTTAAAGGCATAACATTTTCTGGTCAACTCCTTACGGAATGCCTCAATGACATTGAGGACCTCGTCAGAAAGACCCGAGGCCTGGAACTCTAGCTGCTCATGAACCAGGCCATCAGGTGCAGGGATTGAAGGTCCGGATGGAGTACCTTCCCCTTGTTGATGGAGAGCAGGTCCGGGCGGGCTAGAAGCCACCTCAGGAGCCTGGAGCCGAGGCTGAGGAGATCTGGATACCAGAACTGGCGAGGCCAGTCTGGGGCTACCAGAATCACCTGCGCCTTGTCCCTCTTCACCTTGAGAAGTACCTTGTGGATCAAGGGAAATGAAGGGAAGGTGTAGAAAAGGCCAGGGGTCCACGGCCTCGAGAAGGCATCCCTGAGGGGGGGCGGGAGTGATACAGCCTCAGCTTCGCATTCTCCCTGGAGGCAAACAGGTCCACCTGAGGTGTGCCTCAGAGGGAGAACAGGTCTTGCACTACCTCCAGCAGGAGAGACCACTCGTGAGATGCACTGCCTATCTGGCTGAGGGCATCAGCCAGGCTGTTTGAGGCTCCTGTCACATGGATGGCTAGGAGATCCACCTCCAGACTGTGCAAGGGAGACCATATGCGAACAGCCTCCCTGTCGGTTGAGATAGTACAAGGTCGCGGTGTTGTCCATCTGGACCTGGACCACCTGACCCTGAAGAAACAGAGCGAAGGCTGTCAGGGCTAGCCGGACCACTCAGAGCTCCCGCAGGTTGATGTGGCATCGGGACTCCTGAGGAGACCAGAGACCATGGGCCCTGTGCTTCCCCAGATGGGCACCCCAACCCATCAGAGAGGCGTCGGTCGTCAAGATGACCGTCGGCTCAGGGCGGACAAACGGATACCCTCCTGCAGATGAGCTGGGACGAGCCACCACTGCAGGCCATCCCACATCTCCTGGGTCATGGAGACTGGCTGGTCTAGAAGACCTGAGCGTTGAGACCACTGGAGGGCCAGCCCCCACTGCAGGGGGCACATATGCCAGCGGGCCCAACGGACCACGCTGTTGCAGGCCACCATGAAACCCAGAAGGTGCTGGAAGTCCAGGGCAGGGCACAACTGCCCAACCAGAAATAAATGGGCAAAGGAGGAAAGGACCTCGGCCCTGTCCGCCGGAAGCCGGGCACTGGCTCGGACAGTTGAGCTCTTCCCCAATGAACTGGATCACCTGCGAAGGAACGAGTTCTGACTTGGGCTCGTTGATAAGGAGGCCTAGCTGAGAGCAAACGCAGAGGGCCAGATCCCTGGATTGCTCTGCCTCCAACCTGGAGGAGGCTGCTATCAGCCAATCGTCCAGGTAAGAGTAGACCCAGACCCCTAGGCACCGCAGGAATGCTGCCACCACTGCCATGCAATTGATGAAGACCCTGGGAGCTGAAGAAAGGCTGAAGGGCATGACCCAGAACTCGAAGAGGTTCCCTTCTGCTTGAAAGTGGAGGAACCACTGATGGGACGGATGGATTGGGACGTGAAAGAACGCGTCCTGAAGATCCAGGGAGCAGAACCACATGCCCAGTTCCAGGGATGGTATGATCTGAGCCAGAGTGATCATACGGAAGGTACGTGGCCTTAGGAACTTGTTCAGGTTGTGTAGATCGAGAAAGGGGGGCCAGACCACGATCCGTTCTGGAACTAGGAAGTACCTAGACACAAATCCTGGGCAAGGAGGAGGAGGATTCGCCACCTTGCTGACTACCCCATTGCAGAGGAGCAGAACTATGTCATCTCGGAGAGCCGACAGGGAGGCTATGGATCCGGTAGCCCCCATGGGGCGCGGCCTCGAAAGGGAGGGACCTGCTTGAATTCCAGAGGCAGGCCCCTGCTGACCACCTACAGCACCCAGCGGTCCGTGGTGATAGCAGAGCAGGTGGAAAGGAAGTGGCTGAGCCGGCCCCCCCACGGAGGGACGCAGGGGAGATGTGACGGGGTTGGGGGCAACACCTTGCAACCTGTCACGGGGCAGGCTTGGAGGAGGAAGAACCAGCCGAGAAGCCGCCTGGACCCCTCCCCCAGGCTTCCTGACTGAGGAAGCGATGGACTTGGCTTTGGGGTGCCAAGAATGAGCCTCCTGGCCCTACTGCTGGTGTTGCTGGGTGGGTTTTGCTGCAGAAGCGGAGGGACAAAAGGGCTTACGCTGCTGTTGGCGACCTTTGTCCCTCTGAGCAGATGCGTCCGAGTCTAAGGTGGCATTAGACTTCTCAATATGCTTGAGGTGACCCTTCACCCCTGGGACAAACAGGTTGATCCCTAGAAAGGGGACATCTGTTAGCTTGTGTTGGGTATCTGCCGTGAAGGTCGAGACCCGCAACCAAACCCTTCGGCGCATGGCCACTGCGGCTGCAACTGACCGGGCACAGGAGTCTCTGATGTCCAGAGCTGTCTGTAGCTGCTGTTTAGCCACAGCCCTTCCCTGATCCTGAACCTGCTTGACCGTGGTCTGAAGGTCGGTTGGGAGAAGAGGGAGCACCTCATCCAGGCAGCCCAACAGGGCATGAGAAAAGTGTACCATCAGGACAGCCGAGCTAGCCTGACGAAGGCCTAAGGAGGCAGCAGCGTATACCTTCCTCCCGGAGTCGTTCAGCTTTTTGGACTCCTTGTCTGGGGGCTTGTCCACATCCCTAGTGTTACCAGAGTGCCAGAAGGTGCTGTCGTCCACCAAACCCTCAGCCAGGGGTGCTCTGAGAAACTGGAGAGGTAGCCGGGAGGGACCGCATACTTGCGGGCCATCCTGGCTGAAGGCGCAGGACAAGAGGCCGGGCGCTGCCAGAGCTCTAGTGCCAGACCCACGATGGCCACAGGGAAGGCCTCAGAGAGGGAATCCCCATTATCCAGATCTCCATGAAGGGATATCTGGTCCGCTTCTGCATGGGTTCGAGCGGCATCCCGGTGGATTCCAAGATGAGTCCAAGGACACCCAAAAACGACGTGGGGCCCTCCTCCATGGACAGACCCCCGAGGATTCCAAGTCGATTGGACGGGAATGCAACAAGGAGCCTTCAGACTCCAAAGAGTCCGCACAGAGCTGCCGACCACCTAAGACACCCTCCACTCGGCGAGGATGATTGGGGGCGAGGGTGACCAACAACCGATGGGGCAGCCCTTGAGACAACCAAGAATCCTCAGTCGGAGCCCTAAAATTGGCTGTGGAGGTGGTGGTTCTACCACAATGGGTGGGGCAGCCGGTCTAGGCCGAGCAGTCGGAGCCGGAACCAGGTCCTCAACCGAGGAACCGGGGGCCGGAGACTGCTTCGGCCGTTCTGGCGACAGCCACATAATCGCCGGTGAAGGAGCCAGACTCAGCTTGTTGCCGGCTAAAAGAAGTTTCTGCCACATAAGATCCACACAGCGCCGACGCAAGTTGTGCCAGAGCCTCTCCTCGGCCGAGGAGGGTAAGCGGCAGTGCCACTTTCTGCGGTGTCAGGACTGGGACCGCCAACATCGGCTGGACTTACCCAAAGCGGAGGAGGACCGAGACCTCGACTGTCGGTGGTGCCAACAGCGGGTGGAGGAAGGAGTGGGGTAAGCCCGCAGCTGCTCCGGTTCAGGGTCCTTGACCGGGGACGTCAGCTCAGGAAGCCGAGACAAGTCCTCGGAGGGCACCGGGGGGACCGATATGTGAGAGTTGTCAGCCTCCTTGGTCGACAACCTGTCGGTAGGCTTGAGAAAAATCTCGGCCTCATCGACAGGAGTCTCGGCCAGCTGGTCTGACAGGGACTCAGAGAAACCAGCAGCCTGGGCCGCAATCTCGACTGAAGTCGAGAGATGACGATCCAGGGAGCGAGACCTCTCCCGCTCCCACAAACGTCGACTCTGGGACTTACCTTTGTGGTCCTTCTTCTTAGACCGAGAGGTATGAGACCCAGAAGGACCCTCTCCCTTGGTTGAGAGGGACTGACAAAGCTCCCAAAAGGAAGCCATGTAGGAGGAGCCCAGGGAGAGCGGGGATAAAGGCCGACGCTGAGGAAGATGAAGACGCGGCCCAGGTCGCCTCCTCCTCGAGGGCCGTAAGCTGTTCCAGCTGCTCCATGGAGCCCGCCACCACGGACACCTCCCAATGGGCATCCTTTGATTTAACCGGCGGAACCGTTTTCGTTGCCCTAGTTGAGTTAAGGCAGCGGTCTCGAAACACGAAGGGAGAAAGACAGAGGCCACAAGCCTGCAGGTCATGATTGAGTCCAAGGCAGTAAACGCACGTGGCATGAGGATTGGTGCGAGACATCTTCTGCTCGCAAGGGCACCGATGGAACCCGGGAACAGATTTAACATCCATCGCAGCTGCGAGGGAATCGAGCGAAGACCGAACTCTAGTGAACTTGAATACAAGTTTGGGAAAATCTGAAGATTTAAGAGCCAGGCCTACAAAATGCAGGAGCGCTAACGAGGAAACCCGAGCTTCCAAGTGGTAAGGAAGATCTGGCGTCATGGGGCGCAGCCAAGGATTTTACCAGCTGGGTGGGTGGGAGGAGCCAGCCTGATGACTTTCCGGCCCATCTTAAAGTGGCAAGGTACCTGCCAACAAGTGTGGATTGAACAATATATCCACGTCCCTAGAAAGGGGAGATATTGCTGATGGGGGATCTGAATATGCCAGATGTTAACTGGAGTGCATTTGCAGCAGCCACTTCTAAGAGTGGGGTCATTCTAGATGCCCTACAGAGGGAATGCCTTAGACAACAAGTATTGGAACCCACTCGAGAGGGAGCAATCTTAGACCTGGTACTCTCAAATGGAGACGGCGAGAGGATCACAGATTTAGAAGTGGGTATCCATCTGGGAACTAGTGACCATTGAACAGTATGGTTCACGATGAACACAGCAGTAGAGTTAAGCCATACAAAGGCAAAGGTACTAGACTTCAGAAGGGCTGACTTTGCCAAAATGGGTGAGTGCCTAAGGAATGCACTAGCAAATGGGCAGGAAGGAGAGGTGGAAGAACAACGGGGAATAATTAAAACCGCCATCACAGAGGCAACAAGACTTTGTGTGAAGCAAATAAACAAAACAAAATGATGTAAGAAACCACTATGGTTCTCAAAGGAGGTGGCAGGGAAGGTTAGGGAGAAAAAGAAAGCATTCAGGAAGCACAAGGAATCACAGAAGGAGCAGGACAGAGAATTGTATCAGTTAAAGCAAAAGGAAGCAGGGAAGGCAGTCAGAACAGCAAAGGCCCAAACCGAGGAAAAGATAGCCAACTCAGTTAAGAAGGGGGATAAAACCTTTTATAGGTACATCAGGGAGCAAGGAAGACCAAGGGAGTGATAGTGAGACTTAATAAAGGGGGTGGGCAGAGGGTGGCTGTGAAAAGGCAGAGATACTAAACAAATATTTTTGCTCAGTATTCACAAATGAAGAGGGGGAGGTACCTAAACCAAACAGTAGAAAAACTCTGGATACGGGGGTTGATACCAGCCCATTCACAGAAGAAAGGGTTCTGAAAGAACTCTTAAAACTGAAGGCGGACAAAGCAATGGAGCCTGATGAGATTCATCCCAGAATTCTAAAAGAACTAAGGGTAGAACTAGTGACACCACTGACTACCCTCTTTAACAAATCATGAGAGAATGGGATGGTACCTGAGAACTGGAGGAGGGCAGATGTTATTCCACTTCACAAAAGTGGGAGCAGGGCAGAAGCAGGAAACTACAGACCTGTTAGTTTAACCTCAGTGATTGGGAATATGATGGAATCACTTCTGAAGGAAAGAACTGTTGAGTACCTAAAGGCCAGAGGGGCACAGGACCCAAGCCAGCATGGATTCACAGTGGGAAGGTCATGTCACACATATCTAATAGATTTCTTTGATTGGGTGACCAACGTAATAGATCAGGGAGGGGCTGTGGACATTGCCTACCTAGACTTTAGCACGGCATTTGACACAGTCCCACACAAAACATTAATATACAAGTTGGCCAGTCTGGGAGTGGGTCTCAAGATGGTAGCCTGGGTAAAAAATTGGCTGGAGAACAGGACACAGAGGGTAGTAGTAAACGGAGTCCACTCTGAAGAAATGGGGGTTACTAGTGGGGTACCGCAGAGTTCAATACTAGGACTGGTCCTCTTTAATGGCTTTATAAGCGACATTGCAGAAGGACTGGAAGGAAAAGTATGTCTCTTTGCAGATGACACAATGATCTGCAACAGAGTTGATACACAAGGTTGGGTGGAACGGACGAGAAGGGACTTGGCAAGGTTGGAGGAATGGTTAAATGTATGGCAGCTTAGATTCAATGCTAAGAAGTGCAAAGTAATCTACCTGGGAAACAAAAACCCAGGGGAAGAGTACACAATGGGGGGTGAGATACTAACAACAACAAAAATGGAAGAGGACCTGGGAGCAGTTATATCAGATGACCTAAAGGTGGGCAAGCAATGTGAGAGGAAAGTAAGGAGGACTGGGGGGGATACTGGGATGCATAGGGAGAGGCAACACCAGTAGAAAACAGGAAGTTGTTATCCCTCTGTACAGACTGCTGGTGAGACCCCATCTGGAGTACTGAGTGCAGCTCTGGAGACCCAATCTCCGCAAAGACACAGACAGGATGGAGGCAGTCCAGAGGAGGGCAACTAAAATGGTGCAGGGTCTGCACCAGAAGACATATCAAGAGAGACTTGAGGAGCTTAATATGCATAGCCTCAAAGAAAGGAGGGAGAGGGGGGACATGATAGAAACTTTTAAGTACTTCAAGGGAATAAACAAAGTCCAAGAGGGTAGCATCTTTCAGAAAAAAAGGTGTGCAAGAACAAGGGGGCACAACCTGAAGATAGAGGGGCGATGGCTCAGAGGTACTGTGAGGAAATAATTTTTCACGGAGAGGGTTGTGGATCCTTGGAAAAGCCTTCCTGAGGAGGTTGTGGAGTCAAAAACAGTGGTGGAATTCAAGAATGCATGGGACAGTCATAAGGCAATTCTAGAGGGTGGGGGGTAGGAAGAAGTAGGCTGTTGGTTAACTAGGATCTACAGCTTATCCATTAGGTAGGGAACTGGGAAGACTGGGTGGGCCAAGCGGTCCTTATCTGCTGTCAAATTTATATTTCTAGGTTTCTATGACTTAGCAGCAAAGTCTGTAAGTCAGATATTAGTTTCGAGTGTTGACTCTGAACTGTACCATTACTTCCTAGCTGCATCTATGATGGGTGCCCTGGAGTTAGGTCTTAGAATCATTCCATGATGATTACAAGATGTGATGCAGGCACTGAGGGGAGGATTTTTTAAAGCACCAGCAGTTCATTTTCACCCAACCGTATCCGATGTTTAGATGCAGATGTGGGAAAATACAGTAAAACAAGCAGAGTGTGCAGCACCACAATGACATACGCATTTCCTTTTTTGGACACAAGTCATGGTAACGTCGCAAAACATGATCCCCTTCAAAAATAGGAAGCCCAAGTTTTGCAAAATCAGGTAGACACTGAGGCAAAAAAGGCCACTGTGTCAGAATCTACCATTCAGAAAATCTGGCAATTGTGTAGATTATCGGACATGCCTAGGACCTACGCTATTAGCGTAGAGCTCAAGTTATGCTACTTGAGCAAATCACCCATACCATTACTTTTTATTAGTTTGAGTTGGGGGGCTTTGCCTCTCAAATACCCCTTTAGAAAAAGGTATCTACGATGCCAGTTTGAAAACTATGTTCTCAAACAACATCACAGCGACGGATGCATGTCAACCGCAAGTTGCGGCTGATATAAATCCTTCAGGAGACCCCAGTTGCTTTTCTATTAGGGGGCTTTGCCCCCCCAAACCCCCTGCATCCCCTTGAACTTAAGGACTGTCAACTCCGAGTTGGAGATGATTCGCGAAAGGGGTGCAGGACCAGGGGACAGAGTGCTGGGGTCTTGGGCAGACCATTACAGCAAACTGTCGATGTTGTTGCTATTGACTTGTTTGCCATAATTGTGTCACTGTACAAAGGGCATACCTAAAAAAAAAAAAAAAAAAAAAACACAAGCGGAGTTGGGGGCAGCGGCCCTCCCCACACAAATAAACTCTCAAAACAACAGTTAACTGCAAACACAAGTACTTGGCCAAATCACCCATTCCGTTACCATTTATTAGTTTATTTAAGTTGGGGGGCTGCTTCCCCCAACCCTCCTGGTTTTTACTTTTAAAAAGGGGGTGTGGGGGTGGTGAAGCCCACCAACGCAAACTAATAAAAAGTAATGGAATGGAGGCGCATGACAAAAACAGCGCTGTATTCAGGAAGCTTTTACAGCAAGCTTCCTATACCTGTCCATAATCTACACAATCGCCAAAAATCCAGCCCCGAGTTTTTGCTAGCCTGTAATCATTCAGTGCTTACTGATGCATCTTTCCCAGGCACCCGTATATAGATCTGTAATGAAGTTGTCCTACTCTCTCGCTATTTTTTTTTTTTTTACTATGCGTCTTTGTTCAATGTCAGGCAATGCTGAAAATGTGCTATAGGCTGAGCCTACCTCAAAGTAAAGCAATTAAAAGGTAAGCACCAAAGATTATAACAAATAAAATGCATTAACACCCTAACCAAATAAGGGAGCAATGCTATCTTACACTCTGAAGAAAAACAGAAACCACTGGACCATTGGTCTTCTGGTTTATAAAGGTCTACAGAAAGCCCTCGATAGCATCAGTTCCTGTTTGTGTATGGTCAGGTGTACTTTATTCCTTGGAACATCTTAACCGATTTTTGGAGATTCTGTTCTGCTTAAAGTAGATTACCATGGTGCTTGCTATAGAACCCCATGCATAGAGTTAACTTAATAAATATAAAAAATAAAAATAAATGAAATAAAAAAAACTTTCAGCTTTTGACTATTTTTACTAATAGCTCATTCCTGTTGCTAATTTTTAAAACTCAGCCTATAGTTCACTTACATGTTTCAAACTATCTGTGCCCTCGATATGAAACGGGCACTGATGTGCTGAACTTTAGTGTGGCAATGAACGAGTACAGCAATAATGAAACAGTGGATGGGCTTTATGAGTAATAAAACAGGCCTGGGTGAATAAACAGAGGCTGCAGGCTGAGATGTTTTATTAACACTCCAGTACAGTTATTACTGCACAAAACTGTGACCACTACACAACTAGCTATTATACTAACATACAGATAAAAAGGTTTTTATAGAAATCACCATATCACTTGTTCTCTGGCCCTATACAGTGATTTGGTGGCTTCTCACAGATGCACTGTAGTGCTTATCTTAGCCAATTAGAACACAGGGATTAACATATAGTCCCATTAATTGAGTCTACTGTCCGGTTATTGCAGAATAAGGGACAATAGCTCTGTGTTCTGACTGGCTGAAAACTATATTTTCAGTATAACTGGCAGTATGCAGGCTATAGGCTGCAGTATTATAAGGTTATTTTAGCCTCTGTAATAATGTGCCCAGAATTTTATAGCAGCCATGAAAATCAGGTAGTCTTCACTTTCATGGTTTACTGTACAACAGATCACAGCCTCTGTACTGCAAACTCACTCTGCTGACCTCCTAACACCATGGTGCTTGTCATTTGGGTGGGAGTGAGCAGCTTAACGCTTGTACACAAACCATATATGGTACCTTGATTTAAATACTGGCGCTGGGACTTAGCCATACTGTGATAGGGTTGAATAGGACCCTTTCCTAGTTGTTATGGAGAGTCTGAATGCAAGGATCTGTTCTTTCCTTTCCTGTCTGGTTGCGCAACCAAATTTTCCTGCGAGACCTAGGACTTGATCACCCAGACAGTCTCGCAATTCTCACCCTCTCGCTATCTCTCTACCCTCACTTGCTGTTCTGTCTTTTCCTCCCTTGCATATCTGCTGGTATAAAAATATATGCAAATCATTATGTGGAAATGTAACTGATACTGGGATCCCTTTGTTTAGAAATTATATAGTGTTACTGTTGAAATGTATGTAGTTATACTGTTGAAATGATTGCAAAGCTATTTGGAACTCAAGGAGTTAACCTGAAATGCATTTTTTAAGCCTTTTGCAGAAGCTGTGGAGAAGGAGCTTCCGTTCTGGAACACTGTGTTCTAGCTGCACCTGCTTGAAATTTACAAGAACATTTTAGAAAAAATAAACAGGATGCTTGTTAAGAAGGGGGGGTAGCAAGGACTTATAAAAACAAAGCTGCAATTTCTTGCAAGAGGCAGAGACGGAAGGAAAACTCAGATGTAGCTTCTCTGTTTATTCTGCCTTTGTAAATAGTTATTCTGAACAATTTTATTTTATGTCACTGCTAGTACTAATAAATAAGTTTTGCAAATTCTACAGCTGTTCCTGGTTTTTCCTATGCTTCCTGACATGTGCCTCGACGACACACACCATGAAAGTTACCCTCAGCATAGGATTCAGTGCTACCCAAGCTGTCAATTTCACAGACAACAGAAGTTCCTCAAAAAGCAGGGTTTAGGTCTCCTTTAAGATGGCTGCCAATTATGGATACATATGCACTCATTCACACTCACACAGACATAAAGTTAACTATACAACCAACAGAAAAATACTGTCTAAAAGAGAAGTAGCTCCTGGTAGGATACTCCTTGTACAGAAAACTTAATGGTCAACAATCCCCCTTTTGACTTTAAAAACACATGTGATTAGAGGAATGGCTGAGTAGAATTATTATTAAAAGTTCGTGATATGGAACTCCTCACAGCAAAGCTCAACCTTACAGAGGGAGAAAACATAGAATGCTGGAAAGGTTGGACTTTATGGTCCACTGGTCAGAATGGCCCTCTTGACCTTCCTGATCCAGACTGACATTTGAATTTTATGCCTTGTAGGACCCAGTGTGGAGGGTGAAATGGTCACTATTAAACGTAGATACCCTGGGCTTCCAGGAGTGTGGAGTTAATGTCTACTCTTTTCAAATCCAGACAGGTAATTCCAGAAACTTTTGACAGTGTAAGGATAAAGAAGAGGGAAGAATACTAAAGGTAACCCTAAGTTTTAAGTTTCATGTTCTAATGTTATGTTAATTAATTGCATACGGTCAAGTTATGGTTATATGCAGGTTTGTCTTAATTAAGATGTCGTGGAACCTCTGTAAAAGAGCCCTTGGCTCAAAGGTCTTTCCGATTTGTTAAATAAATAAAAAAAAAAAAAAAAAAAAAAAAAGATCATGCTTTGGTTGAAATGTTCAAAGAAAAGTTTTATATATACTAAATTGGGATTGTTTACTGCACTGATAATGCAGAACAATTCTGGTAGTATGATACAATCATTTGAACAAGATGGTCACACTATATAAACATAACAGAAGATTATTAACCTTTATAAATAACAGACAACTGTTATGTAATACATATTGTTTCTGAATGTATTTGGTGAGATGTCTTTTAATTCAGGCCAGTAAAGTTCTATATGATCGTTTTATCTTGAATAAAGCAGAGTTTAAAAAAAAAAAATTGAGATTTTACATTCTCAGTATGGGTCTTTTCTAAAGGCAGTTCTGAATTTCTGGGCTGTTCAATAAGTGATGAGTCCAGAAGTCAAATTACATGCAACTCACCTGGACACTGAGTGAAATACTGACGATGAGGTTTCCAAATATGGCCAGTAGCGTACCGATCAGGTTCTCCTATAAATGAAACAGAGACAGCATTAGTGACAGTCCTGTGTACAATAGGGCAGTGCCTGCTGCTGACTGCTGTGACTGTTGTACCTTACGTGTGTATGTATGTGTGTGCACATAGATATATATATATATATATATACACACACATATACATACATATATATATACATACATATTTATAAAATGGTTAGGGAAAATAGTCTCTGCTGGTTGGCTGAAACACACCACTTGACCGTGCGTATATCAGAGCGGTACCGCGCACCTGCACTTTCACCCCTCCAAACCATTTTAGCCATTTTGTAAGACAGATAACCATTAGGGATGTGGGTCATGGTCTGATATACACATGCATGCATATATCAGAGCGCGACCACACACCTTACAGTGGGTTATCTATTACATATATAAAATAGACACACACACACACACACACACACACACACACACACCCTCTACCTTAGATAAGTATATATCAAAAATGAAAATCAAATTTCGGACCCACACTCTGTTAAATATTTCAACCCAGAAACATACAAAAATTGATGGTAGAAAAAGGCCCATTGGCCAATACAGTCTGCCGGCCTATCTATGGTGTCATACAAGTGCCCTTGTGGTCTCTCACTCCCCCTTTCTTCCATCTTAAGCCTTTGGAACTCAAGTAGGGCAACAGGGCTTACTGCATCTTATGTACCGGTCCAGTTCTGAAAATTCATCCACTGATCAAGAGATCCCATTGCTGAAACCATTGTCCACTGTAGCAGTGATGGTCTCGAGCAGCTTTTATAATCGACCCTTGTGTGACCACTGCACAATGGCAGTCAACATGGGGCTCAACCCCCCTGAACTGGGGATTAAAAAAAAAAAAAAGAGTCCCATGCCATACAGAGGTTAGCACTCATGGCCCTCATCCCACAACCTTGTGCATGTGAACTTGGAGTTGACTTCTGGGATTAAAAGTAAATGAATCAGAAGAGGGCAACAGCTCAAACAGCAATCTGAATTAACCAAGCTGCACCTACAGCTCATCTATAACATATCTGTTATGAAGCAGAAGAGTGCTTCAGGTCTCTGGTTCAATGCCCGATGGGTTGTTTTAAAAAATATATTTTTTTAATTAAGATATTGACTGATTTGTCACATAAGTGTATGAGATAGCCTCTCCTGATCCACTGTGTAGCAATTCACAAATGTTACATAGTAATCTACTGTAACTTAACAGTTATTTCAAAATCCTGGACTGAGTGTCTTCCCTATATTTAGTATTTGTTAGTCTAAGTAAGCCCTATATTAAGTTGACAGAGTAGGGACTGTTGGTCAATAAACCTTGGCACTACTTTCTTTGTGTCACTATATTTTTTTGTTTTTTTGTTAACCAGGTAAGTAGAATTGAATGCCTATTTGTAGGTACGATCCAGGAGGGTACAAAAAGAGGCGTATTACAAAGAACAAAACCAAATACTGTACATTGTAGGCCAGACATGTAAACAACAATAAATAAAAAAACAACAACAAATGCAGTTTAGGCAAAACAGTTAAGCAAAGGTAACAGTGTATGCAGGTACTCTAATATAAAAATAGTTAACAGGAAGGAGGGGGAAAAAAAAAAACTGCTGAGCAAGAATAAAACTGCCAACCCTGGTAGGGTACCTGGACAGGACATGAACAGATCAGGAGAGGGAGGTAATGGGAGCTCACTGCAGTTACAGAGGAGATGAGAATATGTTTTCTCAAAGCTCCCTTGATGGATAAATGAGTGGGAGAGCTGCATACCGAGAGGGGGAGTTAGTTCCAAAACCTGCGAGCAACAGGAGAAGGCATGATCCCCAAACCTGGAGGAGCATTTGGAGATAGAGAGCAGGAAAGCATCAACGGAGTCTTAAGTGAACAGAATGAACATGCACTGTGTAGCAGAGATATAAGACAGGCTGGGGAGGCGGGCATGAGTAATTTGAATAGAAAGCACTTCAGAGTAGGACCATAAAGCAGATCGGGTTAGTCATCCAAGGGAGTAAAGTGTGCACTGGTGAGTTAATCAGGGGGAAGACGGCACAAAATGCCAGATAACTGTCATATGCCACATCCAGTTTGTGAATGATGGATTTGGGGGCACCTGAATAAATAAGTCAGCCATATTGGAGGCAGGGGAGCAGAACACCTTGGGCTATGGCTAGCCTTGCCTTGACAGAGAGGAAGTGGTAGAGTCTGTAGGCAAGGTAGAGGTGGCACAGATGTAACTGAGGAAAACCAGGGCACAATCAGGGAGATTCCCGGATATTTAAACTTCCTCCATTAGGGAGAGGGAGGAGCAAATAAGAGCAGATGATGGTCAGGGGATCACAACATGCTAGTCAAGGTGTCTTAGACCCAAAGAGCGTGGTCTGGGTTTTCGAGGCATTGATAACTCAGTGAGCCAGCTCTGAATTAGGAAAAAGTCAAGGCTGAGTTGGGCATTTAGGCAGGTAGCATGGCAGGGCCCAGGGGAGCTGAAGTATCAGGCAGTGTTAGGTAAGTTACTTTTTCTATTACTTTCTATTACGTTCAGAAACTTGTTCCAGAAAGCTCTGTGCAGTCACTAGCAAGGATGGAGAAGTGCTGGAAAAAGTAATACACCTTACAGTTACAGTTACTTATGTCCTTTTATACAAAAGTAATACATAACTGTAACTGATTACATTTATTTGAAAGTAACTAGTAACTGACCTATTACTTTCAAATAAATTTCATTTGTTATAGTTTTTTATTGTTTTTGTATAAAAAGAAATAACTAACTGTCAGGTGTTTTACTTTTTCTAGTACTTCTCCATCCTTGCTATTGACTGCACAGAGCTTCCTGGATCAAGTTTCTAAAAGAAATGGAAAGTAATAGAAAAATTAACTTACCCAACACTGGTATCAGGAGGCAATACAGTGCAGTGGTTAAGAGAACTGAGCTGGAGAACTGGGATTGAATCCCACAGCCACCACTTGCATACTGTGTGATCATAAGCAAATCACTGATCTTCCCTGTGCTCCCACTATGCACCTGGAAACAAGCCTTGGCTTAGTGTCTCTTTCCCGGGCAAAAACTGTAAAATAAATATAGGGCAATATAGTCAGTGTGCACGATTACTGAACAGGAGGTAGAAACAGAGAAGGTTATTGATAAAAATACAAAAAGAGAAGCCCTAGGATGGAGCCCTGTGGAACACCCAGGTTAACCGGGACAAGACTGGAACAAGCACTTGTCAATGCCGAATGTTAATTGCGTTGGTGTGTTGAGCTCACTCACTGCCCCTGTCGCTCGCTCAGTCTGTTTCTCCCGGTGCTGCAGGCTGCTCATTTGTACTGGGCTCCTGCCTGCGTTTGCACCTTGCTCTGGCCACTAAGAAATCCACAGCTGTCCTGACCGAGTTCTGTTAAGCCTGCTAACTCCCTCTCTTTCACTCACTCGTTCCGTTTCTGCCAGCACTGCAGGCTGGCCTTTTGTACTGGGCTCCCGCCTGCGTTGCCACCTTTTTCTGCCAAAGAAGTCTGCAGCAGTCACGACAGAGCTCCATTGAGCTCGCTCACTCCCCCTCTCTCACTCGCTCATTGTGTTTCTCCCGGTGCTGCAGGCTTCCCTTTTGTACTGGGCTCCTGCCTGCACTGGCACCTTTTTCCGCCCACAAAGCAATCCACATCTGCCCCGAAAAAGCTCCTTTGAGGATGCTCACGCCCCATGTCACTTACTCATTCTGTTTCTCCTGGCGCTGCAGGCTGCCCTTTTGTACTGGGCTCCTGCCTCTGTTGGTGCCTTTTTCTGCCCACAAAGAAATCTGCAGCAGTCCTGACAAAGCTCCATTGAGCTTGCTCACTCCCCTTCCCTCACTCACTCATTCCATTTCTGCTAGCGCTGCAGGCTGCCCTTTTCTATTGAGCTCCTGAATGCATTGCTGCCACCTTCTGCCCCCAAAGAAATTTGCAGCAGTTGCAATACAGTTCCACTGCGCTCGCTCACTCCCCCTCTCTCACTCGCTCGTTGTGTTTCTCCTGGTGCTGCAGGCTTTCCTTTTGTACTGGGCTCCTGCCTGCACTGGCACCTTTTTCTGCCCACAAAGCAATCCACATCTGTCCCGACAAAGCTCCTTTGAGGATGCTCACTCCCCATGTCACTTACTCATTCTGTTTCTCCTGGCGCTGCAGGCTGCCCTTTTGTACTGGGCTCCTGCCTCTGTTGGTGCCTTTTTCTGCCCACAAAGAAATCTGCAGCAGTCCTGACAAAGCTCCATTGAGCTTGCTCACTCCCCCTCTCTCACTCGCTCATTCTGATTTTCCCGCCACTGCAGACTGCCCTTTTGTACTGGGCCCCTGCGTGCATTGCTGCCTTTTTCTGCCCACAAACAAATCTGCACCAGTCCCAACAGAGCTCCGTTGAGCTCACTCACTCCCCCTCCCTCACTCGCTCAGTCAATGTCTCCTGCCACTGCAGGCCGCCCTTTTGTACTGGGCTCCTGCCTGCATTGGCATGTCTGGCCAGAAAGAAATCTCGAAGCAGTCCCGACACAGCTCCACTGAGCTCAGCTCACCCCACTCATGCCGTTTCTGCGGCCTGCAAGCCTGGCCTTTTGTACTGTGCTCCTGCCTGCGTTGCCGCATTTTCTGCCCATAAAGAAATCTACAGCAGTCACAATAGAGCTCCGTTGAGCTCGCTCACTACCACTCTGTCATGCGCTCATTCTGTTTGTCTTGGCACTGCAAGCGGCCCTTTTGTACGGGGCTCCTGCCTGCATCGGCGCCTTCTTCTGCCCACAAAGAAATCTGCAGCAGTCCTGATAGAGCTCTGTTGAGTTCACTTAGTCCCCCTGTCTCACTCACTTGTACTGTTTCTCCCACCGCTGCAGGCTAGCCTTTTCTACTGGGCCCCTGCATGCACTGCTGCCTTTTTCTGCCCACAAAGAAAACTGCAGCAGTCCTGACAGTGCTCCAGGGAGTTCGCTCACTCGGTCTCTCGTTCTGTTTCTCCCAGTGCTGCAGGCTGCCCTTTTGTACTGGGCTCTTGCGTTAGGGCCTTTTTCTGCCCACAAACAAATACGCAGCAACTCAGTTCCCCCGTCTCACTCACTCATACTGTTTCTCCCACCACTGCAGGCTGGCCTTTTCTACTGGGCCTATGCCTGCATTGATGCCTTTTTCTGCCCACAAAGAAATCCGCAGCAGTCCAACAGCACTCTGGTGAGTTCCCTCACTCCCCCTCCCTCACTCGATCTCTCGTTCTGTTTCTCCCAGTGCTGCAGGCTGCCCTTTTGTACTGGGCTCTTGAGTTGGGCCTTTTTCTGCCCACAAACAAATGCGCAGCAGTCCCGACAGACCTCAGTTGAGCTTGGTCACTCCCCCCCCAACTCGTTCGATCTTAATCCGTCCCAAACACTGATTTCCCATAGCAACCGTGCGATTCTCTGGCAGAAGTGCAAAAACATTTTAGCCAGGATGTGAAAAATGACAGCTGTACTGTTTATAAGGAGGTGTGAAAAAATGCCACTGTTGAAAATGTGGTGTGAAAATGTTACAAATTTGTGAAGTTACAAGGGTGCATGGAAACAGTTCAATGCACGCTTGTAACACAGTCATGTTATGGAGTTTCGACACCAAATTTTAAGCACAGGGATTTTAGGACCTCTGCTCATGAACAGTGCCACTGTCATTTTCTTAATCTGTCCTGAAAAGATTTCCCACAGCGACCGCATTATTCTGTGCCACAACTGTGAAACCACATTTCAGTCAGGATGTGAAGAATGACAGTTGTACTGCTTATGAGGAGGTGTGAAAAAATGCCACTGTTGAAAATCTGGCATGACAATATTACAAATCTGCGAAGTTACAAGGGTGTGTGGAAAGTGTGCAACACACACTTGTAACACAGTCATTTGGTGGGCTATCAGCACCAAATTTTACAAATAGGCATTTTAGGACCTCTGCTCATGAACAGTATCACTGTCATTTTCTTAATCTGTCACGGACAGTGATTTCCCACAGCGACCGCTCTATTCTGCGCTGGAAGTGCGAAAACACATTTTGGCCAGGATGGGAAAAATGACAGCTGCACTATTCATAAGTAGGAGTTGGAAAATGGCAATGTTGAAAATCTGGAGTGAAAATATTATTAATTCCAATTCACAAAGTTGCGAGCGTCCATGCAAACTGCGCAACACACGCTCGTAACAGTCATTTTACGGAGTATCGTTACCAAATTTTTAACATAGGCATTTTAGGACCTCTACTGATGAACACTGTCACTGTCATTTTCTTAATGTATCCCGAACACTGATTTTCCACAGCGACCACGCTATTCTGCTCCGGAAGTGCGAAAACACATTTCAGCCAGGATGTGAACAATGACAGCTGAACTGTTCACAAGGAGGTGTGACAAAATGCCAATATTGAAAATCTGGATTGAAAATACTGCAATTTAGACATTACGAGCGCATAGCAACTGCGCAATGCACACTCAGAAAACAGTCATTTTGGGATTTTTTCCATCAAATTTGTAACATAGCTTTTTGATAGCCCACCATGAACATTGGCATTATCATTTCGCGATCGGCACTGACAGGTGATTCCGCACAGTGACTGCGAAATCACCTTTCGGGGCCGATTAACGCCATGACAGTTTGAGAATTCATGAGGAGGGGTTCCAAGATCCCCATGTTGAAAATTTGGTGCCAAAATTAAAAAAAAAATGCATTAATACAGCTTACCGGCATTTCCTCAGTTCGCGGTCGGCTTTGAAGAGTGCAGACGTGTTCCCGGTCCACCGAAGATCATCGCACCAGACTCTGGAGGTAAGTATGAGGGTGAAGAGGTGTGGGAGGCAGGGTGCGAGGGTGGGCGGGTTATGGGTGGGGGCTATGAGAGCAACAAGAGGCAGTTTCTTTTTTTCAGGGGAAAAATGCAGTGGGACAGTTTTTTTTTTTTTTTATTTTACAGGGGCATGTAGCACGCTGTGGTGGGCTCCCAGCATATCACCAGAGGCTTTCTGTTTTGGGGCAGCAGTAGCAGACAGGGGACTGGATACCCCCGTCGGCAAAGAACAAAAGGGGGGATGCCATTCTGCTGATGGGGTTTGGGCAGTCCGTCGGCAAAGAACAAAGGGGTTCCATTATGCCGACGGGGAGTGGGCCCTCACGGCAGACAAACATGGTGGGAGGGTATTGTTTTGAACACGCGGTAAGCCGCCACCATGTTCAAACAATACCAGTGTTGCCAGATCCCGTCCTGCAATGACAGGTTGCTCCCTCATTGCAGCGGATGGCTTACACAACAATGACGAGGCGGCCCCTAATTGCAGCGGCTGATTTCTCACAAGTTGGTGCCAAGGTTCCAAACTTGTGTCACCAGCAGCATGCCACAGCATTGGGGGATGGGGGATTAGCCTTTGCAAGCTGTGGGAGCATTGGCCACAACAGTGCCGCGCTTCCACAACCTGCTTTTGAGAAAGCTGTCACAATATGTTTCTTGCGCTGCGCGCAATCAAAATAAAAAATGTCACCCAATTTAACAAATTACTGCTGTCCAGCAGGTAGCGTCTGAACCAGACAGACGCATGGGAAGGGAGGCCAATGTCAGATAATTTGTGATATAGGAAGCATGCTCTACAAGATCAAAGTCTTTGGATAGGTCGGTGAAGACAGTTTCAGTGGGGGAACCTTGGTCCATGGCAGATTTGATGTCATTCGTCTGCATAACCAGGGCAGTGGCAGTACTATCTTCTTTGCAAAAGTCATGCTGACAGGAGTGAGAAGATTGTAATTCTGTACATAATCTGTTACCCAAGAGGCTTCTATCTTTCCAAGTAGCTTACCAGTAGCAGAGTGTGGGGGAATATTGGGAGATGAGTTTGGGTCACCCTTTTTTGGCACTGGAATGATTTTGCAGTTTTCCTGCAGGAAGGAACACCACCAGAGGTCAGAAAGACTGAAGATGTGGGAGACGGAATGGACAAGAACAGATGGCACCTAACCAAAGAATTCTGGGTTCAATACTACCTGGGCCAGGGCTGGTACCAAGTGGGGGAGAATTAAGTAAATTATAAAAACAGGTTACTCACCTGTAACAGTAGTTCCAGGAGTGGTATATGGTGTTTAGCCACACTTCAGGCAGTGTTCCTTTCCCCTTTAAATCAGCTGGACTGTCTTCAAGTTGGCTACTCCCACCCACCCAGGTGGTAACTCCCCTAGCACCACCCTGTGACGACAGATCTTACCCGCTGGAAGCAAGACCCGTGTGCCACTTGCCAAAGGAGGTCAGGTGGGTCAGTGTGGATTCACGCCATATACCACTCCTATAACTGCTGTTACAGGTGAGGAACCTGTTTTTCCAGGGATGTGGATATGATGTTCGATCCACACTTCAGGCAGACTCCTTGCAGTTCTCTAGGAGGAGGGGGCAAGGCACACACCCCCTATTTAGGGAACAGAGATTGGAGAACTGAGGCCTCAAAACCATTCTGCCGTGACTCAAGTTCAATGTGGTAGTGGGAGACTAAGGTGTGTGCTGACTTCCAGGTAGTAGCCCTGCAGATTTCCTGGATGGAGACATCCCTGGAAGCAGCCACCAAGGCAGCGGTATGATGGCTGGAATGAGCCCTTAGCCCTACAGGAGGCTCCCTACTCATCAACCTATAGCAGAGGTTGATGCAAGATATGATCCACCTACCAATCGTCCGCTTAGCTGCCAGTTTGCCAGGTGCAGCTTCAGCGTAGGTGACAAATAGCTGGCAAACCTTTCCTAGAACTCCAGCCATGCGTTCCTTGTACTAGGCGAACACCCCCCCCCGGTCCAACATATGGAGTCTATACTCGTCCTCCGAGGTGTGGTTGGTGAAGTACATTGAGAGATTAATCACCTGGTTAAGGTGAAAATCAGACAACCATCAGGAGGAACTTCGGGATGGGGCGGAGGACAATCTTGTTCCTGTGGAAGACCAGATAAAGAGACACCACCAAGAGCACCTGGTGCTCACTGATCCTTCTGGCTAATGTAACACCACCAAGAAGGTGGTTATCCACGACAGGTGAGACACAGAACACCTGTGCATTGGTTCAAATGGCTTCCCATGAGCTCTGCCACCACCACCAAGTCCCAAGGTGGTGGTTGTTCATGCACCAGAGGGGAAATGTGGTCAGAGCCTTTAAAAAAGCACCAAACCACCTTCTCCTGCACCAACTGCATACCAGCCCATGCCCAGTAAGCAGAGATGGCTGCCAGGTGCACCTTAAGGGTCATCGACCGAAGACCTAACTAAGAGTGGGACCAAAGGTAGTTGAGAATGCTAGCTATTGGACAAGATAATGGGTCAAGCCCCTTGCCCTGGAACCAAATGGAAATATCTTCCATTTGAAGGCATAGCATTTTTGGGTCGACTCCTTCCAAGAAACCTCGACCACATTGAGGACATCTTCAGAGACCCAAATCCTGGAACTCTAGCTGCTCGGGAACCAGGCTGTCAGATGCAGGGACTGAAGGTCCAGACAGAGTACCTTCCTCTGACTGCAAGAGAGCAGGTCCAGGCAGAGGTGAAGATGCTGCAGGAGCCTGCTGTTAAGGCTGAGGAGATCGGGGTACCAGAACTGGTGGGGCGAGACCGGAGCCACCAGGATCATCTGAGCCTTGTCCTTCCTCACCCTGAGCAACACCTTGTGGATCAAGGGAAATGGAGAGAAAGCATAAAGAAGGCCTGGGATCCAAGGCCTGAAGAAGGCATCCCCCTACAGCGTTCCTTGATGAGTGGGGTGGGCACAGTTTAGAATCAGTTTTGCATTCTCCCTGGAGGCAAACAGGTCCACCAGAGGGGTGCCCCACTGGGAGAACAGGCTGTGTACTACCTCTGGGTGAAGAGACAACTCGTGAGACACCTCACCCACACGGCTGAGAGCATCCGCTCACTGGTTGGAGACACCGGCCACATGGATGGCCAGGGGATTGGCCTCCAGGCTGCACATGAGGGTCCAAACGTGAAGAACTTCCCTGCACAAAGGAAGGGAGTGCATCCTGCCCAGTTTGTTGAGGTTGTACATAGTTGTGGTGGTATCTGTCTGGACCTGAATGACCTGACCCTGGAAGTGTGGAGCAAAAGCAGTCCGTGACAGCCACATCGCCCGAAGCTCCAGCAGGTTGATGTGGCTATGGGACTCCTTGGGGATCCACAGCACATGGACTCTGTGTTCCCCCAGGTGGGCACCTCAGCCCATAAGTGAGACATTGGTCATCAGGATGACCATTGGCTCTGGGCAGACAAACGGGATCCCTTCCTGTAGATGTTCCAGGACTAACTACCACTGGAGGGCGTCTCACATCAGCTGGGTCACCATGACTGGCTGGCCAAACTGGCCCTGGCACTGAGACCACTGCCGGGAAAGCTCCCATTGCAGAGAGTGCATTCTCCACTGGGCCCAACGAACCATGGTGCTGCATGTTACCATGCATCCCAAGAGGCACAGGAAGTCCCGAGCAGGGCACAACTGCCCAACCCGAAATGATCGAGCAGAGGAGGAGATGTCTGTGGGAAGCTGAGCCCTGGTTCTGCAAGAGTCAAGTTCTGCCCCAATAAATTTGGTCACCTGTGAGAGCGAGAGTTCAGACTTGGCTACGTGGACCAGGAGGCCAAAAGAGACACAGGTCTGGAGGGCCAGATCCCTGGACCTCTCCACCTCCAGCCTGGTGGGACCCACAATTAGCCACTCATCCAGGTAGGGGTATAACCGTATCCCTCAGCGCCTCAGGTAAGCTTCCACCACTGCTATCCATTTGGTGAAGATCCTGGGAGCTGAGAACAGGATGAATGGCATGGCCTGAAAGTCATGGAGAATCCCCTCCACCCCGAAATGGAGGAACCGGCGGTGGGATAGATGGACTGGGACATGGAAGAATGCGCCTGACAATCCAGACAGCAAAACTACATGTCCTGCTCGAAAGATCGTATGATCTGAGACAGAGTGACCATCCTGAAGGAGTGCAGCCAGAGAAACTTGATCAGGTCGTGCAGATCTAAGATGGGGCGCCAGCCCCCCATCCGTTTTGACACCAGGAAGTACCTGGAGACAAACACTGGTTGAACTGGAGGGTCCAAGACAAGAGCCCCGACCTCCTTGCAGGTGAGCTGGGCAATGCTGTCCCAAAGGGGTGACAGGATGTTGTCAGACACTATGCCCCCCTGTGGGGCACAGGTTTGGCAGGGCGGGTAAGCCTTGAATTCCAGCGGCAGACCCCGACCGACCACCTCGAGGACTCATCTGTCTGTGGTGACAGCGGACCAGGCAGAAAGGAAGGAAGTGGCAGAGCCAGACCCCTATGGGAGGACCCAGGGGAGACAGGATGGGCATGGGTGAGGCACCCCCATCCCGTCACTGGGCAGGCTTGGAGGCAGAGGAAGGATAGTCTGATGAGCCACCGGGACCTCAATCTCCTGGAATCCGGACAACTGTGGAGACTTATTTTGGCCAGGACACCAAGCCTGAACCTTTTGTCCAGCCTGAGGCTGGGTCGGTTTGGCAGCAGGGGCGGAGAGGATCCGGAAGGGCTTCTAGTTCTGCTGTTTGGAGCCCTTGGGATCCCACTGGGTGGAAGTCACCAAGTCCAAGGTGGCAATGGTCTTTTCGATGCAAGTGAGGTGCCCTTCAATCCCAGGCCCAATCAAGTTGGTGCCCAAGAAGGGGACATCTGCCAGCCTGTGCTGGCTATCTGCCGTAAAGGTTGAGATCCTCAGCCAGGCCCTGTGGCACACAGCAACTGCGGCCACCATAGACCGAGTGCAAGAGTCGCCGATGTACATGGCAGTCTGGTGCTGCTGCTTAGCCACTGCTCAGCCATGATCCTGGACCTGCTTGACTGTGGTCTGCAAGTCTGCTGGGAGATGAGGAAGCACCTCATCAAGCATGCCCAGAAGTGCATGGGTGAAGTGGGTCATTAAAAGGGCCAAACTTGCTTGCCTAAGGCTGAGACAGGAGGCAGCATAAACCTTTTTGTCCATGTGGTCCAATTTCTTGGACTCCTTGTCAAGAGGCTTATCAATGTCTCCCATGTTGCCTGTACGCTTAAACACGGAGGCAGCTATCAGGCCCTCGGCCAAGGGGAGCTCCATGAATCCTGAAAGAGAACCGGTAGGGACCGTACACTTGCGAGCCATCTGGGCCAAGTGCAGGACAAGAAGACAGATGCTGTCACAGCCCCAGTGCAGGGCCAAGAATGGCCTCAGCAACCAGGGAGGCTTCCCCAGGGAAGTCACCCCAGTTGAGGATCCTGGTCAGCGGGAACCGAGACCACTTCTGGACAGGCTCCATCAGGAGACCCGTGGACTCCGAGATGAGGCAGAGAAGACCCAAGAAGGAAGTGGAGCCTTTCTCTGTCGACAAATCCTCAGCTGATTCCACGTCCACCAGACAAGAGTGCAAGGAGAAGCCCTCAGACTCCAAGGATTCATTAAACAAAGGTCAACTGCCAGACTCCCTGCTGACCCTACAGGGTCGGTCGGAGTTACAGTGACTGACAGTCAATGAGGGAGTTCTGATGCCAGGTGGGCCTCCTTAGACAGAGGGCCAGACTTTGGTTGTTTTGGCAGCAGCTCCACCAGAATCAGCAGAGAGGCCAGGAGAGACCAAGCCAATACCTGTCGGGTCGACTGCTGCTAAGGCTGGGAAGGTTGTGGCCTCTGTGGTGAAAGCCATGTAATGGACAGGGGTTGAGGCCGGCACGGGCTTCACCCCGGTAAACATGAGCTGCTGCCGCATCAGATCCTCATAGCGCTGATGCAACTTGCAACCTGAGGAGGACAAAGAGGAATAGCAATGGTGCCACTTGCTCTAATATTGAGAGCGTGAGCGGCGATGCCGATGTGAACTGGTTGACTCCGGGCTACATGATCAGGACCATGACTGTCGGGCTGCCGACAGTGGGACTCAGACTGGGTCAGCAAGAGCAGAGTCTCCTCCTGGTCTGGAGAATCCTGGATGAGAGGAGGTGGATCAGCGGACTGGTCTGTCCCTCCTTCAGAGGTGAACGGTAGGACCAGAGTCCTAGATAAGGAGGTGTCAGCCTCAACTTGCAACAATGGGTCGACTGGCTTGAGAAAAATCTCAGTCAGAATATCAATCTGCATCTTGACCAACTGGCCCAACGGGGAGACCGTGGGTCAGGCAGCCTGGGCCGAATGATCGATCGAAGTCAGAACCTCCAAACAAGTGCAGGAATCTGAGGTTCAAGAGCGCTCACAATCCTACGCTTGAAGACAAGACCATTTCTTGATCTCTTTCTTATATTCTGATTTGGACTTGGTGCCTGAGGAGGGATCCTGCCCATGGGTGGGAAGGGCCTGACATAAGTCCCAGAATGCCCCCATGAAGGAAGCGCCCAAAGAAAGCAGCAAAAAGGCTGTAGCTGAGGAAGCTTGTGCTGCACCCTGGGCAGCAGCTTCTTCAAAAGTTGAGAGTCGTTCGGCAGACCCCTGCCACAGCGGAGACCACCTGATGGGCATCTTTGGACCTAACAGGAGGATCCCGGTCAACCAGATGATCCAAAAGAAGGCAGGCGTGCCAATCCTCCACAGTAGATGGATGTAGACTATGGCACAGGTCGCAAGCCTAGGGATCATGCTTGAGGCCGAGGCAGTACACGAACATGGTGTGCAGATCTGTCTGAGACATCTTGTACCCACAGGTACACTTCTTAAAACTGGGCGCCGACTTTGCATTGTCCATGTTGGATTACAGAAGTAGTCACTTGAAGACAAAGTTTTTAGTAAAACAGAGGTTTTCAATAAGCAGAGCGCCTACTCAGTGCAAAAGCGATAAGGAGGGATCCTTCTTCCAGTGGAAAGGAAGATTTGACGTTACAGGGTGGTGCTAGGGGAGTTACCACCCGGGTGGGTGGGAGAAGCCAGCTTGAAGACATTCCAGTTGATTTAAACAGGAAAGGAACACTGCCTGAAGTGTGGATTGAACATCATATCCATGTCCCTAGAAACTTCCCTTTTGGTAGCAACTTTCAGGAAAAAATAGGGAAGGTTTGGAGGGAGTGAGGGCTGGAGACTAATTAAGAGGACTTGACTGGGGAGGAGGCAGGGCAAACGGAGTAGGCAGATAGGTCTGAAAAAAGAGCTGAAGGCATTGGCAATTTTAACTTGGTTGCTGAAATGGACCCTGCTAATAACCATGTCCTTCTGGGCCATTTTGGGAAAAAATACTAAGTAGACCTTTGAAATGCCCCCAGAAACTGTATGCAATTATAATCTACAGTATATATATACTGTCACTGTATTCCATGTAATTAATACCATGTTGCAACTTGCACCTGAAAAAGGGACAGCTTGTCTCAGTGAGCCTACCCAGTTACCAAAATCCAAGAAAGAAAGAAAGAAGAAATTGAAAATCTGAGTTATCAGCAGAGGCTACCAACTGTTCTCTGCAGAAAAGGCTCTTAGCTGAGTGTGTAGCCTTTTTGCACTGGTTCTGCGAATTTCTGTAGGAAAGCCATTCTTGTGTGTTGGAGGAGGCCTTCAGGCAGCCCAACACTTGTCTACATTGTAAAGGGAGAGGTCACTATGCAGCCAGTGGGTTGCAATACCTATTATGCTACTCTTGGTGCTGGTAATGCATGACTGAAAAGGGAGAGGGCTGAGCTGACATCTGGTGAGGCAAGGGCTGGAAACCAATCTATTAAAATTAGTTCAGTGTTAAGGGAGAAGGGGGTCTAGTTGAGAAAGGTCTCCCAGTTAGCACTTGAAAGATGGGGCTGTTTAGGGACCTGAGCTTTCCAAAGTCAAAATGTAGGGGAGTGATCACTAAGTGCTTCAGATAGAACAGTGGCCAGTTAGACTGTCAGTCTGTTGGAAGGCATGCAGCTGACCAGAGAACAATGTGTTTCATTATTCGAGAGACAGGTAGCGTCAGAGGTGACATGAGTTAGACTGGGTTTGCTAATCATGGATTTGTAGGTTTTGGGAGTGGACCAAGCCAGTCCAGATTTAGGTCCCACCATGACAATGATCTCATTCCTATCAACCATTGGTGCAATAGTGTTTAGCAGGGCAGGCAGGCCTGAGGCACCTCCTTTTGGGGGGGGCTGTAGGCAGAAACAAGGTGAAGTTTTCTGTGTATCCTAGCAGGAGGATGGCATGAAGTATCTCATAGGAAAACAATCCCTAGTTCAGAAAGCTCCTTGGCACAGCAGTGCTTTCTTCGTAAGCTAAGAATCTCAAACCAATACAAAAGAACTGCGATCATCTCCCCTGCACGGGGACTGGGAAACAGACAATTAAGAACTGGAGAAAAGGCTGGCAGATGGACACCGCACATCTTGAAAACCACAGTGCAAAATGTTCAGGTGTTCCAAGTTGGCATCCCATTGACTTGGTACACCGGACTTCTAAAAATCGCTTTAAGCTTTTAATGCTGCTTATTTTGCACCAAGTTTGCATAGCACTTTCAATAAAATTAACTGTTTTGCACCATGGATTTCAAGATGTGCAGTGTCCATCTGTCAGCCTTTTCTGCATCCCTTGAGTGTCCTTTTCTAAGTCCTCATGCAGGGGAGCAGAGTGTTCTTTTTTATTCTTCACAGGATAACCCAGTGTGCCTGAGACACTAAAGTAAATCAGCATATCAACACGCTGTTCAGAGAAGTGGTGGCCAGCACAGATGAAGTTGTAGTTGGGGGTGCTGCCAAAGGAGTCAGGTATGTTTGGTTTAAGCCAAGACTCAGAGATGCCTAGGATGCCAAGGGAATAGTGATCCACCTATGCCTCCAGATCAGCGTTATTTGCCAGGATGCTGTGGATGTTAAGGTGGGCAAGTCTGCTGCCCCACTCACCTCAGAATACTGTACGTATTTAGAGCAAACTGTATTTATGATTATTTGAACATTTAAACAGAGCACTAAAAATATAAAGCCTCTGCAACATCAGATGACTCCAACAGTGGGTTACTGTGATCAGACAGCTAATGTTTTCCAAGTTTGGCAAATGTTTAAAAATAAATGGATATCCGAATATCAGGTCAGGACTCAGGAAAAACACCAGCCTACCCAAAAAGAAATTTTATGTGATACCGATTTATCTCTTACTTTATGGGTTGGGGACAATTCAGCTCAGGAGTTTGATTATTGCTTCCTCATTCTCACTCCATTTTATGCTTCAAACCAGACTTTGCACAAAAAATTCTCAAGCCTTCCTTAACAAGTGTTTACAGGGCAGCAAGTACTCTGAATCCAGTCTGCATCTGAATAGAATTAGGCTATACAAGGTGGCTGGGGCAGTCCCCATCTTGGCACTCTCTACACCTCTTTTGAATTACCGTATTTCACTGAATAGAAACCATCCTCGACTAGAAGCCACCCTCAAATACAAGCCGCAGGTCATAATAAATACTTTTAATAAAAGCCACCCTCAAATAGAAGCCGCGGCTTCTAATCGGGGTTGAAGTCATGCTACGTTCCCACTGGCCGCTCGCCACGTCGCCACCGGCGAAGCCACAAGCTGTGTGGCTAAAGATTCAGAGTCCTTGAGCGCCACAGAAAGAAACAAGTCCACTGCAGCCAGTTTTCACCCAGTGTAAACTGTCAGAAAAAAACTACTGGCTGCCGGCATCATGTTGATCTCATGCGGTCGGCACGATACTTATATGGTGACCTCCTGGGACTCTAGCGCTGAAAAGCACATGTTAGGTCACTGGGAACCAAGTCTTTCTTTTGAGTTTTGTGACCACAAGCTTGGCACAGAGGAGCCTCTTCAATGATTGGAGTCATTTCATAGACACTCCTCCAGCCAATGAGTGGCTTACTTTCTCAGAAGTTTTTGGGAGGGATCAAAGAGCAGCTATGGTGACAGGGAGTGGAAGTGTAACCCCCCTGCAAATGGGGGTTCCCAAAAGACTTCCAGGAGCTTGCTTGAATGCTCCAAGCCTGAATGGTGTTTGGCATTTAAGCCATTTATCAGTGAGTGTTTTTAGAACCTCTGGTACTGTCTCTTTAAGAGCTGTCTGCTTGCAGACATAATTAGTTTGTATGGGGGACTGTGTGTTTCTTTGATTGAGTACCACTCAAGCTGCTTCAATTCACTTCATTTTGCAGTCACTAGAGTGCAAAGGAACCTATCTGAAAGATGTAACTGTTTGCCAGAAATTATTTAGAGTAATAATGAAATTACAGTTTGTCTAACCTGCTTTCTTTGCAGTCAGAACTGTGTCTGCTAGTTCCCATTCTAGTTTTGAACTGCTGAACTGGACCAATCAGTGTGGGTAAGCTAGCTCTAAAATGGTGCCTTGGACGAATCAGAACTTGGACTCATAATCTGAGCCAGCCACAAGAGGATTGTATGGGCAGTGACTCTGGGAGATGTAGTTTAGACTTCAGTGCCTTTTGGACCAACAGCAGCAGTCTATTGTGAGTGACAGCCAATCCAGTCAAGAACTGGGAGGAACTCAAAGGAAGTGCCCGGTTTTGTCGGTTGGAGTTTCAGTTGAGCTTTGGCAGTGAAGAAGGAAGGACCCTGTGCTTTTCAGTGTGCAGTTTTAGTCAAAAACGTGTGTAAGGCCCAGAGTTCCGGTCTGCAGCTTGTGTAACAGCTTGTTAGGACTGAACTGTCCCTGTGAAAAGAATCAAAAGGATCTCTGAAGAGTAGAAACCAGGCTCACCTGTAGAAGACTGGAGGAATTGCTGAAAATTGCACTGGGTCTGTCAGGAACTGAATCTGCTGTGTGTTCTCCCGGTATTGTGCAGTAATTTAGATCGGATACAGATGCAGCCTGCCTGGTATAGTGCTTTTTATATGGATGTGTGAAGAGGTTTGTGTACCTTAAGTGAGCCCTGCTGACATTGAAGGACCCTATCTTATTTGGAGGTCGTGAGTACTAATTCAGGGTCGCTCCCTGTTGAATTGCCACATTAAATCCAAATGGAATTACTGTACTGCTGACTGTTTAATTCTCCTTTTCTCTCAGTGAAAGGGCCTCACCAGCTGCCACGGTTTGACTCGTTAGCCACTAGGGCTTGGCACCCAGGGACAGTAACTGATAGGGATAGGCCTGTGCACAGAGCCATAGGTAGATTATTAGAGTGATAAGCTAATTAACCTGATTTCCCTCTGTCCTTGTTATATCCCCCTAAATAAATCAGAGCTGCTTGTTTCAGCAAAGTTATACTGCCTGAGGTATTTGTCTATGTTAAAGTACTGTACTGTGATTGTTGCACTGTATCTCATTTCACAGGAGGTCCCAGTGCCGGAACCAGACCTGGGGGTAAGTGTATACTGTGAAGGTAATTCTGATATATTGTGTGAGCCACTAGTGGGAAGAAAGGTTGCAGTGTCCCAGAGGGCTGTGACCAAGTTAGTTTAACTATTGCAAACCCTGACCTTCTGGGTGGAGGCACCCGCCATTGGATCCAGGCCCTCAACCTGTTAGTGGCAAATCAGGCAGGGGTAGTAGCCCCTGGGATAGCGCCATCTAGGGGTTACATCTTGGAGGCTCACCGCTGGGATTGTGTGTCCTCTAGTGGCCATATTTACTAACCACTGTTAAGAAAAAATGGGTACCCGACAGAAGGGGCTGTGCACCGCTGGTGGAGTGGTGTACTGGGAGGAGATCGACCCCAAAATGCTATGCTTATACTGGACATCCCCTGGTATCAATACGGACACTGTGCAGGGAGTACTTTCCAAGGTGGAAGGTTTACAAAACCCTGTGGTGGTGGGTCGGCATGCTAATCTGCTCACCCACACTTTCCTGGCCCTAGTAGAGTTTAAGGATCCCATAGATAGCTCCAAAGTGCCACAGACCATTACCCCAGAGGAGCCCTCACTGCTTGGAGAGTGATAACTAAGGACAGTAAGACCTGGGGAATCAGCCCCACCACTATCTGAAACTTTTGAGGAGAAATTTGCTGAATGGTTGCTGGAGAGGGGAAAACTGTGGAGGACTTGAAGAAACTATTCTTGCCACCTGGGGTGTTCCTCCCCAACACCTCTCCTGCTCCAGTGCCCGTAATGGTGGCTGAACCAATGCAGACTCCTATTTCTGCACCTGCCATTAGTCACGACTCTTACCGAAGGTTGAGGATCTTCTCTGGCACCCTTCCCACCCCCCAAGGGGAGGATGACTGGGAGACCTGGATAGACTATGTTGCCCCCCAAGTGCTAGAATGGCAATGCTCGGAAGGCAAAAGCGAAAGAGGGTTCGTGAGAGCCTCCGAGGTCCTGCCCTGGCTACCATCCATGCTAAACGGGCCAGTAACCCTGAAGCGACTGCACAGGCCTATCTTGAGGCCTTGGAGAATGTGTATGGGAGCCCAGATTCTGATGAGGACCTATGGTGGAGAGTAAGAAATGCACAACAGTACCAAGGGAGTTGTTGTCTGTGTATGTCTCTCGCTGGAAAAATTGTTGCAAGAATGCCTCAGAAAGGGTAGTTTGCCAGCGATTGAACTGGACCGAACCAGACTGGACAGAATCCTTAAGTCTGCCCCTTCTCAGAACTGCTGTTGCTTCAGTTACGCCTGGCAAATCGACTGGAATCCCCACCCTCCTATGATGAGTTAATGAGAGAAATTCGAGGAGTTGAGAAAAGGCGACCTCGGGAGGTACCTGCACCAACAGCTGTGGCTACGACCTGAGTGACTGAGGGTGACCCATCAAGTGAAGTTCAGGGGCAGAGGTTGACAGTCAATGAGTGCTCTGACAAGGAAAAGGATATGCCACAATGGGCGAACTGTTGAGACAGATCCGGGAATTCAAAAACAGTCCCTTTATGAAGGCCACGCCTGCAAGTACGGGCCCTGACCTATATCCGACTGCATCTGCTATGGGGGTGGGGGTACCCACCCATGTATCTCCTGCTGATAACAGCTCCAAACTCAATTCCTTGACCATGAAGTGAGAAACTGACAGATGTCTCCAAATGCTTATCACGCCACAGACAGAGATGGCACCCAGGTTTCCAGTTAGTAATACCCCGCCCTGGCTCCCAGTGTGGTGCCTCGCCAGCTCAAACTCCAGAAAGTATGTTTTGCTATAATTGTGGGAAAGATGGGCACATGAAAAGGGAATGCCAGTCCCCAAAAGACACTGACAAAGTTGCATATAGGCTACAAGGAGAGCTTCGGAGAACAAATCAGTGGTTAAGAGGTGCACCACATGATCCCAGTGAGGGCACCAAAATGCTAATTCACGCCCTTTGTGGCAAGGTCAGTTGCCCAGGCCCCACTATCACTCTCCAGACTGGTCCAGAATAGTGGGTCCTCCATGGAGACCACTGTAAAGGTGAATGGAGTGTCTACAAGAGCTGTATTAGACAGTGGCTCCCAAGAGACAATTATGTTCCAGGACTGGTATCAGAAGCATTTGTCAGACGCACTTTACAACCATTAGAAGGACTGCATGTATGGGGGTTAAGTGGAAGGCCTACCCCTATTCCGGGTATATCCAATTTGGCTGTCTTTCCCACCTCCGTGGCTGGAGTGGCCGAACAAGTAGAGACCCTAGCCTTAGTGTGTCCCCCACTGGACTGTATGATGGTGTCCCTTTGTTGATTGGAACAAATGCTCATATGTTCGGAAGGCTGGCACAGTTGTGTTATGAAAACAGGGGTCAAAGACTAGTAGAGCTCTAAGAGTTCGGCTTTAATTAAGGAGGCCTATGAGGCACAGAGATGCTGAAAACAGAACCAGAGGAACCGGTCGGAATTGTATGGAAGAAGGATCCTGAGTCTCTGATCCTGGCGCCAAATGCCCAGTGTACCTTACAGGAGAGGTCCGTATCAGAAAGGATGTTAAGAATAAAATATTAATGTTGGATGCACCAGGCGATGGAAAATTGCCAGAGGGACTGCTGGTCAAGCTTCAGTATTTTGCCGCTAGAGCCCATGCTTATGCCAGAAGGGTAATGGTCCAAGTTCATAATGTGTCTGAAAGAGACATTCAGTAAACAGAGGTTGCATCCTGGCTAATGTGCATTGTGCAGACACTGCAGTGCTACCCAGCAGCAAGAGTTCAAGGAAGAATGACAGAGTAACGCCTGACTTGTTTGATTTCGCGACTCTCCGCTGCCAGCTGAATGGAAAGTGAGGATCAGTGAGAAGCTTGCCCAGAGAGACCAGGTGTTTTCTTTAAAGGAATGGGATGTAGATGCGCAAGGAGCTGAGCACAATATCCGCTGCATGACGAAAAGACCATTTCGTGGAGAGGTCTCGACGCCTGGCACCTGCTGACATAGATGATGTGAGACGGCATCTGCAAGAGATGCTAGCTGCTGGTGTAATACAAGAATCCAGAAGCCCTTATGCTTCCCCCATTGTGGTAGTGAGGAAAAAGAATGGAACAGTAAGGATGTGTGGATTATCGCACCTTAAACCGCGTGGACTACCCCTGATCAGTACACAATGCCCCGCATTCAGGATGCTTTGGACTGCCTAAACGGGAGCAAGGTTCTCTGTGCTGGATCTCCGCAGTGGGTACTACTAGATCCCGATGGCCCCAGAGGACCATGAGAAGAGGCCTTTATCTGTCCGCTTGGTTTATGAATTCATGAGGATGCCTCAAGGATTTCAGGTGCCCCAGCCACTTTTCAACGATTGATGGAGCGGCAGTGGGGACATGAACTTACTAGAGTGCCTAGTATACCTAGATGATGTTATTGTGTTTGGCAGCTCACTGGAGGAACATGAGAGCAGATTATTTAAGGTATTGGACCGACTGGAGGACTTTGGCCTTAAACTGTCCATTGATAAGTGTCAATTCTTTCAAACATCAGTAAAGTATGTGGACACATAGTATCCACCGAGGAATAGAGACCGACCCAAGTAAAGTTGAGGCCTTGACCACCTGGCCACAGCCCAAAAATCTAAAAGAACTGCAAAGATTCCTGGATTCTGTGGTTTATCGGCGCTCATCAAGGACTATTCAAGAGTGATCCGCCTTTACTTAACCTTACTCAAGGTATCCCCAACCCACAAAAAATACCAAAAGTCAGGTCCCTCAAGACTGAAAGAGTGTATTTTCATCCGAGTGAAGTATTTGGGGCCTCTGACTCCTGATTGTGAGACTGCTTTCATGAGATCATATATCAACTTACCCATGCTCCAGTGCTGGCCTATGCCGATCCAAGAAAACCTTACGTCCTGCACACCGATGCTAGCTTGCAAGGGTTGGGGCTGTGTTGTACCAAGAGCACGAGAATGGCCTGAGACCAGTGGCCTTTGCCAGTAGAAGCCTGACCCCATCCGAAAAGAACTATCCTGTACATAAGTTAGAGTTCCTAGCTTTGAAGTGGGCTATTGTTGACCAATTCCATGAGTACTTGTATGGGGCTAAAATACTAGTAAAACTGACAATAATCCTTTGACCTATGTGCAGACCTCAGCTAAGTTGGATGCCACTGGCCATAGGTGGCTTTCTGCATTATCTACATATGACTATGCTCTCGAATACCGAGCAGGTCTGAACCACATAGATGCTGATGCTCTCTCCGGAGGCCTGTTCCCCAGAATGATTGGGTCCGATTGGCAGAACCTGACATTCGGGCACTCTGCCGAAGTTTGACAGGAGGAACAAATGTCCACGGACGAGTGGACTGCATGGTGGATTGCTTGGGAGCCTCTGAGAATTGCATACCTGCTGCTTATTGCCACTTTTCTGCAATAGACATTGGTGCACTGCCTCAGCTGGACAATGACAGTATTCGGCGGCTCAATCCGCGATCCCATGATCAAAGCAGCTTTAGAAGCCCTCTATGCAGGAAAAGATGTGTCCAAATTACGCTCCACTGATTTGAGAACTGCACTGTTATACAAAGAAGGTCCTAAGTTGAAACTGATCAATAAATTGTTATACAGAGAAACAGTAGACAGAGGGGGACAAGTAGACAAACAACAACTAGTGCTGCCCACTGCCTTTCGAGACTCAGTACTGAGGTCCTTGCACAACCACATGGGGCACCTTGGTATAGACAGAACACTTGACTTGGTGAGATCCAGATTCTATTAGCCTAAGATGGGGCTGATGTGGAGCAACACATTCGAACTTGTAGTCGCTGCTTACAGAGGAAAGTTTTGCCTCAGAGGGCTGCCCCTTGTCAACATCACCACCAGTGCACCCATGGAGCTGGTCTGTATTGATTTTCTGAGTTTGGAGTCAGATCAAAGAAATATCAGTAATGTGCTGGTGGTCACTGACCATTTCACGAGATATGCCCAAGCTTTCCCCACCAAAGACCAGAAAGCATCCACTGTGGCCAAAGTACTTGTAGAAAACTTTTTGTTCACTATGGGCTTCACAAAGAATCCATTCTGATCAAGGAGAGACTTTGAGAGTCGTCTGATCAAAGAGATGCTTTCTCTGTGGGAGTCGAAAGTCCAGAACCACTCCTTACCACCCCCAGGGGACCCACAGCCTGAACGTTTCAACCACGACTTTGCTAGATATGCTAGGCACCTGCACCCAAAGGAAGCCTAGATGGAGCCAACAAATTAGCACCCTAGTACATGCTTATAACTGCACTAAAGTGATGCCACTGGATTCTCCCCTACCGCCTGATGTTTGGAAGAGAAGCTCGACTACCAGTAGATGTGTGTTTTGGGTCTCTCCTGATGGGGTTCAAGCTGACAACTATTTACAGTATGTGCAAAAGTTAAAGGCCCAGCTAACTCATGCGTACCAACTGGCTCAAACCATGGCTGCCAAAGAAATCTGGCCAACAAAGAAAGGTATGATAAAAGGTGAAAGCACAGGAACTCCAGGAGGGAGATCGGGTATTGCTAAGAAATCTGGGACTGCATGGCAAGCACAAGATTGCTGACAGATGGCACCATCTCCCTCACATTGTAGTGGGCAAACTAGATGATCTGCCAGTGTACAAAGTAAGGCCTAAGAATAATTCAAAAGATGTAAAAACAATGCATAGAAATCATTTACTGCCCATTGGACAAATCTTAATTGAGTCTGAGCCCCTAGAAGATGCCCTCTGGACCAGTGACTAGAGCTGCTGCTAAGAAAAGATCAAGAAAGTCTGCACCTACAGAAGCAAAGTTAAAGTGTTCCCTCCACAAGTCCCAGTTGAGCATGACTGTCAGTCCATATCGGAAGAAAGTGAGAGTGACTTTGAATACTATCCTTCTTACGAACTGAGTCAATTGTTTCGGGCAATCCCTAGTCAATACTGGAGATGAAGCTGGGCCTTCTGGACTGTCTAAGCCCCCAGCTTCATCCCTGGAGCCAATGCTCCCAGAAAGTGAAGTGCAAAGCATCAGATCAGATGAAATGGAATCATTGTGCATGGTTGAACTGTTTGAGCTTTCAGGGAGAAAATGATAGATTAGGGGCAGACTGGTGATACATCAGAACCAGAAGAGTATTTTGAGTGCCCTGACAGTCCACTGCCAGTGTCCGAAAGCTCTCCATGCGAGCCAAATGTTGTGGACTCAGAAACTGTAACTCCTGGAGCTGAAAGTGCCCCAAGTTCTAGCCTCTCTACCCCATGGAGACTCCTGACAAGTGAGGACAATGCTGAAAATGAGGCTCAGAGTGCAGAGACTATAACCGCTCCCCTAGAAAGACTGGTCGAGCTGTAAAGCCTGTGGTGCACCTCAGTTATGATTCACTTGGGAGGCCTGTGGACTTGCCTCTCAATGTTGTCCATAAAGGAGTGTATGTGTCCCAGCTCATTGCCCAAACTGAGCATCAGTGCTAACTCAAGTTACTTGTGTTGCCCTCTAAGTATGGTGCCCTTGCCCGTCCAGCCCCAAGGTAACTGATAGGAAGGCCCCTCTCTTCAGGTTTCATGTACAAGAGGTAATAACTTGAGTTATGGTACAATGTGTATGTAATACTGTGTAAAGAGTGACGTATCGCAATGTTTCAGAAATGTGTTCTTGTAAAATGATATATTGACTGATGATTACATGTGTGAGCCTAATGCAAATGTATATGGTTGCAGTTAAAACTTATGGGGTACTTGCTTGACGCTGGACGCAAGCTTTCCCAGGCCAGGAAGGGTGTAACCCCTGCAAATGGGGGTTCCCAAAAGACTTCAGGAGCTTGCTTGAATGCTCCAAGCCTGAATGGTGTTTGGTATTTAAGCCATTTATCAGTGAGTGTTTTTAGAACCTCTGGTACTGTCTCTTAAGAGCTGTCTGCTTGCAGACATAATTAGTTTGTATGGGGACTGTGTGTTTCTTTGATTGAGTACCACTCAAGCTGCTGCCAATTCACTTCATTTTTGCAGTCACTAGGAGTGCAAAGGGAACCTATCTGAAAGATGTAACTGTTTGCCAGAAATTATTTAGAGTAATAATGAAATTACAGTTTGTCTAACCTGCTTTCTTTGCAGTCAGAACTGTGTCTGCTAGTTCCTCATTCTAGTTTTGAACTGCTGAACTGGACCAATCAGTGTGGGGTAAGCTAGCTCTAAAATGGTGCCTTGGACGAATCAGAACTTGGACTCATAATCTGAGCCAGCCACAAGAGGATTGTATGGGCAGTGACTCTGGGAGATGTAGTTTAGACTTCAGTGCCTTTTGGACCAACAGCAGCAGTCTATTGTGAGTGACAGCCAATCCAGTCAAGAACTGGGAGGAACTCAAAGGAAGTGCCCGGTTTTGTCGGTTGGAGTTTCAGTTGAGCTTTGGCAGTGAAGAAGGAAGGAGCCCTGTGCTTTTCAGTGTGCAGTTTTAGTCAAAAAGCGTGTGTAAGGCCCAGAGTTCGGTCCTGCAGCTTGTGTAACAGCTTGTTAGACTGAATCGTCCTGTGAAAAGAATCAAAGGATCTCTGAAGAGTAGAAACCAGGCTCACCCTGTAGAAGACTGGAGGAATTGCTGAAAATTGCACTCGGTCTGTCAGGAACTGAATCTGCTGTGTGTTCTCCGGTATTGTGCAGTAATTGCAGATCGGATACAGATGCAGCCTGCCTGGTATAGTGCTTTCTTTTATATGGATGTGTGAAGAGGGTTTGTACCTCAAGTGAGCCCTGCTGACATTGAAGGACCCTATCTTATTTGGAGGTCGTGAGTACTAATTCAGGTCAGCCCTGTTGAATTGCCACATTAAATCCAAATGGAATTACTGTACTGCTGACTGTTTAATTCTCCTTTCTCTGTGAAGGGCCCCTACCAGCTGCCACGGTTTGGACTCAGCCACTAGGGCTTGGGTACCCAGGGACAGTAACTGATAGGGATAGGCCTGCACAGAGCCATAGGTAGATTATTAGAGTGATAAGCTAATTAACCTGATTTCCCTGTCCTTGTTATATCCCCTAAATAAATCAGAGCTGCTTGTTTCAGCAAAGTTATACTGCCTGAGGTATTTGTCTATGTTAAAGTACTGTACTGTGATTGTTGCACTGTATCTCATTTCACAGGAGGTCCCAGTGCCGGAACCAGACCTGGGGGTAAGTGTATACTGTGAAGGTAATTCTGATATATTGTGTGGGCCACTAGTGGGAAGAAAGGGGGGTTGCAGTGTCCCAGAGGGCTGTGACCAAGTTAGTTTAACTATTGCAAACCCTGACCTCTGGGTGGAGGCACCCGCCATTGGATCCAGGCCCTTCAACCTGTTAGTGGCAAATCAGGCAGGGGTAGTAGCCCCTGGGATAGCGCCATCTAGGGGTTACAGATGGTTCTCTGTGATCGAGTTGGCAAAGAAGTGAATCGCTGCCATGAATATTTTAATAGCAAGCAAGCCTGGAGACTGCCAGAAAGATTAAACGGTGCCCAAAATTTTGTGCTGTGAAAAGGTTAGAGTCAAAGAGATGGGGGGAGGGCACAGTTCTGAAAGAGGAGCTCTGTAGTAAATAAAACAAAGGGAGACAAGCAGGAGAGACCGATCGAAAGGGCACTGTGTTTAAATGTTGACTCAGGTGAAGAAAAGTCTGTTGCAGCTCCAGCCTGTTCAAGCCTGGCTTGTTTTTTGGTCAGTTCTGACAGTTCCTTACCTGTTTCATTGCTTGGCCCTTACTGTAGCAAGAAATGATAGTTTGGAAGCTTAAGATTTATTTAGGATTGAGTTTAATATTTTCCTGATTCCTGCTTACATTGGGAGCCGAGATTTCTTCCTACAGTTCTTATATTTTGAAAATATAAAGAGCAGCAGGAGAGACGCGATATTAAAAAACCACAATGAAAATTGCAGGACAGGGTTAAGCAGGAGGTCAGGAGAATATTTAAGGCTGAGTCACACTACAAAACAAATGTAGAAGCCAGGCTATGAACAATCATTGCTGGTACAGTAAAGGGCAGAAAAAAAAACAGTAAATTAAGGCAGGGTAGAAGAATTTTTATTTTAGTTTTCGTTGACCGGGTAAGTGCACTAGAGAAATCCCGCCCATTTTCAGGCACGACCCGGGGAAAGGGGGTACAAATAAATGCCATCTGACCTTGAGCAAGATTAAGCCGTTGGTGGTATTTTTAGTGACTGGGCAGACATTTGGCCAGAGGCTGCACTTGTGGAATTATCCTACTCTTTGAGAAGTGCCATGGGATCGTTAATATCCACATGAACTACTACCAGCATTAAAGAGGGTTGCAGATAAAATAAAATATGAACAGTCAAGTTAAATGTCTATGCATAGTTAAATGTTATAATTTATCTGAAAATCATGTAATCTGCACTTACAAACCTCAGTAGGAATTTTTATCAGTACTCGACCTGTAGCTTAGGGTCTCTTGCGGTGGCTAAAAAATATGGGGCCTATTTAGCCACAGTGGCTAATAATTATAAAATTCCAGAGGGGACATAGTCATGTCAGATAAAACTCTGTAGGTGGGACTCTTTATGATTTTTATCTCTGTAAATATGATTAAGATATTTCTTTTTTAAAATGTTAACTTTAGTTCATGTTTGTTATTCTTATTTTGCTATAAAGTAGACCAGTAACAATATAGTTGATCATATTCAGGATATGTAATATTTTCTTTTTGACACTCAAAATAGGATTTTGCAATACAAGCCGCCCTCAAATACAAGTCGCAGGTCAAAATAAAAAATTCAAATAGAAGTCGCGGCTTCTATTCAATGAAATATGGCATGTCCAATGTTTTAGAAAATTTGAAATAAATAAACAGAGGAAAGAATAAGTATCCAAAACAACAGTTAAGGGGCCAGAAATAAGACATGATGGGAGTGGTGCAGTGCAGTGGCTATGGAGCAGCAGTCTTCCGGGAGACGTTCTGGAGGATGCGGTGTTGTTCCATCTGCAGGCACCTCTCTGGGCTGAGGGAGGAGGTTGCTCATCTCCAGGCTGAGTTGGCCAGGATTTGGGGGACCTCCTTTCCCACCCAGGGACCATCAGGGCCACTGCCGTTGCCTCACAGGTTGCCAAGAAAGAGGAGCGGTTGGACCACAGTGGGCTCAGGGAGGGTGAGGGTGGTGGAACAGAGGCGCATCCCTCTAGTTATACCTCTCCACAATTCATGCGCCGTTCTGGCAAAGTGTGGTTCCTCTATGGAGGCACCCGCAGTGAAGACCAAGGAGGATGCTGGGAACTTCCACAAAGGAGACCCAAGGAGGGTGGCATGGGCCTCACAGAGGAAGGAAACAACTCCTGGTGGGGGACTCCATTGTTAGGAGGGTAGAACAGGGGGAGGAAGGGGAAGGGAGAGGGAGGTAAGGCCTGCCTGGCACCATGGCTTGGAGGGACAGAGAGTGAATCCTCAGGATCACCGGAGCAGCTGCACAGGGAAGAGAGCTGGATGTCACTGTCCACCTAGGGAAAAATGACCTGGCTGAGAAAGGAATCAGAGCAGCGCAGGAAGAGTTTGTGGAGTTGGTGAGGGACCTTAGACAAGTAGCATGTACGGTAACCTTCTCGGAGGTGCTGGCTGTCTATGGCATGGGTGAGGCTAAGGTGCTCCACACCACGGGATTCAATCAGTGATTGAAAAACTGGTGCAGAGCTCAGGGGTTTGACTTCACTGGGGACTGGGAGTCCACCTGGAGTGATGCAGGCCTATACTGGTGCAATGGTCTGCATCTGTCCAGGAGGGGAACCAGGCTCCTAGGCGATAGGTTTAAATACTTCATTGGCAAACACTTAAACTAGCCAAGGGGGAGACACTGGAAAGGAGCAGGGAAATCCTAGCCCACCTCAAAAATAAGATCAGGGTAGCAAGTGAAGTAAACACCAAGATAGAGACATCGATAGGGAGAAGGGCAGGAGTAAGCGGAGAAAACGACAAAGGCAATAAGAACAGAGATGGGGCAAAAAGGGGTAAGGCCATCAAGAAATGGAGGGTAATGAGTACCGATGCCCGTAGTCTGGGCAACAAGCTCCCTAACCTGGTGGCCTTGATGGAAGAGGGATGCCTGGATATCATGGCAGTCACAGAAACATGGTACACAGAGAACCATGACTGGGATGTTAACATACCAGAGTACACAACCTATGGGAGAGACAGGGAGGGGAGAAGAGGGGGATGAGTAGCTCTCTATGTAAGGGAAGGGATAAAAGCAACAGAACAAATGAGTAAACAGGGAGGAGAGGAGGCACTGTGGGTCACCTTAGAGACTGGTAATGGCACCACAATCCGCACAGGGGTTGTATACAGACCCCCATCTCAGGGGGAAGGAATGGATAAGGATATGACAGAAGGCATCCTTAAGATGGCAGAGAAAGGGGCGATACTGTTGAAGGGGGACCTGAATATGCCAGATGTTAACTGGAGTACCTTTGCTGCAGCCACATCCAAGAGCAGGGCCATTCTCAATGCCCTACAGGGGGCATGCCTTAAACAGCTAGTTTTGGAACCCACTTGTGAGGGAGCAATCTTAGACCTCGTACTCTTAAATGGGGACAGTGAAAGTATCTCAGATCTACAAGTGGGTAGCCATCTGGGAACAAGTGACCACCAAACAGTGTGGTTCACAATAAACTCAGCTACAGAGTCAAGTCATACAAAAGTGAGGGTACTGGACTTCAGGAAGGCTAACTTTGGCAAAATGGGAGCGTGCCTTAGAAAAGCACTAGCAAACAGGCAAGGAGGAGGGGTGCAGCAACAATGGGGAAACATCAAAACTGCCATCACAGAGGCAACAAGCCTTTGTGTGAAGCAAATAAACAAATCTAAATGAAAGAAAAAGCCGCTATGGTTCTCAAAAGAGGGGCGGGGAAGGTTAGGAAGAAAAAGATAGCATTTAGGAAGTATAAGTCAACACAGAAGGAGCAGGACAGAGAACTGTACAAGTTAAGGCAGAAGGAAGCAGGAAGGGAAGGCAGAATAGCAAAGGCCAAAACTGAGGAAAATATAGCCAACTCAGTTAAGAAGGGGGATAAAACCTTTTATAGGTACATCAGGGAATGTAGAAAGACAAAAGGAGGGATAGTGAGGCTGAACAGAATGGGCAGTGGGTGGGTAGAGAGGGACAGTGAAAAAGCAAAGATGCTGAATGAATACTTCTGCTCAGTAGTCACAAAAGAGGAGGAGGGGGAGGTACCTAATCCAATTAACAGAAGCACTCTAGATATTACAGACCTGTCAGTTTGACTTCTGTGGTAGGGAAAATGATGGAATCGCTTCTGAAGGAAATACGTGTTGAGTACCTTGAGGCCAGTGGGGCACAGGACCCAAGGCAGCATGGGTTCACAGCGGTAAGGTCATGTTAGACGAATCTAATAGATTTCTTTGACTGGGTGACCAAAGTAGTTGACCATGGAGGGGCCGAGTACATGGCCTACCTAGACTTAAGCAACGCATTTGACACAGTCCCACATAAAAGATTAATAAACAAATTAACCACCCTGGAAGTGGATCCCAGGGTGGTAGCCTGGGTAAAACACTGGCTGGACAACAGGACACAGAAGGTAATTGTAAACGGAGTCCACTCTGAAGAAAGGGGGGTTACTAGTGGGGTACTGCAGGGTTCAGTACTGGGTCCAGTCCTATTTAAAGTCTTTATAAGTGACATTGCAGAGGGACTGGAAGGAAAAGTATGCCTCTTTGCAAATGAAACAAAGATCTGCAACAGGGTTGATAGATAAGAAGGCGTGGAAAGGATAAGAAGGGGCTTGGCAAGGTTGAGGGAATGGTCAGAAGTATGGCAGCTAGGATTCAATGCAAAGAAGTGCAGAATAATGCACCTGGGAAACAAAAACCCAGAGGAAGATTACACAATGGGGGGGAGGTAGTAACAACAACAAAAATGGAAAGGGACCTGGGGGTAATCATATCAGATGACCTTAAGGTTGGCAAGCAATGTGGGAAGGCAGTAGGGAGGGCTGGGGGATACTGGAATGTATAGGGAGAGGCATCACCAGCACAAAACAGGAAGTTGTTATCCCCCTGTACAGACAGTTGGTGAGACTCCATCTGGAGTACTGTGTCCAGTTCTGGAGACCCCATCTCAGTAAGGACATAGACAGAATGGAGGCAGTCCAGAGGAGGGCAACTAAAATGGTGCAGGGTCTGCAAGAGAAGCCATGAGGAGAGACTAAAGAAGCTTAATATGTATACCCTTGAGGAATGGAGGGAGAGGGGGGACATGATAGAAACTTTTAAGTACCTCAGTGGAATCAATAAAGTCCAAGAGGGTAGCATCTTTCAGAAAAAGAGATGTGCAAGAACAAGGGGACACAATTTGAAGACAAGAGGTGGGGCGGCTCAAGGGCAATGTGAGGAAGTATTTTTTCATAGAGAGGGTTGTGGATGCACGGAACAGCCTTTCTGAGGAGGTTGTGGGGGTCTAAAACTGTGGGAGAATTCAAGAATGCATGGGACAGACATAAGGCAATTCTTGTGGAGAGTAGGAAGAAATAGGCTGTCGGTTAAATAGAATCCGCAGTTTATCCTGTAGTTTGGGAAATGGGCAGGCTAGGTGGGCCAAGCGGTCCTTTTCTGCCATCAAAGTCTATGTTTCTAGGATGTCACAACCAGAACTCACACCCTAGTCCTCCCCGTTAGCAACCTCATTGGACGTATTTCTCCAAAATTTAATCAAAATGACACCAGCATCAATTTCCTTGACACCACTGTTACCATCAAAGATGGAACCTTACAGACCTGTATCTACAGGAAACCAACAGACAGACCGACCCACAAAAAAAAAAAAAACAGCAATTGCTCTAGGCACACTAAAAATCTGTAATATACAGCCAAGCGCTTTGATACTATCAAATTTGTTGGGGTGAGGAAGAGAGAGATAAAAACTCTGTCACACTGAAAAAACAAAATTTACTAACAGGGACACTCCTCTAGAGAAATTGACAGAGCTGTGGAACGTGCCATTCTTATGCCAAGAGAACTACTACTACTACAATATACTGAAAAGACCACCACCAACCGGACACCCTTGGTTGTTACATACAACCCTAACCTGGAGGCCCTACAAAAAATTATTAAGAACCCACAATGAATATTCAGTGTGGGTGACACCTTGAAATGTGTTTTCCAGGAACCACCTTCCCTGCCTTTTAAGAAACCACCAAATTTATCCAACCTGACTGTCAGAAGCAAACTTACACCAGACCAACATCAGAACACTAGGAGGTACTAAATCCTGCAATATTCCTAAACAGGTGGTTGATTAGGGAGGGGCGGTGGACATGGCCTATCTGGACTTCAGGAAGGACTTTAACACCACCCCTCACAGAACATACGAACACACAAAGAAGCCAGCAAAAGAAGGTCATTTGGTGTATCTAGTCCGCTCGTACTACAGGGTCCATAGCTTGAGCTTCTTGTTGCCTGATAAACTAAGCAGCCTAGGAGTGGGTCATAAGATAGTGACATGGGTTGGAAACTGGCTAACTGACAGGAGCCAAAGGGTACTGGTAAATGGGGTACATTCTGGTGTGTGAGAAGTGAAGAATGGATTGCCACAAGGCTCAGTGCTGGGACCAGCCCTTTTCAATGTCTTGATCGGTGACATTATGGAGAGACTGGAGGGAAAGGCATGCTTATTCTCAGATGATTCCAAATTATGCAGTAGAGTGGACGAGCCGGGGGGAGGGTGGATATGATGAGGGACCTTAACTCATTCTATCTGATGCTGCCATTTTGGGTCAGGTTAAGCAATGGATGGTTCTGACGCCACATGGCGCTAATAGGTATAATGGGTTAAAAGGTTAGAGAAATGGTCTAAAGCTTGGCAACTTGGGTTCAATGTGAAAAAATGTGAGATTATGTACATACAGTAGGAAGCAGAAACCCGGGGGCAGCATATGAAGTGGGAGGAATACAACTGGCAGTCACAAAGCAACAGAGGGACCTAGGAGTTGTTATTACAAATTACTTAAAGGTGGCTAGGCAATGCAAGGTGACAGTGTGGAAAGCTAGCACTTTGCTTCGATGCAGAGGGACGGGCATTACCAGTAATTATTGCCCCTTTGAAAGACACTGGTAAGGCCTCATCTCAAGCATGGCACTCAGTTTTGGCAGCTTTATCTAAAGAGGCATATAAACAGACTGGAGGTGGTGCAAAGGAGGGCCACAAAAATGATGAGGGGTCTGCAGGGAATGTCCTATGATGAAAGGTTGGGGGAAACTGAATATGTATTCCCTGGAGGCAAGAAGGGAGACAGGTGACATGATAGAGACCTTCAAATATCTCGAGGGATTAAATAGGGTGCAAGAGGGAGTATTTTTCAAAGCAAGAGTAGCCAAAGCATGAGGGGTCATGCCTGGAAGCTAGAGGGGGAACATTTCAAAGGTAACATTAGGAAGTACTTCTTTACAGAGAGGGTAGTGGATGCTTGGAATAACCTACTGGAGGAGGTGGTAAGGGCAGACACAATTACTAGTTTCAAGAATGCGTGGAACAGACACAAGGGGATTCTGGTACTTACGCGAGGCGTTTCCAGTGCAGGAGTTAGACTGGTGGTCTCTTGTTAGGTGGGGCTTGATTGGGCAGACTAGGTGGGCCATGGGTCCTTCTCTGCAGACATCTTGTATGTATGTATAAAACATGTGAGTACATTTCCATTTCAGACTTTATCAACACCCTCAAAACAAGCAATTCTGGAACTGCTCACAGAAAGGTTGAACAGCACATTTCTCAAATATAAAATCATTAACCAAGGAGCCCTTACCTCATAGGGGCTCCTCCAGGCTATTTTAATTTTTATTTTAGTCCCCAAGGATAGCATTGTAATTTCGCCCATGAATCTATTTTGCCTAATCCCCTTTCCACTTCTTCACTCTCCGACCCGCCCAGCGCACAACTTTTGCAATGTCACTAAAGATCTAGTGCAGGGGTGTGCTCCATTCAATTGAATGGAGCGTCTTTTTAAAATGTGATTTCCCAATTTTATACCGGGTTTTGGTACCTATTACAACCAGGGTTCAACTAACAAGGCTCTTGTTAGTTGGACCCTGGCATCAATAGGTACCAAAACCCAATATAAAATCCGGAAATCACATTTTTATTTTTTCTAATGTGAAAAAAAGTACTAAAGCAGATTCAGAATGGAGAAAGAAGTGTATCATACAAGTCTGTAGATGAGGGGCAATCTAAAAATAGCATAAAGAAGAACAGGTCAAAATTTTCACTGCATTCATGCACTGCTGCTTTAACTTCAACATAAGCCACAAAGTGCACCACAAAACATATCTAATACCCCAGGGCTTCTATACCAGTGGTGAACATCCGGCACGGACAAATGTTTGTTTAGATAAGGAGGAAGTCTTCTATACTGTCTTAATTTCTATTTCAGGATGGCAAGATAAGGGTAAATCATATTACTAGATATGATTACCACAATGTCTATACTGACGTTATTGCCCGGATCTAGCTGCAATATGCAGCCAGTGTTAGTTAATTTATGTTATAAGATGTATGCTTTGGATGGCTGTTATACATTATGTCTGGCTAACTACAGGCCTGTCTCTAACCTACCTTCTGTGGGTAAGGTTATTGAGAAGGTGGTGGCGTCGCAGCTGGAGGACCATCTGACCAGCCACAATGTTTATGATTCTCTCCAGTCCAGATTTAGGAAGAGGCATAGTACCGAGACAGCACTTGTCCAGGTACTAAATGACCTAATAGCGAGAGATCAAAAGACCTATTCCATCTTGGTCCTTCTAGATCTCTCTGCGGCATGGACCATGGTGTTGTGCTGTTGTAGCACCTGTGGTTCATCTGTGGATTTTTGGGGATGGTCCTCAGATGGTTTTGATCATTCCTCAAGGGTAGGACTCAGAGGGTGGTGTCTGGGTTTTTTTCCACATCCCCATTCTCCCTATCCATCTTGGTGCCCATGTTGTTTGCTGTGTATATGCTGCCATTAGGAGTGATTGTTAGGCAGTATGGCTTGAGTTTTCACTGCTATGCAGATGATACTCAGCTGTACATGTCCTCTGTGCCTGGCCAGGATGATGCTGTCTCAGTCTTTAACAGCTGTCTAGCCAAGATCCACCACTGGACGAATGTGAGCTGGCTGCAGTTAAACCCAGAGAAAACTGAGGTGTTGGCTGTCGACCCAGGTCATCAAGAGGCGGGTGTGTTGGCAGGACTGCCTTCAGGTCTATGGCTTGGTGGTGTCCAGCTAACTACCTCAGACCGGGTGCGGAACCTGGGCGTTATGTTTGATGACCGCCTGACCCTAAAATCACAGGTGTCAGCAGTTGTCAAAACCTCTTTTTACCATCTGAGGAATATCACCTGGGTAAAGCACCTGGTTCCTCCCGATGATCTTCCAACTTTGGTCCATGCCTTCGTTACCTCCTGCCTTGATTACTGCAATGCCCTTTACCTTGGGCTACCGGGGGTTGTTATCCGCCGCCTGCAGCTGGTGCAAAATGTGGCAGCCAGGCTTTTGACTGGTACCTCTAGGACCAGTCATAGAACGCCTGTGCTCCGCGGACTGCACTGGCTGCCAATACAGTGGCAGATCACCTTCAAGGTCAGTTTGCTGACCTATAAGGTCCTACACGATCAGGGACCCAGTTATTTGCAAGATCTCCTTCATCCCTACTGCCCCCGATCCACCAAGGGATTGCTAGAGATTCCCAGGGTCCATTTACAAACATCCAGAATAAGGTCATTTAGTTTTATGGCCCCTGACACTGTGGAATTCTCTACCTCATCGGGTGCGAGATTGCCTGACCGTCCAAAGTTTTAAAGTTGCCCTAAAAACAATCTTTTTAGCCTGGCATTTTCCGATTTTTAAAGCTGCTACAGTATTTATTAGTTTAATTTTATCTCGTTATTTATTAATGTGTCTTGATTTTACTGTTCAGGTGCCTTGTTTAAGAAAGGCGCCTCTTTACAAATAAAGTATTGACTGATTGATTATGTATTGCTGTCAATTGTTCAAATAAGGCAGAGATAAAAAAACAAACAAAAAAAAAAAAAAAGCTATTCAAGATACAGGGGAGTTATACATGTGGATCCCAGAATGTTGTTTATCACATCCATTGTAAGAAGTGTCCACATTCAGTCTATGTGAGGGAAACTGGGAAACCCAATCGAACCCGAATGAACTCACGCATGAATGACATAAAGGAGAAAAAGACTGACAAACCAGTGCGGCAACAGTTTGTCTCAATCTGATCACTCCATCTCTGACCTCTATGTCCTGGCTCTCAAAAGACATGTCAAAAATACATAACAAAGGCGGCTTATGAGGGTAAACTTGCTTGCCTTCTTGAAACTAAAAATAATAGACTGAATATGGGTTTCAAGACCCATTACCAATTTTAATTGATGCACAAAATAGGTGACTTGATACCTTTTATTGGACCAACAAAGTTTTACATTAAAAAAAAAAAAAACCTTTAGCTTTCAGACTATACAACAGAATCTTTCATCAGAAAATGGCAGTTATACAAGAAATCACCTTACGCACATATAACAGAATTGGTAAACAATACCTTTACACATCCATGTGACAGTTAAGCTGATAAATAATGGGAGTAATTGGATATAAAACAGAAATTAAAACTGGAGACAAAAGCACAGACCCTGAAACCAAGTTGGGGTGTAAATCAATCTTCACAGTCAGTTATTTTAACTGAGTACTGTCGTCTTCTTGGTACTGATGCAGATACATTGCCTGTGCATATATTTATTTATAAAATGGCTTGAATCAAACAAGCAATCAGAAATTAAAAAAAAAGAATCAAACAAGCAATCTGATTGGTGGAAAAGGGTCACATAACCGTGCGGTAATTTTGAATTACCACACAGCTCAAATTTTACTTTCTTTTTTCCTGCTTTATTAACTCTAAAAATTTTATAAGCACAAAAACATACTCCAGGGAGTGCGGTGATGCCATAAATTACCGCACTTCCCAGGTGGTTGAAGGCACTTGGCTGTGCCTCGTGCCTTACGACCCACCTGGACAGACACACACACACACAGTCTGTATTTAGGGAGGCTCTTTGGATATAAACATCTTTAAATTTATAGGTCTGCTCTCACATTTCATTTCGGAAGAGGAGTCTACATCACTAATCTGATTTATAACCACCTACCAGTGTGGGACAAATAAGGTAGACAGGTAGCCAATGGGTACTAAACAAATTGGTTTGTCTATCAGATTTTAAACATTACTGGTCACATTGGCTACCTGCTTACAAAGTGTTTTTTTAACCCTTAAATAGGATGGCCACTATAAATATTGGTTTGGCTATCAGATTTTGAAAGTGAGTGGCCAAATTGAGTACCAGCTCACAAACTGATTTATTCCACCTGCCACCTAGTACTTCAAAGACGTTTTTTTGTTTGTCTCTGCGTACTCCCTTATCCCAAGAACCATTATTCCCAGGTGTAAAAGTTAGATTTCCCAGTAGATTTTTCTATCTTAAGAAGCTTGTTTTCTGTTGAACCTGGCTGTTATGTCTGATAGCTAGTGTTTTGCAAATCTCTTGTTGGTCCAATAAAAGTCATCATTCATCACACACTGTGTTCATCCAAACTGTAAGAAACTGTAGTTGTAGTAATCAATTTGGGGGAAAAGGTGGACACCGGGTTGGGAGAAGTGCATGTGCTTCCAGCATGCTCAGATTCATGGCACTACACTTTGGAATGCAGCAGGAGGTGGTTCTGGAGTGTGGCACTGGACAAACTTATGAAATGTCAAGGTGGTACACATTTTCAGAATCTTTGTGGGGGGGGGAGAGAGACGTGCAATCTCAAAATGTGGCAGGGACACTCAGTCTTGGAATACGAAAGGAAAACACATCTAGGAAAGGGGAAATTGTTTAACCAGGAAGGGCACACTAAGCCAGAGCTCGTTTCCAGATGCAACCTAGCAGCATGATGAAGTTAAGTGACTTGCTCAGGGTCACACCGTATGCCAGTGGGGGCTGATGGGATTCAAGCCCAGGTCTCCAGGTTTGCAGCTCAGTACCCTTAACCACTACGCTATTCTGCCTCCAATTTGGTGGGGACTGACAAGTTCAGAACATAGTGGGGAAGCACACTTCCAGAATGTAAACAGGAGACAACATTTTATTCTGAAATTGCTTGTCCCTGCCACATTCCAGAACTGTACGCACCCACATTTCAAAACTGCACATTGTATTCCAACACTGTGCGTCCCTGCCACATACTGACATTCTGTATTCCTGCCATATTCCAAAACTGCACATCCCTGCCACATTCTGAAGTTAAGTGTCAATTCCACATTCTGAAGAGCTGCTTTATTTTCTTTTTTTCATTTCAAACTTGCATCTGTGTAAGTGAATCTCTGATTGAAATTGTTTTTTGTAGCGTATATTTTCTCTTAAATTGTTGTGCAGGTTGTCTTGCCGAAAGGAAGGAAAGCGCTTATCGGGGTGCTGGGTCAGAGCTGTAGCCAATTGTTTCTGGAGGGCACGAGCTTGGTCTCACCCACCCTGCCCCTCAAGCACCCACCCCAAGTGCATCGTTTCTTTTATACCAGGGGTTCTGACATCACTTTCCCAAAGGGGTGAAGAACATAACCTGTCATATCCTTAACAGCCCAGCACGCCACGTAGGGGGTAAACACACGCACACGCTAGCACACACTAAGAAAAAAGGAAAAAAAGGAAAGGAGAGAGACATGTGGGGAGTGGTGCAATGCACTGGCTGTGGGGCAGCAGTCTTCCAACAGATGTTCTGGAGGCTGCGATGCTGCCCTATTTGCAGGCACCTCACTGGTCTGAGGGAAGCGGGTTGCCCAACGACTTGGCAAGGATTCAAGAAACCTCCTCCCCCACCCAGTGACCACCAGGGCCGCCACCACTGCCTCAGAGGTTGCCAAGAAAGAGGAGCGGTTGGACCACGGTAGGCCCGGAGGGGGGGTGGAACAGAGACGCATCCCTCCAGTTGTACCTCTCCACAATTCAGACACCGTTCTAGCAGAGTGTGATTCCAATATAGAGGCACCCACAGTGGAGACCAAGCAGGAATCTAGGAACCTCCACAAAGGAAACCCACAGGAGGGTGGCACAGGACCACACAGGGGAAGGAAACAACTCCTGGTGGGGGACTCAATCATTGGGGGGGTAGAAATGGGGGAGGGAGGGGAGAAGGAGGTAAGGCTTAGGTGCCTGCCCAGTGCCATGGCTTGGGAGGGAAAGGAAGCAAATCCTAAGGATTGCACAAGCAGCTGCATGGGAGAGGGAGCTGGATGTCATTGTCCACCTAGGGACAAATGACCTGGCTGGGAATGGGATCAGAGCAGTGCAGGAGGAGTTTCTGGAGTTGGGGAGGGGCCTTAGGCAAGTAGCACGCACAGTAACCTTCTCCAGGTGCTGCCTCTCTATGGCATGGGTGAGGCTAGGGTACTCCGCACCATGGGATTCAATGAATGGCTTAAAAGCTGGTGCGGAGCTCAGAGATTTGGCTTTATTAGGGACTGGGGGTTCACCTGGAGACATACAGGCCTGTACTGGCTCGATGGTCTGCATCTGTCCGGGAGGGGAACTAGGATCGTAGGTGATAGGTTTAAATGCTCCATTGGCAAGCATTTAAACTAGCCAAGGGTGGAGGCACTGAAAAGGAGCAGGGAAATCTCCCACAACACAGGGTAGTTAGCGAGGTAAACACCAAGGTAGAGAAGTTACTAAGGAGCAGGACAGGGGTAAATGGAGGCAAAGGCAGTAAGGACAGGGATAGGGCTAAAAGGGGTAACGCCATCAGAAATGGAGGGTGATGAGTACCAATGCCCGTAGTCTGGGTAACAAGCTCCCTGAACTAGTGGCCTTGATGGAAGAGGGACGCCTGGATATTGTGGCAGTCAGAGGAAAAAGGTGCACAGTGAACCATGACTGGGATGTCAATATACCAGGGTACAAAATCTACAGGAGGAACAGGGAGTGTAAAAGGGGAGGAGGAGTAGCTCTCTATGCAAGGAGAGGGATCAAAGCAACAGAACAAAAGAGTAAACAGGGAGGAGAGGAGGCACTGTGGGTCATCCTGGAGACAGGAAATGGCACCACAATCCGCACGGGGGTTGTATACAGAATCCCCCTCTCAGTGGGAGGCAATGAACAAGGAAATGATAGAAGGCATCCTTAGAGGCTGAAATCCCAGTAGAGAGAGTATTTATTTAGTTTTTGTTTACCGGGTAGGTGCGCTAGCCATAAAGGTGACTATTTTCAGGCACAACCGGGGGGGTTACAGGGTAAAACAGTACAGAGGTACAACAATCGGTAGTTACAGCAAGGTATAAACAATGGTGTTACACATCAAGTTATGCAGTACAAATAATGTACAAGTCTTTTTTGGAGAGTAGGATACAAAGCAGTATTACAATTATGACATATGGATGATACAATTGTGGCAGTGGAGCAAAACAGTGTAGTTACAAAGTACAAGGAATAGATAAGAGATACATGGGTATAACACAAAATAAGAAAATAGTCATGCAGTAGATATGACCCTACAGGAAGACAAATTTGTAAACAGACAAGGAAGATACAAGAAATATAATTGATCAGTGCAAGGTGGGGTTAGACACAAGGGATGGGAAACTAAGGTTATTTAAGCTTGTGGTAGGGCAAGCTTCAGAGATATATCAGCCAAGGCAAGGAGAGGGTGGTTGGGGACAGGTTAGATAGACTACACAGGGGAAGGGAGGCAAGTGTGTACTGATACAGGAATATGAGAACAAAGCCAAATAAGTGCAAGGGGAGTGAAATACAGGGGGTAGGCAAGCAAAGATAGGTTAGGTTTGGAGCTGGGTTAGTAAAGAAGATGTAGGCCAAGCCGAGTAGGGGGTGCACCTGGGGAGAGGCATAAGAGAAAAGCACTGAGAATGGAGTTTAGCAGAAGCAGGATTAAGAGCTTTGGCCAGGGAGGAGGACAGGGAGCTAAGGAGGTTTAAAACAGGAGCATTGGTCAGCTGAGATGAGGTAGAGATGGAGTGCTTTTTTAAAGGTGTCATGAGTGGGTGTTTGGCGGACATTTAGGTGGAGGGAGTTCCACAGCCGAGGAGAGTGATGGGCAAAAGCACTGGAACCTTCGATGGTTGTGTATTTTGGCACACACAAGAGGGATTTGTCAGCTGAGCACAGTCCATAGTTGAGGTCTGTGGAGTGAGCAATTCCACCAGTGATTTAGGGGTTTGAGACCTCATAATACCGTCTATGGTACAGCCAAAGGAGTAGAGCCTGGTGGCATTCGCAGATAGCCAGTTTAGATCAGAGTAGAGGAGGCAGTGGTGTTTCCGCCTGTGGGACAAAGTGGCATACCGACATATATTATTATAGGCAACAGCCCACCTATGGAGATTTGTTTTAGGTATGGCGGCATAGTAAGATACACCATAGGTTAGGGTTGGTAGGAGTATGCCCCGGGCAATAGCTAGTCTCGCTGAGGGAGTTAAAGCATAGCTAGTGCGGTAGGCTACACCTAGCTTGGAGTTCACAGACTTACATGTATTCGAAATGTGATGTTCAAAGCTTAAGGATTGATCCAAAGTGACTCCCAGGTACCTAAGAGGTAACTAAGCCAATAGATGAGCCATCTAACCAAGAGACCCTAAAGTTGTTTGGGTGTGATTTGAGTTTCAAGGGGGTACCAAATAGCATGGACTGGGTTTTGGTCTCATTTAGAACAAGGTTATGATCTGAGAGTCAGGCTTGGATGCGTTGGAAATCAGCAGAAAGCCGTAGATTGATGTCAGATACATTATTTGCACTGGTATATAGAGGACAATGTCATCCGCATAGAGTAAGGAGGAGGCAGAGAGTTTGGAGGTAATGTCATTAATGAATAAAGAAAACAGAAGTGGTCCCAGGATAGAGCCTTGGGGTACTCCAACATTCACTGTAGCCTTGTCCGAATAAGATGAGTTGAACTTAACAACTTGGACTCTGTTTGATAGGTAGCTGTTGAACCAGCTAACTACGTTTGACGCAAAGCCCATAGATTGCAGGGTGATGATGAGAAGGGAGTGGTTCACCACGTCAGAAGCCTTTGTCATGTCAATGAAGACAGCCCCTGTTAGAAGACCCCTGTCCATAGCCGTGAGAGTATCTGTGGTAAATTTAAGCAGGGCAGTAGAGGTGCTGTGACCTTTACGAAAGCCGTGCTGGGCAGTTGTTAGAATGTCATGCTTGATAAGAAATTCTATGGTTTGAGTGGTGACTAGTTTTTCTAGGATTTTGCTTAGCACCGACAGGATGGCTATTGGCCTATAGTTCGAGGGGTCTCCCTTTTTAAAGACAGGGGAGACTCTTGCTATCTTCCAAATGTCAGGGACACTACTTTGACACAAGGAGAGGGTAAAAGTTTTGGACAGAGGTGCAGCAATGAGAGGGGCAGCTATTTTTAGTAGTCTGGGCTCAAAACAATCTGAGCCTGTGGCAGAACTATCAGAGATCAACTTCAGAAGTTTTGTTACCTCCTTCGGGGTAATGGCTCTAAAGTAAAAGGGGGGTGGCATCAGGTACTTTGACTGAGGAAGCTGGAGACACTGGTTTAGAGATGGGGAAGGAGGATGTGAATTTAGTTAGGTCTGAGAACTGATTAATAAGGACGTTTGCAATGGTCTGAGGATTGTTACAGTGAGTTCCATTAAGGATCATATCATTAGGGGTAGATGATTGAGTTGATCCTAGGAAGGTTTTGACATGGGACCAGAACTTTTTGGAGTCATCTGAGGCATTGGTTAGAAGGTTTTGGCAGTAAGAACTTTTTGCAGGCATTCCTTAACATCCTATAGGTATTATAGTCCTCTGGGAGTCCGGAGGACTTGAAACAGCTCCAGCTCCTGTCTCTCTTTTATTTTGGTTAGTAGATCCTTTTTGAGCCATCTAGTATGTTTACCCTTGACACGGCGGGTTTTAAGAGGGGAGTGATGATCCTGCAGTGTTGAGAATTTAGTGATGAAAAAGGCCAGTGCAGACTGGACATCTTTAGCATTGTAGAGATCAGACCAATCAATGTGGGCCACATCTTGAAGAAAATTTGCTGATCCAGGTTGGCATAGTTGGAAAGGTGATGAGGCGTGGTTTTTCTTGAAAGGGAGAGGCCGATCCCCAGATGCAAAAAATAGGGGAGTGGTCCGTGATGGCATCTGCAAGTGTGCCGGCAGGCTGGATGTGCTCGGGGCGGTTAGCTGACATTCAGTCAATAAGGGTGCTGGAGTTAGAGCGAGAAGCACACCGAGTGGGTTCAGTAATAAGTTGGAGGTTGTGGCTCTGGATCTTGGTGAGCAAGGTGGTCTGGTATTTCCCTAGCCAGTTTAAGTTGATGTCACCTAGGATGATCCTTTCATTCTTGCCGGAGAGTAGGGATGTCTGGTTCAGTAGCTCATCCAGGCCAGTGTGGCCACTGTTTGGAGGGTTATAGGCACATACGATATGAAGGTTTTTATTCCCAAGAGTGAGGAGTGCATGTAGCGACTCACAGTGTGTCAGAGGATCGGTGTTCAGGGCAGTGAGACAAAGGTGATTTTTGCAATGGATAGCTACACCACCCCCCTTTTAGGGGATAGTCTGTCCTTCTGTAGGAGGCTACAGGATGACACTGAGCAACGAGAGTCAGATATAGAGGATTTTAGCCATGTTTCGGACAGGCACAGTATGTCTGGCTTGTACTGGAAGAGTTCCGCAAAGTTGTGCTCGAGGCTTCTGATGTTGTGATGGGCTATAAGGAGATATTTTTATGGTCCTCAGTGGCACATCTGAGTGGGAGAGATGTCCTGAAGGGCCAGGGTTAGTCTCAATATCCCCAGACAGCAGAATAGCCAGCAGTAGGAGGTACCACAGCTTCCGCTGGGTAAGAGGGGAGAGAATTAGGCGGCTTGGAGACATTTTTTAGGGTTATATATAGCTTGGTAGATTACACCCCTTTTTAACAGGAGTGGTGACAAATCCCAGGGTGAGTCATGACAGAGAAGGAGGCTGGAGAAATGGAAGTTGTCTAGAGACTGGATGATGGTAGAGTGGGCCATGTTAGCATTGTAGTTAGCGGAGGATGCTATGTAAAGCAGTGAAAGAACCATGGTAGTGGTAACTACGTGCATTAGGTGACCCATAATATAGGGTAGTATCTGAACCACGTGGGAACCTGAGTTACGGATAAGCAGAAAAAGGCCCTAATTTTGATTGCAGCCTAGAAGTTATTTCAGCAATAAAGAGGTCTCGGTATAGTACATTAGACCTTTTGAGTAGACCTTAGATTGTTTGGCGCACAGGGGCAACTTGCAGTTTGTCCCAGAGGGCAGACTGTGAAAGTGAGTAACAGATAGGGCTAGGGAGAGTTGGTCAGAGATAAGGGACTAGGTTTAGAGTGAGAAAAGTAACTCAGGGGACGGGGAGGGGGGAGGGAATAGTAAAGCACAAGGGGACAGATAGAGGGATTAGCCACAAAAACAGGCAGAAGTGAAAAAAGTCTTCATATTGTCTAGGCACTAGCAGTGGAACAGATGGGCAGTATGTCAGGAGAGAGAGAGAGAGAGAAGTCCAACTCGCCAAAAAACCTGTGTAAGTCAGTTTCAGAAAGAGGAAGGGTTGCAGCCAATAGTGGTTTAGGAGATAGTTGAAAGGAGGAGCAAAGGCGTATTAAATAGAGGCCGGGGCCGGGATCAGGGTGGGCCGTGTGGGACAAAAAATTACACACAGCTAGCGTAGCAGCGATAGCAGCTGGGGAAACAGAAAAAAGCTGCGCTCAGTCCAAAAGCTGCTAACAGCCAATAGTGAGCCAGATGCAGACGGAATGACCAATAGTAGAGTAGGCAAGAAGCAGCAGGGACCAATCCTATTTAGGACTTTCAATCCTTCGTGGAGCCGTATCTGTGAGCCGGACGGCCGTGGAGAGGAGAGCGGGCGGCCGATGGAGCGCCACTCCACACCGCAGCCGCTTGCTGTGGTGAAGATCCCTTAGTTGCTGGTCTTGAAAAAGGAAGACAGCGACAAGGTTAACGATAGATGAGGGCTACTCCAAGGGGCCAGCGCTGAGGGTTATCGGTGGGTGTGGTAGACAGGAGGCCCCTCCAAGTAGGACAAAAGAGGTGAGAGGGACAGCGATTTGAGAGCTGGAGGGTGATTTAAGTATTTGGGGTGGGGGAGTCTAGTGCCTGGCAAAATACAGGACACAGAGGGGGAGGTGTTCAGCTAAGACAGACAGAAGGCGAGGAGAGATTGGGAGTCTGGGAGAGGTTAGAGAGTATAAGGCAGATATTAGTTGCAAGGTGTTTCGGGGTGGGTCAGAAGTTGGTCAACTGGGTGGCAAACTGGTTGACTGGCAGAAAACAGAGAGTGGTGGTAAATGGTATACAGTCAGAAGAGATGCAAGTCACAAGTGGGGTACCTCAGGGATCAGTCCTGGGGCCAGTCCTATTCAACATCTTCATTAGTGACCTTGCAGATGGACTAGAGGTAAAAGAGCTTGTCTGTTTGCAGATGACACCAAGATCTGCAACAGAGTAGATGAGCCAGATGGGTTGAGCAGAATGAGAAGAGATCTGGATAAACTAGCAGAATGGTCAGAAGAGTGGCAACTGGGATTTAATGCAAAGAAGTGCAAATCATGCACATAGGGAAGAGAAACCCTGAAGCCACTTATAGGCTGGGAGAGGAGTTGCTAGCAGTCACAAAGGAAGAAAGAGACTTGGGCATCATCATCACTGATGACCTAAAATCATCAAGCAGACCTCTAAAGCAGTAGGTAGGCTAGGGGGTGTTAGGGGTGTATTAGTAGGAGTATCACAAGTCATAAGGAGGCAATAATCCCTCATGCAAGACATGGATTAGGCCCCATCTGGGTACTGCGTGCAGTACTGGAGGCCACACCTTCCCAAGGACATTAACCAAATTGAGGCAGTCTAAAGAAGGGCAACCAAAATGGTGCAGGGACTGCATCAGAAGACATATGAGGACAGATTAACGGAGTCAATAAGTATACCCTTGAGCAAAGGAGGGAGAGAGGGTGATATGATCGAGGCATTCAAACACCTTAAGGGCATAAACAAGGTGAAAGAGTCTAACATGTTTAAATATAAGAAAAATAGCAGGACAAGAGGACACAGCATGAGATTAGAGGGAGGCCGATTAAGGGGGAATGTGAGGAAATTCTTTTTCACAGAAAGGGTGGTGGATGCATGGAATGGCTCACCACAAGAAGTGGTGGCTATGAATACAGTGCAGGGCTTCAAACAGGCATGGGATAGGCATATGGGAGCAATACAAATGACTATGAATAGATAGGTCACTGACAGAGCAAAGGCCGATGGCACATTTATAAGGTAGAAAAAGAAATGGGCAGACTGGATGGGCCTTGCGGTCCTTATCTGCCGTCAGCTTCTATGTTTCTATGTTTCTATGTTTCTGTAGCAGAGTGGGGAAAGAAAGGCAAATAGCAGGGGGGTACAGTCAGGAGTAGATAGAAACAGCATAAGGATTCAGTTGGCTACTATAGGACACATTATCATAGCAAAAAATGAATTAACAAAAAATAAAATAAAACAGCCAACAGCAGGTTATGTCACATCAGGAATAGATAGAAATCTAATATATGGCAGTTTTAGGAAAACTAAATTTGCAAAAAACACACAAAATATAAATCAGTATGAGGCGTGATCAGCAGAATACAAGCTGGCAGACTGTTCAGTAGATTTAAAGAAATGAAATATTCCAGCTGCACTACAAAAGTGAAGCTATTTAAAACCAGAGGGTAAATATTCCTGCTGCACTTATACAAAAGTAAACTATTTAAAACCAGAGGGTAAGCATTACAGCACATTAGTCTACACAGCCATGGATTTAGTAATGCTATAAAATGATAGGAGAAATAGCAAGTTTCTCAGGTAACAAAGTTAGGTTTTATAGCTAGTTTTTTTTTAAAATTACACACAGCTAGCGTAGCAGCGATAGCAGCTGGGGAAATAGAAAAAAGCTGTGCTCAGTCCAAAAGCTGCCAACAGCCAATAGCGGGCCAGGAGCAGATGCAATAGCCAATGGTAGAGTAGGCAAGAGGCGGCAGGGACCAATCCTATTTAGGACTTTCAATCCTTCGTGGAGCCATACCTGTGAGCCGGGCGGCCGTGGAGAGGAGAGCGGGCGGCCGATGGAGCTCTGCTCTGTGTCGCTTGCTGCGGTGAAGATCCCTTAGTTGCTGGTCCTGTGAGCCGGGCGGCCGTGAAGAGGAGAGCGGGTGGCTGATGGAGCTCTGCTCCGCGCCACAGCCGCTTGCTGCGGTGAAGATCCCTTAGTTGCTTGTCCTGTGAGCCAGACAGTCATGGAGAGGACAGCGGGCAGCTGATGGAGCTCCGCTCCGTGCCGCAGCCGCTTGCTGTGGTGAAGATCCCTTAGTTGCTGGTCGTGTGAGCTGGGCGGCCAATGGAGCTCCGCTCTGTGCTGCAGCCGCTTGCTGTGGTGAAGATCCCTTAGTTGCTGGAGTAAGGGAAGCCCTCAGGTCCCTTCGGATGGAGAAAGCACCTGGACCAGATGAGATGCATCCCAGGGTGCTGAAGGAACTGGCGGATGTCCTGGCAGGCCCTCTAGTGGAGCTTTTCAACATCTCTCTGAGGACTGGGTGGGTGCCCCAAGACTGGAGGGTGGAGGGTGGCCCATGTCATGCCGATCCACAAGGCAGGATCAACAGAGGAGGCGGGAAATTACAGGCCCGTTAGCCTGACATCAGTGGTCGGCAAGGGGATGGAGGGTATTGTCAAGGAAAGGCTGGGGGGGGTTACTGGAGCAAACTGGGTACTTGAACGATAGGCAGCATGGCTTTGTCATGGGAAGATCGTGCCAGACAAACCTTATTGAGTTCTATGACTGGGTGATGAGGGCCCTGGACCAGGGTAGGCCAGTGAACGTCCTCTTTCTGGACTTTAGCAAGGCGTTTGATTCGGTACCCTACAGTGGCCTGCTGGCTAAGCTGAAGGAATGGGGGTAGGGAGACAGTTGTTAAGATGGCTAGGAAATTGGCTCTCTGAGCATACTCAGAAGGTGGTGGTTGGAGGGTTAGCCTCATCCCCAAAGTGGGTTACTAGTGGGGTTCCCCAGGGGTCAATACTGGGGCCACTCCTGTTCAATGCCAATATCTCAGACATCAGGAGGGGGATCAGGAGTGAGATGAGTCTCTTTGCAGAGGACTCAAAGCTGGGAGCAGTGGTGGATGGGGAGGAGGGGAGCGTGGCCTTGCAGGAGGACCTGGAGGCTCTGGAAAGGTGGGTCGGGAAAATGGAAACTGAAATTCAATGTGGGTAAGTGCAAGGTTCTGCACCTGGGAGTCAGAAATCCAGGCCAGGTGTATACCCTGGGAGGAGACATGATTCAAGTCACGGAGGGTGAGAGGGGACCAGGGGGTAGTGGTAGATGTCAAAATGAACAACTCAGAGACCTGTAGGAGGGCAGCGGCAAGGGCAAATAGGATGCTGAGATGCATTGCAAGGGGGATTACCTCCACAAAGGCGGATGTGGTCCTTTCACTGTACAACTGCTTGGTTAGACCACACCTCGAGTAGTGTGTACAGTTTTGGAGACCACATTTAAAGAGAGACATTACACTTCTAGAGAGGGTCCAAAGGAGGGCAACCAAAATGATGTGGGGCCTGGGGGAGAGGACCTATGAGGAGAGGTCCAAGGATCTCGACATGTACACCCTGGAGAAGAGGAGGGACAGGGGGGACATGATAGAGGTCTTTAAGTTCATGAAAGGGATCAATAAAAGGAGGCCCAGTCAGAGTGCTCCAAAGGAAGGAGGGTGGGGCAACAAGAGGTCACGGGTGTAAGCTGGAAGGAGGCAAGCTCAGAGGGGAAAGGAGGAGATGTTATTTCACTGAAAGGGTGGTGGAGCCATGGAATGCACTGCCCAGGGAGCTGGTAGAGGTGTAGACTGTGGATGGGTTTAAGAGGGGATGGGACAGGTACAGGGGGAGGATAAATCTGACCAGGCCCAATACAGGTGGAACATCTGAGACTGGGGACAGTATGACCGGGCGGGGGGAGACACCAAACTTGGCCCTCAGTTCGGGTGCTGAAAATCGAGCAGACTCGAGAGACCATTAGGCCTATTCTGCTGGCATTTTAGTATGTTAGAATGGCAGTAAAAAGGCAGCTATTGTTGATTGGGGACCTGAATATACCAAATATTAACTTGTGCACCTTTGCTGCAGCCACATCCAAGAGCAGGGTCATTCTCGATGCTCTACGGGGGAGGGTGCAATCTTAAGACTTGGTACTCACCAATTGGGATGGAGAGTGGATCTCAGATTCAGAAGTGGATAAACATCGGGGAACAAGTGACCACCAAACAGTGTGGTTCACGATAAACACAGCAGTACAGTCAAGCCATACAAAAGTGAGGGTTTTGGACTTTAGGAGGGCTGACTTTTGCAAAATGGGAGAGTGCCTCAGAAAAGTACTAGCAAACGGGCAAGTAGGAAGGGTGGAGAAACAGTGAGAAAAAATCAAAACTGCCATTACAGAGGCAACAAGCCTTTGTGTGAAGCAAATAAACAAAACAAAATGAAGGGAAAAAACACTATGGTTGACTAAAGGCTTATCCCTCCGTTGTCCATCCCTCACCATGGCCCGTCATTTGACAAAGACACTCGGAGTACCACTAACTGGTCCCGTCTGCTACTGAGTCTCCTTTTTTCTCTCTTTCTTCTCTTTCTCCCTCTATCTCCTCTTACTTTTCCCTCCCTATCTTTCCTTAAATGCCTCTGATTATCTTTCTTTCTTGAAAAAATAATTATTGATTTATTACTGCCTTTGTAAATTGTTGAACAATTTTGTTATTGAACATTTTTTATTACTACATGTCTTGTTTTTTTATGTACTATATGACGTGGAACCTTTGTAAAAGAGCCATGGCTCAAAGGTATTAATTCCTAGACCAATAAACTAAACTAAAACTAAACAAAAGAGGTGGCAGGGAAGGTTAGGGAGAAAAATACAGCATTCAGGACGTATAAAGAAACACAGAAGGAGCAGGACAGAGAACTATACCAGTTAAAACAGAAGGAAGCAGGGAAGGCAGAATAGCAAAAGCCCAAACCGAGGAAAGGACAGCCAACTTAGTTAAGAGGGAATAAAACCTTTATAGGTACATTAGGAGGCGAAGAAAGACAGGGGGGAATAGTGAGGCTTACTAAAGGGGAAGGGTGGGGTGGGCAAGGGTGACAGTAAAAAGCAGGGATACTGAACGAATACTTCTGCTCAGTATTCACAAAAGAAGAGGAGGGGATATCTAAACCAAACAATAGAAGCACTCTGGATGGGGGTCGATACCAGTCCTTTCACAAAAAGAAAGGTTCGAAAGAACTCCTAAAACTGAAGGTGGACAAAGCAATGGGGCCTGACAGGATCCACCCCAGAATTCTAAAGGAATTAAGGGGAGAACCAGTGACACCACTGACTACCCTTTTTAACAAATCATGGGAGGATGTTGTGGTACCTGAGGACTGGAGGAGGGTGATTGTGATTCCACTTCAAAAAAGTGGGAGCAGGGCAGAGGCAGAAAACTACAGGCCTGTTAGTTTGACCTCAGTGGTAGGGAAAATGATGGAATCAATTCTGAAAGAAAGAACTGTTGAGTACCTAGGGCCAGAGGGGTACAGGACCCAAGGCAGCAAGGATTCACAGCAGGAAGGTCATGTCAGATAAATCTAATAGATTTCTTTGGCTGGGTGACCAAAGTAGTAGACCAGGGAAGGGCTGTGAACATGGCCTACCTAGACATTAGCAAGGCATTTGACACAGTCCCCCACAAAAGATTAATAAACAAGTTAGCCAGCCTGGGAATGGCTCCCAGGGTGGTAGCCTGGGTATAAAATTGGCTGGATAACAGGACGCAGAGGGTAATAGTAAACTGAGTCCACTCCGAAGAAAGTGGGGGTTACTAGTGCGGTACTGCAGGGTTCAGTACTGGAACCAGTCCTCTTTAATGTTTTTATAGGTGACATTGCATAGTGACTGGAAGGAAAAGTATGCCTCTTTGCAGACGGCACAAAGATCTGCAACAGGATTGATACACCGGGGAGGGGGGGGTGGAAAGGATGAGAAGGGACTTGGTAGAGAAAGGGACCTGGAAGTAGTCATATCAGATGACCTCAAGGTAGGTAAGCAATGTGAGAAAGCAGTAAAGAGGGCTGGGGAGATACGGGGATGCATAGGGAGAGGCATCACCAGTAGAAAACAGAAAGTTGTTATCCCTCTGTACAGACAGTTGGTGAGACCCCATCTGGAGTACTGCGTGCAGTTCTGGAACCCCATCGAAGAGGCAGTCCAGAGGAGGGCAACTAGAATGGCGCAGGGTCTGCACCAGAAACCATACAAAGAGAGAGACCAAAGGAGCTTAATATGTATACCCTCGAGGAAAGGAGGGAGTGGGGGGACATGATAGGAACTTTCAAGTACCTCAAGGGACTCAACGAAGGCCAAGATGATAGCATCTTTCAGAAAAAGAGATGTGCAAGAACAAGGGGGCACAATTTGAAGATAGAGGGGGGATGACTCAGGGGCAATGTGAGGAAGTATTTTTTCACAGAGAGGGTGGAGGACTCATGGAACGGCCTTCCTGAGGAGGTTGTGGGGTCAACAACAGTGAGGAAATTCAAGAACACAAGGGACAAACATAAGGAAATTCTAGTGGGGGGGTAGAAAGAAGTACGCTGATGGTTAATTAGGATCTGCAGCTTATCCAATAGGTAGGGAAATGGGCAGACTGGGTGGGCCAAGCGGTCCTTATCTGCTGTCAAAGTCTGTGTTTCTACGTTGTGCCACCATCACATTCCAAAACTACACTGCTGCCACATTTGGAAAGTGTGCATCACCGCCACATTCTGAAATTGCACATCACCGCCACATTCCAAAATTGTATGTTTCAGCCGGCCCGGTGGCTTGGAGGGTTAAGGTGCTGGACGCCACATCTCACACCAGGCTGGCGATCTGGGTTCAGGAACAGGCCTGGGTCATGGGGGGCCAGCAGGGGAGAGAGAGGATTGAGCGTCCAGAGGACTGCTCTCCTCTCCTCTCTCAGGGAGGAAGGGATTGCCATCCCGTTCGTCGATCTCCCTCTGGCAGTGGCCAGAGGAGATGCGAGTTGGTAGGCATGATGCTGACATATGCCGTTGTGAGGGAGGAGGTCAGAGAGAAAAAGTGGTGGAAAATGGAGCTGGCAAGCTTCGTGATGGCTCTCCTGCACCAGTCCAGACTCCCCGAGCATCTGGATTTCGCTCCGGGGTGGGGGAACGCCAACACCCTTCGCCTCGGCCCTGTCATGGCGGGGGGGGGACCGTGGGGGACTGTAGCAAAAGTCGGGCAATGAATGGAGAGCCGGAGACAGAGTCCCTCCGAGGGAGGGACCAGAGCAGGCTCCCAGGAGCAAAAACAAATAACACAAAAACAAAATTGTACTGTATGTCTCTGCCACATTCAGAAACTGTGTGTTCCTGCCACATTCTGAAACTGTGTCACCACTACATTCCATAATTGTGCATCCCCAACACATTCCAAAAATGCATGGCCTTACCCAAGGCCCCTACTTTTCTGCGGTATATTGGGACCAAGTTCTGTGGCAAGATTACCATTTGCCGCAGAATTTCTGCGGCGGTGGTTTGTAATTTCTGTGGTAATTCTGCGGCACTAGCGAACTACCACATCACAGTGTCAGCTTGTCATCCTGACTTCCTGTCCATGGCAATGGCTATAGCAATCAGGATGGGGGAAAGCACAGTAACACTAGTTCAAAAAATAACAGAATTATAGAAATCATTTTATGTCTAAAAAGGCAAAAAAAAAAAAAAAAAAAAATCTATCCCTTAAGGTCCTAGCCTAATGCATAAATGAAATACGTAAAGGGGACCCTTATGGGATAAATAAGGTATTTCTATACTCATGCTGTCTATACCACTCAAGAGGTTCCCACTGTGTATTTATTACATATTTGTATGCAATCTGTAACATACATACAAAATGTGTGTGTGTATCTAGTGAGAGAGATACTGTGTGTGTGTGTGTGTGTGTGTGTGTGTGTGTGTGTGTGTATATTTTTTTTTTTTTTTTAAATTTCCATGAAATTGTATCCTCATTGATAAGGTCCCTTTGAAAATGGAAAAATGGAATAAACAGAATACAGGAAATATTGCAAAACTAATTTTTCATGCCAACTCACTTCCCCTGACACACTATGTAACACCATCAGGCCATGACATGCATGTGAACCCATTGTGAGATAAAGCTCTCCAGCCCATCACAATGTGTCCCCCATGTGACAGAACACTGCACCATACCTTTCCAGGCTCAGAGCAGGGGTGCGCTCCCCCAATCCTCGTGCTGTCCAGCCAATTCCCAGAGCTCATCTCTGAACCTGAGTTGCCAGCACGGGAACACAACCTGCTACCCTCTGGCCCAACAGCTGGCCCTGCACACAACATTTCTCCATAACATTTAGGTGATTCTATCAACCAATGACAATATGTAATCAATAACCCTGGCAAAAATGTATACAGCGCAACTGTTTATTTAACAGGTCTATTCTTTCAACAGGTCTACGCATTATTATATTCCATTTTTCTGGGCAAAATTACTTTATTTCTCTTAAAAATGAAAGGTTAATTCATTTTACCAGTTATTCATTTCAGATGGCATCTCTGTACCTTAAAGGCACAAATAAGTGTGTACTAAGGTAGGTATGGACTTAAAAGGTCTATGCTATTGTCAAGGTTTTGTTTAAGTTGGCCCAATGTGATAACATAAGACTGAAAATTGTATTAGGCTGAGCAAATATCACCGTGCCTGGTGTGCTGTGACACCGCCTCAGGCAGTGGGAGCTGTGGTAGATAAGCAACTATTCATTTCTGTGGCAAAATGCAGCCATTTCATTAGCTAATGTATGATGTTATAGCACTGATGATATCACATTCTGAACACAGAGGGGATTGGATATAAAAAGAGGGGAAGGGAATCGGGTTCTATGGATAAACAGAAATACTGATAAAGAATCACCAAGAACAGTGAATTCTGTGGCACTGCAGAAGTTCTGCAGTAGGTTGCAAGTTCTGCGCAAAATTCTGCGGCCGCAGAATTCTAGGGGCAATGGCCTTACCACACTGTGTTTCAGCAACATTCTGAAAATGCATTTCTCAGCCACATTCCAAAACTGGGCATCCCCACCACATTCTAAAATTGTGTGTCCCAGCTGCAATCTGAAACTTTACCTTCCTGCTACATTCCGACATTACGCACCACTGCCAGATTGCAAACCCGCCTGTCTTTGTAATATTCTGAAAATGAGCACCCCCACCTTATTCCAAACTTGCACATCCCCAACACATTCTGGAAATGAGTGTCCCTGCCACATTCTGAAACTGTCCAAGCCACATTCTAAAATTGCAATTCCCTGCCACATTCCAAAACTGAGCATCACTGTCACGTTCCACAATTGTTCGTATCCACGACGTTTCAAAAATTAATTTCCTGGCCGTGCCCCATAATTATGCATCCTACCACTTTCCAAAAATGTGCATCCCTGAAACACTCTGAAATTGCATGTACCCCCACATTCTGAAACTGTGCATCCCTGCCACATTCTGAAATTTTTCAGTTCAATTCAATACTTTATTCGATCAATCAAGATAACAAGTAACTTGATTATTTTCAACATGTGCATAACAAAATAAGACATACCATCCACAGAAATACACAGACATAAATAACATTTAGTCCAACAATTTTAAAAACATTTTAGTATTCCTAGTGCATCAGTCGAATTTCGTCATCAATAGGAAAAAGAAAAATTATAGGTAGCTAATTCTAGTGCATTAACATGTGATCACAGAATGAAGGGACTGATGCACGTTCTAAAATTGCATATACCCCACATTCTGAAACTGTGCATCCCCACCACATTCTGAGATTCCGTGTCCACACCTTACTGTGAAATTGCATGTTGCCAACACAATTGAGAATCAAGTTTCCCGATGACATTCTGAAACAGATCATCACCACAACGTGCCGAAATTATGCACTGATGACATATTAAGAAACTGCGCTGTACTGCGGATGTCACTACTGCAGCACAAGCTGGAATGTCACTGTGCGGTTACCACTTTCAAACCATGACTCCAGTCGTGCTTCCTGTTCCTTCAGCTATGCGTCTGTCAACAAGCTAACTGGCCCAAAGTCTGTATTTCTTTATGTTCTGGCCCGCAGATCACAAAGCGGATCGGAGGGAGAAGAGCAACAGAAAGTAAGACCGTGTATTTTGTTTTTGGATTGCTGCACACTGTGACACAGAAAAACACAGTGACATTCAGCTGCTGAATGTTGAACAGTTCTCTGCAAGAGAGAAAGGCACTGGCTGTTAGGCATCACAGTACATAATATTTTAAATAAATATTTTAACTGTTGAATTTGAATCCAGGCTTGCATGTAAATTGAGACCATACGCTAGAAAAGACTGTGTAGGATTCTCCATACACAAACAAGACTGCAACAGAATTTTGAGGTTGCCGTAGAACCAAGGACCTCTCGAGCTGCGCTTTCATAGTCTCTGGTTGCCATGCCTTAGTTCTGTATAAAAATCAGCCTGATTAAAATCCTTGTTGTGCACATCCTAAACTGTTGTGCACATTCCAAAGTGCTGCTGTCCAGCACAGTTCAATGCCATAAAATTATAAATTTCTCATTTATAGATTTCATGGAAGGGTTACGAGTCAAACAGCGTTAGTCACTGGAGACTCGACACTTATTAGTAGAATACTGTAGTATCTGTTCTGACCGTGTGGTTATCAAGTGATTTCTTAAATGCTTCCATGTTGGAACTGTTGACCACCATTTCTGGTAGAGCGTTCTAATCAGCCACCACCTGCTGATTAAGCCACCCTCCTCTTCTGTTTGCTTTGTACAACTCTCCCTTTAACTGCTATTTATGTGTTCTAGTGTCTCTGTTAATTAATGTTGTTTCAAAACCTGCATATTCCCATAGATCATTCTCTTTAAATGCTTTGTACACAAGGCTCAGGGGTAATGTGAGGAAATTTTTTTCAAGGAGAGTGTGGTGGATGCATGGAACCGCCTTCCTGGGGAGGTTGCTGGGTCTAAAACAGCGGGGGAATTCAAACATGCATGGGACAGACATAAGGCAATTGTAGTGGGGGGGCTGCAGGAAGTAGGCTGTTGGTTAAATAGAATCTGCAGCTTATCCAATAGGAAGGGAAATGGGCAGACTGGGTGGGCCAAGAGGTCCTTATCTGCCGTCAAAGTCTATATTTCTATTTTAACCTCCCCGTAAGCGTCTGTATTCTAGCGAGTTCAGGTTTAATCTGCGTAACCTTTCTTAGTAAGTTAAATTTTGTACCCCACACCCAGCTGATTACTAACTACCCAGTGCTCAAAATGTACCTTTTAACTTGTAAAAGTGTATAAAAGTGTACAATTTAACTTCAATCATACAGAACCAAGAAATGACAGGGTATTAAATAGCCGGTATCACATTGCACTTTGCGCTGCAAACTGGACGCTCATGCAATGCATTCATTCTTTTTTAACATAAAATGTGATCCATCGTCTGTTGTAAGACCTCCGCTCTCCCATGTCAGCCCCACCACCCTCCCCACCCATATCCCTTTAGACTCAGACACTCACCCACAAGCTAGTATTTCTGTTGCAGGGTGCCGCAGATAGTACGTTAGCAGTCTCACTGCTGTGGCCTCGAATGCTGGCAATCGCTCCCAGCAGTGCTTTGCGATACTGCCTGTGGAAGTGATTGCTGGCATTCGGGCCACGGCATTAAGACTGTTAGTAGTATCGTGTGCCACTCTGCAACAGAACTACTAACTTGTGGGTGAGTGTCCATGCCTAAGGGGGCATGGACAGGGAGGGTGATGAGGTGAGATTGGTGGGGGAAAGATTTTGGCAGGTGACAGTTCCTGGAAAGCTGACATGGATGGTAATTTGGAGAAAGCAGGAACATGGAAAGCAAACAAGGAGTTACAGACTTTGGGTGAAGGCGGTGGTCTACAGCTTGTAGCCCCCATCCTGCCAGTTCAGGACATTTTTGTCAAGGTTTTCCTGCATTTGTCTACAGAGATGTGGTTTACAGCACTGCTGTCGGTGGTTCTAGCAAAGGGGACATAGGTGGGGAGGGTGGTGGTTCTGAGATGGGTGGGGGGAAGGTTTTATCATATATGGAACGGGGACTGTTATCAGCTGGTGCCTCATCAGATTTGGTGAAGTACCAGAAAGCAGTCTGCATCTCCCTTAAAGAAGTGTGTGTGTGTGTGTGTGTGTGTGTACCAAGAACAGCAAACTATTGAAAGTGTGAAGGAACAACGGCGGCAACACTTTAGAGCGACCTTGGTTTTGCCCCCATCCATGAGTTGTAACCCCCTAGAGTAGGAATTTAAAATAAGGGGGTGGGGCAAAGCCCCCCAAGAAAATACTTTCTGAACAGTGTTCGCGTGGGTTCAAGCGTCACAGACGGTCACCGTTATCAATTCGCCCTTTTGACATGGAACCGAGTGTGTGTGAGTTGGGAAGGTACTGAAACAGATGAAGCAAAGACAGAGTTAATTATAATAAAGGGGTTTATTAAGGTTAAAATAATTAAAAAAATATATACTTTTATAGACATTTTTAGCATTTTTAATTTTGCTAATAAAATTGAGGTAAGTGCTATGCATTCTCACAAATGATTAGAGCTTTCATATGCAAAACTGCAAATCCATTTTCCCAGCTTATTTAATATCCTGAATGGCAAAGGTTTTTTTGTTATTTTTTACTTTACTTGTGGGGGGGGTGCTTCAATGACTCAACAACAACAACAACAACAACAACAACAACAACAACAACAACAACAACAACAACACCATACTCTATCAAAGAAAATATGGGCAACCACAACTTTGGCATGTATTTCCATCTCGAGGTTGAGATCACAGCATGGACCCCTCGAGCTTCACTCTCAAGGTTCATATGCTGTGATCTCAACTCCTTGATGGAAATACAACCTTGTTGTGTATGGTTGCCCATAGAGTTGTCACGTCCGTTTCCACGCCAACCAGACATCTCATTTTGTAAATGCTGTGTAGGTTTCAACCACATGAAACACGAGTAAAAGCCGGCAATCAGGAGGCGAGTGAATTAAGCAATAAGGCATGAGAGGCGTTGGTTGTACTAGGCTTACCACACACCCAGCGCCTTCAGCCCCAGGCGTGTGGTAAACCTAGCACAAACAATGTCACTAGAGTGCCTTATTGCTTAGCAAAAGGGGAATTTACTGAATTAAAAAATAACTGAAGAATATAATGAAAACTATAATTACAGGTTGGAAAAAAAAAAAAAAAAAGTAATGCCAGCGGGCTAGTGCCCTGCCTTGTGGGACCAAACAAACTTGAGGGGCCCGGGCTCCGTTTAGATGGCGAAAGGGGGGGGGGGGGTTCTTTCCCAAATAGCAGTAAGTAACAGCACAGTGCCTCCACCCAGAGTGAGTACAGTGGGCCTGCTGTTTGTAGGGTACAACCCCCTGGGATGCTGTACCTACCCACCTCCCCCTCCAGTCACCCCACACACACACAGAATACCGTACAGCAGAGTAATACTCTATGATACATACAATTAATAGCCATCACTAGTAATATTCTCACCGACAGGTTTAACAGTAACAACAATAACAGTTTTATTATCAAGGAAAGGGGGGGTGGGCTATGCAAAAGCAAAAACAAATCAACAAGGATTTATAGGTTGAAACTCAGTAAAACATAACATCAACTGGGCCCACCCCCAAAGCAACACTATGCAAACAGCCTCCCCACTGGTGCCAGTGTCCCTAGAGAGTCTACTCGAGTACCCAGATTGAGGTGCAGGCCTGATCGTTGTCGCAGGTCGGCCGGCATTGGTGCACTTAATCTCAACAAGGAAACTTAACAACTGGAATGTTTCCACAGCACGGGGCAGGCACTGTGTTTGTGCACGGTTCTGACGTTCACAGCACAGGGCCTGAGCAAACTCTGCAAATGGCAGTTGTCTCTGGTGGTGCTGGGGCCTTGAACAGCAATGCTGGCGGTTGTAGTGGCTAACTATGAAGTCTGGCAGCTTGTCCCCTTCAGGTGGTTGCACGCTCTTGCAGCTTGTCACCTTTGGGCTGTTCCTCTGCGAACGCTGGATTAGGCCAGTCTCAGGGACCAGGGCCACACACTCACTCCACACAGCATGGCTTCTAAGTCTCAGGGGCAAGTGTTCAGTACTGCCTGACATTGACAGTACTGGGCTGACTCCCCAGACTGTCCTGAGTGGAATGCAGTCCCTTCTCAAAACAAAGTTCAAACAGTGTCTCACTCTCTGAAGGTAACAGACATAATTTGGTAGCAAATTTGATGTTTGTTTGTTTAGTTTTTGTTGACCGGGTAAGTGCACTAGACAAATCCTGCCTATTTTCAGGCACGACCCGGGGGAGGGGGCTACAGATGAATGCCTACTGACCTTGAACCAGATTAAGTTGTTGGTGGTAATTTTAGCGAATGAGAGAAATTTGGCCAGGACACAGGGGAAATTCCCATACTCTTTTCGATAAATGCCATGGGATCTTTAACATCCACCTGAACTACCACCATCCAGGCAGATGGGACCTCGGTTTAACGTCTCATCCGAAAGAAGTGCAGCACCCCTCTCATGCTGCACTACAGTGTCAGTACTGGGATATTAACCCAAGTGCCAGATGTGGGAACTGAACCCACAGTCCTCTGATCTCCCAGCCTCAGAGGCGACTGTGCTACCTACTGAGCCACTGACACTGGCATGTACTCATAGGCAACAGTGCAAACAATCTCTCGGCAGGATTCCACACTTCCTTGGTGGCAATCTCTTACACTTGCTGGCTTCCCAGGATGTAGGAACACAACAGGCCTTTCACGATGCTGTTCTCTGTCACTGGGCCACACTTTCAGCTCTGGATACTCAGTCGCAGTCCCAGTCCCAGCCCCAGTAATGGCTAGGGGCTGTACTGAAGGGCATCAGGTTATCTTCTTTTAACTGAAACTGGGATTCTGTCTCTCCCAGATGGTGGAAAACTTCACCAAGTCTCTCTGCACTCATTCACAGCTCCCCTCCTTCCTCAGAGGACATCAGCCACGATCTCCTGGGGCAGACTTCTCCCCAACCGCCTCAGGGGGAAACCCCAATCACAATGACAAATACAGCTGTCCATCACAGAAATTAATATGCATAGAGACTCCTAGTTGGATCACTGGTTATTACTAAAGGCACCAGGAACATCGTTCACACCCTCTACCCAGAAGTCATAGCTACAGTCCTTTGCACTCCTCGATTAGTGACTGGGCAATAAAGGGTCAGGGGTCACAAAGATGGCATCCATGTAAACTGTTTTAGCACACAAATGCCTCTCTGCTCAATACATGCAGCTGTGTACTGTTGTCCGGTTGTGGAATGGGCACTGATAAAGTCCTGGTCTGCCTGTCCTGGTCTGCCTGTCGCTAGTGCCGTAGTGCTAAGTCCCACTGCGGCAGGCAGAAACATTCACAAAGCAGCCTGCAACATTTAAAGCAACAGACAGATCCTAAACAGTGTGCCTAGGAATGCTGGGGATATCCTTATGTGTTTTCCCCGTCACCCCTTGAAACGTTTTGTTTATTTATACATAGACTGGCCACCCATGTTTAAAGTTGTCTTGTTGTGTTTGTTTGTGTCCCCCGCTGTCGTATAAACATCTTATTATCTTGTTTCTGCCTGAGGTTAGAATAATATTACAAATATTCTCGAGGTAGAGCATAGAAACTTAGTGGTGAATTCAATGTTACCAAGCCCCCCTCCCATCTGTCGTTTTGCATTGGCGCCTTCAGTTCTTGAACTTAAAAACTAAAACAAGGATAAGTAATAGTGAATCTTTAAATGAAGTAATAATTGCCTCCCAGAGAGACGCGCTGTTCCGTTTTTGTGAATTTCGGTACTTTTACCTCTCGAATGTGCGCAAGGTCACAGAAGTAAAAACACTGCAACCAGGAGGTAACCCAACCGTATGTTTTGTTAAACTGTTCTTCGAATAGTGAACAGGATGAATTTCTAGAGAAAGGAATTTGTAGGGATTAGAATGTTCTCAAGACAAACATTTCGTCCTCTGTTTATCTACTTGCTAGGCGTCTTCCCGAATTGCAGTGGCAGTCAGACGTTTAATCAGACACGTAAAAATAGCCGCTCAAGCCTTGGCATTTAGGAACAGTAAAACTATGAAAGAACCTGAAGGGTTGTAGTCTTTAGATAATGAAAATGCAAGAGGCTATTGATATATAAGCAAGCATATTCTTTTAAGTATTAGGCAGTTTTGAAGTGATTTACCAGGCAATGCAGAGTCTTCTATGGGGTCCCCCCTCTCTCTGATGTTCCTCCTAAGAGCCGGCCGGCCTCATTTCCATCTTATTTATGTAGAACTAAGTGAGAGGAGGGACTCCAGGATAGCTTACTTAGGAGAAACTTAATTTTTGTGTTTAGAAATATGAAATATCTGCCTTATATTAAGATGTGTGTAATATAAAGAAGTTTATAATAAAAATACATAAAGAAACTAGCAGAAGGGGAATGTATAAATGTAAGGTTTTGAATTTAAATGATTGACAGGTGGATGGACCAATGATAAGTTCATAAACCCCTTTATATTCAAGCAGAGAATGATTGCAAAGCAGAATCGAGGAGGGTGTTGAAGGCACAACACCCTCGGCCTAGTGCTTCATGGATGTTTAACTTAGAATTGCTGAATTAAGCCTTTTATTTTCCTTCTTCATTTTATTTGTTTATTAGAACGTTTACAGTCCGTTTTTATTTTGTTCCTGTTAAATTTATTAAAGCTTCTATTTTGAAAACAATTTCTGGTGCTAGCGGCCCATCTGTAATCCCACAACCCTTGACAAGTACACATATTTACAGTCTACTCAGTCACTTAACATACTTCTGTTTGGGTCCCATTAGGTGTGGCTGAGCCCCTACACACGCTTCGAGATCCCAGGAGTCAGAACACAGTCAAGCATGCCCTTTTATGCAACAGGGCAGGGTCATTCTCAATGCCCTATAGGGGGCATGCCTCAGACAGCTAGTGTTGGAACTCACTCAGGCGGCAGCAATCTTAGACCTGGTACTCAAATGGGGATGGAGAGAAGATCTCAGATCTAGAAGTGGGTAGCCATCTGGAAACAAGTGACCACCAGTGTGGTTCACGATAAACACAGCCACAGAGTCAAGCCATACATAAGTTGCATGGAGGCAGTATAGCGCAGTGAGGTTAAGGCTCTCCGCTGCAAATCTGGAGACCTGGGTTTGAATCCCACAGCCGCCTAGGTGCATACTGTGTGATCCTGAGCAAGTCACTTAGCTTCCTTGTGCTCCCAGGTTGCATCTGGAAACAAGATTCAGCTTAGTGTGCTACTCCTAGTTAAACACTGTTCCCATAAGAGAGAGTACTGGACTTTAGGAGGGCTGACTTTGCTAAAATGGGAGAGTGCCTCAGAAAAGCACTAGCAAACGGGCAAGAAGGAGGGGTGGAGGAACAATGGAGAAACATCAAAACTGCCATCACAGAGGCAACAAGCCTTTGTGTGAAACAAATAAACAAATCAAATTGAAAAAAAAAAAAAACACTATGGTTCTCAAAAGAGGTAGGTTAGGGAGAGAAAGATAGCATTCAGGAAGTATAAGGAAACACAGAAGGAGCAGGACAGAGAACTGTACCAGTTAATGCAGAAGGAAGCAGGGAAGGCAGTCAGAATAGCAAAGGCCCAAACTGAGGAAAAGATAGCCAACTCGGTTAAGAAGGGGGTTAAAACCTTTTATATGTACATTAGGGAGCAGGCTTTAGGAAGGGAAGGGACCATACTCTGGCTCCGTGGAACTGAGAGCCCGATCCCTTTCACTTCCCCATTCAGAGCACTGCCCCTGCACTAGCACGTTTTGTGATGTAACAGTCGCGAGAGCATGGGGGCGTGCTCCAGTGAGTTCAATAAGGCTTCGCTTTTAAAAACTAATTTTGATATTTTAATGGGCAGAGTGAAACTAATCAAGGCCAGTGCAGTGACCTTGATTAGTTCCAATTGGGCCATTGAAATATCAAAGGCCCTGAGCTACAAACCTGGCGACCTGGGTTTGAATCCCCCAGCACCCACTTGCATACTGTGTGACCCTGAGCAAGTTACTTAACTTCCTTGTGCTCCCAGGTCGCACCTGTAAACAACCTTTCAGCTTAGTGTCTCTCTCCTGGTAAAAAACAAACAAAAAAAAAATTAGTCTTTAAAAGAGAAACCCTACTGAAGTCACTGGAGTGCGCCCCTGCACTCTCCCAAGAAATACATCACAAAATGTGCTAGTGCAGGGGCGGTGCCCTGAATGGGAAAGTCAAAGGGATCAGGCTCTCAGCTCTATGAAGACAGAGTGTGATCCCTTCCCTTCCTAAAGCCTGCTATTAGAAATTTTTTTATCCAGGCTGCAAGTCGGGGGGGGGACACTGAAACTGACTTTTTACGTTTGCTTGCACATGCGCAAGAAATGTTTTGTTACACTACGCAGGATTTCGGAGGTGTGTCACTGCTGAGCCAATTGCAACTGAAGTTGCAAGGGGCTCGACAGGGCAGACCAGCAATCAAGCACTCTGGTCCTGACAGTACGCACTGGCTGCTGGGCAGAAACTTCATGTACTTGAAAGGAGTCAGGGCTCGAAATATAGCCTTTCCATATTTCCGTGGAAATACGGTCAGGCTGCTGGAAATGCAAAGTGATGTTCAGCATTTCCGTTTGGAAATGCTGCTGTTACCTTGGTGTAATTGTCTACTTTGCCTGGTGGTGGAGCACTGGTTCTCCTCCTTCCGTCGTTCCATTGGCTGCGTTTGTCTTCGAGAATCAGCATAGACAACATTTTTCCTCCGGTCAGCTCTGCGACTGAAGCTTGCCTTTGGTTGGGGCAGTGCTCTAATTAGCATAAGATGCCTGGACCTTTGCACAGTGCGACCAGCGTGACCTACTGCACCAACAAAGATTGGCTGGTCGCGCTCTCTTCTCACTGTGCCAACCACAATTTTCTTCATACTACGGTTGGCAGTGAGAGAGAAAGGAGGCGCTTTGCTCAGTTAGGAATGAGCTAGGCTAGTGCACTTCAATTTTGGAGAGACTGACTCAGAGTGAAAGAAACTATTTAAAACTACTGGAAGGGGGTTAAAAAAAAAACATACAACAACAAGTGCTGCAGTCAGTACCTGCACTCCCAAAAACAAAACGTGGGAAGACTATCGATTTCGGCATTTGCAGAGGGGTTAAAATGTGGCACTTGCTCAAAATAAATGAATTGGATGGCTGATTAAAAAAAAAAAAAAAAAGCTCCCTTTTGTGTGTAAAATTTGGTTTCTTGGCCCAAACGGAGCAGCTCAAAAAAATAACGATCTCATCTGAAACATATCAGTGTGTTAGAGTGGGGCAATCTAAAAAAAAAAAAAATCCTAAATAAGTCAACTACAGACACCTTCTGAAAGTAAAGGTGTTCCGTGGAGTCTTAACTGCACTACTGAACATTCATTGCCTTGACAACTTGTGTTAGTGCCGTTTTGTGTTAAAAAGACTGACTCGGGCTGCAAATAGTCCTTAGCAAAGCCAAAGGCTGCTGTTTAATAACAGCAGATGCCCCATTTAAACTGAATCACTGTTGAAGAGTTTCAGGGGAATCTAAAGTGTTACAGAACTAAATACACTACCTGCTGGCAAACTCTTGGGAACCTTAGCTGCAGTGACTTTAATAAAGCCTGTCTGTGACATTAACAGCTAGTACTGCAGTCTACAAAACAAGCAAGGACAATCTTAATAGATTTTTATTATTCTGTCTGAGCTGGAGTATCATACACTCTGCTTTACTGGCTCAGCTCAGCTCATTAACCTACAGTAAAGGGAGAATGTAGAGGAATTTGGGGTAAATTAAAAAGAAAAAAAAACTACAAGTCTCAGTCAAGTAGTTCACAAACAGCAACGATCAGTACCAAATAAAGTTAATGAACCACATCATGCATGAAATTCGGCTCTTGAATACATACGAGACACCAAGCATTGTGTCAAGTTAAACTATTATTTATGTGTTAAGAAACAAGTGAAGATACAGGGACAGCCAGTCCCACAGCTAAACGTTTTTGCATCCCTTCGAACACTTTATCAAAGCTAATGAATGCATCAAACAGTGCAGTATTTATAGTGCTTTCAATTAAAATCAATAGGCAAAAAGACAATATATTCTTTACAAACCACACGTTGGAATTTAAATAGATAAATTAAAAGAATTACCCCATACAAGGGCATACATACCAATACACCATGTAAATTGCACCCTAAAAAGATTTCAAATAGGACAGTCTTCCGTAACATAGGCAGCACCTTGTGGCCAGATGGGAAGCCTTCCTTCACATACGGTCAACATGTGTGTCAAGGCCTGACAGGGCTATGCACTGCATCAGGAGAGGTGTGCAATCATGAAAAATGGGAAAACCAGTAGCTTCTAGGATGAAGGATGATGCTCTGGTCACTGCAGACCCCCCACTGCTGACAGGTCCCCTTCTGCCACCAGCCATGCAGTTCCCTCAGCCACCACCACACCAGGGACTTACCCCAGAGCTTAAGTACACACTTGGATCCCCTCTCCCCCCACCATGGCAGGGCAAGAATGAGGCATACCATCAATACACCCCCATGACTCTCGGGAAGTTCGCATTCCAAGTGCCCTATTGATGGTGTGGGGCATGCCACAGCTAGCAATCCTACCCTGATGTCGGTCAATGAGTGTTGCAGATAACTCCCCCCGCCACCCTGAGATAGAAGTACAGTCACAGTGACACTGAATCCTCTCTCATCCCCGATGGTTCCTGGTGACCCGAGTTCGTTTTTGAACCTAGGTCCGATACTAGCATCCCCCTCCTTTCTAGTCCACTTATTTAACAAAAAAAAAAAAAAAAAAACAACTCTGCAAGCCATTCTAACAAATGGAATTTAGTAATACTGTCTACACAATTCTGCATCATCTCCATAGTGAGTGATGTCCCGGAGAATGAAACTACATGCTAATTAGAGATTTTTTTTTTGCATTCTTTGTTAACCTGGTAAGGCCTACTAGGCACAATGTCTGTTAACAGAGGTAACCTTGGAGCACATGCTCAGAGTCACAGTATACAAGTGGAGGTTGTGGAATTAAACTCGGCTCTGCTGGATGTGCCGAGCTCATTCACAACTTGTTACTCTAACCTGTAGGCTGTACTGTCAGCAATTTAGAGAATTATTTAAACTCTGCACAGTGGTCACATTTCACCATTGGCAAAACACCAGATTTGTTTCTTTGCCTGAAGAAAGCAATCTTCTTGAAGTCTTCTCCAGTCTTCTGGTTTACTTTTATCTGTGTAACATTATCTCTGTTTTTGTTTTTCATTTATTTAAGTTAGTTTTTGAATAACTCTGTGTTAGAGTGTTTATTCTACTCATTTAATTAAACTAGTGGTTTGTCTAGTTTCTGCTTGGTTCCCAGGAACTGGATAAGTCATGGTTTGACGTGGTTCCCGCCTAAGGGAATCCCCTGCTTTCTTTGTTTAAATTTAATAACTGGTTGTATTTTTATGTTTAAAGGGACATTGTTAACCCCATTAGGCCTCAAAGTGTTTCTAGTTAAAAAAAATGCCTGCTATGATTGGTTACATTCTGTAAAGACTGCTGGTGTCACTGGTAGCTTTATTCATATTCTTGCTTCTTTTTAAAAAGTGAAAAACAGACCCCACTATAATGGTGTTACCACAAAACAATGTGTTTGTTTACAGTCCTTACTCAGCTCCCACTACATCTTTCGTAGACTTGGAACACCCCCAACACAGACTAGCCACTCATAGTGCAGTGGGAGGAGGATAATAATGCTCTTGGTGGCTGCACTGTTTGGAGGTGTTCCTAATATTCAAGAAGTCTGTAAGTGTAGGTCAAGGATTTGAAAAGCAACAAGCTAGGGTATACAAGTACACCATCACCATGTATTTCAGATCTATTCAGAAAAGAAGTACATAAAACAATCAGTAACATAGATACATTTTTTATAGAAGGTAAGCAATCATAAAATGTAGGTTTTCAGCTAAAAGTATCATGATGCAGAAAGGGTTGAAAGCGTTCCTTTAAAATAGCAATATTTTGTTAATTTTGAAAAACAGAACCAAATTAAATGAAAGGCGCAGTCAGAAATTTGGCATGACTAATAAGACAAAAACTACGCCTACAGTATAGTTTTAAAATTGTAAATCTTGTTTTCAACAGCACCACACACACACACACACACACACACACACACACACACACACACACACGGGATAAATGTAACACTAAACATATTTTTTCAGCCTGGATTGGCAACTTAATAATTTGATTTCAAAAGGAGTGGGAAGTCTCTTGGTATTCACCTCAGGCCCCTACTGTGAAGTCACCCAGCTACCAACGTTGAGGTAGACCACCCATAAGCCGGGTCTCTATTCTGTACTGTATCTGCCGCAAATGGATTCTTTTATATTAGGTGCATCAGCCTAAAATTGGCTTAATTAAGATGTGGACCCAAGTCAATGTGCATGTGCCAATTTGCCCTACCTGCTGCAAAACATAAAGCCCCGCCTTGCTCTCTGGATTTGTTCTTCTCCTACCTGTTGCTAGGGTACCCCATGAGGGAGGTGCTGCACTGCTGAGCTGCCGTCTTTAGGATGAGATGTCAAACTGAAGTCCCATCTGTCAATGTGCATAGCAGCAAGTGCTGTAATGGCCTTTAGAGTTCAGAGGGCATTATTTGGCTTCAAGATACAGTATTTATTTTTAGAGCATTTTGCTATAAAGTCTGACTACCAAAAGAGAAGACCGCCTGGCCGACTCAAGTAGTTCTTTGTTTTTCAGGCTGAGAGGAGAGTTTATCAGAGGTAAGTAAGGCTGCCTTTTAGTTTTCATCATCATTTTGTTCTAAAATGGATGGGAATAGTGTACAGCACATATCTGTGCGACAGCCACATCATGCCTTGTAGTTTCAAGTAAAGCATGCTGTGTGCAAGCACATATTAACAGGGTGGGCGGTGGGCATACCACCACCCAGGGGTATGGATGCCCGATGCCACAGGCAGAGGGTCTTATAACCCTGGAAGGGCGGTATAGCCCATACCGCCCACCCTGGAAGTGTTGTCTTAGAAAATGAGGTTATATGTGGATTTTTATAAAAGAAAAAAAGAAATCAGAAAAATGAATAGAAAATGTTGTACAAATGTAATTAAACTGCTTTTGATAGTTAAGTAGCCCCTCTACTACTCTACTGGTATACTTTAATAGCAGAGGGTAGTGCAGTTTCTACAATCCCCAACACACACACACACACACACACACACACACACTCTCTCTCTCTAACATTCGCCAGTGGTCCATTTTATTTTAGTTTTTTTGTTAATTTGTTAGAGGCACCACTGCAAAGAATGCAGTTAGAGTTGTGTGAGAAACGGGGTCAGGTTGCAGCGGAGTTTTGAGTTACATCATGAGGCATGCTACGATCAACCAAGGAAGTGCGGGGGCTGTGCTGGACTTTTGTAAATTTAAAAAAAAAAAAAAAAATAGAGTTGCTTGTCTTTGTGTTAAGAGAAGGGTGCGCATCGGCGAGGTGGTAAGGGATGTGAGTGGCGGTGAGCAGACGGCATGCTAGTGTTCATAGTCTGGAAATGAAAACTGTTGTTGTTTTGGAGAAAGTTGCATCACTCAGACTGATACGGTGTATTGAAGATCTTTATTTAGACTATCATTTTGGTGGTTTCTGCGTATGTATGCACGAGAGTTGGAGCTTTGCCAGCTCAGTGGCTCTCTTGGTGACCGACAGAAAAAAACGGTGCTCTGCAGTTTTTGATTTTGAAAATGTGATCAGGATTTCTGTGGATAATGGGGCGAAAATGCCACGTTGTCCATTGTACTGTCAAATCATGACAGCTCAGGTGTGGATGGGGAGATAATAGAAAGAAAAGTAACTTTGTGAAAACAGGTTCATTTATTTCTTTTCTACTGGCTTTGCTCTGCTTATTTCAGCAGGGATATGCATTAGGTTTATAATTTTTAATTGGGAGAACGTCTTGTGGACTGGCATGTGGTCTCAGCTTTCGCTAAGCGAGACAAACAAAATGGCGGAGATTTGAAAATTAAATGAGGGTGTTTTAGCCTATTAGAGACCAGGCTGGGCAGCAGGATTGTGGTGATGGAGTTGGCTGGGCTGATACTTTTAATAGCCGGGCGTCTGTTGTCTGATAGATGCCCAGCTAGAGAAGTCCCTCAGCCAATCAGAAGCCTGGAATACTTTTAACCATTTTCTAAGTGGCAGCTTGAGAGAATGAATAATGGTGCTCCACATGTTTCTGATAATTTTGGCTAAATCAGCTGTGCAGGAATCTGGTGAAAATGTTGACCTATACTTTATTTTAGATTGGCACTTACCTTCGGACTTGTATGATACCCATTTTTCCACAATGTGAGTCTGCTTTAGTACCTTTTCCATGTTTGAAATAATAAAAGGAACACTCCTCTCAATATGGCCTGGGCCAGGTCTTCATCAATATTCTCAGCTGTTTTTGAACACCTAGTGTTCCCTAAGGTCAGGGAGCACTGCCTGTAACATGATAGTTCATTTTAGACACAACAGAAGTGATATTTAAACAACTGATGGACAACAACAGCAGAATACTGATGAAGTCCTGGTCCAAAGCCACATAAAAAGAGAACTCCTTGCATTATTTCAAACATGAAAAAAAGTACTAAAAGCAGCTTCAAATTGTGGAAAGAAGGGTATCATACAAATCAGGAGGAGTGGCAATCTAAAATTTCATAAAAAAGAATAGGTAAAAATTTCACTGGATTGTTGCAGTGCTGCTTTAATAGTGTACCAAGGATGTCAATTTCATTTTTATATGGTGGAAATGACTCGGGAGAGGAAACGTTTAAAAACTTCATCCCGTAGTATTTTGGTTCAGGAATGAAAGAAAAGAAAAATGTGCGTCTTAAAATTTTTGCTAGAGACTAACATTATTGTGGCTTCCAACTATGTTACCAGTTAACCGTGTAATTACTAACAATTACTACTGTATGCAGTTCTTTTCCAATCCCTCATTTTGTTTCCCAGGTCTGACTGGGACGTGTGGAGACAGTGTGTGTGTGTATAAAATTAAAGAAAATGCCACGAAGGGTTTTGCAATCAGGTGCTCTGAAACGTCGCATTGCGAAGGAGAAGCAAGATAAACTGCATTCCGTGTTGGCAAAGACCCCTTGACTCAGTCAATTTTTTGTGATTAATGCTTCTGCGTCAGCTGAAGTCCTTGTCACCCCAACTAGTTATCCCTCAGCAAGTGTGAATGCTACTATCAACTCTGAAGTATCACAGGCACATCCTGATGCGGAATCTGATTTAGAACATTTTGAAGACAATACTGTGGTTGTCCACCAGTGTTCTTTGACTGCCACTTCCACAAATGAAAATGATGATGACATGTTTTTGGGCCAGAAGGAGCCTATCAGCGATTCATCACACTCAATACATGATGAATGTGAATGTCGATCAACCGATCCTGCGGAGTGGTTGCCCATACGTTCCGCCACAATGGACTTCTGGATTGAGAAAGGACCAGACAGTTGCCAGAATAAGACTGACTCTGACAGTTATATGAAGTCAAAGTGCTATTACAACCCAACACAGAGACAGCCAAAGGGGCATTTCCGTTTCATGAAAAAATCACATGTTTTACGCCAGGCGGACGAATGGTGAGATGCATCTGCGGAAATGGATGCTATATAGTCCTTCAAAAGGATCTCTATACTGTTTCTTCTGCACGCTGATGACAAGCCAGAAAAATCAGTTTTCGAAAGTTGAGGGATTTAATAACTGGAAAAAAGCTGACGAGAGAATCCGCACACATGAAGAAAGTGACATGCATGGAGATTGCATTCTCAGCGTTTGCAACCGTCGCAAAGAATGTTGCCATGTTGACCGCAGTTTGGAGAAGCAGTGTCAGGAGAGAAAGCAGTATTGGCATGATGTATTATGTCGGGCAGTGGCTGTTACTCTTCTAGCTGAGAGAAGCCTGGCCCTCCGAGGAGATGATGAGATAATTGGATCAAAACATAATGGCAACTTCCTTGGTTGCATGGAATTGATAGCAAAGTTTGATTGATTTCTGGCCACACATATAGAAAACTTTGGTAATGCTGGTCGAGGAAAGCCTGCTTACTTGTCCTCAACTATTTTTGAAGGATTCATTCAAATCATGGCGAACCATGTTAGAAGCACTATTGTTAGAGAAATCACAATGGGAAAGTATTTTTCAGTATCTGTTGATTCAACTCACGTTGATCAGCTGACTGTGATTGCTCAGTATGTGTTAAATGGTGTTGCAGTTGAGCGGTTCTTGACTTTCCTGCAGATCAGCAGTCATATGGCTGAAGACGTAGCAAATACTCTGCTAGACTACTTGAAGAGTGAAGCCACTGACTTCATGGATTGCCATGGTCCAGTCTTACGACAATGCAAACAACATGACTGGACAATACTCTGGCATGCAAGCAGGACTCAGACAAGTGAACCTCCTAGCAATATTTGTACCTTGCGCTGCCCATTCTCTGAACCTAGTTGGTTCTAATTCTGTCGATTGCTGTGTCGAGGCAGTCAGCTTCTTTGGCTTTCTGCAGAAACTATACACTTTCTTCTCTGCATCTACACACCGTTGGTCAGTGTTGATGAAACACTTAAAGGAGAAAAGTGGCGGATTGACACTGAAGTCACTGTCTGACACACGGTGGTCTGCAGGTGCTGATGCAACCAAGGCACTCTGACAGCTATGCCGACATCAAAGCTGCTCTGGAGGAAATCACTGATGATGAACATCAGAATGGCACCTCAAGACATGAGGTAGACTCCTTGTCCCAAACAATGGAGTTAGTCGAAACAGCATTTCTTTGTGATCTGTGGAATACCATTCTTGTCAGATTCAATGCGACGACCAAATCTTTGCAACATAGCAAAATTGATCTTAAATCAGCTGTTGAATTACTGACATCTCTAGGAAGCTTTGTCAACACATTACGTGATCGTTTCGATATATTTGAAATGCAAGCACAAGAATTATCTGGCTCCTCTAATTACAGGACTGATCACTCAAGGAAAAGGAAAAGAAACACGTGGTATGACGACGTGCAATCTGAGGGAGTTGTTCTAACTGGCAGAGAGAAATTCCGGACTGAGCCCTACTTGGTTATAATTGATTGCCTCATTATGGCTTTGAAATACTGGATTTCGGCTTACCAAACAGTCTACGATCACTTCAAAGTTATAGTGGACTCTGACGTGTTAACTGATGAGGCAATACATCTTGAGGCTCAGAAATGAGCTCAAGAATGCCCCTCAGACTTGTCTGGGGAGGTCTTCTCTGGTGAAATGTCTCAGTTCATCAGCTTTGCAAAGGCAAGAGGTTGTGATTCACCACTATCTCAAGCATCACTACTGCATAATGAAGAACTGCAAGAGACCTTTCCGAATGTTTCTGTCGCTCTTCGCATGTACCTGTCACTGATGGTGACTGACTGCTCAGGTGAACGCTCATTCAGCAAAATGGCCCTTATTAAAAACAAACTGCGATCTACAATGCGAGATGAGCGTCTGAGTGCACTCACTCTTCTAAGTATTGAAAGTGATATACTTCGACAAATCAGCCTTGATGACATTACTGATACATTTGCAACTGCTAAGTCTCGCAAATGCTATGTTCTCCTAGCGTAAATTGATTATCTATTGGGGGAAAATATGATGAATAGAGAATGGGGTGACAAACAACCAAGTGTCAGGGGTAAGGATCCCATGGGCCCTTCCACCAACCAAAACAAGGGATTTTCTGGAACATAGCTTATTCTCCCTTTTTCTTTCTTGTCCTCCTCCTCCCTGCCTGGGGTATATTCCTGATAGTTACTAAATGCAGCACATGCCCCTGTGCACTATTCAGTCTAACTCTGCTTGGAAGTTGTTCTGCGCATGGGACGTGCTATGCACCTTTTTGGATTGACTACACTAGCTCTTACACAGGGTACATCCCTGTGGTTGCTGGAGAAGCTGACCCATTTTCTTGATGAAATTGTTTCTTATTGACTATGTCAGACTGTCTTGATTGGTATGCCCCTTTCATTCTTGTGTAACTAGGCTGTTTGCACACTACCTGTAAGGGTGCTGGGGTAGATGAACACATCTCTGCTACCTTGGACTGTGTAGTCCAGTCCTGCAAATCCATATTCATCTAGGTTCCCCTTTCTTCTCCCTGATGTACATACTGAGTCTTGTCTTCTTCTGGGGCCTCGCCACTTTTCAGAGAGGTTGCCCACATTCAGGCCCTGATGGGCCACTAATATAGGAGAAATACAGAGATTTTTTTTGTTGCCCTAGATATCTTCCATAGGGACTCCGACGTGGCCCAGTTCTGGCCCTTCTTTTGGCACCAGCAGAAGTGATGTGAGGCTCTAGCACCAACAGACCCTGGAGTCAGTGCCTTATCCCCATCGCCGTCCACCTCAGTGGCCAGTGAATCATCTTTACACTTGTCTTTGGCTGCCGAGTACTCTCTGTACTAGCAATTCTTTAGGCACTCCAAGATGTCACTTTCAAAAAAACAAACAAAAAAAAAATGGGACCTCTCCTGTTCTCAGAGACTCACTAAACAGTTCTGATAACTGCTATCCTAGCTCTACCCTTAGCTCCTTTAGTACCCTGGGATGTGTGTCATCAGGTTCCATTGCCTTGTCCACCCCGAGCTTAGCGAGCTCTTGTAGGAACCTTTCTTTTGCTAATGGAGTAGTACACACCTTCCGGACTCAAGCCCCCAACCCACCAGACCTCCCCAAAGTTTGAACACTGCCCTAATCCTACACTGTCTCACTTTGGAAATATTATATTTGTAGTAATATCCACCGTATGTTTACATATTCATATCCTGAAAGCACATACAAATTTGCACTATCCATATATGTGAATATGGAAACATACAATATATGATTTGAGACAGTGACATATATAGTATTTTTCCAGCATAAAAAATGTCACTTTTTACAGTAGGGAAAAAAAAAAAAAAAAAAATCAGAAAACAGTAAGGAAACCCCCTAAAATGCACCATTTTCAACCATTTTTTCAAACTTTCACGGGGGGAGGGGGAGGCATGCCCCCGGACCCTAGATTGGTTGGGGATTCTGACACGTCATAAACACTGCGTACGCATGGGCCCCCCAGAGGTCCAGTGCCCCAGGCCCCCCAGAGGCTTGATCTGGCCCTGGCTAAGGCCCTGTAACTCATTAGTCAGTTTTTTTGCTGTTAAGAACTAGCCCGTATTGAAAAGCCCACCCAGGCAGAGGACATATTTTGGGCCACCCTGCTGTGGATTCGAACAGAGGATTGTGGATGAGCAACCGTACACAACAAAGCTGTTGTTCAGTCGAGAGGGTTTCATGGTAACAAGAGACTTCGAGAGCGTAGCTCGAGAGGTCTTGTTAGCATGGAAACCTCAAGATAAAAAAAAAAAACAGCCTTGTATGTGTCTGGCTGCTCATCCACAATCTTTTATAGTGTATGGGCAACCAAGCGCTTAGCACGTTAATTCAGCACTCACTGCTAGCGAGGATCAGCAACACGCTTAAAGGGACACTGTCAACCCCCCTTACGTCTCAAAGTGTCCCTAGTTTAAAAAACACATTTTATGATTGCCAACATTCTGTAAAGATCGGTGATGTAGCAGGCAGTTTGATTCCGATTCTTTTTTCTTTTAAAAATTGAAAAGCAGACTGCCCACCATACTGGTGTTACCACACAAACAGGTTTGTTTACATTCCTTGATCAACTCCCACTGCATCTTTCCTGGACTTAGGAACACCCCCAACACAATCTAGCCACTCATAATTCAGTCGGAGTTTAGGTGGCTACTGCCTCAGAGTAACTGCACTGTTTGGAGTGCTTCTAAAGTTTATGTCTCCAAGGAGTTTGGGATTTTATCATATCAAAGCGATCGTCCGACTAATAGGGTCCCTATTAGTCGGATGATCGCTTTGATATAAAAAAATCTCAACACTAAGGGGTTTAAATATATTAGAAAATACCAGCCCCATAGAACTGAATGGGGCGCGCTCACACAGCCTTCGTTTTGTGACATCACAAAACAGTGCTGTGTGGCCCGATGTGGAGGCATGTTTGTCTAACCGGGAAGTCAGTCTTTTTATCGGCAGCATTATGATTTTCAAAATTACGAGGGATATAACTTTGCAAATTGATGGACTTTTTATGCCAAACGCCGGTAGCGCGATTCCAGTCAGATAAGGAATCGAACGGGCTAGGGGACAGTAGCACTGCTGAAAGTAGGAACTTGCTCTTTAATGAATTTTACAGAAGATAAGCAATCATAAAATGTGGGGGTTTAACTAGAAATAATATGATACAAAACAGGTTGGCAGTGTCCCTTTAGAAGAAGTGACCATGTTCTGTGTTGTGCTGCAATAGTGACGTTGCTAGTGCAGCAAAACATCCTCACGTCGCAACACAACAAGGCTATTCTAGGTATGGATTTCCACGCTGGACAGCGTTCCACCATACACTATATGTAACCCGGGCGCCGTGCACCAATGGGCTACTACCCCGCCTGATGACCACAATACAGGTGGAGGGGCCTGGGCTCTGTTTCAGATGATAAAAGGGGTTTGTTACCAGAAGCTGAACAAAAAAGTGTGGTGCCTCCACTCAGAGTAAAGTATAAGTGGGTCAGATGCTTATGCCTGTACAACCCTCTGGGATGCTGCACCAATCCACTGCCCCAACCAGCGGTCCCACACATGGATTATCATACAACAGTTCAGCTTGCATGAGGTTGCACAATTACTGGTGAATGCCAATAATATGCTGACACTGGCTACCCTTACCAACGGGATTTTGAATATTGCAGGTATCCTCAATATTCCAGCAAGGAATAGTTGGTAGCAACAGTAATACACGTTACAGTTAGACACAGGAAATTAGCACTCTGTAATAATATGCTTATGGACAGTGTTAACATTAATGAGAAACCCATTTATTAGGGGAATAAACAGTGTGGTAAAGGGGTGCAAATTAAAGGCTGGGTAATTGCATAGGCTTTTGGCTTGGTAACACATTAAAACACAGAATTAACAGTCCAAATGAACAGTCCCAGCTATCTTCTCTTGGTACCCAGACTGAATCATTGCAGCTGGTTGGCCGGCATTGGTGCATATAAACAAATTATTTGAATTAACTCTTTAATGTTCAGTCACTTTTGCAAGTTAAAGAACAAATGGCGTGACTCTTTGGCAAACTGGTGTTTGTAATCTCAGGCCCAATGGCCTGCAAAACACTTTAACCACAACTTGAAACAATTTGTTACAGGGCTAGCCCTGAATTTACTCACAACTCTGCAAATCTTCAGCCTCTGAAGGGTAGTCAAGATGCAGGGGTCGAAATTAACTTTTTTGGCCACTAGCCAGCTGGGCTAGTGACTGGAAAAATCCACCGGCCCAACAGGATCTTCACCGGCCCGGCACAAAAATGACGAGCAATTCATTTTTTTACAAGAAAAACATGTTTTATTGTAGTACAACAACTAACACACAAAAAAACAGCTGAAATACCCTCTGATCACAGGACTGCCCTGTCTGCCGTCTCTCTGTAAAACAACACCGCCTGATGCTCAGCTGTCCTGGTTTTAATTTGCTGCTACAGCACTCTCTGCATGAGTCCGACACACTCAGGCACAGCAGCAACACCAGTGAGCTCACATCGAATGGGGAGAAGAATGCAGCACAGACGTCTGTTGTGACTGTCATCTGTCACCATTAATTTTTTTATGCTAAGCTCTGCTGCCACTTGCTCCTTTAATTTCCGAGTGCCTCCAAGTGCTCATTGTGCTTGCCCCCTTCCCCAGCACCGACACCCTCCAGTTGTGGCACTGACTAGGCAAGGCACCTTTTTAGCCATTTGGCAAACCTACAGAGCAGCCACCAGGAAGCACTATCAGCAGGACCATCCCAGGATCGAATATGAGCAGCAGCATGTTAGTAGCAGGATCCCCCGGCCCTCAGAGTCTCTTATCTTACCAGGCCTTCACATCACCACTTTGCTGGCTTGTCTTTCGATCTGGGCAGCGTATTCTGGATCACAGATGTGACTCCCACAACTCCAGACTCCATGAACAGAGGGGACGCTACGTTCTGCTCGACCATGCGGACTCCCGGCGACCCGAAGCTGATGGCGCCTACAGTACTTTGTCTTCCCTCAATACTGGTGTCTTCATGTTGACAGCTCCTCGTCTCACGTGGTTTGAGCTTCTTAAGCATTCGGAGCTCACTTCGACAATTTCCGACGACGGCCAAGCATCCAGGAGCTTGACTCGGCTATTTTCGGCGGCGGCACCCTAGCGGCAATTACAGGAACTGCAGCCCCAGTCACAAGCTGGCAGAGGCACCCAACGGGTGCTCAAGGGGGACAATTTTAACCACCCGAGGTTAAATCCACCCACAGTTGGCGGGCGGGTGGGTGCCAGTTTCAAACCCTGAGATGGATGGCTCCCTAGGGCAGTCTCAAACCTCTGAAGTCTCAGTTTCAGGCTTTTGGGTTCTGCAGCAGGAACCAGCAGAAAGGACCAGGGCTGTCACAACTCACCCCCACGTCTAGGCATAACCCCTAAGATGGCCGCAAACCACTGATGACTGTTGCATTAGTAGCCGACTCCCAACGCTGGTTCAGATGCCGATACAGCTTTAGCTCAGGATACAGTCTCTGATACTTCAGATCAACAAACTGGATACAGTCTCTGCATAAACAGGCTTTAACAAATTCACTCTGGACGGTTTGCATAGGCAGTACCTTTTTGGCAGGTGTAGCTGTGAGCAACACAGTTCTCTGGCTGTAGGAACCACTTGTACAGGTTGGGTTCCTGAATTCAACTCTGGCAGTTTGATTCAGGATTCACCCTCTGGCTCTAGCTGTACCAAACAGTCTCAGACACAGCTCAGGCAAAACATCAAAATGAGCTCAAACAGAAAAGGCAAGGCAAATTTTATTTAAAAAGTTGCCCATCCCGGAGGCTCTGGGCGCCATACAAAAAACAAGACAATTTTAACCACATATTAAATACAATAAATTAAATCACACAATAAAATTAAGAAATGAATAATAAAAACTGAAAATAACTACAAAATAAATAACTAAGATAGCCTGGGACAAGATTAATTCACAGGTCAGCCAGGACAAGATTATAAGACAAAGCCCGTGAAGGCCTGATTATACAGAAACGTCTTGAGGCAGGCTTTAAATACCTCTACTGAGGGAGCCTCTCTTACAGCTGGAAGTAGCGAATTCCACAGGATGGGGCCGGTGACACTGAAAGCTCTGTCACTGGCAGTTTTTAACCTTGTCCTGGGAATCGCAAGGAGGCCCGTACAGGAGGAGCGGAGGGAACGGACCAAGACAGCAGGAGTAAGAAGGTCCTTCAGGTAACTAGGGCCCAGGTCATGTAGGGCCTTAGCCCTTGCATGGCCGCGGACTGATATATCAGTCCAGAATTCCTATACATTCTAATTCTGTAGACAGCCTAAGGCTTAAAGGTGAGTAAGTCCACCTTAAAGAGGACCCTCCACCTGACTGGCAACCAGTGCAGCTCACGCAGCACCGGAGTGATGTGGCATTACTTAGACTGCCCCGTCAACAACCTGGCGGCTGCGTTCTGCAACAGCTGCAGCCGATGGAGGGTACCTCCAGAGACCCAGAGACAGAGTGCATTACAGTAGTCAAGCCTAGACATCACAAAGGCATGCACCTAGGTGGGAGGGAACTAGGGGCTTTATCCAGGCAATATTCCTCAGATGGTAAAAGCTAGTGTGAACAGCGAATGACATCTGAAATTCTAGTGTCAATCCGCTGTCAAGGATAACGCCAAGATCATGCACCCTAGAGGAGGCCTTCAACAGTACCGATCCAAGGAAAAGCCCCATCTCTGCACCAGAGGCCATCCTATCATGCCCTTAGTTTGAGTCCACCACCAGTATCTCCATCTTATCGGGGTTAAGTTGCAACCAGCTGGAGGCCATCCAGTCACTGATCTCAGCAAGGCAGGTGTTTAGCACATCCACAGCATTGGATGTCCCAGGGGCAAAGGAAAGATACAGCTGGGTATCATCAGCATAGCAATGAAAACCCAGGCTGTACTTTCTAATAAGCTCTCCCAGGGGCAGCATGTACATGGCGAAAAACATCGACTGCAAGACCAAACTCACGGGTACTCCACATGACAAGAGGCTAGGGGAGGAGGAGAACTTCCCCATCACTACCCTTTGCCTCCTGTTGGTGAGGAAAGACTCAAACCAGCAGATGACAGTGCCAGCAAGTCCGCAGAATTCCCTCAGGCAGTCGAGTAACAAAATGATGTCAAATGCTGAGAAGAGATGAAAGGAGAACAAGAACCGACCCCCCTCCTCAATCCCTTGCCCTCAGGAGGTCACTGTGCATCCAAACTAACGCAGTTTCTGTGCTATGCCTTGCTCGAAACCCAGACTGGAGGGGCTCATATAGATCATAGGCCACGAGATGCTCCTCAAGCTGAAGCACCACAACCTTCTCTACAATCCTACCCAAAAATAGAAGATTGGAGATGGGATGGTAATTTGCCATGACGTCAGAGTCTAAGGATGGTTTCTTCAGGAGGGGTCTCACCAATGCCTCCTTTGAGACATCGAGGAAGACCTCCTCTGACAAAGAACACCAGACAATCAAGGCAGACACTGGGACAATGGAATCAACACATCCCATCAAGAAATGTGTTGGCACCTGGTCCAGTTCACAAAATGTGTGCCTCAGCTTGCAAGCCAGCCCAATGACCTCAGCCACCTCCACCGGTCTAAACTCATCCCAACAAGGCAGAGTGCTCTCTGGACACCCACAGCAACCACTGTCTGCCATGATGTGGCTTGCTGGCACAATTCCTTGCCAAACTGCAGACATCCTGTCCGAGAAGAACTTGAGCAAACTCTTAAGCTACCTCTCTCACTTGAGAGCCTCAGCAGCTGCTGCAGATATTGGAGTTTAAGCAGACCACTTTATAGGCCTCCAAACTTTCTTTCAGAGCACACAGTTTGAACATCCTCTCTCTCTCTCTCCCTTGAGGCTCCCTCAGAACTGCACTGTTCAATCGTCCCTCCTTAACTGAAGAAAACACAATATTGTAATCAGATTGGCAGATGAGGCTGTCAATCACAGTTCTGGTGTTCTGACTGGCTACTCGGAAGGCGCTAAGCACACAGTCCTCTATTTCTCCCAGCAGCCATAGCCAAGGACCCCTTAGGACCTTTTGAGTTCTGACTGTCTGGAAGCGAAGGTCAAAGTAACAAGATGACTGCCACAAGACAGATCGATAGTAGTCTAGCTTTAAAGTTCATTTTTATAAACAATCAGTTTAATTTTAAATGTAAACATTTACAGCATTCAGAAGAGCTCCCTCTGCTCTATTATCCGGTGCAAGAGTGGAGTTGATAGGAGCATTCACCAGCCGGTCGTGAGCTCCAGACTATTTGGACCCAGCACAGGCTATGGGCACTATATACAGGTTCTGAGCTTCCTAAAGCTACAGTGCAACGGCACCAGCTCGCACATTTGTGCAGCAACCATCAACACAGCAATACTTTACATGAATTTAACCTCAACGCTGGATGTTACCCCATGTTCAAAAGCAAAACACAGGGCTGGAACATGGCCAGACGCAGGGCAAAGGGGGTGCCCCGGGAGATAACTTAAGGTAAGCCCCACCTATTTGGGGGGAGGGGTACATACATATAGAAGGTGTTGGTGCCTTTGCTTCACCTTGCACATACTCCTGGACTGTCAATGGGCCTACCACAATAATTCAACACCTGCGGGTATGCAGGAACTTTAGGGAGCTTCCTGAAAGATATGGGGATGGCTGAAAAGCATCTGTTCAGGTTGGGAGTTATGACTTGCACAGTGCTGGCTTGCTGCTGTGTTGCTAGAGCTGGAGTCCTGTCTGTTGCTGTTCACTGTAACCTCATCTCAACCTTTCCTCCCTTGAGCCTGACCTCATTTCTCCCAGGAAATCCCTTGTTATTTCTTGCATTTTCCAAGTTGTGTACAGTGTCTCCACTGCTTAGCACTGTTATCAAGGTGGGTAGATCTGCAAGGTAATTTAACTGTAATGATTACCTGGGGAGATGGCCCCAGTGCACTTTCTAATATTTACAAGCAGGGTGGGACAAATCAGGTAGCCAAGTGGCCAATGGCTACTTACAAAAAATTGATTTGGCTACAAGATTTTGAAAATTACTGACCAACTTGACTACCTGCCTACAAAGTGATTTTTGAGCCCTTAAAAAGGATGACCATTACAAATTTTGGTTTGGCTGCCAGATTTTGAAAGCTAGTGGCCAAACTGACCACCAACTCACAAACTGATTCATCCCACTCTGTTTACAAGGAGTCACACTGGGTGAAGGCACAATGCTTACTGACATATGGCAGCTCCTGTACTTTGCACAGTTAAATCTGAGAAAGCTCTTTCTAATTTTCACTGCTGTGGGCAGAGCCTACAGTCGTTTTGCCAGCTGTTGCCTTAAAACGGCCGATCGTGGCACCTTCCATTGGACTTTTTGGAAGTATCCTTCTGAAAGTCCAATGGAGCTTGTAACACTCCGCCACAATCGGCCGCTATGGAGTAACAGCCGCACTATTTCGACTGTTACATCTGCATACTGGGGCAAGAACTGCGCATGCGCGCCTCGCAGAATGTCATTCACTGCAACTATGCACGTGTGAATGCTGCACATGCGCAGTTGCATCACTGTTGGCTGGCGGCACTCGCTCTCTGGAACTCTGAAAGCTTGTCACAGCCATATTGGCTCCAGCTAGAGTTTGTTACATTTTGTTACAAAATGGCATTTCAGAGGTGTGTCACTGCCGCTACACCACAAGCAAACGTTTGGCATGGACAAATGACTAGTAACGTTTGGCATGAGGCTGATTGATCCAAATTTAGAATTCATACAGTTAGTGTACTGCCTAAAACTAATATTAGTTTTTAAAACCAGTCACCCATTACCTTTTATATCTCAGGTACTTTTTTCTTCCCTTTGGCTGGTTAGAAGACTGTTTATCTGATGTTAGGCAAGGCAAGGCTATTTTATTTGTAAGGCGCCCAATCCCAGAGGCTCTGGGTGCCAAACAGGAATTATAACAAAATATAGTGAAAAACAGCATAAATAAATAAAACAATAACAATGCATAAATACTAGTATATCGAATTAAAATAAATTTAAAGGCTTTCAGATGGTCACACAAAGGGACTAGCACAGAGTGGATATAGAAATCTGGAAAAGCCAGAACAAAAAGGTGGGCGTTCAGCCTCCGCTTGAACACCTCAGCCGAGGGAGCCTCCCGGACAAGAGGTGGTAAGGAATTCCACAAAGTCAGCCCAGAAACGCTGAATGCACGATCTCCTGAAGTCTTGATCCGAACCCTGGGAATGTGCAGGAGGCCCCTCGAAGAGGAGCGGAGGAAGCGAGCAGAGGTCACCGGTGTCAGGAGCTCTGACAGGTAGCCAGGACCCAGTCCATATAGGGCCTCAGAGGTGAGAAGACCCACCTTGAAAAGGGCCCTCCACCTGACCGGCAGCCAGTGCAGAGCCCGCAGGACCAGGGTCACATGACTGGACCTTGAAAATCCCGTCAGTAACTGGGTCGCCATGTTCTGCACTAGCTGAAGTCTGTGGAGGGTCCCAACCATGACCCTGAAGTATAGAGAGTTGCAGTAGTCAAGCCTGGAGGTCACAAAGGCATGCACTATCATCGGCAGGTCCTCAGACAGAACGAGGGGCTTAATCCGGGCAATGTTCCGCAGACGGTAAAAACTGCTACTAACAACAGATGACACCTGCTCTTCAAAAGTCAATCTGTTATCAAGGATCACGCCAGATTTCACACCCTTGGGGAAGCCATCAATGGAGCAGGACCCAGGAAAAGCCCTAAATCAGCTCAGGTGGCAACCCATCATGTCCGTGACCAGGCTCGATCACCAGTACCTCTGTCTTGGCCGGGTTAAGTCTCAGACAGCTGGAAGCCATCCAGTCATTGATTTTAGCCAGACAGTTGTTAAGTACATCAACAGCTCCTGATGATCCAGGGGCAAAGGACAAGTACAGCTGGGTATCATCTGCATAACAGTGAAACTCCACGCTGTTCTGTCGAATGATCTCACCCAGGAGCAGCATGTGCACTGCGAATAGCATCAGCAACAAGATCGAGCCCTGTGGCACTCCACAAGACAGGGGTATTGAGAAGGAGGAGAAATTCCGCATCATTACCCACTGCACCCTCTTTGACAGATAGGACTCAAACCACCTGATGACAGTACCGGGGAGTCCACAAAACTCACAAAGCCGATCAAGAAGCACAACGTGGCCCACAGAGTCAAATGCTGAGGAAAGATCAAGGAGAACAAGAACTGACCTGTCACCTCTATCTCTGGCACTGAGCAGATCATTCTGCATCCTCACTAGAGCTGTTTCTGTGCTATGTCTAGCTCGCAAACCCAACTGAAATGGCTCACATATGTCAGACGACACCAGGCGATCCTCGAGCTGATGTGCCACTAACTTCTCAACAACCTTGCCCAATAAGGGTAGGTTAGAGATAGGACAGTAATTCGTCAGGACGTCAGGGTCAAGGGAAGGTTTTTAGAGGGCCTCCTGGCGCTTCTTTCAAAATGTGGGAGGTCCCCTCATATCGAAACCTGGCAATCCTGGCGAACACCAAGTCGACAGCCTCGATACAACCCATTAATAAACGCGTCAGGGCCGGGTCCACTTCACAATATGTGTGCTTCAGCTCTAAGATCACCTTAGTCACTTCAGACACCTCCACTGGTCTAAACTCATCCCAAGCAAGCAGAGTGCCTCCAAGACCCCCAGCCCGACCACTGCGAGGCAAACGCCTCCCTGGCGGGATCCCCAATCGGTTGGCCAACACTCTCTCGGAGAAAAACAAAGCAAACTCCTCACACAAGGTGGATGAACACGCTTTTCTCGGCTGCAGAGAGGCCGAGTGAAGAAGCCTGTCTACAGTCTGAAATAGCTGAGATGGTCTGTTTTTCACTGCAGCAACTTCCCTGGACAGGAATTCTGCCTTCTTACGGGAAATTGCCCCCTGGTACTCCACATAGTGAGCACGCAGGGCCAGCCTACCAACCTCCAGCCGGGACTTCCGCCAGCAACACTCCAAACTCCGACCCTTGATCTTCACTGCCTTGATAGTAGGTGTGCTGTGTGCAACAGCACTCTGTCTGACAGCTGAGATAGATAGTTCTGTTCCACCCATTACATCATTAGCATCGTGATATTACTGCTGCTTAGGAACAGCTACTCAGTAGCTGCCAGGTCAGTCACCTGTGATGTCACTGTCACTGTCAATGGGATCACAATGCTGATGTTGTAGTGTTTATTTATGTTTTTGATAACCAAATAAGAGAACTGATCCAATGGACCATTTTCAGCCGAAGAGTGGTAACAAGAGTTGACAACAAAATACATAACATGGGTAAGATGCACTATACTTCCGATAAGACAACTTTAGAAGTACATGAGAACACATGAAAGAGCAACATTACACCATGTGGTCAGGAACTCGAGACAATATGTTCCGTGATCAAACACAGATAATACAGTCTGTGATTGCTACAGGAGTGCAAGTTACCCAACATGCAATAATCTGTCTAACGCAAAGTTGGCTAACTAATATAAAGTGATGCAATACAGCACAGAAAAAAACATGGGGAACAGACAGAACCAAAACAGACAGAGGGGGGACTAGAGACATATATGTCAGCCGATAGGCTGACAGCTGTTCCACACATTCAACCCAACATTATCACATAAAAAACCTTCTAATGATCAAAAAGAAAAAGAAAAATTCTTCAGAAATAAAGTTGCAACTAACTACTTCTTAAAATTTGTATCATTTTCCTGTCTGTTTTGGTTCCAGTAGCTCTTCAATAATACTACAGTTTTTTGGCTTGACTCCCTCTTTAAACTTATTCTTTAAAATAAGCAAGTTTGTAGAATGTCTTCAAAATTTCCTGCTTCCTGATAGGCTAGGCAAGTTCTGAGACCCAGATCTTCTTGTAACCGCACAGGTTTGAATAAATTCAGGCAGTGGGATTTTGAATTTGGACAACTCACATACAGAATTCACGAACCACTTTACATAGAAACATAGAAATTGTCAACAGATAAGGACTGCTAGGCCCATGCAGTCTGCCTGTAGGCCTATACATTGCATGTGGCCACTGACCCTATGTGGTCTATTTGCTATTTCACAACAAAACTATGGAATGAATCCCCAAACAGCCCGAATGTATTGACAGACCTTTTTCTTATAAGAACGAACTATATTCAGCAACACAGCACTCTCCCCTCCTATCTTGCTTCTTCTCACTCTCCCCCCTCCTGCCCAAGCCCTTAGATCCTCTGACTCCAGCTTAATAGCAGTCCCTCGACGATCGGCCTCTGCAGGTCAGATGGCCTTCTTGCATCGCTTCCCTAGACTTTGAAATGCCCCCCCGGCCCAGATTCGCCACTCTCCCCCTCCTCCTACTCCATCTCAACAGCCCTACATAACGTCTAGGTCAGTAAACTGTACATTCTGATTCGCATGCTCGTGCTTTTGCCTAACCCTGCTCCCTTTCCCTTTCCAAGCAGGTTTCAGTTCCATCCCTTATACTGCGCCTAGCTCCCCCGTCGCTTCCCTTCCACTCCCTGTAGATCAATCCCTACCCTACCCCTTTCTACCCCCCGTTCGATCCACTTACTCCCACTCTCTCCTCCTGCAAGCTGGTTATATGCCACACCCCCTGTGAGAAAGCATGTCTCTAACAGCTGCACTTATTTATTCACAGGTGTTTTTACTGTATTGCACTTGTTATGTACATGGTTTCGATTTGTACGTAATCCTTCTCTTGTGCGTACTCTGCACATGCTCTATTTGTATATTCGAATTTAATGTTTGGATTGTATGTATCTCTTTCCCCATACCCATTCCCCCAGGATGCACCATGAGACAAACAACTTGTTGTTCAGTGTGCCCTTCCTGATGAAACATTTCAATAAATGAATAAAATAAATCAGTAACATAACGGGACCCTTTTATCTAACTGCCCATTATATATGCTTATTGTCCATACTATGAATTAGAGTGCCTCACTGCCTCCTGTTTTTTGTGCTACAACTTTCTTAAAGCAGCAGTGCAGCGAAACCGGGCAAAACATTTGACCCTACCTTTTCCCCCCACTAAAAAAGATCCCAGTCCAGGCATCTTCCAATTTTATTTGGTGCTAAGAATTTCTAGTTCCACCAAAATATGAGTATTTTTATAAATCTTTTAATTTAGATTTTTCTCGGGGGGAGAAAATGGTCAACATATCTGGCTTAGAAATAGGATTGTAGGCCTGGCAAGGGTTAGGATGGAGAGAAAAAAAAAGGTGCACAGCATAAGAGGTACAGTACCTAGAACAGCAGACAAGACAGATACATTAATATTTGTATTAACTGTAGCAGAAACAAGCTTTTTGTAAAAACATTTTTTCACAGCACTGTTGCTTTAAAAAAAATAGTCATCAACAATACAGGCTCACGCCCCTGCAATGCTTACTCTCTGCTTAAGCCTTTTAAGTAGTTGCTGCATTTTTCTTGTACCACAATATACTTTTTTTAATAAAAAAAAAGTCCGTGACCTGGAAGTATGGCGGATGCTGGGGAAGGTCCATTATCTGTAAAGGCACAGCGTCACCCTCACTTCAACACATAATGTACTAAAGCAAGTGGTGCAGCGCCGCTACCTTTCACAGATAATGGAGCCCCCAGCATTCGCCATACTTACGGTTGGACTTTCCTTATTAAAAGAAAGTATGTTGCGGCACGAGAAAAATGCTTATCTACTAAAAAGGCTTACAGAGGGTGTTTCACTTTATGAGATGGAGTCTGTATTGTTGACTGTTTTCCTTAAAGGAGAACAGTCAGCACTAAGAGCCCCAGACCCAAGTGTGGGGCTGCTCCCAATTTGCACTTTGTGTGCCAAAACATTTTTCTTTTCTTTTTTTTAACTTACTGTTTATTGTAATGTACAGTATCAGACTGATTCTAGTGACTTGTAAGCTAACATTTTCCGTAACTACAAATTCCAGAATCCTTAGAGCTGAGGAGAAGTGCTGCAACAGTGGGAGACTCAAAAGCTTGCAGTGCATGTTAGAGCATTTATAGGTTCTGATCAGAAGTTTTAACCGTCCAGCTGTTTTCCCAGGCCTAAGTACAATGCTCTGGGACTGTACTTAACTCAGGAAGGACAGTGGGACAAGCAAACAAAGGATCAGAGCTAACAAAAGTTCTAACATGCACAGCAGGCAAATGAATCTCCCACTGCTGCAGCCCTGCTCTGACGTCAGCTGCAAGGTATTCTGGGATTCGTAGTTGCACAAAATGGCACCTTGCAGGTCAGCAGAATCAGCCTGATACAATCTACTACACTGCAGTAAACATTAAGTGAAAAAAAATGTTTCTGCACACAAAGGGCAAATTGGGACCAACCCTGCACTTGAGAGTGGGACGCATAGTGCTGTTTCCCTTAAATAAAAAAAAAAAAAAAAAAAAAGGAAAGAAAGAAAAACAAATCTCTATAAATTTAGTTCAGGTTTGCAAGGGGTTGGAAGACAAGATGGGCTTAGTGTCCCTTTGAACCTTAAATTACTTTGTTAACTGTGTTACTATGAACAGTGTCCCTTTCAACCTTAAATTACTATGTCACTGCGTTACTATGAACAGCTGGAATCCTCCTCTTTTAGTGGATGTAGAAAAGGAGGCAGAATGGCTCCATGGATTGGGAGTGGGCTACTAAACCATCTACTTCCTGATCATTGGTCCAAATTCAGCTCAGGTCAGGTCAGTGGTGGCCAAAAGCTGTTACAGACAGCTGCCCAGTGACCTACGCGGAAGGAGTTGGGGCATTCCCAGTCCTGTTTCAAGTCACCATGTGTGCTCATCACAAAAACCACCATCACAATTTGCACTACCTGGCGTCCTTCTCACAAATGTGACAACCCTCTCACCCAGTAGAGACAGTTGCCTCCGTGATAGGGTTGAGGAACGCTGGTGGGACTCTGTGGCAAAGGTTGCACTGTGGTCACCTGTGCTATACATGTCATGTTCACAGACAAAAAGTCATCAGAGATGGTGACTTGACATCGTTCGCGAGTACTAATGTGTTACAAAATCTAAGACGAACAAACAGATGGATAAGCACACAGCACTTGTAATGCTTTGAGGGTTGCAGTACAGATCTATAAAAACAGTTGCCACTTAATTGTACTCCACACACTCTTAAGTGCTGCTGTTCCATTTTGCCTCCTAAAAAGGAAAACAAATGCCCTCCCAGCACCCCATTCCCAAACCAAAACCCTCCCGATTGGTCTTTTGAGGCCCAAATTTTTTTTCTTTAAGTCCTTTTCCTTATATTGGTTCTGATATATTAGTGTTAATGCAAACAAATCAAGGCAGCAAGGCGTCATTTTGCATGATCAGCATGACTCCGCACGGCTCAACTGTATCACCGCGAGATTGTAAAGCTACACTTGCTCCAGATTGTTTACATTAGTGCTAAAACACTGGAATCAATATAAGGAAAAGAAGGCAAAGAAAAAATAAATTTTTGGCCTCAAAAGGCTAATTCTGGGGTTTTGGCTTGGGTGCTTGGGTGTTGGGAGGGCATTTGTTTTCCTTTAAGACTTTCCAAAAACATTGCCAGTCCAGGGTGATCAGGAGAAAACAAACCACCAAAGTACCTTCATATTACTGTACTTTTGAAATAGTTGTGCAACACTGTGATTTTTTTTTTTTTCTGTATGCCAATTTATTTACTCAGAATAGCCCAGCTGAGATGCAATATCCTGTTTTCCAGGGCGTCCTGCTTTTACTGCTGAGTGGACTAGGGCACTGGGAGTTTAAAGAGGATGGGAAATTATTTCTAACTGGCAGCCGTTTGTAATGTTCTTCAGTTTCAGAAATGATATTAATGCCGGCCTGGTGGCGTAGGGGGCTGAGGCCCTGGTGCCTTACCTTACCCCATGCTGGCGACCCGGGTTCAGGAACGAGTCCAGGGTGTCGAAGGTTGGCACGGAGGCAGGGGCCGCGCTGGATAGAGCTGCCGGCAGGCAAGCTCTCCTCTCCGGGGAGGAAGTGTGGCTTCCCTTGGCTGGTGGCCACCCCCAGTGGAGGCAAGGGGAAGCACAGGCCTGAGGGTGCATAAGGCAATGGCCATGGGGTGGAGGAAGGAGGCCGTTACAGGGGCTTCTCGTCGCATGCACGCCTCCACGCGCATGTGCGCTGACTCCTGGGGCCTCCAGGAGAAAATAAGAGAAGGAAAATGATGCCGGTCTGCAGGATGACAACCAACTCCCTGCAGGCGCCACTCCCGGGCTGGGCAAGGTAACAGCCGGTTATTCCAGGAGACAGGGCTGGGGGGAGGTGTCAGTCAGATGGGGACTGACCGGCAGGGGATAAAAAGCAGTTGTGATAAAAAGAGAAATGATATTCATACCTACAAATGATCCATACAGACAAAAGCTAATATGAAAAAAAAAAAATATATATATATATATATATATATATATATATATATATATATATATATATATTTTTTTTTTATTATTGTTTTGCTTTTATGGGCAACATTCTGTACATTTCTCTTCATGGAACCAATAATTTGGAGCTTTGGCTATATTACAGCATGGACTCAAAACTCTAATCACAGCTCTGATAGGTCAACAGCTCATGGCCAGAATTCTGAATCCATTAAGTAACAAAACCATTAACTCCAGATGCCTGGCTCCATAAAGAGAACTGTACAGAATTGTGTCAAGCTGAAAACTACAAAAAACTGATAATAACTACCCCCCTCTGTAAGGAACAAGTTGGCAACATCACACCTCGTTAGTGCGGTGACTTCACTCTCGCACCCTTATGATGAAACCATATTAACGAAGGAAAAGTATGCCTCTTTGCAGATGACACAAAGATCTACAACAGGGTTGATACCGGGGGTGGGGGTGGTGGAAAGGATTAGAAGGAAGACGTAAAGGTAGGCAAGCAATGTGAGAAGGCAGTAAGGAGAGCTGGGGGGATACTGGGATGTATAGGGAGAGGCACCACCAGTAGAAAACAGGTAGTAGTTATCCCTCTGTACAGACAGTTGGTGAGACCCGATCTGGAGTACTGCATGCAGTTCTGGAGACCCCATCTCCGCAAGGATGTAGACAGGATGGAGGTAGTCCAAAGGAGGGCAATGAAAATGGTGCAGGGTCTACAACAGAAGCCATATGAAGAGAGGCTAAAAGAGCTTAATATGTATACCCTTGAGGAAAGGCGGGAGAGGGGGGACATGATAGAAACTTTCAAGTAACTCAAGGGAATCAACAAAGTCCAAGACAGTAGCATATTTCAGAAAAAGGATGTGCAAGAACAAGGGGGCACAATTTGAAGACAGAGGTGTGACGGCTCAGGGGCAACATGAGGAAGTATTTTTTCATGGAGAGAGTGATGGACGCATGGAATGGCCTTCCTGTGGAGGTTGTGGGGTCAAAAACAATGGGGGAATTCAAGAATGCATGGGACAGACATAAGGCAGTTAAAGTGGGGGGTAAGAGGAAGTAGGCTGTTGGTTAACTAGAATCTGCAGCTTATCCAATAGGTAGAGAAATGGGCAGACTATGTGGGCTAAGTGGTCCTCATCTGCCATCAAAGTCTATGTTTCTATGAGGTATGAAGTTACCTGTGAGTTCTTCACAGGGTTTTTTTATTACAGTATACATGTAATATAAAATCAGACTGTTACACAAACAATGTGCTTTTTGGGCAATACAAGGCTCCATGTAGTTTTTGTTTTGTGTGGTTTTGCCATTCAGAGAAAGTGCTCATGGAATAGGCTTATTTTCAACTACCTGAATCAAATCATGCCCCAAGCCGTGTGTCTGGTTGACTGCAGTGCTACTCTGATTAGGGTAGCTGTGTAGAGAAATAATTAACATTCTAAACCGTGAATTATTTCTCCAAACATTCTAAAGTGTGAATTATCAGTTTTTGAAAACATCAAATAAAAACAGGCTGATCGTACATTATATATAGAATAATGCATGGGGAAGTGTGGTTTATGAGGACTTTATGCACACCCGAGGTGTGTGATGCCCCTTCATCCTCGGGGTTTATTTGGGCATCACACACTGAGGGTGTTCATAAAATCCTCATAAACCACACTTCCCCATGTTTTATTTATTTATTTATTTTTATTTACTAGTTGAAGGAATAAATACAGAGAGATGAAATCTGTAGCAGTGGGCTACAAGAACGTTTATTTTTTTCCCCTTAGAAAGCATAGTGTTGTCAGTAAATAGAGCAGACAGTGAAACTGGAAATTTACGTTAAGGAAACATGTTTTTTCATAAAAGAAACCAACAGTCTCTGTAGAGATAGTTTTGTTCAGTTTGTGTGTGTGTGTGTGACGATCGTTGCAGTCTATCCAGGTGCCTGGCAGATGTGATTCCGTAGGGTCAGAGGTGAAAGTGCGCTGTTTAGTGGTATGGAATTGAGTGACTCTCCGATTTATTCAGAGGCATAAAGTGGATGAGGTTAGGCATTTTAAAAAGAATTACTGTTAGAGTTAACACTGCACCCAGTTTTTATTTTATTTTGTTGGGTCTGCGAGAAGGCTGTCATTCGTGTTGGCAGTTTTCTGTGACCAGCGTGAGCCGATAGCCAGCTCACAGACAGCTTCTCACACGGGTGTACTCGCGACTATTTTTGGAACCGTTGTTTACGGAACTCCGTAATTCACATGTGTGAATTACGGAGTTTGTAAGGACCTGCCCGCAGAGATTTAATGACCTTAATCAGTAAATATAATGTTTTTCAAATCGTTGTTTATTCCAGTATAGTTAAAGGTGACAGACAATGGATTTAGTAATCAGACTCCCAACGTGATATACCGCAATAGGATGTGACTACAGTCTAAAGCGAGGAGTAATATAATTTTCAGATACTTATTTCCTCCTTGCCAAGCTTCAGGCTGCAGGCCTGGCCCTCCACACTGTTAGCTCATTCAAGTCATGCCTCGGAAATAGGCTGCAATCTGTCAGGGTGGGAAACTCCTCCTCCCCCCACTCTTCCCATACTTGCAGGGGTGCTGCAAGGATTCATCCTGGGCCCCATGAGGTTTTCGGTGTTCATTAAATGACCTCCCGTCAGTGTGTACCAGCTCCCGCATACATATGTATGTGGACAACACCATCCTATTTGCTGCCGGACCCACTCTCACCGACGTCCACTCCTCTCTACAACAGGACCTCAACAAAGTACAATCTTGGTTCCTCGTAAACCAACTGAAGGTCAACACCTCTAAAACCATTACCATTGTCTTCAGCTCTGCCTAGAACTTCGCGAGAACACCCACCTTCCAACTTTCACCACCCTGGACGGTACTCCACTCGACTATGTCTTAGCTTACAAATATATAGCCATTTAGCTGGACTACCACCTGGTTTCCTCAGTACCCGTAGATGACATCACCACCAAGCCCTGCCCCAAACTAGGTATACTCTTCCAAAACAAAGACTCCCTTCCACTCCCTATCCATCCTGAAATAGTGAAAAAGATTATAATTCCTATGTTCAACTATGCCAATGTTGTTTACAGCACTGCCCCTATTTCCTCGCTAGGCTAGATACTATACTGAATTCATTCTGCTGCTTTGTTGCTATCCCCCCCAACCTCACCACTGCTGCCTCTACTCATCCCTCGATAGCCCACCTCTATCCCACAGATGCTCCATCCACTCGCTAACCCTCACAGCAAACTTTGGATTTGGTTACTTCCCACATATCTGCTGTCCCCCGTGGCCCCCTCCTCCTACGCTCTGTGTACCAGGGACACCCACTCCTTCTCCCTTCCCCCACCCCCACACGATGGCCGGCCAATCAGCTTTCTCCTACAGGCTCCCCTCCATTTGGAACAGTCTTCCCCGCCAACTTTGCAACTTTCTCTCCTACCTCTCCCTCAAACAACATTTACACCTCCTCCCTTCCCCACTCCTGCCTCTTGTCGTCCCCGACCCCCCTCCCCATCAGCCTCCTCCACATAACACTAATATAGGAAAATGAGATTACAGTCTGCCTTGTACCATCTAGCCATTAATTATAACGTCCGTTGGATTAACTTGAATGCTTATACATTGCATTCTACTGTAAGCCACGTAACTACCTTGCCTCTACTGATGCTCAGAACTTGTATTCTAAGTGTATTCATTTACCCGTCGTCTGTATTTGTTACCCCATCCCTGGGACACTCCTGGAAATGAGCCCCGGCTCAGTGTGCCTTTCATGATATCAAAATTTTAAACAAAATAAATAAATAAAATAAAAAAAATTCTGTATTATGCACTAGTCTCCATAGTTGGCAAACTGATGGAGACCATCCTTAAAGAATAGCTGGTTAAGTTTGTTGGGGTAAATGGCTCTAGGATAGAAGACAGCATGGGTTTATGGCAGGGAGGTCATGCCAGACAAACTTGATAAACTTCTTCGATTGGTGACGAAGGTGGTAAACGGGGCAGGCAGCATACATCCTGTATTCGGACTTTAGCAAAGCCTTGCACTCAGTTCCCCATCACAGGTTGCTAAAGACGGAGCACCTGGGGCAGGAATCAAATTGACTAGTTGGGTGGCAAACTGACTGTGTGGAAGGACTTACAGGGTGTGGGGGTGGGATGCTCAGGGATGAGGGAGGTGACCAGCAGGGGGTCCCTCAGTGCTTGAACCAGTGCTGTATAATGTAGTCATTAATGACATCGGGGAAGACAATAAAGGCAAAATTAGCCTCTTCACTGATGTCATGAAGCTGTGCAGGAGGGTAGACATAGAGGAGGGGGTCCAGGACCTAATGGAAGACCTCACAAAGCTGAAGAGGTAGTCCGCTATCTGACAATTGGGTTCAATGCAAAATAAGTGCAAAGTCATGCATACTGACTGCAAGAACCTGACAGCAGAATATAGATGGGAGGGTTAAAGGTCACAGTACTGGAGGTCGAAAAGGATCTGGGGATAGCTATAACTAGTAACCTAATGCCATCTATGCAATGCAAAAAGGCAGTGGTCAAAGCTAACAGGATGCTGGGGTGCATAGCTAGGGGGTTCACACGCAGAAGGAATGAAGTGATCCTGCTGGAGTACAGACCCATGGTGTGTCAGCACCTGGAGTACAGTGTGCAGTACTGGAGTCCCTCCCTGAGAAAGGACAGAAGCTAAACTTGATGAAATGCAGAGACCGACCAAGACGATCCAGAATCAGCATGACAGCCCGTATGAGGAAAGGTTGAGAAACCCGAATATGCACTTGCTGGAGGAGGGCAGGAAGAGGGCAGGAACATGAAAGAAATCTTCCAGTACTTTGAAGGTATAAACAGGACGGATCTCAGGAATCTCTTTGGCTTATATGAAAACATGAACACAAGGGGGCAGTTACAAACTGGCGGACAAGGCAGAGGGTGTCCTGCAACAGTGACGCCTGTGGTATGGGGGCCCACTGCCAGGGGCCACCCCATGCACTCCAGGACCCTATATAGGTATCCCCACACCAACTGACTCAAAAGCCTTCTCGAAGTCAGTCCAGTGGTATGAAGGGCTGAGGCGCCGGCATCTCACCTGCTGCCACATCAGCTGACTGGGTTCGGTGATGGACTCAGGCTGCTGGGGGTCAGTCGGGATGGGAAAGGATTAAGTGTTCAATGATTATTCTCTGCTCCCCGAAAGGGGAGACCCCTAACATTGCCCAGATACCGCCATCATGTGGGAGGTGTGGCGGCAGGCCAGTGAACAGCGAACACTTGGGTTGGCTGGCTGCCGGTCAGCACGTATTGTGTGGGTGCACCTCCATGTGCACACATCACTGCGTCATCATGCCACCAGCCAATGGGAGGAAAATCAGAAAAATGGGGACTGTTGCAATGAAGCCCTGCTCTCTGCTCCAGCCCTCACCATCAGCCTGGGACTCCTATCGCCAACAGTCTGATTCTGGACACTGAGAAGGGGAGACAGCCATCCCCTCTCCTGGCCCCTTCATAGGGGGGAAGCCATGAGAGACCTGGTAGCTTGTTGGAGAGCAAGTTGGGGCTGAAGAATCCTGACAGGAGACAGACAGACACACACACACACACACACACACCGGAGAAAAAGTAAAAAGCTCTATAAAACATAAAAAAAAAAAAAAAAAAACACACCTTTCTCAATGTTTTCTTCCACTACTGCGGTCGTGAGTGGGGTAAGACGGGTGGCATGCATTACGAGCACCACCATAAGTGATCCAGGCTTAATCTGTCACAGATAAACCCCACTTGTGGCATGGGACCCACTGCCACAGGCATCAGCTGTTACGGCTCCCATTTTCCTCACTGTACTGCACAGGTCAGTCCAGGAGAAGTATCGGGTGATCCACAAGTGCTCATGACCCAGGCGCCTGGTACCTCCAATGTCAACATGACATCAACCTAGAACCAGCAATGCCAAGAAGGGAGCCCCCTCACATCCAGATTTGCACTCTGTCAGGTGTTGTTCACTACCACCAGGTGCCCCAAGACTGTATCTGGCAGGGTAGTAACAGCAGTGCTAGGAATGCTGTACATTGTGGTGCTCAGGCAGTGGTTCCTGAATCCAGCCCACTATATTATAGCCTGAAAGAAGAACTGCGCTGAATCTGTAAGTCATTTTCCCCCCCAGTAGAAGCTATTTTTTTTTTTTTTTTTTTTTAAGTTGTTTAACCAGGAGTAGCACACTAAGCTGAAAGCTTTTTTGCAGGAGCGACCTGGGAGCACAGGGAAGTTAAGTGACTTGCTCTGGGTCACACAGTATACAAGTGGAAGCTGTGGGATTCAAACCCAGGTCTGGTCTGCTGGATGTCACGTGATTTGCAGCTCAGAGCCTTAAACCACTGCACTATACTGCCGTTTTAAGTACTGGTTAAACTTCTGTTATTGTTCCAACTATACAAGCCTTTTAGTAACCTCAGTGGATTTTTCTGTTTTAGAGTCTGGTGGGAAGTACCATTTTAGAACTGTATGATGTAGTTTATATCCCAAAGAACCTCAGAGTTCTACAGTAGGACACAAATGCGTTGTACCAACAATGTAAGCACAGAACAGCAACATAAACTACATCATATCATTCTAAAATGGTTCTTACCAGCAGCATGTAAATCACAAACACCCACCAGGACAACTAAAAAGCCTGGATAACTACAGCAATAACAGAATTTGAGCCAGTATTTAAAAAAAACAGCTTCTGCTGGGAAAACTCACTTCTAGATTCAGTGCAGCTTTCCTTTAAAGGGGTTTATTGCTCTCTGACTGGTTGAAAGCCTGTCAAACTTTATTTAACAGCAGGCATCTACGGGTATTTACTATTAGGTCTGCCGGTATTGCCTAGAGGCTACAGTAACAAGCTGTGAATGAGCCTGGTACATCCAGATAACCTGGGTTTGATTCCCACAACCGCTACCTGCATTCTGATTGACCCTGAGCTAGTCACTTAACCTCCCCAGTGCTCCTGGGCTGCCCTTGAAAATAGGCCTTGTGCTTAGAGGGCTTTAACCGGTTCACAAAGAGCACAAAAGAAAGAAAGGAAAAAAACGCTTGAAACAGTAGACAGCACATATTCAAAAATTCTGCTCTGAGAAAGCCGTATTTTGCTTCTTAGATCTCTAGTTAGGGATCCAACTGGTTTACTGGAAGACGAGGCTTGAGTAGCACAAAGTTATTTGCTCTGCACAGCAGAATCATGGCTTGCTCTTATGATAATAAAAGTCAGAATCCTAAATACATGGCATAATACTATACTCAAAGCCAGGTGAAGGCTAGTACTACATAACTTACCACTCTGAAAAAGCATGAGCAAGTGTTAGTGGACCTTTGCAAACACTCCATAAATGACCCTGGAGGCTTTCACTGCATGGCACAGCACAGAAGGCAGTGTGTGTGTGTATGTGTGTGTGTGTGTGTGTGTGTGTGTGAGAGATTTCATAGTGCACTACTGAACCCACATCGAATGTGTCCAACCTAACGACCCAGCACAAACCAGCTGATATACAACATCATACATCATGCGTATTCCTGATTCTACCCATTTCTGCACCTGAATGTACTGTAAAACTAGGAGGTCATGAAACCTGAACAAGGTCACACTATGAGCATATTGGTTTTGGCTTAGGGTGAGTATGTAACCTCCCCGTTTCCAATTAGGTGAGCTATCCTATAGATCGCACTGCCTGTCACAGTTGTTTCCTGGCAGGTACATACAGGGTTGTGTATGTTGTAAAACTGTGCTGTTAACACAGTTATCACAGATGAAGGTCCTTTTTAACAACACATTCCCATGTTATGCAGTGAACATTCCCTGCATATAAATGAGAGCATAACCTCAGAGCTGTACAACTGCACAGCTATGAACCGCAAGATCATCAGCGGAACAGTTTGCTGCAGCCCCACAAGGCACCTGTTCACATGGGCCTTTGACTTGCTGTTTATCTACAGAACAACCAGTCTCAATTTACTCAGAACATCTCTGCCTTGGTGAGACACGCAAATAGCACGGTAATCAGATGGTAGTGTTAGTGCTTTGCATGAAAAGTGAGGACATTTGCATGTTTACCTTCCAGTACTGGGATGCTAGACTCAGGTGCAAACTCCTTTGTGTCCCCCAAACACATACTCTGCTCCTGAGAATGTGGAATGCCTGTTCATCGTCCCTAGCCAGATCCCTTTGACAGGTCAGTAGGGGAGTTTGCGCTGTGATAACACTGCAGTCAGTGTCTCCATAGAGCTGTTCTCACTGGGGTATATTGGACCATGGACTGTTCTAGCAAACTTTGCTCTGAACATGTGTGAATACTGTAGATCACCCTTCGAACATCATCCTACTTTGCACACAGGTAAGGAACTTTGTGGGGTACACTCTCAATCTTTGAATATGCTGCCCTATATCTGTTCAGCAACACAGTACTTTTTTTTTTTTTGCTCCCACTGCATACTTGCAGATCACTCTTTCAGGCCTCATCGAGGACCAATTCTCATTCACGGGCAGCTCCCATCCACCCACCGCCCCACATCGCAGCCACCCAGGGTACCCCGATGTATCCCTTCATCAGGTGGGTCCCCTTCCTATGGAGGGAAGTGCCTTACCGGCAATCCAGTGGTCCTGGGTGCTGCTCAGGCAGCAATTCGTGGATCGGGAGTCCCTGGTGATGAGGGTCCAGAAGGCCGTCATCCAACTGGCCCATGCGCCATTTTTCCTGTTTTGTCCCTCAGGATCATGACGTGCAGGATGCAAGGCATACGCCAACATCTGTCACGCTCCCCTGGAGAGCAGGGCCAGATGCACTGCTGTCTCCCGGCCTCTGCCAGGGGTCAGCAGGTGTCGGTCCTCTACCCCACCCTTCCCCCGAGAGAAGGTTAGCAGTTGTTGGACACAAGCCTTCTCTCCCCCAGCTGGCGCTCAAGTCCGTTCCCGAACCCGTCATCGGCGCTAAAGCAGTGAATCTTTCCGCTGTGCCAGTAGTCATATAATAATTTAAAGGCAGAAGAGATTCTAAGTTCAGCAGGTGTACCCCCTGCTTTCTGAAACTACAGGGTCCCTCCGTCTGACAGACTGCACTATACCAGACTCCGTAACCTCTGTACCAAAACAATTAGAGAGGAAAAGGCTGCCTTCTTCAAAAATGAATTACTCACAACATCTGCAAACTTATCCAGGTTCTGGAGAGCCATTAATTGCCTGCTCAACCCCCTGCTTGCTCTTCTGTGCCCCACCCCCCCCGGTCCCCAAAAAAACAACAACAAAAAAAAAGGTACTTTATTGAAGGCTTTAATGTCCTCATTAGCCCTCATGCTGACTTTTTCCACACACACCCCAAAGTGCACCCTAACGAGTTTGTATTTTCCCCAGTCCACTAATAGCTGTATTTAATGAATGGTCCACATTTACATGTGTACTTTAGCAGTGGTCCTGATGGCATCTCTTCAAAAATTTCTCTCCTTTAGAACTACCAAAATTATTTATACTACAGTATAATTTTCCTATTTCTTTTATAGACCATGTCTGTCTTGATAAAGTGTCATTGGACACGAAATGTTGGCAGCTGTAGATGCGGATGGTGGAAAAATAAACTTTCCAACACAGCAAGCCGAGCTGAGTTTTGTCCTGTTCTGTTTTTCTGGTACTTCTATACACTCTCTCCAGGATCAGTCACCTTGTCCTGCTGTCTACGTTCACAGGACTTCTGCTACAGGATGCTTTTTTAATTTCGTTTACCTCCTTTAGAACCCCAACCAATCCCAAACCACTTACCCAAATACTGAAACACTCCCTGACCGCTGGACTCAATGGACCTCTGGTCAGTTTCTGCCATTGTTGTCTATGTTTCTATGACTCTTCCCACCTCCAGGAGAAATGCTACAGTTAATTCACTTCATTGGGGGGGGGGGGCCTGCAAATGTCCTCAAGAACTACCACCCCATGTTCCTACTGCCAGTCCTGTCCAAAGTCTTGGAAAGGATAATCTGTAAGCAACTGTCCAGCTTCTACTCCAGGACTGGCTTCCTGACCCCTATGCAGTCTGGTTTCTACCCCAATCATTTTGAAACCACCTTCTTTATCAGGATCTCCGATCACCCCTACCGGGTCAACATCTCGCACGCTGTATGTTGCATGGCGATACCACGCAACAGGAACAGCGCGGTAGGGAACGGTGAGAGGATGCAAAACCGTGAAAGGGTATATGCGCAGTAGTGCACCCTCTCACTCTTCCCAGACAGAGGATAAGACCTCTGCTGAGACGATGGGCCAGCAAGCAGCTGCTGTGGCTCTACCAGATGAGACACAGGCAGCAAGGAAGGCAGTGTGTCTGTGGACCATGTTTAGATTCCCTGTCCCAGACACATGCAATTTTTTTTTTATTTTTCGCACTTTGTGCGCATTTAAGTGTTACCCCCCCCCCACGGGAGTTGGTTATTTTAGTTGGGGGGGGGGGTTCGAGGGCACAGCCCCCCATAATGGGGGTAGGGGCAGAGCCCCTCAAAAAACACACATATATGCCACTGACAATATATCACGCTGCACTGGCAACACGGTATATTGCTGCAGCATAATGCCTTAAGACATTATGACCCCGTACCGATCACATACCTATGCAGATGGATTCTGGTTGGTAACTGGGCAAACTTCATCAAGTTGGTCATAACTTTTTGACACTGTGAGCCACCCCCTACACTTATCTAAATTAGCCTTCTCAGGGCTATCGAACAGCCTCTTCCACTAGTTTAATATTTGTCTGGCAGATCAAAGGTGGCTTAGTTGGAGCCCACCATCTCCTTCTCACTCTCAGTCACCCTTGGGGTCCCTAAAGATTCCTTCCTGGAGCCCCTCCTGTTTTCAGTTTTTCTCAATGACCTCCCATGGGTACAGGATACTTGTAAGATTCACATGTATGCTAACAACGTCATACTTTACACCTGCGGTCCCGCCTCCCCCACACACAAAACAGGACCTTCATTGAGCATGACTACACAAATACTCCAAACTGGCTCAACCCTAATCAGCTAGTGGTCACCAACCAACAGACAACGGTTGCATGCTATGCTACTCGGCTCCAAAAACTGGCTTTCCACAGCTCTTTGTCTCTGAGTATTCACTACTTCACCTCTCAGTTGCCTACCTTGATGAAATATCTTCCCATAAATACCCGGGCCTGACACGCGACCAGTCTATGGATGACACAGCTTGCATCCACAGCTTAAGTTTCCAAATGCTTTGCAAAGCTTGCTGCACTTTACAGGGTGGAAGCTGTCCCACCGTTCCATTAGAAAATGCACTGTGGAAAGGATGATTTTTCCCTACCCCAGACTATGGAAATGTGGTCTTCTCCGCCATCTCCACACTTACAGTCCTCTTCAGTGCCCTCTGCAGGTTTGCTCTTGACTGCCTTATTCACACCCACAACTGTACTTATTCAACTAACTAGGCTGGGCCACTCAGAGTATGATGCCCACCAGATACTGCTTCCTTGGGTACCAAATTCTGGGCCGGTAACGTGCCCGATGATCTAAATGGAATACTCTCCCCTGCTTCCAACACTTCTTACTCCCTCCAACCTGAAACACGCAAACGACTCCAGACTCCTCGTTGTAAATGAAATGTGAGACAACTGTCGTATAGATACAGAATTCTACAACTGTGGAATAGCCTCTCCAATACTCTAATCTTGCCGCCTAGTTTCTGATCTGCTGAGTCAAACTTAAGGAGTTCTACAGGGCTCCTCTGTCCTGGTATAACTGTCCCCTCCCTCCGGCCTACACCTGCCATCCAACAATTATGCTGGTTATTTTTTTACTTTTTTTATTTTACAATGTTTGGCCAGGAAAGACACTTCATTTCCTGGTACATCCTGGAAGTAAAGGGAAGTTAAGTGACTTGCTCATGGTCTCGCAGTATGCAGGTGGCAACTGTGGGATTCAAAAACAGTTCGCCAGGTTTGCAGCTCAGTGCTCTTAATCGTTATGCAATACTGCCTTGCTTACCAACCTGATTGTGTCCACGTGCTGTTAAATTAATGTATATCCTTTCACTGCTTAAAAATACTCCGATGTACAGTATGCCACTGTCACGTGTTTTGTAGCCTACTGCTGAGTATTCCGATCAAACTGTTGCAGAACCAGTGCATCTCCACCCTTTAAATGCTGCTCGAAAGAGCCTACAAATCACTGAAAATTATTCTATTTTCTTACCCCCTTCCCATCTTTATTCTACAATTTTAAAGTGGGTTCTTGGGATCATCATTTGGCCAAACCACGATTTGCCTGACCTCTGATGGCAAGGTGACCCCCTCATATTGCATATCATCCTTACTTATTACTTGTGTTTTCCATTGCCCCCGTCTCAACTGGAAATGAACCATCTGGGCTCTGTGGGCTTATCTGGTTAAATAAGTTTTAAATAAAGTAAATAAGCAGGGACCAATCAACATGCTCCGCTGCCCGCAACAATTACTGTAGGTCTCCCTTTAGTGTTTCCTGGTTTGCTCTACTTTCTCCTGTTATTGGTCTTCTCGGTATTTCAGACGGTACTGAACTTATTTCACTGTGCCTTTCAAAAAGCATCCAACTGTTCCCTGTTGACCTCACAATTGCCATGTTTGTGACAAGAAAGTCGACTGCAACATGAATGGAAATGAGGAGCCTGCCAAATGGACTGGATTGCCTTCTTCAAGGAGGTAATAAAGGGAGCTGGACTAAATGTAGTCAATCTGGACTTCAGTAAGGCCTCTTGACACTTCATGGAGAAAGTAACACAACATTGAGTCCACAAAATGTACAAGAGGTGGATAACATACTGGTTTGGAAGCGGAAAACCAAAAGTGGTGGTGCTGCTGGTGTTGTATGGTCACTACTCCATGTGGAAGGATGTGCTGAACACAGCACCTCATAACTCGGTGCTGGGTTGCACTTTAATGGCCTGGCAAAGTGGGTTGACAGCAGGCTGCGGAAGTTTGCTGATGACATAAACTGGCAGTAAGAGCGGACATAGCTGAGGAAGCAGCAGCACCGCTGGGGGATCTGCACACGTAATGGGTGTGGGCTGAAAATTGGGTTTCAGACTTAGTGTGGGAGAGTACAAGGTACTACACCCAGGGTGATGAATCTGTGTGGCACATACACCCTCTTGATGCAACAATGAATAGCACAATTGAAATAAAGGATCTCACGGTAATTGTGGACAATAAGCTGAAGTCAGACAGGTAGCGTGCTATTGTAACTAAGAATGCAAATAAAGTCGGCCCGATACAGTAGCGGTACCACTACTACTCGTTATGCTGGTGACCCAGGTTTGGGAATGGACTCTGGCTGCTCAGGCGCCGGTCACAGGAGGGAAGACTGAACACTTCAAAAGACAACTCTCCTCCCTAGGGGACGGCCGACACTATGTCCTGGTACTTGACTGCCACCTGGTGGAGACCTTGTGGAAGCGCAGCAGGAGCACCATGAAGGGGGAGTAAATGGCTGAAGGAAGCCAGGCACACAGGCATGGGTATCACTCCATGTCGGAACCCTCAGGGAGAAAAAACAACAGTAAGCCCTGGTCTGCAGTTGTACCCAAACTCCCCTTCTTCAGGTCCACCTACTGCCAACATGGCACACCACTCACCTCTAGCATGGTCTTAGGCCACTGACGGCTGTCTGGTACATCCATGAGAAGGTCGATGACAGGGCTGCAAGTTGCCATCAGGCAAGCAGGAGGTGATAAAAAGCTTGACTAGAAAGGAAAGAAAAGAAAATACTGGGATGCAGTTGGGGGGGGGGTAAGGAGGCAAGGGAAGTAATCTTGGCCTTGTAAAAAGCCTTTGTTTGATCATACCTGGAGTACTGTGTCCAGTTCCAGTCACTGCAGTACAAAAAGGACAATGAAAGAGAAAGAGACGGTTTAGCACAATGCCACCAGGCTAAGTGGCTTAGAAGGCTGGAGCTATGAAGAGGGATTGGACGCACTCAAATTATTTAGCTGAATAAACAGAATGCTGAGAGGGGACATGATCATGTGTTTTTGAACAAAATGGAACTGACAAGGTGGAACATATTTGAGCTGATAAGAGCAAACAGAATTAGACGGCATGCCATCGAATTGGGGTGGAACAAAATAAGAGGAACCATTAGAGAGCATTACTTCACATAGAGGGTGGTTAGCATGTACACTAGCCTACCCAGTGAGGTCCCGGAAACTAGTGCTATTCAGGCTTTCAAAGCAGGACTATACATTTTTCTGATGGAGACTGGAATTGAGGGTTAAACAGCACAAGTAGGGGTAACATTCCAGCTGACAAGCTAGGATGTGTGTCCATACGCAAATTAAGCATAGTCACGGACATGCAGCAAGACAGGTGGACAAGATGGACCCCAGGTCCTGTCTCTCATCACAATACAATTTTACTATAGAAAGTATTACGATGTCATTAACACAAGCACCACGAAGTCAGTTGGGGACAGTCATTTTTTTTTCTATAGCAAATCATAACAGCTAAAGCATTATGCTTATGAAAATGGATACATGTAATGTAAGTGATACTTTCACAGTTAAGATGGGTGTATGAGAGAATTTACTTATCCTAGGCAGATAAACACTGAAGCAAAATGCCTCCATTGGTACTACGTGGGTTCGAGTTATCACATTTCAACTTATTTTAGGATTAACATGTTGTGTTTGAGGTTTCTTGGAAGTGTGAGGTCCAAGATGACTACACGTGGGCACGTGCTGTCTATCATATTTATTTACTGAAATGTTTCACCAGGAAAGGCATACTGAACAACAAGCTGCGTGTCTCATAGTGTGTCCTGGAGGGAAGGGGAAACAGGATAACACTGACACATATGAATGGAATACAAACCAATTACATAGATTTTACGGCAAGAAATAAATACTGTACAGAGGTTACAAATGGTGACAGCAAGCAACACACATCAAGTACTAGCTACAAAAAATTTACAAGGACAATAATTTGTCTAAGGGGAGGAGACTAAGGAGGTGGATGCACGAGGTGAGAGTACGCAGAGGGAGAGAAAGTAGTTGGACAAGGTGGGGGTCAGGGGCAGGAACAGTTAAGGAATAGAAAGTTGTGTAAGGCAGCTGAAAGACAGGAAGTGGAGGATGAGTGCCGATTCTGATGGGGAAGGGAGTTCCACAATTTAGGTAGCCGGTGAGAAAACAAATGTTGCCCTGTAGTTGTAGCACGATGAGGGACAGCCACAGCCAGAGTACGAAAGTCAACTGACCTAAGTGCGTGGACTGGTGGGTGGTGGGATGATAAGCAAGGATAGGTAGGGAAGGCATCAAACCAGTACTTTGAGATGAATTCAACATAGTGGGAAGTACATCAGTCTGACAAAGAGGGAAAAGACACAGAGTGATAAAGGTGACAGTGATGAGTAAGCAGAGAGGAGTCTAGAGCAAAGCGACAAGAGTTAAAGAGGGTGTCCAATCTGGATAGGGAGGTCATGGGAGCAGCAAAGTAGACTGTGTCACAGTAGACAAAAATGGGGAGGATCACCTTCTGGACAGGCTCACGCCTTGCCGTTAGAGGGATGCTGTATAAGGCGCCTAACCTGGGGTGCAGTTTCTTCAGGATGGCATCAACTTGTCCAGAGAAGGTTAGGTGTTGGTCTAGCCAAACCCCAAGGTATCTAAATGAGGAACAGTCCTCAAGGGTTGTCACATCAAGGGTGTGGAAGAAGGGCACGGTGGTTAGCCTCAAGAGTCTCTGCCTTGTGCCAAAGGTCATGAAGATGGTCTTCTTGGCATTTAGAAAGAGTTGGTGAGAGCTGAGCCAGCGATGGATCTTGTTGAGGTCGAGCTGGAGTCTGGCAGCCACATCAGAGGGAACAAGCTTCCTCTAAATGTTACACAAAGTGACAGTATGGGAGTGTTCAAGAACAAACTGGATGCATATATGACCAACATACCAGCGTACAGGGGTGTCGGGAGTTTAAGGATTGGTCAAGTCCTGAATGGCCTTTTTGGCTGTGGACTTGTAGTTTTTCCTAGGATTCCTATGACTGGCCTGAGGTAAACAGTATCATCGGCATACATATGTATGGAGGAGGATGTGCAGAAAGACGGGAGATCATTAATAAAAATGGGGAAAAGCAGCAGACCAAGCACTGAGCCCTGTGGGACACCAGTACTAATTGGTAGAAGAAGGGTGATGGATTCAGCAATACGAACAGATTGTTGGTCAGTGCTGGTTTAGACACTGAACCAGCACTGACCATGTTACTGCCAATCCATTTACCAACAGTTTGCCAGCTGGGTGATAATGGTGTGTGTGTGTTGTGTAGTGGAGAGGATCAGTGGGTTTCGATACATCCTTTTTTGAGGAGGCCAGTCAATATTATTTGCTCCTTCCAACACAAATGTGTTTGTCACAACTGATTTTGTATTTTTTTTTTTCTGTAACTCTTTGATGATTTGCTGGTAATTAGATTGTTTATTCTGTATCACATATTGCTTCATTTAATGGTCAGCATCAATGATATTTTTTACTGTAGAAGACGACACAATTTTCATGTGAGATAAGTACTTCTCGAAGACCAAACAAAACATTCGCCTTTATGTTTACATATCTGTACATCTGGGTAAGCAATGTGAGAAGTCAGTAAGGAGAGCCAGGGGAATACTGGGATGCATAGGGAGGGGCATCACAAGTAGAAATAGGGAAGTGGTTATCCCTCTATACAGACAGTTGGTGAGACCCCATCTGGAGTACTGCGTGTAGTTTTGGAGACCTCATCTACGCAAGGACATAGACAGGATGGAAGTAGTCCAGAGCAGGGCAACTAAAATGGTGCAGGGTCTACATCAGAAACCATATGAAGAGAGACTGAGAGAGCTTAATATGTATACCCTTGATGAAAGAAGGGACAGGAGGGACATGATAGAAACTTTTAAGTACCTCAAGGGAATCAACAAAGTCCAGGACGGCAGCATCTTTCAGAAAAAGAGATGTGTAAGAACAAGGGGGCACAATTTAAAGATAGAGGGGGGACGGCTAAGGGGTAATGTGAGGAAATTCTTTTTCACGGAAAGAGTAGTGGACGTATGGAACCGCCTTCCTGGAGAGGTTGTGGGGTCTAAAACAGTGGGGGAATTCAAACATACACGGTACAGACATAAGGCAATTATAGTGGGGGGTTGCAGGAAGTAGGCGGTTGGTTAGCTAGAATCTGCAGCTTATCCATCAGGTAGGAGAATGGGCAGACTGGGTGGGCCAAATGGTCCTTATCTGCCGTCAAAGTCTATGTTTCATCACACCACAGCAACTTTTTTTGTGACCACACGTACACACATGTATGCCAACACGTCTGTTTGTTAACAGAGGTCTTAAAATCAGAAATAATTTTCTGAATATGCTTTTAGACCCCAGCTTGCTTCTTTTTTCAGAGCTAACAAAACATTTCACAACAACTTAAAATGAATAACACAATATATTTTCCTGAACAGAGCTATATCATTATAAAAATGACTTTCAGTGGTAAACAAACGGGAATCTTTGGAGAACAACATGACGCACACATTATTTCACTTGTTGACAAAACAATACATTGCATTCCAACACAGTAATTCTTTCCACAAGAAGAGACCCGTTCATTGTGGGACTTTTAAGACACATTACAGGTACACTGAAGGGGACTGCTGGACTTCCTAATGTACATGGGGTAAACTGGGCAACAACCCACAGGATCTTGATCCCGCTACCTAAAACTGAACTTGAGCTCCTGAAGCTCTGTCAGCTTTCTCCAGTAAATAATAAAGAAATGTACCACCTCCTAGTGGTGGCAGGGTCCCCCAGCCATATCTAAAGGAGATAGTTCCTTCCACCTAAACATTTCCTGTTTAACCACTGCTAATGTGGAAAATAACCCCAGCCCATGCACAAGAAGCAGTTAGTGATTCAGCTTGTTGTGCTGCAGACGGTCAGACTGGCCCACTTAAATTCCTAGAAATGTCCAGGTGGATCCCCCTCAGCTGGGTATTCCTCCGAACATTCCAAACACTAAACATCTATTCATATACAAACTGTTTTCTGATTAAATGTTTATTACTGCAAGTACATATACAATGTAAAAAATGGAGCCAGTATACCATGCTGACCTGTACTGCTGATATGTGTGCCACCCCATCCCCCTAATTCATTTTCCAAGTGGGCCCCCTGTTCCAATTTTCCCGGTGGGCCCCCCTACATCCCACTCCGACCCTGGCTGAGTGGCTGTACAACTTCGCAGCTCGGTGACTTACTGTACCTTATATGAGAAGGAGTGATCCGGTTCCCAAACCGCAGTGGTAGAAAGCTCCATCTGCATCTGCTCAGGGCCGTGTCCCAGCTCCATGTTCAGTATTCACGCATTTCCTTCCTGATCTCTACAACTCATCTGTCACCGCCGGCCGGGACCTTTCATCGGGCCCGGGGTGCGCTGGGTTCCTGGATCAGCGCCATCTTAGCTCGTGTACCTGAGACAGGTAGAGAAAGCAGCAGGGCGCTCCATCACCTGCAAGGAAGAGCAACACGCCCTGCAGGCTGGCGACCAAGCGATGACAGCAGCCCGGTCCTACCAGCCAATCAGGCGCCAGCCTGCCGCCGGAGCCGGTCGAGCGGGCCAATGACGTACGAGCAGGCAGGGAGCCATCCGGAACTGAAAGGGCGGCTGCTGAGCTCAGCGCTGAGCAGCGGAGCGGGGACCCAGCTCGCAGCAGGCGGAATAAATCCTGCAGAGGCTGAGCCCTGAGCGGCTGGCCGGTGACGTCACTGATGTGTGAGGGGAGAGGAGGAGGAAGGGTGAGCTCGGTACGGCTGCACTGTAAATATTGACACGGTACTAGCCCCGGCTGACCGAGGTCACCATCCCTAATCTCAACCTTTCATAACTGACGTGAGGGATGCAGACACACTAGAAACCTGTGGAACACTGGACCTCCAACTGAGGAACGTGGCAAGAGTTAAATTGGGCAGCAACTCAGTTCCACCTTCTCTGTCACCTTTCTCCCTTGTTGGAGAGTTCCACCTGCTAAACATTTGCAATTATACAATGCGGTATGAAAATCCTGCAACTTCATTGGTCAAAACACACATCACATGCATAGCTGTCAACTGTCCCTGATTTTCAGGGCCGTCCCTAATTTTGCCTCAAAATTTTACTCTGTTTCTCCTAAAATGTGTTTCCTGAGCTAAACAGTGAGGATTGTAAGCACAAAGTAATGTCAAGCATTTAAGTTATAGATGTGTTGTTCTTTAGAAAATGCATTTTGCACGAAGCCTCATATTCTACCAGCTTTCTGGGTGGCTATCTTTAATTTTGAAGACGTGTCCCTGATTTTGGTCCTTTGTCCCTGATTTATGAGGCAGGAGGTTGGGAGGTAAATCCTCCAGTATACCCACTGTAAAAAGTTTTAGATCACTATAAAAACATAAAAAAAACAAGTTGAACATTTTATAATAGCAATATACTATGACAAGGAGTGGGTATATGGGTGTATGTACCACTTCTGGTGTGGTTAAGTCACTTGGCTGTGCCTCATGACCGAACCACACCAGGTGTGGTAAATCCACCAATATACCCACTCCCTGTCATGGTATATTGCTTAATGAAATCACTGGCACACATCATAAGAAATGCAATACAAAATCACAATAGGACCACAATGCTAAGCATCGTGGGATAGATCTGCAAAATACCAGGAACATTTAGGCCAGTTCTATACTTTTGAAGGTCTGTGTCTTTTTATTAAACAAGTAAATGCAAGCTCAGAACATAGTGGAAAATAGTACTTATTAAGTTCAAATTTAATTTTACTTAAACATCACAGGATGTTAAGAAGTTCTGCTTTGAAGTCTGAGTTTATACCGACCCCTTCTTATGTGGGGTTGGCAGTAGCCTAGATGTTAGAGTACAGAGCTGCCAATGAGCTTGATGCTGTACATCCAGAAGACCTAGGTTTGATTCCCACAACCTCCACATAGATACTGTGTGACTGTGGACAAGTCAGTTAACCTCTCCAATGCCCCTGGGTTGTCCCTGAAAATGGGCACTTGTGCCTAGTGGGCCTTACTTGGTTACCAAAGAATTAAAAAAACTGTGGAACGTAAACTAGTGTTTTTATTTGTGCAGAGTTGAATTATGCTTTAGGATCATAAAGTTATATGAATTTCTGCTTTAAAATCAGAGTTTACACCATATTTTTCATGTGGGACATAGTGAAGTTTAAAATGAGGGACATATCTGCAGATGAGAGGTATGCTGTGTGATACACAAAGAAGTTACAGATTAAGCTTGTCCCTGGGCCAGTAAAATTGGGAAAGGGGAGGAGACAGCCTGGACTATAAGTATAAGCCCCCCTCCCTGGTGTCTCGGGGTATGCCAGGTGGTAAAGTCCGTGGGGAGAGGGCACTCAGAGCAAAACCCATATAAATTTCTTACTGGGATGGCTGTTGATGATTGGAGTTCATGGTGCAGGGCGCAGGTTTCTTCTGGTGCTGGGCTACAATAAACCTTTGGTTACATTGCCACAAACAGTTTGAAAAAAAAAAAGAAATGTGGTAGCCATGTTAGTCCAGTTAACAATGTAGAGGAAAAAACAACAACAAATATGTTGCAGGTGCAGGGTCGGACTGGCCTGCCCAGATACCTGTAAATTTCCAGGTGGGCCCCCCTCATGACTGTAAGCACCAGTACAGCTGTTGTGCATGGGGGGGGCAACGCGGTCACGCAGCACATACTACACCAAATGGACACCTACTCTGTAAACACTGCCTGGCTCGGCTCTTATTTACACAGTGTCCTTGGGGGGGATCTGGGCCCCTTTGTTATGCGTACTACAGGCACTGCCACTGAGAATGATGCCTGGCAGGGGGCGGGGTAGTAAAGTTATTTAAGCAGCTACCTACTTACATTACAAAAGAATCATCCTCCGAGTTGCAGTTACTATAGAGATGCGGCTAGGATGGTGACATTACTGGAATCGGCTGCCTGAGTAGGTAGCGGGGAGGGGGGTCTGGGCACAGGACTGGAGGCAGGTTTCACTTTTATTGCTTGAATGGCATGCTTTGTCACCACGCCTGGCACGCCGTCGCTCATACCTGACATCACAGTGCGCGACAGCGCAGGCACTTTAAAAGACCCTGCTGTAAAAATTCCAGTCCTTTCTGCTATGTACACTGAACTGACTACCAAGATGGCACAGGCTCACCCCCAGCTGGTTAAGTTTGAGATGCACGCAGCACGAGGTTGATACGGCGTTCAGGCATTGCAATGTTGCACTGGATCGTGGTCGGGTCGCAGAGGAGAGGAACAAGGTCAGATTTTGCCTGAAGCAACAAATCCCTGTGAGCTTGAGCAGACTGGACCCCTCGCCCCAATTCCTACCCAATCCCAGGCAGCATCTCCGACCCAAAATCTACTTCTCCAGAAGACTTGGTTGGGTAAGAATTTAAGATGCTACACTGACTGCATTTTTTGTAAACTTTAAGCTGGAGGACTGCTGGTGCAGTGGATGGTACCACTTGTGTGCAGGCTGCAGCCTGGATGGGACCGGGAGGGTCGTCACAGGATGGGGGATGGGGGTGTTTGTAGTCGTGACGACGCAGTTATGGGCCTGTGTGTGTGTGGGGGGGTGATGAGTCGCATGCTGCTCGGTGAACAAACAAATTCAAAGCCTGGGCTGCAGTCACAGTGGGAAAGGGATTGGGGGTCAAGGCCACGCTCCACCGGTTAATGGCGTTATGGTCACGTCAGAGCAGGCAGTGTTTGTTGCAGATTGAATCTGGGCTGGCGACGAGCAGCAGCAAACCACCACCTGGCTTAACTTGAAAGTTGTTTTATCATTTTATTCCCGGGTGGTAGTGGAAATGGTTGAGATTAGAATGGGGTGGGGGGGGGGCTCAGGGTGTACTGCCACCTGGCTTGCTTTGTGTTTTGAGGGACTGGGGCACTGCCACTGACCGAACCTGTTTCAAGACGTCCCCATTCTCCATTGCCTTTAGTGGTGGTGAGTGAAACGTTTCATCATTTCGGTGGGGGGTGGAAATGAAGAGGGTGTGGAGTGTTTGGGGAGGGAGCTCAGCCTCAGGGTGTACTTAAACTTCATTCTGAGCCCCAGTGGGCATGGTTTGAAATGGAAAACGTGGGGGTGGGGGGGTCCTGGTTTGGTACCCCATTATGAAACTTTGCTTTGGTTGCTTAGACCACCCTTATATTTCACTGTTGCCCTTTGAGGGAGGCAGTATAGCGCAGTGGTTTAAGGCTCTGAGCTGCCAATCTGGTGGCATCCAGCAGACCAAACCTGGGTTTGAATCCCACAGCTTCCACTTGCATACTGTGTGACCCTGAGCAAGTCACTTAACTTCCCTGTGCTCCCAGGTCGCACCTGTAAAAAAGCTTTCAGCTTAGTGTGCTGCTCCTGGTTAAACTAAAATAAATAAAGCTGAAAGTGTTGTTGTCTTGGATGCTGGCTGTACATGTGTTTCATTTCTCTTTCCTTGCCCCCAGACCACTTCCCCCTGCTGTGCACTCTGATGTTTTTATTTTTATAAGGTTCCTCTATCTATACGCTCAGAGTTGAAAATAGAAAAGCTGCCATTTTGTTTTATACTGTTGGTAAACACCTAGATAGAGCTGAGGGGCCCTGCTTGGTAAATCTCCTATTTTAAAAACCGAGTGCACAGCAGCAGGGGAAAGGGGACAAGGGAGGGGAAATTGGGTTGTGGTTTTCCTGGCCTGTCCGAGCATGGAGTGGATGCTGCTGTGTGGGCTGGAGTTCTGGACTAGTAGGGTAATAATGTTGAACTTGTGTTGGTGCAGGTGCCGGTAGAAGAAAATGGGCCGTGGACCCCCGGTCGCCACGTGTGTGTGTGTGTGTGTGTGTGTGTGTGTGTGTGGTTGGTGGGGGGGGGGGTCGTCATGTTAGAGGGCCGGTTGTTGTGGTGGTGGTGATCAGAGTACTGGGATTTCTATTTGGGCTGCCGCAGAGTGAAGTAGTTAGTACATATGCTTGGGGTCTGGGGACTGTCGACTGTAGTGTCCGACCGCCGGGGGGGGAGGGTACAGGTGTAACCCCCCTGCAAATAGGGGTTCCCAAAAGACTTCCAGGAGCTTGCTTGAATGCTCCAAGCCTGAATGGTGTTTGGCGTTTAAGCCATTTATCAGTGAGTGTTTTTAGAGCCTCTGGTACTGTCTCTTTAAGAGCTGTCTGCTTGCAGACATAATTAGTTTGTATGGGGGGACTGTGTGCTTCTCTGTTTGAGTACCACTCGAGCTGCTTCCAATTCACTCCATTTTTGCAGTCACTAGGAGTGCAAAGGGAACCTATCTGAAAGATGTAACTGTTTGCCAGAAATCATTTACAGTAATAATGAAATTACAGTTTGTCTAACCTGCTTTCTTTGCAGTCAGAACTGTGTCTGCCTAGTTCCCCATTCTGGTTTTGAACTGCTGAACTGGACCAATCAGTGTGGGGTAAGCTAGCTCTAAAATGGTGCCTTGGACGAATCAGAACTTGGACTCATAATCTGAGCCAGCCACAAGAGGATTGTATGGGCAGTGACTCTGGGAGATGTAGTTTAGACTTCGCCTTTTTGGACCAACAGGAGCAGTCTATTGTGAGTGACAGCCAATCCAGTCAAGAACTGGGAGGAATTCAAAGGAAGTGCCCGGTTTTGTCTGTTGGAGTTGCAGTTGAGCTCTGGTAGTGAAGAAGGAAGGAGCCCTGTGCTTTTCAGTGTGCAGTTTTAGTCGGAAAGCGTGTGTAAGGCCCAGAGTTCCGGTCTGCAGCTTGTGTAACTGCTTGTTAGGACTGAATCCGTCCTGTGAAGAGAATCAAAGGATATCTGAAGAATATAAACCAGGCTCACCCTGTAGAAGACTGGAGAAATTATGGAATTGCACTGGTCTGTCAGAACTAAATCTGCTGTGTGTTCTCCGGGTATTGTGCAGTAATTGCGATCGGGATAGAGAAGCAGCCTGCCTGGTATAGTACTTTCTTTTTACCATATAAATGTGTGAAGAGTCTCGTGGAGCTCAAGAGTAGCCCTGCTGACGTTGAAGGACCCTATCTTATTTGGAGGTCGTGAGTACTAATTCAGGGTCGCCTCCTGTTGAATTGCCACATTAAATCCAAATGGAATCACTGTACTGCTGACTGTTTAAACTAATTTCTTTTCACTGTGTGAAAGGGCCCCTACCAGCTGCCACGGTTTGGACTAGCCACTAGGGCTTGGGTACCCAGGGACAGTAACTGGTAGGGATAGGCATGTGCACAGAGCCATAGGTAGATAGTAAAGTGATAAGCTAATTAACCTGATTTCCCCCTTTCTTTGTTATATCCCCCTAAATAAATCAGAGCTGCTTGTTTCAGCAAAGTTATACTGCCTGAGGTATTTGTCTATGTTAAAGTACTGTACCGTGATTGTTGCACTGTATCTTATTTCACAGGAGGTCCCAGTGCCGGAACTAGTCCTGGGGGTAAGTGTATACGGTGAAGGTAATTCTGATATATTGTGTGGGCCACTAGTGGGAAGAAAGGGGGGTTGCAGTGTCCCAGAGGGCTGTGACCAAGTAAGTTTAACTATTGCAAACCCTGACCTCTGGGTGGAGGCACCCGCCATTGGATCCAGGCCCTCAATCTGTTAGTGGCAAATCAGGCAGGGTGTAGCCCTGGGATAGCGCCATCTAGGGGTTACATCTTGAGGCTCACCGCTGGGATTGTGTGTCCTCTAGTGGCCATATTTACTAACCACTGTTAAGAAAAATGGTACCCCAACAGAAGTGGCTGTGCACCGGCTGGTGGAGTGGTGTACTGGGGAGGAGATTGACCCCAAAATGCTATGCTTATCCTGGACATCCCCTGGTATCAATACGGACACTGTACAGGAGTACTTTCCAAGGTGGAAGGTTTACAAAACCCTGTGGTGGTGGGTCGGCATGCTAATCTGCTCACCCATACTTTCCTGGCCCTAGTAGAGTTTAAGGATCCCATAGATAGCTCCAAAGTGCCACAGACCATTACCCCAGAGGGAGCCCTCACTGCCTGGAGAGTGATAACTAAGTACAGTAAAGACCCGGTGGGGAATGAGCCCCCACCACTGTCTGAAACTTTTGAGGAGAAATTTGCTAAATGGTTGCTGGGGGAAGGGAAAACTGTGGAGGACTTGAAGAAACTATTCTTGCCACCTGGGGGTGTTCCTCCCCCAACACCCTCTCCCGCTCCAGTACCCGTAATGGTGGCTGAACCAATGCAGACTCCTATTTCTGCACCTGCCATTAGTCACGACACTTACCGAAGGTTGAGGATCTTCTCTGGCACCCTCCCCACCCCCCAAGGGGAGGATGACTGGGAGACCTGGATAGACTATGTTGCCCCCCAAGTGCTAGAATGGCAATGCTCGGAAGCCGTAAAGCGAAAGAGGGTTAGTGAGAGCCTCCGAGGTCCTGCCCTGGCTACCATCCGTGCTAACGGGCCAGTAACCCTGAAGTGACTGCACAGGCCTATCTTGAGGCCTGGGAGAATGTGTATGGGAGCCCAGATTCTGTTGAGGATCTATGGTGGAGAGTAAGAAATGCACAACAGTACCAAGGGGAGTTGTTGTCTGTGTATGTATCTCGGCTGGAAAAATTGTTGCAAGAATGCCTCAGAAAGGGTAGTTTGCCAGCGATTGAACTGGACCGAACCAGGCTGGACAGGATCCTTAAGTCTGCCCCCTTCTCAGAACTGCTGTTGCTTCAGTTACGCCTGGCAAATTGACTGGAATCCCCACCCTCCTATGATGAGTTAATGAGAGAAATTCGAGGAGTTGAGAAAAGGCGACCTCGGGAGGGACCTGCACCAATAGCTGCATGCCACGACCCGAGTGACTGAGGTGGCCCATCAGGTTAAGTTCAGGGGCAGAGGTTGGCAGTCAATGAGTGCTCTGACAAGGAAAAAGATATGCCACAATGGGGAGCGAACTGTTGAGAGAGATCTGGAATTCAAAAACAGTCCCTTTATGAAGGCCACGCCTGCAAGTACGGGCCCTGACCTATATCCGACTGCATCTGCTATGGGGTGGGGTACCCACCCATGTATCTCCTGCTGATAACAGCTCCAAACTCAATTCCTTGACCATGGAAGTGGAGAAACTGACGAGATGTCTCCAAATGCTTATCACACGCAGACAGAGATGGCACCAAGGTTTCCAGTTAGTAATACCCCGCCCTGGCTCCCAGTGTGGCGCCCGAGCTCAAACTCCAGAAAGTATGTTTTGCTATAATTGTGGGAAGGATGGGCTCATGAAAAGGGAATGCCGGTCCCCAAAAGACACTGACAAAGTTGCATATAGGCTACAAGGAGAGCTTGGAGAACAAATCAGTGGTTAAGAGGTGCGCGAAATGATCCCAGTGAGGGCACCAAAATGCTAACTCACGTCCTTTGTGGCAAGGTCAGTTGCCCAGGCCCCCACTATCGCCTCCAGACTGGTCCAGAATAGTGGGTCCCTCCATGGAGACCACTGTAAAGGTGAATGGAGTGTCTACAAGAGCTGTATTAGACAGTGGCTCCCAAGTGACAATTATGTTCCAGGATTGGTATCAGAAGCATTTGTCAGACGTACTTCTACAACCATTAGAAGGACTGCATGTATAGGGGTTAAGTGAGAAGGCCTACCCCTATTCCGGGTATATCCGAATTTGGCTGTCTTTCCCCACCTCCGTGGCTGGAGTGGCCGAACAAGTAGAGACTCTAGCCTTAGTGTGTCCCCCCACTGGACTGTATGATGGTGTCCCTTTGTTGATTGGAACAAATGCTCATATGTTCGGAAGGCTGGCACAGTTGTGTTATGAAAACAGGGTCAAAGACTAGTAGAGCTTTAAGAGTTCCAGCTTTAATTAAGAAGGCCTATGAGGCACAGAGAGATGCTGAAAAAATAGAACCAGAGGAACCGTCGGAATTGTATGGAAGAAGGATCCTGAGTCTCTGATCCTGGTGCCAAATGCCCAGTGTACCTTACAGGAGAGGTCCATATCAGAAAGGATGTTAAGAATAAAATATTAATGTTGGATGCACAGGCGATGGAAAATTGCCAGAGGGACTGCTGGTCAAGCTAGTATTTTGCCCGCTAGAGCCCATGCTTATGCCAGAAGGGTAATGGTCCAAGTTCATAAGTGTCTGAAAGAGACATTCGAGTAAATAGAGGTTGCATCCTGGCTAATGTGCATTGTGCAGACACTGCAGTGCTACCCAGCAGCAAGAGTTCGAGGAAGAATGACAGAGTAACGCCTGACTTGTTTGATTTCGCGCACCGCTGCCAGCTGAATGGAAAGTGAGGATCAGTGAAAAGCTTGCCCAGAGAGACCAGGTGTTTTCTTTAAAGGAATGGGACGTAGGATGCATGCAAGGAGCTGAGCACAATATCCGCTGCATGACGAAAGACCATTTGTGAGAGGTCTCGACGCCTGGCACCTGCTGACATAGATGATGTGAGACGGCATCTGCAAGAGATGTTAGCTGCTGGTGTAATACAAGAATCCAGAAGCCCTTATGCTTCCCCCATTGTGGTAGTGAGGAAAAAGAATGGAACAGTAAGGATGTGTGTGGATTATCGCACCTTAAACCGGCGGACTATCCTTGATCAGTACACAATGCCCCGCATTCAGGATGCTTTGGACTGCCTAAACGGGAGCAAGTGGTTCTCTGTGCTGGATCTCCGCAGTGGGTACTACCAGATCCCGATGGCCCCAGAGGACCGTGAGAAGACAGCCTTTATCTGTCCGCTTCTTCTATGAATTCATGAGGATGCCTCAAGGATTTCAGGTGCCCCAGCCACTTTTCAACGATTGATGGAGCGTGCAGTGGGGACATGAACTTACTAGAGTGCCTGGTATACCTAGATGATGTTATTGTGTTTGGCAGCTCACTGGAGGAACATGAGAGCAGATTATTTAAGGTATTGGACCGACTGGAGGACTTTGGCCTTAAACTGTCCATTGATAAGTGTCAATTCTTTCAAACATCAGTAAAGTATGTGGGACACATAGTATCCACCGAGGGAATAGAGACCGACCCAAGTAAAGTTGAGGCCTTGACCACCTGGTCACAGCCCAAAAATCTAAAAGAACTGCAAAGATTCCTGGGATTCTGTGGTTATTATCGGCGCTTCATCAAGGACTATTCAAGAGTGATCCACCCTTTACTTAACCTTACTCAAGGGTATCCCCCAACCCACAAAAAATACCAAAAGTCAGCGTCCCTCAAGACTGAAAGAGTGTATTTTCATCCGAGTGAAGTATTTGGGGCCCGCTGGACTCCTGATTGTGAGACTGCTTTTCATGAGATCATATATCAACTTACCCATGCTCCAGTGCTGGCCTATGCCGATCCAAGAAAACCTTCGCCTGCACACTGATGCTAGCTTGCAAGGGTTGGGGGCTGTGTTGTACCAAGAGACGAGAATGGCCTGAGACCAGTGGCCTTTGCCAGTAGAAGCCTGACCCCATCCGAAAAGAACTATCCTGTACATAAGTTAGAGTTCCTAGCTTTGAAGTGGGCTATTGTTGACCAATTCCATGAGTACTTGTATGGGGCTAAAATACTAGTAAAAACTGACAATAATCCTTTGACCTATGTGCAGACCTCAGCTAAGTTGGATGCCACTGGCCATAGGTGGCTTTCTGCATTATCTACATATGACTATGCTCTCGAATACCGAGCAGGTCTGAACCACATAGATGCTGATGCTCTCTCCCGGAGGCCTGTTCCCCAGAATGATTGGGTCCGATTGGCAGAACCTGACATTCGGCACTCTGCCGAAGTTTGACAGGAGGAACAAATGTCCACGGACGCAGTGGACTGCATGGTGGATTGCTTGGGACCCTCTGAGAATTGCATACCTGCTGCTTATTGCCACTTTTCTGCAATAGACATTGGTGCACTGCCTCAGCTGGCCAATGACAGTATTCGGAGGGCTCAATCCCGCGATCCCATGATCAAAGCAGCTTTAGTAGTCCTCTATGCAGGAAAAGATGTGTCCAAATTACGCTCCACTGGTTTGAGAACTGCACTGTTATACAAAGAAGGTCCTAAGTTGAAACTGATCAATAAACTGTTATACAGAGAAACAGTAGACAGAGGGGGACAAGTAGACAAACAACAACTAGTGCTGCCCACTGTCTTTTGAGACTCAGTACTGAGGTCCTTGCACAACCACATGGGGCACCTTGGTATAGACAGAACACTTGACTTGGTGAGATCCAGATTCTATTGGCCTAAGATGGGGCTGATGTGGAGCAACACATTCGAACTTGTAGTCGCTGCACAGAGGAAAGCTTTGCCCCAGAGGGCTGCCCCTTGTTAACATCACCACCAGTGCACCCATGGAGCTGGTCTGTATTGATTTTCTGAGTTTGGAGTCAGATCAAAGAAATATCAGTAATGTGCTGGTGGTCACTGACCATTTCACGAGATATGCCCAAGCTTTCCCACCAAAGACCAGAAAGCATCCACTGTGGCCAAAGTACTTGTAGAAAACTTTTTGTTCACTATGGGGCTCCACAAAAGAATCCATTCTGATCAAGGGAGACTTTGAGAGTCGCCTGATCAAAGAGATGCTTTCTCTGTGGGGAGTGCAGTCCAGAACCACTCCTTACCACCCCAGGGGACCCACAGCCTGAACGTTTCAACCGCACTTTGCTAGATATGCTAGGCACCCTGCACCCAAAGGACAAGCCTAGATGCAGCCAACAAATTAGCACCCTGGTACATGCTTATAACTGCACCAAAAGTGATGCCACTGGGTTCTCCCCCTACCGCCTGATGTCTGGAAGAGAAGCTCGACTACCAGTAGATGTGTGTTTGGGGTCTCTCCTGATGGGGTTCAAGCTGACAACTATTTACAGTATGTGCAAAAGTTAAAGGCCCAGCTAACTCATGCGTACTAACTGGCTCAAACCATGGCTGCCAAAGAAATCTGGCCAACAAAGAACGCGGTATGATAAAAGTTGAAAGCACAGGAACTCCAGGAGGAGATCGGGTATTGCTAAGAAATCTGGGACTGCATGGCAAACACAAGATTGCTGACAGATGGCACCATCTCCCTCACATTGTAGTGGGCAAACTAGATGATCTGCCAGTGTACAAAGTAAGGCCTGAGAACAATTCAAAAGATGTAAAAACAATGCATAGAAATCATTTACTGCCCATTGGACAAATCCTGATTGAGTCTGAGCCCCAGAAGATGCCCCTCTGGACCACTGACTAGAGCTGCTGCTAAGAAAGATCAGGAAGTCTGCACCTACAGAAGCAGAGTTAAAGTGTTCCCTCCACAAGTCCCAGTTGAGCATGACTGTCAGTCCATATCAGAAGAAAGTGAGAGTGACTTTGAATACTATCCTTCTTACGAACTGAGTCAATTGTTTCGGGGCAATCCCCTAGTCAATACTGGAGACAAAGCTGGGCCTTCTGGACTGTCTAAGCCCCCAGCTTCATTCCTGGAGCCAGTGCTCCCAGAAAGTGAAGTGCAAAGCATCAGATCAGATGAAATGGAATCATTGTGCATGGTTGAACTGTTTGAGCTTTCAGGGGAGGAAAATGATTGATTGGGGCAGACTGGTGATACACCTGAACAAGAAGAGTATTTTGAGTGCCCTGACAGTCCACTGCCAGTGTCTGAAAGCTCTCCATGCGAGCCAAATGTTGTGGACTCAGAAACTGTAACTACTGGAGCTGAAAGTGCCCCAAGTTCTAGCCTCTCTACCCCCATGGAGACTCCCCTGACAAGTGAGGACAATGTTGAAAATGAGGCTCAGAGTGCAGAGACTGTAACAGTTCCCCTAGAAAGACTGGTCGAGCTGTAAAGCCTGTGGTGCACCTCAGTTATGATTCACTTGGGAGGCCTGTGGACTTGCCTCTCAATGTTGTCCATAAAGGGTGTATGTGTCCCGAGCTCATTGCCCAAACTGAGCATCAGTGCTAACGCAAGTTACTTGTGTTGCCCTCTAAGTATGGTGCCCTTGCCCGTCCAGCCCCAAGGTAACTGATAGGAAGGGCCCCCTCTCTTCAGGTTTCATGTACAAGAGGTAATAACTTGAGTTATGGTACAATGTGTGTGTAATACTGTGTAAAGAGTGACGTACTGCAATGTTTCAGAAATGTGTTCTTGGTAAAATGATGTATTGACTGATGATTACATGTGTGAGCCTAATGCAAATGTATATGGTTGCAGTTGAAACTTATGGTGGTGCTTGCTTGACGCGGACGTCAAGCTTTCCCAGGCCAGGAAGGGTGTAACCCCCCTGCAAATAGGGGTTCCCAAAAGACTTCCAGGAGCTTGCTTGAATGCTCCAAGCCTGAATGGTGTTTGGCGTTTAAGCCATTTATCAGTGAGTGTTTTTAGAGCCTCTGGTACTGTCTCTTTAAGAGCTGTCTGCTTGCAGACATAATTAGTTTGTATAGGGGGACTGTGTGCTTCTCTGTTTGAGTACCACTTAAGCTGCTTCCAATTCACTCCATTTTTGCAGTCACTAGGAGTGCAAAGGGAACCTATCTGAAAGATGTAACTGTTTGCCAGAAATCATTTACAGTAATAATGAAATTACAGTTTGTCTAATCTGTTTCTTTGCAGTCAGAACTGTGTCTGCCTAGTTCCCCATTCTGGTTTTGAACTGCTGAACTGGACCAATCAGTGTGGGGTAAGCTAGCTCTAAAATGGTGCCTTGGACGAATCAGAACTTGGACTCATAATCTGAGCCAGCCACAAGAGGACTGTATGGGCAGTGACTCTGGGAGATGTAGTTTAGACTTCGGCGCCTTTTTGGACCAACAGGAGCAGTCTATTGTGAGTGACAGCCAATCCAGTCAAGAACTGGGAGGAACTCAAAGGAAGTGCCCGGTTTTGTCTGTTGGAGTTGCAGTTGAGCTCTGGTAGTGAAGAAGGAAGGAGCCCTGTGCTTTTTCAGTGTGCAGTTTTAGTCGGGAAACGTGTGTAAGGCCCAGAGTTCCGGTCTGCAGCTTGTGTAACTGCTTGTTAGGACTGAATCCGTCCTGTGAAGAGAATCAAAGGATATCTGAAGAATATAAACCAGGCTCACCCTGTAGAAGACTGGAGAAATTGCGGAATTGCACTCGGTCTGTCAGGAACTGAATCTGCTGTGTGTTCTCCCGGGTATTGTGCAGTAATTGCGATCGGGATAGAGAAGCAGCCTGCCTGGTATAGTACTTTCTTTTTACCATATAAATGTGTGAAGAGTCTCGTGGAGCTCAAGAGTAGCCCTGCTGACGTTGAAGGACCCTATCTTGTTTGGAGGTCGTGAGTACTAATTCAGGGTCGCTTCCCTGTTGAATTGCCACATTAAATCCAAATGGAATCACTGTACTGCTGACTGTTTAAACTAATTTTTCTTTTCACTGTGTGAAAGGGCCCCTACCAGCTGCCACGGTTTGGACTAGCCACTAGGGCTTGGGTACCCAGGGACAGTAACTGGTAGGGATAGGCATGTGCACAGAGCCATAGGTAGATAGTAAAGTGATAAGCTAATTAACCTGATTTCCCCTGTCCTTGTTATATCCCCCTAAATAAATCAGAGCTGCTTGTTTCAGCAAAGTTATACTGCCTGAGGTATTTGTCTATGTTAAAGTACTGTACTGTGATTGTTGCACTGTATCTTATTTCACAGGCGGTCCCAGTGCGGAACTAGTCCTGGGGTAAGTGTATACGGTGAAGGTAATTCTGATATATTGTGTGGGCCGCTAGTGGGAAGAAAGGGGGGTTGCAGTGTCCCAGAGGGCTGTGACCAAGTAAGTTTAACTATTGCAAACCCTGACCTCTGGGTGGAGGCACCCGCCATTGGATCCAGGCCCCTCAACCTGTTAGTGGCAAATCAGGCAGGGGTAGTAGCCCCTGGGATAGTGCCATCTAGGGGTTACACAGTACTCTTCAGTCTTTCTTGGGAGTGAGCTGCCAGAGTTGGTTTTCATCCTCCGACCTGCTGTGCCTGCTGCTGGTGATGCCGGAGAGTAGTTCCTTTTTGACTTCTAACTCTGTGATAAATTTAACATTTCTGAGCCCGGGTGGGGTAGAAAGTGAATGTGTGTATGTGGGGAGGCGGGCACCTGCACAACATCATGTGCTTTCCAGGTGTGTGTGGAAATGCGGTTGGCGGGCTCTTCCTCATAAAGTCACATTATTTTTTTGTCTTTCTGTGGGGAGGTGGAGCACCCCCACAGAAATAAATTAAATAAAATAAAGTAATTACTTTATGTGTAGCTCTCTGTTTCCCCTCCACACACGGGTGCTAATATGACGTTGTGCGTGACCGTTTTTTTTTGTTTTTTTTTTAATTATGAGAGCTGTAACTGTTTCTGTGGGGAGCTCCAGCCCCCACACCCCCCAGGTGCTAATAAAATGTTGAGCAATATTTAGAATGCTCTTTTGGGGGCAGTGTGTGATATTTGCTCTGACTTCTGCTGCTGTATCATGTTGTAATTACTGCTGTCTCTATTACTTGTATGAATTTTATTGCTTTTAAGATTGAAGCCAGGTTATAGCATTAGCACGTCACTGCATCATAGCCATAAGAGTGCAGCAACAGGCTGGGGATATACACAATAGCCAAAGTAGAAATGCTGCCATTTATTTTTCTTCCTCCACCCCTCCCCCCCCCCGCACTCTGATTTTAGATGGAGGGACCCCGCTTGGCAAATCTCCCATTAAAAAACACTGATCGGCCCGGCATACCTCTCAACCTCTTGCCTCATAAATCAGGGACAGGGCTTAAAAATCAGGGACAAAGACCCCAAATCAAGGACACATATTAAAAATTGGTAATATTCACTCAGAAAGTTGATAGAATAAGGGGATTAGTGTAAGATGCATTTTCTGAAGATTAACAAGTCTGTAACTTTATTGTTTGATATTATTTTTGCTTACAATCTCCACTGTTCAGTCATAAAAACACATATTTTACGAGGGACAGAGGAACATTTTGAGGCAAAATCAGAGACATCCCTGAAAATCAGGGACAGTTGAGAGGTATGCGGCCCGGTGATGCTGAGGGTTTAGGCACTGGACGCCACACCTCTTGCCACGCCGGCAACACGGGTTTGGGATCAGACTCGGGCTGCCGGGGCTCGGTAGGTGAGGGAGAGGACAGAGCAAGATGATAGAGCATCTGAGGGACAGCTCTTCTCCCCCGGGGTGGGTTATGGGTAGAGGGTTTCGCACTGCTCGCCAGCAGCCCCCGAAGGAGATCAGAGGCACTGTAGCCAGTGGTGTCAGCACTGGGGTGGAGCAGCAGCAGGCATCGGCACGCAGCACATGCAGACACCTTTGCATGTCTGTACTCAGGGACACACATAGAGAAAAAAACACAGCATCCAGGAGGAAGATGGTGGTTCCAGGGAGCACCGCACTCATCCACCGCCGATTTGACCCTCTCGGGTGCCCCCTCTCTTAGGGGCCTGTTGGGGGGAACTCTGTCCTCGATTCCTTGTTGGACCGAGGGTAGTAGCAGGTGGCTCATGTGTGGACTCTCCCCATGGGGCTCTGGATTGCTGCGTGAGTAATTATGTTCACAAAAACAAACATCAGAGTGCACAGATGGGGGGGGAGAGGACAAATGAGGGAAGATGCAGTGCAATGGCAGCATTTCCAGGGGTCAGAACAGTCACCAGCCTGCTAGCCAAACGCTGGTAGATTTAATATTGGGCTAGTTAGAGTTTTGTTTAAAGGGAAACGTCCATGTCCCATTGGGCCCCACCTCCGTGTGAAGTGGGGCCCGATTTGCAAATGAATAAATGTTAATAAAATTGCTGCTTACTGCTGAGTATTTAATATAAAATCATATCTGGTTGATCCTGCACCCTCCCTGCCAGCATTTTAGATTCAAATGCCCTCCCCGTCGTGCCCACAAGCACCCACAGCTGTCCCCATGATGACGTGGCAGGCGGGGATTAGCTGGGGTGTCTCCATATGCTTGCTATAGTGCTGGGTTCTTAAACAGCTCCAGTTTGGAGCCAGTGTACTGCCGCAACATATTGAGGCCAGTTACAGACAGCTAGCATGCCTGTTAGTCTGTAGCTGGTCTCGGTATTACAAGAACACTGAAAGACTCCAAACCGGAGCTATTTGAAGCTACCACAATACAGATTATACGGACAGTGGAGCATGCCCCCATGCTCATCATGCATTGTAGTCACCACGTGTGTGGTCGTGTCTCCTAAGGAAGTTGGCTCATTTACTAGCGGCCTTAATTCATTGATGCCCCAAGATGCCTGTAGGTGTTTACAGAAAAGATATTTGTGAGGTCTTTAATGCCTTCAGATGTCCTACAGTTACATAGAAACATAGAAACGTAGATTTTGATGGCAGATAAGGACCACTTGGCCCACCAGTCTGCCCATTTCCCTACCTACTGGATAAGCTGCAGATCCTAGTTAACCAACAGCCTACTTCTTCCTACTCCCACCCCCTAGAATTGCCTTATGACTGTCCTTATGCATGCTTGAATTCCACCACTGTTTTTGACTCCGCAACTGCCTCCGGAAGGCCATTCCATGCATCCACAACCCTCTCTGTGAAAAAAGACTTCCTTACATCACCTCTGAGCCACCCCCCACCTCTATCTTCAAATTGTGCCCCCTTGTTCTTGCACACCACTTTTTCTGAAAGATGCTACCCTCTTGGACTTTGTTGATTCCCTTGAGGTACTTGAAACTTTATATCATGTCCCCCCTCTCCCCGCTTTCCTCGAGGCTATACATATTAAGCTCCTTAAGTCTGTCTTCATATGTCTTGCAGTGCAGACCCTGCACCATTTTAGCTGCTCTCCTCTGGACTGCCTCCATCCTGCCTATGTCTTTGTGGAGATTGGGTCTCCAGAACTGCACGCAGTACTCCAGATGGGGTCTCACCAGCTGTCTGTACAGAGGGATGACAACTTCCTGTTTTTCTACTGGTGATGCCTCTCCCTATGCATCTCAGTATCCCCCCAGCCCTCCTTACTGCCCTTTCACATTGCTTGCCCACCTTTAATTCATCTGATATGACAAAGAACCTCTGTGCGCAAACACTGAGGCAAGGGTTACCCCAAAGGGCATTTGGCTGGGAAGCCAAGTTTCAAGAAAATACAAAATCACACATGCCCACACAATGCAAAGCATCATGGGCTACATATGCAAATCACCACAGAATGTTATGCTGGTCCAACTTTAAGCTGAATTGCATGGTGCTGAAAGGCCTCTCACACAGTTTGCAAGTGGTTTACTCAGGATCTGTTAGCTCAGTGTGTTTGACACTCAGTGAATGGATCAGTTACCATAGTATGGTTTTGATATGGTGGCTCATTAAACAAAATATTTAAAGACGAAGAATTTCAGAAGAAGATTTGCGGCAGGTTGCCTTGCGATGCCAGCCAAGAAAATACAGGTCACGCATCATGGTTATAACACCACAGACAGCAGGTTAACAACTTTAAGCATGGTGCCAGCTGGACCCAGCATAAGATTCCCGTGGTGATTTGTATATGGCCCATGATGCTTTGCATTGTGTGGGCATGTGTGATTTTGTATTTTCTTGAAACTTGACTTCCAGCCAAAATGCCCTTTGGAACCTTGCCTCAGTGTTTGCGCACAGAGGTTCTTGTCTTTTAAATGTTTTTATTTTAATGGGTTCACCACAACATATCCAAGACACACTGTCTTAGGGTAGCTGGTCCATTCCACTGGGGTGTCAAACAGACGAGGCATACTGATGAGTCCTGGTAGGACGAAACACGTGTCTATGTCTTCTGTTAGCACCCTTTGCAAACTGTGTGAGAGGCCTTTCGGCACCATGCAATTCTGCTTAAGGTTGGACCAACATAACATTCTGTGGTGATTTGCACATGCAGCCCATGATGCTTTGCATTGTGTGGGCATGTGTGAATTTGTATCTGATATGACTACTCCCAGGTCCCTTTCCATTTTTGTTGTTGTTAGTATCTTACCCCTCATTGTGTACTCTTCCCCTGGGTTTTTGTTTTGTAGCTGCATTACCTTGCACTTCTTGGCATTGAATCTAAGCTGCCATACATCTGACCATTCCTCCAACCTTGCCAAGTCCCTTGTCATCCTTTCTACCCCACCTTGTGTATCAACCCTGTTGCAGATATTTGTGTCGTCTGCAAAGAGACATACTTTTCCTTCCAGTCCCTCTGCAATGTCGCTTACAAAGACATTGAAGAGGACCGGTTCTAATACTGAACCCTGCAGTACCCCACTAGTAACCCCCCCTTTCTTCAGAGTGGATTCCATTTACTATTACCCTCTGTGTCCTGTTCTCCAGCCAATTCTTTACCCAGGCTACCATCTTGGGACCCACTCTCAGGCTGGCTAACTTGTATATTAATCTTTTGTGTGGGACTGCATCAAATGTCTTGCTAAAGTCTAGGTAGGCCATGCCACAGCCCCTCCCTGATCTACTACTTTGGTCACCCAGTCAAAAATATCTATTAGATTCATCTGACATGACCTACCCGCTGTGAATCCATGCTGCCTTGGGTCCTGTGCCCCTCTGACCTCTAGGTACTTGACAATTCTTTCCTTCCAAAGTGATTTCATCATTTTCCCTATCACTGAGTTTAAACTAACAGGTCTGCAGTTTCCTGCTTCTGCCCTGCTCCCACTTTTGTGAAGTGGAATCACATCTGCCCTCCTCCAGTCCTCAGGTACCACTCCATCCTCCCATCATTTGTTAAAGAGTGTAGTCAGTGGTGTCACTAGTTCTACCCTTAGTTCTTATAGAATTCTGGGATGAATCCCATCAGGCCCCATTGTTTTGTCCACCTTCAGTTTTAAGAGTACTTTCAGAACCCTTTCTTCTGTAAATGGACTGGTATCAACTTCTGTATCCAGAGTGTTTCTATTGTTTGGTTTAGGTACCTCCCCCTCTTCATTTGTGAATACTGAGCAAAAATATTTGTTTAGTATCTCTGCCTTTTCACAGTCACCCCCTGCCCACCCCCTTCCCTTTATTAAGCCTCACTATCCCTCCCTTGGTCTTCCTTCACTCCCTGATGTACCTTTAAAAGATTTTATCCCCCTTCTTAACTGAGTTGGCTATGTTTTCCTCAGTTTGGGCCTTTGCTGTTCTGACTGCCTTCCCAGCTTCCTTTTGCTTTAACTGATACAATGCTCTGTCCTGCTCCTTCTGTGATTCCTTATACTTCCTGAATGCTTTCTTTTTCTCTTGAACCTTCCCGGCCACCTCCTTTGAGAACCTTAGTGGTTTCTTACATCATTTTATTTTGTTTATTTGCTTCACACAAAGGCTTGTTACCTCTGTGATGGCAGTTTTGATTATTCCCCATTGTTCTTCCACCCCTCCTTCCTGCCCATTTGCTAGTGCATTCCTTAGACACTCACCTATTTTGGCAAAGTCAGCCCTCCTAAAGTCCAGTACTTTTGCCTTTGTATAGCTTGACTCTACTGCTGTGTTTATCGTGAACCATATTGTTTGATGGTCGCTAGTTCCCAGATGGCTACCCACATCTACATCTGTGATCCCCTCTCCATCTCCATTTGAGAGTACCAGGTCTAAGATTGCTCCCTCTCGAGTGGGTTCCAATACTAATTGTCTAAGGCATGCCCCCTGTAGGGCATCTAGAATAACCCCACTCTTAGAAGTGGCTGCTGCAGCTGCACTCCAGTTAACATCTGGCATATTCAGATCCCCCATCAGCAATATCTCCCCTTTTTCTGCCATTCTAAGTATACTTTCTATCATTCCCTTGTCCATTTCCACCCCCTGAGAGGGGGTCTGTATACAACCCCTGTGCGGATTGTGGTGCCATTGCCTGTCTCCAAATTGACCCACAGTGCTTCTTCTCCTCCCTGTTTACCCTTTTGTGGCTTCTGAGGATGCCACTGCTTAAAACTTAAATGTATCACCTGGACACCCTGGAAAGCTGGGCTCACACATGGAAATTAAATTTCAATATCACCAAGTGCAAGGTGTTGCATCTTGGTCGGGGAAACCCTAAACACAGGTACACCCTGGGAGGGGAGGCGCTGGAGGCCTCAATAGGGGAAAAAGACTTAGGGGTCATGGTGGATGCATGTATGAATAACTCTGAGCAGTGCAGGAGAGCAGCTAGCAAGGCAAACAGGATGTTGGGATGCATCGTGAGGGGGATCACCTCTAGGAGCAAGGAAGTGATTCTGCCTGTGTACAATGGACTGGTTAGACCACACCTTGAGTACTGTGTACAGTACTGGAGACCACACTTGAAGAGGGACATACAGCTCCTGGAGAGGGTACAGAGGAGGGCAACTAAGATGATACGAGGGTTAGGGGATTTGACGTATGAGGACAGACTTGAGCTCTGCCTGTTTTCATTGGAGGAGAGGAGAGACAGGGGGGACATGATTGAGGTGTTCAAGTACCTCAAGGGAATAAATAGGGTAAACATGGAGGGGATCTTTAGACTAAGCAGGGAGGTATAACCAGAGGGCATGGTTTGAAGTTGGAAGGTGGAAGGGTGAGGGGGGAAAAGAGGAGGAGGTTTTTCACTGAGAGGGTGGTGGACCCTTGGAATATACTGCCTGGTGAGCTGGTTCAGAGATCCACAGTGGAGGGCTTCAAGAGAGGGTGGGACAGACACAGAAAGTGGATGTATCAGATGATGGCCTGTCCCAGAGGGGTGGGGATGGATGATAGGGGTTTCTGGAGCACAAGGGATGGGAGGGCCTTGGCACCCAACTAAGGATCTAAGGTTCGAGCAGACTTGATAGACCGTAAGGCCTAATCTGCTGACAAATAGTATGTTAGTATCACAAACCAAAGTGAGTATGACTGCATAGCACCATGGGAAAGGTAAATTTGTGCTGCACAACTTTGCCACTCGTACTCTGTGTGTGTAGTACTTATGGTTCATGAGGTATTCCCATTTGTTTGTGACATGCTAATTATGGTTTCAGGTTGCACTGAGCTCCTAAGACCTCAGTGAGTTAATACGGTGAAGATTGTTGAACTTTGGGGACCATTGTAGTTGGCCTCTGGTAAGTTGCATGTACAGTATGTTTGGGGTTGGAGAAAATTTAATGAACACCTGCTCTTGCTCTTTAACCATGTGGTCTCTGCCTGCAGTGCTGGTTTACTGTCCAGCTAAGAGGTTGTGCTTCACTTCAAATCTCAAAGTTCTGCATGTATGACACTTTTCATGCCGAAAGCATAGGGCCAGATGGAATGTCATGAAAACTGATGTTTTCACCTTGAGGCTTATTGTAGTGTCAGTTGCCTTTGTTGAGGTTTGTGCAGTATGACTTTGGTTGTGTAATGGTACATGCAAAAGAGTTCCTACTTGTTCTGTGGCTTCACCTTCTCATTCCTATCTCTAGGGATTCTCTGTGCCTGTCCTATGCATTTGTTAACGTCTCCCACTGTGTTTCCCCCACCACCTCCACAGGGACTCTATTCCATGCATCTACCACCTTTTTGGTGAAGTAATGCTTCTTCACACTACCCCTTAGCCTACCCTTTCCAGCCTCATGTCATGCCCCCTCATTCCTCAGCATCTCCTTTTCTGAAAGATGCTACCCTCCGGTACCCTGTTTATTCCTTTGAGATATTTGAAGGCTTTCCATCCTATATCACGTGTGTGTCTCTCGCTTTCATCCAGGGTATACATACTAAGGTCTAGCACTCTCCTTGTATATGACTTTGGTGCAGGCCCTATACCATCTTTGTCCACTGTGCCATAGATTTTGCATAGTGTTTTTGCTATGTTATACCAGCTATCTAAAACCCAATTTCAATTATGTCTTAATTTTTCATGGAAAACAGTACAAAATCCTGCACAATGCTGCTCCTATCATGCAGCCATGTTGGTATCTGCAAGCCTTCAGTTATCTGGGGGAGTTCTTGGTGTTCTCTCATGTATAGAGAAAGGAAATCTGTTTAATGACATTGGTCAACCACTCATTTTGTTGCTTGATTGTCTGTGCCATATAATTCAACTCCAAATTACTGTAATGGGCAGGTAAACGCAGCAGGAGCAGAGTGGACATTGTGGGTACTGATGAAGACTGAGCTTGGCACCACACAGCATCACTGACAGTGTGGATTGAGCAGAGGAGCTAAACTAGAAAAGGTAAACCTGGTTGAATTTGCTTCAGTTGTCTGTCATTTTTGGTTCAGTTGTCTGCCACTGTGTTTGTCGTGTTTTTGGTACAGTTGTTTTTGCCTTTAAGATCTAACAGTAGTAAGCATTGTGAGAAAATATTGGACCAGTATGTCTTGAGAATCGCCTTATTGCGTGGTGCACAGTAAAAAGTCGTAACTATATCTGAGCTAAGCAAAGTCAAATCTGGTGCACAGAAAAGGAAACTGGTTAACTTGTCTGTGCTGTTAGCAGCATCAAATGATCCAAAAGAACACAAGCTATCACTATTTACAGGCATACAAATCAAAGCTACTACCCCACAGAACAAAACTACTCCTGAGGATGCAGCTGTAATAGAAGATGGACAAACTGTAGTTCAGTGCGTGACCAGCTGCACTACAAGTCTGAATCTACATATGCCACAAATACAGCCAGTGGACTCTGCAAGGGGAACAGTTGTGCAACTTGATGCTGCGAAAACTCAAAATCTTGATTTTCAATGCCCAAAAAGGACTGCCTCGTAGTATGAAAAGGTTGCCTTTGTACAAAGGCATCCAGTTCAGCCTGGATACGTGGATGTTAAAGGTCTGCCACGTAAACCATCAAAAATCGACACATGGAGTCTTCCTGGGAGCAAAAAAGGTATACCAAGGAACTGGGTCACTGTACAGGCGGTTGACTGTTTGATGCATTCTCTCCACCGCAGTATCTGCACGGCATTTTCAGATGTGGAAACTAGGTCTGTTACAGGATACCAAGACTTTAAGCACATCTACCAGGGCATGATAGAACATGAGGATTCCAGAGCTCACATGCGTATCTGGCATGCTTAGTTGATGCGGATGTTGAAACCCTGGTGAACAAAGATATGGTTGTGAGTCGGAGGAAGCAAGTCTAGCAGAACATAGATGTCATGCAGAGGATTATTGAAGTTATCAAGTTTATTGGATGCCAGTGCCTGCCATATCGTGGAAAAGACAAAGCTTTATACAGCTTGCAGGACCCAGCACTTAACCGTGGAAATTTCTTGGAGTTGATTCTTCTGTTGTCCCAATTTGATGTTCCTCTGAATGCACACATCCAAAAAGCAGTAGAACAGAGCAAGAGAAGGAATCAGAGAATGGAGAAAGAAAAAGCCACTTCTGAAGCTCGTGGCCGTGGAGGTCTGATAACCCTGCTGTCGAAAACCACCATAAATCAAATTGTTGAGATTATTTTGCAGATAATCAGGGACAGCATTGTAAGAGATGCTATGGACCAGAAGATCAGCATTCAGATGGATACCACACAGGACATCGGTGTGACTGACCAAGCGGCTATCATTCTATGGTATGTGAAAAACCTTAAAGTTCATGAGCATCTCTTTGCTGTGGTTGAGGTGCAGGATACTTCTGGACAAGGAATGCACAAGGTTTTAAAGGAGAATTTTGAAATGCATGAACTTGATATGAAGAACATTGTCGGGGAGTCATTTGATGGTGCAGCCAACATGAAGAGCGAGTTTGTGAGGTTATGAGCTTTAATAAAAAAAGGATTCACCAAACAGTGTGTATACCTGGTGTTATGCACATGTTCTCAATTTATGTGTCTCAGATTGTTGTGAAGCTTTTGTGGGAGCAAATACCCCATTTGGTTTGCTACAAAGGACATCAGTCTTCATTGGAGAATCTCACAAAAGGATGACTATATGGAAATCGAGCATTGATGGGAAAGGACAAGACAAACTGAGACGGCCTCAAAAGATTGGTGAAACTAGATGATGGGCAAAACCAAGAGCATTGGCATGCATCTTCAGAGCTTATGAAAACCAAGAAAAGAATCTGTATGTGTCACTTCTCCAGATCTTGCTTTTTATTAGTACCTCTGGAAAGTTTGATGCTAAAGCTGCCAGTTAGGCAGATTCACTGCTTGACAAATGGAAAAAGGTTGATGTCATTTTAATAGCCTTTGTGTTTATGAAGATCTTTACGGTAATTGGGCCAGTATACCTGCAGACTAAGGGACGAGACTACCTTTTGGCATGGCGCATGGTGGATCACGCTAAGATGGAGTTGCAGCAGTCTGAATTTATGAACATCCAGCAGACAGCTTCTAACTTTGTTGCTAGAACACAAGAATAAATTTATGATTTAGGTATTGATATTGACATTGAGGATCATCTGCCAAATAAAAGGGTTTCCAAGAAGAAGAAAATGCCTGTGGAAAATATTAGTGATGAAAGTGTGGTGGTTCCCGTGAAGTGATTTGAATGTGAAGTGTACATTCGCATTATGGATCAAGTTCGGATGAGTTTAAGTGATTGGTTTGATAACAACAAGCATCTGATTCTGGATACCAGCTGCATGGACCCACATCACTTTGAAAGTATAATTCAAGATGGCATACCAGATGAAAGTCTGCAGAAAGTGGCATCGTTGGCAGAAGTAAACCATAGCAAACTTAAACTGGAGTTGTTGGGTTTTACTAAAATATTCCAATGACTACAAAGATCACTTCCTGAAGAATACAGTGAAGATGGGTTAACAGAGGATGTTGACTTTCAGGACTCTGAAGACACTCGTGAAGGTGAAATTAGTGACCAGAATGAGCAACGAAAGGGAAGAGATGATTAGCCAGACAAATGCAAGTCCTGCAAAGAATGCCTAATGTGCTGTTATAAAATTATGGCTCAATACAACATGCACTCGTTGGCGTTTTCGACCTTGTTCATTGTCTACGAGAACCTATTGACTTTATCATTTACCCAGGTGTCCTGTGAGAGAGCTTTCAGCAAGCTAAAGATCATAAAGACTCAACTGCGCTCATTGCTGGGACAAGAGAAACTAGAGGCATTCATGATTATGGCGATTGAGAGAGACCTTGTTGATGGAGTGCATGCAGAAGATGTCATCCAGAAACTAATTCAACGATCCGAAGCATACAAACGAGTACTGTCAGTTTGATACTGGAAGACAACTGTCCATCTAGAGGGCCAAAGCCAGATGCTAGGTTAAACACGCCTGGGTCCAGAAGTAGTCTCATCAGTTTGACGCTTGCAGCCCACTGTCCATTTGCAACCTGGAGAAAGCATTGGCGTACGGAGGGGGTAACAGGGGATCATGTGTCTTGTGCAGCCAGATCTCCTTGAGGATGAGGGTAGAGTCTATAGTGACTAAATAAAACTGTATACACGGTTTTGGATAACGGTTGTGTTATTGAGGCCATATCATGGAAGTGACTATATAAATAAAATTCTATACAATGTTCTGGGTAATGGTTGTATTGTTGAGATCTCATCATTCAATTTGTGTGTTTTTCATACCTTGTATGTGACATAGACACACAACCACAGGTCAGTTTATTAAATGACACTCCAGACACTGTGTTGGCAGACTTTAATGTATATCTTATCAAATGTCATAATGAAAAGCATACAGAGAGAGACACACAAACACACAGGTCAGTTTATTAAATGACACTCCAGATACTACGTTGGCAGACTTTAATGTATACCTGATCAAATGTCATAATGAAAAACGTATGTAACCCCCCTACAAATGGGGGTTCCCGAAAAGTCTTCCTTGAGCTTGCCTAAATGCTCACTGCCAGGCTGGTGTCCTGCGTTTTAGCAGTTTAAATGTGATTGCCAGAGAGTGCCTGTATAGCCTCTGTGCACTGTCTCTTTAAGAGCTGCCTGGATTGCAGTCATAGGTAATATGAGAGGGAGCTCTGTTGAAAGAAGTAACTATTTGCTAAAAATCATTAAGAGTGATAATGATAATGTAGTTTGTCTAACCTGCCTTCTTTGCAGCAAGGACTGTTTTGTTTATCTCCACTATCTTTGTCCTGGACTGCTGAATTGGACCAATCAGTACTGGTGGGACCTAAAATGGAGCCAGACTACAAGAGCTGTTTGGAGTCAAAATCTGTAGGAATTGTAGTTTTGGGCTTTTGGTGCCTTTTTGCACCTGAAGGGGGAGCCTTTGTTGTGTCTGACAGACAGATCAGCCAACTGAACCTTTTGGATTCTGGGGAAGGTCCCAGGCTTGCTGGCAGTTGAGTCAGATCTAAGTTGGGAGCTGAAGAAGCAACAGCATTGAGACAGTTAACATACTAACATACTTACATACTATTTGCCAGCAGATTAGGCCTTACAGTCTATCGAGTCTGCTCGAACCTAGATCCTTTGTTGGGTGCCGAGACCCTCCCATCCCTTGTTCTCTAGAAACCCCTATCATCCATCCCCACCCCGGGACAGGCCATCATCTGATACATCCACTTTCTGTGTCTGTCCCACCCTCTCTTGAAGCCCTCTACAGTGGATCTCTGAACCAGCTCACCAGGCAGTGCGTTCCAAGGGTCCACCACCCTCTCGGTGAAAAACCTCCTCCTCTTTCCCCTCACCCTTCCACCTTCCAACTTCAAACCATGCCTCTGGTGATACCTCCTGCTTTAGTCTAAAGATCCCTCCATGTTTACCCTATTTATTCCTTGAGGTACTTGAAGACCCCATCATGTTCCCCTGTTCTCCTCTCCTCCAATGAAAACAGGCAGAGCTCCTCAAGTCTGTCCTCATAAGTCAAATCCCCTAGCCCTCGTATCATCTTTGTTGCCCTCCTCTGTACCTCTCCAGGGCTGTATGTCCCTCTTCAAATGTGGTCTCCAGTACTGTACACAGTACTCAAGGTGTGTCTAACCAGTCCATTGTACAGTGGCAGAATCACTTCCTTGCTCCTAGAGGTGATCCCCTTACGATGCATCCCAACATCCTGTTTGCCTTGCTAGCTGCTCTCCTGCACTGCTCAGAGTTATTCATACATGTATCCACCATGACCCCTAGGTCTTTTCCCTCATGAGGCCTCCAGTGCCTCCCTCCCAGTGTGTACCTGTGTTAGGGTTTCCCGACCAAGATGCAACACCTTGCACTTGGTGATATTGAAATTTAATTTCCATGTGTGAGCCCAGCTTTCAGGGTGTCCAGGTCCTTGCAGGGCCACCTCCCTCTTCTCCCTCAACTACTGCTCCCATCTTGGAGTCATCCGTGAAGAGACTCATTTCACACCCTATACCCTCCTGATGTCCAATATGTATGCATTAAACAGGATCGGACCCAGGACCGAGCCCTGTGGTACCCCACTACCAACCTCTCTAGGGTTTGAGAGCTCCCCACAGACCACTACTCTCTGAGTGCGTCCAGCTAGCAGTTTTCAATCCATCTGACCATCAAAGGGCCTACTCCTAACCCCATCAGTTTCTCCACCAGACCATTGTGGGGGACAGAGTCAAACGCCTTGCTGAAGTCCAAGAATAATACATCCACAGGCTTACCCCTGTCCAGTTCTGATGTTACCCATTCATAGAACTCCACAAGGTTGGTTTGACATGATCTACCTGGCACAAACCCATGTTGCCGACTATCCAGACCTCCCACCTCCTCCAAGTACACCCCCAATCGTTCCTTTAGTATACTCTCCATTAATTTTCCCACCACCGAGGTCAAACTGATGGGTCTATAGTTACCTGGTACTTCCCTCGCCCCCCTTTATGGATTGGTACCACATGTGCCTCTCGCCAATCACTAGGTACCCTCCCTGTCTCAAGTGACCTGCTGAAAAGCTCCGCCAGGGGTGCAGCCAGCATGTCCGCCAATTCCCATATTACTCTCGGATGAATGCCATCCGGCCCTGGAGATTTGGTTTTCTTTAGGGCCTTGAGGGCTAACCACACCCTTTTGGTGGAGATAGCATCATCCGTCCCCTCCCCTTACTGGTCTTTTTATCCTTATCCAGATGTGACACCCCTGGGGTACCTTTCCCTCCCTCTTGCTCCATTTCTGTTGCTCCCCTGATCCCACTCCCTGCCGCTTCTATCCCATTCATGCCTTGCTTTGTAGATATCCCATCCCCCTCCCTAGTGAACACAGAGGCAAAGTACTCGTTAAATACCTCTGCCTGGTCCCTCGCCTCTTCCACCCACCCTCCTTCTGATCTCAATCTGCTGAGATGGCCCTTAGTTTTTCTCACCCTCAATGTACGGAAGAACCCCTTTTCCCTCCCTATCCCCTGTGCCAGCTGCTCTTACTGGACTTTTGCCCTCACCATACGGGTGACTTTCCTAGATGCAAGCTGGTTTCTTATCCCTATCCTCTTGTTGTTTTATATTTTTGTAGGCGTCTTCTTTTCTCTGACTGCTACCTGTACCTCACTGGACCACCAGCATGGTTTATGTGACCTTGCTCCTTACGTTTCAACTTAGCGCAGATCCTGACTGCCCCATGAAGTCCCGTTTTATGACCTCCCATCTCCTTTCCACACTTGTCGTTGAGGTAATCCCCTTCAAGTGATCCTTGAGAATATTTCCCATGCCCATAAAGTCTGCCCCCCTGAAGTCCACTGCCAGTGTCCTAGATCTCACCCCCACTCCCCCATGCTTATTTGAAACCAGACAGTATTGTGGTCACTCCCAGTCAGGGGGTCCTGTACAACTATGTCCCTTACCAGATCCCCATCTGCCAGAACCACATCCAGGACATGCCTCCTTGTGGGCTCCATCACATGCTGTGTTAAGAACACATCCTGGAAGCCATCCAGCAGCCTCTGCTCCTTGGCCACCCTAGAGGACATGGTTCCCCAGTTTGTACCTGGCATATTAAGGGCCCCCATCAACACCACTCCTTCCCCTTTTGTACCACACTGGGCAATGATGTTGTCCAGCAAACCATCCTCTAGAACCTCACTCATCCCGGGGGGCCTATATGCTACTCCCAGCTTGACCTTATCTCCTGCTGGGGATCGTAAGGTGACCCATAAGGCCTCCACGTTTCCCTCTGCCTCTTCTACCATAGCAATTTCTATATCATCTCTAATGAACATAGCCACTCCACCCCCTCTGACCTCCTTTCTATCCTTCCTAAGCATAGTGTACCCCTGTACATTTAGGTCCCAGTCATGGTTTTTGTTGGCCCACGTCTCCGTGACCGCCGCCACATCCACCCCCTCGAACAGCATGGCCTGGAACTCCGGCAACTTGTTTCCCAAGCTCCTGGCATTTACTAACACCAACCCCCACCCTTATCCCTGATCCTCTTTGTCAACCCACCCAGATTCCTTGTACTTCCATCCTCCCCTGTCCCTCCTGAAACCTCCACCTCCAGTCTGTTTCCCCTCCCTCTTGGGCTTGATGGCTACTCCCTCATCTGGAGGAGAGGGCTTCTGGTCAGCCCCTCCCTCATCCCTTCCCCCTTACAAGTTTAAACCCCACCTTGCTTGTATGTAGTCAGCCATCCCCTGTTTAAGGACTTCCTTCCCTAATGGGGCAAGATGAAACCTGTCCTTGGCATATAGTCCCTTATCCTCCTAAACCCATTCCAGTTCCATAACACCCCAACCCATTCTCTTCACCCCACTTCCTGAGCCAGTCATTAACCTCTGTGTTTTTTTGTCCACTGAGGCCTTTGGTACTGGCAATATCTCCGAAAAGGAAATGTTGCATCCATTATCCCGACAGACTCTGGCAAGTTCTTGTAACCTTGCTTGGATTTCCAAAATGCTATTTCCCTCTAGATCATTAGTTCCCAAATGCACCAGGAAGTCCAGTTTCCCTCCACAATCCCTAACCATTTCATACACCATGAACTTTGCTCTGTGCACTGTCAGCCCAGAGATACTCATTACCTTCACCTGGCTATGGCATCCACCCCCCTGTCCCTCCCAATGGATACCCCTAATCATCGAGTCTCCCAGTAACAGAACCTTAACACTGCCATCATCCTTATGGTTACCTCCACTATGCCCTCTCAGCCCCCTTCCCCCTTATTCATGATCTCACTTTCATGGGAGTCTTCCTGCCTTATTAGAGACCCCTTGTCACCCTCCCCTTCTGCCTCCCTTGCTATTTTGCCCACTTAACTCAAACCCCTCTGAATAGGTGTCCCTTTAACCCTCTCTTATCTGAACCATTTATCCTGGCCCTGATGGTTTCCTCCCCACACCACCATCCTCCCTTGTAATAGTACCCCTGCTTCCAGGAGGCTCTGTGGGTCCCCTTTAGCTAGGCCCTCCTTGGTACTGACCTCCCAGCAGAAGGGGCCTCTCCACCTCCTTGTCTCCCAGTTTCTCTCCAATCATGCTCTCTCCCTCATGTCTGGAATATGTTGCATCTCCCCATTTGCTTAACATATATGTTTCCCTTCTCCCTCTGGGACTATGTCTATCCTTTCCATAGCTGGTCTGTCGATACCCTTAGGGTATCCGACTCCTCCCGGCCTCTGTATAAGTTTCCTCATTTCCACCAACCCTTCCTCTCCTCTAGGTTGCTTAGTAGCTCAAATTTATTGTGACACTCTATGTCAGCCTCCATCAAGTAACCCGAGTTTCCCTGACTGCATCTCTAAACTGACCTCTTCTTCCTCTCTTGCACTGTTCACCTTAGGAGCTTCCTTCCCACAGTCTGCTGTTTTAGGCTTCCGCACAACAGCCCCTCCTGACTCTTCTCCCTCCAGTCTCTTTGTATTCAGAATGTTCACCCCGTACGCTTTCCCCTTAGTATCAACTTCCCTATCTAAGGGTCCTCTGTCCCTAATATCCCCCCTCCTGCTTGCTGTAACATAACGTCCTGTAATTTCAGAGCGTTGCCCCAGCCTCCCCTCAGCCCCACCCTTCTGCTGCCCATATCCACACCCCTTATCCTTGACACCCCCCAAGCTCCCCAGCTTACTCCTTAACCAATATACCTCACTCCTGATACAAGATAGCTGTCTACAGAGGGCAGCCTCCCTCTCCAGGCCCAATTTAGAATTATTGCCATCCCACAGCCTGTGCAGCCTACAACCCTCTAAGATGCCTGCCATGGTGGAATATGGACACCTGATTATCCCCTCTGTTTAGAATAGCACCCCTTTTCTCAGTCCCTTTTCCCTGGAGTACAGTTTCTCTCTAAACTGACTGTAGTTATTTACAAACCCAGTTTCAACCCACCAATAACGCTCCTAAGTCTCACAAACACATACAGTCCAGTGTGTGTTCGGTCACACTAACAGTGTATGTAAGCAGACATCAGGTACCATACGATGTCACAGGCCCACCAGCTCCTGTTGCTTCAATTTCAGTCCCAAACAGAAATACTCAGCCCTTCAATCCCAACCCCCAGTGGCTTTTCAGTATTGAAGAAGGCATACAAAACAGGGTGGTGGGAGGGTCTCACCAAACACCAGGCAAACAACACATTTAAATTTCCCTCGAAGTATCCCTGCCAAACAACTATCCCCAAGCCACCAAAGTTACAATGTAACAGTTCTAATTCAAGGTAATAATTTTTAACACATAAATGCCCGGAGGGAGCCTTTCCACCTCAGCAGCACCCCGGGGCCAAGCAGTTGCGCTGGTCTCCCCCCCGGTGCCTTCCCCCTCAGAGGAGGGGGACCCACTCAGTGAAGGGTTACATCCGGGTTACCCTGGGGATGACTGTCATATGAGGATGGGAGCTCAGGAAGGGATAGAGTGGATCGGTAGGGACCTAGGTAAGCCTGAAGGAGTGGTGGATTGTGAAGCACAAAGGAGGGGAAAAAAAAACACCCCGTGATGGTGGGCCAACAGGCTGATTTGATCGCCCAAACTTAGCCTTGGTAGAGTGTAGTGACCTCGTGGACAGCTCTAAAGTGCCACAGACTATTGCCCCAGAAGGGGTTCCAGCTGTCTGGAGAGTGATAACAAAAGACAGTAAAGACCCCAGGGAGGATGTGCTTCCACCATTATCTGAGACTTTTGAGGAGGAAATTTGCTAAGTTGTTGCTGCAGGAAGGGAAAACCATAGAGGACTTTAAGAAACTATTCCTGCCAACTGTTAGTGTCAGTGGCTTAGTAGGTAGCACACTCGTCTCTGAGCTGGAAGATCAGAGGGCTGTGGGTTCAGTTCCCACATCTGGTACTTGGGTTAATATCCCAGTACTGACACTGTAGTGCAGCATGAGAGGGGTGCTGCACTTCTGAGGTGCCGTCTTTTGGATGACACGTTAAACCGATGTCCCATCTGCCTGGATTGGTGGTAGTTCAGGTGGATGTTAAAGATCCCATGGCACTTCTTAAAAAGAGTAGGGGAAATTTTTTATTCAAATTCAAAAGCATAACATCAGATAGTACAATAAAAGATAATTCACAAATAACCCACCACCTACTTAAGTTCACCCAACTTTACATATTTTTCCCCTTACATTTACTGGAATCTCTCCTCATAATTTACCCTTAACAGAATAACATCTCAGACCGGAAACTTATTCCACTCTTTTGTGCAGAAGTACTACTTGTACTATATACTAATTTAAAAGAAAAAATAAGAAAACAAATGAAGCATAGTTTAACCCACCCACCCCACATTTTTCCACAATCTAGAGCTTATTTCCTGTCCTAATGTGCGACATTCATATTCATATAACTTATCTAGATTTTCTTGTACTTGAAACAAAACTTCCTGTTGGGTGACTTGTTTATTTTGCAGAGTCCATAGCCATCTTGCATTCCGTAAGGACCATTTCAAGCAAGATAAAATGACATAAACAGTACTCTTTTTCCATTTAATCCATGAGGCAGGGATTTGCCCTAACACCAATATGTCATAATTCATATTTTGAAAAATAGTTTCTCCCCACCAACTAGCAAGTAATTTCCAGAAACCCTGAACATTTACACAATCAAAAAATAAATGTTGTATAGTTTCTATTTGATCATAACAAAGAAGTTCTCCACATCCTCTCTCATTGACCTGTTTATGTTTTTGGTTGCCCCTCACATTCAGTCTCTGATGTCCACACAATCATATCATATCTTGCATCTTCAAAGGAATTCTAAGATCCACAATACTCTCTAACAGCATTTCCACATTAATTGTCGCAGATACCTGAAACAAAGGTTCCTCTATATACCATTTGTTTAACAGAAGTCTATAAAAAAAACCTTTTCTCATTTCCCAAAAACCAACCTAACTCAATTCTCCAAGTCCTTATGTATTTTAATGTAGTCTGTACATACCCGGGTAATGCTTTCTCAGAGGGATGCCATTTTCTTCTACCCCATGTTGTCAGAAAAATAGGTCACCACAATTGCATATTCAAAACCCCCATACCCTCTGATTCTAATACCACTAGACAAATTGAACTAAAAAGGAAGTTCCCAAAAAAATATGACAAAGGCTGAATCATGTTCAGACCTTCCACTTTCCAAACCCTATATGTGTGGGCTCTCTTAACAGGATTTAACCTGCTACCCCATAAAAAAAGGCCCATAACCTTTGTACGTAAACTAAACGGTAACGGAAAAACATGTGAAATATATAAAAAGATTGGAGCTACATATGCCCTTAATAAATAAACTTTCTTCTTCCACAACATTTTCCAAGACAGCCACGATTTAACTTTAAGATTAGCCTGATCATATACCATATTCCAGTTTTTTATTTCAGATTTTTGAGAACCAAAGTACATCCCTAATATTTGATCTCCTCCCTTGTCATTAAGATAGAATATCTCTCCACACTTTGTGCAGCTCCTAATACTAAGATCTTGCTTTTAACAACATTAATCCTAATTCCAGTAGTTCCATAAACAGACTCTTTTTAAAATCCGTTCCCCAGATTTTAGATCAGCAACTGTAAAAACACAATCATCTGCATAAGCTGTGACTTTTTGAAAAATAACCCTATTCTTAGTTACTGTAGCTTTAATGTCTGTATCTTTATCAATAATCCGGAGTATGGGATCTAAACCAAACACAAACAACAGTGGACTCATTGGGCATCCCTGTGTAACACCATTCTTTAAGTATAGAGGTATTCCTGGATGCTCATTCACCATAGGAGTGACCTGAGCTTTTGAATACAGTGTCTGCAATAGTGTCAAAAACCTTTCTGGAACCCCATAATGTTGCAGTACTGTCCAAATATGTTCCTGCTGTACTGAATCAAATGCTGTTTCTTGATCTATAGTTAGCAAGTAACCATCTAAGACCATGTTTAAGCTTTGTTCCACTATTTCCCTAATAAAGGTTAAGTTCTGGACAACATTCCTACCAGTTATAGCACAAGTCTGTGAAGAAATAATGATGGATTTTGCTATTTTTGGTAACCGATTAGTTAAGATTTTGGTTAAAATCTTATAGTCCGAGTTCAGTAAACTCAAAGGCCTCCAGTTTTTATTATTTTGTGGATCCCTTTTTATATAAAAAATCATAATTCCTTCTTTTGTACTAGGTACTAACCTGTTTTCATCCCATATAGCAGTAAAAAGAATCTGTAACCAGGGGGCTATAACATCACAATAGTATTTATAGAAATCATTAGATATACCATCTATTCCTGCAGTAGATCGAGGTGTTAATTTAGAAATAGCTTCATTAATTTCTGTAATAGATATGGGAACTATTAAACCTTGCACTTCTTCAGAAATTAACTGCGGAATGTCTAGTTGTTTAACAAATAAATCCAGATGATCTACCTTAACTTTCTGAAAAGTAGTTTTAATGTGTTCTTGTATTAACAATAAAAGCTCATTATAGCCTGTTATTAATGCTCCTGTGCTATCTTTTAAAGTTGTCATCACTAGACGTTGTACCCCATGTATGCCTAAATCTTATGGATTCACCTGCTCTTTTGTACCCCTAGTTTGGTATTTTTGTTGTTGAGCCACCTTATCTTCTGATACTTTCAAATGTTTATACATTTTTTCTTTGATTCCTTGCAACTCTATCGTGACATCATAATTGGAATCAACAGCCTTGGATAATAATTGCATATACCTTGCCCTAAGTCCTAAATACTGAATATATTTATTTCTAGCTTTTGTCCTATTGATACCTGTATAGAAATATTTCAGGTCTCTTTTTGTATCCTCTCACCATTCAATGGGACTAACATATAAAAAGGAAATATCAGCTCTTAACATAAAAAAACTCTCTCAAGGAGTCTTGCATGCTTATCTCTTGCAAGACTGCTATATTCATTTTCCAGTAACCTCTTCCCATATTAATCTGTTTTAGAGATCCCAAATCTAGTTTAACAGCCACATGATCTGAGGTCTCTAATGGAACAATTCCTACAGCCTGATAAGTGGCCCGCTTAGATACAAACCAGAAGTCGATTCTTGTAGATGTTACTCTTATAAAAGGTATGCGTTGGAGCCTGCTGTAATAAGTCGTAAGCATCACATAAGTTATTATGTGTTAATATATTAAGCAGAGCATTAGTGTCACTATATAACTTAGTAGTAGTTCATCCCCAATCTCTTTTTGATAAACCACAATTAAAATCCCCTTCCCATACCACTAACTTTGAAGTGTGTAAATATGGTTCCACTCTTCTAAACAGGGAAGACTGATCTGCTTTTAATTGTGGAGCATAGATATTAATTATTCTATACGTCCCTTCTCCCATGACTACGTCCAGTACCATGGCTCTCAAAGGCTGGACATCAAAGAGCTGCAAGACTTGCACCTTTACACTTGAAAGTAAAAATCCCAAACCAGAACATGGTTCCTCACCCAGTGACCAGAACGAGATATCACAATGCCAATCTCTGAGTTTCTTTCACCTCTGCCAAAGTGTGTAATCTAGTGTCTTGTAGCAACACCACATGACTTTTCCCTTCCCTAAGACTAGCAAAGGTAACCCGCCTTTTTACCAAAGACTTAATGCTATTTACATTAATAGTGAGAAAAGAAATAAAGGCTGCCAGGGAAACAAGAAAAATAACATCAAGTGATCATGATGGATATTTTAATCAGTCATCTTTTCTTTTTATGCTTCCTGGGCTTGGGTTTTACCACTGGACCACCGTCAATATTAATATCTGCCTGTGAAGAGGCTATGGATGATAGGTCTGAATCATGACTTTCATCTTCTCCATTTTGCTTAAATAACATAGCTTATGAATTTTGTACTGGTAGGCCATCTGGAATTTTTTTCCCCCTGTGGAGAGTCTATGGGAGGTTTCCCTGCTTTTGATCTTGTGACTCTCTGAAAAATTTCTTCTTGCTGTGCTGCAGGGGGAGGCATAGAGTTACTCCCTACTTCCATTTCCATCTGTTGCACCAAAGTATCCTGTTCACAAGGTTCCAACACAACTTGGCCTTGGGGATCACATAACTCAGCAGCTTCCTCTGAGTTTAAAATGTTGTCCTCCTCCTCAATGTTAACCACAGCTTCCATATCAACAGACTGAGGTGTCTGTATCTCTTCATCCTGAGATTCTTGTACTGTAGGGGGCACTTTCTGAATCGATGCACTCTAGGGGGCATAGGATCCCTATTTGGTGTTGTGTTTAGTAATTCTAACATGCGTAACTTCTCTTTTTGAGCTGTAGTCACATAAGCATCCTGCTCAGCACGAATTGCTAGGTCTCTACTATTATGTGAAGCCCATGAACAGTTCCGAAAAGTGTGACCTTGTTCATCACGTAAGTTACATCTCAGTGGTTGTTGACACTGGGCTCCAAAGTGCCCCACCTCACCACAAAGGCCACATTTCTGTTTATCACAGGCATTGCTTAAATGCCCAACATCCCCACATTTAAAATGTGCTCTGGGTTGCCCTGGGTAAAAGATTACTCCACGATCCCGACCCAGAAAAAACAATTAGGCAGGTGTCTGGTTAAACCGCAGTCCAGGTTTAGCACTACCTGGTATTTCCCTTCTCCAGTCCATAATTGTTCATTGTCTAAAATAGGTTCTGGGTATCCTTTTACTGTGCAATGCTGTTGTAGCAAGTAGGTAATATCTGCCACATTCACCTCCTTTGTTTCTAAATAGTACTGTTATTTTCTCATTAATGGTTTAGTCAAAGGGATTGCTAAAAAGGGTTTCCACAAAGGAGAATGTTTCAGCATCTGATATTGCTTCCAGAAACGTCCTAATCCAGCAGGGTGTTTAAAACTGATATCAAATACTAAGTCCCCTGGAACATGTATAAGGGGATGTACTTCATATGCATAATATTTCATACTATCCTTTAATAAGGCCCTTCCCACAAAGTGCGTATCAGGAACATCCGAAATGTTACCCCGTACTTTAATCGTACAGCGTTTCTTCTCATAGCTGACTCAGATAAGTATATAGTGTCTGGGGGTAAGAGGTGATCTCTAATTTTATCATGCCACACATTATCAGTCGTCAATAAGGGAGCCTCAGGCCCTATCTGTATGTTAGGTGCTTCTATTGTCTGGTTTAATGGAGCAGTACCGGTCAAGTCAGCTCCTGAAGAAATTGGCAGACATGGTTCTATTCCCTCCCTTTCCATATTTTTTATGGTCTCTAATAAATTGTTTGAGGTATCAGACTGAGAGATTTTATGTTGTACTAAGGGAGTATGCTGACCTGGAGTCAAATTAAAGCCTTCACTTGATTCTGTGTTCAAAATAATTACTCCTGAATAGGAGGTTTTACCGGTAGTACCAGTCCCTGGAAAATTTGCATTCCAGCCTATGCCAGAGGCATTTTTCTCCCACCCAGCCGCTATTAGTGCTGAGGAAACCCAATCTGCAGAACTAGAACAAGGCCCAAATGAAGGCCTGTCAGGAGTGGGGAGCGCAGTAACCGGAGAATTACTGTCCACGTTAGGGATCTGTAATCGCAATTTGCGATTCTTTCCTACTCCCTCCTTACTACTAAACTTCTTTCCCCCCTCCCATGGAAACCCCTATTGAGAATATGATCTGTGGCAAAGGGTCAGGTTCCCCACTATCTGTCTTTTTTTTTTTTTAAAAGATTCTTCACTTATCTGGGATTGTACATCTGCAGCCTGTGGAGATATTACTGCGCCCGATATTTGCACTGCATTTCGATTACTTTCCTCCGAGGTAGATGCAAAGACAGCCTCCGGAACTTGTTTACTTGTTAAGTCCGTTGAAACATCAGGAAAGACATTATTCATGCTTACATTCGGCAGCTCCTTGGCCTGTTTTGAATCTACTACGCGTATATCATTCTCAGTGTTACTCACTGCTATTTCCAGTTTTAGAGCTACGCGTAGCTCTTCCTGCTTTCATAATTCCTTCTGCAATTGCATTCTCGTTTCCACATAATTCTTCTTGGTCTTTTCCAACTGTAACCAAATATCAGCTGCTTTTTCCTCACAAGTAGCCTTCTGATTTGAAATCTGTGCACTGGTTACTGACTCAGGGGCTTTCTCTAAGTCAGCATTCGAACCTTTGATACTTTCTTTGGCTAAAGTATACAAATCCTCCACAGCAGCTTCAGCCTCCATTGTGAAATCCAAAATTGGGAGGGCTGAGGAGACCACTCCTCAGCCGCCCGCACGTAGTGCTCCGTGCAAAGCTCACACACTCTGATCGCTATCTCAGCAATGCAGCACCCTCTAGCAACAAGAGTAGGGGAAGGTTTTTATTAATAAACAGAATAAATCAGAAAAAAACAGTAATACAATTCATGGGAAATAAGAAAAAAAAACATAACAAAGAGAATATCAGCAATACTCAATTCTCTGACAGCATAATGATTCAACCTATTTTGTCTTTCGAAAAAGGAACCTCCTTCCACCTCATAAGCCATACATTTTTGGACAAACAGTTGTGTTCAGAATCACATTGTAACAACAAATCATGTTCAACATGTTGAAGAACTTCAAGTGGTAAGTGGTATAACTGTTGTAGAGTAAGGTGACATCTGGCATGCCATAAATGAAACTTGAATATAGCGAACAGCAGCCGTACTACACCTGCATCCAACAAAGTAGAATGTAGCAAAAACCTCCCACAACTTCCAGATATGTAACAGCCTGCCAGAAAGGCTGGCTCCAACGGGCAGAAAGGGTCATCCAGAATTCTTGCACAAAGGGGCAGGAAACAAAAAAATGGGACATTGTTTCCTCCTGATTAATGCAAGTATCCTCAGAGACAAGTATGTTCAGTAACCATTTTATGCTTTAAATTCCCCTAACATTGAGCGCATGCGACAACTAAGCCATAAACATCCCATAATCTAGGTGGAATCTGTTTATCTACCAAACTTTTAAGGAGGTTATCAACATGACCATCCGGTACATCCTTAAAAACGGGGACTATGGAATGTGCTTTAGATTGTAGGACATCATAAATATATTTGCGCGATTTGCAATACACATGGGCTGGAAGTAAGTTCCATGTATTAAGTTTCGATATCACAAGTCTGACATAAATCGGGTAACTAGGAGTGTGTAAATTTTTCTGGCTCAAACCTGGCCACTCTGAGGACAATTTAGGTAACCAACCATACGCATAAATCACCCATAACACAGAGTGTGGATGACTAAAGTCTAGTAAATTCCAATGAAAAAAAATACTATAGTAAAAAGTAATCGGATTCACACAATTCAAACCACCCTGTGTAATAGGAAGATACAACACATCTCTTTTAATGGGATTTAGGCAACTCCCCCAAATAATTTGAAAAAAAAGACCCAATAAAGTGGCTTCCAAACCAGAAGGAATGGAGTATACCGCACTAAGGTATAAAAATTGAGGGAGAAGTAAAGATTTAGTAATGATAACCTTTTTCTGTTTCGTTTGTTGCCAAGACTTCCATAATCTGATTATGGACTGAAGTGCCTCAATTTTAGCTGACCAATTAAGTAACGCATTATCACCTTTACCAAAATCAATACCTAAAATTCGGACCGGGCCCAGTACAACAGGAATGCCTTACAGCTCCGTAACCTCAGGAATGGCAGTATGCAGAGGATAAAAAAAACTCTTAGATTTATTAAGGGAGGAACCTGCAACATCCGAAAAATTTGAAAAATGGTGTAACACCTTATCTCCAGAGGTCAAATCAGCAACAAAGACACAGACATCATCAGCATAAGCCGAAATTTTGGCCTCGAGGGTACTATGAGGGGAAGCAATACCAAGAATCTGCACAGCTTGGGCAGTTGTATGTAAAAGTGGATCCAAACTAAAAACATAAAGCAATGGACTCAGAGGGCAGCTTTGTCTCATCCCCCGACGAATAGGTATATAGGAACCCAAGTAACCATTTACCAAGGGCATAGCATAAGCAAGACTATAAAGCAAAGCAATCCAGGTTATAAAGCGATCAGGAACTCCATAGGTTCGTAAAACCTGAAACAAATAACTGTGGGACCTGATCAAAGGCCCTTTGTTGACCCATGGACATAAGAAAACCCTTTATAACATCAACTTTACCAAGCTCTATTAGTTCCCGAAGCAAAAGGAGATTATTATAGATAGATCTGCCCGGTACTGAACAGGATTGGTGTAGGGAAATCAAGTGTGGAGCTATGGACAACAATCTGGTATTCAATATTTTCATTAAAATTTTAAAATCCTAGACAGAGACTTAAAGGCCTCAATTGGAAAGTAAAGTTCTATCACCTTTCTTATATAACAAAATCTGAATTGAAGTACAAAATGGAAATCGAGAGTGTGACATTGCAAAACCCAATTAAACACTACTGTGAGCACATCACAAACCAAAGGACTACAGGTTTTATAAAATTCTGCAGGGAAGCCATCAATACCAGATGCCGTGTTATTCCGTAAATGGGAAATTTCCCTTTTAACCTCATCAACACTAATCAGAGCAACTAAAGCCCATAATAATATATCAGAACAAGGGGCAATATGGAGAGAAAGGAATTGTTCTACACCAGCGCTATCCACTGGAGATGCAGCATAAGTCTGAAAATGCGAGGAGACTGCTTTCAAGATATCCTGAAATGCAGTGTAACTAGTACCAGCAGTATCCACAACTTCAGTCAGAAGGCGATCCACAGAACGCCTATGACTACAATCCAAAACATCCCCCAATGCAGATTTATTAGCAGAACAAACCCTATGTTCATGTAACAGGGAAGTAGCTCTAGTATACTGTAGTGCAGCCATTTCTTTTTTACATTCTGTACCTGTGCTGTCAATGTTAAGCCTTGTGAGTGTATAACTGAATATAATGTTTCCAACTGCATACGTAAAGACAAATATCTCTTATATTTAGTCACTGCAGCATATTTAGATGTCCTCCTAGCCAAAGTAGCGATTTCAGATTTAGTGAGTAGCCACCAATCTAACAAATCTTTGGAAAGTCCAGATAGTGACATACGAGCTTTCAACAAATCATGAACTTGGGCCAAAAACCTGTCATCAAGTAGCAGTAAAGAATTCAGTTTCCAATATCCCTGCCCCAGTTTAGCATGAGGGCCTACCCCTAACGTGGCAGTTACCACATTATGGTCTGAAATCTCCAATGGAATGGTTTGAGCTTTAATCACCATCAAAGCTGCAGAGACAAAAAGAAAATCAATCCTAGTGGATAAGGCGCCCTTAAAAAAAGTACGTCCACCAGTAGGATGACAAACCCTATAAACATCCTGTAAATGACCCTGGACAATAGTGTGATTGAGACAATGTGTATCACAGAAATCCTAATCAGTCCGGGCCCCCAAATCTGATTTATGCACTACACAATTAAAGTCACCACCCCATATGAGAAAGCGTGACGTGAACAAAAAAGGCTGTACCTCACGAAAGAGATCCACTCGACCTTTCTTCGTAACTGGTGCACAAATCACAATTAATCTCCAAGTGTAAAGTAAATAAGTAAAATCCGATATTAAGACCCGTCCCATAAGCAGTTCAACCAACTTGGTAACATGAAATCCATCACCCCTAAACAACACCCCAACACCACTACATTACTCTAATCCTAAAGAAAAAAAAGAAGGACCCCATCACCAAAGCTTTTTGGCCATATTAACCAAAGGAAGGGTATTGAGATGGGTATCCTGAATAAGGCAAATATCACACACCAAATCACTCAAAAGTTGAAAAGTAAATCAGGCGCCTACGAGCATTTTTCACACTGTTCACATTGAGGGTGGCTACAGTAAAATGAAATGCCATGGCCATGAAAGAGAATCAGATAAAGGGTCGAAATAAAAATAAGTCAACATCAAGTAACCCTTCCCTTTCTGGTACTTCTCCGGGGTCTCATCCCCGACCATGAGGGTCGAGTATCCATAGGCAACTCCTTTGATTTGTCATTCTCAGAATCATAGGATACTATAGGTTGTGAGGCAGTGTCAGAATCAGCTTCCACATCGGAAGACTGAGTGTGACGGGACAGGACCTCAAATTTATTACTTAAGGGAACAGAGCCACCAGGAGAAGATGCTTTAGCCAATTTGGCCCTACCTGTAGTCTGTTTTTGAGCCCGTTTCTTTGTCTGAACACTAGGCTTAAGAGGGGGCATAATAATACTATCCAGAGGTTTGTCAGGGACAGGCACAGGTTCAGCAGGAACCGGAGAAACAACAGAAGGGGGGGGGCATAGAGGAAGGGCCCTGTACAACCGGTCATGAAACTTCCTGTAAAGGGTGCTCAAAGGAAGGTTCAGTTACTGAAACCACTGACTGGGGAGCAGGCACCGCAATATCAGGGCATAAAGGGGGACCAGTGACTACCTTAACATACGAAGAAAGGTACTTCGCTGTAGCAATATCCTTTTTCTGGGCATTAAGAAGGATCACATCCTGATCCAGGCTATCTTCCCTGTTATGGGAAGCACAAGGACAGGATCTAAAACCATGACCTAGTTCTTCACACAGGTTACACTTTAGTTCAGAATTACAATCTGCACTAGCATGGCAAAAAGATAAACAAAGGGAACATCGTAGTCTATCACAGGCTGCCCTGAGATGGGAAGGGGAGCCACATTTAAAACAGGTACGAGATTGCCCCACATAGAAGCAATGCCCCTGTTCCCTACCTAAAAACAGACTATTAGGTAAGTGTATGGGACCCACATTCGTATTTCTAAGTCACACCCTATAACGCCAACCACCAGTCCACAAGTGTTCAGAGTCAAATATAGGCTGTGGCAACCCCAAGACATCACAGCATTTAGCTAACCAATGCGTAATATCACTAGCTGCTTCATTCTCATTTCGAAACAAAATGGTGACAGTTTTAATAGAAGGTCTAGTAAGTGGGATAGCCCGAAATGGTAGCCACAACTCAGTGTATTTAAGAGTATCATACTTTGTCCAGAATCGATCTAATCCTCTAGGGCTTTGAAAACTAACATCATATAAGGAAGAACCTGATACATGAATCAATGCAAATATTTAGTTTGTAAAAAAATCCCAAAGATCCTTTCAAAAGTGACTTTCCCACATAGAGACGGTCTGGAGCTACATCAAGACCCCCAATATACTGAAGGCAGACCGCATTCCGTCGTTGAAGAGGAGGGGGAGTTCCGAAACGTATCCCTTCTATGAAATTCTTCCCAAGTAGATTTAGCCTTGTCCCCAGGGTCAGGAGAAGAGCCTGGAGGAGGGTCAGGGAGCGGGACATCCATGTCCATTCTATCACCCCACGCTGGTCCCTGAGAGCTAGGGCCTTCGTCACCCGAAGAGAAGGGAGGCAAAGAAGGAACTTTAGCCAGTAGAGTAGCATCCAATGTAGGATGCTGAACATCCTCAGCATGCAAATCCAAATCCGGGCTACCAGGCAAAGGTGGAGGCATGTCAATCAAAGGGGTCTGTTGCCCTTCATAACCAGGTATCGGGCTATGGGTAGGGTCAGGTATCCAATGCCCTGAAGCACCTGGTTTCCAACCTGCACTCCACAGGGAGGCCTCTAAAGAGACAGGTAGTGGGCTAGAATAAGGCAACAGAGCGGGAGGAGGCAAAACAGATGAGACAGTCTGCACATTAGGAGGTGAAACACACAGTCTAGGATGCATAGTACTCACAAGTTCACCAGGCAAAGTCGCTGCTGGGTTTAAAGGCGGAGAAGACACTGCTCGATCCAGATTTGTAGGAACCAAACAAAATTCCAACGGAGCATGGTACAACACTGGTAGGACCGGTGCTACAGAAGATTGTTGCCAACTCTGCACCTCCAAAGAGCACGAAGGTACCACATCCGTAATGAAAGCAGGAAGATCCTCCACAGCTCCTAGTTCTGGTGACAGAGTCTGTTTCCCAGGAGAGGCTGACTCAAAAGGGCTAACTGCATCAACAGCAGCAAGTACCTGGTCCCGATGTGCATCAAGGAGGGACTACAACCAAAGTTCATCCGCAGGCAAAAAAATCTGATGATGCAGAGGCAGACTGAGCAGGTAAAGATTCATCTGGTACAGCAAGATCCACAAGCATATCAACAAAATGGTCAGCCATCCTCAGTACTTCAGGCTCAAAAGCTGGACCTGCAGGAGTGGAGCTCTGCTCTCCTGCAGGTACACCAGCAGAATGACTGGGTCCCACGAATGAATCCATGGTCCAACAGTGCCCCCACACAGAGTAGGGGAATTTCCCCGGTGTCCTGGCCAAATTTCCCTCATTCACTAAAATACCACCAACAGCTTAATCTGGTTCAGTTTCAGTTGCTTACCATCTGTATCCCGGTCGCCCTTGAAAAGGGACTTCTAGGCCCAGTGGACTTACGGGTCAACAAAATTCAACAAACAAACAAAAAACTGGGGGTGTTCCTTCCCCAACACTCCCTCCCACTCCAGCACCTGTTACTGCCCCTCCTTCTGTGCCCATGCCAATGCTGGCCCCTATATCTGTACCTGCCATTAGTCACGACTCCTACTGAAGGCTGAGAATCTTGTCAGGCTCCCTCCCCACCCCCTGGAGGGAGGATGACTGGGAGACCTGGATAGACTATGTTGCCCCTCTAGTACTTGAATGGCAATGCTAATTGCCCTTCTAGTACTTGAATGGCAATGCTCAGAAGCAGAGAAATGAAAGAGGTTGAGTGAGAGCCTCCGAGGTCCTGCCCTGGCTACCATCCATGCCAAGCGGGCCAATAACCCTGGAGCAACTGCACAGGACTATCTTGATGCATTGGAGAATGTGTATGGGAGCCCAGATTCAGATGAGAATCTGTGGTGGAGAGTAAGAAATGCTCAGCAGTACCCAGGGGAGCCATTGTCTGTGTATGTACCTCGGCTTGAAAAGCTGCTGTAAGAGTGCCTCAGAAATTGCTGGTCCTTAAGTCTGCTCTGTTTTCAGAATTGTTACTGCTTCAGTTGCACCTTGCCACCTGATTGGAATCGCCCCCCTCCTATGATGAGCTAATGAAAGAAATTCAGTGGCTTGAGCAAAGGCGACCCCATGGGGGAATTGCACCCATATCTGCTGCTGCTGCGCAAGTGACCGAGAGTGATCGGCCAAGTGAGTCTCAGGGGCAAAAGTCGGCACTTAACGAGCACTCTGAGAATGCAAATGACTTCCCACCCTGGGCCCAGCATTGGAAAGACAAGCTACTAAAGGAAGTCCAAGAGTTGAAGATGGGTGCCTCTCCAAGGGTTTCCCCCATGGAACAAGATTCCAGTCCCTTTCAAGATGTGACTGCCATGGGAATGGGGGTGCAGTGGTGGCAAAGTCATAACAACTGAATTTGTTTTTCTTCACAGGTCACACGTGCAGTAAGACTTGGAGTGGACAGTTACCCACAGTGGCTACTTTAGTAAGAGCCACATAATTTCCCCCTGTCTTCACAGATTTCCTCTTGTCATCCCAGCAGCAAGACTTCTCCTTATTTTCCTCCTCTGTCTGGGGCACCTTCGTTCCATTTCAAGGCCTGGCTATCACCAATGTGATGGTATGTATCCTTTCAAAATGTTCTTTTTTCTTTCAGTTTTTTTACTTTTGTTTTCCTTTCGCAGGTGTGCCATAGCCTATTATGAAGCATACTACAGTGTACATACATTCTTTCTTGTATTCACATCAGGTCTGTTTACATTCTGCCATCAAGATGAATTGCTCTTCCTCCTACAGCAAGCAAGCATTAGTTGATGTGGTCAGCCTTGCCGACTAATGCTGCCTCCGGCCTCCTCCTACAGCTTTTCCACCGCTGTATGTTGTCTTACTAAGCTCCACGCATCCTCTGTATCAAGCAAGGGTATATAACAGTCGTCCTCCAACTGATGCTGCTGCCTCATTGCACAATTTGTCATGTACCATAAAAATACTTGAAACAAGAGAAACATGAGCAGACAACAGTTACACAGTGACATACGGATACGGATATCATTTAAGAAAAAGAAAAAGAAAAGGAAAAAAATGCATACCTTCCATGGTAGGAAACTCTCACAAATTAAATAATCAGAGCCTTGTAAGACCCATGCAGCAACAGGATTCAATCACCCTAGTAGTTGTAAATGTGAAGAGAGACTTAAGGAGCTTAATATGTATAGCCTCGAGGAATGGAGGGAGAGGGGGGACATGATAGAAACTTTCAAGTACCTGAAGGGACTCAACAAAGTCCAAGAGGGTAGCATCTTTCAGAAAAAGAGGTGAGCAAGAACAAGGGGGCACAATTCGAAGATAGAAAGGGGACAGCTCAGAGGTAATGTGAGGAAGTATTTTTTCATGAAGAGGGCTGTGAATGCAAGGAACGGCCTTCCTGAGGAGGTTGTGGAGTCAAAAATGGTGGTGGAATTCAAGAATGCATGGGACAGACATAAGGCAATTCTGGGGGGTTGGGGTAGGAGGAAGTAGGCTGCTGGTTAGCTAGGATCTGTAGCTTATCCATTAGGTATGGAAAATGGACAGACTGGGTGGGCCAAGCTGTCTTTATCTGCCGTCAAATTCTATGTTTCTGTCTGCAAAGAGAGAAACAGTAACAAAAGATGGTCAGAAATACAATGGTTTCAAATACTCCCCCATCCCCGCAAAAAAATAAAAAATAATGACCTACCTTTGCCGGTAGGTCACTAAAAACTGATACTCTAGTATCAGTATCATCAGCCTTTGGATCCAGCTGGAATAAACTGCATTCTCAAAGTACTGCAGCAGCAGTAGGCAGCATATAATATTTCTGGGCGCACATCTTGTTTCTGGGTGTCCTGAGAATTTTTCCAGCGGCAGAAAATTCACTTTTATTTTCCAGGCACTAAAGTGCACCTGGACAGTTGCTGCAGAGACTCGCATATAGCACAGCAACACCAGCTAGCAGCAGCAGCCACAATATATCAAATTTCTGGGTGTCCTGAGATAGTTTCCAGCCAGGAGAATTTTCTTTTATATTCTGGCCGCTAAAGCGCATCTTGACAGTTGCTGTAGGGATTCATGCACAGTACAGCAACACCAGCTAGCAGCAGCATCGTATAAGCGTTCTGGGAGCACATCTCATTTCTGGATGTCCTGAGAATTTTTCCAGCCATGACAGTTCACTTTTATTTTCCAGGCACTAAAGTGCATTTTGACAGTTGCTGTTGAGACTCGTGCATAGCACACAGCAGCAGCAGATAGTAGCAGCATATCAGATTTCTGGAAGCTCATCTCATTTCTGGGTGTCCTGAAAATGTTTTCAGTCATGAGAATTCACTTTTATTTTCCGGGTACTAAAGTGCATTTTGACAGTTGCTGCTGAATCTTGTGCACAGCATAGCAGTACCAGTTCGCAACTGCAGTATATCAGATTTCTGGGTGTCCTGAGAATCTTTCCAGCCATGAGAATTCACTTTTAATTTTCAGGCAGTAAAGTGCATTTTTGATAGTTGCTATGGAGACTTGTGCACATCACAGCAGTATCAGCTAGCAGCAGCAGCGTGTGATATTTTTCACAGTTTCCCCTACGGTGAGTGAGTAACTAGAACTGTGGCAGGGATGAGTGTGAATCATATTGCATCACCTTGTAGCAGAATGCAGCAACACATGATATTTACTCTGGTACCTGAGAATGATGATGGGAGCACAGAATTTATGTACATTGTCTTTTTCTCACCGTTTCCCCTAAAATGCATAAGAAGAACTCTGTGTGTGTGTGTGGGGGGGGGGGGGCTGAACCATAGTGCTCAACCTTGTAGCAGAAAGCAGCAGCACAAGATATTTATTCTGGCACTTGAGAACAATTCTGGGAGCAGAGACTTTTTGTACATTGTGCTTTTCTTACCAGTTCCCCTAAAGTATTGTGCTTTTCTCACAACTTCCCTTACAGTGCGTAACAAGAACTGTGGTGGGGACAGTGAATCATATTGCACCTCCTTGTAGCAAAAAGCTAACACAATATATTTATCCTAGTAGTTGAGAAAAATTCTTAAAGAATAAAACAGTGATAGTGTTACAAAGTGCACAGTTGCTCAAGACGAAGAATAATATAGATAGGAAACCAGAATGTTTTTTTACTTTGTTAAGCAGCAGGAGGAATATAGCAGACAGAGAGTTTTAGATAGATAGACGGAAGCACCATCAGAAATCTGGACTGAGGGAATTTAAGATGCACACCTTTTTTATGTTTTTTTTTTATTTTGTTTTACGTTTTCCATTTTTTTAAGCCGCAACAGGTGAAGATAGGAATGGGAGGCAGTAAGAGATAACATGGCTGGAATAAAGGAGAATAAAGATACAATCAGTCTATGGCCAGGGAACAGAGGCAGGTGCAATGCCAGTGCCACCACAAAGTTCTGCAAGACCCTTGAGAATGCTCTATTGGTTTTGGAGGAACACTTCAATACTTGTTTTTATGGCAACAGCTTCCCGGGAGAGCAACCCCATCTCCCCACGCAGCTGCACCACTTCTCTACAGACGGATGTTGTAGGAGGATCTGAAGTCAGTCTCTGAGGTGACCCCTGCAGCACCTGTGTCCGCCTGTAGCTCCCTCTCCTACTCCCATCCATCCCCTCTGTCTCTCTCTGGGACCTGTCCTTTGCATGACGACTTGTCCCAACACCTCCAGTTATGCTGGCCCGTATGCGGCATGGATGGAATAGTAGGGGTGCCACCCCCTAGACCCCTCTCAGCTGTATCATTCTTTCTCCGAGTACTCACATGCTCCTCCCACTCTTGGTGGTGCCTCACCTTAAGGTGGGTATGCTGGCCACCTGTGCCCTAATGGCTGCCTCATTTCCCATGCCGAACAAGCACGTCACACAGTGTGCCACCTGTCATGCTGTTGTTGGTGTGGTAAGTTACAAAAAAGTCCCAGACAAGGAACTGTTGCTGCTGCCAGATGGTCCAGGGTGGGTCTCCTCCTTGCAGGGCTCAGGTGGCGGCACAACCATGGGTGGGGGCACTGGGGCAGGTGCTGCAGCAGGTTCAGGACCTATAGGAGCAGGGTCAACTGCTGGTGGCTAAACCTTCACTACATGTAGCTGCTAGTGCTCCACTGTGCGGGGGCAGTTCCAATGTCGGTGTTCCTGGCCCATACCATTTCCTCTTCAGACTGATGGGACAGCAGGTCCCATCTGCAGACTACGTGACTGTCCCTCACATATCCCTTTCCTCACTCTGATTCCCAGTCCTTCCACTCTCCTTTCCAGCTACATTCAGTTTTTATTTAAAATAAAAAAGTACGACAAGTATTACAAAGAAAGGGAATTTGGAAAAGGCAAAAAAAGAAATCATAACTATTAACTAAAGAGCTCACAGAACCAGAGCATCTGAGCACAGAAGTAAAAGGAAAATACAGATAGAAGACTGTAGAAAAAAGAACTGAAATATAAAGGCAATAAGACTTAAACCACAGAAGAACCATACTAGCCAAAAGAGAAGGTGTAGGAAATAGAAAAAGAAAGCTGAAAAAGGTTGTGTTTAAATCACTTTTCAATGATCAAAAAACAACAGATCTGCACCCTACCACTCAGTCACACTACAGCCTGTAAAGTGAAACTGAAGGATGCTGCATGCATAGAGCCGTGTCATGTGACCTGCAGGAACTGTTGAATGTAACCTGCAGCCTCTTTCTGAGGAAACATAGTCTGAATTTGCTGTAAAGCAGTGTGTGCCTCTATATATAGGGATTATGCACATAGGTAGTAAGACTAAGTCACAAATTAACACACACACCTCATAACAAGTTGCATCAATTCTTGCACTTGCAGTTCTGGGCTAGCTGGCAGCTAGATAGGGAGTATCCATATACAGTAGGTAGTAAGGTAGTTTACGGATTTTCAGCAGCTCGGTCCCTTATACCACAGCAGTTCATATTGGATAGAAAAAACACCTACTGTATGTAAAACAGGTAGAGAGTATCAATAACCTTATTCATGGAGCAGACGACAAAATGCCTGTTTGCACAACTGGTGTAACACCCCCCCCCCATTTGGGGGCTTACCTTGATGTCCATTTCTCCCTTCCCCCCCGGCACTTCCCTTCCACAGCCCGAATGCATCTCGTGCCCTAGGTTCCCCACCGCGAGTTGCTGGCATTTTCCTGAAGAGCCGGTGACCACACATGCGCATTGTAGCACTTTGATTTACCGTCCACCAGTATTGCAGTTGATCTAAAAGTGTTTCAGCTGTCTCAGTGCCCCTGCTAGACTAAATGGGGCCCGGAGACCTAAATGAGGCAGTACAAAAGCCTCTGTACATTGTAAAAAAAAGTACGTTTTGAAATGGGCATAAATCAGGGCTCATAAATATGCATAAGCCCTAACGAGTAATAATGAGGTCGCTGCCGGCTGCCTAGGGGCATTGTGTTTCGGCAGTTACTGAAAATATATATTAAAGAATGGATGCATATGCATTTGAAAGGGCACAAGTGGGCTTTTTTAAATAAAATATGTCTATACTGGCTGCACCAGGAATCTAAATTTTGGGACATTGATAAACTGCTGTAAGAGCTTTGTATACAGATGCCATCTTTGCAGCCATCAACCAATCGGAAGCCAGGATTTAACAAAGAGACTCTTGGGACAGTGCCGGAGACTTTTTTGGGGGGAAAAGGAGGAACAAATTTAGGTGCCCAAATATAAGCCAATTAAAAGACTTGTTTCTGATAGTTTGGCCAGCCAATCGGACTGCTGGAACTTTGGTCCTTTATTTACGCTGGACTGTTTGAACTAGTCAGTCTGAATCAAGCCTTTAGACTATAACGGGGGCTCTGCCTGTAGCTTATGGAGTACAGGGAGAGGCCTGCTTTGTCTCTCCTCAGTCTGAATGCTCATTTAAATGTAGGACTGCTGCAGAACGAACTAAAATTCTCCATAAGGGAGAAAAATAATGAATTTCTCCAGAGCTGAAATTCCAGACTAAAGTGGGGTCAGAGCTTGTAAGATTGCCACCTTGCATTTCGGTGAGAAACTGTTTTTCTTAGAGACTGCAGCTTCAACCACAAGCCTGGGGCTACCAGAATCATCTCCAGCCACTTTGCCAAAAGAGAGAGACCTGAACATATATCTGAGAGCTTGCATTCCAAGGACTGCAACTTGCAAGCGGGTGAGCTGGCTGCCTATTTCAGAACTGTACCGAAAGCTGAACCCATGATGCGAATAATTTGCCACTGACACTGTTGCTGCCTGTGAGAACCAAGCTGCCAGATGACCAGAGAAGGGAGACAGCTCCTGTGGAGAAGATCACTACAGGTTGCAGCCACCCTTTGACAGGATGCCAGGAAGTGGGGGTGAGTCATGATAGCCCTTGTCCCTGTATCCTGATCCTTGCCAAAAAGGACAAAGTCCTCTAGCTACACGCCAGAGAGCAGAATCCTGCCTCGAGGCGAGTCATCCTGGAAATAAACCCAGTTCCCATGGTCCAAGGTTCAGTGAGTACAACAGAGTTTTACCCTGCAGCACCAGTTAAAAGTGTTTTTCCATCTGATTTCCCTAGCAGCTTCACACTGTTTAGACTGCTTTTGCAGGCCATCGGGCCTGAGGATTACAATTTTTCTGGGTTAAAGTGCATTGTTTATGCTGCGAAAACTGAAAGTCAAAGAATTAATAATCAGTATTTTATTTAACGGCCACAACCAGCTGCAACGCCGGCCAACCTGCGGAAATGCTTCAGGCCTGCAACGTAGTTGGGTACCCAGTGAGGTTAACTGGACAGTCCAGGCGGTGAATGTATTGTGTTAAATGCTATACAAAGATAAACATACTGCCAAGACTAAAGTACTAACTAATCTAATTTTAAATTACATCCCCCATCCTTTGTTCCAATCTCCTAATAAATTAGTTATTTGTTTGAACGTTAACTTGGTCCATGAACATGTTATTATTGAGTGCTAGGTTAATTCGGATAATTGAAAGGTATTGTGTTGTATTTGCTGTTAACCATTCCTTACAAGTGCACAGGGTGCATGCAAGAATTCCAGACCCTGTTTGTAAGTGTGGTCCACTGTGAGCATATTATTAGCACTCTCCATTAATTGTAAATTGAATGCAAAGTAAAGTGTACTGCAAAGCTGTATGTGTGGGGCCACTAGGTGGGGTTGTGGGTAGGTATAGCTTCCCAGAGGGCTGTACTGATTTGACAAGTTACCCACTTAAATGTTACTCTGGGTGGAAGCACCAAAATCTTTTGCTGTTTGTAGGCAGTCCACAGTACCCCTCAATTCCGAACCTAGGCCACTCAACCTGCATTTAAGGGAGCAGGCAGGTGTAGTAGATCTTGGTGTAATGGCCCCAGGGTTGCACTGGAATCTGTAGAACATTAAAGTTACTGCACTTAGTGCTGGCAGTCTCACCTGATTGTATTTGGGCAGAGTATCCGGCTGATGGTGGTCACCATGGACGATGCCCACAGTAGACACCCTTATTCCTTGGTCCTTAGCACTACGGCACACTGAGTGAAGGCCCACTTGAGATAAGAGCCACAGTTTAAATGGGAGATTGAAGATCTGTCATCAGCACTAGCTGATTGGCTGAGGCAGGGAAAGAAGCTGAAGAAAGGTCCGGAGTCAGCTGGTGGTCAGTGCCGTGTTTGTTGAATGGGAGGGGATATTCAAAAAGACGAACCCACCTCATGACTTGGGGACTGGGAGTCCACCTGGAGGGATACAGGCCTATACTGGCATGATGGTCTGCATCTGTCCAGAACGGGAACCAGAATCCTAGGTGATAGGTTTAAATGCATCATTGGCAAGCATTTAAACTAGCCAAAGGGGGAGGCACTGAAAAGGAGCAGGGAAAACCCAGCCTCCCCCCACAAAACACAGTAGTTAGAGAGGTAAACACCAAGGTAGAGAAGTGAATGGGGAGCAGAACATGGGTACATGCAGAAAAAGGCAGTAAGGAGAGGGATGAGGCTAAAAGGGGTAAGGCCATCAACAAATGGAGGGTGATGAGTACCAATGCCCTTACTCTGTGTAACAAACTCCCTGAACTAGTAGCCTTGACAGAAGAGGGACATCTGGATATCGTGGCAATCACAGAAACATGGTACACTGAGAACCATGACTGGGATGTCAACATGCCAGGATACACAATGTACAGGAGGGACAGAGAGGGTAAAAGAGGAGGAGGAGTAGCTCTCTATGTAAGGGAAGGGATCAAAGCAACAGAACTAAAAGATAAACAAGGAGTAGAGAAGGCACTGTGGGTTACCCTGGAAACAGGATATGGCACCACAATTCGCACAGGGGTGGTATACAGACCCCAATCTCAGGGGGAGGCAATGGACAAGGAAATGATAGAAGGCATCCTTAGAATGGCAGAAAAAGGGGAGTTATTGTTGATTGGGGACCTGAACATGCCAAATGTTAGCTGGAGCACCCTGGCTGCAGCCACTTCAAAAAGCAGGTTTATTCTTGATGCCCTGCAGGAGGCATGCCTCAGACAGCTAGTGGTGGAACCCACTAGGGAAGGAGCAATCTTAGACCTGGTACTGTCAAATGGGGATGGAGAAAGGATTTCAGATCTAGAAGTGGGTAACCATCTGGGAACAAGTGACCACAAAAGAGTGTGGTTCACAATAAACACATCCATAGAGTCGAGCCATACAAAAGCAAGAGTGTTGAACTTTAGGAGGGCTGACTTTGGGAAAATTGGAGGGTGCCTCAGAAAAGCGCTAGCAAGCTGGCAAGAAGGAGGTGTGGAGGAACAATGGGGAAAAATCAAAACAGCCATCACAGAGGCAACAAGCCTTTGTGTGAAGCAAATCAACAAAGCAAAATGAAGGGAAAAAAACACTATGGTTCTCAAAAAAGGTGGCGGGGAAGGTTAAGGAGAAAAAGGTAGCATTCAGGAATTATAAGGAAACACAGAAGGAGCAGGACAGAGAACTGTAGCAGTTAAAGCAGAAGGAAGTGGGGAAGGCTGTCAGAATAGCAAAAGCCCAAACTGAGGAAAAGATAGCCAACTCAGTTAAGAAGGGGGATAAAACCTTTTATAGGTACATTAGGGAGCGAAGAAAGATGAAGGAAGGGATAGTGAGGCTTACTAAAAAGAAGGGAGGGTGGGCAGAGAATCAGGGGTGTCAGCAGGCATACGCACTGTACGCAGCAGAGTACAGTAAAAAAAATCTGGCAGGGGCAGCAAGTCAGGCAGGGGCAACAAAAAGAGGAAAGCATGGATGTTGTGAGTCACATTGTGTCTGTGTTGTGCTAAGCCCTTTTGCCTTTGTTGTTCACAATGGGGCACTGATGCTACCAACCAAATACACAAACAAGAACAACTTACCAGGCAGGCAGAAAAACAAAGGAAGGAGGATTACAGGAGAAAACTGATTACTGTACTTGAACCCAGACATGGCAAACGGGGGGGGCAATGATGTGGCATGGCAGCACATATTTTGGTTTATGTTTACATAATAGGGGTGCGGGGGCAACAGTGCATCAGTTTTGAGTTCAAGTTTAAAATTCCTGGCTACACCCCTGCAGAGAATGACAGTGAAAAACCAGGGATACTGAATGAATACTTCTGCTCAGTATTCACAAAAGAAGAGGAGGGGGAGGTACCTAAATCAAAGAATAGAAGCACTCTGGATACAGAGGTAGATACCAGTCCATTCACAGAAGAAAGGGTACTGAAAGAACTCTTAAAACTGAAGGTGGACAAAGCAATGGGGCCTGACGAGATTCACCCAAGAATTCTAAAAGAACTAAGGGTAGAATTAGTGACACCACTGACCTCCCTTTTTAACAAATCATGGGAGGATGGTGTAGTACCAGAGGACTGGAGGAGGGCAGACGTGATTTCCCTTCACAAAAGTGGGAGCAAGACAGAGGCAGGAAACTACAGACCTGTTAGTTTGACCTCAATGGTAGGGAAAATGATGGAATCACTTCTAAAGGAAAGAATTGTTGAGTTCCTAGAAGCCAGTGGGGCACAGGACCCAAGGCAGCATGGATTCACAGCAGGAAGGTCATGTCAGACGAATCTTATAAATTTCTTTGACTGGTGACCAATGTGGTAGACCAGGGAGGGGCAGTGGACATGGCCTACCTAGACTTTAGCAAGGCATTTGACACAGTCCCACACAAAAGATTAATATACAAGTTAGCCAGCCTTGGAGTGGGTCCCACAGTGGTAGCTTGGGTTAAAAATTGGCTGGACAACAGGATACAGAGGGTAATAGTAAACTGAGTTTACTCTGAAGAAAGTGGGGTTACTAGTGGGGTACCACAGGGTTCAGTACTGGGATGGTCCTCTTTAATGTCTTTATAAGTGACATTGCAGAGGGACTGGAAGGAAAAGTATGTCTCTTTGCAGACGACACAAAGATCTGCAACAGGGTTGATACAGAAGGTGGGGTGGAGAGGATGCAAAGGGACTTGGCAAGGTTGGAGGAATGGTCAAATATATGGCAGCTTAGATTCAATGCAAAGGAGTGCAAAGTAATGCACCTGGGAAACAAAAATCCAGGGGAAGAGTACACAGTGGTGGGTGAGAGAATAACTATAGAAATGGAAAGGGACCTGGGGGTAGTCATATCAGATGACCTTAAGGTGGGCAAGCAATGTGAGAAGGCAGTAAGAAGAGCTAGTGAGATACTGGGATGCATAAGAAGAGGCATCACCAGTAGAAAACAGAAGGTTGTTATCCCTTTGTACAGACAGTTGGTGAGACCCCATCTGGAGTTCTGTGTCCAGTTCTGGAAACCCCATCTCCGCAAGGACATAGACAGGATGGAGGCTGTCCAGAGGAGGGCAACTAAAATGGTGCAGAGTCTGCACCAGAAGACATATGAAGAGAGAGATTAAAGAAGCTTAATATGTATACACTCGAGGAGAGGAGGGAGAGGGGGGACATGATAGAAACTTTCAAGTACATCAAGGGAATCAACAGAGTCCAAGAGGGTTGCATCTTTCAGAAAAAGAGATGTGCAAGAACAAGGGGGCACAATTTAGAGATAGAGGGGGGACATCTCAAAGGTAATGTGAAGGAGTATTGTTTCACAGAGAGGGTTGTGGATACATGGAACAGCCTTTCTGAGGATGTAGTGGACTCAAAAACAGTGGAGGAATTCAAGAATGCATGGGAAGACATAGGGCAGTTCTAGTGAGGGTAGGAGGAAGTAGGCTGTTGGTTAACTAGGATATGCAGCCTAAGCATTAGGTAGGGAAATGGGCAGACTAGGTGGGCCAAGCGGTCCTTATCTGTCATCAAATTCTGTATTTCTATGTGACTTCTTGCTGGTGGAGGAGCATGAAGTTTAGCCATTCTGTGGCAGCTGGGGCTTTGTTCAAAAGTTGTCAAAGTTTGGGACCTCTTTGAAGACCTGCCTCCAGCACTAGCTGAGGCAGGGAAAGGAGCTGAAGAGAGGTCCCAAATCAGCTGGTGGTCGCTGTGGAGATCATTGTGTATGTGGGGGGAGGCCCAGTCTCACATACAGTGGTGAGGGTGGTGTTTGCTGGCACCAGGGGCTGGCCACCCCTGTGTCAGTAGTATGTTCTTTAGGGGGATTATCTGTGTGTGTGGGGAAACAAACAGAATTTTTCAGCAGATAAGGACCACTTAGCCCACCCAGTCTGCCCAATTGTCCCTGCCTATACTGTCACTGCAAACCCTACTTAATCTCCGGATCCCCCCCAACTCCTGTTTCCCAGCTAATATTTCCTTGTGATTATCACATGCATGCTTTGTAGCCCACCACTGTTTTCGTCCACACCACCTCCGCTGGAAGACTGTTCCAAGCGTCCACCATTCTTTCAGAGAAGAAGTACTTCCTCACATCTCTTCTAAATTTTTCAGCTTTATTGCATGTCTCTTCTCTCTCTTCGCATCGCTTTCTCTTGAAGAATACCCTGTACCTTGTTCAGCACTGTGAGATATTTTCCAGTTCCCTGACCTTCTGTCCTTCCCTCCCTAATTTTTTTAGACTTTACACTTGCATTGAATATTATTATCATGTCTTCTACTCATGAAGACTTCACTCACTGTCATTATCCGCACTGCACTCTTTCCAGTCCCATCTGCCCCACTCTACTGGCCCTCTGTTGTCTGAGCTGGCTCTGCTTTGGCACGTGCGGGACTCACAGATGATCCATACTATCACAGGGTGTCTCAGAACTGCTCAGCTCTTCTGTTGTAGCTTGCTGTCAAAGTGTCAAAATCAATCATCAATTAGTTAGACAAAGCAGCAAGCAAGTTTGCAACGCACCGCATTTCCTGACCTGCTGGACAGGACTCTCACTCCCACTGGCACATGCTAAACTTCTGAATACTGATAATTACAAAAAAACACACACATTAATATGCCCACACGCACCATCTGCACCTCGCATACTTCATCACCTCATGGCTTGTCGCTCGGTCAGTCTCCCGCTCATGCCGGGGCTGCTAGTGCTGAGCGTGCTCACTCTTAGTCCAATTACTGGTGGTCGTCATGACAACTTTACACACACTAAGTGTGCTGCTGAAATCCCAGCCTGCTTGCTGCCTCCCCCCACACTCCCACTTGCAGACCATGGCAGCTCACTGTCTGGCCCGCTATTCTTCTTGTTAGTGTCAGTGTCACTCTCGCCATTACAACCGACCACCGTGCAGCTGCTGCTGACTCCTTGCTGTCTCTCCACTCTTGGGGTAGCAGTAAGTCCACTTGGTGTGCAGATCTGAAATCCCTGGCTACACCCCTGCTCTTGGCTGCTCGCTCTGACTCCAGTCCCACTACTAGCCTCCTGTCTTAATACTGTTGATGGCATCTGGTGCTGGCAATCTAAAAAAAAACCTGGACAATTGCACTGTTTGACCGGCAACTTGCACAGCAGTGGAAAAAACAGCCATGCCAGTTGAAAACCGGCCAGGTGGCAACCCTATGATGACTCTTTATCTTATCCCCCTCTCCCTCCTCTCTTCTGAGATGTACATACTGAGGTCCCTCCTTCTCTCCTCAGGACTTCTGATGCACCCCCTGCACCATTTTAGTTGCCCTCCTCTGGACAGCCTCCACCCTGACTATGTCCTACCAGAGATGCGATCTCCAGAATTGGACATAGCACTCCAAGTGGGGTCTCATCCACGATCTATCCAGGGGCAACACCACCTCTTTTCTTCTACTGGTGATACTCCTCCCTATGCACCTCAGCATACCAGTGGCCCTACCTGCTGCCTTTTTACACAGTGTCACCACTTTTAGGTAATCAGATATGATTACTCAAGGTCTCTTTCCTGATTGGTGACCGTCAGTACCTTTTCTCCCATTTTGCATGCCTTCTTTGGGTTTCTGTGGCCCAGGTGCATGGTTTTGCAATTTTTCACATTGAAAAACAGGTACCATGACCATGACCACTCCTTGAGTTTTCTCCAGTCTCTGCCCATTCTCTCCACTCCCTCGGGAGTGTCCACCCTGTTGCAGAGTTTGATGTCATCTGCAGAGATGCATTCCTTCCCTTTCAGCACTTCCACAGTGTTACCTATAAAGACAGTAAAGAAGACTGGTCCTGGTACTGAGCCCTGAGGCACCTCACTAGTCACTCTCCCTTCCTCCCAGTGAACTCCGTTTATCACCACATTCTGCCGCCTGTCCATTAACTAATTTTTTACCCAGTTTACCACCTTAGGGCCCACCCCTAAGGTGCCCTGTTTCGTTATGAGTCTCCTATCTGATACGGTGCTGAAGGCCTTACTAAAGTGTAAGCGTATACCGCTGTAACAGCAATGCTGTTAGAAGAAATCCCCCACAGTGACCCAACCCATTCAACACCCACAGTGTTGAACAGGTTGTGGGAGCGATGAAGGAATTAGTCGACTTCTGGGTTCACCATTGTCCCACGTCATCTGCCCCCCAGAGTTAGGAATCTAAAAGTCCGAGGGGGCAAAGGCCCCCGCAGGCAGTACCTGACTCCGGCCACTGCTGGGTCCGACGGCACTTTGCTGCGGCGATGTGGTTGTTGTCGGCAAAGTGATGTCACTGTAAAGTCCTTTGACAAATTTCTTGTTGAAGCGACTTGGTGGAACCAAGTCTAAGTAGGCCAGGTCCACCACTACACCCTGATCTGTTTCCCTGGTCACCCACTCAAAGAAATCTATCAGGTATGTCTGACATGACCCCCCCCCCCATGAATCTGTGCTGTCTCGGGTCTTGTAAATGACTGGATTCAAAATACTCCAGAATCCTTTCCTTTAGTAGTGACTCCATTAACTTCCCCACCACTGATGTCAGACTGACCAGCCTATAGTTGACAGCCTCCTTCCTGCTACCACATTTTTGAATGAGGACTACATCTGCCCTTCTCCTGTCCTCCAGAACCACTCCTGTTTCCAGTGAGTGGTTGAATAGGGCTGTCAGAGGTGCAGCCAGCATCTCCCTGAGCTCCCTCAACACCCTTGGGTGTACCCTGTCCGGACCCATAGCTTTGTCCACTTTCAGATTTGTAAGTCCTTTCAGGACTCTCTCTTCAATAAATGGGCTTGTGTCTACTTCCCTGTCCCCAGTGCTCCTGCTGCTTTTATATGGTCCATTCCTTTTGCCTTCTGTGAAGATTGAAGAAAAGTATTTGTTTAGGATATCAGTTTTTTTTCTGATCCTCTTCTGCACAGTACCCCCTGCCCATCTGAACCTCACAGTCCCCCCCCCCCCATCTTCCTCTTTTCACTTACTTCCTAAAAAAGGTCTTATCTCTTTTAGTTACCCCTTGGGCTATAGTTTGTGCCTTTGCGCTTCTTACTGCCTTTTCTCTGCTTCCCTCTGCTTCTCCTGGTACACCCCCTTCTCTTCCCCCCCTGCATCTCCGTGTACTCCTGAATGCGCCCCTTTAGCCTTTGCCTTTTCAGCCATTACCTTTGAGACCCATAGCAGTCTCTTTTTCTCCTGTTTTTGCTCACTTCCTTTTTGCAGAGGTTTGTTGCCTTCACTATGTCTTCCCTTAACTTGACCCACCGTTATTCCACCCCACCCAGGTCATTCTCTCCTGCTAGGCCATCTCTGAGGCATTCAGCCATTTTTAAAAATATTTGCCCTCCTGAAGTTGAGGACCCTTGTCCTTGTGTGGTTTGCTTCCGCTATTGTTGACCCACACTGTATGGTGATCACCAGTCCCCAGCTGGTTTTCTCACCTTGATGTCTGCAATATTGTCACCATTTCTGAGTACCAGGTCAAGTATTACCCTCTCATGAGTGGGCTTCCTTACTAGTTGCCTGAGAAATGCCCCATGCAGGAAGTCTAGGACATCCCTGCTTCTAGCTGAGGCTGCGGTTGGGAGGTTCCAATCTACATCTGTCAGATTGAATTCCCCCCACCAGCAGCACCTCCCTTTTTCTGTCGTGCCAATGGCTTCCACCAGTGCCTTACCCAGGCGGGTTGTTGTTTGCTGCTACCTGGGGTGGACACCCTGGTGTCAGGTTCTTGTAGGGTTGAGTTGGGAATACCGATGATGAGATTGAGTACTTGCCACTGGTGTTGTATAAGAAGTGCTTCAGGAGGGAAGGGGGATATTGGCAGTGGGATTCAGCACCATCACCATGTTCCTGAAAGTATTGGGTTGAGTGGGAGTGGGAGATACCTGCGGCATTGTGTAGCACTAAATGTAGTTCAACAACAACACAGAGTGTGTTGAGATCTGTATGGGAAAGCACAGAAGTGGAACAAAAAGCAGGGGAAAGGTTTTAAGCAGGAATTAGGAGTTGTACAAGAAAATCCACTTCCACCTTGCATTTCTCAGCCTCGTGACTGGCAAAGACTTCAAAAAGAAAAGGAGAAGCAAGACGGAGAGGGAGCGGAATTAGGAAGGAGATGCAGTATTCTGAATCTGTACTAGCTGGAGGAGGGATGCATCCTCAAAAGCCCTCTTACAGTGAAAACTAATACAAATATGTGTTTGCATGCTTTCCAAGTGAACATGTAACCCCTAGGTGGCGCTATCTCCAGGGTTACTACCCCTGCCTTTCTTCCTAACAAAAGGTTGGGGGGCCTGGGTTCGAAACTGACAAGTACGGGGGTTTCCCTACCCTCAGTGAACACAATATTTTGGTGCCTCCACCCTGAGTAACAATCATGGGGGTATCTACCTAACCTGGTATTGTCTTCTGGGAAGCTACAACCACCCACAAGCCACCTAGTGACCAATTACCCAGATATAGACAGTGACCGTTAACAGCATTCAATAAACAGTTTGCAATAGGCATCAACAATTTGCTCACAACTGTCTCACTTACCAGCAGGGTCTCTGGTCCTGGTGCATGCCCTGCAATCCCCTGTAAAAGAAAGTTTAGCAATACAGCATGTACTTTTTAGCACATTCAGTTTTAAGTCTATCCCTTTAAGCACAGTAATAATACGTTCATAAGCCATGTAAAACATGAATCAACAAATCAGTTTTATTAAGGCGACCTGAACAAGAAGGGGGAGCAAATTTAGGCAAGTGATTATTGTTTGATAAACCTGATTGATAAACACCATTAATTAAATAGATACTTCTGCTCAGTATTTACTGAGGAGAAGGTAGGGTAGGGCCCACAGCTCAGCACCATGGACGCAGGGGAGAGGGAAGTGTGCACAAATGCCCTTGACAAAAGAAAGGGTCCTACAAGAGCTCGCTAAGCTCAGGGTGGACAAGGCAATGGGACCTGATGGCATACATCCCAGGGTACTAAAGGTGCTAATGGTGGAACTAGCAGAGCCATTATCAGAACTGTTTAGTGAGCCTCTGAGCACAGGAGAGTCCCAGAAGACTGGAGAAGGGCTCATGTGATCCCGCTCCACAACAGTGGTAGCAGGGAGGAGGCAGGGAACTACAGACCAGACAGTTTTACCTCAGTAGTGGGCAAGATTATGGAGGCACTCCTTAAGGAAAGGATAGTGCAACACCTGGAATCCATAGGAGCACAGGATCCAAGACAGCATGGGTTTACAACAGGAAGGTCCTGTCAAACTAATCTCACAGATTTCTTTGACTGGGTAACCAGAGTGTTGGACCAAGGGGGTGCACTTGATGACGCCTACCTTGACTTCAGCAAAGCTTTTGATACTGTTCCACATAGAAGATTGATTAATAAGATGGGTAGGCTTGGGGTGGATCAGAAGGTGGTCAACTAGGTGGCAAACTGGTTGGCGGGTAGAAAACAGAGAGTGGTGGTAAATGGTATACAGTCAGAAGAGATGCAAGTCACAAGTGGGGTACCTCAGGGATCAGTCCTGGGGCCAGTCCTCTTCAATATCTTCAACAGTGACATTGCAGATGGACTGGAGGGTAGGGTTTGTCTGTTTGCAGATGACACCAAGATCTGCATCAGAGTAGATGATCCAGATGGGGTGGGCAGAATGAGAAGTGATCTGGATAAACTGGCAAAAAGGTCAGAAGAGTGGCAACTGGGGTTTAATACAAAGAAGTGAAAGATCATGCACATAGCGAAGAGAAACCTGAAGCTACCAGTAGGTTGGGAGGGGAGTTGCTAGCAATCACAAGGGAAGAAAGAGACTTGGGCATCATCATCACAGATGACCTGAAATCATCCAAGCAAACCACTAAAGCAGTAGGTAATGCTAGGGGGATGTTGGGGTGTATTTGTAGGGGTATCACAAGTCGTAAGAGGGAGGCAATAATCTCTCTTTACAAGACACTGGTTAGGCCCCATCTGGAGTACTGTGTGCAGTACTGGAGAACGCACCTTCACAAGGACATTAACAAAATGGAGGCAGTCCAGAGAAGGGCAACCAAAATGGTGTAGGGACTGCATCAGAAAACATATGAGGACAGATTAATGGAGCTCACTATGTATGCCCTAGAGCAAAAGAGGAAGAGAGGTGATATGATTGAAACATTCAAACACCTTAAGGGCATTAACAAGGTGAAAGAGTCTAACATGTTTCAGTATAAGTAAAATATTTATTATTTTATTTATTTAGCTTTTGTTTACCAGGTAAGTACATTAGACAAGTATTATGCCTATTTGCAGGAACGACCCGGGAGAATACAACATGCGGAACAACAGTCAAGGAGACATGGCAAAGAGAGTACAGTTTTTTGTCACAGTAAACAAACATGTGGGAAATACATCATTTGACGCTAGGAGAAACATGTAGTAGTAAGCACATTTCAGATTATACACTCTAAACTAGCTAGTTCAACTGACAGATATATACAGGTCATCATACATAGGAGTGGAGCATAGCTCAAGGACTGGATTGGTCATGATGTAACTTATAACATTGTCATATACACCCCCTAGGCTAGTTGGATCGTGGACAGGTATATACAGCTCATCACATTTTTCTAAATATGCACATGTTAGACAGAAACACTTGGTAGTACAAGTTTCTACCAAGTGACCAAGGTGCAATATGTCATGGTTAGCCTATGACCGTGGAGCAATAATGGGTGTAAAATGCCCAAGGCTTTTTAGGCAGGAGTAGTCAAGTCATTGATACAGTGGGAAAATATCTCCAGGAATTCAATGGAGACACCCTGGGAGGTTCAGACAAAACAATTTGACACTTTACTCTAGGAGGTTTGGGGCAGTCACACTCTGATGCTAGTTTTAGGAAACCCCACAGGGAATTTCAACCTCAGATAGGAGGGGCAGCTCTAGATATCCACAGGCAGCGAATTCCAGAGTCTGGCACGATTTATGGCAAAGTCCCGATCCCCCATGAGAGTCTGGGTAGGGGGGACTTTGAGCATCCCTGATGTGAGAGACCTAAGTTGGTAGGGGGTGGGATTCAGTTTAGGCAGAAGCCGGGCCAGCCCCTGGGGGGTGCTAGTTCTGATCACTTTCCCAGAGAGGCATCCCAAACCAAAATCAAGGTATCTAGCTGGTGAGAGCCAGCAGAGTTTCTCATATAGCTCATAACGGGCGAGTCGGGGAGGGGGGGCAGCCACGGCAAAACGACAAATGTTTATGTAAGCAGTGTACCACCGGGTGAGATGTGTCTTTGGAGAACGAGCAAATAGGTGCAGTCCATAGCTGAGGGAGGGAAGGAGCACACCCTTCACTAGAGCAAGCCTGGCTGCCGGTGTAAGGTTATACTTGGCCCTATAGGCCATACCCAGTCTGCAGTTTGCCACCCTGCAGCTGTTAAGGATATGATTACCCATGTCAAGTTGGGGGTCAAGTGTTACCCCCAGATATTTGATGGAGCTCACTATGGGTAGTGAGGATCCATCTGCGGTGGTGACGTGTAAGCAGGCCGATGAGGCTTTGATTTTAGCCATTGAGCCAAAGAGCATAGCCTGTGTCTTTTTCAGGTTCAGAACCAGCTTGTGACTAGTAACCCATGACAATACCCTGTTAAAGTCATCAGTCAGGTTCTGGTTTAGGATAGTGGCATTCTGGGAGTGAGCTAGGATTACCAGATCATCCGCATACATGGTGGCGCTACAGCTGGTAGTAACCATGGGTAGTTGATTGATGAAGAGGGAGAAGAGGAGGGGACCCAACACCGAGCCTTGAGGCACTCCGGAGGTCACCAGTAGGGGTTTGGAGAGGACTTTATTGAAGCAGGTACACTGCTTTCTGCCATGTAGATAACCCATTAGCCATTTCATGGCATGGGGGGAGAGGCCAAGTGACCACAACTGTGCACCAAGCAGTTTGTGGTCAACGAGGTCAAAGGCTTTGGACAGGTCGATAAATATTGCACCAGAGAGTTTGCCCTGGTCCATGGCTGTCCGGATACTTGATGTAACCAAGATTAAGGCTATGGTGGTGCTGTGTCCCTTACGAAAGCCGTGCTGGGCTGGGGACAGAAGTTCATGAGGTGGATATATTCAGCTGCTCAGCCACTACCTTTCAAGGAGCTTGCTAAGGGTTGGGAGAATGACAATCGGTCGATAATTGTCAGGCAGTTTGGGATTTCCTTGCTTCAGTACAGGGACAATCTCGCTCTTTCCAGATGTCTGGGATGGTCCCCAGACCAAGGGATAGGTTGAAGATAAAGGCTACTGGTGAGGTAATGTGTGCAGCGCCAAGCTTAAGGAGTTTAGGCTCCAGGTTGTCTAGGCCAGGACTGGAGTACTGGGAGAGGCCAGCTAGGCATGTCTGCAAGTCCTGAACTGATACAGTCCTGAGGTGGAACATTTGACGAGGAGGGTGACCCTCCAGCAGAGTGGAGAGAAGGGGGTGGGACAGAGCCTCATCAGGTGAGAAGAGGGTTGTGAAGGCAGAGAGGTCAGAGAAGTGATTATTTAGGAGTTGGCAATAGTATGGGATTATTGCAGGAGACTCCATTTATGACCATGTCCAGAACCCGGATGGGAGGATCCGCTGACAAGGGATTTAATATCTCCAGAACCTCCTGGGATTACTGGCAGAGCTTAGTAGGGCGGACTTGCAAAAGTCACTCTTTGCTGCCCTGATGGCCTTTTTGCACTTGTTCCTGAGGTGTCTGTACCTTTGAATAATCATGGGATCACTGGTACCTTTGGAATGAGCCCAACACTTATCTCTCTCTCCTGCATCTGGGCTGGAGATTCCCATTTAACCAGAGGGTAGCGTCCCCCTCACCCTATGGGTGACCTTGGGAGCATGCTTGTCTTGCAAGGCCCCAAAGGTGGAGAGGAAGTAAGAGGTTGCTACCGAGGGGTCAGTGGCACCATATACCCCAGACCAGTCAGTAACTCTTAGGTCCTCTAGGAACTCCTCAGTATTGAATCTAGAGTAGTTTCTGACATGCATCATTTTGTGTGGAATTTTGGGGGTGGGAATTTTCCATATACAGAAAACCGGTGAGTGGTCATAGATGGAGTCAGATAATGTACCCGCTGATGAGATCCTGTCAAGACGGTTAGACATGATCCAGTCCAGTAAGGTGCTGGAGGATCCATTTGCTGTCCGCCTAGTTGGTTCCTGGATGAGCTGGGTCAGGGCAAGGTTAGCAAGCAGAGGCTCAGACTGCTTAACATTACCACTATCCCAGTTAAGATTTACGTCCCCCGGGATTATGAGTTCGTTATCCCCGACTCTGGGACCAATTTTGTCTATGAGGTGAGTTAATCCAGATAGCCCACCTCTTGGAGGATTATAGGTGCACACCAGGTGCAGTTTCTTTGCATCCCCAAGTAGCAGTAGCACATGTAGCAACTCACAGGGGGACACGTTTGAACCCTGGTGGGCAATTTGGGAGATGTTTAAGTGGCTCTTATGGTAGATTAGTATGCCACCCCCCCCTTGCCCCCAGCTCCGTCCAGTCGGGTGAATTCATACCCAGTGAGTTCACAGGCAGAGTCAGGGAAGGAGGGTTTCAGCCAGGTCTCCGTCACTCCTAGGATGTCGGGTTTGTAGACTGCAACCCATGCTAATAGCTCATCACGATTAGGTAGCAGGCTCCTAATGTTAAGATGAGCTATTTTTAGCCCCTTACCCATGCCCCATATGGGAGGGATTTTGTGGGTCAGATTTAATGAGCCAGGGTTGGTTTCAATATCACCGGCCAGTAGTAGTGCAAGTAGGAGGAGCCAGGGGAGATACCACCTCCTATGCGCTTGACAACCTGGGAGTTTTTTTTAGCACGGGTATGCTTTACCCTGCTTGTATCCATAAGGCACCGAAGATCTAGACAGCAAGTAACACTGCAGTGCGCTTCGGAGATCACAAGGATATTGGAGAAGGTGTAGTCGGGGACCTCGTAGGTGGACGACCATCCCCAGTTGCAGTTGTCACCCAGTGTTATTGGGGGGGAGGTGACCATATGCAACAAGGAGAGTCCCGCTATAAGAACTATAAGGCCTATATCCCTGCGGATGACAGCCAGCACCCTGTCTACCTTTAATATTTGGGTATCCCTATCCTCACTAGATGGATGGGAGGGGAACCACGTCCACATCTTGGCTGGAGGCATAGCACTAGCCTGTGAGTTAATTATCAGTCAGCTAACAAGAACTGCTGTGAAGGAAGGAGAGATGGGTGTACTAAGGCTGGAAGGAAGTTAGTGAGATTTGTTATTGGTATGTGCCAAGTAAATAAAATAAGGCCTGCACAGTGCAATTCAAGGCTACCAGCTATGGACGCAGGGGCTGAGGTTTATTTCTGGGAAGGAGTTCCTGCCCTCGCCCTTTCAGTAAGTAATTCTGCCACCTGGGCTCGACAGTTATACGAGGACAGAGTTTAGACAGCCAACAGCCAAGCAGTGCAAGTGGGGTTAGGATTGGTATAATAGTAAATACTAGCAAGGTTGTTTTGAGCAGACAGTGTAGCAGGACTGGGATAGTTAGGCCCTACACCTTTTGTCGGGAGTCTGGTATAGTGAGGCCCTACTCCTTTTGTTAAGGTCTCTATTAGCAGGGGCTGAGATAGGAGAACCAGCAGGATGAGCAACACCTGTGCAAGACTTAGGTTCTGACACAAGACAGAGCAGGGCAGTTTAGCAGACAGTGGTCACAGAAAAGTAGGCCAGCAGGATAATGTTGACAGGCAGTAGACAGTAGTGCGGTCAGTAGGCATATACCAGCATAAAAAATTTATTTGACTCTGTTTAGCATATACCAACATGTAAAAAAAAATGTCATTGACTCTATTTAGTATCAGAGAGTAGGAAGGGCAATTAACCAGGGTAGGAGAAACAAACTAATTACCACTGATAATTAAGCAGATACTTCCCCTGTTGGCCGTTTGGGTGATACTGGCTTCCACAAAATAGAAATCAAGCTAGTAACCACTAACAATGAAACAGATACCTCCCTTATTAGCCAATTGGGTGAGACAGTACATTAGTGGCGAGCCAGTGAGCATTTAATGGGAGGAGGAACTGTGTGGGTGGGCAGAAACCTGTTCAGCTTTCTCCTGCACCGGGCAGGGTCTGGGAGCTTAGTGATGCAAAGTCGTCAGTCGAGGAGGCCCCAGAGCAGCAGTAGCCCACGGCACCTCCACTGCAATTCTGTGGTCCTCTGGGTGGCGCTGGGACCTGAGCAGGTCAACCGCCTCCCCTTCGCACGGGCATCAGCTGTGTTGTCGATCGGATAGTTCTCCTTTCAGGAGCAAAGCGAGAGCGTCACAGTCGACCAGTAGCCAATGGGGGAATGCGTGTAGCGTAGGTAAGAATAGGGTGCCCAGAGTCTATCTGATTCTAGTCTGTAGGGTGGATGGCAGACACTGAGGGCTTCCTGTTTTCAGCTGCAAAGCTGTCGCACAGGCAGTTTTAAGGAAGTTGTCAGCCTGTTCAGTGAAGCTTAGGGGAACCTCAAACTACAACCTCCCCTTGTAGCAGCACCGGGAAAGAAGTAGAATGATAATGCAGGCCATATTGCCCACGATTGAGTACAGTGATTTGTGTAGAAAGACCAAGAATCCCTCTAGTGGCAGAACTGTATAACCTGCTAATGGAAAACTAGCCATTTTGGGGGGGGGGGCAGGACAAGAGGACACAGCACGAGATTAGAGGGAGGCCGATTAAGGGGTAATGTGAGGAAGTTCTTTTTCACAGAAAGGGTGGTGGATGCATGGAATGTCCTACCTCAGAAAGTGGTGGATATGAATACAGTGCAGGACTTCAAACAAGTGTAACTCCCCTACAAATGGGGGTTCCCGAAAAGTCTTCCTTGGGTGTGCCTAAATGGCAAGGCAAATTTTATTTAAGAGACACGCATCCTGGAGGCTCTGGGTGCTGAACATTTTTTACAAGATAAATACTATACATCACAAAATGAAAAACATAACAATATCACAGATATAACACAATACAAAAATATATACAATAGCTTAGGCAATAAAAACCAAAGCCTAAAAAGCCAGGGCAAACCTAAACATAGGTTCTAAAACAGCAAGCACTATAATACGCAGTCTGGGAGGGCTTGGTTATACAGGAAGGCCTTAAGGCAGGCCTTGAATACCTCCACAGAAGGGGCCTCCCTAACGGCTGGAGTAACTGAATTCCACAGGACGAGAGCGGCAACACTAAATGTTCTGTCGCCAGCTGTTTTCAACCTCGTCCTGGGAATCGCAAGAAGGCCCCTAAAGGAGGAGCGGAGGGGGCGGGTCAAGACAGCAGGAATGAGAAGGTCCTTCAGATAACTAGGGCCCAGGCCGTGTAGGGCCTTAAAGGTGAGTAAGCCCACCTTAAAGAGGACCTCCACCTAACCGGCTGCCAGTGCAGCTGACGCAAGACTGGAGTAATATGACAGTACTTAGACTGTCCTGTCAGCAGCCTCACTGCCATGTTCTGCACCAGCTGCAGTCGGTGTAGGGTACCCCCAGAGACCCCGAGATACAGCGCATTACAGCAGTCCAACCTGGACATTGCAAAGGCATGTACCAAGGTGGGGAGCTCCTGCAGCGGAACTAGGGGCTTTATCTTGGCGATATTCCTCAGATGATAAAAGCTGGTACGGACAGTGGAAGACACCTGAAACTCAAGTGTCAATCCACTGTCCAGAATAACGCCCAGATCCTGCACCCTAGAGGAGGCCTTCAATGGTACAGAGCCAAGAAAGAGCCATGTCTCCGCACCAGAGGCCAACCTATCACGCCCTCTGTTCAACTCCACCGCCAGTACCTCCATCTTATCGGGGTTCAGTCGCGACCAGGTGGAGGCCATCCAATTATTGATTTCGGTGAGGCAGCTGTTTAGCACTTCCACTGCACGAGATGTTCCAAGGGCAAAGGAAAAATGCAGCTGGGTATCATCGGCATAAAAATGAAAATCCAAACTATACTTCCTCATGAGCTCTCCTAGGGGCAGCATATACACGGCAAACAACATCGGTGACAAGACCGAGCCCTGGGGAACCCCGCATGACAGGTGACCAGAAGAGGAGAAAAAATTCCCCCTCACCACCCTCTGCCTCCTGTTAGAAAGGACTCAAACCAGCAGCTGACTGTGCCAACAGGTCCACAGAATTCCTTTAGGCGGTCAAGCAACACCCAATGGTCAACCGTGTCAAACGCTGAAGAGAGATCAAAGAGAACAAGAATTGTCCCTTCCCCTCGATCTCTAGCCCTAAGGAGGTCATTGTGCACCCGAACCAGCGCAGTTTCTGTGTTATGCCTTGCACAAAACCTGGACTGGAGCAGCTCGTATAGATCATGGGCCATGAGATGCTCCTCTAGTTGAAGCGCCACCACTTTCTCCACGATCTTACCCAAAAATGGAAGATTGGATATAGGAAGGTAATTTGCCTTGATCTCAGGGTCCAATGGTGATTTTTTCAGAAAGGGTCTCACCAATGCCTCCTTCAAGACATCAGGAAAGACCCCCTCTGACAAGGAACACCGGACAATCAAGGCAAACACCAGGCCGATGGAGCCAACACATTTCATTAAGAAATAAGTTGGCAACGGGTCCAGTTCACAAAAGGTGTGCCGAAGCTTGGAAGCAATCTCAGTGACCTCAGCCACGTCCACTGGTCTAAACTCGCCCCAACCAGGCAGAGAGCTCTCCGGACACCCATGGCAACCACTGTCGGCCAAACTTTGACCCACTGGCAGAACCCTCTGCCTGATGGCTGACACCCTGTCTGAGAAGAACCAAGCAAACTCTTCGCACAATGCATTAGAAAAAGCTACCTTCGGCTGTAGACAGGAAGGCTGTAAAAGCCTGTCCACAGTCCAAAAGAGCATAGTTGGTCGGTTCCTCCCATCAGCAATCTCCCTAGACAAAAATTCTGCCTTTTTACAGTTGATTGCTCCCTGGTATGTACCATAGTGCATATGTAGGGACAGTTTGTCCACCTCCACGCCAGACTTCTGCCAGCAATGCTCTAATCTCCGACCCATGGTCTTCTTCCCCCTGAGCTCACCATCATGCCAAGGGGACCTCAAGTGAGAAAACCTGGGTCATACACGGACTGGTGCGAGGGAGTCAAGCGCACCAGCAAGCGCCTTATTATAGGCATCCACTGCCGTGCACATACCTCCGACGCATGCACTATCTACACTAGATAGGTCAGCCACCACCAAAAAACCCTCAGGGGTCAACCCCCACAAAGGGCGATAGCTGACAATCTCTGCAGGGGAAGGGCTACTGGGAGGGGCCTGGAACAAGAACTTCACCGTACAATGATCAGACCAAATGACCCAATCAGTCCTGAGACAATTAATCTCAAGCCCCAGTGAGAACACCAGATCCAACATGTGGCCACCCAGATGAGTTACGGAGGAAACTCCCTGCGCAAAACCCAAGGAAGACATCATCTGGAGGAAGTTGGAACCAAGCCAAGAAGATGCGTCGTCAGCCCAGACGTTGAACTCCCCCAGTACTAAACATCTGGGGGCCTCCAATGTCTCACCAACCACGAAATCAGCCACCTCCTGCAGAAAGTCTCCCACTGTCCCAGAAGGACGATAAATCAAAAGAATCAGGCAACCTGCACCCGGACCCCCATGGATGGCCACACATTCAAATGAATGTGGTGTTCTCACTGGGTGTAGGGTGAAGCCTAGTTTGGATCTAAAACAAATGGCTACCCCCCCAACCCGCGTTCCACTCTGAGGCAGTGCACCACAGTATAACCGAATGGGACGACAGCCTCTAAAACCAGGCCTGCATCGTCTTCGATCCAGCTCTCCGTAATGCAAGCCAGATTGGCTGAAGAAACCAAGTCTGCTATAATTACAGTTTTGTTTCTGACCGATCTAGCATTGCAAAGCACCACCCTCAGGGGATTGGTGGATAGTGCAGCCCCTCTGGCTACCTGCCCACTTGGTCTGGTGGGAACCTTAGTGATGGGAACTAAACACGTCTGGCCTCTCTCCAGAACCCGTCTAACCCCAGGGCGCCTTCTACACCCTACTACCTCGATCCTACCACCAACTGCAGTGCATGGGGCACCCCAACCCAAATGAGTCAAACGGTTCCTCCTTATTCCAGCCTCCTTACAGTGCCTAGTCGTTCTAGCAGACACTGGGAGGCTGACAAAAGGCCATAAATCGTACAGCTGGGGGGCCCCATCAACTATCCTAGCCTGCCCCAGGCCCTCATACCTTCCCAGACACATCCCTGCCAAATGACAAACCCTAGCCCAAAAACGGAGCCCACAAACACACTCTACCCCACACAGCCTACACACTCCTCTCATGCACCCACACGTACACTAATAGCTTAAAACCCAACCAACCTCCCCAAACTAACCCACCCAATGACTATATTTTAAAATACCTAAATACTATCAGCCCTCCCCTACAAAGAAAGGATCTCACCACAATACAAATATACAAAAAGCAAAATAGTCTTTCCAAAAGAAACTACACAACTAAAGTTAACTGATGAATAGTCCAAGTCCAGATCTGGATAGATGAGCCCTAAATCTCACAGTAAGAAGAAAGAGGTGCTCAAAACTGCCTGTTTCCAATATGGGCTAAAGAGTTAGAATCCTAGAGTCACAGGTTAATCGGAGCACACGGTTAGCCAGAAAGTAACTCACCCCTCTCACGAGTGGAAACCAATTCAAGGGACAAAGAATGGCAAACCCCTCTTACCAGTCACAGAATATACCCATGAGAGCACACCTCCAGGGAATGGTAGCACTGTTCAACTTCTCTCATGGGCTCTCATCTCCACTTGAGAATCAACAGGGCCCAAACAGTTATCTTAAATCCTGGAAAAGTAATCCAGAGTCATACAATCTACAGCCGAAAACAGAACTTGCTGCAAAATCTAAAACGGAGAGCAGGGAGAGCAAGCCAGGGTGCCCAGGAAACCAAAGTTCCACTTCACCACTCCACCGAATGCCTCATACCAGCTGAAACAGGGCTGAAAACTGCACTCCAGGTGTTAGACCGAAAGTCAAATAATCCTGAAAGGTCCGATCCAATCCCCAAAGCCTCTCCCTAGACCCGCTCACCACTACGGCTGCCCACCACCTATTGAGTGGCAAAAACGGAAGCGCCATGGATACGGCCACCCAACGGCAGCAGCACCACTGGACACCACCAGGTTGGGGTCGGGGATAGGAAGGAACTCCTCCCCCAGTCCACCAGCGTCTATCACTGGATCAAAGTGCTGTTTAGTCAAAATTAATCCTCACACCACCACCGGGACTCCACGTCCTGCTCTCCACACTCCTGCCCCGCTCTCCACAGCAATATCAAGGACTCTACAGGTACTATAGCCGTTAAAGCAGATAAACAGTAAACAGTTACATCTTCTACAGAGCTTCCTCTGCACAAATAGCGATGGCAGAAATGGAGCAATTATCTGGCAGCCCGGGTTGGACTCGAGTCTAGAAACACTCGGACACTACCCAGAACAATTACACACTGCAAAATAGGCATCTCTTAAAGAGACAGGTGCAGAGGTGATTAGGCAGTCTCATGCAATTTCTTTCTAAACAGCGGAAACACAGGACACCAGCCTGCCCTCTGCCAGCAAGCTAGAAGCAAATAATTACAGTACTAGTTAGAGCCCCCTCTGCATTACTATCGACAGCAGAGTGGAGCAAATTAAAGCAGTGTCTGGACAGTTACGAGCTTTGAAGCACTCAAACCCAGCCCAGACCATTTACTATACACACACTGGGTAATGTCTTAAAGAGACAGGCATGGAGGCACACCATGGCATTCTGACAGAAATCAACAGGATTAACAGACAACCATGGATTTACTATCTATGCAGGACAGCTGTTTGGCAGTGGGTATTACAGGACCCCAGGAAAACACTTAAGGTAAGCCCCCAAATTGGGGTGGGGGCTACAAACATAAAAGGAAATGACGAAGAGCGGTTTTCTTTTTTTTTTTTCAGGGATCCAACACTGGCCTTTGGGCAAACCATTGTCGGTGGGATGTTCGGTGGTACTGGGGTTGGCTACCACAGTGTCGCATGCTGTGGCATACCTTGTGGGTGTTTACCAGCATCGGAGTTAGGCATCTCAGTGTCAGATTTTTGTTTGTAGATGCTTGGGGCCAGAAGTGCTCAGTTCCATGGCATCACAGTGCCTTGTTATAGCGTGCTGAGTCAATACACCAGATCATGGGCACATGGCATATTCAGCAAACTCTGTGTTTGCAGGGGCTGCACCCTTGCACCCTCTTATAGGGAAGTGCCCACCCACCTTTACTAAATATACCAACTCCAGGGGTGAACCTCGGGGAAGGGTGCACCGAGTGTTCGCCGAATATGTCCTTCACCGTAATCTGGCACTGTATTGACTTCATACCGTGAACATGGCGCTGCTCCAGTGGTATATGGGAAATAGCAGCGGGATTAGGCAACCACTGCTCATAATCACAGATCAACTGGATCTGAAGGGAGAAGGGCTCATGGAGAGAGGAGTGTTTTTTTAACAGCTGTGGGAGTGGGGTACCAGCAGTGGGCTTAGGTACCCACCACTGGTAATCACTAATCAGCAGGAGAGAGGACAGATAACTAGAGCAGAGCTGTGGTGCACCATCACCGCACTTCCCATGGGGAAAGAAACCTCTTATGAGCAGTGCATGAGCGGTACCAACAGCACAGAAAAGGTTCCTAGTAGGAAATGGCAGCTGCACAAGAAAAAAACACTTCCACTTTGCATTTTCCAGCCTTCTGACTGGACAAGATGATGGGCCAAGAGGGGAATGGCACTGAGGAGGAGACTGGGGGAATTCAAGAATGCATGGGACAGACATAAGGCAATTCTGGTGGGGGGTAGGAAGAAGTAGGCTGTTGGTTAACTAGGATCTGCAGCTTATCCAATAGGTAGGGAAATGGGCAGACTGGGTGGGCCAGGCGGTCCTTATCTGCCGCCGTCAGAGTCTATGTTTCTATGTTTGTATGATAGGTGGAGGAGGGCCAAACCCCCAAAAGCCCTCTCAGCGTACAGACCAATCACAATATGTTTGCTAGAAGTCAGCAAGCGAATATCAAAAGTATATAAATGCAAAAAAATTCCTGAATGTCATGGAGAGTGCCAAAACCAAGCAGGAAAAAGTCCTGAGAGTACCGATCAGAAACAGTGTGAGGCAGTGTCTAGCAAAGCAAACAAAATCTTGACATGCATTAAGAGAAAATTAGTAAGTCAATCCACAGACATTACAATGCCCTTATACAGACCCTTTGCGCAGCCCCATCTCAAGTACAGCATGCAGTTCTGGTCCAGTTATCTGGGGAAGGATGGAGACATGATGGAGAAAGTACAGCGGAGAGCGACTAAGATGGCTGATGGCTTGGTGAACATGGAGTACGAGGACCGACCTGTATAACTGCGACTGTTCCCCTTGGAAAGCAGAACACACAGGGGAGACATGATTACAGCAGTCAGGTTTTTAACAAGTGGTAAAGACTTGGAGTCGACTTTCTAAGTGTAACACCAGCTCCCCCTTTTTAACTGGCAGCTTGTCAGCAAGGCAACTTTCACAACAGCAAAAGGTACACCCGTGGATTTAGAGCAACCCCTTGCTCAGGCATCTAGGAGGGGGAGGACGGTTACAAAACAACATTTCTATGTATACCCAGGTCCAGGGAGCGGTGCCAGTACTATGGTGTGTCTCCTATTTGTGGGGTCCCCAAAAACTCATACAGGTCACTCAGAGATGGAATGTCCACAACCAGAAAATTGGGATTGTACTGTATGGCTTTTATTCCTGACAGAATAGTAACAGAAAACGGTGGTGCCTCCAAGGTTTGTAGCTGTTTGAATAGATGACGCACTTTTAGCAGGCAGAAACATTTTGCAACTCTTTCTTGTAGTACTGAGACTTCTCGCAAAATACTTCCTACAGACATCCACACCTTTGTTTAGGGATCTATGGACTTTACCAGTACATTTATAGTGGTTGTTGCCACAGCACTAAATTCGAGCACCACTGGGTGAACTAAATTAACACCTCTGACCCTTCCTTGTAATCAGTTAGGTCCCTTGAAACCAGGAGTGAGGGATCAGCTCTCTCTAGACAAAGCTAGACACTCTCTGCCATTACATTTTAGGAAAACTGGATTCTCCAGTCACACAGGGGCCACAGGAGACATCCTTACTGCACATTCTTTGTGCAGGGTTCTGAGAGCCTGCCTCTTAACCTTGTTGGGCTCCTAGCAAGGCACCAGCCAACCCACAGCTGAACAACAAATCAGTCTGGTACTTAATGCATGATGTGCCTCAAGACATTTGTTTATACACTTAAACTCCACAGTTCTCATCCAAAATCCGAAGCTTTTGTTTACAAAACACACAGAGTCTACATTCTGGGCAGTTCTGTTAGTTCTCACAGTCTTTTAGGGATTTGCCCAAAACTATTCACTGAACCTTCAGTCCCATTTCTTCTGCTGAGCAATTTTCAACCCCCTCAGGGCTTCACAGGATCTGGTAGCCACCACGTCACAGCTGATTTACGGTACTAGGGCGAAAAATAACAAACTGAGGGTCCTTCCCTCTGACAAGTAGCCTTGGAAGAGTACCACTTGCCTGTAGAACTCACAGCTCCAAACTCCAACTCCAGACTGACTCACAGAGGCCCAAAAGCAGCAGAACACTGAGGACTGAGGCTTATACTGCTGTGAGAGTTCTAAATTCCATTACATCTTTACCTGCCCCAGCAAAGCTAAGCAGGTGATGATGTAATGTATTTCAGAGAGTTTTACATCCTCCGGACTGCCCAGGCCTCCTGCCTGATATAAAACTGATGGGATCCTAATAACCCCGTGAACTGGCTGGTTACAAAAGCATATGGTATCAATTGACACGGTAATGATCTTCAGACTCATATTTGACAAGTACTTTGAGGAAAAGGTGGCATGATATTCCCACTGATCTAGAGGGAGGGTGGAACTTGATGGACCAATGGTCTTTTCTTTTTTTTTCTTTATCATGATCTATTTTTAACCCCTTGGCAGCCACTGACCTATCGATCCAGCCACCGCTCAGCTCCACCTCCGACCCCGACGTGGCATGCCCAGCTGGCATATGCAGCTCTGCCTTCGAGAGGGGCACCCCCTATTGCCCCCATGCCAGACGAGGAACCATTACTGGCACACGCATCGGGCATTGTCGGCCGACGGAGTGCGGCCATCAAACTGCTGCGGTCTGTGCTGCTTCACTTTTTGGTGTTTCTACCCCTGGGAGCGCAAGCATGCAATGACGTCTGGGCACAATGTGCTGACATCTGCTGCACTCCATCCTGCTATGCCAGCTCTAGCAGTGCCCCCAATTGTCACTAGGGGCTGCTGCAGAGTGATGGCTCCCTAGATCCCTCCCCAGGGATAGGAGAGCAGTCCGCCAGACGCTCAATCCTTATCCCCCCCCCTGCTGACCCCTGTCGGCTCGGGTTCACGTCTGAACCCGGGTCACCAACATGGCACGAGGTGACGTCCAGCTCCTCAACCCTCAGTGCCACTGGGCCGGCCACCAATGGTCTTTTCTAGATAGATAGATACTGTTGGTAGAGAGAGAGATAGACAGACAGACAAACAGATAGATGATTGATAGCTAGATAGATTATACATACAGAGAGAATAGATGATTACAAAGTGTGGTATACAAGGAAATAATACCATCAAGTGGTCAAACAAGCCACAAGGCCATGAGTCCGAAGGACGAGTGGCCTTTATCAGTTTGTTCAACCCCAAGATGGTATTATTTCACAAGTATGCCAAACTTTGCCATCTCTTATTTTATATAATGCATTAGGTTGGACACTTTTTGCTGTGTCTTATGTTTTACCATAGTGGTAGGGGGTGGTTGTTACATGTGTTATTGAGGGGCTTGTTACTTGTGTAACCCCCTTACAAATGGGGGTTTACTAAAATGCCTCTAGTCTGTCTCTTTAAGAGCTGCCAGCTTGCAGACCTATTCAGTCTGCTAAAAAGGGGAGGGACCGTGGGTTCCCCTGCTCGAGTCCCACTTGAGCCGCTGGTTATGTGCCCTGTTTTTGCCGTCGCTAAGCAGGCACAACCTTCTTGGGCTGTGCTATTAATGTAATATATGTTGACTGAGTATTGGAAAATGTAGTTTATCTAACCTGTTTCCCTTGCAGCTGGGACTTTGTGTGCTTTGCTCCTCCATTTTGGACCAGAACTGCTTTTTGGGTCCAATTAGGAGGGAAGGGCGCTTAAAATGGAGTATTGAGCAGCCAATTAGGGCTGGGACTCTCTTGGGAGCCGGCTGCCAATGGGAGGTATGGCCTGTGATTCTGGGAACTGAAGTCCAGGAGGTGGCACCTTTTCGCACCAATAGAAGAAGGCAGAGGGGATTGGCATCTGAAGCCCTCCAATAGGGTCGGGTGGTGCCTGAATTGAGATTCTCTGCCTAACGGCCAAGGAGAGAGAGAGTCCATGCTGTGAGGAGGAAGGAGCTCCGGCCCTGCGCTGTTGAGTTTTCATGCATGGAAGGCGTGGAAGGCCAAAGTCGGCGGCTTGATCGCCGAGGTAGTCAGACTGAACTGCTGGTGTTGCTGACAGAAGAGGCTGTGCATGTCACAGCTACTTACCAGGCTCACCCTGTAGAGGACTGGAGAATCTGCTTCATTGTGCTCGGTCTGTCAGGAAAAGTGAAGCTGCGTTGTGACTCCCCCGTTTAGCGGTGAGTGCGGTCAGGATTGTACCCTTCTGTTTTACATATAAATGTGTGGAGAAGTGTTCTGATAACAGGCCTGTGTCCTGGGGTGGTGTGAGAGGGATCCTGCTACAGGAGTCGTGAGTAAAAAAAATCAGGGTAGCTCCCTGTCAGATGATCCATTGAGTGCAAGTTTGGTCTGTTTGCCTTGCTGGCTACACAAACTGAGCCTGCTGGTTCTGGATTACAAATTTGGGTATTGTACAGTTGTCTTCATCTTCAGGGCCCCAACCAGCTGCACCGAATTGGCTAGCCCCTTATTGCCTGGGTACCCAATGACAGTGACTCATAGGGAAATTAGCCTGTGCACAGTGCTCTGAAACCATAGAGTGTTAAGCTAATTAACTAGATTTCCCCTTTCCCTTGTTATTTCCTCCCTAAATAAATCAGATTTGGTTGTTTTGCAAAGTATACAGTTTGAACTGCGTGTTTGTGCCAAAATACTGTACAGGGATTATTGTGTTACTGCATCTTACTTTACAGGGGGTCCCCTGAGTCAAGCTGATCAACCAATCCTGGGGGTAAGTGTATATTGTAAAGGTACTGTTGGTAACGTGTGTGGGCCACTAGTGGGAAGAAAGGGGGGTTGCAGTGACCCAGAGGGCTGTGACCAAGTCGTTCCCGACTATCCTAACACAGACCTCTGGGTGGAGGCTTGGACCTGGGCCCCTCAACCTGTTAGCTGCTACACAGGCAGGGGTAGTAGCCCTTGGGATAGCTCCACCTGGGGGTTACACTTGCATTATTGAGGTGGTTTGTAGTGTGTTGGGTAGTAATGTGTTATTGAGGTGTTAATAACACAGTGATATAGTGGTAGTATATGTGTATATATAAATAGATATATACCATGATTATTAGATATTAATGTATTAAGGTGTTAATAACACATTAAAACAGTGTAATTAGCTAACTGATATCATAGAAACAGAAGTTGATGGCAAATAAGGACCGCAAGGCCCATCCAGTCTGCCCATTTCTTTTTCTACCTTATGAATGTGCCATTGGCCTTTGTACTGTCAATGGCCTATCTATTCATACTCATCTATATTGCTCCCTTATGCCTATCCCATGCCTGTTTGAAGCTCTGCACTGTATCTAATAATACGCTAATTGGTTACCATCATATATGGGGAAACATATGATGGCTTTTTCTATGGGGATGAGAGCCCAACCATGCAGTTTATATCCATCTATCTGTCTGTCTGTCTGTCTGTCTGTCTACCTAGGATATGTCATGGCTCGATCAGAAATATCATTGAAATTACTCAACTGATCTGGCCGGGTAATCGATGATACACTGCCTGAGGTTGGATCGTAGGGGCGGAGGGGGTAGCCATCTGTTTCAAGATGGATCTGGGCCTGGTAGAGGTGCCAGTTGGGGCCACTAGATCCTTTGAATGTATCGTGGATGCAGGTGTGGGTTGCAGGATACTTCTCATTTACTGTCCACCCGGGAGCGAGAAGGAGTTCCTGCAGGAGGTCGCGGACTTCATTGTCGAGATGGTATTGGAGGCCCCCAGGTGGTTGGTAATGGGGGACGTCAACGCCTGGGTCGACAAAGAGCTCTCACAACTTGGACAAGACTTCCTTCAATTGATCACGTTGTTGGGGCTCACACAGGTAATTACCTCTGCAACCCACATAGCAGGTCATTCACTGGATCTGGTGTTCCTGCTGGGGATAGAGATCTCAGACATGATGGTGAACCTGTTGGATGGTCTGATCACCGCACTATTGGGTTCAGCTTCACTGCCCCCCCAATAGACCTGCCCCTATGGAGATGTGGTCCAGTACCGGCGATTACGGGGAGTAACTCTGGCTGGTCTAATGGTGATTCTGGACCTATCAGGTAGTGAGAGTGTTAGCAGGGATCCCGAGAGTCTACTACAAGCCTATAATAAGGCAGTGGGAGAGGCCCTGCATGTCATTGCTCCTGTTCATGTTTGCCCGCTCACCCTTCATCCTCGGGTCCCCATGGTTTGATGGGACCTTGAGGGAGCTGAGGACAGTGGGAAGAAGATTGGAGCACTGCAGGTGGAAATCAGGCCTGAATGAGGACAGACTTAGATTGATATCCCATTATAAGGTATAACAATCTGCGATCTCCCGTAAGAAGGCAGAATTCCTGTCCAGGGAGATTGAAGCTGCGCAAAATCGATCGGTCCAGCTCTTCCATACTGTGGACAGTTTGTGCAGTCCATCCTGTCTCCAGAATTGGACAGCCTTTTCACAAGAGAAGTGTGAGGAGTTTGCTCGATTTTTCGCAGATAAGATTGTAACCATCTGGTCAAAGATCAGTGTAGCTTGCTCAAATGGGCAGAGCGGTGATCATATGGGAGCACTAGCACCCAGTTTGTCTGGTTGGACTTTGCCTGGTTGCCAATCAATGGTGTCATGAAGTTGGTACAGGGCTTGCGATCAGCTTACTGTAAGTTAGATCCTGGTCCAACGCACCTCCTTGTGGGGTGCGTGGAGGCAACAGGACCGGTCCTCGCTGAGATAGTTAGGTGCTTTTTAGAGACTGGGGTGTTTCTAGACACACTGAAGGAGGTAGTGATTCACTCCCTCCTGAAAAGACCTTCTCTGGACCCTGACTGTCTTGCAAACTACAGACCAGTCTCTAACCTGCCTTTTGAAGGTAAGGTTATTGAGAAGGCAGTTGCGTTGCAGCTTGAGGATCATCTGCTCACCCACAACATCTACAGTCCTCTCCAGTCCAGTTTCAGGAAGAGACATAGTACTGAGACAGCATTGGTCTGAGTACTTAATGATCTCCTGATAGCGAGGGATCGGAGGAGCCGTTCCATCTTGGTCCTCCTTGATCTCTCTGCAGCATTTGACACTGTGGATCATGGGGAGTTCCTGGAGCACCTGTGGCTTTTTTGTAGACTGAGTGGCACAGTCCTCTGATGGTTTCATTCACTCCTCACTGGCAGGACACAGAGAGTGGAGTCCGTGGTGTTTTCCTCGGCTCCTACCTCCCTGCCATGTGGGGTGCCACATGGCTCTGTGCTTTCCCCATGTTGTTCGCAGTGTATATGCTGCTGTTGGGAGACATTATTAGGTGGTACAGGTTGAGTTTTCACTGTTATGCAGATGACACTCAACTGTACTTGTCCTTTGTGCCTGGACAATATGATACTGTTACAGTATTTAACAACTGTCTCACTGAGATCCAGGAGTGGATGAGTGCCAGCTGGCTCAGGCTGAATCCAGATAAGACTGAGGTGTTGGTTGTGGACCCAGGTCATTGGGTGGAGGGATCTTCAGCAGGGCAGCCATCCAGGCTTTGGCTGGGGGGCAACCAGCTGAGGACCTCTGACCATGTGCGAAATGTGGGTGTCATGCTTGATAGCAGACTGACACTTAAGACTCAGGTGTCAGCCATTGTCAAGTCCTTTTTTTATCATCTGAAGAATGTCACCTGGAAAAGCACCTGGTACCATCTGATGACCTTCCGACATTGGTCAATGCCTTGGTGACCTCGTACCTTGATTACTGCAATGCCCTATACTTAGGGCTACCAAGGGTGGACCTCCGTCACCTGCAGCTGGTGCAGAATGCAACTACCAGGTTGCTGACAGGTTTACATAGATCTGACCATGTCACTCCTGTACTCCGTGCTTTGCACTGGCTGCCGATGCAGTGGAGTATCACCTTCAAGGTCAGATTACTCCTAAAGTCCAGTACTTTTGCCTTTGCATGGCTTGACTCTATTGCTGCGTTTATTGTGAACCATACTGTTCGATGGTCGCTAGTTCCCAGATGGCTACCCACTTCTACATCTGTGATCCTCTCTCCATCTCCATTTGAGAGAATCAGGCCTAAGATTGCTCGTTCTCTCGAGGGGCTCCAATACTAGTTGTCTAATGCATGCCCCCTGTAGGGCATCTAGAATAACCCCACTCTTCGAAGTGGCTGCTGCAACTGCACTCCAGTTAACATCTGGCATATTCAGATCACCTATCAGCAATATCTCCCCTTTTTCTGTCATTCTAAGTATACTTTCTATCATTTCTTTGTCCATTTCCTCCCCCTGAGAAGACCCTGAGAAAGCAGTGCCGGGGTCCCACGGTGACAGTACAGCGACCATCGCTGTGTTGCTGTACTGTTGTTTGTGGTAACAGTGTCACTGTGCACACCGGCATTTGCCAGTCCAAGAGATGGAGACTGCTAGTGTCTGACAGAGAAGGTATGGAGTGAGCAAAAGAAGAGGGAGGGAGATGGCATTTTGAAGTGCAAGAGTAAGTACTGATGGCAGGCAGTAAAAAAAGATTTTAACAGTATTCATTTAATTTTTTGCCTAAGAACTTGTCAGACTTGTGATGAGGGGAAGAAAATGAAAGTGTTCAGTGTGACCCTGTGGAAAAATGAAACTAATGAATTGGAGCTGGCGTGTGAGTGAACGGTTGAAGTCTAAATATAGAGTTGTTCTGCTTGCACTGCCAACTCCAACCAGTAGGCACCTTCAGTAAGAATATATTTGATCCTGTGGTCCTAACGTGAGAATATGGTGATATTCTCACTCTAGGTCTGGAGGGAGCAAAAATATAATTGACAGGTGCTATGTCATGTCTTTACAAGTGCTGCATATCTATCAATATATTTTTAATTAATTTATACCCTTGGTTCTAAGGGATTTCAATCCCTTAAACAAATTTAATAAATAATAACAACCTCTGCTTATAGGTCAATTACCGTTACCCTATGCTTTCATTGCTTTCAACCTTATACTCATCTGTTTTGTTAAGTGCTTAATATTTCATTGCAGTTATATCTCAGCAAGGTTTTGATTTTATGTAGTTCATATACACTGTTGTCTGTCTCCAACTAGAATGTATGTAATTTATTTTCTGCTGACGTGGAACCATTGAAAATGAGCTCCCAGCTCAAAGATACTTTCCTAGATCTCAATAAATAAATAAAATGAAAAAACAATAAAATATATTTTACCATGTAAGCACAGAGCCCAGGGTTCATATTCAATTGTGATGTGTGTGTGTGTGTGTGTGTGTGGGGACTGGGTGATCGAAGATAATAATTTAGAGTACATACATTAAGCATTGTATAATACAACATTCAATTTGGCAGTAGTTGCAAATGCACATGCTAAAAGGAGCATATATAGATATATCATGGCCTGATTGAAGGTATGACATTTATCTTCATGAAAGGCTAATGATTTTATGATAGCTCATGAAAGCCAACGCCACAAGTGAGCTATTTTAATATCACTGACCTCAAATGAAGATAATTGTGATATCTTCAGTCAGGCCATGTCATTTTCTGTTTATACAGACATATGTTTTTGGATTATAATAAAAAGTGTTGCAGTAGTGCTGTTTACAGTCAGTTTCTTTTATAGTGGTTGCAGGCTTGGTGATGGAGAGGATTCAGAAGTTAGCCAGTCACAACATTCTATTTGTACATCACTGTGATTGGCTAGTTCTCTATGTTGCTACTATCCAATTGGGTGTTAGTACAATGAGTGTTTCTAAGGGTCTCCAGGTGGCATTGGATATCTCGGGCATGGAGGCTTGTGTGATGGGAGCAGAGGCTGTGGTGAAGGGCTACAATGTGGCCGTTACCGCAGCTGTTAACTCCTTAGCATCTCTCCCTGTATGGCCCCTAATTTCCCACTGCAGGTCACCATGGTTTAATGATGAACTGAGGAGGTTGAAGACTAAGGGGTGGAGGTTGGGGCATTGCTGGTGGTGGTTCCACTTAGAGGAAGATAAATTGGCACTAAGTGGACATCATGATGAGTATCAGTGGGCAAACACTCTGAAAAAGTCAGTGTTCCTGTCACAGATGATTGCTGTTGGAAGTGACCGGCCAGCTCAGCTCTTCAACACTGTGGAGATTAATAAATCCTGTCTGGGTCTGTACAGTCCTGTAGAGAGTTTTCCACAGAAACGTGTGATGAGTTTATTTAAGAATATCCGGAAACAACCTTTGAGCAATGTGCTCTTTTACAAAGGTTCCACGTCAGGTAACCGATACATAATACAGAAAACAAGACAATAAAACACATGATTTCAGAATTTCAAATGGGGTGAATAAAACACATGATTTCAAAATTCTAAACAGAGGGGGTGATAAAACAACAGTTGGAATGCAGAAATTGTCCCTAAGGACAGAAAGCGAACAGTGCAGTAGACAAGAACAGCCCAGTGCTAGGGCATTGTCAGATAGGGAGACAGGCATATGGGAGAAGTTTGAACAAGATGGGGGAGATGGGGAGGGTGGGTACAGGAGGCAAACAGGGAGGGAAGGGGCTGGGGAAGTTAGGAGGTAATAGCATGGGGGTAGCAGCGGGGGTGTTAGTGGGTGGAGGTAGGTGTCAGCGGAGGGAGATGAAGTAGTGGTAGGGTATAGTGGTATGGAGGCAGGGGTGGGTGAAGGTAGAGTGATGGGGGGAGGAGAAAGTGCTAGAATGGGCAGATGCAGAAGGAGAAGGAGCATTGACCAAGTGCTGTTCTCCTGAAGGTGACAGTGAGTACATTCTGGTCTTTGCCTCTGGTTCCATAGTGGGGTTGTGAGAGGAACCTTGTGATGCACTTGGGAATTTGTCATAGAAGAGCCTTTTTTGCCAGAAGGCATGTTTGGAACTTCGATTTATTGGAGAGTTAGCCAACTGGTTTGTTCATACGGGGTGCATGTGTGAGTATTTCTGTCTGCCCTTAAGGTAAGCCTGCATGCCTTATCGAGGGCTATACCAACCTGCTTAAGTGCCGTACCAGAGGCTGCATCATAGAAAACCAATCCATACTCAACTGTAGACAGGATAGAACTGGTAACACAAAGGCAGAGAGCTGTGGGTGTAAGATCATGCCTGTACCTATAGAGAATTAACAGTTTGATATTAACTGCCTTCACTACCAGGTCAACATGCTGCGAGAAGAAAAGGGTGTCATCTATTGTGACACCAAGGTACTTGAAAGACTGCACCTGCTCTAGAGGGGCCATCAAGTTATTGGTGATAGTCAGTGAGGGGTGGATCTTCTTGAACTGAGGACTGGAAAGGAGCATTGTTTTAGTTTTTTTATAGTTTAGTAACAGTTTTTGTGATCTGATCCAATCTTCAAGCAGATGTAAAATTGTCTGCAGTTCTTCTTGCAGGGCATCAATGCGAGGGATGCTGCAGAGTATGACAGCATCATCCGCATCAAGTATAATTGTACTCTTGCAGGCCTCGGGAAGGGTGTTCAGGAACAAGCTGAAGAGAAACAGCCCCAGAATTGACCCCTTGGGAACTCCTAGCTGAACATCTTTAGGGCCAGAGACAGCCTGACCTATTTCGACTCTGTGTTCTGTGTGATAGGTAGTCAAGGATCCAGCATAACGGGTTTGCAGCCAGTCCCAGGGATTGTTATTTCAGATGGAGGGGGTGATTGACTGTATCAAAGGCCTTTGTGAGGTCAATGAAAATCGAACCCACCAGTTTGCCTTCAAGGGCCTAATGCACATGATCAGTGTACTCAACCAATGCAGTCACTGTACTCTGGTTCTTCCTGAAACTATGTTGTTGGGGACATTGCAGGTTATATTTCTGTAGGTAATCAGTGATTTGATCAGTTACTATCCTTTCAAGAGCTTTGGATAAGGGGGAAAGGATTGAGATACATAGATACATAGACAGTGTCGGCAGATAAGGGCCTATGGCCCACCCAGTCTGCCCATTTGAGCTTGTAAGTTCACTTTATGTTTTCCTAGAAGTCTGTTGCCACTTACCCTGACCTCCAGAATTCCTTTATGTCTATCCCATGCATTCTTAAATCCCGTGATTGTTTCAGCCCCCACCACTTCCTCTGTCAGGGTGTTCTACTTGTCCACCACCCGTTCTGTGAAGAAATTCTTTCTCATGTTTCCTCTGAATTGTCCTCCCTCCAACTTCATCCCATGCCCTCTAGTTCTGGAACATCTTTTTCACTTAAAAATAGTGTATTCCTGCACCCTGTTCCTCCCTGTAAGATACTTGTATGTCTCTATCATATCCCCTCTCTCCCTCCTCTCCTCCAGGGAATACATGTTCAGTTCCTTCAACCTGTCCTCATAGGACTTGTGATGCAATCCATGCACCATCTTTGTTGCCCTCCTCTGAACCTTCTCTACCCTGTCTATGTCCTTATGTAGGTAAGGTCTCCAGAACTGTACACTGTACTCCAGGTGGGGCCTCACTAGTGTCTTGTATAGTGGAATTATGACCTCCCTTTTCCTGCTGGTGATGCCCCTGCCTATGCATCCCAGCATCCTATTTGCTTTACCTGCTGCCTTGTCACACTGTTTCCCTACCTTGAGGTCATCAGAGATGATAACCTCAAGATCCCTTTCCTGCTTGGTGCATGCTATATCCTCACCAGGGTGCCAGGGTTTTTGTGCCCCATATGCATTATCTTGCACTTCTTTGCACTGAATTTCAACTGCCAAATCCCTGACCATTCTTCAAGTTTATGCAGGTCCCTTCTCATTTTGTCTACACCCTCTGATGTGTCTACTCTGTTACAGGGCTTTGTGTCATCAGCGAACAGTGAAATTCTGCCTTCTAGGTCCTGCGCAATGACACTGATGAAGATGTTGAATAGGACCGGTCCTAGCACTGATCCTTGTGGTACCCCACTGGTCACTCTTCCCTCTGTGGAGTGACAGCCACTTACCACCACCCTCTGTGTCCTGCCACCCAGCCAGTTACCTACCCACCACACTACTATCCTCCCCACACCCATATTCCCCAGTTTGTGTAATAGTCTTTTATGTGGCACAGTGTCAAAGGCCTTGCTGAAGTCCAGATAGGCCATGTCCACTGCCCTCCCCTGATCCACCTCCCTAGTCACTCAGTCAAAAAATTCAACGAGGTTGGTCTGACATGACCTCCCCTGGTGAAACCATGCTGCCTTGGGTTCTGTAGTCCATTGACAACCAGATGTTCCACCAATCTTTCCTTCAGTAGTGCTTCATGATTTTCCCACTACCGAGGTGAGGCTGACTGGTCTGTAGTTCCCGCTTCCTCTTTGTTCCCACTTTTGTATAAGGGACTACATCTGCTGTCCTCCAGTCTTTGGGTACCTCCCCTACAGACATATGAAATTTGCCAGCAGATACGCCCTAGAGGTCTATCAAGTCTGCTCGAATGTGCAGCTAGCACCCCATATCCTGCAGCTGCCCCTCCCTTCACCCCTTCCCCTTCATTAACCCTCCCTTGTCCTGTCCCATCCTCGTTTGAAGCAGTCCACTGTTCTACTGCATACCACTTCTGCAGGTAACGAATTCCACCCAGCCACCACCCTCTCTGCAAAAAAGTGTCTCCTCATCTCCCTCCTGAACCTTCCTCGCTCCAGTCTCATATCATGGCCCCAGGTGGCCCTCCTCTCCCTTACTTTGAACAGCCCCTCTGTACCCATCTCGTTTATTCCTTTCATGTATTTAAAGGTTTCAATCATGTCACCCCTGTCTCTCCTCTCCTCTCCTCCAGTGAGTACATGTTCAACTCCCTCAACCTCCTCTCGTATGATATGTCCCCCAGCCCCTTGATCATCTTTGTCGCCCTGTGCTGCACCCCCTCCAGTAACTTAATGTCCCTCTTCAGATACGGATGCCAGTACTGCACGCAGTACTCCAGGTGTGTCTAACTAATGACCTATACAGTGGCAGAATCACCTCCTCCCTCCTCGAGGATATACCCTTGCAATACAACCCAGCATTTTGTTGGCCTTTGCAGCTGCCTTCCTACATTGTGCAGAGTTGTTCATTGACCCTGTAATGAGCACACCAGATCCTTCTCCTCCTCTGTCTGGGCTAGCTGCACTCCCCTAGCTGGTAACTCCTCCTTGGGTTCTTCATCCCAAATGCAGCACCTTGCACTTTTGGCATTAAACCCCAGTTACCAGGTGTCTGACCAGGTTTCAAGCTTTGCCAGATCATCCTGCAACCCCTGCCATCCCCTAGGTCATCCACCACCGCGCCAACCTTGGTATCATCAGCAAACAGACTGATCTTGCTCTTGATGTCCCATGATATGTCTGCAATGAATATCCCAAACAACACTGGTCCCAACACCGAGCCCTGTGGGACACAGCTCATCACTGCCCTTGGGTGTGAGAGCTCCCCACCCACCACCACCCTCTGTTGCCTTCCCTGCAGCCAGTTTCCTACCCATCTCACCAGCTTTGCACCCGCCCTTGTGCCTACTAACTTACTTCCCAGTCTTCCATGTGGCACAGAGTTGAATGCCTTACTGAAGTCCAGATACAGGACATCCACTGCATGGCCCCTGTCCAGTTGCCTAGTTACCCAGTCATAGAACTCCACCAGGTTGGTTTGGCAGAATCTGCCCCATATGAAGCCATGCTGTCTGCTGTCCTGTAGCCCTTTGGCCTCTGGGGGGCCACCAGCCTCTCCTTCAGGATAGTCTCCATTAGCTTACCCACGATGGATGTGAGGCTCACTGGTCTGTAGTTTCCCGGTTCATCCTTGGGGCCACTCTTGTGGAGGGGCACCACATGAGCCATCCTCCAGTCCTGAGGTACACATCCCGAATGTGAGGCATTAAATAGGTCTGCCAAGGTCCTGCAAGGACCTCTGCCAACTCCTTCAGTACCCTGGGGTGGATGCCATCTGGGCCTGGCGCTTGTCCACCCTCAGTGCCTTCAAACCTCTCGAACTCTGCCTCCATGATTTCCCCATCTGTCACCCCTCCCCCTGTTTCTGCCATTTCTCCCACCTTGGTGTCACCCCTCTTCTCTTTAGTAAATACTGAGCAGAAGTACTCATTTAGTGCTTCTGCCTTATACTTTCCTGCTTCCACCCAACCCCTCCTTCTAATCCTTACTATGTGGTCCTTACAGCTCCTTTTCTCCTGATGTACTTAAAGTCCTTCTCCCCTTCTTAATGCCTTGTGCAAGCCTGAGTTCCGTAGATCTTTGGCTCCCCTTACTGCCCTTGTCACCTCCTTCGATTCTGTCAAGTACTCCTCCCTGTCCTCCCCCCTCCCTGTTTTCTTGTACTTCCTAAAGGCAGCTCTTTTCCTCCTTACCTTTTCCATGACCTCCTTGCTCAACCAGCTCAGTTTCTTAGCCCTAGCCTTCTTGCTCTGGCTTTGCAGCAGGTTTTGATTGCCTCCACTATCCCCAGCTTTATGAGCTCCCACCTCTGGTTAGTATCCATACTAGATTGAATTCTGGCCAGGTACCCTTTTACCACTTCCCCCATCCTCCCAAAGTTGGCCCTCCTGAAGTCCAGCACTCTTGTGCCAGATTCCACTCCTTCCTTGCCCATATCCAATGTGAGCCATACTGAGTGGTGATCACTCCCTGACAGCGGTTCCTCCACTGTAAGTTCTCTCACAAAGTCCCCATTTGCCAGCACAAGGTCAAGGGTATTCCCTAACCTGGTTGGTTCACTGACCATTTGCAGCAGGAAGCTGTCCTGGAAGGCATCCAGCAGTACCTGCTCCCTTCTGTTCCTGGTTGTTGGGGTACTCCAGTCCACTCCTGGCATGTTGAAGTCCCCCACAATCACCACACTACCCTTCTCGCAGGTCCTCCTGATCTGTCCCGCTAGTTCCCTGTCTAACTCCTCCGTCTGAGATGGTGGCCTGTACACCACTCCCATTCTAAGAATCCTATTCTTGGAATCCTGGATTTGCATCCAAAGTGACTCTGTACTACCCTCCTCCCTTCCTCCCACACACTTCAGTCCTTCCTTCACATATAGTACCACCCCTCCTTTCCCAATCACCCTGTCCCTATGAAATAACCTGTACCCTGGTACACACAGGTCCCAGTCATTGTATTGGGTGGCCCATGTTTCTGTGATGGCTGCAATGTCCACCTCTCCTCTGCCACGAGAACCTGTAACTCTGCAGTTTTTCCTCCCAAGGCTCCTAGCATTAAGGTAACCACCTTCCACCCCCCATCCTGCCCTCCTTTCCTAGCATCACCAATAGTACTTGCCATTTGTCCTTTGTCACTGTTATGGGGGGTAAGCTCATTTGATTTCCCAACCTGTGGTCTCTGCATATCTCTTCCCAAACTGTCACCCCCCCAATCCTAGTTTAAATTCCCAACTTCCTCTATATACTCTTCCATCCTTTGTTTCAACACTTTCTTTCCCCCTCACTCAAGTGTAGTCTGTCCTTGGCATAGAGACTACTGTCCTCTCAGTCCTCCCACCCCCAACAGCCCATACCCTTTAGCACAACACCAGGTTCTTAGCCATCCGTTAAATTCCTCTATTCTCAGCTTTCTTGTTGTGCTTGTCTTTGACACCAGAAGTATCTCGGAAAAAGCTACTGATCTTCCTGCCCCCTCACATAATTGTGCTAGTTCCCCAAACCTCCTCTGGACTATATCTACTGTCTTGTCAGCCAGGTCGTTTGTCCCAAGATGTATAATTAAATGAGGCTTGTCCCTACCCCTTCTAGCATATTTCAGAACAGGCTGTCCCACCCTTTCCGCTGTCATTCCTGGCATGGCCTCCACCCAAATGCGACTATGCCTCTTCCTCTTGCTACCCCACCTAACTCCTCTTAGTATTGAGTCCCCCAACACTAAGATTCCACCCCTCTTACTCCCTGCTTGCTTCCATTCATCTCCCTCTCTCATTTCCAGCTCCTCTTCTTCCTCCTGCACATTATTTCCCCCTTTTACCCCTGTTGCAATTCTCCCAGCAGAACTTCCCCCCGCTCCAGTTTGGTCCAGGCATTTATCAATTACTCCTCTAATTTCATCACTTCCCTCCTCCACTTTCTTCCTCTCTAGCAGTGCACAGCTGTTTCCTGAAGACCCTTCACAATTGCCCGCTCCCTCTCTCTTCATAGTAACCTGTTCTCTCCTTTCCACTCCATGACTTTTGCCACTTCTTCGCCTCCCCTCACAAGTCCCTATCTCCTCCTTCCATTTGTCTTTTGTCTCCTGACCTGGTTTCCTCGGCAATCGTTCTTCCTGGCCTGGGCCCCTTTGTCTCTGCTTCCCTTCTTCTGATCCTCTCCTCACCACTGTTGGCTTAAATCGCCCTCCCTCATCTCCCCTTCTTCCTCCCTCCAGTACTGGGCTAAACCCACCCCCAATCTGCCTTGCCTGTCTTAGTTCCTCCTGCAGACCCTCAATCTCCTTTCTGAGTTTCTCTATGTGGTTGCACACTAAACATCCTCCCACACTCCAGGCAATGTTTAGAAAGATAGGTGCACCGCAGTTGTTGCAGCCTACCACCCTACCCATTGCTGTCGTTGCCCACCAGCGACCCCCCACCCTTCCAGATGCAGGATACCAAACACTCCCCCAAGTCTCCCTCTCCCCTCTATCAGTGCAAAACATTCTTTATTTCCCTTACCTCCTTTGTTGCACACGTTTAGATATATTGAGCAACTGCTTTTTATATTCCTATCCTTCCTATCCACACTCAAAAAGAGACTTTAAGTAGCCATTGCATAACCTTCTTCAAACTCCTACTCCTCCTTTCCCCAATGCAATATCAATGCGAAGAAGCAATAATGAAAGCTCCTAGATTTGCATTTACTTCCCTTCCACTGAGAGAGCAGTCACCTCTTCACTTGCTGCTGTTCCTTTCCTGGATGTCTGCTTCTATGACAGGTGCATATCCTTTGCCTGTTTGAGGCACTCAAACTTTGCAGCTAGTGAAGCCAGCAACAATGAATCACAATTCTACTCAAAGCCCCCAAAATAGGTTTGCTACCCAAAGAAACAAGACTCCAATTCAAACAGCTTCACCAACAACACATCAAAATAGGCTTGGAATTAGAAGATATAGATCTCCAATTCAAAGAAACAGACCCAGTTAAATCACACCAATTATGTTTTAAAACAGAAGAAATAGGCCTCTACAAATGCAGCTTGCCACACAGTGAATCAAACATATGAGCCCACTTATAGCCACCAAAATAGGTTTCAAAATTCAAACAGCCCCAAACAACACCCTGCTAGCCCCTTAGTAGTAAGAAAGAGAAGAAACAACATTCTACCAAGTAGAATCCACAAAAAACAATGTAAAACAAGAAGCTACTGTACTGTAGATCTGATCCTGTCCCCCTTCTAGTTCCTTCTGAGAAGCCAAAGCACTGACTCCACACCTGATTCAGCTCTGCCTCTCTACTGAGTGAGATCTGGCCAGACCATTGGCACCCTTCCCCCACTCTGCACTCACACTTTGCAGCTAGTGAAGCCAGCAACAATGAATCACAATTCTACTCAAAGCCCCCAAAATAGGTTTGCTACCTAAAGAAACAGGACTCCAATTCAAACAGCTCCACCAACAACACATCAAAATAGGCTTGGAATTAGAAGATATAGGTCTCCAATTCAAAGAAACAGACCCAGTTAAATCATACCAATTATGTTTTAAAACAGAAGAAATAGGCCTCTACAAATGCAGCCTGCCACACAGTGAACCAAACAAATGAGCCCACTTATAGCTACCAAAACAGGTTTCAAAATTCCAACAGCCCCAGACAATACCCTGCTAGCCCCTTAGTAGTAAGAAAGAAAAGAAACAACATTCTACCAAGTAGAATCCATGAAAAACAATGTAAAACAAGAAGCTACTATACTGTAGAGCTGATCCTGTCCCCCTTCTAGTTCCCCTGTCTCCAGTGATTGGCTAAACAGGATAGCCACCATCTCTCTTAGTTCTTTAAGGACCCTGGGGTGCACCCCATCTGGCCCCATTGCTTTATCAACCCTTATTACTTTCAGTTCCTTCAGGACCCTTTCTCGTGTAAAGGGACTTGTGTCCATTTCTGCACCATTCTCACCCCTTATACTCCCTTCAGACCCATTACCCTTCTCTTCCTCAGTAAAGACTGAGCAGAAATACCTGTACAATATGTCAGCTTTACTGTTGTCATCCTCCACGTGGCCCCCATCCTTCCCCTTCAGTCTCACTATCTCTCCCTTTGCCTTTCTTTTCACTTATGTACCTGTAAAAGGTTTTGTCCCCTCTACCCACTGATTTTGCAATGTGTTCTTCTGTCTGAGCTTTGGCTTCCCTTACTGACCTCCCTGCCTCCCTTTGCTTCTCCTGGTACTTCTCCCTATCCCCTTCTGCCTTTGTCTTTTTGTATTGCCTGAATGCAATCTTTTGGCTTTACTTTCTTTGCTACCTCTTTGGAAAACCATAATGGTCTCCTCTTCCTTTTCTTCTTGCTAACCTGCTTAATGCACAATTCTGTTGCTCTGTAATCCCCATTTTAAATACTGCCCACTGTTCCTCAACCCTTGATTCCTGCCCCATTCCCCTTAATGCCTCTTTCAAGTATCTCCCCATTTTCCCAAAGTCTGCCCCCCTAAAATCCAGGATACGTGTTTTTGTGTGGTTTGGTTCTGCTCTTTCTGTGATTTCAAACCACAATGACTGGTGGTCACTGTTCCCCAGGAGCTCCCCCACTGTTACACCCATCACACTGTCCCTGTTTGTGAGCACAAGGTCCAATATTGCCTTCTGCCGAGTTGGTTCCATGACCAATTGCTTGAGGAAGGCACCCTGAAGGAGTCAGGATAAATCTGCTCCTAGTTGATGCTGCTGCTGGGATGCTCCAGTCCACGTCTGGAATATTGAAGTCTCCAACCAGTACTACCTCCCCCTTGTCTGCTATCCTTTGGATGGCTAGCATCAGCTCCCTATCTGTTTCTTCCTCCTGGGCTGGTGGTCTATAGACCACACCTGTGCGGATGGCTGTCTCCATTTTCCTTTCCAGCTTAACCCACATTATTTCTCCTCCATTTTGTTCCTCCTGGATCTCTGTGGCTCTTATGTCATTTTTCACATACAGTGCCACTCCTCCTCCTTTCCTGTCTGCCCTGTCTCTTCTGAATATGTTGTAGCCAGGTATGACCATCTTCCAGTTGTGGTTATCATTACACCAGGTTTCAGTGATGGCCACAATGTCCAGGTCTAACTGCACCATGACAGCCTCCAGATCTTCCATCTTGTTGCTAAGACTCCTGGCATTTGCACACATGGCTTTCCATGATGTGACCTCCCTAGACTGTTTCGCTGTTCTACTCCAGTCCCTTCCTTGGTTGTCCTTTATCCCTGATTCTCCTTGCTGTCTGCCTTTCTGCTGATGGGTCTGTAGTTGGCAGTGCAGGCCTTATCCCCACTTTTATGGATGGGGGTCACCAGAGCTTGTTTCCAAACAGAAGGTAATTTGGTGAGGGAGAGTGATTTGTTGAAGATTATTGAGATGGGGACTGCAAGTTTGTCCAGTGCTAGGGCTACCAGATTCATAGCAATATTGCTGCTACCTAACCTGGTCTTCCTGAGGACCTTTTTAACATACACCTTTGTTTGTTCGACTGTGACAGGCTTAAAGTAAAAGTTAGGATGAATGCTGTCAGTTGAAAGGTTGTGCAGGTGAGGTTTGGAAGCCAGCAGAAAGTTTGGCAGGAGTACGGAGCTTAGATCAGTGAAGGCTGTATTGAAAGAGTCAGCTATGGTGAGAGGATCCTGGAAGAGTTGACCATCGACCATAAGTAAGTTATTAGTCCTCTTTAAATGCACTTGGTACTGCCCCTCCCAAACCCCTTCCCCACACACACACAATACTCGACAAAGCCCTCTGGAGTTGCTCTCCCCCATCACAGCCCCCGGCATTTCACTATCCCCCACCTCTCACTCTCTGCAGTAGGTTCAAACCCAACCCCCCTTGTTTCACTGTCACCCAGCCTCCCACCATCTGGGATAGCGTTAAACCCTATGCAGTTACTCTGCCACAGTCTATCAACTGATTTGGAGGTTTCCAGGGGTGTGCTACCTAGGGCAACCAATTAGAAATAGCTTAGTATTCTATTACAACTGCTCTGTTTTTTCTCCTATTTGTCTAATTTTCATGTAATCGCTCTTTAATGCCTAATGATCAGGCCTCTGTAAACACTGAATATGTGTATTGTCTTACTGTCCACCCTGACGTGGAACCTTTGTAAAAGAGCTCACGCTCAAAGGTCTTTCTGAAATACTAATTAAATTAAATAAAATGTTGAGCATAGAAGGGTGTTTCTTGTCGCACTTCCCTAGGAGGTCATTTATATTCTCCTAGAATCTCTTCCCATCACTCCAATTCCTTTCAAGCTACTCCTTGTAGTACTTAGCTTTAGCAAGCCTGATGAGATGGGTGCCACTATTCCTGGCTGCCCTGAATAACTGATAGTCTTTATTTTTACCTGAAGCCCTGGCCCTCCTGCAGAGGTTGCCCCTAACCCTCATATGTTCCTGGAGGTCCCCAGTCATCCTTACATTCGTGGAGCCCCTTGCTTTCTCTTTTTTGAAGGGGGACAAACTTGACACGGACCATACTGAATGTATCAATGACACACCCCCCTTCCCCTCTTAGTATGTTCCATGCTGACCCGCCCTGCCCCGTCATCTCTCTCTCTCTCTCTCTAATTCCTCTCCTACACACCTCCTTCCCTTGGTAGCTCTGCCCACTGATTAGCCCATCTTTACTCTATTTTTGGCCCCGTCCTCCTGCTGCTTGTCTGTCTGCAGTAGTCAGCCACCCCCACTCTCCAACTGTTGTCTCACTCCTATTTCACCGCCTTTGTTCAACCTTCTCTGCCATCCCCCGGCTCTGTACCAACATATCTAACACTGTTTTCGCTCAGAAGCTGCAGCCCCTTTACAGGGTGCTGAGCCTCACTGCTACCTGCGGTGCAGCTCCCTTGACTGCCCCCGCCTGTCCCAGGCCCTTCTCCAGTGGACCCAGTGAACCAGGTACGGCTACAGAAAATGTGCTGTTTCAATTTTTGGTGCCTGCTCTGCTGACTTCTCCCGATTGGCTGCTCCTGGCTAGCGTGCAAATGCCATTGGATCTTCACTGATTCCACTGCTGGACACCTAGCGTGAATTCACAGAATGCTATATCTACGGAGCTCTGCTGCCGAAATTTTCATCCGTCCTCCCTCCCCCACCTCCAGCCTTAATTAAATACACTCCAGCCCCTCCCCTTATCCCCTTCCAGACTCCTCTATTGGCTGCCTGCACAGGCACACTGTGCCTTAAAGAAACAGGCAGCTAACTTCTGTCATCTGTCCCCTGATTCTTCAGGTACTACCTGTTGCTGATAAGTGTCTTTTTCTCTTTGGCACCCTTTATAACACTACCACCAGTGGTGATCACCCTTCAGAACCACTCTTTGAAAGTGTCTTATGCTCACTGTATTCTACTCCTACTATAACATGAACCAGACTAAGGAGTAAACCCTTCTACTGTCCCACCTCTCTAGTGAATACATGGATTCTAGTGCATTAACAATGTCTCCTACTTCCACCAGGACCTCACAGTGCCTCCTGGTATTCACTCTTGTCGCCACCTTGGGTCCTTGTAAGGGGCCCATCAAATCTTCTCAGGCTACCCTTGATGGAAAGGTACTAAATGTGTATGGTACAGTGACCTCACCCTACCTTGTTGAAACCTGCAACACCCAGCAATTGTCCACCAGGATCGTTGGCCTGGCTTACCTAATTAATGATCCCTCTCTGGTATCACTCTTCAAAGGCCTTGTAACCTGTGTTGGGAACATGAAATCACAAATGTCCACAAAAAGACTGTGGCACCTATATAAAAAATGTATACTGGTACAGCTACTTCGACTACTCCTACTCCTGATGTCGGGTAATGTGCACCCCAGTCCTAGACCACCACATGACACCAGCGTTCGCCCATAAAAATCCTCAGTACTAGTGCTTGCCTCTATAAATATTTGCAGTCTCCTCCCCAAGATGGATAGCCTGAAGGTCTGGGTCTCTTGTCATAACTGACGTGTTACTGGTCATGGAAACCTGGCTATCCCCGAAGATACACGACACTGCCATTGCGCTGCCTGGTTACACCTTGTTCAGGCAGGGCTGCCTCTCAAAAAGAGGTGGTAGCTGCATCATCTACACTAAGAACCTTCTCCAGGGTCACATTGTGTCCCTCTCATGCAGCAGTGATCACCTCCAAGCACTAGCAATAAAACTTCTCTTAGGGGTACACAACAGAGTGCTTACTCTGATCTTGGTATATATCCCACCAAAAACTACTACAGTCGGCGCCAGCAACCTGTTTGATTACATCAGTTCTCTGAGCCTAAACACTGAAATTGTATTGCTAGGAGAATTTAATATAAGTTGGCTTTCGCCTGCCTCTGCCCCTACCAAGGATACCCTATCTGCAATCCATTTCTCCCAAATGGTGGAGTCTCTAACTTGAGTCAGCTACAAGACTGGCACCAGTGCCCTGCTGGATTGGGTGCCCACCAACTTTCCTGCACATATCACCGCTCTCACTGTTCTCCCTGACTCTTTGAGTGACCATTCCCCTGTCAAATGCAATTGGAATAACAAGTACTGCAAACCCCCCACCAGAATCATAAAGAACTGACTGTTCCTAAAAGGCCACCTCCAACATCTAAAATCAGACCTAAAAATTCTAAATTGGTCAGACCTGTATGACACCCAAGATGTGGATACGGCCATGGACATCTTTGTATCCAAATTCAATGCCGTCTGCGACAAACACGCACCAGTTACAACAAGGAAAGGCAAAGGGCCTTTTAGCCCCTGGATTACCCCAGAACTACTTGAACAACTTGCCACAAGAGATCATCTCTGGCAAAAATCACAAGCTCAGAGTACTGCATCAAACATTCAACGATATAAGAAGGCCCACAATACCTGTACGAAAGCAATCCACCACGCAAAAAGCAATTATTACAAGGATGCCCTCACTAACTCATGGAACAGCAGCAAATCATTCTGGGCCAACCTCAGTGATATCACAGGAAAAGACCCCCAAACCGCCCCTTCTATGCTCACAGTTGATGGTGCACCAATAGTAGATCCACTGCTTATTGCCAACTCCCTGAGCCATGCATTCATTGACCTGAGTAGTGTGCTCCCAAGGGACTTTTTCAATCCCCTAACCCAAGGGTCAATCAATGGTCACCTTCATTACCACCGAACCAGCTGCTATTTCGCTTCAAAGAAGTATCCGAAACCGATGCTAGGAAATATCTAGAAATGGCACTTGGAAAATCAAGGCTCAGCGGAGACTCATTGGGTCTTAAATTCATTTGCCTGGCACTAAATGAACTCCTAGGTCCACTATTTATTATTTATTTATTGAATTTTGATGACCGGGTAGGCCCACTGGGCCCTGGAGGTCCCTTTTTCAGGGGCGACCCGGGATGTAACAGTACATGAAATAGAAGACAATGGTACAATATACAGGCTGAGGGTTTACAGTAAGCAACAGCTTTCAGATCCATGAGGCATAGCTTTCTTATCTATGGGTCATACATGTCTAACTATTTATTCTATTGTGCATTTTCTCATGCTACAGAGACCTACAATTAATGAGACAGTACAGCGAGTTCATTAGGTAACATACCTCTAAGATACATAGGATATTTTCTATGAACGTGAGGCGGGGTAAGTGCTGACTGTTCAGTGGGTAGAGATTAAGTATGGTAGAGAAAGCTGACGCAGATCATTATTTTAGAATTAGGTACCATAGCATAGGCAATTACTCAATGACAGCAGGTAGGTCTTGAGTCTTGTGTGGAAACATGGTACCGATGGGGTTTCATGCACCTCCAAAGGAAGGTTGTTCCAAAGGGAGGGGGCAGCGTGTGCGAAGGATTTACAACCTGCCTTGGTCCTGACCTTAGGGACCTCTAGTAGCATTTGACCAGAGTACCTGAGGTTACGCACATTTCTTTTTCCTGTGAGGAGTCCATCGAGGCTCGGGGGAGGCATTGGGCTGATTAGTTTTTTCGCCAGACAGAGTACAGGGTACCTGAGCCGAGCTTCAAAGGATGGCCAATTGAGCCTTGCTAGGGCCTTGCAGTGGTGGCTCCTTGAGTGGGATGAGGAGGCAAAGCGGACTACCTTATGGCATAGTGTCTGTTGTCTACCATATTCCAGTTTAGCAACTCCCTGAAGGACCGGGGCAGCATATGTTAGCGTGGGGAGTAGGACACTAGAAGCTATTGCAGTCCTAGCTTCGGGGGTCAGCTGTTCCTTGAGCCAATACAGTAATCCGAGTTTGGTATGGATTACTTTGGTAACTTGGTCTACGTGTTGCTTGGAAGTGAGACCTTGATTGAGGGTAAGGCCAAGGTACTTTGTTGAGGAGACTACTTCCAGTTTGTTGCCCTCCAGGGACGTAATTTGGAGTGATTATGATCTGTCTAGTCCGAGGGTTTTAGGGCCAAACAACATGGCTTTGGTCTTATTGGTATTTAGGACAATTTTGTTCATGGTGAGCCATTCCTCCATGACACGGATATCCTTTTGGAGGGATGGGCCTAGGTCATCCAGGTTGTCAGAGGCTTTGTAAATAACAGCATCATCCATGATTGGATTATCTTGCTGTTCCCACAGTGATTGTGCATTTTATTAATAAATAGTGAGAACATTAGGGGCCCTAGTATTGACCCTTGTGGGACACCCTCCTTTAGGGATTGTGGTTTGGAAAGTTTATCTTGCCACCTGACTCTTTGGGTGCGACCTGAAAGGTAGCTTTCCACCCATTTAAGGGTATGGGTATCCAGGCCTATGTGGAGGAGTTTGTGGAGTAGAAGTCTGTGATCCACAAGGTCGAAGGCCTTGAAGAAGTCCACAAAAACCACCCCTATGTTGGATCCAGAGTCTACTTCTCTAAATACATCAGTAGAGAATTTTGTTAAGGCTGTATCAGTCCCATGTTTGGCTCTAAAGCCGTGTTGTGACGGGGACATCACCATGTGTGTCTCAAGGTATTCCCTAAGTTGAATATACTATTTTCTCCTGTATTTTTGCCAGGGTACACAGCAGTGAGATAGGCCTATAGTTCTCCATAGGTTCCACAGGCCCACCCTTGTGTATTGGGACCACATGAGCCTGTTTCCACAGCCCTGGGACATATCCTTCAAGTAAGGACCTTTTGATGAGCCAGGTGAGTGGTCTGGCAAGTGCCGGGGCACCTTCTTTAAGCAGTCTAGCTTTAATTTCATCCGGGCCTCCTGAGCCTCTTGTTTTCAGGGTTTTTAGGATAGCCGAGACCTCATTTACCTTTGCCAGCTGCAAGTGGAAGAGTGGGCGGTGAAGGATTCGGGGATCCAGAGGAGCAGACTGGTAGTTGGGCACCATGGACCCAGCCTTATGCTTGTCCGGGTTTGTAAAGAAGTTATTGAGGGTTTCAGCAATTAGTGCCTCATCATGCAGTACCTGCCCATTAGCCTTGATAGGGCCTGTGCCAGTCTTTTTGTTCCCCTTTATCAGTTTGTTGATATTGGACCAGAATGTCCTAGGATTTCCTAGGTTTGTTTTCTGGAGGTGGTTAAGGTACACCTTTTTAGCTTTCTTGATGGCCTATTTACATTGGTTTCTGAGTGCTCTGTAAGTCACCCAGTCTGCCGGGAGTGAGAACCCTTAAACTTTTTCCAGGCTTTGTCTCGGCTCTTCATAAGGGCCTTTAAGGGTGGGGTAATCCACTTGTAACAGTGGCCTTTTACCCAATAGGTCTTATTTGGGGCAAGGAGGTCCGCTACCCTCAAGATAGCTCTGTTGAAGAAGTCAACTGCCTCCTCCAAGGTACGGAGACATCTTAGGGGATTCCAATCTTGGTTGCCCAGGAGGATATTGTACTGAACTGGAGAAAACTTTGAGTAGTCCCTGGTGGTGAGCATTCTAGGCGGGACCTTTTCAGCCCTGTTTTTCCAGACACAGAATATGGGCGAGTGGTCACTGAGAGCCAGAATAATTAATCTTTCACTCTGTTTCTCCCAATTTCCCTAACATTGGAAATCCACGACAGTAACCCCTGTACTCAAAAGTGGAGACCAGACCTTACATAGCAACTACAGACCAATCGCCATACTCCCGGCGCTCTCCAAGGCCCTAGAAAGGATCAATCAATCAAATCTTTATTTATCCAGGTGAACACCATTGAGCATAGCTCATTTACAAGATGGACCTGGATAGCACAGGAACACAGGATATACAATATATGAACAGTCACAACATAATACCTCAGTAATATTATACAATACAGAGATACAATAGTTAAACGTAGTCATAAGTGGAGAACAGTTTGGAAATGGTTCAGTTCCTTTGTGGTGTATAATGAGTCTAGTAACAGTAGCTGGAAGTACTAACGAGGACAATTGTTAGGTAATGGTATATTACATACATGCCACAAGAAACAAGACAGACAGTGAGTTAAAAAAAGGAAAAAAACAGTGTAACAGAGTAGATGGGGGGGTGGTAGGTAAGGCGAGATAGGGTACAGGCAGGGTGGTAGGGGATAGATGAGGGACAAATGAAGCCTCGGAGAGGACACAGGACAGGAGGGCGGGGAGCACAATTAGGTATTAGAGAAATGTGAAAGAGAGGCCACAAGGTCAGGCATAGCGGAGAGGACAACACCATCATGGTACGCTATAAGTGCAGGGAAGTTTAGGATCGGGGGAAGCAGTTGCAAATTTCCTTAACTGAGTGGTCATATAGTGTCTTGAAGGAGGATAGACTGACCAGGGTACTAAGCTTTAACGATTTTTGTATTTTGTTCTATAGAGATGGCAGAGTAAAGCTTATAGCCACTCTCCCAAAGCGTGTTTTAGCTTAGGTACCTTTAAGGAAATAAATAGTAGCTTCTCAGTGCATAGTTCCCAAGTTGGCATAGTGGAAGACAATCAGAGATATATAGGGGTAGTTTTTTGAGAATAGCTCTGAACATCCAGAGTACAGCATTTCTGTTTCTGCTGTACTGAAGGGAGGGCCACCCCATGGCTGCATAAAGAGCACAATGATGAGTGGAAAAAGGTAGGCCAGTAATGAATCTCAGAGCCCTGTGATACAATGTATCCAATTTAGCCAGATGAGAGACAGGACAGTGACTATAAAGAAAGTCAGCATAGTCGACCAAGGAGAGAAACATTGTTTGTACCAGCCGCCACTTGGCATCACTAGTAAGGAAGTTATTAATCCTGAAAAAGAGTCCAGGCCTCTGCCTCAATTTCTTTAGCAGATCTTCGATATGGTCCGTAAAGGAAAGTCTATGGTCAAGCCACACTCCCAAGTACTTGAATTTATTGACAAATTCTAGGTTTTCACCCAGGATTGTTGTGATCTGTGGAATGGAGCCAGCACTGGCAGGGTTTGCAGCATGGAGAAGTGGAGAAAATAGCATTGCCATAGTTTTTTTTGGCATTTAATAGGAGCTTTTTGTTTAGGAGTTGGCTCTGAAGTAGATTGAATTCAGATTGTAGGTCTCTACAGGCAGCTTCTGGCAAAGGACGACTTAGATAAAGAACCGTGTCATCTGCGAACAGATGGATATTGGCCTTAGTTACTGTATGTTGGTGTCAATGTTGTTTATGTAAATTAGAAACAGTAGGGGATCAAGAATCAATCCCTGGAGGAACCTTCTTTGCGGAGGTTTAAGGGGAGAAAGTTCACTTTCTGCCTTGACTTGCTGCCACAGGTCAGAGAGGTAGTCAGCAAACCTATGCAAGGATAGTGAGTCCAGTCTTATCGCCCTCAGGGAGGAAAGGAGTAGGCCACGATTGACGGTGTCAAAAGCCTTACTTAAGTCTAAGAACACTGCAAAGATGAAGTTTCGATTCTCTGGGTCTCACTGCCAATCATTGGTCACTGTGGCTAGGGCTGTAATGGTGCTATGCTGTGCTCTAAAGCCAGGCTGCATTGGGTTTAGAAGATTCATAGTTTCTACATAGGTTCTCAACTGCTTGCTTACAATTTTTTCCAACAGTTTGGACAGTATAGGGAGTAGAGTAGGATTGTAGCCAACCAGATGGTAGACTACTTTAACCAACACCAACTTTTATGTCCACAACAACATGGGTTTCAGGGTGGCCATAGCACCATTACAGCCTTACTTGAACTCACTGGATACATTCATAATGCCTTAAACCAAGACCACCTGGTAGGTGCAGCCATCATTGACCTATCAAAGGCATTTGATACGGTTCACCAAGCGCTTCTCCTTGAACAGCTGCCTGGCATCGGTCTTGCTTCTGAAACTGTGAGCTAGTTCAGCAGCTACATGAGCCATCGCTCACAGCAAGTCAGGATCGGGGATGTCATCTCAGACAGCTGGCCTGTCAGATCTGGTGTGCCACAAGGGTCAATTCTGGGACCACTGCTCTTCAGTGTGTTCCTAAACAATTTCCCTGCTTCCTGTCACTGTTGAATGCTCCTGTATGCCGACGACATCACTTTTACCAGCAACCCACGTTCTGAACTTCTTGAGGTAGATCTTCAAAGAGGCTTCACATCTGCAGAAACATGGTTTTAAGAGCATAGGCTGATTATGAACTATAAAAAGACTAAGACCATGCTTTATGCCACAACACAAAATAAGCTCAAAAACTACCCCCTGGCTATGCTATAAGGAATAACAGTGGTTCCACACTAGAGCTAGTCTCACACTTCAGATATCTTGGGGTGACAATAGACTCATCGCTGTCCTTCTCTCAGCATATTGACATCAATGCAATGGCTGTTAATGCAAGAATTGGAATCTTCTATTGGCATAGGCACTGTCTAACCCATGAAGCACTAAATCTGGCAATCAGCAGCTATATTATCTCCCTCATAGATTATGGACTGGCTGTCTATGGATCAGCACCTGACACGGCCCTTCAATGCATCACAGTTGCCCTAAACAAAGCCTGCCATCTACTCACAGGTGTACCAAGATTCACCCACACCTGTGACCTTTATACCTACTCTGGCTGGCTTCAACTGAATGACAGAATCTAGTATCAAACCTGCCTAATAGCCAAAAAAGTCACATTAAACCTGCTTCCAACTGGGGTTCAGAACCTCTTATCCCTGCCTCAGAGGACCAGACATACCAGAAGCTCCTCTACTCAAGTTTTCCATGTGCCCAGTTGCCGCACTGCCATGACTCAACGTGCATTCTCACACCATGCAACCCTCTGGACAAATACTCTGCCTCTAGACATCATTGGTGCACCAACAATAAGATCTTTTAAATACAGACTGCACAAGCATCTCCTTGAGTAGCTCTATGTGCCCATGCTAAGCCAATGTGCACTGCAGTAATCTGCCTCTAGCACTGTATCCCCACCTTTGTCCACTCTGGATTGCCCAGCCACAGCACTTCTTTCACCACCCTACCTCCTTCTGAGCACTGCCCCATGCCCCACCTTGCGCCTTTCCTTTCCACCTTCTCATCCTGTTCTTTTGCACTGCCCCTGCTTCCCATCATACCCTATGTTGCCTCTCTTCTCTGTTTCTCATCCTGACGCAGGCATACATTGTACAATGCCTTAGCTTACCTTACCCTGTGCTTTTGTTGAATTTTGTATCTTCTATGTATATTGTCCCCAGTTTTGTACCTTGATGTCCTATGTAACAAACGTGGAACCTATTAAAGAGCACTCACTCACAGGTTTTATCCTAGATCTCAATAAATAAATAAAATAAATAAATACTTCACTGCAAGGTCAATGTCCTGAAGTTTATCCACTGGGGTCCAGTCAATCTGTGATAGAGTTGCTTTAAATGAACGTATATGGCCTTTCTTTAGCATTCTGCTTTCCACAAAAGTCGAGGGTCTTTTTTTAAATTTATTAGACCACTTGCAGATGATGGGTGAGTGGTCGCTCAAGGAGTCTAATCAGTTCATTCTGGACAAGGTGTCCTCTATCAAGACTGGAATATCCTCAAGTGGTCTGTCATCAGCCAATAGTGTCCAGTCTTCAGACAGGGGCACTTTGTTTTTGTGGGAGGAGTTTGAGTTGGTGTTGGTGGAAGGTGCCCTCCAGGTAGTTTCTGGACTGTGCCTCACCTACTGTAAACTGGATTCTGAGCTGACCTGACTTTTTTGGAGTGCTGGGGTACGCTCGGTCCAGTTTATGTGAAGATTGTTGGGTTTCACTTAGGTAGGGGAATTTTCCCACCACTTTGAAAAGAGCGGTGGCGAGGACTCTTCTTAAATCATCTCTGGACTCCAATGTTCTCTAACTATAGGCCTGCATCGAACCTTCTCTTTCTTGGGAATTTGCTCAAGATGGTGGTGGCGGTGCAGGTGAAATAACACCACCTGGAGAAATGTGACATCTGTGACCCCTCCAGTACAGTTTTCGGCCTCATCATAGTACATAAAATGCTCTGATCAGGGTGCACCATGAGCTCCTCCTTGCAAGAGATGGCAGATGTTGTTCCATCTTGGGTCTGCTTGATCTTTCTTCAGCCTTTGACACCGTGGACCATGGAGTGCTGCTGGCCCATCTGGGGCATTATGTAGGACTCACAGGGATGGTGTTACAGTGGTTTAAGTCTTACCTATCTAGCAGGTGGCACTTGGCCCTTTCATCTTGGGCAGTGCTGTGCTCTGATATAGTGTGCCTCAGGGGTCAATTTTGGCTCCCATGTTTTTCGCCGTGTACATGTTACCATTGGGGAGATCCTTAGATGATATGTCTTGGGTTTTCATTGTCATGCTGATGATACTCAGCTGTATGTGTCTTGTGCTCCTGATAATAAGGCAGCTGTCTTGGAACTGACTGAGTGCCTTAGGGAACTTCAGGACTGTATGGTGGCCAGCTGGCTTAGACTGAATCCTTTGAAGATGAAGGTGCTACTGGTGAAGCCACGTTGGTTTTGTTTATCAGTGTCAAGTTGTTGCACCATTTCACCATCTTAAGACAGTGTTGCTCTCGAAGCTGTAGATAGGGCGAGGAATTTGGGGGAGGGGGTCACTGTGGACTCCTGTCGCCTGTTGTCCGTAGTGGATTTTGTCATCTTCAGAACATCTGTATCAAGCTCTTTCTTGAGCTGTCTGACCTAGCAACTCTGGTGCATGCCCTTGTCTCATCAAGACTGGCTTACTGTAGTTGGTGCGTTGCTTTCAGCTGGTTCAGAAAGTGGTAGCCCAGATGGTTGCTGGTACCTCCCGGTTCGAGCATCACACTGGTTCTCCATGCTTCTGCACTGGCTGCTGGTGCAGTGGTGCATCAACTTCAAGCTGTGCTTGTTAATTTACAATGCCCTCCATGGTTTGGGTCTGGGCTACCTCAAAGACCTCCTGACTCCATACCCTCCTAGCCCTCCCTTTCTGTCAGTGGATGCAGGCCTCTTATCTGTCCCAAGATCTTGCCTAAAGTTCTTGGGAGCTAGGGTGTTTGGAGTGACTGCTCCGATTCTCTGGCACACCCTTCCCCAGTGGGAAGAGATGCCCCTTTCCTGACCATCTTTAAATCCAGTCTGAAAACTCGTTTGTTCACCATGTGCTTTAGGGTATGGTGCTGCTGTTTAATATTCTGCTGTGCTTATTGATTATTTGATTAGATTATTATTTATTGCTTTAGCTGTCTTATGTTTTATCAAATTGTTTGCTTCTGTGAGGCACTCAGAGCCCCTAGTATTGGGCACAATTAGAGTTGGGCAAAGTGGCCAAAATTCACTCTGCGAAGCAATTCAGGAGTAATGCGGAATCCACAAAGTAATCCGCAACGTGAAGCGGAGTACTTCGCGTCATAATGAGGAACACGAAGGCCATTGATAACAATGACTTTGCGTTGCTCCACCTTCCCCCAACCACTTCTGTACCAATTTTAATGTGAAGTACATAGAAATCAATGCACTTCGCATCACTTCACCTTGTTATTAAGCGCCAAGGCAAATTTTGCAGTGATTCATGGGATTGCAGGTCACATGGGCTCTAGATTGTTCTGCACAGATTCAGTTCTGTGTAGTGTGTGTGTAGTGGTAGATGGAGACAGTTTCCTCTCAGAGCTCTGCGATTCAAATCCTCTAAAAGCTGTTAAAAAAGCCTTTTTTTTTTGCTCAAAATTTAGTACATCGATTGTAGGAAACCCTCTTATGTTCATATGATTGAGTGTTTATTGTTTGTGTGCGCATTTTGAATGTTAATTTAGAACATTCAGTCTGTGTACCGACAGACACTTGAAGTGTGCTTTGAGGGAGGGGTGTATCTGTGGTGAAGGTAGGTTAAAACTGGGAGACAAAGGCAGTCTTTCTGTTTTGGTTATATTTTTCTTGTATAACTGTGTTAATGTACACACAGTAATATTTTCAGTAATTCTTTACATTCTTTTTGCTAATTGTTGTGGTGCAGCTGTGCATAATTTTAGTTTGTTTAAAAGATTTGGTTATATTACTGAAGTTTTCAATTTGCTACACATTACTTGTAGCGTGTGTGTGTGTGTGTGTGTGAGTGTGTGTGTGTGTGTGTGTGTGTGCAACGTGTGCCATCAAATCAGACACGTTTTATTGTGCCACAGAGTAATTGCAGCAGTATGAACCTGCTATCCACTGCACCTGCGTGATTTTGTACTGCTTTGTGGTATCTCGGTTTTGGACTGTTACTGCAGTGCACTGCATCCCACCACCCACCCCCAACCGGTAAAACGTAATCTTTCCAGATTGGATTGTGACTTGTGAGCACTGGTTAAGGTGTTGTTGTGACTTTGCGTCTGCATCTCTTCTTGATTGCACAGTGCAATCTTAATCTGTGCTTTTGCATCTGTTTAGTGCCCAATCTCCATCTGCAAGCCACAGTTGTTGTTTTTTTTGGCTTCACATCCACCGGCCCAGACTGAAAGTTCAGAAACCTAAATTTGTTTAGAATTTTCTTGGTGATGCCTCAAAATGCCTCCAAAGAGATGTGCAAGCAAAGCTGTTTCTGGCCATGGCACTGCTGCCAGTGGCAAGATTGTCTGTGGGTGTGGTAGTATGCAGAAGTGCATAGCTGATGTCAGTAAAGGGATTTATCCTTCAATGTTTTTTACAGCGCAGTCTGTAGCTTCTCTCACAGTTGGAAGAAATGATGTTGTCCCAGCTGCTGGTGTCTGTGCAGTTTCTGCTGGCATGAGTACTGCTGCCTCAAGTTCCATTTCTGACCAGTTAACCATTTCAAAAAATATAGTCGCGTCTAAAGCTGTGACTGACAGTGTAGATGATGTCATATTCCTCATTACAATCCCCGTGGTAGTTGAACATGATTCTGATCCTGGCAACGATAACTCACAATGTCACATTTCTTCCAGTGCTGTTGAGGTCATGCTTTCGCCATCCAACAATTCAAAGTGTGGCGCAAAAATATTGGGTGATGATGATGATGATGATGCTGTGGTTGGAACATGTTCTCCACATGACAGCATCCAAGCTGAAAATGTGGATGCAGATGATGTTGATGAATATGATAATGATGTCAGTGACCCCTGTTGGGAACTGGAGAAAAAGAAAGTCAAGGTGGCTGTGTCTGGGTCTGTTGGTGTTAAATCCCCCTCTCCTCAAAAAAGTTGTGATTTAGCAGTTCCTGTTGATGGTGATGATGATGACCCAGTAATAATCATAGGTAGTCATAATGGTCAGTTGGAGCCCAAGTGTGTCCACCCTGAAAAATCATGTAGCACACCCCCATTTCAGGAGTTAAAAAAACGGAGTCCAATAAGCAGCATCAGGGTCATGTTAAAAGTAGGGGATCACAATCCCTTGTTTGGGATTTTTTTGTCTAAGATGCAAATGATGAGTCAGTTGCAATCTACCAGCTTTTCCATGTGTGTGTGAGTTGAGGTAAGAAGGGGAGTCATCTGGGCACGGAGGGCCAGCATACACATCTTAAGAACAGGCACATGGCACTGTGGACCCAGCATCAGATGGCAGCTAATGCCATAGTGGAGCGTTCACCCCTGTCATCAACTTTACTGAGCATGTTATCCCCTTCTATGAGTGTAAGACCAAGAAGGAATGTCTGCAGTAGCAATAAAATAACACTAGAGGATTACTACAGGCATGATGAGGGGGAGGATTATGATTTAGAAATCTTGTCAAGTGGTGGTCAGAGTAGCAGTGGTGGTGGTGGTGGTCAATGCAGTATGTCTAGTGCAAGTGGTACATCAACCCCTGTAAGTAAAATGGGGAAAATAACTTCAATTGTGGACTTGTCACCTGTGCACTCCTCTTCATCACATGTCCACTCACCATCCCCGGCCATTCGCAGAGCTGAGCCATTTGTCACACCCCATGCAAAACGTGTAAGTTAGCCCATGTTGGAGAGTGTTTTTGCCCGTAACCTCCTACCTGCATGCCTGAAGCATGTGACCTACACTGTGTAAGCCATGTGATGTGTGTGGCCTGCCTGTGAATTCTCACTCCACCTTAAAGCGGAATAAGTTGGAGTGCACAACACAAAGTCATAATTACAACGCGAAGTGGCGAAATGAGGATTTAAAATGGGCACTCCACAAAGAGTAATACTCATGCGAAGTGTCCACTTCGCTACCACTTTGTGGGTGGAATTTTACTTTGCTCCATCTCTAGGCACAATATAAATATAATTGACTTGCCCTTGCCTTGCCAAGGTACTGTCAAGGTTCAACTCTGTAGCTGAAAGAAGGTACTTGACATAATGCTTCATGACAAGATATCATGATGACATACTGAATTGTGAAAAAATATTAATATTACTATATATATATTAATAGGACTAACTACAGGATGTGCACTAGTACTTTGATTGACTGGGTGCTCACCAACTGACCTGAGCATGCCTCTAATGCCTCCGTCCTCCCGGACGACATCAGTGACCACTCCCCTGTCATGTCCAGTTGGGCTAATAATTTCTCCAAACTGCCTCCTAGAACAATCATCAGCAGGGTTCTCAAACCTGGTCATGCTGACTGCTTCAAAATGGATCTCCTCAATGCTGACTGGTCCTTGGTTTTTGAGGCTTCCAACGTTGACAACACACTTGACTGTTTCATCCTCCTCTTCAATATAATCTGTGACACCCATGCTCCCATAAAAAAGCGGAAGATCAAAGACTGCGTTAACCCCTGGATGAGCCCTGTACCCTTGAACTAATGAAAAATAGAGACCACCTCTGGCATACAGCTAGGGCCACTGGCAAGCAGTCTGATATCCTGAACTACAAACGCATGAGGAACAATTGTACCAGGACCATCCGATTAGCCAAAAATGTATACTATAAAGATGCTCTAACCAAGAACTGGAATGACGGGCGCAAATTCTGGGCTAACCTAAATGAGGTCACTGGGTGAGAACTCAAAACAGACCCTACCAAGCTCTGCGTTGATGGCTCCCCCATCCTTGACCCTAAATCTTTCACCAACACCTTTAACAATGCCTTCACCAACTTGCAGCATGTTCTTCCTGCTGACTTCTTCTCCCCCACCATCCCTGCTGCACCCACGCAATCCCCATCGCAGCCCCCCTTTCACTTCAAGACTATTACCTTCAGAGAAACCAGGAAATATCTGCACAGAGTGCTTGGGAAGGGGAGATTCATTGGGAATAACTGGACCTGAAACTAATCTCGCTGTCACTTGCAGAAATCCTGTTCCCTCTCACCCATAACCTTAACCTCTCGCTCCGTCTCGCAGTATTCTCCTTAAAATAGAAAGCTGCAGTAGTCACCCCTGTGTACAAGAGTGGGGATCGTGCCTTCCCCGGGAACTATAGACCCATCTCCATACTACCACCACTCTCGAAGGCCCTTGAATGAATCGTTGCCGACCAACTTGTCGATTATCTGGACAAGCACATGCTCCTATGCACAGAGCAACATGGCTTTAGGGCTGGGCATAGCACCACTACAGCCCTCCTGGAATACACAGGCTTCATCCACAAGTCCCTCAATCTTGGCCAACCAGTCGGGGCTATCTATATTGACCTAACAAAGGCCTTTGACACGGTCAACCATGCCCTCCTAGTTGACCAACTCACTGCCATAGGCCCTGCCCGAGGCGGCTGCATGGTTCCGCAGCTACCTACACTGCCGTTCATAGCACGTCAGGATAGATACTTTTCTCTCTGACACCAAGCCTGTGTGCACAGGCATTCCACAGGGGTCAATACTGGGCCCCCACCTCTTTAGCCGATTTCTGAATTGCCTTCCCCATGCCAGTCAGTGCCATATCCTCCTCTACGCGGATGATGCGGTTATCTTTTCTAATGGCTCTGACCCCACTGCTCTTGGGCAACAGCTACAACGTGACTTCACCAGCGTTGAGTTGTAGTTCAAGAATCATAAATTGATAATGAACTACAAAAAAACCAAAAACATGTCATTCACCAGCCTTAAGAACAAGCACAAAAACTACCTGCTATCAATATGTGATGTGATGGGGTGGTGTTCCTCTTGAACGTGTTCATCACTTCAAATATCTCGGAATCACTCTTGACAGCTTGCTGTCCTACGCCCTCCACATAGACATCACAGCTAAAGCAATCAACAAACGCTTAGGGCTACTTTATCTCCATAGGCAGAGCCTGACCCCTGAAGCCCTCAGCATAGCGGTCCATAGTTCAGTGGATTCCCTAGTGGACTACGGACTGCCGATATATGGCTCTGCCACAGATACTGCCCTGCAACGTATAAAAACTGCCCTTAACAATGCCTGCAGGCTCACCTTAGGGGCACACAAACTAACCCACACCTGCAATCTCTATTCAAAGGCTCACTGGCTAATGCTCTTTGGTTGCTTAAAATATCAATCCTGCCTCCTGGCCAAAAAGATCTGCCTTGGTCAGCTCCTGACTGGGGTCCAACAACTTCTAGTTCCCAGCACTAATCCCAGGCCCATCTGAAATTCAGAACTGCAGTCCTTCCTGACTCCAAAATGTCGGACATCTCAAGGACAAAAGAACTTTGCCTACTGGGCACCGTTGAGGTTCAACTCCCTCCATGAGAACATTATTAGCCTGCCCACTCTGTGGACCTTCAAAAAGAACCTAAAGAACCATTTAATACAGGAATCTCAATGTGTCTGCCATCGCTAGCACCTAGCAAAGGCATCTCCTACCATCTGCCCTTCTGCCAAACAGATCTCTCTCTCTCTCTCTCTCTCTCGGACACCCTGCACTTGGGGCTCAACACCCCCCCCCGTCTCTCCAGCACTTCTATGCGCTAACCCCCTCGTGTTGTTGTCAACTAACAGGCTTCCTGTTGGGCACAGTTATTTAGTCTGTTCCTGTATGTATCTGACTGTGTTTACTTATTCCAGTTTTATTTCTTCTTTTTATCTTTTGCATTCCTTTGTTTAAAGACCAAATGTACCTAAATGTTCTCATTCTAATTCTATTGCCTTGTTTGTCTCAGTCCTCTGTATAATCACCTACTTGTTCTAAATGTACTAATGTGGAACCTATGTAAAGAGCTCTGAGCTCAAATGGTTAATCCGAGATCAGAAATAAATAATAAATTATATTTTTCCAGAATGACTGATAGCACTTTCATCTTGCAGGATATACAAAGACATGTATATGTACATACACACACATATATATATATATATTTATATATATATATAAAATATATATATATGTATATCCTAATTACATGGATGGAACTTTTTACCATAGGATAAAAACATTAGGGGCCAGATATTCAAAACTTTGTCCCAGGGCTAAATTAGCACTGCCCGGCATGTTAAAATAGCCTGGAACCAATAGCCCGATATATTCAAAAGGGATAGCCCAGGTGCTAAACCTGCTGAATATAGCGTGCTAAGGAAGCTGGGCAAACTGGGCTGGGAGTGCAGTGCAGAAATAGCCCGGGAAATAAGACAGCTGTGAATATAGCAACCAGGAAATGCAAACCACAACAGCAGCCCAGTGCACAGCGACGTGAAGGAAGGTAAAGGTGAACTATGCGGCCAACGTGTGTGCTAGCAAAAGAGTGGATTTGTTAAAGCTGCAAGCACCAGCACATGTGAAATTCTGCAGAAATGTACCATGTTTCCGAAATGTTTGTGCAGCACAGACACATTTGCGCAGGTTTTGAACGGAGCTAAGACGTTTGCCTGGCGCTATCATGTTTGCCCTGGGCAAATATTTGCTATATTCAAAAGTGACATACAAATGAGCCTACTCAGGCAGTCTGTGGGCAAATATCCAGATTAGCATCTCATTATGTCCTGATTTGCATGCAGTTTGTCCAGCGCTATTGCAGGGTCCCACAGTTCCACCTGTAATTCAGCCTGGAAGTACAAGGGCTGGCTGGGTCTGCCTACTGCTCCACCTGTAGATCAGTCTGGAAGTGCATGGTGGTAGCTGCAGGCTACATTTATACTGAACTGCATAGAATATTGTGCCCCGGGGACTACACAGCACAGGCACAGGTGGTGGTGCTGCATGCAATTGTCAAACTATAGTTCCTGCTACAGTGCACAGCAGACACTACAGTAACAAGGGGGGCCAGCAATGCCTATGGTGTGAAGGGCATCAGTGACTGCTGCACTTTACACAGTGACAGGCACATCCTGCAGGTGTGTACTGACAGTGGACATTACTGTTATGCTGTTGTGTGATCCACAGATGCTGCACCACTGGAATGGGATACTCACAGTGACATATACATGGCTGGCTGTGTGTGCTGTGGTGCCTGTACAGATGTGCGGTATGTGGCTGGAGGGGGCACATACCATCAGACAGGCACACTGGTGTTGGGATATTCCCTACACCGGACCATTTGCACTGTATGGATTGTCCCAGCCTTGTGGCAGCACCCAGTATGTGTTGCAGACTGGCCACCTGTACACCCTCCCCTCAACACCCTCCATGCCCCCAGTGCTACATGTGTGTGCTGGATTCTGTTGGTGTCCACCGAAGGGTGGTCTGCAGGTGTATGCTGTGTGGACACACTGCCATAGTGTCCACTGGGCACCGGGTCACCAAGTAATGCCTGACATGGTTGGGACCAGTGGCAGAAGATGGAAACATAGGAGTTGCCATCCATGTGCAGCAAGTTTCTTCCATGTCTGGTTTCTTTCTTTGTTTAATATTTACTGGTTAGGGTCAATAAACCACCACTGGCAGACCCTCGCAAACTCCATAACTTACACTTGTGAATTACAGAGTTCCATAAACCATGGTTCTATGTTGCGCAAAGTCGCACAAAGCTGCGCGAAGCCACAAAGTTATGCAAAGCTGGTTTGCCCAGAGTTAAGACTACCTTTTCCAGGGTGGTAATCTGCACTGCACAAAGTATCACGCTAAGTCACGCAAAAACACTTTGCGCGGCGCTATTGCACTGAATATAGCATTGTGCCTGTATTCATGTACACGCCCCCTCTTTTTGCGCCTTGCATACATTATACTTTTGCCTGGCGTTATTGCAGTTTGTCCATGCTATTTGGGCTTTTCAATATAGCGGTCCCGCACAAACCCGGTGCAAACAAAGCACAAACGGTTTGCGCCCAGAGCAAAGTTTTGAATATCTGGCCCCAGGTATTTTCCCATATCTGATAGCACTTAACTAACATATACTCTACACTGCAGCATCTGTAATAAAACTACAGTAGCTTATTACAATGTAAAAAACAGCTCTATTCACGAACTATTACAAGTATAGACACAAAATATACACCTTATTACACCACTATTAACATGTGTAAGAACCATCTTACTGCAACAAAATTAAGATATCCAACAATCACCCACTACAATACAACTTTAATAAAACTTCTAAACAATCTATTTTGTATCCATCCTTATGTAATATATAACACGCTTAGGGCCAGGTATTCAAAACTTTACGCTGGGCACTAAGTGGTTGTGGCCGCTTTGTGTGTGGATTGCACCAAATTCCCATACTCAAAGGGGTGTACAGTGCATGCTAAAGGTGTTTGCGTGTGCTTGCAAAGAAAATGTATGCAGTGCAGAAAGTCAGGGGCAGGATTATGCATACCGGCACAGTGCGATACTCAATGTGTTAGTGCTGCACAAAAGGGTTAGTGCAGGGTACTTAGCGCCACACAATTATCGTCTATAAAGGCCAGTATAAGCCAGGGGCAAACACCAGAGGTGGGTGGAAACACTGCAGACCACAGTGCAAGATGGCGCTCGGGGGAGCACACATAGTGTATGTGCTCCAGCAGGCTGTACTGGAGGAGGAGAGAGAAGATGTCCACCCTGGGCCCATACTCCGGGGTCCCTCAGGGCTCCATCCTGGGTCCAATACTTTTTAATCTCTACCTCAACACCCTCCCCAGCTCATGTACCGGTAAAATGCTCCTCTACGCTGACGATGCAGTCCTCGTTCCCTTACATCCCAATCCCACCTCCCTCCAATTATCCCTCCAGCAAGCTTACAACCAAGCCGAAAGGTGGATTGGCGACCGCAGACTGGTCATTAACCTAAGGAAAACCAAATCAATGCTCTTCTCCCACCACCAAAATAAAGCTAAAAAAAAACCCTCTTGATTATCCCAGTGCTCTGCACCCGCTAGAACAAGTGACCACATACAAGTACCTAGGCATCACGTTCGATACTGCCCTCTCCTTCCACACCCACATTAATGCCCTGTCAGCCACCATTAACTCTCAGATTGGCCTGCTATACTGGCACAGGGACTGCCTGCCTCAGGTTGCCCTCAGGCTGGCCATCACCTCCTCTGTCTTGTCCCTCGTGGACTATGGCTTGCCCATCTACGCTGCAGCTGACAACACTGCCCTCTCCAAAATCCAACTCTCCATCAATAAGGCCTGTAGGCTCCTGACCGGTGCCCCCAGCCGAACTCACACCTGCCTTCTCAATACTACCACCAATCTGCTCAACTTTGAGGAGTGACTGCTCTACCAGACCTGCCTTCTCGCTAAGAAATCACTGCTAGGACTCTCCCCCCCCGGGGATCTCCACCTCCCTACAACAGCCATCTTCGTCCGTCACCACCCGTAGCTCTGTTAAGGCCACTTTCAAGGTGCCCAGAACCAATACCTCACTTGCCCAGAGATCCTTCCTCTACCGAGCCCCCACCTGGTTCAACTCCCTCCCTAGCTGCATCTCCAACTTGCCAAAAATTGGCTCCTTCAAAACAGCCCTTCAGAACCATATCTTTAATACCCGCTGTTGTAGGTGCAACTAACCCCCTGTTGTAACCTGTGGTTCCCGCCCGCCTTGCCCCCTGGCTCGACAATGTCCACTGGACAGCCTCTCCCTCCCCCAGACCTACTTCTTTCCTACTAGGTCCAAACAGGGATGTAACCCACTGTCTTCTCTGAGGACCTACTATATCCATGAGTGTAACTCACAATTTTGTAACATTTTGTAACCTAAGTAACATACAAACTACTACATTAAGTAACCTAAGTGTATCTATATTAAATGTTCCTTTTTACTGCACCTGTAATGTTATCCTCTGCTTTAATCTGCACTGTAATAACTGTCTTGATGTCTGCCCCCCCGCGACGCAGTGCCTTTGTAAATGAGTCTCTGACTCAAAGGTTGTAAACCTGATTTGTAATGAATAAATGAATACTTAGGCTGCAGAGGTGCAATGTTGCATGCAGACAGTACCATCCATGAGTCACGCATGAAGTCTGAAGTGACGACCAGCCGTAGGCTGGCATGGACTCAACAGGCCCATTCCCATTACCAGCTTTGGGCAGCCACTCAGCACAGCCACGCACTGTCCATAGAGCTCAAGGTGATGGCTGCAATGTGTTTTCTGGCCACAGACACATTTCAGACACCGATGGAGGACACCACTGGTATCTCATAGTCGGCCACCTCATACCTGTTGGAACAGTTCCTTGACACTGTGCTGGACCATGCTGGGGAGTTTCTTGTATTCCCCAGCATCCCAGCAGAATGCACAGCAATCATGCAACAGTCCCATCAAGTTGCATGCCTACCATCTGTCCTAGGTGCCATCCATGTTGCCACGAACATTGGGGCACCCACCAGTGATGAAGTGGAAGCCTGTATCAGAAGGAAGGGGTAACACACCACCATTTGCCAGGTGGTGTGTAATGCAACAGGGCACATCATCAATGTCCTGGCATGGTACCTCAGCAGTGCCCACAACGCCTTTATCTGGCACAATTCCATTCTGTGCCAGAGGTTTGAATGTGGAGACATCCCTAGTGGCCACCTTGTGGGTGAGTACACACCACGGCCCCCGTACATGCAGCTCCATATGGTACATGATAGGTCACAGCCCTGTAGGGTTAATAGGTCCTGGGATTGTTAGGGGTATGGGTAGACTGCATGGCGCAGCGGTCTCACCCTGCTATCAATGAGGGTGGGAGGTTTAGGAGGGAGGTCAGGAAGCACTTCTTCACAGAGAGGGTGGTGGACATTTGGAATGCACTGCCAGAAGAGGTCATCTCATTGAAGACAGTGGGCAGCTTTAAGACAGGCTGGGACAGGCATGGGGGAAAGTAAGGATCATGAGTAGAGAGGATGGGAGGAGTTGGGAGGGAGGGCAGGGACATTAGTTTAAGCTATGGACCCTGCAATACAAGCAGATTTGATAGACCAAGTGGCCTTCTTCTACTACTGGCTTCTTCGTATGTTCGTATGTAATGTCTATCTGTCAGTGTTCAATGTGACAGTAATCTACGTCTTTTTCTTACATGGGGACATAACTGGGCACATATCACCACATGCAACATCATTGAGCATGTGTTTGGAATGCTCAAGTTGCAGTTCCAGTGCCTTGACCAGTAACTGATGGTGCCCTACAGTATACCCTCAGAAGGCCTGTGTCATATTCCTTGCCTGTTGTATACTACACAACATGGCACTCAACTGTGGGAAATGCATGCTGGCTTCAGAGGAACAACCTGCATCTGATATGGAGCCAGAAGACCAGGGGATATAGAAGCAGCTCGACAGGCATGATCCTAGAATGGCCAGGAGGGACCAGGAATACTGAGCCCGAATTATACAAGCCATCTACAGACATGGCAGGTGAGTACAGACCACACAGGAGACTGGAAGATGGATAAGCAATGTATTATCACAGAGAAACTACAACAACACTGTAAGCAATGCAGTATACTAGGCAAGGGGGGGGCTTCCACATTGGGCATACCACAAACGCAATACTACTGTGTGGGGGGGTTGCAAATAGGACACACACATTCATGTTAGCAGTTGGTCCACTCCCAAGGGGTGCCAACAGAGATAAATGCCATCCAGGCTGGGAGCAGGGGTGTGTGTGGCATAACAGGACCACCATGCTTGGGAGTAGCACATGGGGTACACACAAACACAGGTCATGTGGGGGAGCAGCAGGGATCTATACAGGGGATACCCACTGGCTAGGTGGGGCTGGGGCTGTACTACAGGCCATCCCTGCTGGGGTTGAACAGCCTGAGCCACAACAGAAGGGCCTCATTTCAAGCCTGGGTCTGCCTCCTCTGCCCTGATGTAATAACTGTTACTGAAACATGGCTGTCACAGCATATCCCTGACTCGGTTGTATGCATACCTGGTTACGCATTGTTCAGGTCAGATAGGCTAAATAGGCAGGGTGGGGGTAGTGCTCTGTATCTTCGAGACCACCTACAAGGAATAAACACTACTACCATAAGCCCTATGGAAGGCGTACAGTCCCTCATTGTCAGGGTTGAAAATGGAAACTCAAGTAAATCCCTTTATATAATGTCAGTATACATACCCCCTCGAAACCAAAGGGATGCCTTCACATCCATCCTAAACATAATCAACCAGCTCCCAAAAAATTCATAAGTCATAGCCCTAGGTGATTTTAACTTAAACTGGCTTGCCCCCCAGACATCCTCCCTCAGGGATGCAGCTTCTGCCCAAAATCTATCCCAAATGGTCCTTACCCCCACTAGAGTGAACACAAATATGGGCCACAGCTCCCTCCTTGACCTCATACTCACAAACCATCCTGAGCACATACTGGATGTCCAGGTCCTATCGGACTCCATCAGTGATCACTCCCCGGTAACTTGTCTCTGGACAAATAGCTGGAAACCACCCCCACCTAGGATCTCCATGTGTCGCCAACTCAAAAAAGGGGCTTTAAAACATCTCAGAAACCTACTTCGAAATTTCGACTGGTCCCCACTTGATCACCAGGCATCAGTTGGTGCCTCCCTGTCCTTCTTCATAAGTTCCTTCCAATCCGCCTGTGACATCTTCGCCCCCAAACGGATTGAAAAGTCAAAATCCTCCCCCTGGGTAAATCGGTCTTTGCTCGATCAAATGAAGGCACGTGATGACCTGTGGCGCAGAGCCCTTCAGTCAGGTCAACCCGCTGACCGACAACTATATCATGCTGCCCAAAATACCTGCACCTGGACAATTCGGCAGGCAAAGGCTGCTTACTACCAAACAAAACTCACTGCCACTTGGGGTGATGGAAAGAGGTTCTGGGATAATATAAAGGAACTTAGTGGAAAGTCTCCCCCACCATGCTTATCCTAGATGGTATCCCCGCCCAAGACCCCAGCAAAATAGCAGATGCTTTCAATATATCATTCTCAGACCTAAGCTCTATTCTCCCTCCTGATTTCTTCAGTACAGATGTGGGAAATTTCCCGCCACCCCCCAGTGCTCCACCCTTTCGTCTCAAAACTATCTCTGCTAGTGATGCCCGCTCATATATTTCCAGGTTCCTAGGAAAGACCAGACATAGTGGTGACTCACTAGATGCAAATCTGCTACCCTTAACCCTTGACGCTGTACTAATACCTCTCAGTAAATACTCAACATGTACCTGTACCTAGGACAGTTCCCATCTTTATGGAAAAAGGCGATGATTACGCCAGTACACAATAATGGTGCACGTACCTCAAGTAGTAACTACAGGCCCATTTCCATACTCCCTCCCCTCTCAAAAGCGCTGGAGAAAATAGTGGCTGATCAACTTACTATCTAGATGCACAACACCTAATTTGCCAACAACAACACGGTTTCAGGAAAGGTCACAGCACCACCACTACCCTACTAGAACTCATCTCCTTTGTTCATGACGCTCTTGACCATGGAGACCTGGCTGGATCAGGCTATATAGATCTCTCCAAGGCATTTGATACTGTCAATCACACCATGCTCATAAACTCCCTCCTCTCTGTTGGCGTATCCAAAGAAACTACTAGCTGGTTTTCCAGTTATCTCTCTGGTCGCACTCAACAGGTGACGATAAGAAGCACCCTCTCTGCTAATCTTCCCGTCCGATCGGGTGTCCCACAAGGGTCCATCCTCGGTCCGCTCCTTTTCTCACTTTACTTGAGCTCACTACCTCTGGCCTCCTCTGGACATCTTCTCCTTTATGCAGATGATGCTGTGATTTTCAGTCGGCACCCAGACCCCACACAGCTTCAAAAATCCTTGCAGGGCTCTTTCACACAAATTGAAGCCTGGTTTTCCTCACACAAGCTCATACTCAACACAAAAAAGACGAAAGTCATGCTATTCGCCCACCTACAACATAAGCACAGCACAACAAAATTATCTATACATAATGCGATGGGCACCATGCTGGAACCTGTTTCCAATCTGAAATATCTAGGAGTTACTCTAGACTCCGCCCTTACCTATTGTGAGCATATCGAGTCAACTTGCACTGAAATAAACAAAAGAATCGGTCTCCTCTACAGGTTTAGGCCATGTTTACCTTCTGAGGCTCTACGGTTAGCTATCTCCAGCTCCATCCTTTCCCTGGTAGACTACGGCATGAGCATCTATGGGGCCACCTCTGAAACAGCACTGACCAGCATTAAACGTGCCCTAAACAAAGCTAAAATATGCCCTAAAATAAACTGCAGATCCTAGTTAACCAACAGCCTACTTCTTCCTACCCCCACCTCCTAGAATTGCCTTATGCCTGTCCCATGCATTCTTGAATTCCACCAGTTTCTGACTCCACAACCTCCTCATGAAGGCTGTTCCATGCATCCACAACCCTCTCGGTGAAAAAATACTTCCTCACATTATCTTCTTAGCATCTTTCAGAAAAAGAGGTGTGCAAGAACAAGGAGGCACAATTTGAAGATAGAGGAGGGGCGGCTCAGAGGTAATTTAAGGAAGTATTTTTTCACAGAGAGGGTTGTGGATGCATGGAACGGCCTTCCGGAGGAGGTTGTGGAGTTAAAAACAGTGGTGGAATTCAAGCATGCATGGGACAGTCATAAGGCCATTCTAGGTGGTGGGGGTAGGAAGAAGTAGGCTGCTGGTTAACTAGGATCTGCAGCTTATCCAGTAGGTAGGGAAATGGGCAGACAGGGTGGGCCAAGCGGTCCTTATCTGCCATCAAATTCTATGTTTCTATGTTTCTGTACCTCTGAGCCGTCCCCGGCTTCAAATTGTGCCCCCTTGTTCTTGCACACCTCTTTTTCTGAAAGAAGCTACCCTCTTGAACTTTGTTGATTCCTATGAGGTACTTGAAAGTTTCTATCATGTCCCCCCTCTCCCTCCTCTCCTCAAGGCTATACATATTAAGCTCCTTAAGTTGCTCTTGATATGTCGTCTGGTGCAGACCCTGCACCATTTTAGTTGCCCTCCTCTGGACTACCTCCATCCTGTCTGTCTTTGTGGATATTGGGTCTCCAGAACTGCACGCAGTACTCCAGATGGGGTCTCACCAGCTGTCTGTATAGAGGGATAACAACTTCCTGTTCTCTACTGGTGATGCCTCTCTCTATGCATCCCAGTATCTCCCCAGCCCTCCATACTGCCCTCTCACATTGCGTGCTCACCTTTAGGTCATCTAATAGGACTACCCCCAGGTTCCTTTCCATTTTTGTTGTTATTAGTATCTCACCCCCCATTGTGTACTCTTCCCCTGGGTTTTTGTTTCCCAGGTGCATTACTTTGCACTTCTTAGCATTGAATCTAAGCTGCCATACATTTGACCATTTCTCCAACCTTGCCAAGTCCCTTCTCATCCTTTCCACCCCACCTTGTGAATCAACTCTGTTGCAGATCTTTGTGTCGTCTGCAAAGAGACATACTTTTCCTTCCAGTCCCTCTGCAATGTTGCTTATAAAGGCATTAAAGAGGACCGGTCCTAGTACTGAACCCTGTGGTACCCCTCTAGTAACCCCCCTTTCTTCAGAGTGGACTCCATTTACTATTACCCTCTGTGTCCTGTTTTCCATCCAATTCTTTACCCAGGCTACCATCTTGGGACCCACTCCCAGGCTGGCCAACTTGTATATTAATCTTTTGTGTGGGACTGTGTCAAATGCCTTGCTAAAGTCTAGGTAGGCCATGTCCACAGCGCCTCCCTGATCTACTACTTTGGTCACCCAGTCAAAGAAATCTATTAGACAGCATTGTCCTTGATGACCTGGGAATCCCAGATGTACTTGGTATTCTTGTCCTCGCACTGTATTGTGTCAGCGTACACCATGGTGTCTGTTGTGGCGTGACACTACTCACATTGGACAGGTTGGGGCTATGATGGCCCTCGCAGTGCCTGCTACCATGGCTGCAGCCTCCCGTACAGCACCCCACAGGTCCCGTAGAACAGCCAAGAACTCCATGGGCTGTGTCTCTGTGTGCTGTTCAGCATGCTGCATGTCCTCATGCAATGTTTGGTGTAGGCATGTCGGCTTCTGCTGCACAGCACTCTGCTGCCACAGTGGACTGCAGTGGCTGCCAGTTCTTGGCTGTATCCTGCTGTCGCTGGGGACTGTATAGTGGGACAGGGTGGGGCTACACCTGCAGCCATTGTATGGGCTGTGACTGCACTTAGGTATGTGTGGCTACCTGTGGTGAGCTCTGCAGGTTGGCTGTAGCTGGTCCAGTGCAATAGGCATGGGGTGGTAGGGTTGTGGACATGCCACTGGAGGCATCATGGGGAGGTACAACAGTGGCTGGCCCTGTGGTGTTGGCCAGAAATGGTAGGGCTTTGGCCATGGTGCAGGTGGTGTCCCAGGGTGGCACGGTGGTGGCTGTGCCAGGGAAAGTGCAGCAGCTGGGCTCCAGTGGTACGGGGGCTGGTAGATGGGGACAGCTTCTCCTGGTCTGGGGCAGGCGCCACCTGCTCAAAGTTCTCCACATTGGTTTCATCATTGTTGGCCTCTACCACAGCCTCCTTGCTGCTTCTCTAGGTGGCATGGATGGGTTGGTGGCGGGAACTGCACATGCCAGGATGGTCCTGCAGCATCCTGTTTTGTGTCCAAACCCAGGTGTTGTGCTGTATGGAGACAAAAGGGAGGTTATATAGCACTTTACAGGACAGAGCAATATGCAGGCCGAGGCTGCATGCATGCCCTGGCATACTGAGGCACATATCCATGCGTTGTTTGGCGAGCATTGCCCATACCTTGCAGGTACCTGCATTGGGAGCACACATGGCATCACCATGGGGAACATAACATAGCACCGGTGTCCACATGGCCCATCACCAATGTGCTCACACCTCCACACAAGTGTACATACACCCAGCACCAGTGTATATACAGCCCACCACCAGTGGACACTCATCCAGCACCTGTGGGCACACACCCCAACACCAGGAAACACACACTCAGCACCAATAGACACACACCCCAGCAGCACCAGGCACAGTCCCCCACCCCAGCATGCACACATTCCAGTACCGGAGGGCACACAAGCAGCACCACATGGGGTACTGTCATGGGTATGCATACAGATGGCCACTCACTTGGTGACATGGACACAGAAGTATTGCCAACATCCAATGTGCTACCTAGCCCTAGCTTATGCATGCACTCATACCTCTAGACATCCACACAGACACATATGGCCAACGGGATGTCACATTAGCAGTCACTCACGTGGCTTGGCACGTCCCACTTGGCTATCATACCTGCCACGTAGCACTCCCATCACCTCCATAGCATCTGCTCTATGGCCTTCTCTGCAGGATCCAGGAAATGTGCAGCCACCAATGCCTGTGGACCCCAACCTGTGGCATGCAGTTCCCTGTGGGGCGTAGCCAGGATTTTGTTTTGGGGGGTGTTTAAATATCACAGTTTTGAAAAGTGACAAATAAATGCTGGGAGTCTGGGGGGGGTGTACGTGTTCTGTGGTGAGTTTTGAGGGTTTTCTTGAACAAAACAGACATTTTTGTTACATGTTCTCCACCCCTAATTTCATGGGATTTTTTATTTCACATGGAATCAGGGTTGTGGGAGACTCTGGCTGTTATTACAGTCTACAGAACCTCCAATGGTTGTGGACAACTGGTTATCTAACAGTGCGAAGTCAGACCTAGTAGCATAAGCCTAACTGCTCACTCTCAGAACTTGGATTACATATAACTGCTCATTTTTTACATACAAATATACAAAAGAGGCACACACCTGCATGTTAGACCATTGGTACTCAGCAACTCAAGGACTTAGGTATGAAGCTTGTCCTTCTATTTAATTAATACATACTCAGTGGAGAATCGAGATTTTCCATATACTATATAAAACAGTGGATAGAAATAGTCCAAGAGGGAGAAGGGAAACATAAATGTTAAGCAAATTGGGGAGATGCAACATATTGCAGACATGAGGGAGGAGAGCATGATCGGAGAGAAACTGGGAGACAAGGAGCTGGGAGAGGAGCCCCCCTTCAGCAGGGGGGTCAGTACCAAGGATGGGGCCCTAGCTAAAGGGACCCACAGAGAGCCTCTGAGGCAGGGGTACTATTACAAGGGGAGGATGGCGGTGTGGGGAAGGGAAACCATCAGGGCCAGGATAAATGGTTCGGATAAGAGAGGTTAAAGGGACATCTATTCAGAGGGGTTGAGTAAGTAGGCAAAATAACGAGGAAGGCAGAAAGGGGAGGGTGACAAGGGGGTCTCTAATAAGGCAGGAAGACTCCCATGGAATTGAGATCATGAATAAAGGGGGGTAGGGGGGCTGAGAGGGCATAGTGGAGGTAACCATAAGGATGATGGTGGTGTTAAGGTTCTGTTATTGGGAGACTCGATGATTAGGGGTATCCAGTGGGAGGGACAGGGGGGTGGATGCCATAGCCAGGTGAAGGTAGTGAGTATCTCTGGGCTGACGTGCACAGAGCAAAGTTCATGGTGTATGAAATGGTTAGAGAATGTGGAGGGAAACCGGATTTCCTGGTGCATTTGGGAACTAACGATCTAAAGGGAAATAGCATTTTGGAAATCCAAACAAGGTTCCAAGAACTTGCCAGAGTCTGTTGGGATAATGGATGCAACATTTCCTTTTCAGAGATATTGCCAGTACCAAAGGCCTCAGTGGAGAACAAAATGAAGCTCACAGAGGTTAATGACTGGCTCAGGAAGTGGGGTGAAGAGAGTGGGTTGGGGGTGTTAGGGAACTGGAATGGAGTTTGGGAGGATAAGGGACTATATGCCAAGGACAGGCTTCATCTCGCCCCATTAGGGAAGGAAGTCCTTAAACAGGGGATGGCTGACTACAACTTGTGAGGGGGAAGGGGTAAGGGGGCTGACCAGAAGCCCTCTCCTCCAGATGAGGGGAGTAGCCTTCAAGTCCAAGGGGGGGAAGGGGGAAACAGACTGGGGGTGGAGGTTTCAGGAGGAGCAGAGGGAGGATGGAAGTATAAGGAATCTGGGTGGGGTTCGACAAAGAAGATCAGGGATAAGTGGTGGGGGTTGGTGTTAGTAAATGCCAGGAGCTTGGGAAACAAGTTGCCAGAGTTCCAGGCCATGCTGTTCGGGGGGGGGTGGATGTGGCGGTGGTCACGGAGACGTGGGCCAACAAAAAACATGACTGGGACCTAAATGCACGGGGGTACACTATGCTTAGGAAGGATAGAAAGGAGGGCAGAGGGGGTGGAGTGGCTATGTTCATTAGAGATGACATAGAAATTGCTAGGGTAGAAGAGGCAGAGGAAAACGTGGAGGCCTTATGGGTCACCTTACAATCCCCAGCAGGAGATAAGATCAAGCTGGGTGTAGTATATAAGCCCCCCGGGATGAGTGATGTTCTAGAGAATGGTTTGCTGGACAACATCATTGCCCAGTATGGACCAAAAGGGGAAGGAGTGGTGTTGATGGGGGACCTTAATATGCCAGGTACAAACTGGGGAACCATGTCCTCTAAGGTGGCCAAGGAGCAGAGGCTGCTGGACGGCTTCAGGATGTGTTCTTAACACAGCATGTGATGGAGCCTACAAGGGAGGGGCATGTCCTGGATGTGGTTCTGGCAGATGGGGATCTGGTAAGGGACCTGGTTGTACAGGACCCCCTGACTGGGAGCGACCACAATACTGTCTGGTTTCAAATAAGCATGGGGAGAGGGGAATCTAGGACACTGGCAGTGGACTTCAGGGGGGCAGACTTTGTGGGCATGGGAAATATTCTCAAGGATCACTTGAAGGGGATTACATCAATGACAAGTGTGGAAAGGAGATGGGAGGTCATAAAACGGGGACTTCATGAGGCAGTCAGGATCTGCGCTAAATTGAAACGTAAGGAGCAAGGTCACATAAACCATGCTGGTGGTCCAGTGAGGTACAGGTAGCATCAGAGAAAAGAAGGCGCCTACAAAAAATATAAAACAACAAGAGGGATAGGGATAAGGAAATGTACCATCTTGCATCTAGAAAAGTCACCGGATGGTGAGAGGAGCAAAGTCCAGTAAAGAGCAGAGGCTGGCAAGAGGGATACATGGAGGGAAAAGGGTTATTCTGGTACATTGGGGAGCGAGAAAACTAGGACCATCTCAGCAGATGAGATCAGAAGGAGGTGGGTGGAAGAGGCGAGGGACCAGGCAGAGGTATTTAATGAGTACTTTGCCTCTGTGTTCACTAGGGAGGGATGGGATATCTACAAAGCAAGGCATGAAGGGATAGAAGGCAGTGAGTGGGATCAGGGAGCAACAAAAATGGAGCAAGAGGGAGGAGAGGTACCCAGGGTGTCACATCTGGATAAGGAAAAAGGCCAGTAAAGTGGAGGGACGGATGATGCTATCTCCACCAAAGGGTGTGGTTAGCCCTCAAGGGCCTAAAGAAAGACAAATCTCCTGGGCGGATGGCATTCATCCGAGAGTACTATGGAACTGGTGACATACTGGCTGCACCCTGGCGGAGCTCTTCAACAGGTCACTTGAGACAGGGAGGGTACCTAGGGATTGGTGAGAGAGCACATGTGGTGCCAATCCATAAGGGGTCGGGAAGTACCAGGTAACTATAGACCCATCAGCTTGACCTCGTGGTGGGAAAATTAATGGAGAGTATACTAAAGGAATGGATTGGGGTGTACTTGGAGGAGGTGGAGGTCTGGATAGTCAGCAACATGGGTTTGTGCCAGGCAGATCATGTCAAACCAATCTTGTGGAGTTCTACGAATGGGTAACATCAGAACTGGACAGGGGAAAGCCTGTGGATGTATTATTCTTGGACTTCAGCAAGGCGTTGACTCTGTCCCCCACAATGGTCTGGTGGAGAAACTGATGGGGTTAGGAGTAGGCCCTTTGATGGTCAGATGGATTGAAAACTGGCTAGCTGGACGCACCCAGAGAGTAGTGGTCTGTGGGGAGCTCTCGAACCCTAGAGAGGTTGATAGTGGGGCACCGGAGGTCATGTCCTGGGTCCGATCCTGTTTAATGCATACATATCGGACATCAGGAGGGTATAGGTGTGAAATAAAGTCTCTTCGTGGATGACTCCAAGATGGGAGCAGTAGTTGAGGGAGAAGAGGGGAGGTTGGCCTGCAAGGAGACCTGGACACCCTGGAAGCTGGGCTCACACATGGAAATTAAATTTCAGTATCACCAAGTGCAAGGTGTTTCATCTTAGTCGGGAAACCCTAAACACAGGTACACCCTGGGAGGAGGCGCTGGGAGGCCTCAATAGGGGAAAAAGACCTAGGGGTCATGGTGGATGCATGTATGAATAACTCTGAGCAGTGCAGGAGAGCAGCTAGCAAGGCAAACAGGATGTTGGGATGCATCGTAAGGGGGATCACTTCTAGGAGCAAGGAAGTGATTCTGCCACTGTACAATGGACTGGTTAGACCACACCTTGAGTACTGTGTACAGTACTGGAGACCACACTTGAAGAGGGACATACAGCTCCTGGAGAGGGTACAGAGGAGGGCAACTAAGATGATACGAGGGCTAGGGGATTTGACGTATGAGGACAGACTTGAGGAGCTCTGCCTGTTTTCATTGGAGGAGAGGAGAGAGGGGGACATGATTGAGGTCTTCAAGTACCTTAAGGGAATAAATAGGGTAAACATGGAGGGGATCTTTAGACTAAAGCAGGGAGGTATCATCAGAGGGCATGGTTTGAAGTTGGAAGGTGGAAGGGTGAGGGGAAAGAGGAGGAGGTTTTTCACTGAGAGGGTGGTGGACCCTTGGAATGCACTGCCTGGCGAGCTGGTTCAGAGATCCACAGTGGAGGGCTTCAAGAGAGGGTGGGACAGACACAGAAAGTGGATGTATCAGATGATGGCCTGTCCCGGGGGGTTGGGATGGATGATAGGGGTTTCTGGAGCACAAGGGATGGGGAGGGCCTCGGCACCCAACTAAGGAGTTAAGGTTCGAGCAGACTCGATAGACCGTAAGGCCTAATCTGCTGGCAAATAGTATGTTAGTATATGGGTACACATAAATTCAGACCTGTATGTGCTCTTAAGGAAAAGAAAATCAAAACTTCATATCTCAACCTAATAGTCGATTTAGCACCACTGTGGCCCCCTTTGAAGGCACATTGCCGAAGCGCTAGAGGCTCCCACGGTGGTGCTAAATAAATCGATTATTTGGTTGAGATATGAAGTTTTGGTTTTCTTCACCTTCAGAGCACGTACAGGTCTGGATTTGTGATTTATATGAAGGGTTTATCACCCTACGTATGCAACCCTCTTGTAGCTTTGAGCACAGCAATTCACTCGTTGGACTTCATTTTGTATGGGTATGCATACACAGCAGTTTTTTTTATCAACAGGGGATACCCTAAAAGCAAACTGGACAGAGCACTCTCCTGGGTCAGTAACATGCCCCATAACCTTGACCCCTGCAGGAAGGATACTGTCACACAAGAACAACGGCGAATTCCACTAGTGCTTCCTTTTCATCAGAGCACACCTTTTCTTCACAGGATCATCACCAGTAACTTTCTCATTTTGTAAACTGACCCTAACATTGGTGCTTCCTTTACAGAACCACCTATTGCCTCCTACCGCTGGCCACCTAACCTGCAGAATCTCCTGGTTAAAAGCAGCCTACCTACTCCTAACAGTTCCTCCCTCCCAGGTATCAAACCTTGCAACAGGACTCGCTGCTACACCTGCAAATTTGTTTCCAGTGTGACTGAAATTCAGGGGCCTACAGATGTTTTTCACATCACCAAGGAGTTTTCATGCACCTCCACTAATGTGGTATATTGTATTCTTTGCAGGAAGAGTACAGCTATTTACATCGGAGAAACAGGTAGGTGTCTTGCTGACCGTTTCAGGGAACATTACAGAGCAGTCAGGAATGGTGACACTGCTAAACCCATTGTATCCCACTTTATCTCCAGGGACCATAATGTCAATGACCTTTCTGTTTTTGTCCTTCGGCAGGGCATCTGGGATTCTGACCATAGAAAAAACATGGAAGCCAAGCTGATCATCTGCCTTGGCTCCCAGCAGCCCTCTGGTTTAAATGAGAGACTTATTTTCCACTAACATCTTTCAGACATCCCTTTTTTTCCCTAAAGTCTATGGGTGGGATATTCAAAAGGGTTGCGCCACGCGCAATAGGGATGCGCCTGCGCAAGTCCAAAAGTGCGCCATTCTGCAATATTCAGCAGGAGGCAGTTGCGCCACCGAAAACATGCTGAGCAACAGCGCAATGCAAATGACGACATGCGCAACCCGAGAAGGTGAATCCATTTATAAAGAGCGCAATGCGATATCCAAAGACTTGCGCAATGCGCAACAGCGGACCAGCCGGAAGTTGCACCCCAGCGGAAATGAGCCAAAATAAAAAGGCTCAAGGAAGCGGCGCAAGAACACCACAGGGATGCCAAGTGGGGAAGAGAGAGAGGAGAGAAAGACAGACAGTGACAGGCCAGGGCAGGCAAGGGAAGTAGTGTGGGCCATAGGCTGCAGAGGCCAGCGGGGGGTGCCTGGTGCAGTGGAAGTAGCAGTCAGGACAGCGGGGTAACAGAGCAACATCAGCCGGGGGCACAAGCCAGGGAGATGGACAGTGGCAGCTTCACATGGAAGCTGTAATGAGGGTGAGAATGCAAGGTGCAGGGGGACATGGCCATGGAGGGGCCCGTCGGCGGTACGCCCCCAACAGGCAGTACTATGCCCACATCAGCTTTGAGTTGTACACAGATGTAGAGATCGTGGGCTGGTACCGCCTGAACAGGGCAATACTGAGGCAGCTCTGTGAGCTGTGCAGTGATGTGATGCAGGCACCCTCACGACGGAGCCATGCTCTGTCAGTGGAGACCAAGGTGACTGCCTGCATGTGCCTGCTCACCACAGGCACCTTCCAGAGGCCAACAGGTGACACCACAGGCATCACACAGTCGGCCACGTCACGCATCCTCACCCAATTCCTCAGCGCACTGCTGCCACATGCTGCGGAGCACATCCATTTCCCCAGCACCGCGACAGAGCATACAGCAAACATGCATGCGTTCCACAGGGTAGCACGTATGCCTGGCGTGCTAGGGGCCATAGACTGCACCCATGTGGCCATTCGCATGCCACCTGGCCCCGATGGGGCCACCTATATGAATCGGAAGGGCTTCCCCAGTGTCAACTGCCAGGTGGTGTGTGATGCCACTGGGCGTATAATCAATGTCTGTGCCACACACCCTGGTGGAGCACATGATGCCTTTATATGGCATCAGTCTGCACTGTGTCATTGATTCAAGAGTGGGGACATCCCCACAGACCATCTAGTGGGTGAGTACGCATGTAGGGAATGCAAACTCGGGGCAAGGGTGGGAATGCCACAGGTGCCATGGTAGTGGCACACAGGGATATGGGCAATATGGACCTGAACATGAGACTGATCTCCACTATCTCCACACAGGTGACAGCGGATACCCACTCCGTCCCTGGCTGCTCACACTGTACCGGTGCCCCAAGACCCCATCGCAGCAACACTATAATGAGGCACATGCCACCACATGCAACATCATTGAGCGGGTGTTTGGGATGCTCAAGGCACGCTTCCGATGCCTAGACACTTCCGGCGGTGCCCTACAGTACAGCCCCTCAAAGGCTTGTGGGATATTCCTGGCCTGTTGTATCCTGCACAACATGGCCAATGACTGTGGGATAGCCGTACAGGTTGAAGAGGGGGACAGCGATGGGGACGCCAGTGGCGCCGATGTTGATGGTGATGTGCAGCCCCTTGGACGGGGAACCCTGACTGATCCGGTAGGCCCAGCTGCACCGGACACCATCACGGAGGAGCATTGGCGCACAACACAGGTAAGTCAAGGGCATGTGCAAACAACACTGTCCTGGCACAACCCACAGGCACACAGAGTAACACACCAGGGGGTGCATGGCGGCAAGGAGGGTGGAAGGGACCAGGCACACAAACACACCATCAGGGAGGGGCAACAGTCATATGGACACACACAAATACACCAGGCACAAAGCGTGACATGGGCAGGTGCACAGCAGAGCAGGAACAGACATGGCAACATACAGATCCACAGACCACCCCACCACCTGTACTGTCCAAGCATGTGTGTCAGATGCTGGGCACCCTTGACTTTGGTGTACAGTACAATGCAGGCATCATCGCTACACGCACCTGTGGACGGCAGTCAGGATGGTGTGCGGGTGGTCCGTATGTCGATGTGATGGGCAGGGCACCACTGTGCACTGCCCACCATGACGACAGTGCACACAGGGCAGCAGCAGACAGAGCCCGCACTGGGAGACAGGTCAGTCATGTTGCACCATTCCACGGCCACCGCGGATGCGTTGGCAGCCCCGCCGTGACCCAACAGCACTGGCAGGCTGAGCAGGGGCCACATGGAGTGGCACCGATGGACCACCAGAGGTCCCACTGCGCGATCGCAACCTTGTCCGCACTGGGGTCTGTAGGATGCCAAACATACCTGCACCAGGGGTACTTGGGATGCCCACAGTAGAACCCGGCATCGACAGGCCTGGTGTTGCATGATGCCGGGAATGGGGAGTGGAGAGCGTACTGTGTGGGGTGCGCGGTACAGGAGCACCTGCGTGTGTGCCCAATGCAGCCACGACAGCGACCAATGCCTGGGTCTGCCTGTCAATGGCGGCGGTCACATCCATCCACATACAGACCATCTCTGCACGGTCCAGAGCACACTCCCTGCTGTGCCGCTCCACAGCCGCACACAGTGCCTCCACAGACATTGCAACCCGCCTTTGCTGCTGTACTGATTCCCGCAGCAGGCGGGTGTGCTCGTCCAATGGGTACTCTGCCACAACGGCATCCTGTCCCCCAGGGTGTGGAAGGTTGTGATGCACAACACCCCTTGAGGGTGGGCGCTGTTCGCCAGGACCAGGAATGGGCGTATCAAAGGGCGGCGGGCATGTGCCACCGCTGGACACTGCACCCCCAGACCTGGTGGGTGACTGCTGCTGCTGCCCCTCCAACCGCTGTTCCCCAGGGACCACTCGTTCCACCGCTGTGGCCGCAACAGTGCCAGACACCTGCACAGCCACTGGTGCTGCCCCACCGGTGCTGACAGGCACAGCCTGGGACTGTGCCGACATGCTGGCACACAAGTCGGAACCAGCAAGGCCCAGGGGCACGTGCTGGCCTGCTGTGTGTCCGTCATGGGACACACACATGTCACTGCCCATTGCAGTCCTTGCATCATCAATGGTGCAGGTATGAGCTACAGCCACAGTCACAGCGTGCTGGCATGCTTGCATGCCAGACTGCTGAGACACAGGCTGTGCACCCCCCACACCCGACTCACCGACACCAGAGTTGGCAGCCCAGCGTGCATGCTGGTGCAGTGCATGCTGGCTGGTGACAGAGGTGGATGGACCCTCCTCCATGTCCAGCAGGTCATCCTCACTGCCTGGACCCACCACCACCACCGTCCCCTGAAGATGAACAGGATCTGTAACAGAAAGAGAGGAAATGTGAGTGCATGTGAACAACCTTCCCCCCCCAACACCACCACCACCATGTCATACCGTGCAGTGATGGGCTTCCACCTGTCTGGAATCCACCTCCTGGTACGCCCTCAATAGCACTGCACAGCATTGATGCAGCCAGTCGGTCCTCAGCCAGGGTCAGCTCCACCACTGCTGGCTGGCCCCCGCCAGTGCCAGCACGTGCCGCCCTGAGGGCTGCCACCTTCTCCTTCACCCACCTGCGGTCTGTCCCAATCTTCTTTTGCATTCCTGCATGGAGCGCTGGTGGCTTCCACTGCAGGTTCACTGCCCGGCTACCCTCCCATGCAGCCACACGGCCTGAGGGTGCTCGCCATCCACTCAGTAGTGCCTCCTCCTCCAGGTAGGCTAGAAGAGGGCCTCAGTCTCTCGCCGTGGTGAAGTGGCCTCCTCCTCCTTCGCCCACCATCCTCACCCTCACCTTGGCTCTGCTCGGTCATGGCGCTCTGTATGGGTGGAAGTGACACCTGTCACTGTGCAGTCTACAGCATTATCCCATGCCCATTGTCCAGAACATCCCACAGCATGCATCTCACCTCTCACCTGCAGTAACCGAATCTGGCCAGCGCAGCCCACTGTCGCACTTTTATAGCGCAATGCATGCAAATGAGGAGTGGAGCAACTGTAATGAGATGCAAATCACGCCACTGCGCCACTGAATGGCTGATCAGATGATTTGCATGTGTCGGCTGAATATCGCACCATTGCACTTTTCGCAATACGGTTGAGCCGGCTGAGCCAATAACGCAGATCTGTGACTGTGCGGTACACTGCATTGCGCATGCCCAGGTAGCTTACGCAGGCGTCTGCCGTGCTGATGACGTGCTATGAGCGATCGGCAATTCAGGCCATGGCCACCAATGTGCCAATGGCGCTACAGCGCTGGTCACCACATGGCGCAGTGGCAGTACTGCGCAATACTCCACTGTGGCACTGGCACGCAGGTGTCCGATCGCGCAGGACATGTGGACGTCCGATGGTGCTGTGCGTGGCCTTGCGCCACTGACCCATGACCTTGTGCCCGACCTTTGCCCCTGGCGCTGCACGTCTGGCATGTGTACAGCTCTATTGCGCTGTTTGGTGACAGCACTACGTGAACCGACGGCGCTCTATGAACAGTGCAATTGGAACCTATGGTGGTCTATTGTGCAACATTCCCACGTGGGGTTGCTGCGCTGCAGGGCGCCATATTACCTGCTGTACCAGCGTGACTATGGCTCGCAGGAGGGCTCCCCAGTGGAGTCCAGTGGAGGTGGCCAACCTAGTGGCCATGGTTGAGCCCCACTTTGGGGGACTATTTGGTGAGCAGCCCCTCACCATGGCCTGCACCCATGTGTGGCTGCAGGTGGCCACTGACCTGGCAAGAGTTACAGGGCGGGCCGGTCTATGAGCTGTGCTGGTACAGGCCAGTGACCTCCGCAGGAGGGAGCCGGACCTGCTGCAACTTCGAGGTCACGCGCCAGGAGGGGCGTTGTGCCTAGGCCAGGTGGGTGTACCATCTATGCACATGTATTCTCTGTAGGTGTGACTGTGTTTTGGTGGTGGTGCATGGGGATGGCTGTGCCATGGTTGGCTGTGTCAGTGTGCAGATGTGAGATGCATGGGTCTGGCTGTGGGCAGGCACACTCATTGGGGCAGGGGCAGTCTGCTTTGGGGTCACACTGATGTTTTTCTCTACATTTGTCACCCACAGGCCTGGCGGAGAGGGTGCAGGCCCAAGCTGAGGAGGGCCGTGGCAGGGCCCAGGAGGCAGCCGGAGAGGATCTGAGGGGTGCGCCACCACAGCAGCAGCAGCAGCAGCCACAGCTGCTCGATGAGTGTGAGTGTCATAACATCATGGATGCAATTGCATGCTGGAGGGGGTGGGCATGACCACCAGCCATGGACAACACAACCATGCACGACACAGGCGACGGTCATCACTGTCCCATGTCACTGCACGTCTGTGTGTGTGTCACTGGTGGTCCATGCATGCACTGGGCACATGGCTGTGGAACTGGCATCCCACCACATTGCCACGTCACTTGACAGCCTTGTTTGTGCTGTGATGGACACGGGCAGTGTGTGTGTGTTGCGTGGTGCACATAGCTGGTGCTGCCTGGTTGGGCGTGTCATGTGCATGGTCACTGTGGGTGGGTGCATACTATCACAGGTGCGGGGCACTAGGCTTTATGCCTTGCAGGATGGGTGGTGTTCAGGGTTTTGGACAGTCACAGCCATTGACTGTGTTCCCTTTTCCTAGGTCTCAGCATCCTATGAAGAATAGAGCGTGCCCTTCAGCGGATTACACATGTGTCAATTGCAACACATGGGATCCTGACCAACATTTACCGCCATGGGATCCGGAGACGGCGGAGGGGACAGCGACAGCGGCAGGCAGCGGCAGACCAGCCTGCCAGGCCATGATTGTGCTTCCCCTTCCCACTTCAACAATCCCTCCCACCCTGCCTTCCTCTCCCAGTTGTTCACCCCTACTCCTTACCCACCCTACCTTTGTACCTCACCCCTTTGTCTTGTACATGACTGTATATAGTTGTTCTTGTTCTTGTTGTTGTATTTTATTGTTTCTACATATATATATATTTTGTTATGAATACTGTGGTGGTCTCTGATTTGCAGCTGGCTATGGTTGCTCAGTTGCAGTGGTGTATGCCATCTGGGGTGGTATGGGCCTGGTATGTGTGTGTGTGTGTGCGTGTGTGTGTGTGTGTGTGTGTGCATGGGAGTGTCTCCGGTGTGGGAGTGACTTCAGTTGGATGCCATCTGCTGCTGCCCACTGCTGGGTGCCCAGGGTGAGTCTGTCTTGTATGGTTCTGTGCTGCACAAGGTTGCAATGTGCCGGGGATGCATGCTGTTTACTGCAGTGACAGTCAGTGCAATGGGTGGTGTCTTGGGGTCACAGTGCAGGGTGTGCTGTGCAGAAGAGGGGCTGATGTGCACTGTGGTTGTCGACCCCCTGTGTGTGACAGTCTCAGCCTGACAGTGGTTGTGCTGAGGCGTCATGGCCCTGCTGTGCTTTGTTGGCTTGTCCCCATGGGCCAGTGGATCATCCATCCCTCCTCCAGTGATGCTGTGCTTGGGGTGTGCCGGTGTCTTGTTGGTTCTGCAGTATGTTCCTGTGCCCATGTGTGGCAGGGCTGGTGGTGGGCCCCAGCCTGCCTCCCTGGTTGTGCAGTTCCACTGCTCTGCTGGGGGGGGGAGGCTCTGCTTGCGCTATGGCACCTCTGAACTGCTCAGCTGGGCTAGCCTTGTTGCGCTATGGCGCATCATATCTGCTTAGCTTCCCCTTCCTGGTTGCGCTATGGCGCATCATATCTGCTCAGCTTCCCCTCCCTGGTTGCGCTATGGCGCAGTTTGTGCGATATTCAGACATTGGCTGCTTGTGCATTTGGCCTTGCTCATGTTTGAATATCGCGACGATTATGCATGTGCAAGTAATTTGCGTGTGCTCCTGCTGTTGTGCACTTTTAGTGCGCAGTTTGAATATCTGGCCCTATTTACTTTTGTACTCATTTAATTTATTTTTCATTTTCACCAGAAGTCTCCATCTCTGTCTCCTTCCCTCACATTTGTCACTTTTCAGCCTTCTTACTAGGCCCTGTTAATTAATCCCCACCTGGGGACTTCCCCAGCTCTTTCACTCCTGTTATGCTTTACCTTTCCCATCATCTCCTTTTTGTTTCACAGATTCTCTCTTAATCTTACCATTTATCACTTCTTCTCCCTGAGCCTCCCCTTTCTTCTTTCCACACACACACACACACACACACACACACACATATATATATATATATATATATATATATATATATATATCATTTTACCTCCCCTCTACACTAACTTTGTTTTTTTTTTCTCTTTTAGATATTTCCTGAAGAAGACCTAAGGTCGAAATGTAGATTTTTAACTCTATTTTCAGCGTGCGTTTAATATAACCATTTTGTTTTGCTTATACACAGCAATGCTGTGTTTCCATCTCGGGTTCATGATGACATCATGGGAACCCTTGAGCTGTGCTCTCAAGGACCATATGCTGTAATCACAAACCCTCGATGGAAACACAGCCTTGTTGTGTATGCTCACCCTTACACTATTCTATACGTACATTATAGGTAAAACAGACAACTGGTTTAGGCTCTTCCCTTTTATTTCACCTGGTACCACAATGGGTGGGGATACTTAGCACCCGATCCCCCAAACACACACACACACACACACTCACAGGTCCACCATCCTACATTGACAAGCAACAAAACCAGCTATGGAGCTTGACCTAAATAATTCAGTCAAATGTATGAACAATGAAAGCTGTGTTCTGTCTTTGACTTTGCCGAAGGTTAGGTGGCTTAGAGCTGTTAGTGTTGGGATCACATGTTGTATTACACATACAGTAGAGCTGTTATAAAAACATAAAAACTTACACTTTGACGGCAGATAAGGACCGCTTGGCCCACCTAGTCTGCCCATTTCCCTACCTACTGCATAAGCTGCAGATCCCAGTTAACCAACAGCCTATTTCTTCCTACCCCCTACAAGACCTGCCTTATGTCTGTCCCATGCATTCTTGAGTTCCCCCACAGTCTTAGACCCCACAACCTCCTCAAGAAAGCTGTTCCACGTGTTCACCACCCTCTCTGTGAAAAAATACTTTCTCACATTGTCCCTGAGCCGTCCCCCCTCTGTCTTCACATTGTGTCCCCTTGTTCTCGCCTATATCTTTTGCTGAAAGATGCTCCCTTTTGGACTTTGTTGATTCCACTGTGGTAGTTAAAAGTTTCTATCATGTCACCCTCTCCCTCCTTTCCTCAAGGGTATACATACTAAACTCCTTTAGTATCTCCTCATATGGCTTTTCTTGCAGACCCAGCATCATTTTAGTTGCCCTCCTCTGGACTGCCTCCATCCTGTCTATAGTTGTAGTTGAACTTGCCCTCATATATGAGCCCCTGTCCTGCTGCGGTATGCTGAGGGGGTGCCCAGTCCCCCTGTTGGCATGCTAACACCCCCACCCCGCCATTTTCCTGGTGCTACCCCCAATTGTGTACATATCTTGTTTGTTTCTTTGAATTTTGGCACCAAATTTTCAACATGGGGTTCTTCAGACCCCACCTCATGATTTCAGTCACTGTCATGTGAGTATTCTGTCCCAAAAGGTGATTTCATGGTCACTGAGCAGAATAGCGTTTTGGAACTGATTAAGGAAATGACAAAAAAAAGCCCATGTTGCAAATTTGATGAGAAAATTACAGAAAAATGACCGTGTTACGAGTGTGGATTGCGCAGTATCCACGCACGCTTGTAAGTTTGAGAATATTTAATTTTTTCCCCCCAGATTTTCAACATTGCCATTTTTTCACACCTCCTGTTTGTGTGTGTGTGGGGGGGTACTATGACAACCAACTACAGCGTCAGCAAATCAGAACTACAGAACCTCAACTAGGACAAAGGTCCACAAGCTCAAAACAAAAACAGTATTTTAATGCAGGCAGAGGAACAATTTTTTTTTTCTTTACAAAAATTAATTCTTCAGATATTGTAACATTTCACCATAATTCTTTTGTAAACATATGTATAATAGATTGGCTCATTTTCTAAGTGCAATAATACCCTCCAGGTTGGGCTTTACTGGGAAATAATGGACCTTCCAGGGGCAATAAGGCCATCCACCATCGACGCTGGGCCTCATTACGTAAAGCTACCAACTTTCTGAGGGCAAAAACTGGGACGGTCCATCCTGACCATGCCCCCACTGTGTCACTTCCACGGACACCACCGCAGACAACGCTGCACACAATCAGTTACATTGTGCTGCTTGCTCTGGCCATGCTGCCCCACAGTAACACCAGCAGCAAACATTCAGCTTAAAACAATACATCATTCTGCTGCAGCAAGTTCCAAATCATGATGTACAGAAAGTTCATTAGAAGCAAACCTGCTTTAAATTGTGATCAGACATTCGAGCTGCACTTGTTGCTTCTCCTGACAGTCCCATCCAACCAGCTGCCACTCACCTCATTTGCTGAGAAAACTTCACTTCAGTGACTCTCACCACCACACCAGATTGTTTTCACACATCTCCCTACAGTTGATCAGGTTTGGGTACCTTAGTTCCCTTCTGCTGGTCTCTTCTCTGTCTGGAGTCCCTCTCAGCTGCATGTCCACATGCGCTTGTTTGCACTACTACCCAGTCTATTCCAACAGGAAGGCACATGCTTTACTGTGCTCCCACTGACATGCTTGCGGTGCAACACGGGCGCAGGGGTTGAAGTTGCAAACTACTGTCCAGCCCAAGCAGCGCCACAGTGGTGCTGAAATAACTGTCACTCATGGATTAGCAGTCAGCCAAAACAAAAAAGGGACAAAACTGGGACAAGTAAGCAAAACTAGGGCAAAAGTGACATTTTGCAAAACTTGTGGGGACACTGGGACATGCTGCCTAAAATAGGGACTGCCCTGGGAAAATAGGGACTGTTGGTAGCTTCATCATTATGCCCCTAGGTGGTCTGGTATTTCCCAATAAAGCCCACCCTGGAGGGTAGTATTGCTTACTTCACACCTTATGAATGGTGCAGCTGACATTTTTATGTGGTGTAGAAGGGTGTAGTCACTGTGGGAAATTAACGTTCGGGACACATTAACAAAATCACAGGGACACTGTTCATAAGCAGAGACCCCACATGCTTTCATGAGGTGGGGTCACAAAAAGGCCATTTTTTTTTCTTTTTTTGGACTCTATTTCCCTCTGGTCGTGGTTCATGGGACCTTCTCTCAGGCATCCTGTCCTTTTTCCTGTCCACCTGTGGCTCCCTTGGACTTTGATCTCCCCCCCTCAGCAAGAAACCCCAGTTTCTCCCACCCAGGGAGGGTCACCCTTCACCTCCTGGGCACACTTCTAAGTCAGACTCTGGCTGCAGGTAGGGACCGGGTGGAGGAATTGGAAGTCCAGCCAAGGAGCAACCTGGTGGAGGGCATGGGGGACAGGTGCTATTGCCTGTCCTACAAAGCCATTGTTTTCCCTGTTCTACACTTGTAGATCCCTCACCTTGCGTGGGCATGCCCCAATGCTCTGCTACCCGGCAACCCTGCCTGCATTGGCCATGCTGTTCTCATGCTGCCCCGCTTGCTGCAACATCCCCTGGTGTCCACCGGGAGTCACTGGCACATCGTGCTGTCCCATCCCAATCTCCCAGGGAGGACAGCACCGCAGGAGCACTACATCCTCAACCCACCCCATGCCGACCTACCGGTGCCCGAGCTCGCTCCCGAACCCGGGTCACTGGTGTAGCGCAAGGTGTGTTGTCCAGGGCCTCGACCCTCTGCGCCACTGGGCCGGACACAAAAATGCCATGTTGAAAATTTGGAGTGCAAATACAAACACATGCCCATGGCATTAGGGTTTCTAATCATAACATTCCACCCTGTACAGACTAACTGGCATCAGTGTGTGCCTTTGGACAGTTGGCTGTAATGCTTATACCACTGCACTCCCACCCTGCAGTTGCTGACAGGCATTCAGGTGTGCCTTGGACTCTTCCACTTCAAAGTTCACTCCATTTTCCTATAGTGCACCCATCTCAACATACTTCCTTATGAAATGGGGTGAGTAAGTGCAAGGCCTGATAACCCCAAGGCACAATGCGACACCTGTCAGAGTCTGCAGGGTAGGGTGAAGTGGAATGGCATAAGTGTTATGGGCTTGGCCAATGACCCAAAGCCACACCCCAATGCATGTCACTCTCTGCAGGGTGGGCTGGGTTCACGATGATTCTGTAATTTACTGCCACTCCTATTATGAGTCTCTCTAACTCTTGCACTACCAATGCCAACACTAGCAAGGCAACATTCAGCATTGACAAATGCTTGTTTTACACATGGTTTGATCACGTGACTGTCCACAATATAACTGGCTTGCTTTTGTCTGCTGGAGTTTCTAGAAATAGCAAAATACCATGTAACTGGTATTTGCATTAAATCACTCACTTCTCTGCACACGTTTTGGGGCCTGATACACAGTAGTGGTGGCACAAATACAACATGCAAAGAGGCACCTATTTCTGCCAGTACGAAAAATTAACATACACAAAGGGCAGACTTAATGGGGGGGGGGGCGTGGACTCTCCCTAGCAAGTCAGTCACAATGGATGTCAGTCAGCCACATGTTCTTTGGAGTAAATTACACTCTGGATTTACACTCAATAGCATTGCCCCAATGGGTTGTCGGGAGTACCAGTACCCCACTTCTGTGGATGCTCATTGAAACTTAACTGAGTAGCAGCCTTTCACTAGCTCCATCACTGCATCCCCCGACCTTCTCTTCTCCAGACTCTCCAAATGAAATACTTTAAGTTCACCAGGCAGATAATGGCTAAATTGGGAAGGTGGTATGGCCGCTGGCTGTGTCCTTGGGAATAAATAATCCAAAAGGAGTCACTGAAAAAAAAATATTTGGCATCAGTAGCAAACTGCAGGAATAAATGAACTATAGCACCTTCTTTGTCTTTCTACACCTTTTTACCTTTTTAACAAGTACAGCAGTTCACCCTTCCCAAGGGGGATTGTGAAGATACTTTCAATTGAGACATTCCTTGCACAAGTGGTTAGGTCTAAAATACACCTTAGCTCATTCAGGCATACATACAAATACAGCAAGATGGGCATCCTAATTCAACGGTGGGGGGTGGGGCTTGCTCTATTCCCTCATTCAGCAAACTGAGCCTTCTATAGACTGACATCATCTAAAGTGGGAAGCTGGCTTACTCACCAAAATTCATTAAGATATAGGGCTATAATGCTGGACTAATATGTAGAGTTATCTGATACCAGATGATACAGAAGAAAGTATCCGGGCAGTGGCACCATACCCCATCTAAATTGCATCACATGGATCCGAAGAGGGAGAACAAGTGCTGGAGATGTGGACAAAGTCTGGGGTCCATTTCCCATGTTCTATGGTCCTGCCTCATAATTAGACCATTTTGGGATAATGTTTGAACTCCCCTCCCTTGCCTTGGCACCGAGCGTTTGGATATTGGGAGACACATCCACTATCCCACAATGCCTTAGCCCCATGTTAATATGCCATATGCATTTTTGATGTAGGCTAGGCACCAACTGTTATTAAACTGGAGACAGCCACCTTTCCATCTATATTCAATATGGCTTGAAGAAATCAGCAGAATTCCACATGTCCAGACAACTAGGGAGGCTCCAGAGAGTGGAGTTCACTCATCGTCCATCTAATACTGAGGAGAAACTCGGAGGAACAGGTGCAGTAGGGCTGCAAGAGGATTTTTTATCTTTTACAACAGGTATGATACTGTCACCTGGTTCTAGCATCCTTTATTTTCAGCATTTTAAACTCCTCCTGGTTCCTGGCTCTGGTTTTCTTTTATTTCTTTTCGGCTACTGACTTGGTGCAGTAGTGCGCTGAATTCTGAATCTAGCCCTGAATTTTACCTGAAGCTCTCCTCTGGCTGTATTTTGGAGTTATTGAGTGGAAAGCTGGAAAGGGAGCGGAGAGTTGGATGTGTGTCGGCATCGTCGGACCTTGAAGTGTTTGGAGTATTTGCAGCATTGCGGGACTTGTGGAAAGGGGAAAGACTTTGATCTGAGTTACGCAGCTACTTACATTGAGTCACTGGAGCACTGAAAGTGCCCTTTTGATGAGAGACTACAGGTCTGTACCTGGACTTTAGGCTATTGATAACATATTGATTACTTTCTTCTGGCGTTCCTTCTAACATTTTACATATTTTCCCTGTTTTCACAGGAGAGCACAGTTTGTTTTTAATTGCTATTATTTACTGGCTTTGCTGCTTCAGCTTGTAAGAGGCACCTTGTTTACCTTTTATTTATTTAACTAGTGTGCTTACTGTGACCATTGCACAAGCATTAGTAAAAGCACACAAATACTCAAGCATTACAGGAGCCATAGTTCTTGCCCTTCAAAATGATAAAAACCTCAGGGTAGTTTAACCATACTCACAAGGGTGATTAGGTTTGATCCCAATTTCAAGTTTGATTTAAAATTATTTAGAAAGCGGTCAGTATGTTTAGTTTACTAGAAATACTGTATTTTTAAATCCCAGGGTTATTTTGAACTAGAAAGACTTGGCCATTCAGCACGCTCATTTTCACACATGTAATACGTGCTCCATGGCCCTGTATTTTTAAGGCGCATGTGTGGCATTCTTTCTCATACTGAACAAGCCACCTTTAGACACGTCGCAGACTAGTTAAGCAATATAACCCTCCAGGGTGTGGGTATACTGGTTGATTTACCACAGCTGGTGTGGTTTGGTCACGAGGTGCAGCGAGTGACTTAACCACACCAGAAGTGGTAAATCAACCAGTATACCCACACCCTGGAGGGGTATATTGCTATTGTACGATGTCTGCATTTTTTGATAAGGGAAAACTTCCCCAACACCATGCATAAGCACCTGCAGATGTCCCTGGTAGGCTAGAGGTACCTCCCAACCCACCCATAGCCGTGATCGCCAAACATATATGTAAATGATATCCCTGGTAGTCTAGTGGTACCACCTCCCACCCGAAGCTGCAATCACGAAAATAAAGGTAAAATATATCCCTTGTAGTCTAAGCGGGACCCTCCCCACCCCACCCGTAATTCCATCACTGGTAAACCTATGTAGAACATCCCTGGTGGTCCACCACCTCTCACCAGGACCTCTGCTCACCCAGCCCCCGTCATTGGCGGGCAGCACAAACCCACCAGCATACTGACCGGCTGCTGGCGAAAGGCAGTTACTAGTGTAGCAGTTATAAGTTTGTTGTCCACACTGTGATCATTTGCAGCATACTGTAATAGTCATTCACAAACTGTGAATGAATGATTTCATTCATGGTTTTGTGAATGACTATTACAGTATGCACTGCATGCCCATTGGTCCAAAGTGTGGACCAAAAGGCTTACAGCTGCTACTGTAAGCTGTCATTTGGCGGGCAGCCAGGCGGTATGTGAGTGGGTTTGTGCTGCCTGCTGATGATTGGAGGGGAAGCTGGGTGAGCAGGGGGTCCTGTGTGGGTGGGGGTGCCACTGGACCACCAGGGATGTTTTTACGTAGGGTTTACCGGTGATCACAACTATGGTGTGGGAGGGGGGTACCACTAGACTACTAGGGATATACTGTATATACATGTTCAACAATTGTGGCTACAGGTGGGGGTACCACTAGACTATGTGCCACAGCAAGCCAGGAACACATGGTTCTATAAGTGGCGCTACAACTGTATGATTCCCTTACCTCTCCAACCCCTTTGGGCACACACACACACACACTGAGGAATTAATTTTTTTGTTCTTCTTATAAACCTTGGTGGTCTATTGCTCCCACACTCACTCCCAAAATTCCAGCAGATCCATTCCATCCATTGGACCCCCCCCCCAATATCCCTATCCAATTACAGTCACCGAGGTCACTAACTTGTGAGAACTAATGATGATAACACCTCACTGAGGTGTTATCATTTGTTCTCACAAGTTACAATAACTTTTCTGACATCTCCTCTGGACTCTGGTACTACCAGACTGGTAGTTGCACCCCTTCCCTGCCAGGACAGTCAGGCAATTCCTGAATTTCCTTACCTGGCTTCAATTCACCTCCAGACTCTGAGGACTTCAGGCAGGAATAGACTGCAGCAGGCCAGGCGGGTGGCTAACTCTGGATGCTCTCTCATTCTCTCCTCACTCCTGTCAGCAGCGACAGGCCTGGGCGCTGGCTCCTACTCGCGATTGCGACTCCCCCACCCCCCCGACTACACACCCCGCGCGGCCGTGCCAACAGTGACTGATGGGGGAAAACAAGTTCAAGAGGTGCCTGCCCTCAGCTCCACACAAAAAACTTGTAGGCGGCAATAAGTGGCACTGGCAGCACAGTCCAGACTCCAGCAGATCTGACTCCCATTTTGCTCCGACTCTCCTTGCTTGACTTTATTCGATGACACGCTTCTTCTCTCTCTCTCTCTGAGGAAAGCAGCATGTGAGTTGGTGCGCCAAGCCACCAAATACATGCTGTGCGGCTTGACTGACTGCTGTCTGCTCAGCTGAGAGGTGGAGTCGAGGAGGAGGATCGTGATTTGTGCAGTCGTGCACAAAGAAAGAGCTGACCTCCCCCCCCGTAGGCTACCTCTATACCCGGTGCACCTTGCTTGTTTGTTTGGTAATGGCTATTGGCTAGCATTCTGACTGCACAACAGCAATGGACAGTCGGGCACTGAAGCACATAGAAACATAGAATTTGACGGCAGATAAGGACCGCTTGGGCCACCCAGTCTGCCCATTTCCCTACCTACTGGATAAGCTGCAGATCCTAGTTAACCAGCAGCCTACTTCTTCCTACCCCCAACCCCTAGAATTGCCTTATGACTGTCCCATGCATGCTTGAATTCCACCACTGAGTTTGACTCACAACCTCCTCGGAAGGCCGCTCCATGCATCCACAATCCTCTGTGAAAAAACTCCTTAAATTACCTCTGAGCCCCCCATCTTTAAATTGTGCCCTCTTGTTCTTGCACACCTCTTTTTTTGAAAGATGCTACCCTCTTGGACTTTGTTGATTCCCTTGAGGTACTTGAACATTTCTATCATGTCCCCCCTCTCCCTCCTTTCCTTGAGGCTATACATATTAAGCTCCTTTCGTCTCTCTTCATATGTCTTCCAGTGCAGACCCTGCACCATTTTAGTTGCCCTCTAAGGACAGCTTCCATCCTGTCTATGTCTTTGCAGAGATTGGTTCTCCAGAACTGCACACAGTACTCCAGATGTGGTCTCACCAGCTGTCTGTACAGAGGGATAATAACTCCCTGTTTTCTACTGGTGATGCCTCTCCCTATGCATCCCAGTATCCCCCCAGCCCTCCTTGCTGCCCCCTCACATTGCTTGCCCACCTTAGGGTCATCTGATATGACTACCCCCAGGTCCCTTTCCATTTTTGTTGTTGTTAGTATCTCACCCCCCATTGTGTACTCTTCCCCTTGGTTTTTGTTTCCCAGGTGCATTACCTTGCACTTCTTAGCATTTAATCTAAGCTGCCATACATTTGACCATTCCTCTAACCTTGCCAAGTCCCTTCTCATCCTTTCCACCCCACCCTGTGCATCAACTCTGTTGCAGATCTTTGTGTCATCTGCAAAGAGACATACTTTTCCTTCCAGTCCGTCTGCAATGTCGCTTATAAAGACATTGAAGAGGACCGGTCCTAATACTGAACCCTGCGGTACCCCACTAGTAACCTTCCTTTCTTCTGAGTGGACTCCATTTACTATTACTCTCTGTGTCCTATTCTCCAGCCAATTCTTTACCCAGGCTGTCATCTTGGGACCCACTCCCAGGCTGGCTAACTTGTATATTAATCTTTTGTGTGGGACTGTGTCAAATGCCTTGCTAAAGTCTAGGTAGGCCATGTCCACAGTCCCTCCCTGATCTACTACTTTGGTCATGCAGTCAAAGAAATCTATCAGATTCGTCTGGCATGACCTTCCCACTGTGAATCCATGCTGCCTAGGGTCCTGTGCCCCTCTGGCCTCTAGATACTCAACAATTCTTTCCTTCAGAAGTGATTCCATCATTTTCCCTATCATTGAGGTTAAACTAACAGGTCTGTAGTTTCCTGTGTAACCCCTAGATGGCGCTATCCCAGGGGCTACTACCCCTGCCTGATTTGCCACTAACAGGTTGAGGGGCCTGGATCCAATGGCGGGTGCCTCCACCCAGAGGTCAGGGTTTACAACAGTTAAACTAACTTGGTCACAGCCCTCTGGGACACTGCAACCCCCCTTTCTTCCCACTAGTGGCCCACACAATACATCAGAATTACCGTTACAGTATACACTTACTCCCAGGACTGGTTCCAGCACTGGGACCTCCTGAGAAATAAGATACAGTGCAACAATCACAGTACAGTATTTTAACATAGACAAATACCTCAGGCAGTATAACTTTGCTGAAACAAGCAGCTCTGATTTATTTAGGGATATAACAAGGACAGGGGAAATCAGGTTAATTAGCTTATCACTCTACTCATCTACCTTATGGCTCTGTGCACAGGCCTATCCCTATCAGTTACTATCCCTGGGTACCCAAGCCCTAGTGGCTAGTCCAAACCGTGGCAGCTGGTAGGGGCCCTTTCACAGAGAAAAGGAGAATTAAACAGTCAGCAGTACAGTAATTCCATTTGGATTTAATGTGGCAATCAACAGGAGCGACCCTGAATTAGTACTCACGACCTCCAAATAAGATAGGGTCCTTCAATGTCAGCAGGGCTACTCTTGAGCTCCAAGAGACCTCACACATTTATATGGTAAACAGTCACAGGCAAAGTCACTTAATGGCAGCAGGATTCACTTGAGGTACAAAACCTCTTCACACATTTATATGGTAAAGAAAGCACTATACCAGGCAGGCTGCATCTGTATCCCGATCGCAATTACTGCACAATACCCGGGAGAACACACAGCAGATTCAGTTCCTGACAGACCGAGTGCAATTTTCAGCAATTCCTCCAGTCTTCTACAGGGTGAGCCTGGTTTCTACTCTTCAGATATCCTTTGATTCTCTTCACAGGATGGATTCAGTCCTAACAAGCTGCAGACCGGAACTCTGGACCTTACACATGTTTTTTGACTAAAACTGTGCACTGAAGGAGCACAGGGTTCCTTTCCCCTTCACTGCCAAAGCTCAACTGAAACTCCCAACAGACAAAACCGGGCACTTCCTTTGAGTTCCTCCCAGTTCTTGACTGGATTGGCTGTCACTCACAATAGACTGCTGTTGGTCCAAAAGGCGCTAAGTCTAAACTACATCTCCCAGAGTCACTGCCCATACAATCCTCTTGTGGCTGGCTCAGATTATGAGTCCGAGTTCTGATTCGTCAAGGCACCATTTTAGAGCTAGCTTACCCCACACTGATTGGTCCAGTTCAGCAGTTCAAAACCAGAATGGGGAACTAGGCAGACACAGTTCTGACTGCAAAGAAAGCAGGTTAGACAAACTGTAATTTCATTATTACTGTAAATGATTTCTGGCAAACAGTTACATCTTTCAGATAGGTTCCTTTGCACTCCTAGTGACTGCAAAATGGAGTGAATTGGCAGCAGCTCGAGTGGTACTCAAACAGAGAAGCACACAGTCCCCCATACAACTAATTATGTCTGCAAGCAGACAGCTCTTAAAGAGACAGTACCAGAGGCTGTAAAAACACTCACTGATAAATGGCTTAAACGCCAAACACCATTCAGGCTTGGAGCATTCAAGCAAGCTCCTGGAAGTCTTTTGGGAACCCCCATTTGCAGGGGGGTTACACCTGCTTCTGCCTTGCTCCCACTTTAGTGAAGGGGAATCACATCTGCCCTCCTCCAGTCCTCAGGTACCACCCCATCCTCCCATGATTTGTTAAAAAGGGTAGTCAGTGGTGTCACTAGTTCTACCCTTAGATTTTTTAGAATTCTGGGATGAATCCCATCAGGCCCCATTGCTTTGTCCACCTTCAGTTTTAAGAGTTCTTTCAGAACCCTTTCTTCTGTAAATGGGCTGGTATCAACTTCTGTATCCAGAGTGTTTCTACTGTTTGTTTTATGCATTCCCCCCTCTTCATTTGTAAATACTGAGCAAAAATATTTGTTTAGTATCTCTGCCTTTTCACAGTCTCCTCTGCCCACCCTCCCTCCCTTTATTAAGCCTCACTATCCCTCCTTGGTCTTCCTTCGCTCCCTGATGTACCTATAAAAGGTTTTATCCCCCTTCTTAACTGAGTTGGCTATCTTTTCCTCGGTTTGGGCCTTTGCTGTTCTGACTGCCTTTCCAGCCTCCTTTTGCTTTAACTGATACAGTTCTCTGTCCTGCTCCTTCTGTGATTCCTTGAACTTCCTGAATGCTTTCTTTTTCTCTTGAACCTTCACTGCCACTTCCTTTGAGAACCATAGTGGTTTCTTACATCGTTTTGTTTTGTTTATTTGCTTCACACAAAGGCTCGTTACCTCTGTGATGGCAGTTTTTATTATTCCCCATTGTTCTTCCACCCCTCCTTCCTGCCCATTTGCTAGTGCATTCCTTAGGCACTCACCCATTTTGGCAAAGTCAGCCCTCCTAAAGTCCAGTACTTTTGTCTTTGTATGGCTTGACTCTATTGCTGTGTTTATTGTGAACCATACTGTTCAGATGGTTGCTAGTTCCAGATGGCTACCCACTTCTACATCTGTGATCCTCTCTCCATCTCCATTTGAGAGAAGCAAGTCAATATTGCTCCCTGTCGAGTGGGCTCCAATACTAGTTGTCTAAGGCATACCCCTGTAGGGCATCTAGAATAACTGCACTTTTGAAGTGGCAGCTGCAACTGCACTCCAGTTAACATCTGGCATATTCAGATCACCCATCAGCAATATCTCCTTTTTCTGCCATTCTAAGCATACTTTCTATCATTTCCTTGTCCATTTCTCCCTGAGAAGGGGGTTTGTATACAACCCCTGTGCGGATTGTGGTGCCATTGCCTGTCTCCAAATTTACCCACAGTGCTTCTTCTCCTCCCTGTTTACCCTTTTGTTCTGTTGCTTTTATTCCTTCCCCTTATGTAAAGAGCTACTCCTCCTTCTCTTTTACCCTCCCTGTCCCTCCTGTAGATAGTGTATCCTGGTATGTTTACGTCCCAGTCATGGTTTTGTGTGTACCATGTTTCTGTGACTGCCACGATATCCAGATGTTCCTCCTCCATCAAGGCCACTAATTCAGGAAGCTTGTTACCCAGACTAGGGGCATTGGTACTCATTGCTCTCCATTTTTTGATGGCTTTACCTTCTGTTGCAGCATCCCCCACTGACCATTCTACCTCGGTCTTTTTCTCATTTAGTACCCTGTTTTGTAAGGAGAGGCTGGGATTTTCCTGCTGTTTGTCAGTGCCTCCCCTTTGACTAGTTTAAAAGCTTTCCAATGAAGCATTTAAACCGATTGCTCAAAAGACTTGTTCCCTTCCTGGACAGATGCAGACCATCCTGCCAGTATAGGCTGGTGTTCCTCCAGGTGGAACCCCAGTCCCCAATGAAGCTAAACCCCTTTGCTCCGCACCATTTTTTCAACCATTCATTAAACTGCATGGTGCAAAGTACCCTCGCCTCACTCATGCCTTTGACAGGCAGCACCTCTGAGAAGGATACTGTGTGTGTTACTTGTCTTAGGCCCCTCCCCAACTCTACAATGTCCTCCTGCACTGCTCTAATCTCATGATGAGCCAAGTCATTTGCCCCTAGGTGGACAATCATGTCCAGCTCAGACTCCCTTGCAGCTGTTCTCGTGATCCTGAGGATGCGCTTCCTGTCCCTCCAAGCCATGGCACCAGGCAGGCACCTTACTTCAGTTTTCCCAGCTCCCCCCAGTTCTATACCTCTAATAATTGAGTCCCCCACCAGGAGCTGCTTCCTTTCCCTGTGGTGTCCTCTGCCTCAAATTTAAAGTGGTGTCCTGTGCCTCAAATTTAAAGCACAAATTTAAGGGGACAGCGTGCTCTGTGCAATGAATTTTTAATACATTTTTGAGGTCATTTCGGGGGCTGTTTGAACACCCTAAACACCCCACCTGCCTATGCCCCTGCCTGTGCTCCACTGCCATGATCTCCTTTGTGCGTCACTTCAGGTCTCTGAAGAGCTTTTGCATTGCTTCCACAGTCCTGTTCTGGCCACCAACTGCATTGACTTCCTGCATAATCTTGTTCCAGGCCCACCATAACAGACAATCCATGCTTCTGGACTGGGACATGACCTTCTCCCTGGCCTTGTAGGCCTGTGGCCAGTGCATACCACTCCCCCGCACTTTAGCCAGGGGTCCAAAGCCTGTCAGTATCCTCCTTGGTATCTGCTGGACAAGGAGATGCAAGGCAATTGACTGGGGAGTACAGGCAGTGGAACACAGCTGAACAGGACAGTGGGGTACCCCCCCAACCCGACCATGTAGGCATCCTGGCAATGCCATCCCTCCCACAGCCCTAGGCCTATAGCCACTGGGCTGTCCATGCACACACCTAGCCATTGTGACAGATATAGACAGGCAGAGGTGGACAGGGGCATTGGCCCACATACCCCTGGGCCACCGATACGGATGCATGTCTGTGTGGAGGCGACCCCACCAGCATTGTATACCATAGATGGGGAGAAAGCTCCCTCCCAAACATGGCGGTACCTCCACCACAGGATGTGGGCACCATCGGACAGCACTTCCAAATGTTCACAATTCTGCTGCACAAAGCGTAAACACAGGGGTTACATTTGGCAGGAGTGTCAGTGGCTCAGTAGGTAGCACTCTCGCCTCTGAGGCTGGGAGATCAGAGGGCTGTGGGTTCAGGTCCCACATCTGGCACTTGTGTTAATATTCCAATACTGACACTGTAGTGCAGCATGAGAGGGGTGCTGCACTTCTGAGGTGCCGCCTTTCAGATGAGACATTAAACCGAGGTCCCATCTGCCTAGACTGGTGGTAGTTCAGGTGGATGTTAAAGATCCCATGGCACTTGTCGAAAAAAGTAGGGGAATTTCCCTGGTGTCCTGGCCAAATTTCTCCCATTCACTAAAAATACCACCAACAGCTTAATCTGGTTCAAGGTCAGTTGCTGACCATTTGTATCCCCCCTTCCCCATGGTTACCCCTGAAAAAGGGACTTCTAGGCCCAGTGGGCTTACCGGGTCAACAAAATTCAGCAAAGAAACCTCCATTCAAGCAATTCCCCAGTACCCACCACTGTCATTATCCAGCCCCACATAACATTATTGTCAATGGCCACCACCCCCACAGTGCAGAGACCACTTAGAAAATAGGACATGCTGGCTCCACCACAACAGCAGTTCCTGTGTAGCAGGTTCCCAGCTGTGCAGGTTGTTCTGTATTGTACAGGGCAAGGGAAACGTGTACAAGGACAACGTGCCTTTGGTGGCACAGTAGCTACATGGGTACACTGCCTACAATGTCAACCATAGGTCAACATGGATGATTTTGGAACACTGTGAATCCCATAATAATAGTAATAGTCTTTATTTTTAATGCGCCTTTCAGAAAATCAAGGCACAGAACAGTCTTTAAAATTCATCCAAATAACACATCATAAAAATCATTAGAATGGAGGGTCACATGATGCAGTTTGCCAACTAGCAGCTCTCCAGTTTGGCTCCAGCCTCCCGACTCAATCAAAGTAGATATTTCACTGTTAACAGCCTTTAAAACCTGCCAAACCATCTTTAATAATTTCGGAGAAGGAGGCAAAATAAAGAAGAAGGGTTGAAAGTACGTATGGAGGTAACTAGAAGAAGAAGTACGGCCAAACATATACCTGCCTGATAGCGCTGAAAAGGCCCCAAAAATCCAGGGTCTCAAGTAGCGCCGAAGGACCTGCTTCCAAAACTATGGAGGAGGAACAGCAACAACCCCTTACCTTACAGCGGTTCTTACAGGAGTTCGCCCCGTTCAAGGACAGTATCAATGAGACGAAGTCCGAAATTAAGAGCATAACGCAAGCACTGGAAGACTTACAGTGGCAGACAATAGATAATGAAGCCCGAATATGTTCAACTGAGAACAGAATCGAGAAAGCGGAGCCTGAAATTATAGCCATCCGCCAAAAGTTAACACAAATGGAGGCCAAGATTGAAGACCTGGAGGGCCGCAGTTGAAGAAATAACGCAGTCCTCATAGGTCTCCCGGAAAATGAAGAAAGAACCAATGTAATATTGTTTGCACAAAAATTGGTGGAAAAGCTAGTGGGCCCCTCACCTTTTGGGCAGCAGTACATTATAGAGCGGGCACATAGATCTCCTCGCCCGAAGCCACCAGCGGAAGCACCCCCTCGCCCCTTAATTTTTAAGTTTTTGAATTATCTGGAGCAACAGCATTTCTTTGCCAAAATCAGAGAGCTGCACGAAGTGTGGTGGGAAGGCAGTAAAATTAGGTTCGCACAAGATCTACCCGCATCTGTTCGGCAGAAAAGGGCTTCATTTCAGTCGCTAGTAACTAAATTAATAGCGGCCAGTGTGAAATTCCTCATGAGATACCCGCGAAATTAGAGGTAATGGTAGCCGGCACATGGGTGTCCTATGAAGAGCCAGATGCTACCATCAAAGGACAAAAGGTTGCCTTCCCCAACCTATTCAAAGAGGTTTGAGAAGCTGGAGTAATAGGGCACTGTCAATCACAAATGAAACAAAAGAAAAAAGAAGTAGAGAAAGTGTTATCAATGCTGTCCCTAATACAAAGTTACAGTTAATCCCACCATATATCAGTTGCAGAAAGCACAAATGATACCCAGTATATAGACTTGACAGCGCAAGTGACCAGCAGTGAAAATTTCGGTTCCTCCAGGAAAGTAGATTCAGTGGGGCAGCTCCTCAAGTGGTATCTTAACCTGGGAAATGGGTTACAGGCAAAACGCGAATGTTGGAAAGATCTGTGGCTGATCTGGAACTGTATCCTATTCAAGAATGTGGAAAAATTCCCTGTCCTTAGGTTTTTCTCTTTTTTTTTTATCCCCTGGAGCAGTCCATGTACAAAGCGAATTTCTCAGGAGAGTAGCCTTGATTCCTGATACGACTTTGGCACAAATGCCACTAGATGGCTCCCGAAACCTTTACATTGTCAGATAAGCCAAGACTGACAGAATTGAAGCTGCCACATTGATGTTAGTGGCATGAAGAACGTGGCTGTTTAAATGAGAAGAAGACATGTGGACGACTTTCGTTCTAATTGACTTCGATCCAGGCACTGTCAATGGCAATTAGCCATAACCCCAGGACACTGTTTAAAAGACTGGTTTTTTTTTTCTCCTTCTCCTAAGGAACAGCATTATGAAGTATATTACTTAGGACACACAAGTAGTGAGCCCCTAAATTTGTAATTTTGTTGTTTATTTAATGCACTAGATGCATAGCTACAAAGGGACAAGATATAAGGGGCAATGATCCTAAAATAGAGACAAAGGAACTAATAGTAAGGAGAAGGATGTTTGCTTTGAGTTCAAAAGGAATATAAGGGGAAGACTCCTTAAGCTGTGTGTATTGCAGAATAGTACATTTATGGGGGATTATTAGATATTCCCTGTATTTACCTACAGTATATATTTAGTACAGAGCAATTAAACCTGGGACACGAACAGTCAGATAGGGTCATGCTCAATCTTATATAGAATGATAAGAACTAGGAAGGGTTGAGCAGGAATCAGGCTGCCTATCAATGCTTTATAGGATTTCTATATAAAGGTAGTAATACAGAAAATGTTGTTAGGTGTTAAAATAGTAATTTAGGACAGAGAGAATTAAAAGAGGACTGAATAGTTAAAGAAGGTCGAATGAAAGGAACTCGGTTTAGAGTCCCAGAAATCACCTTGGATAAAATGTGTTACGAATGGTGGAAAACATGGAGAGGATATTGATTGGGTCGGGGTGCTGGGGAAGGCGAGCTTTAATGAGGTACACTGCGGATCATAGTTCATAGTTATGAGGGTGGGAGGGAGGGTAGGGAAAATAGTCCAACGCAAGTACCAGATTATGCCTATTTAGAGAGGCTGGGTTTTAGGGAGTGGGGGTGAGAGGGAGATCTGGGAGAGGGTCTGGTTTGCTCAGGTTTACCTTCTAATGTTTGGACAGGATTAAAGCTTGCAGAATGAGGGCCCAAAGATGTGAGCAGATATGTATATATAGTCTATGATCAATAACTTAATTTTTTCCACATGGAACGTTAAAGGAATTAGGCGAAAGGTAAAACAATACCAAGTTCAAAAGCACTTGCAGTTGTTAAGGTTGGACATTACCTTCATTCAAAAATCCCACTTGGTTGCAGAAGAATCTCAAATGAGAAGGCAACAAATAGGGCAAGTGTTTGCATCTGAGGGCACTACACAAAGTTGTGGGGTGATGATCTGGATAAAACGCAAAGTTACATTCATACTAATTAACATTATCAGAGATGCCCGTGGGAGATACATATTAGTTCAAGGGAAAATATACACTACCGATGTACTGCTGGGAAGTATATATGGGCCAAATTCTGATTCCTCTAGTTTCTACATGGAGTTAATCAACATTTTGGCAGTCCCTATGATTCTGGGTGGAGATTTATATTTATTATTCGACCCTAATATGGACCGTACAAGTAATAGATTCAAAGGGCTCTCTCCATCCCAAAGGGCATTAAGAGACATGTGGGACAAAATAGGGTTGTGTGATGTGTGGCGCACACTGCACCCACTAGAAAGGTGCCATACATTCACTTTGTCAGTCCATAAAACGTCCTCTAGAATTGACTACATTATGATTTCCCAGCAATTACTCATGGGAGTAGTTGGATCGACTACACAGCCTGGACCCCCATCAGACCATTCCCTTGTTACATGTCAGGTCTGCTTAGCCAAAGTTTCGAAAGTAGAAGGGTGTTGGAAAATCAATAACCAAATTTTAAAGGACCCAAAGATGGTACAACTTGTTAGCAACCACATTTCACAATTTATGTCTGTGAACCTCAATACCACTGGAAAGCCTGATATGGAATTGGGCACCTCAAAGGCCTATCTGAGAGAAGTCCTAATCGGAATTGCATCAAAGAGGAAAAGAATAAGAGAGCAGAAATTAGCACAGCTCCTTAATCAGATAAGAATGATAGAAAGGAGTATGTCCCCTTATACCTCGGAGCAAACTCAGCTGGAACTTATAAAATTAAGGAATTCCTATTCAGACCTTCTGAGGGAGAGGGCAGAATTCCAAATTTTGAAATCGAAATCTACTTATATTGATCAGTGGGAAAAGGCAGGTCACCTTCTAGCTACCCGAATCAAGCAGCAGGAGTCTGCTAGATTCATTGCTTCTATCTGGTCCTCCGATGGAACGCTGATAAATACCCAAAAAGATATTACTACAGAGTTCCAGAAATTTTTTCGTGCATTGTACAGCCCAAGGACTGACCTCCCCCCACTCAATGTAATGGATTCCTACCTAACCGAGTCTCATCTGCCTTCTCTCTCAGAAATACAATGAGTGGCACTGTATAATCCTATAGCAGAAGAGGAGATTCTAACAGCAATAGATAACCTTCCCCTAGATAAGTCCCCTGGGCCAGATGGTTTTTCATCTAATTTTTATAAAAAATTTGCAAAACAACTAGCCTCTCTACTCCTCTCATTGTTTCAACAGATACTTGCAGGCAATAGTACAGATGATATGCTATTTGAGGCACTGATAATTCTGCTGCCAAAGCCTGGAAAAGATCAGGCACACATGGTCAACTACAGGCCCATATCTTTACTTAATCAGGATGTTAAAATCCTGAGTAAGTTGTTGGCAGACCGCCTCAACGGGGTACTCCCTGATTTAATAGGAGCAGAACAGGTAGGCTTCATGAAGGGGAGATTGGCTAGTGACCATATACATACCCTGGCTCATGTCTTCTCAGTGTCCAGGGATGCTGAATACTCAGCGGCTTTGGTGTCCCTGGACACAGAGAAGGCATTTGATAGAGTAGATTGGACTTTCCTTCTTAGAGTACTGCATGCATTTGGTTTTCCTTCTGAATTCCAGAATTGAATACAAATGCTTTACAAGGCCCCCACAGCCAGAGTCATGTGCAATGGATGTATCTCGGGACTATTTCCTTTGGGTTCGGGCACTAGGCAGGGTTGTCCCCTATCCCTGCTACTCTTTAACCTGTATTTAGAACCATTCATCCGAAGGTTGAGTGCTAGCCCTGAAGTCCAGAGGATCGCTTTGCAAGGTATCGAAGTCAAAGTTTCGGCCTACGCCGATGATCTTTTACTTCAAATCTCCAATCCCAGGAAATCTATTCTGCATGTATTAGAAATTGTTAAAGAATACAGCCGGTTCTCCAATTATAAACTGAATGTAGATAAGACAGTGATCTTCCCCCTAAATCAGAGAGTGCTGAAGCACAAAGCTAATACATTAGGCCTATCCTGGGAAAAGAAATCAGTGAAATATTTAGGTATTGTACTCACAAGAAATGTCACACTATTGCAGAAGAAAAATCTAGCTATATTACTGCAAGTCATCACTCAAGATTTAAAGAGGTGGTCCCATCTCCCATTAACTACCTGGGGTAGAATCAGCCTCATTAAAATGAATGTCTTCCCTCGGTTGTATTATCCATTAAGCCTTTTGAATATATGGTTACCTCAGTCATGGTTTAAGAAGGTTCATAGCATTATCGATAATTTTATTTGGGCAGAAAGGTGCCCCCGCTTGGCATTTCATAAACTAGCGGCCCCAAAACTTAGAGGTGGCCTTCGAGTGCCACATATAGGCCTTTACTATTGGGCCAGTGACATAAATAAATACTTGAGATGGATTAAAGTAAAGGATCCAGAAGAACCCGATGAATATAAACCCCTTTGAGTAAAAATAGAACTAGCCCTAATCCATTATTACAAACTTTCCCCAGAGGCGTTGCTTTTCATGAGACCCAAAAGCCTTCCAAAACAGCTTAGCTCGACACCCATTGCAACATCTGTAAGAGTGCACTCCCAGCTGTGTAGCTTCATGAAGTACAACCATTGTGTGGCTTTGGAACAGCCGTTGATAGGTAACCCCAATATTAAAGTAGAAGGAAAGATTCTTGCTCCAAAATGGCTTCCGCAGGCCAAGGAGGTCAAACTTTCATGTTTTTGGAATGAAGCCAAAGGGGAATGGCTCTCATCATCAGAAATATTAGACAAGTTGGGAATCCCGGTCTTTAACATTTTCAAAGTTTACCAATTGTGTCACACCCTTATTAGGATTATTGGGGCGAAGTTTCAGCCACCCAAGAGTCCTAATTTTGGGGTTAACCTAGTACAGGTAATAGGTCTCCCACATGCTGTATCGAAGGTTTACAATGCCTTATATGATTGGATCTACCCCAGACCCTTTGGACCATCAGATTATTGGGCGAAACTCCTTCCTGAGATACTCATTAATTGGGAGGCACTTTGACAAGGGTGTCATAAATTCATAGTACAGCACAAACTCTGGCTAATGCAGTTCCAAATTTTACACAATCTATACTACACTCCCCAAAAAATGGCTAAATTTGGTTTTGTCTCCTCGGCTAGTTGCACAAGGTGAACGCATGGGGAAGGTAACTTATTGCATATCTTTTGGTTGTGTCCCAAAGTAACCTCCCAGTGGATGCAAATTCAGCAAAAAATGGACCCCCTGTTGGGGCTTACTGATTTATTCACAGAGAGAATCTGTCTTTTAGGAGATTATTCGGATATCCCAATAACAGTCCGCAAATATCACATGGCATTAATATCTATGTCGGTGAAGAAATTGGTATTAAGGCATTGGAAGGACAACGAGGATATATCATATGCTGAATGGCTGAAGGAGCTATTGTCTAATCTTAGTGTGAAAAATGATAGCTAGCCTGTCAAACAGAATGGATAAGTTTAACAAAATCTGGGCCCCATTACTAACCCTCTATTCTCTTCAGACAAGTTAAGGTAATGAATCTAAGAGAGCAAGGACAAGAATGAGTCACCACGCAGGAGATGCAAACCAGGTGGGGAGGGGTAGAGGGAGGGAGGTGTGTTTTTTTGTATGGGGTATGTTTTCTTTTCACTAGATAGAGGGGATTGAGAAGGGGGGTTGGGGGATAGAAAATAAATTGTTTTAAATTTATGATTTGGCTGAGAACATGTATCAATATTTTTGTGTATTGTGACAAAGATGTGTCAATTGTTAAAATTCAATAAACTTTGAATTACGAAAGAAAAAAAAATCAATAGAATAAATAATAGCCTAATAATAAATAATAAAATCAGATCGGTTCAATATCCTCCCCAAATGCTTTTCTCCACAGAAAGGATTTCAAAGCACTGGGGACACAGTGGTATTGCTCTTGGATTGCTCTGACATGTTCCCTGTGGCTGCATAGCATGGGCACCATGTTACACTGCTACATACAGCATGGCCTTTTGTGACATGCCCGCTCTGTTATCCCAGAGAACCATTACACGGCTATGGGGGCAGGCACCCTGTACATGACTTCAGGTCTATGTACAGAACATGTTGACCTGTAGAACTGGTAGTCCTGCCTAGGACATACCGGACCCCCAGATCTACAGGGATTCTTGTATGTTACTGGGCGGTGGCGCTATCTGCAGGGAATTCCTTCTCATAGACTTGCACTGGTCAAACAGGACAATAGAGTAAGTTGGCTTGCACAGGAACTAATGTGCTCTATAGGACAACACATAAACATCACCCTGGAGGTATGGGGAAACTGCCAAGACAATCTAGGAGCATTGTGCATGCCACATGTGGGGGTCATGCTGAGGCCAGCACAATTGGGCTGGCAGTATAGCCTAGAGGTTAGAGTAATGAGCTGTGAATGAGCGTGGCACATCTAGCAGGCCTGGGTTTGATTCCCACAACCTCCTTTTGTACACTGTGTGACTCTGAGCAAGTCACTTAACTTCTCTAGTGCTTCCAGATTGCACCTGAGAACAGGCACTTGTGCCCAGTGGGCCTTACTCAGTTACCAAAGACTATAATAAAAAAAAAAAAAAACATGCACACATTCCTCTGCACACACATCCCTTTCCAGGCCATTCGGCAAGACACTTACCTCCATTCACCTGAAGTTCTGCTGTGATGTCTAGGTGGAGCAGTGTACTTCCTTATATAGGCCAGGCACAGTCATGTATGCAGATCTGCCTGTAATGACATGCTAATATGGGTGTGTGCCTACAGCCTGCCTAATAATCACATTTGCATACCCTGGCTGAATATTGTAGGTTTTCCCAGGTGTGCTAACTGGAGCTGAGCTTGCATGAGGGTTTTGTACCAAGTCTATGTTTGTGCATCCTACAGCCATTGTGCAGGCCACACCACTGTGCAAGCACATGCGCCACACGTGCATGCGCATCATGTGCATGTGCTGCCCCATGATTGCCGTGTGTCTCTGGACCTGGTCCCACCCCCAGACTGCATCTTGCACATGCAGCACTGCCTAAGTACTGCATCACAGCACTGTGCAATCACCACAGTGTGTTGTGTAATTACAACATAGGCCCACTACAGGAAGCAGCGTGGCTTCAGCCTGTGGATCACAGAGGAGGCAACAGCCATGTCTGGTAGCTGATACAGAGCACTGGTAAATAAAGCATGACCACTGGCAGTCAGCAGTCAGGCTTGACAACTGGCCAGACTAGTGCTAGTCAGAAAGGACCAACTGCTGGAGGAGGCAGCAGGGTTGGACAGATCTCGTTGTTAGGTCTTGGCCTCGGTGGAGTGGGCCTGACATGCAGGACCAAGGTTACATGCACCAGGGAACATTGCAGGCATAGGTTCAGTGATCTGCAAAGCAGGGAGATGAGCCACCTGTGTGAACTGCAGCAGGTCATGGTCACCTGAGGCACTGTACTCAGGTCAGGTGAGTACAGCTGGTTGTATGGTGGATGTTTGCAGTGGCTTGTGTGCAGGCCTGTGACATGGTTGTATGTGTTACAGTTCTGTCCACCACCTCTGTGCCCTTGGTGTTACCCTGTGTGCAATGGGATATACCCCACTGCATGGTATGCTGGACATATGCAGCTGGCTGGGCACTCAGCCTTCAGGACATCCTTGTGCCCTATACATGACTGACCCCTCAATGGATGCCGAGGGGTGTGCCAGCCATGTCCGCATGGTGTGGGCCCACACAGGGCCATGGCAGAAGTGTCACAGTCATGACAGAACTATGTATATTATTTATTTATTTATTGAAATGTTTCACCAGCAGGGCATGCTGAACAACAAGTTGCTCATCTCACGGTGTGACTTGAGGGGTGGAGGTTACATGGGGATAAACACAGAGACGATACAGAATCGCAATTTACACAATTGGAATGCGATACAATTAATACTCAAGTAGAGCAGATAGCATACAAATGACACAGTTTGGTCTAAGGCGTGCTAGTGTGCAAAAACATAAACAGTACAAAAAGCATCAGTACAACCAGAAGTGTAAATTAAATTCAGGTGCAATTTTTGGTTTGGGGCAGCGAGTTAGCAGAGGAGTGCAGCGGAGAGGGGGAGGTGTGAAGGTGCTGAAGGGGAAGAAAGGGTGGGGAGAGAGAGGAGGGAAGCAGACCAAGAAACATACCCTTCAGGATGTGGAGAACCCTGCCGGGGGCAGAAACAAGGCAAACAAAAAGAGGTGGGGAAAGGGAGGTGGGAAACCTACCAAGAAATGTACCCCTTCAGGATGCTGAGAACCCTGCCAGGGGACAGAATCAAGGCGAATAAGAAGGGGTGGGGAAAGGGAGGTGGGGAACATATCAAGAAACGTACCCCTTCAGGCTGCTGAGAACCCTGCCAGGGGACAGAATCAAGGCGAGCAAGGAGGGGAAGGGAATGGGAGGAGGGGAAAAATGCAAGAGCGGATGTATAGTGGCATGGCATGGATGGCATGGAAGGTTAGCCCGCTGTGGTGAACCTGACATGTCAATGCTTGCCACCATGTATGACCTGGATAACAGTCACATATGTCAGATGTGTGGCTGTCCAGAGAGCTGTAGCCAGCAGGATGTGGCACTACCCCTGACAATGTCGTACACAGTGTACGTACTACGCCACATGGCCATGGGCCTGCATGCATCGGGTACTGCATGGGGTGCCATGTTACTGCACAGAGGTCCAAACATATACTGCACACTGTGTGGGCACACTCTTGCTGTATCCAGGACCCCTGGTTTTTGCGGCTGTATGCTGTGCCGGTCCTTGTGTGTTACCTGGTTCACCATTCATACTCATGCCTACAATGTCTGTACAGGGTCTGGGGCTGGCATGTCTTTTTGGTGGTACAGGGGCTGGGAGGCCAGCAGGTTGTGGACACTACATGGGGCAGCATACACTATGGGTGTCCCCACCCCACATGGGGGGTGCCATACTGTCTGCACACGTGTCAGAGCACGCATGTGTGTGGTGCCATGAGTACCTTGCAGCCCTGCCCAGCATGTCCACCCATGGAAGGCAAATGTTGAGACTAGGACACGCTACATGTGTATGGGCAGTTATACTGGGTAGTGTGTACTGAACAGAGCACTGAGTACCCCAGCAGAGGCCTGATCACTCTTTCCTTTTCCTCCCCAACACCCAACCCACCCAGGATAGGGACCAGCAGACTCGGGGCCAGCAGTACCAGAGGGAGGCCTGGGAGAGGTTGCCTGGCTGAGACATGGCCTATGGCAGCACTGCAGAAAAACAGCATTAGGTGAATACCCTGCATTGTGTGTGGCACCTGGGGTTGCATGTGTACAAGTACAGGTGCTGGTTTAGAAGATGCTACAGTGGCCATACTGCTGACATGGGTGTTGGGCTTCACCCTTCCTTTGTACTTGCAGCTGTATCTGACACTGGCGGGTTGAGTTGTGACACCGCTGCTCATGCTGTCCAGCACCGTCTGTGTGGCATAACGGGTGCCAGCAGTGTAGGGGATGTCAGCGCCCCTGGGATTGCAACTGGGAGTGGGCGTGGTCTTATCCCACTGGGACATGGAACAGTGGGTAGCCATTCCTGCTGTCAATGGTATGCCAGGCCTTGGGAGGATAAGACACAGGGTTATACTGTCACGGTGTGGGGATATGCACCACCCCTGTCCACCCATGAGAGCCAACTATGTGGGTAATGGTGACTCCAGGCAGGGAGGTGGATATGCACCCCTTGCATCCCTGCCCAACAGTGTGCTAACATGTCCTCCACATGGGTACACTATGCCACCTGTGTCTGGCAACGAGTGTCTCTGTGTGGGTACCGGGTCAATACCATGCATATGAGACAGCGCAGTATTAACTGCGCCGTACATACAGTGCTTGAATTCACAGCGACTGGTTAGAATAATGCTAGGGATATACCGCTACCCCTGTCGCTGCACAGTGATATGGAGCCAGGAGAAGCTGCCATGTGCTGGGTGCCTGGTCAAGCTGCTCCCATGGAGAAGTGGCTGGGGCACCAGTACACGGGGCAATCAGGAAACCTGTGACCATGGTTTGGCCCCCCCCCCCAGGTGTCCTGTGCTGCAACTTTTGCGGGCATTTAAAAAAAAAATCAGACTTCCCCCTCCTGACTTTCTCCTCATCCCTGAAGTTCCCCCCCGGAGTTAGTTAATTAAGTTCTGGAGGATGTGGGGGGGGGGTTGAAGCCCTCAAAAGACATAGACGCCCATTGTTTTCAATGGGTGCGCTGTGGCAAACAGGTCAGCATTTTGTCCTACTCTGTGATCATTGCTGTTTGGCTGCGCCATTTTTAGCTGTGCTGTTTTGATGTATGGCGGTATGACCCCATGCCCTCTGTGTGGGCCACGATGCTGGATGCATCCCTATGGGGGCATCACCTCAGGGATTCTTGTGGTGGATACTCACCATGCACATGGGTTGTTGGGCCAACAATTCCACCTCGTTGTGTCATAATGTGTGCAGTCTAGCGGAGTGCACCTACATACTGTCAGCATGCTGCCCTGTGCCTGTCTACCGTGCCATGCCATGGTCTCCACCGTGCAGATGTGAGCACCATGTGCCACTAGATGGCTGCCACAGGGCATGGTAACAGTGCACACAGATCTTGGTATGCCCCCCTCAGAGGTGGTCAGGCCCGCACCTCCCTGCGACTGGGACTGTGTATACTAGTGGTTACCAGGTGGCAGGCATCTGTCAGTGTGGTGTTCGTACACCACTGTGACCAGCCATATGCCTTGGACGGCTGCTGTGGTAATCCCTCTGCACTTCTGTGATAACCAGTGCCACATGCATTGTGTGGCACGCCTCAGCAGCACACTGCTGGTTCACAGTACTGGCATGGGTTGCCGACTTTGAAGCCATCTTTGGTAGTGTGTGTAGTGAGCCATGTGTGACTGCACTGGGCCACAGCTGCAGCAGTGACTACCTGACACATTGCCAACAAGGATATGGTGACTCCACTGTGTATAGCAGGCTAGCCATATAATTGGATGTGACAGGACCATGCAACCCACAACCTGCACGTACCCCGTAGTGGGGGACATACCCATGGTCTGACAAGGGGTACAGGGGGGCCCACCTGGACAGTGGCTACATGGGCCCACTGGGGTGGGCCTGGAGTGACACAGTCATAGAACTGGGCAGCGTCACTATGCTACCATGGTGCTGTGCTGGCATATTAATGGTACCTACAGTGTTCCATCATCCTCAGTCAGGTTGGGTGTGACAGATACATACAGTGAGTGTCAGGGTGTGTAGGGTGGCCAGGTACCCACCAGAGGGGGGGGGCTCACCTGGACATTTTTGGGTATTCTGGAGCCCAGTCTGACTCAGACCACATTCTATGTTGGGTACATTGGTGACTGCAGCAGCGTTGGCCACATCCAAACTGCAGCTCATCACACACGGGGTGTTTTAGTGACTGCTACACGATGTGTTCTGCACCCTCCCGTGTACACCACTGCTGCAGTCAGATAAACCATGGTTGCTGCCCACAGTGCCACCTGCTGGTCCCAGCCATGTGCAGCTGTGTTGTGTGCACCATCTGCCCACCTGTGCCCCCTCCTGACTGCGACCCAGGGAGGAACCTGGATGCCTGTGTTCTGCACGCCAGGATTGGCCAGGGCATTGGATGCCTGGTCAGTGACTTTGGGGTGTGTGGGTGCCCCTCTCAAGTCAGTACTAACAGAAAACAACCGTACTCAGGAGCTTTGTGAAGAAAGGTGCTGTTGAAGGTAACAAAATGCATTGACAGACCAAGTCCTTCTGGGAAAAAAAAAATCCCTTTATTGGTGAAATTCATTCCATAACACCAATGATATCTTTACAGAAAGTTTCAAAAACAGGAGCCAACACAACTACTGTCTCAGATACCTCAGCGCCTCACTCATGGAGCTTCCTCAGGGGGCTATTCTGGGAAGAAGACCACACATTTATACCTCAGTAGATGTTGCACTATTATGACATCATAACTGCCCAACTTTAAATTTAAATCGAATGCTTATAATACTAAGGGTTTATAATTAGCCTGATTGAGGTGTGGGTGCCCCTCCCTGCCATGAGGAACATGACACTGCTCATCGGACTCTGGCGTGGTGCTACTGATGCATGAGCACAGGCACACCTCTGCCATGCCAGCTGATGGTGTATGTCCATGCCATGGCCAAGCCTACTCTGGTGTTGCATGGTGCGGTCGTTGCATGTGCACCCTTCCAGTGTATGGGTCCACAATGCTGTCCCTGGTGTGCCACGTGTGATTCATTGTGGATGTTGGACACCTGTCATCCCTGTGTGGCATGGTGGCACATGTGCTGGCTGGATATACCTTGGATGCATAAGACAGGCAACACCTGCATGCCCCATCCTCTGTGAACAGCTGGCTGAGTTCATTCTTTTTCTGCCCACAGGTGTCTGGAGGAGTCCAAGCTTTTTGTCATTAGCAAGAGACATTTGAGGGGAGGGCTGACCTACTGTGCCGGCTAGTGGGGCAGCAGCGCCTGATTCTCAGATGTCTGGAAGACACTAAGCACTTTTACACACAGGTTTTTAAAATGGAATCAGCGTTACCTGTGTGGCACCGTTGTACTCTGTTGCATTTTGGTTCCTTTCTACACCCTGCGAGTATTCCGGCAACTCCCGCCTCCATTTGTTTTGGCTCCCCCTGAGTTTGCGGCTCTATAATAGTTGTTTCTGCATTGCTACCAGAATGGCTGTTTTACACAGCCAGATGAAACAGAACACATCGGTGCAAACCACGATAAGTAGAGATTGCGGTTTGGACGAACGTTCACCTAGGGAACGAAACAGATGCACTTTACACACAAGGGATGTAACAGAATACTGTTTCCGTAACAGTCATTCTGTTACAGAAACCTGTGTGTAAAAGCACCTATAGTCGGAAGCTGTCCAGGAGCTGGTGGCATCCTGGCAGCAGCATCAAGCACCACCTCCAGCACCAACACCTCCACCACCACGAGTATGCCTGCAGTTTCCACTCCAGCTGGATTATTTTCACCTTGTGTTTTCTCCCCAACCCGTGTTTACCTTCCCCTTTTACCTGCCCTGTTTTTTATGGCCTGTTGTCTTTTGATTTAAAGTTTATTTATTGAGATCTTGGATTAACACCTTTGAGCAGAAAGCTCTTTCATAGGTTCCACGTCAAGTATGACACAAACAAGAATACAGATATGTTCCACAGATACAGACACAGCAAGAAACAATTGAAAACTGTCTCCAAGCATAAATTCTAACAATAGTTACACATGTAACCCCCCTACAAATGGGGGTTCCCAAAAAGTCTTCCCTTGAGCTTGCCTAAATGCTCACTGCCAGGCTGGTGTCCTGCATTTTAGCAGTCTAAATGTGATTACCAGAGCCTGTATAGCCTCTGTGTACTGTCTCTTTAAGAGCTGCCTGATTGCATCCTAAGTAATCTGAGAGGGAGCTCTGTTGAGAGATGTAACTATTTGCTGAAAATTATTTAGAGTTATAATGATAATGTAGTTTGTCTAACCTACCTTCTTTATAGCAAGGACTGTTTTGTTTATCTCCACTATCTTGGTCCTGGACTGCAAATTGGACCAATCAGTTCTGGTGGGACCTAAAATATAGCCAGACTACAGGAGCTGTCTGAAGTCAAAATCTGTAGGAATTGTAGTTTTGAACTTTTTGCGCCTTTTTTGCAACTGAAGGGGGAGCTCTTGCTTTGACTGACAGCCAAATCAGCCAACCGAATCTTTTGGATCTTGGGGAAGTACCGGGCTGCTTGTAGTTTTCAGTTAGATCTAAGCTGGAAGCTGAACAAGAAACAGCTGAAGTAATTTTGAGCAGCAATCCTGAGTGGATTCACATGGGAGAATTGTGAAAAGTCTGAGTTTTCAGCTTGCATGTCTGCCAGTTGCTCCTGAGAGGGAGAGAAGAGAATTATTTTGGATTAAATCCAAGTTTGTGTGACTAAAGTATGCTACTGAAGTGGGCCAAGCTCAACCTGAATAAGACTGAAGATTTTGCTGAATGCGATCGGCCTGTCAGGAGTTCCAGCTACTCCTAAGCTCCCGGTGTGTGCAGAGAATTTGCGATTGTGACCGGGGAACGCTTTGCCTGGTACAGCAGAATTCCTGTACGTGTAAATGTGCTATGAGCTGCTAGTGGGTTGTGAGTTAGTTCCCCACTGTGTGAACTGTGTTCTGCTTGCTGGAAACTGTATCCAGCCCAAAACGGACTGCATCTGAATTTGTCTTCATGCGGTCTGGGCCTTGCCAGACTGGCCCAGCCAGACTACCCACTGCACAGAGAAGCCATCGACGAGAGACCTGCCTGGGGATCAGCCCCCTGCTCCATGCTTGAACAGGAACAACGCCTCTGTGACTCGTGTGGGCCCTGCTTCTCCTGGCAATCCAGATCAACCACCTGCAGTCTCGATTTTCATCCGGCCTGTGTCCAGTCTTGGGTATTGTCAATAAATACCAGTGTAGCTCCCTGCAACAACAGCTTAATCTGAGTGTGTCATCTGATTGTCTTGTTGTTTCATTTCCTTAATGAGCTGAGCCCTCTGGCTCCAGATTACAAATATTGTGTACTGTGCATGTTGTGTTTTCCATCACAGGGCCCCAACCAGCTGCAACCCTGAGCAACAGTCCTGGCTAGCCCATCTCTCCTCCATCTGGGTACCCAGAGGGGTGACTGTGTGGGGGGACTCAAAGCGCATGCATAACTGCTTGACTGATATAACCTTTAAGCTAATTAACCTGATTTTGCCCCTTCCTTGTTCAAGTCCCCTTAATAAATCAGATCTAACTTTTTCTGCATGTAATCTGACTGTGGTTCCAGTTTGTGCTCAAAGTACTGTACTGTTGCTATTTGCTGTGCATAACCTTGTTTTACAAGGGGTCCCCAGGTTCGAGCCAGAGGAACCAGCCCAGGTGGTAAGTGCAAACAGTGTGGGTATTTGTGTGGTGTACCAGGGGTATTGTGAAAGTGATTATTGTACAGTGTTTAGGCCACTAGAGGGGACAGAGGGGGGTTACAGTGTCCCGGAGGGCTATGCCCAGGTTAGCTTGGCCACTACTACCCCTGACCTCTGGGTGGAGGCACCCATTCAGAACTCAGGCCCCTTAACCTGCTACTAGCCAAGCAGGTGGGGGTAGTAGCTCTTGGGATAGCACCACCTAGGGGTTACACACAATCTAAGCATGTACAGGGTGCAGAGTCAAAACAAAGGCTAACGTTTCACTATATAACAGTAGCATAATATGAGAACGCTTGTTTAAAAAGGAGAACTGTACAACTAACAACATAGGCAGATAATTGGATAGTGCCTGAGTCAGAGAAAGAAGGAAGGTCTCGTACCAGTAGAGAGGGACAGGGGAGGGACGGGGAAAGTGCAGGGAGGGAGAAGGCAAGAAGAGATAGGGGTAGGATGGGGATAGATGGGAGGGAAAGGGAAGAATAGCTATGTAGTCAAAGTGGAATAAAGGGGGAGGAGAGTGCTTTATCTTTTGATACTGAAGCAGCCGCATTATATGTTTGCCACTGGTACCCTCCTTGCCCACCCGCAGCCTCCCCCAGCATGCAGTTATGTACCTGGTGCTCTGGATAGGGCTGTGCCACTCCGTCTCCCCTTTGTGACCCACGCTATTCATAGTGCTCGAGGCAGTGCGGTGCCACTGATGTGCACCGTGCACTCGCCTGTCATTTGCACAGCATGCAATACACTCTATATTCAGAGGGATAGTGCCACTGCTATGCCTCCGAATATAGCAGTCTGCGGGACAGGCACATGCATAAACGGTGGCACAGCGCAAACATTGCGCCTGCATGCACTTTTTGAATATCTGTCCGTAACAGTAAAGTCTCAGACACCATGAAATATTGAATCTTCAGGGCTTCAACAAGCTCTAAAGGCCCCTTCTCCTTGGGCTTGGGGCTTTATGAGCTTATTAGGCCCCTCAATGATAATATTTCCTTGCGTACAACATTTTTTATATCTTCTACAAATACTTACTAGAGTCAAGGGCTGAAGTGGGAAAATACTGACCCTGAGGGATGAACTATTCCCCGACAATTATTATATTGCTTGAAGCAGAAGGCTGAGTGCAATGTAACTACAGTATTGTAGTTCATCCTAATAGAGCAAGATTAGGAGGCAGTATAGCACAGTGGTTTAAGGCTCTGAGCTGCAAACCTTGAGGCCTGGGTTTAAATCCCACAACCCCCACTTGCATATTGTGTGTCCCTGAGCAAGTCACTTAATTTCCTTGTGCTTCCAGGTTGCGCCTGTAAACAAGCTTTCAGCTTAGTGTGTCTCTCCTGGTAAAAAAAAAATAAATAAATTAAAAACCATAGCCTGAAACAACTCCAGTCAATGTCCGTTTTATAAAACCTCATGTCCCACAAAACACCAACTACATATGTAAAAATAATTAACTAGCTAACTGGATTTAAAAGGACTGACTAACCTGTTCTTGTCTGTTTGTTGTCCTTTTCAGGCTTGTTGTTGGATCAAGTTCTTGTTGTTTAACCCCTCCCCCCATATGCAGTCCAACTGCCTTTGTGCTGCTCACCCAGCCCTTCATGAACTGCCAAAGGGGTCAGGGAGCAGGACATAATATATTCCATGCAAACACCGCCCTCTACTGTAAAAAGACAGAGTAGTTAGAGAGGGTCGGCAGACTGGATGGGCTTACAGGTCCTTTACAGTCATCATCTTCTATGTTTGTAATCTACGTAAACCTCCCTAATGTTCACTGCCACCACCACATAATGGTAAAGCCCCTCCTCCACCAAGATGCAAACCCCAACTCCCCCACCTGACCCCGATAGTTTATAGAATTCCTCCCTCCCTCCCAACCTCACTCTGGCATCCTCCATCTCTTCCCCTGCCCCCAAATAGTTTTAACCCGTAACAAACCTGTCCCATGTTGCAGAGACTGACATCTCTGTTTGGGAAGTAGTGCACGAGTGAATGAATCGATCACGTGTTTTAGTAGAAGACTCTGCCTCAGTTCAGTGGATTTACTTGAAATGTGGAATGGCGCAGATTAAGTGCCAGGACCTTTGCATCCTGCAATTTTTGTGAAGGTCAGTTTAGCAGGGGCAGAGTTACAGAGGTGCAAAACACACACATTCACCAACATTTGGATTTTTTGCTGACCAGTAACTTAGAAGTTGTTTGGATCTGAAATCTAAAAGTTACAGATTTGACAAAGTTTGACCCAGGGTGCGTGCTTTTGTAATCTTTGTTTTGTTACATTATACTATTTTTTTGAATTATTAGTGAAACACCATACTATCTTTTGTGTATGCCCAGTAACAAAACTGAGCATTCTAAGGATAACTGTGTTTTATGAACGCATAAATGTGTGAATTTGTTTGGCAAAAAATCTGTCACGTGGGGGTGGGTCTGTCTGCATCAATATGAGCGTGATGCATGACACTGCTTACAGCATCTGTATAGTACAAAATGTGTCTGTTCAGCGGAGGGAGAGCCATGCATTGGTGTGTAGGCGCACCCCTGATGAACGGGGCTGCACAGCGTGATGCTATTTTTCTACAATGGCTGTTAGCTGCAACTAGCTGCAACAGCCTGTAATGTTTTAAATTAAATAGCCCTCCAGGGCTGTAACCTTCTCCTAGCAGGTGATTTTGTAGGGCTGCTATCTGCTCCTAGCAGGAGATGTTGCATCCTAATCCCACATAACCTATTCAGTTTGAATGCCCCTACACTTTTGGAGAATTTGACACCAGTGTGCCCAATTCCCAGTGCCGGATAAAAACATCTTACACCCCTCACAGCATTCTTCAACACCGAAGTGACCGTCCCCTCCACCGGCCGCAAAAGGATGCAGCACCAGGTTGCCCACCCCTGGTATGGCCAAACAGCTAATCAACACTGGGGTGCCCAATCCCCAGTGTGTCTGTACCTGGAAAAAGAAAATGGTCCCTTGTCATTGTCATTGTCATTTTCCTTTCCTTTCCTTTCTTCTTTCCTTTGTAGCTCCACCTGTCCCCACCACTGGCAGCCTCTCTATACCCCTCCCTCACACTCAGTATCTCCCACACCAATCACTTACCAAACAGGGTCCAAGAGTGCAGTCCAGCCTTGACTGTAGAAACATCTCCTGCTGCTATGGAGATGGCCGAGAGCTGACTGAATACAAGGTAAGTGTGGTTAATGGCTTTTCAATACGTTATGAACTTTTGCTCATAACTTCATCATTTTTATGTTGTCTTGCATGCAGGCGCAAGCAACATCTTGCACTAGTACCACATTGAGAGGTGTGTCAGTGTGTTTTTGCACCTGTGGCGTCAAATAGCACAGTTGCTGTGCAAAATCATCTTTCAGCTAACAAACTGATAGTGCCACTGTTCATGAGGTGAGATCACAAAAAGGCCATGTTGAAAATTTGGAGTAAAAATACCAACAAATACCTGGGGCATTAGGGTTTCCAACCATAATGCCCCACCTTGTAGAGACTGACAGGCGTCAGGGGTGTGACTTGGGATCGTTGGCTGTAATGCTCACATCATTCAACCCCCACCCTGCAGCCAGTGACAGGGATTGAGGTGTGACTTGGAGTCTTCAGCCCCAAAGTTCACCCCATTCTCCTATACTGCACCCATCTCAGTATGTTTCCTTATGGAATGGAGTAAACGTAAGGCCCAAAGACCCCAAGACACACCGCAACACTTGTCAGTGTTTACAGGGTAGGGTGAGGTGAAATGGTGTGATCGATATGGCCGATGACCCAAAGACACACCCCAATGCGTCTCTGTAGGGTGGGGGTGGGGTTGGTATCAGTTCCATACTTCACTGCCATTCCTATTATGCTTCTCTCCAACTCCTGCACTATCAATGCCAATGACAGCAAGACAACATTCGGCATTGACAAATGCTTGTTTAATATTTTTGTCCCAAATTTTCAGCACTGCCCTTTTGGTGTTTGTTTTAATAAAATTTTTATTAAGAATTTTGGAACTTTTTATAGTAGGTGTATATGCTAGAAGGAGCCCCAAATGTGCCACCACTTTAGGATTTCAACTTGGACACTGCGGGCCAGATATTCAAAAGGGTTGCGCCTTTGCAAGTCCGAACTTGCACCATTCTGCAATATTCGGCAGGAGGCAGTTGAGCCACTGAAAACATGCTGAGCAACAGCGCAATGCAAATGAATGCATGCTGAACTGGAGGGGTAGGAACCATGCATAAACTGCACAGCCGATATTCAGCCGGGCTGTGCAGAGTTATGCAGGCGCAACCCCAACCTACGCCTGCACAACTTTGAGCCAAAAAAAGGATCAGTCGAGGGCCACCACAGGTGAGCTGCTGCATTGCAGGGTGCAACACAGCAGCTGCCACCTCTGGCTGGCCCTCGACCCACCCCTGTGCCCCCTCTGCAGCCCGATCGTGGCAAAAGTGTAAAGTCCCCCACTGGCCCGATCGTGGGCAGCAACTATGTACCCCCCCAACATATTCCTGGTGGTCCAGTGGACCGATAAGCCCAATCACGGGCAGCAAATGTTTAAACACAACCCCCCCATCCACACGAACATATCCCTGGTGGTCCAGTGTACCACTAAGCCCGATCCGCGGGCAGCAAATGTTAAACACAACCCCTCCACCGAACATATCCCTGGTGGTCCAGTGGACGCGATAAGCCCGATTGCGGGCTGCATTAGTTTGTGACCCCCACCCCCAAGACCACATCCCTGGTGATCTAGTGTCCCCCCACCCACCACGAAGCCCCACCACCCGCTCCCCACAGCCAGTGGGCTGCAGCATCCACCCGCCTGCCACCCACCGACTGACTGCCCCATAGGGATGCACGCCCATTGGTGCAGAGCAAGAGCCAATGGGCCTGCAGCCCATACCGTACAAGGCAGTCCAGATTTGTGATTGAATGAATGAATTTGTGAATTAATTCATTCATTCACAAATCTGGACTAGGGATATGTTCGGGTGGAGGGGAGGTTGTGTTTAAACATTTGCTGCCCGTGATCGGGCTTAGCGGTCCACTGGACCACCAGGGATATGTTTGGGGGGGGCACTTTGCTGCCAGTGATCGGGCCGGTTGGGGGAGGGCGGGGGGATGTTTTACTCTTTTGCCCTCAATTGGGCTGCAGGGGGCGTCGGTCCACGATGGCTGCTGCCTGGCAAGGCGCCAGGCGCAAGTCCTCGGGGATCAGCGCACCTGTATGCTAATGGCATGCAAATGGGGCCATAATCAGATGCAAATGGCCCCCCCGCGCCTTGCATGAATTGTGGCCCCATTTGCATGTCACTTTTTGAATATCGGAAATTTGCGCATGATGCAATGGTACTTGCGCCACCGCAAGTTGAATGCACCACTCTGACCACTTGTGGTGGCGCAAGTTCCACTGCACCATGCACAGTGGCTGTGATTGGGGGGTGATATTCAAAGGAGTTGCTCAATAGCGCAGCTCCTTTGAATATAGCTCTGGCCACACCCCTGCACAACTATTTTGTGCAGCGCAAAGGCTTGCGCCACAAAATAGCGCAGTTTGAATATCCGGCCCTGCCTCTTTCCTATTTTGCTACTTATAAGTCTGTTGCACAACAGCATCTAATATTTCTCACTTGCTGTGTATTTCTGCTAATTTCTGTCTAATTCCTTGTCTACAGTATGTGTTGTTGCTACGGTGGAATAGCCACTTGCTGTAGCTTCACTTATTGCTACACTCGCGTTGTTTGTCCTCCCCTGTAATCTCTTTTCTGACCTTAAGACTTCTGGCTTTGTCTCCATAATGAATCCTAGTGGCATTTTAGTCGGCAGCACAACTGGTATCTGCAACAGCGCTGTTCTATGCGGAGGTCAGCAAGCTTAGCTGCTCCCTCTCGAGTGTTCATGGTGAAGTGCTGCAAAACCTGCCGCTTGCAAGTGGCTCTTTTATCCTTCTATGCACAGTCTAAAAGGACCGGGAGCGGTCCCTGAAATAGTTTTAAAACTTGCAGGTCCGAGCACCAGGCGTCTGAAATACCTGTGCACAGACCCAAGGGTTAGCACTTTAGCAAAGTACAAAGTGTAAAATGAAAGTGCAAAGTACAAAATGAAAAGTTGTCTGCAGAAGTAATTATAAGGTTAAACTAATGTTTCAGCTAAGAATACATGGGCAGACAGTAGCGACAGCCAAATAAAATACAAAGAAACAAGATACTTACAGCTGTATTGTGGTGTCCAAGTGAGCTCCCTTCTCCAATCAGAAGTGTCCTCATTGCTAGGTGCAGTCTCCTATAGGGAGTCAGTGGCACCCTGGCTGCTCCTTTTATCTGGGTGATGGATGTCAATCAGTGTCAAAAAGGGGTGGAGTTTGACTTTAATATAGCTCATTTTTGTAGAATTATAAATGTATGAGCTCAGGAATGTCTCTTGCTTGTTTATGCTCCACTTTATCTGGTATACTCAGTGTGTATTATGTAGCCCTTGTATCCTCCTTGGTAGAAAATGTTTTAAAGAGGGGATATATTATATTTTTGTTTAATAAAGAGGAGGAGTTGCAAGTCAAGGGAGGAGCTACATCCTTTAAAAGAAACTGTTTTGCAATGTTCTGTCAGATGTAGTTAGGGAGTGGTCCTGTGTGGATCTCCCAAGCTGATCTGTGGTCTGAAGGAGCCCACAGAGAATTTTTCCTGCCTAGCCTTTTGGCAGTAAAGTTGTGCCTTTCTCCTTCTGTTATTTCATTTCTAGCTGATTTTCTTTTTGTATTTCATTTCTAGTTGATTTTCTTTTTGTTTTTCGAAGTACGCTGATGTAAGCCTGAAGTTAAATTCTGATATTCCAGTATTTTGTTTCTTTTTATTTTAATAAAAACTTTACCTGATTTGTACCTTCATTGCTGACTCCTGTGATCTGATTTTACCTACCCACGACAGTACAGGAGACAGTCAAAGAACAATGTAGCTGAGAAATGTAGAAGGAAAATTTGACTTTGCAGTGCTTGCATTCATGAGATGTCCTTACAAGCTACAGAGCTTAGTAGTTAATAACTGCATATAAAGCTCTTACTATAGCTGATGTAAGAATTTATATAGTTTACTATGTCTTTCTCATTTCTCTAACAAAGGAAGACATATAGAGAAGAAAAAGAATGTTACTGTAGGTTGCCATGATCTGAGGTTACCCAAAGAGAGCATGGAGTACTTTAATGGGTATAGTACAGACAGGCTCCACTAGGGAGCATGGGGAGTGATTACACCAGCCTACTTATCCTTTGGCCTACTAAGAGGCACAGGAATATTATTAGGGAGAAGGGAACAGATCAGTGAGGAGGAAAGAGGGAGAAATATTAAAAGGGGGAGGGGAAAGAGGGGTGAAGGAGGAGCACTACATCATGGCAAAAAATCAGTGGAATGGTCCAATTGATATACAACCCACCTTCGCCAGCATTCTTCGAATAGAAACACCGTATTATTCGTAGTGTAAGTTAATTTTTCTAAACCATAGATATGTCATATTGTATTGTGCCAGAGAGGGAGTGCGGGAAGTTTTTATGTTTGCTTGCACGCATGTGCAAGAAACATTGTGCCACCATACGAGTTTTCATAGGTGTGCCTCCCCCACTTCCAATGCCCTGCTCCCTTTTGCAGGCAGGGCTGCACCGTGCCAATGAATGTCCGAGCTGTCTATGACACCCATTCAGATGCAGTGGCGTGCAGTTCTGAGGAAAACACCACTGCAAGTGGTAACGTGTAGGCAATTTGCATACTGCCATCGGTAGTATGCAAAGTGCCTACACGTCAGCACTGCATCTGAACTGTCATAGACAGTTCATCTTCCACCCTCCCTGGATACCTACATAGCATGCTGGGAGCCCACCCCAGCCTGCTCATGCACTCCCCCTACCCGCACACCGTATGGCAGATGGGGGTGCTCAATCCCCTGTCAGCTACGCTGCCCCCTCAAGCCAGATTTACAGGTGCCACGCTGGGAGACCACCCCAGCATGGCAAAAGTCTGTATGGTGACGGGGTGCCCAATCCCCCTGTCGGCTCCACTGAACCCCTCCCTAAAAAAACACTGACTTCCAGTTGCCATGCTGGGAGCCCACCCCAGCATGGCAAACATCCGTATGGCTGACGGGGGGTACCCAATCTCCTATTGGCTCCACTGCACCCCCCAAAAAAAATAAGCTTCCAGCTGCCACGCTGGGGTGACAGTCCCGCGTCATCTTCTAAAAATAAAATAAAAGACACCTGTAAAAAGTCCCTCGTTGACTGTCTTGCCCTCCTTCCCCAGCCCACGCTCACCCTCTGCGCACCCACCTCCCCACACCCCATACTTACCTCCGGAGCCCAGCGCAGTGATCTTCAGTGGACCTTGAACACGTCTGCACTCTTCAAAGCTGACCGCAAACTGAAGAAATGCTGGTAAGCTCAATAATGGCATAAATGTTTTTTTTTTTTGTAATTTTGGTGCATATCTCGGCCATTTTGGGGAATTTCTTCACCAGATTTTCAACATGGAGTTCTTGATGTCCTACCTCATGAACTCAGTCACTGTCATTTTGTTATTTGGTCCTGAAAGGTGATTTCGTGGTCACTGCATAGAACAGTCTTTCAGGACCAAGTAACAAAACTACACTGTCACAGTGCATGAGGTAGGCCCCCAAAGCCCTATGTTGAAAATTTGGTGAAAAAATTCCCAAAAATGACACTTTTACGAGCATGCATTGCACAGTTCCTATGCACGCTCGTAACATCGCAAATTTTTAATATTTTCACTCCAGATTTTCAATGTTGCCACTTTACCATATTGTCTTATGAGCAGTACAGCTGTCATTTTTCACATCTTGCTCAAAATGTGTTTTCGGACATGTAGCGCTCAATGGCGCGGTCGGTATGCGAAATCAGTGTTCGAGACAGATTAAGAAAATCAGTGACACTGTTCATGAGCAGAGGTCTTAAAATGGCTGTGTTGAAAATTTGATGATAAAAGTCCATAAAATGACTGTGTTACAAGCATGCATTGCGCAGTTTCCACGCAGCCTCGTAAGTTCACGAATTTGTAATATTTTCAGTCCAGATTTTTTACACTGGCATTTTTCCACACCTCCTTATGAACAGTACAGCTGTTATTTTTCACACCTTGGCCGAAATGTGTTTTTGCATTTCTGGCGCAGAAATGCGTGGTCGCTGTGGGAAATCAGTGTTTGGGACACAGATTAAGAAAATCACAGTGACACTGTTCATGAGTGGAGGTCCCAAAATGCCTGTGTTGACAATCTGCTGTAAACAATCCCCAAACTAATTACATTACGGGTGTGCGTTATGCAGTTTCTACGCACGCTCGTGACTTCACCAGTTTGTTTATATTTTCACTCCAGATTTTCAACATTGCCATTTTTCACACCTCCTCATGAACAGTACAGCTGTCATTTTTCACATCCTGTTTGAAATGTGTTTTCACACCTGTGGTGCCAAATGGCATAGTCGCTGTGCAAAATCAGCTTTTGGCTAACGAACTGATATTGCCACTGTTCATGAGGTGAGGATCACAAAAAACCCATGTAGAAAAATTGGATTGAAAATACCAATGAACACCTGGGGCGTTAGGGTTTCCAGCCATTACGCCCTACCCTGTAGAGACTGCCAGGCTTCAGGGGTATGACTTGGGATTGTCGCCTGTAATGCTCATACCATTCCACCCCCACCCACACCCAGCAGCCAGTGACAGGCATCGAGGTGTGCCTTGGACTCTTCGGCCCCAAAGTTCACCCCATTCTCCTATACTGTACCCATCTCACCATATTTCCTTATGGAATGGGGTGAGCATAAGGCGCAAAGACCCCAAGGCACACCGTGACACTTGTCGGTGTCTGCAGGGTAGGGTGTGGTGCAATGGTGCGCCGTTATGCCTGATGACCCAAAGGCACACCCCAATGCCTATCACTCTCTGCAGGGTGGTGGTGGGGTTGGCTTCAGTTCACTACTTCACTGCCATTTCTATTATGCATCTCTCTAACTCCTACAGTACCAATGCCAATGCCAGCAAACAAACATTCAGCATTGAGAAATGCTTGTTTGGTATGCCATACATGTGTGATTTTATGTTGTCTTGCACACACACAAGCAGCATCCTGCAGTAGTAATAGCACCGTGAGAGGTGCATCAGTGTTGGTAAATGCAGGGCACGCTTCAGTAGGTGCGTCCCTCATTCCCCAATTAGCCAGCATGCTAGTGTTGATGCAAGAATTATATAGAGTGCCACCAACTTGAAAGAAATGCATCACTGCAATCAGAGATAAGCTCATCATGCAGTGGCAGAGATGACACGCCTCCCGTACGTGCCTTTCCTGGTGAAACATTTCTATAAATATAGTGGCGGCTCCTGCCACCACCACATAATCTCCAAACAAAGCTGACATCAGGGGTGCAATCCCTGTGTCGGCATGTCCCCCACCCCCCCACATTGTGTGGCACACTGGGAGCCCACCCCAGTGTGCCGCCATGCACACAAAGCTGAGCACTGCGATGTCTGGGTCTGGTTTTGTCCCCCAACCCCCCACATTGTGTGGCACACTGGGAACCCACCCCAGTGTGCTGCTGCTCACACAAAGATGACTGTGTCGGCACTGCGATGTCCAGGTCCGATTTTGTTCCCCACCCCCCACATTGTGTGGCACACTGGGAGCCCATCCCAGTGTGCCACTGCTCACACAAAGCCGACCGTGTTGGAACTGCGATGTCCGGGTCCAGTTTTGTCCCCTCACCCCTCCACATTGCGTGGCACACTGGGAGCTCACCCCAGTGTGCCACCGCTCTCACAAAGCCAACTGTGTTGGTACCACGATGTCTGGGTCCAGTTTTTTTTTTTTTTTCCTGAAAACAAGAAAACAGTCTCTTGTTGCCTGCAGCACCCCCTCCCCGAACCCACACCCACTGTCTGCGCACCCCACCTCCCCACACCCCCATCACCCCATACTTACCTCTGGAGGTCCAGCCCTGCAGTTTTCGGTGAAGCGGGAACACCTCTAGACTCTTCAAAGCTGAACTGCAAATGAAGAAATGCCGGTAAGCTGTATAATGGCATCAGTAGAGGGGGGAAGGTTAAACTTAGGTGGATATCTCAGCCATTTTTGGGGAATTTTGGCTTCAAATTTTGAAACATGGGGTTCTTGGGACTCCACCTCATTAACACATGCACTGTCATCTAGTTATTCAGTCCCGAAAGGTGATTTCACAGTCACTGCACAGAATCACCTTTCGGGACTGATTAATGAACAACAGTCCAACTGTTCATGAGGTGGGGTCCCAAAAAGCCTATGTTGCAAATTTGGTGAAAAAATTCAAAAAAATGACTGTGTTACTAGCGTGCATTGCGCAGTTTCCACGGATGCTTGTAACTTCGACAATTTTTACTATCTTCACTCCAGATTTTCAACATTGATATTTTTTAACACCTCCTCATGAACAGTAACATAGAAACATAGAATTTGACGGCAGATAAGGACCGCTTGGCCCACCCAGTCTGCCCATTTCCCTACCTACTGGATAAGCTGCAGATCCTAGTTAACCAGCAGCCTACTTCTTCCTACCTCCACCCCTAGAATTGCCTTATGACTGTCCCATGCATGCTTGAATTCCACCACTGATTTTGACTCCCCAACCTCCTCCGGAAGGCTGTTCCATGCATCATTAGTATAGCTGTCATTTTTCATATCCTGCCCAAAATGTGTTTTCGCACATCTGGCGCACAGTGGCGCGGTCGCTGTGGGAAATTAACGTTCGGGACAGATTAACAAAATCACAGTGCCACTGTTCATGATCGGAGGTCTCAAAATGCCTGTGTTGAAAATTTGGTTAAAAAAACAAAACAAAATAATTGCATTATGGATGTGCATTGCACAGTTTCTACACACGCTTGTGACTTCACCAATTTTTCATATTTTCACTCCAGATTTTCAACATTGCCATTTTTTTACACCTCCTCATTTTTCACATCCTGCCCGAAATGTGTTTTCATACCTGTGGTGCCAAATGGCACAGCTGCTATGCAAAATCACCTTTCAGCTAATGAACTGATCGTGCCACTGTTCATGAAGTGGGGTCACAAAAAGCCCATGTTGAAACTTTGAAGTGAAAATACCAACAAACGCCTGGGCATTAGGGTTTCCAACCATAACGCCCCACCCTGTAAAGACTGACGGGTGTCAGGGGTGTGATTTGGGATTGTCAGCTGTAATGCTCAAGCCATTCCACCCCCACCCCCACCCTGCAGCCAGTGACAGGCATCAAGGTGTGCCTTGGACTCTTCGGACCCAAAGTTCACCCCATTCTCCTATACTGCACCCATCTCAGCGTATTTCATTATGGAATGGGATAAGCGTAAGGCCCGAAGACCCCAAGGCACACCACAACACTTGTCGGTGTCTGCAGGGGTAGGGTGAGATGAAATAGCATGAGCGTTATGGCTGACGACCCAAAGGCACACCCCAGTACTAGTCAGTCTCTGTAGGGTGGGGATGGGGTTGGCGTCAACTCAATACTTTACTGCCATTCCTATTATGCATTTCTCTAACTCCTGATCTACCAATGTCAATGCCAGCAAGACAACATTCAACATTATACAATGACAAGAAAAAATCCTGGACTCTGATTGGTCAGTCTTGGGCTGGACCCGTGATGTTAATCAGTACAACATCACGGGTCTAGTCTCAGCCTCACTGTGAACCTGCAGATGATTTTTTTTACTGAGCCTTTGATTGTTTCATCTTCTCTTAAGAAACAAAAATATATTTCCACACAAAAACATCTTTAAAATGTTTTTTTTTTATTCTGTATAACAGCGAGCCATTGTATAATAGCAATAATGCCCTCCAGGGTGTGTGTCATTTGGGATAATGTCACGCCTCAGTTGTCGGACGCTCTCGGCCTGCGGCCTCATGCCAACCACCTGAGGCGTGACATTATCCCAGCACGACACACACCCTGTCGGGCATTATTGCTTAATTGACAAATGCTTGTTTTTCCAGCTAGAATAAAACCAGTAGCAATTTGAGTATTTGCCCTAGGATAGAACTGCCAGGAGGAGGAATAGCCAGCAAAATCAAGAAGGGAGTTACCCCTCTGGGACAATTAAAAATATCCTCTAGCCCCCCCATGGCTGCCTGCCAGAAGTGCTGGAGAATAGGACAGGACCAAAAAATGTGTGTGTGATTGGCGAGACGTTCTCCACATTCCCTCCAGCAGCATCTCCTATCCTGACCTGCATATTTTGACACTATCTCTGGTGAACAAAAAAGTCTGGAATGATATTTCCAGACAAATTCAGCAAGTACTATCCATAAGACGACATGCAGAAGATACAGACTTTTAGGCCCTGTCCACACTACACTGCTCCGACCCGGTAGTGGTTACAAACCATTACGGCCAGTGAGCGGTATGGTGTGTCCGCACTGTGGCAGTGTCCAGTATGGGACTGGTACTGCCGATCCACACTGCAGGTGTCGGGTGACCATTATGGTGACACCTGGTCCCACAATGCAGCTCGCCCTATGCTAGTGGCACTGCTGGGGACCGCTCTCATGCATCCACATTACTGCCGGTAATAGTACAGTGGCAGATCTGGTTCCGTAATCGTTGTTGAAACCACCTCACGAGTGGTTTCGACAATGGTTATGGAAATGCCTCCTGTAACATTACAGGTGTGAATGTAAACCATTGTGGTAATGGTTTGGACCCCCTTGTAACGTTACAGAGGGGTGGATCCAGTGTAGTGTGGACGGGGCCTTAGGCATTTGCCAAAGAATCTTACTCTCCCAATTTGGAGTTCAACCATTCTGCAAGATAGTGTCTGTGTTGTCAGGAAAAGCATTTAATAAGGCTTGATAAAGCTGTCCAATGAGATGTGACTACTTGCCCCTCTAATATGGCTCAACAGAAGAGAAAATTGGGGAGGGCTTCTCCCGGAGAGAGGGTACCACAGGACTCTATCCCAAGATATAAGACCACACTTGAAGAGAACGATGTGGTCCACCACTGGCAGTTGAGAAGTGGACTGTACTGTGGCAAATGGAACCACTCTGTGGGAGTCCAGCAGTTGAAAGACAAAATGAAGCCTTAGACAGCTCCATGTTCACATTGCAGAATCAATGTTATTGGGAGGAAAGTCAGTGTCATAGGGCAATGCCTGAAGCTGTATCAGGGTGACAGCTGTGAGAAATTTGGTCTGTATAGTTAACCATTGTTTTAGTATAATACAGTAGTTAATAGCTGCATACCAAGAGAATTTAGAAACTAGGAGGCAGGCCAAGGGTTTACCAGCTAGATAAAAATTTAGAATGAACAGATCCTTAACAATGACTTTAATTTGTTTCCAGTATGAATAAAAATGAGAGGATATACGTTCAGTACACAAGCAGTGCAAAGCTGGCATGCATAAACATATCATTTTAAATTAGGAAAAGTAACTCCTCCTTGTTCCCTGGGCAAATGAAGGATGACAAACTTAAAGGGACACTGTCAACCCCCTTAGGTCTCAAAGCATCCCAAGTTTAAAAAACACATTTTATGATTGCTGACATTCTGTAAAGATTGCTGATGTAGCTGGCAACTTGATTCTGACTTTTTTTCTTTAAAAAAGTGAAAAACCGACTACCCACCATTCTCGTGTTGCCACACAAACACAGGTTTGTTTACATTTCTTGATCAGCTACAGCTGCATCTTTCCTGGACTTGGGAATACCCACAACACAGTCTAACCCCTCATGATGCAGTGGGAGTTTAGGAGGCTACTGCCTCATGAGTGACTGCACTGTTTGGGTGTGTTTGTAATGTTCAGGAAGTATGCAGTAAGTAAGAACAGATCCAGGATTGTAAACAAAACAAGGTTGTTTATAAGTATACATTAGTATGCATTTCAGTTCTACTAAACAAGGAGACTGACAAAACAACCAACAACATCAATGAATTTTAGAGAAGGTAAGCAATCATAAAATGTAGGTTTTTAACTAGAAATAACGTAATGAAAAATGGGCTGACAGTGTCTCTTTAATGTGTGTGGTGCCCCCTGCCATATAAACCTGGAAAATCATTCATTCCAGGATTTCAAGTAAACCGTATCTGGCATAATTTGTAGGGTTTGTTGGAAATAAAGGATATGTGTCAGAAGTTTTGCCTGATGACCTTTATAAGGAATGTGGAGGGGTTGTGGGATAACAGATGGACCAGACACCAAACTTCAAGTTCAACACACAACCCCTGTGTGATGTTTATTCAAAATACAGTAGACAACCTTAAGCAATAGCATACCCTTTCTTCAGTACTGTACATCAGGTGGCAGCAACAGACTACGTATGTCCTTTCTCTGTACTTAACTAGCACCTACTGACACTGTTCTCTGATCTAACTTAGCAATTGAGATTCAGGGCCATGCTGGCCCTGTTTGCTTGGGTAGTGGGGGCTCAAATGAAAAAAAAAAAATATTCAAGCTAAAAACAAAGAACCTCAATGACGAAGCACTGAAACAAGGGTTACCCCAAAGAGCATTGACAATAAGCCAAGTTTCAAAGAAACACAACAACATCACACATACTTCCATAATGCAAAGTATCATGGGATATATGCACATCAACAAGACCTTTCAGATTGTCTCAGTTTACAGCAATTTACATGCATTTTAAATAGCACAACTAACTTAATTTTTATAATATAGTCAACTAGTACTTTTTACCTTTATCAAAAAACCTAGTGCCATGGTATTTTCAACATTTACAGGTTTCATACACAAAGTATTTTATGGCATAGTGCTATTACATACTAAACCCAACAACAATAAACACAACCTATTTTACTTACACTCAGTGGTCACCACAATAACCTCCCTGTACCAGGACCTGAGAGGGAAAAGGAAAATTAAAGAGGAAACTATAGTATAGTCAAGAAAGCGGGGGTGCCCATAGGTGGCCAACCTTATGGACTGCAAATTGTAAAGGATAGATTAGACTAAGAAATGGAAGAATTGTTGCAACAGATTTAAGAAAAGGTCGGTCCTCAAGAGTGGCAGGAGCTCCCTGTCGTATGATGTAAAAAGCCGAGGAGCAGCTGGTTCCAGCAAGTGAGGTTCTCCATTGGCTGTGGGGTCAATGGCTCATAATTAAGAAGTTCCAAGTGACATAATTGCTTAGTAGGCTTGATCCCCAAGTATTTGAATGACAGCTTCTGACATTTAAAGGGGAAAATTCTTTAACGTTCCATGTAAAGCGTGTAGTCGTACAGCAAGTCTTTGCCATGCTGGTGAGCTGAATTTAAGGGCAAGCTCAGTAAGTTGGCTGGATGGGTGAAGGCTGGGGGACAGCACTGCCATGGTACATAAGAAACACCTCGTGGCAAGCCGGGGAGCCTTCTCTCACAAGGGATTGACATGTGTGTTGAGGCCTGACAAGAGAAGTAGATTGGCATTAAAAATTGGGAAAAACAACAGCTGGCAGAATGAAGGTTAGGTTGCTGTAGAATCCACACAACCAGCAGGCCCCCTACTGCTGCCAGTCACCCAGATCCATCACCCACCCGCTCAGGGACGTGCTTCATACCTTTGGTACCCCCAAATAATCCCCCCCCCATGGTGGGGCCAGGAGAGGGAGGGAATGCTGTCTGCTCCCTTTGACTCTCAGTCAGTTTGACAATCTGGGGCCCTGTCATTGTTGCAGGGTGTGCGACAGCTGATGACTTCATCCTGCGCTGGCAGTGGGCAATGAGTGGAGTAGCATGTCCCTCCCCCCCCGGAGAGGAGAGTGGTACCAGGGATGCTGAATCCTGTCCACCTCCCCCACACTGGCCACCAGGAGCAACCTGAGTCTGTTCCCAAACCCGGATTGCTGCCGTGGTACCGATATCTTCTTTCCCGACCAACACGTTTTAAACAAACAAACAAAAAAAACCTCTGGAACCCCTTCCCACCTGCCCCAGCTGATCGATATTTTTATTACTCATACTAACCCATTTTCCCTTTTATGTCAACAGGTCCGATGGAACAATGACGATGCTGTGAAAGGGAAGCGAAAACCGAGGTATCATGTCAAAATAGTGAGTCTTTTATAGCGAGGACATTTGGGCAAATCAATAATAAAGTCGCACATAATAGCGATCCGCACATAATAGTGAACTGTACTTAATAGCGCATACCCCCACTATCAATGAGAGACTTGGTGATAGAATAATTAAGATAGGGAGTTGGGGGCACAGCCCCCCGGTGGGGGGGGGTGGGGGCAGAGCCCCCGCATGAACGTATCTGCAAAACCTGTTGACCGCAATATATGTGGGCGTGTAGTTAGTTGTTGTGTTTACCTGTTCCGGTTGCTGCATGGATGGTGGTTGAGTTTCTTCTTAGCTAGAAAGGCACGCCCCTCATACTGTATGTAATAGTCGCTGTTATGAGCGTCGTTATTCTGTGGATTCGCTCGCGTTGTGTGCGCTATTTTGACTTCACTATTTTGACAATCGCTGGAATTAACTCGCTGTTTTGACATGGAGCTGAAACTGGTGTGGCAGGACACTGACCATGAGTATCAGATGAGTATTTTTTTTTTCATTTTTATACACTCTGTTTGTTCTGGTTCGTTACTAAAGAGCTGCAGATCCTTTGTGACCCTGCTGTTATTCTTTTTTTACAGGTATGACTAGATGCTCCTTCAGGACCCCAACCTCCATCCCAGAATCCCCAGGACCCAGGTAAGAACTCTTCGTTGTTATCTGTGCTTGGATGGTAAGGTGTAGTGGTGCCACAACAAGTTTTTATTTATTTATTTAAATCTCAGATTCCAAATACCTTTGAGCTAGGGGCAACTCATTTACAAAGGTTCCACATCAAAGGAAAGTGTTACAGTAAGGTTGGGAGTTATAGACAACTTTCATGGTGTCAACGGAGGTACAGACAACATTCATGGTATCATCGGAGCACAGCAAGGCAACTGGCAACTAAGTGGGAACAGTGCTACACACTCAAGATTACAAGCAAGCATAGAAAACCATAAGGTACATTTGAAGGAACATTGCCAATCAGAGGTGGGGGGGAAGAGTAAGGAAGGGGTAGGGGAGATGAGAGGGCAGAGTCCAGATAGAGAAGGAAAAGAAAATATGGCAGCCATAGGTCTTGTCGTAAGGTGAGAGGGTGGGGGAGACTAAGGTGGGAGAAGGGATGAAAGAGGGGAAAAGAAGGGCGGATGAAGGGGAACAAGATAAGGGAGAGTGGGGACCAGAGGGCCTGGACAGGTCCAGGAAGGGGCAGGTGGTAAGAGCAAGGGGGTGAGGTAAGGAGGTGGCAGGGGGAAAGGGGAAGTTGTTCTGTCAGGAGAGGTGAAACAAAACAGGAAGCCAAGAAAGAGCCTCAGAGAGTAAAAAAAAGTGGTATAAGGGTGTCTGCAGAAGTGGGAAACTAGGTGTAACAATCACAAGCGCTTTCAGTTAGGAGATGCTGACGAAGCAAGTATGAAGACACCGTGGTCTTTCACCATAGGATACTTAGGGAACTGGCGGTGGTCCTGGCAAGACTGCTGGCTGGCCTGTTCTATAAGTCATTGGACATTGTGGGGCTGGATTCACAAAGACAGCAGAAAATCCTGCAGCTGCAGGAAAAGGGCCTGCAGCACTGCGGAAATGCAGTTGCGCAGTATTCACAAAGAAAACCGGCGCAGCTGCCGATTTCCACAAAAGTTCCGCAGGTGCAGTAATTTAGCAGCCGCGGAAATTGAGCAAGTGCTGCACAGTCGCAACTGCGGATCCACAGCTGCAGGAATGGCAGAGGAGCAACAGCAATAGCTGGAGCTGCAGTCTAAGACAGTATGCCATAGCATGCACTGTAGCTGTAGGCGCACACACAGAGTCCAGTAACCAGTTCCCCAACTGGGACCACTGCAGCACCGCTGGTACCAGCACTAGCATGGCACCACAGTGGCCAACTGTCACTGCTGGTCATCCCTCCCTGGGGTGTTCCTTTTGCCTGCAGGGGTAGCACTCGCTGCAGGCTGGACAGGCTGTACTGCCTGTGGGGCTCTGTCATGGGCTGCACTGGGTCTGGTGGTTTTTGTCTGTTGCCATATCATGGCAATGTGTGCTATTGTTGCTGTTACAGCAGCCACTGCTATACCCACTAGGATGCTATTACCTGTGCCTGACCTACACCAAAATTGATTTCAATTGTTGGGGCATTACTGCAGTTTGCTGAGGGAGAGTTACACCTCATTACAATGTGTGTAACATTTTTTTCACAACTGCAGAAAAAAACTGGCTGAGAATAGCCTTTGAGGGGCTGTGCCTTACTTATCTAACACCTTTTTCCTCAGGGATTTCTGCAGCTGTACATTTTTCCACAGTCCATAGTGTTTTTTTCCGCAACAGTGGAGGTTATTGTGATTAACACTCAGAGCAGTCTCCCCTTCTGTTCCATAGCTATGGCAGTTTTGTGGACGTAGGGAAGGTTTTGCACCTTCAGAAAGCTTCGTGAATCCAGCCCTGGATGCATGCCACAAGACTGGAGGATGGCCGATGTGGTACCCATCCATAAAAGTGGATCTAGGGACAAACCAGGGAACTACAGACCAGTAAGCCTCACATTGACTGTGGAGGAAACTCATGGAGATTATCTTAAAAAGAGAGGCTGGTGACCTTTTTGGAGATCAGTGGTCTCCAGGATGGTCAGCAGCAGGGGTTTGTCTTGGGAAGATCCTGCCAGACAAATCTGATTGAGTACTATGACTTGGTGACCAGAGAACTGGACAAGGGCCATGCGGTGGATGTCCTGTATTTGGACTTCAGCAAGGCCTTTGATTCCTTGCTACATGGGAGGCTGGAGAGGGAGCTAGAGTATATAGGGGTGGGAGCAAAGATGAGAAGCTGGTTCACCAATTGGCTGAAGGGAAGGTAGCAAAGGGTGGTGGGGGGAGCTCTCGTCGCTGAGGGATGTGATGAGTGGGGTGCCACAGGGATCGGTATTGGGACCAGTGTTGTTTGGAATATTCATAGCGGACATCTCCCACAGGGTTCGGAGTAAGATCAGTCTCTTTGCATATGACACAAAGATGGGTGCTGTGGTTGATGACATCGAAGGGTGGAGGGGGCTGCAGAAGGACCTGACCAAACTACAGGAGTGGTCAGATGTATGGCAGTTGGGGTTTAATGCCAAAAAGTGCAAGGTATTGCACTGTGGGGTTAACAACCAGGGGAGGAGCTATCAGCTTGGGGGGGGTGTACAGCTAGAATGCAGCAAGGAAGAAAGAGATCTAGGAGTGCTTATAACAGAGAGTATGAACATCTTGGCTCAATGCAGGAGGGTGGCAGCAAAAGCCAACAGGATGCTGGAGTGTATAGCGAGGGGAATCTTCTCCAGAAATAGGGAGGTGATCCTGCTCCTCTACAGGTCGCTAGTCAGGCTGCATCTCGAATACTGCGTGCAGTACTGGTGCCCACTCTTGAGGAAGGACATCAGATTGTTGGAAGGTGTACAGTGGAGGGTGACAAAGATGATCCAGGGATTAGAGGGATACTCCTATGAGGAGAGGCTGGGTGAGCTGAACATGCATTCCATGGAGGAGAGGAGGGACGTGGGGACATGATTGAAACCATTAAATATTTGAAGGGGGTTAACAAGGCTAGTAAAGAAGGGATTTTCCAGATTAGAAGGAGGAGGGTCATGAGGGGCACCAGATGAGACTGGAGGGGGAAGATTCAGGAGGGATGTCAGGAGATATTATTTCACTGAGAGGGCGGTGGATAGGTGGAATACTCTGCTAGAGGAGGTGGTAGCCTGTAGCATGGTAGACAGTTTAAGAGGGGTGGTACAGAGTGAGGGGGTATTTGTGAGGAGGGAGGGTGGTTGGAGCAGCTGCAAGTTGAGGGGCTACCTGCACAATTGAGCAGACTCGCTAGACTGGGGAGGCCTGTTTCTGCTGGCGTTTTCGTATGTTCGCCTTGGTGACGCAGGGCTTGAAATTTCTCCACTATTCAGTTTATTCCATTTCACACAGGCCCCAAAGGGATAAGGTTATGATTACACTATCTGAAAAATCAGGGAACATAATAACAAGCAGCATTTGTCAATGCCGAACGTTTGCTTGCAGGTATTTGCAGTGGTGTTTGGCACATATGGTGCTTTACCCTAATGCCCTGTGCGATTGCTGGTATTTGCACAATAAATTTTCAGCATGACCTTTTTGTTATGCCCATTGTGCGCTACATAGGCGGAAACACGTTTTGGGCAGGATGTGAAAAATGACAGCTGTACTGCTCATAAGGAAGTGTGGTAAAATGGCAATGTTGAAAATCTGGAGTGGAAATATTGAAAATTCGCAAACCTACGAGTGTGAGTGGGAACTGTGCAACGCACGCCCGTAAAACAGTCATTGTTAGGAATTTTTTCAGCAAATTTTCAACATTGGCATTTTAAAACCTCTGCTAATGAACAGTGTCACTGTGATTTTCTCACTGTGTCCCATACATTGATTTCGCACACCGACTGCGCCATTGTGCACCACATGGGCGGAAACACGTTTTGGGCAGGATGTGAAAAATGACAGCTGTACTGCTCATAAGGAGGTGTGGTAAAATGACAATGTTGAAAATCTGGAGTGAAAATACTGAAAATTCGCAAACTTAAGAGCGTGCATAGGAACTGCACAACGCATGCTCGTAGAACAGTTATTTTTAGGAATTTGTTCACCAAATTTTCAACATAGCCATTTTAAGATCTCTGCTCATGAACAGTGACACTGTGATTTTCTTAATGTGTCCTATACACTGAGTTACGCACAGCGATTGTGCCATTGTGCGCTACATGGGCGGAAACACGTTTTGGGCAAGCTGTGAAAAATGACAGCTGCACTGCTCATAAAGAGGTGTGGTAAAATTGCAATGTTTAAAATCTGGAGTGAAAATATTGAAAATTCGCAAACTTACGAGCGTGCATAGGAACTGCGCAATGAACACTCGTAAAACAGTCATTTTTAGAAATTTTGTCACCAAATTTTCAACACAGCCATTTTAAGACCTCTGCTCATGAACAGTATCACTGTGATTTTCTTAATGTGTCCCATACATTGAGTTCGCACACCGACTGCGCCATTGAGAGCTACAAGGGCGGAAAGACGTTTTGGCAGGATGTAAAAATGACAGCTGTACTGCTCATGAGGAGGTGTGGTAAATGGCAATGTTGAAAATCTGGATTACAAATATTGAAAATTTAGAACGCATTTGTACGCATGTGAGGAACTGCGCAACGCACGCTCGAAACAGTCATTTTTAGGAATTATTTCACCAAATTTTCAACATAGCCATTTTAAGACCTCTGCTCATGAACAGTGTCACTGTGATTTTCTTAATGTGTCCCATACATTGATTTCGCACACTGACTGCGTCATTGTGTGCTACATGGGCGGAAACACGTTTTGGGTGAGATGTGAAAAATGACAGCTGTACTACTCCTAAGAAGGTGTGATAAAATGGCAATATTGAAAATCTGGAGTGGAAATATTGAAAATTCGCAAACCTACGAGCGTGTGTAGGAACTGCGCAACGCATGCTCGTTAAACAGTCATTTTTTGGAATTTTTGCACCAAATTTTCAACATGGGTTTTGGAACCCCTCTCATGAATGATGTCACTGTCATGGCGTTGTTCTGGCCGGGCGGGTGATTTCACGCAGGACAGCGAAATCACCCTTCAGGCCCCAGTGTAACGCCATGACAGTGACATCATTCATGAGAAGGGGTCCCAAAACCACATGTTGAAAATTTGGTGCAAAATTCCAAAAATGCCTGAGATATGCAATAAAGTTGAAAACCCCTATCTAGCCCATTATACAGCATACGGCATTTCCTCAGTTCGCGTCGGCTTTGAAGAGTGCAGACGTGTTCCGGTCCATCAAGATTGTCGCTGAGTCCGAGGTGAGTATGGGGTGAGGGGGGTGTGGGGAGGCTGGGCGCAGTGGGTGGGTGCGGTTGTGGGAGGGGACTGGGAGAAGCGCCGTGGGACCGCTTTTGGTTTACAGGTGAAAAAACAGACTTAGGTGGGACGTTGCCACGCTGGGTGGGCTCTCAGCGTGGCAGAAGGATGGCTGGGGGGCCAAGGAGCCGACGGATTGGGCACCCCGGCCGGCAAACAGCGGGACGTTGCCACGCTGGGGTGGCTCCAGCGTGGCAGAAGGATGGCTTGGGGGCCATGGAGCCGACGGAGGATTGGGCACCCCCATCGGCAAACAACGCGGGATGTTTGCCACTCTGGGGTGGGCTCCCAGCGTGGCACCAAAGATTTGGTGGGGGGCGGCCTGACGCGGTGGGGTGTTGTGACGCGGTGCTCTGTATGACAGCGGTGGTTTTCTTTGAAGCGAAGACCACCACTGTCATACACACCTCCCACACCCATTGGTGCAGGACCGCCACGCCTGCTCAACGGAGCAGTGGATTGAAAGGGAGAGGCACACCTCCAAAGTGTGCTACTCTCCCAAAACATTCCTTGTGCATGCGCGCAAGTGAACGTAAAAAACTATGTTAATACAGACATTAGGGACGAAGAATGCAAAGCACTCAAAGCATGGAAAGGAAAAGCACTAGGGTTCTGAGTCTCAGGAGTCTTGGCAAATCAGTGGTGTGGTACTCCTTGGGGTTGTCAACCCTAATGCTCACCCCCTCCCTTGAGGGGGAAGAGGCAGAGAAGATGGTCGGGGGAAGATAGGATCAGAGTTTAGGCAAATAGGAGATCGCAGCTTGACCTGCAGTTGATTTCATTGGAGGAAGGGAACGGGAACAAGAGTCAGTGTTGCAAAGTTAGTATGAGGTGGTAAGGGGGGAATGACAGGAGAGAGGTAAGTTATGAGGGAAGGATGCCAAGCCCGAATTTGGAGATAATGAAAATACCGTTTTTATTTATGTATGTGTATGTATGCTTGTATAGCTGCATATTTGCACTGTACGTGCTATGGTGTTCATTCCAGTGCATTCAAATACCATTGGTGGTAAAGGAAGGTGATGCATTTCAAGACTACTGAAGGAATAATGCACAACAGGGTGTGTGTCATGCTGGGCTAACACTATGCCTGGGGGGGGTTGGGTGCGAGGCCAAAGGCCAAGTGCATCCAATGCCCCAGGTGTGGCGTTATTTCAGCATGACACACACACCTTGGAGTTCATTATTCCTATTATACAATGGCTTGCTGTTATATACAGAATAAAAAAAAAAAATTTTAAAGAGTGTTTTTGTTAGTGTAGAAACATTTTTGTGTTTCTTAATGTAACCCCCTCTGGGGGCTTACTTGCAATTTTAATAATAATAATAATAATAACTTTATTTCTCAAAAGCGCCTTTCAGATTATCATTTTTCCCCGTTGTCCCGTTCTGGATGCCCACAATCCTTTGGTTGCCCCATTTGGGCATGGATCTTGCGACCGCGAGCTGCCAGAATGCTGTCTGGGCTGTTGCTCACATCGGTGCTTTGATGTGCCGACTCACGATCTGGCGGGGGAACTGGGGAGATGATTCAGTGGTCCTGGCGCCTCTCCCAGTTACTTGAGGGAAGGTGACCTGGAGGACGTGGCCGAGATGCTGCCCTGGGACCCCGATCTTGAGTTTGAAAAGGGGCTATTGGTGAGAGTCATGAATTATTCATGAGCCCTCATGAATATTAATGAGACAGCTGCCTGCCACTTAGGGGCATAGCATTGCAGCGACAGTGATAACAAAACTGCTGGGAACCAGAAGATGAGTGGGCTCTCTTGAAAGGGCATCGTTGGGGTTACAATCCAGTGGTGGGATGGTGCAGCTAGGGTAAAGTGTTGGGCTGCACCAATCATGAGAAAGGGAGCGACTGTATAAATAGGAATGGACTCCATTAACCTGAAAGGGAGCTGACATGTTGGTGATCCCTAACCCCTTGCTTTTTAACCAATCAGTAATCTAGGCACCCAGAACTGTGTCAGAGGGACTCCTGGGAAAAGGAGGGGACTAACGTTGGTTAACTACTGTTCCCCACACACTGTATATGTTTTGCCTCCCTGTCCTATTCTTTGTATGACGATGAGCCTTTGTAAATGAGTCTCTGACTCAAAGGGTTGTAATTCTGATACTGTAATAAACAAAATAAATAAATAAACAAACTAGGATTTTAAAGGGTTGTAATTCTGATACTGTAATAAACAAAATAAATAAATAAACAAACTAGGATTTGCTGCTTATCCATTAGGTAGGGAAATGGGCAGACTAGGTGGGCCAAGCAATTCTTATCTGCTATCAAATTCTATGTTTCTAATTCTGGTGCCTAGATCATGCCCCAATAAACGAGGAGGAAATATTGATCACTATGGATATCAGATATTGAAAGGCTTCAACAGCCAATCAGAGGACTGGGATTTCAGCTGATAAAGTGGGGACTTTCTGGGACTCAGTCAGTCTGTTGCTGGGCTCTGGACAAATCAGGACTGTGGTGTGAGAGCAGACTGTGGACTTCAGGGGCTTATCCAGGCCCTAATCCGAAGTGTGGGGCTGATGAAAGATTCCCCAGGTGCTGGAAGCAGGACTGGATCGTGAAGGGGAAAAAAGAGAGAAAGAGAGATTGGACCAAGATACTGTTTTCCCATGTACTGGGAAGTTGCTGAATGAGTGTTGGGAGAAACTTTAAGTGGGAGATACCCTGCAGATTGAGCTTACTGAAAAGACTGAGCAGATTATCTGAGTTTTTGCAGTTGCTGCTGAGAGGTTACTTGTGTGTGTGGACTGCAACTGCATTTTCTTCAAGGAGGCAGAATGTCTGAGGTCATGGGGTTCTAGCCAAAAAGTGTGTGTGTGCTGAGTGAACTGGTTAAAGAGGCTGAGATTGGCAGACTTGCTGCAGCCGAGTAAAAAGGCTGGACACTGCTAAGCTGTAAGTACGGACTGGTGTGCAGTGGGGCTGTCGTTGCTGAATCCTCCTCTGTTGGATTGCACTCACATGAATTGAATCGGAGGCTAGCACCTGCTGAAACTGGCACTGGACTTCAGTGGAGTGACTGTTTATAATTTTTCCTTGTGAGAGCTCAGTGCAGGAACTGCAGGAGGACCCCCACCATTTGAGAGTCCTCACTCAGAGCGGGGGACTCGCTAACACCGCCCAAGTGGGACTCACTCTTTCAGGAGGTCACGGGCTTGCACCTGAGTTCTAGGGAATTCCGATCAGGGAGCCGGGATGTGGTGTCACTCCCTGGTCTGGGCCTTCTGGGGCTGGTGTTGTCCTACCACAGTGCTCTACACCGGGCCAGAAGTGGCTGAAGGTGACAAGCGGCCAGAACTGCAATCAAGATGACCAGCTGAAAATCCTCAAGCAAGTTCCACCTGGGCAGAGGGATCCTGGCTGGCCTGTTTCATGTGTTGCTGCACTAGGATTTAAGGAGCTCCACTTTCCATTGGCGTAGAGGTCAACTAACTGTGGGAGTACCCGGGACCGTGTTCCTAGGAATGGTCAAGGGGGAAATTGTTTTGTTCAGTTTAAAGTTTCAAGCTTTATTGTTTCAGGGCCTCAACAGCCGGCTACCCTGTGGCACTGATCAGGCCTGCAACTAGTGGGTACCCCTAGGGACAATTCATGGGGCACTGGTACCAGTGGGGGAGGGCTTGGCCTGCGGGCCCACATGCTTGAAAACTGCATATTTCATTAACGATTTTTGCCTTCACAGCAGTCCCACATCCAGGTACCCCTTTCCCTATTCCATACCCGTTTGAATCTGCTGTGTTAGTGAAATTCATTGCATGCACCTATTGCTGAAATATATGGTTTATGGTGGGACAAGGTACTGTGGGGACACAGTGTGCAGAGTGGTTGGTAGGGGAGGTGGGTAGGCATAGCATCCCAGGGGACAGTGCCAAGCAGATATCTGGCCTACTGATATTCTACTCTGGGTGGAGGCACTGCGCTATTTTCATTTTTTCTGGGAACAAACCCCAATAGTCACTGAAGCAGGACCCAGTCTCCATGCTAGGTATCAGAGACAGTCGGCGGGGGGGGTAGCCCACTGGCATATGGTGCCGGGGCTACACCTTGGAGGCACTGTTGGGATCTCCTGTTGACCAGCCATGTCTGCACCAGGAGATCAGAGTGTCGGGGCCCCTGAAGGGTCCCCAAGTCTGCGCCGCCCCAGCCCAAGTTCAGGCTGCTGGAATGGAATGGGGGAATGAAAATGGATCCCCAAAAGTCTTTTCTCTTGTTGGGAGTACCCCCCCAAGATAGAAGAGGGGGAGGTTGAACATTTTGTGTCCACCATAAAGAGATTGGGAAAAGTTAAAGTTCAAGGGAAAATGTTTGACTCATCTAGAGGTACAGTGACCATGTTGATAGAGAGTACTCAACCTATAGAAGCCAGTTAGATGCCTGAGGTTTTGGTGGGGGAGAGGTTCACTGTGGCTCTACTGGTAGTAGCCTCTTTCAGTGTGATCTCCCCGAAGGGAGGAGGTTGAGGAGCGGGGTCTTTCTTAAGATGCCCAAGTTTGAGATACCCCAGCCTGGTTCCATGCCTGTGGCCTTCAAGTCACACCGTAAGCTAAGAATGTGTTCAGGGGTGAAACCCACCCCGAATGGTGAGGACATCTTGGAGGCCTGGATGGACGGTGCCACCCCGTTAGTCCAAGACTGGCAGTGCTCTGAAGTTGAGAAGCGGAGACGATTAGTATAGAGCCTACGGAGTCCCACCTTAGAAGTAATACGTTCTTTATGAGCTACAGACCCCAATGCTCCAGCCCAGGTATAGATCTTGGCTTTGGAAAGTGTATTTGGGAGCCCTGAAACCTGTGAGGGCCTCATGTGGAAGTTCAAAACTATTAGGCAGTGGGAGAGGGAATGGTTGTCTGCTTTTCTGGCCCGGGTAGAGCGGGCCTTCCAAAAGGTGTTCTGGAATGGGGGAATAGTGGCCCAAGATCTAAACTGGATCAAATTAGAGCATGTGGTGAAGGCCGCCTGTTATTCCTCGTTACTAGTGCTGCAGTTGCATTTAGCAGACAGGAAAGGTATTCCCCCTCTCTATAGGGTTTTGGTATGGGAGATCTGGGAGGCTGAAGAAGAGCAGGGTCACTAGAGGATGTATGGGGTATCCACTGCAGTGATGCAGGTGGAGTGATAGGTGCCTCCCAGTGGTGCCCGGGAGTTGAAGACCTTAAGGGAATACAAGTATGTAGTCACTTTGGCTAAGCTGGTTGTGGGTTCAGGTCCCATGGAAGCTCCTGGGGTGAGTAGCATAGTCCCTAATGTAGGCCCCATCATGTTTGGCGTTGGATCCCCTGCCCAGACACCCCCCCTCCGACTGTGGGGTTAAGGCCTAAGTGAAAGAATTGGTGTGGAGGGTGGCTGAGTTAGAGAGGGTGGGAGTGCTAGATGTTGCCCAAGGAAATGAGGGGGCTGTGGAATGGAGTCCTGTATCTCAGAGTGCCCCCATGGGAATGCCCAGGGCTTGCCCGGTGCCATCAGTCTGGCCGTGGCCCCAGGAACCGATTATTTGCTACAGGTGTGGAGGCAAGGGCCATCTACGAAAGGGATGTAGGGCACCCTTAGACCAGTTAGCTAATAGATCTAAGGCACCTGCCAACACAGCCCACAAGCAGGGAAACTACGGAGGGGCCCAGTAAAGGAGCACACCAGGGCTCCTGGCAGGTCCGGCTCCATGACTCACCCAAGAGTCTTATCTGGCAGAGCCAACGCGAAGACACCAGTGGATATGCAGAAGTTAGTGGGGCCGACAACTGAAACTAAAATCACCGTCAATGAGATCCCCAGGTGGGATGTTCTGGATAGTGGCTCCTAGGTTACTTTCATCTTCAAACCCTGGTATGATCAGCATTTGTCAGATGTGGAAATATAGCCGCTTGAGAGACTGCACATGTGGGGCCTCAGTGAGAAAGCATACCCTTACCTTGGCTATGTCAAGGTATGGATGGCGTTCCCTACTAAAATGGCTGCAGTGAGTGAAGCTGTAGTGACTTTAGCATTGATTTATCCTGGAGCTAACTTCTTCGCGAGAGTGTCAGTATTGGTGGGCACAAATGCCCATATGTTTGGATGTCTGGCCCAACTGTGTTGTGCTCGAATAGCAGAACAAAGAGGAACAGAACACGAGTTGCACCCCCTGGTCCAGGAGACCTATCAAAGGAAGAGGCAACCCCCTGCTGAGGAGCTTGATGATCCATTGGGAATAGTGTGGAGAAGGGACGGAGATGAGATTGTGCTCCCACCAAACGCTGAATGCAACATTGCCGGTATAGTGAGACTGAAAAAGGATGTCAAGAACCAAATATTAATGTTGGATGCTCTGGATGAACATGGATTGCTGGTGGGACTGTTAGTCAAGCCCAGCATCCTGCAAGCCAGTGTGCATGCATATGTTTTTGAAGGGTAAATGTACAAGTGAAGAATGTTACGAATAAGGAGGTCGTGGTACAGAAAGGACGAACACTGTCTCAGATATATTGCACCGACACGGCAGTGCATACCACTGCAGCAAGCAGAGGTGCCCGTGTGGGACATGATCCCAGATTATTTGACTTGAGTGACTCCTCCATCCTGGAGGAATGTAAAGAGAGGAAGAAGTTGGCTGCTCGGATGGATTTATTCTCCCTGCACGGATGGGATGTAGGGTGCATGAGTGGAGAGCAGCATCGGATACGACTCACTGATGATAAAACTTTCCAGGAGAGATCAAGGCGACTGGCACCAGTGGATATAGATGAAATCTGGCGGCACTTGCAGGAGATTATGGCCACGAATATTATCCAGGTGTCCTGGAGCCCCTACGCATCACCCATTGTGGTGGTGAGAAAGGAGAGTGGGGCTATACACATGTACGTGGACTACCGCACCCTGAACAAGTGGACGGTGCCAGACCAGTACACTACACCCAGAGTGCAGGATGCACTGGACTGTTTCAATGGAAGCCAATGGTTTTCAGTTTTGGACTTGCGGAGTGGCTATTACCAGATCCTGATGGACCCTCCAGATCAAGAGACGATGGCCTGTATATGTCCCATTGGGTTCTATGAGTTTCTGAGAATGCTCCAAGAGATCTTGGGTGCCCCTGCTACCTTTCAGCACCTGATGGAGAAGGCCATCAGGGATATGAACCTGCTGGAGTGCTTTATCTACCTGGATGACATCATCATGTTCGGGAAGACACTGAAGCACAGCGAAGCCCGGTTGATGAAGGTATTGGACCGCTTGGAAGAGTTTGGATTGAAGTTATTCATCAACAAGTGCCAGTTCTTCTGGACTTTGATCAAGTATGTGGGGCACATCATCTCCGAAAAGAGCATACAGACTGATCCCAGCAAGGTTGAGGCCCTCACTGACTGACCCAAGCGACACACCTTGAAGGACTTACAGCAACTTTTTGGTTTCTGCGGGTACTACAGGAGATTTGTAAAGGATTACTCCAGTTTGGTGCGGCCCCTTTTGAATCTGCTACAGGAGTATCTGCCCATGAACAAGAGCAAGAAGACTGTCAAACCTGCCAGCTATTTCCACCCATCTGAACCCTTCGGTGAGAGGTGAAATAAGGACTGTAATAGAGCTTTTGAGAACATCATTTATTGCCTGATCCATGCCCTGGTACTGGCCTATGCAGACCTGCAGAAACCCTACGTCCTTCACACCAATGCCAGTTTCAGTGGCTTAGGGGCTGTATTGTATCAGGAGCACCCCGAAGATTTATGTCCAGTTGCATTTGCCAGTCAGAGCTTGAACCCTTCAGAGCGAAGGTATCCTGTCCATAAGTTGGAGTTCCTGGCGTTGAAGTGGGCCATAGTTGATCACTTTCATGACTATCTGTATGGGGCCAAGATTACTGTAAAGATGGATAATAATCCCCTAATTTATGTACAGACAAAGGCCAAATTGGACGCAGATGGTCATATGTGGCTGTCAGCAGGGGCAGTTCAACTGGCATTAATGTGGGGGGGTCTTCCACAAAGTTCATTAAAAGTGCCGGGGGTCTGGGGGCTGCCCAGGCCTCCAGAAAATTGTTCAATTTATGCAGCAATTTTGTGACTTCCTGATGTCACATGGTGTTCATTTAATTAAAATAATTTATGTTATGACTAGAATGTATTCTTGAGTTATCAGATTAAATTCATTACCTTGAGTACGACATGAGTGATGCTGATCAACCATAATGTCTGGATGCATGATTGGTGATGTTCGTGAGTAGTGATGTTGTACCTTGATGTCTGGATGCATGATTGGTGGTGTTCGTGAGTAGTGATGTTGTACCGTGATGTCTGGATGCATGATTGGTGGTGTTCGTGAGTAGTGATGTTGCACCCTGATGTCCGGATGCATGATTGGTGGTGTTCGTGAGTAGTGATGTACCCTGATGTCTGGATGCATGATTGGTGGTGTTCGTGAGTAGTGATGTTGTACCCTGATGTCTGGATGCATGATTGGAGGTGTTCGTGAGTAGTGATGTTGCACCCTGATGTCCGGATGCATGATTGGTGGTGTTCATGAGTAGTGATGTTGTACCATAATGTCTGGATGCATGATTGGTGATGTTCGTGAGTAGTGATGTTGTACCATAATGTCTGGATGCATGATTGGTGATGTTCGTGAGTAGTGACGTTGTACCCTGATGTCTGGATGCATGATTGGTGATGTTCGTGAGTAGCGATATTGTACCCTGATGTCTGGATGCAGCAGCACCAGTGACGCACACTAAGTGGCCTGACATCACAGTTGACTGGCACCGCTCATGGCATCACCCCTCAAACCAAGCATAATGATATCCCAGAACACTGTCACCATTTAATCACACCACATCCTGACAAAAAGGCTAGTGGTTGCAAAACTTAACTTCAATGCCTGCACAGTAGCCCCCAAGTTATCACACCCTGTGACCCTCTGAATCATTCACCGACTGTCCCCCAACACACAGGACACCCCAATCTAAAATGCACACCCTGTGCCTCATCCACTGCACAGAAGCTCCACAAGCTAGCATGCACTGTACCCATATGGATCATTCCCTTTTCCCCCAAATACACAGATCCCCATTTAATACAAATGAATTCTGTGCCCCTCCATTACCCCCAATACGCATAACGGGGCACCTCAGGATTCCCAGACCTCTCAAACAGTGTCTCTAAACCCTCAGCCATCACACACACACACACACACACACACACACACACACACGACCCCAAATTTTATGAACTTCATTACACATATCAATCAACTCTGCACCCTCTACCCCCACCCCAAACCCATGCCTGTGACTATGTTCAGTTTCTCTGCTGGGAAGGGCTTCACTGCTACTACTACTACTGCTTATCATAATAATTATACTAGAAACCTTTCTACTATTAGCTAATATTACTACAGCTTAATCTGGTTCAATTTCAGTTGGTTACCATCTGTATCCCCCTCCCCCCGGTCCCCCCTTAAAAGGGGACTTCTAATCTCAGTGGGCCTACCGGGTACAACAAAATTCAATAATAAACTATTAATACCACTACTAGTAGTACTACAGCCACCACCTCACCGGCTGTAGTAGGGCCAGGCTTGGGAGCAAGGGTAAAGGTCACTTCACCATTTACCCCCCCCCAGTGTACAGAACCCTCCCAAAGCCAACATACACTGTGCCACTCCACATCCCCCAAATACACAAAATCCAGATGGTGATCAGAAGGCGGAGCTCCTAAACCTTCTCAGCACAGGGTCTGAATTGGGTACCCAAGTACTACAAGCCACATACAATTCTGCGGACTCTTCCACCAGAGCTGCAGCTTCAGGCGTCTGTCTCTGGTGACACTCTTGGCTCAGTGTCTCCAGCTTTAACCCGGACATACAGAACATTCTTGACGTCCCCTACAACGGCGAAGTACTTTTTGGTGAATCCTCTGAGGTTATCACCGAACTCCAAAGCGCTCGGAAGGCAGTCGGGTCTGTACAGGACATGTACAGATCCAGGCCTGGTTCCTTTCGTAGGAACCAGAGCCGTTGTTGCAGCCGGCAACAAAGACAGCAGCCACATTCTGGCCAGCAACAAAGAGGTAATTTTCAGCAGAAAGCCCAGGTAGAGTCCAACACTACTCTAAACCGGCCCAGTCTGCAGGGACCAGCGTTGCCACAGCATGACTTCTTCCTGGCCCCTGCCCCTCTGGATCAATGGGCACAAAGGGTCGGCAGTCTCATTGCTCGCCACTTTTTAGGGTGGCAGTAGATTACCACAGACAGGTGGGTCCTCCTATTGGTCAAGAAAGGTCACTTCATAGAATTCCTCTACCACCCACCAGCAAGACCTCCCCTGTTTCCCCGTTATTCGGGTCACCACGCCCTGCTCATACAGCAGGAGGTGCTCGTGCTTCTGGGAAAAGAAGCGATAGAGCACGTACTACGGAACCAGAGAAGCGTAGGATATTCTCACTACTTTCTGGTTCCCAGGAAAACGGGGGACCTCCGTCTGATACTGGACCTCAGCGACCTCAACGAGTCTGTCCTGTACAAACGCTTCTGCATGGTGACCCTCCCAGGTCTGATTCCCATGCTCAAGCAGGGCACCTTTCTGGTGTCATTGGACATGCAGGATGCTTACCTGCATATACCCATTGCTCAAGTGCACAGGAAGTTTCTGGGCCACCGTTATCCATTCCAAGCCCTCCCCTTCGGACTGTCATTGGCACCTCTGGTATTCACCAAGTGCATGGTGGTCATAGCGGTGACTCGGAAGAGACAAGGCCACTACATGTTCCCCTACCTGGACGACTGGCTTCTCATGGCCCCCCTCAGGAGGCCTTGATGTCCGCCATTCTGACTTTTGATTTGTCTGAAGCTGAGAACCTTGCAACACTGCAAAGAACAAACTGTAACTTCATTTAGGAGCTGGAAACTTGGTAAGGCATAATATTGTAAAACAGGGGAGCTACGCTTTCTACAAAGAGTTTCATTTTTATTTCTCCTTATTGGCATTAAAGCAGAGAATTGCAGGATTCCATTAAAAGTGTAGTAGTTTTATAACCAGAGGGAGTGAGATACAACTGAATTTGCTTGATTGTTGGGGTTGAGACCTAGGATTTAGAGGGATATTTTTGCAACATTTTAAAAGTGTCCTGCTGGCTGAGTAGTTAAGTTTATATCCCTGGTTTCACTGAAAGATTTTGTGTATTGGAATCGGACATAGCAGACTGCCTACATTGAAAGGCCTGCTTACATCACAGGTGTCACTAGTCAATCAGTTGGCTTAATTCTTAAGATTTTCAGTGCAAGAAGAGTGTAAAGCACAGCTGACTTATTTTGGGGCTGACCGCTTTCAGAGCACAAACCACCAGGCTGTTTTGGGGCTGGGGAGGGTTACCTGTGTCTGAGTTGGATGTCTGGATTTTTCTCTGTTTGATTAGCAGGGTATTTTCTCTGTCAAATTGTTGTGTAGGGCATCTTGCTGACAGGAAGGCACTCATCGCAGTGCTGGGTCAGAGCTTTTAGCTGATTGTTTTGCGAGGGCACAGTTTAGGCCCAACCCCTTCCCACCCCTCACCCCACCACCCCCAGAAATAGTTCCTTTATACCTGGGGTTCTGACATCATTTCCTCAAGAGTGCAAGGTGCATATCACTGTCATATCCTCTCTAGCACACTGCACTGACAATATAAGCATACACATTGTATAATATATATATTTCTATATAACAAACCAATCACACACACACACACACAAAGAAAAAAGTAGATAAACATGTGGGGAGTAGTACAATGTAATGGCTGTGGGGCAGCAGTCTTCCGGGAGTCTTTCTGGAGGCTGAGATGCTGCCCTATTTGCAGACAACTCTCTGCCCTGAGGGAGGAAGTTGCCCATCTTCAGGCCATGCTGGACAGTAGTAAGGGAACCTTCCCCCAGACCACACTGGACGGTAGGAAGGGAACCTCCCCCATCCAGGGAGCACCAGAGCCACCACCACTACCTCAGAGGTTGCGAAGAAAACACAGCAGTTGGACCACAGTGGGCTCAGAAAGGGTGAGGATGGTGGAACAGAGGCACACCCAGTCAGTTGTTCCACTCCACAATCCATACACCATTCTGGGGAGCATAGCTCCCCTATGGATGCACCCACAGAGGAGACTAAGGAGCCTGAGGACAGCTGTCACAAGGGAGGCCCACAGGAAGGAGACAGAGGACACCACAAGGAAAGGAAGCAGCTCCTGGTGGGGGACTCAATTATTAGGGGGATAGAACTGGGGGGAGCAGGGAAAACTGAAGTAAGGTGCCTGCCTGGTGCCATGGCTTGGAGGGACAGGAAGCGCATCCTCAGGATCACGGGAACAGCTGCACGGGAGTCTGAGCTGGACATCATTGTCCACCTAGGGACAAATTACTTGGCTCATCATGAGATTAGAGCAGTGCAGAAGGACTTTGTAGAATTGGGGAGGGGCCTAAGACAAGTAGCACACACAGTATCCTTCTCAGAGGTGCTGCCTGTCAATGGCATGAGTGAGGCGAGGGTACTTTGCACCATGCAGTTTAATGAATGGTTGAAAAAATGGTGTGGAGCACAGGGGTTTGGCTTCACTGGGGACTGGCGTTCCACCTGGAGGGACACCAGCCTATACTGGCAGGATGGTCTGCATCTGTCCAGGAAGGAACAAGTCTTTTGAGCAATCGGTTTAAATGCTTCATTGGCAAGCTTTTAAACTAGTCAAGGGGGAAGGTACTGATAAGCAGCAGGAAACTCCCGGCCTCCCCCTACAAAACAGGGTACTAAATGAGAAAAAGACCAAGGTAGAAAGGTCAGTGGGGGATGCTGCAACAGAAGGTAAAGTCATCAAAAAATGGAAAGCAGCCGGCCCGGTGGCACTGAGGGTTGAGGCGTGGGACGCCACACCTCATGCCACGCCCCGGCGACCTGGAGGTCGGGAATGGACTCGGGTCGCCGGGGTCAGCAGGGGAAGGAGGATCGAGCGTCCCAATGGATGCGCTCTCCTCGCTTAGGGAGGAACCAGCGGTGTTTAATACACCCGGCGTCCGGGAGAGCGGTGGAAGCACCGACTCTAGGGCAGCGCTCCCTTGGTTGGGAGTCGGGGAGGGAGGACGCCATTGGCACTTGAGCGTGCGTAAGCATCGCTCCACCCGAGCCGAAGCGCCCCAGCGGGTGGAGGGAGGACAGAAAACCGGAAAAACAACCCTCGTCACTCCGGATGACGGCCGCTCCAGCCACCCAGTCTGCAAAAACATGGGCAGACCTCGCTATGCAAGGTGCTCCGAGGGAGTAAGGAGGCAGGTAGGAGACACCTGAGATGCACTCTAGGGGCAGACTCAATGGGAGACTGGTGGGCATTGAGCAAGCCCGAAGGAGGGGAGCGACAAGGGCGTTCAGTAGGGGATAAAAAGAAATTTCAAAAAAAAAAAATGGAGAGTAATGAGTATCAATGCCCGTAGTCTGAGTAACAAGCTTCCTGAATTATTGGCCTTGATGGAGGAGGAACATCTGGATATCGTGGCAGTCACAGAAACATGGTACACACATAAAACCATGACTGGGATGTAAACATACCAGGATACACTATCTACAGGAGGGACAGGGAGGGTAAAGAGGAGGAGGAGGTAGCTCTTTACATAAGGAAGAAATCAAAGCAACAGAACAAAAGGGTAAACAGGGAGGAGAAGAAGCACTGTGGGTAAATTTGGAGACTGGCAATGGCACCACAATACGCACAGGGGTTCTATACAGACCCCCTTCTCAGGGGGAGGAAATGGACAAGGAAATGATAGAAAGTATACTTAGAATGGCAGGAAAAGGGGAGATATTGCTGATGGGTGATCTGAATATGCCAGATGTTAACTGGAGTGCAGTTGCAGCAGCCACTTCTAAGAGTGGGGTTATTCTAGATGCCCTACAGGCGGCATGCCTTAGACAACTAGTATTGGAGCCCACTCGAGAGGAGCAATCTTAGACCTGGTTCTCTCAAATGGAGATGAAAAGGATCTCAATATGAAGTGGGTAAGCCATCTGGGAACTGCGACCATCGAACTGTATGGTTCACAATAAACACAGCAATACAGTCAAGCCATACAAAGACAAAGGTACTGGATTTTAGGAGGCTGACTTTGTCAAAATGGGTGAGTGCCTAGGAATGCACTAGCAAATGGGCAGGAAGGAGGGTGGAAGAACAATGAGGAATAATAAAACTGCCATCACAGAGGTATCAAGCCTTTGTGTAAAGCAAATAAACAAAACGAAACGAGGTAAGAAACCACTATGGTTCTCAAAGGAAGTGGCAGTGAAGGTTCAAGAGAAAAGAAAGCATTCAGGAAGTACAAGGAATCACAGAAGGAACAGGACAGAGAACTGTATCAGTTAAAGCAAAAGGAAGCTGGGAAGGCAGTCAGAACAGCAAAGGCCCAAACCAAGGAAAAGATAGCCAACTCAGTTAAGAAGGGGATAAACCCTTTATAGGTACATCAGGGAGCGAAGGAAGACCAAGGAGGATAGTGAGGCTTAATAAAGGAGGGAGGGTGGCAGAGGAGACTGTGAAAGGCAGAGATACTAAACAAATATTTTGCTCAGTATTTACAAAGGAAGAGGGAGGTACCTAAAACAAACAGTAGAAACACTCTGGATACAGAAGTTGATACCAGCCCATTTACAGAAGAAAGGGTTCTGAAAGAACTCTTAAAACTGAAGGTGGACAAAGCAATGGGGCCTAATGGGATTCATCCCAGAATTCTAAAAGAACTAAGGGTAGAACTAGTGACACCACTGACTACCCTCTTTAACAAATCATGGGAGGATGGGGTGGTACCCGAGGACTGGAGGAGGGCAGATGTGATTCCCTTCACAAAGTGGGAGCAAGGCAGAAGCAGAAACTACAGACCTGTTGGTTTAACCTCAGTGGTAGGAAAATGATGGAATCACTTCTGAAGGAAATAATTGTTAAATATCTAGAGGCCAGAGGGCACAGGACCCAAGGCAGCATGGATTCACAGCGGAAGGTCATGCCAGACAAATCTGATAGATTTCTTTGACTGGGTGACCAAAGTAGTTGATCAGGAAGGGCTGTGGACATGGCCTCCTAGACTTTAACAAGGTATTTGACACAGTCCCCACAAAAGATTAATATACAAGTTAGCCAGCCTGGGAGTGGGTCCCAAGATGACAGCCTGGGTAAAGAATTGGCTGGAGAATAGGACACAGAGAGTAATAGTAAATGGACTCACTCTGAAAAAAGGGGTTAGTAGTGAGTGCACAGGAGGTTCAGTATTAGGACCAGTCCTCTTCAATGTCTTTATAAGTGACATTGCAGAGGGACTGGAAGGAAAAGTATGTCTCTTTGCAGATGACACAAAGATCTGCAACAGAGTTGGTGCACAAGGTGGAGTGGAAAGGATGAGAAGGACTTGGCAAGGTTAGAGGAATGCTCAAATGTATGGCAGCTTAGATTCACTGCTAAGAAGTGCAAGGTAATGCACCTGGGAAACAAAAACCCAGGGGAAAAGTACACAATGGGGGTGAGATACTAACAACAACAAAATGGAAAGGGACCTGGGGTAGTCATATCAGATGACCTAAAGGTGGGCAAGCAATGTGAGAGGGCAGCAAGGAGGGCTGGGGATGCTGGGATGCATAGGGAGAGGCATCACCAGTAGAAAACAGGAAGTTATTATCCCTCTGTACAGACAGCTGAGTGAGACCCCATCTGGAGTACTGCGTGCAGTTCTGGAGACCCAATCTCCAAAGACATAGACAGGATGGAAGCTGTCCAGAGGAGAGCAACTAAAATGGTGCAGGGTCTGCACGGAAGACTATGAAGAGAGACTTAGGAGGTTAATATGATAGCCTCGAGGAAAGGAGGGAGAGGGGGACATGATAGAAACTTTCAAGTACCTCAAGGAATCAACAAAGTCCAAGAGGGTAGCATCTTTCAAAAAAGAGGTGTGCAAGAACAAGGGGCACAATTTGAAGATAGAAGGGGGGCAGCTCAGAGGTAATTTAAGGAAGTATTTTTTCACAGAGAGGGTGGTGGATGTATGGAACGGCCTTCCAGAGGAGGTTGTGGAGTCACAAACAGTGGTGGAATTCAAGCATGCATGGGACAGTCATAAGGCAATTCTAGGGGGTGGGGGTAGGAAGAAGTAGGCTGCTGGTTAACTAGGATCTGCAGCTTATCCATCAGGTAGGGTAATGGGCAGACTGGGTGGGCCAAGCGGTCCTTATCTGCCATCAAATTCTATGTTTCTGTGTTTCTAAAACGGACTCATCAGGTTTCTCAGACCTAACACACAAAGTGCAGATTTGTGCATCATGACATGCATTGTTATGAAAGTACACCTTGTAAGTGTGCAGGGCAACAAGCCAAATCCATTGTGTCTAGAATGCAATCCACAGTGCCCAGGCTTTCCACCTCTTGGAGATATAGGGACCCCCTCCCCCTTAGATACCAAAAAAAGAGCATTGTTTTACTATCAGTTGATAAGTACAATTATCAATGTGCTTTTTTTTTTCGTGTTAGGGATTGTCCCTAAGTTTTCTTCATTAAGCACCATTATTTTGCCCAGCATGGTGGCACTGAGGGTTGCGGCGCTGGACGCCACACCTCGCACCACACCGGTGACCTGGGTTCGAAACAAGCCCAGGACATTGGGGGTTGGCAGGGGAGGGAGAGGATTGAGTGTCTGAGGACAGCTCTCCTCTCCCAGGAGGAAGGGGGGAAGTATGCTTGGTGCCTGACTGGCTTCTGGCTGAAGCCGGAGGCATAGCAGACATATGAGCACACAAGAGGTTGGGAAGTGGCGGACGTCGGTGGAGATGTCTTGACATCAGGGCGTAGGCCACTCCCTCAAGAACATTGGAAAAACACCCGCAGCACTCCCAGGTAGACGGAGCACCAGGCTCTGATCCCCAATACCCCTACTTGCCCCAGTGACCGGCGTCCTGACGAGACAAGGAATTCGGGGTGCTTGCCCCCCCACCTCGTCCCCGCCTGGGGGGTAAGCCAAGGCTACGTGGAGGACAGACTGCCATGGGATACACCTAGGAGGTGGGGACTAGAACAGCCATAGGCGTCTCCCGAAGAGAGTGGAGTGCAGCGGGAGGGGAGGAGAATAAATAGAAAGTATTAAAAAAAAAAGCACCATAATTTTTTTTTGCTCGCTGCATACAACTGGTCTTATAATCAATGGATAAAAAAAATGCCCTATTCAGTCAGGTGTCACAGGCTAAATACACAGATACTCCTCCTGTGGAGACTGACACCCATTACATTGAGCCACACTGGTGAATAAAAAGGTAAGCCTGAGCCACAGCCCGAAAAGTCTAACCACAAATATGTGGTCAGTGTAGCAACCCCGAAAGAGCAGACCATCCTCATTTATTACTTTAATTTGGGCCATGATAATTGGCAAAAAGAAGTAAGTTGCACCATGAGCCAGAGCCAAAGTCTAACCTCAAATATACGGCATCATGGTGGTCAGTGCAGCTGAAAGACAGTCCTCATGCTTTTTTTTGATATTTATTGTACTTTTTGTCTCGTGCCAACGTTGGAACTATCTGCCCGGTCACGGACCTCGTCTGCTCCCCACTCCCACATGAGCCACAGCTTCTCCCCATTGCCCCCTTGGCTTGCCCTCCAGGGCGGGGCCACGGCACTGGCCAAGGTGTCGCGGACATTGGTCAGGTCGGGAGGGAGCCAGCCTGGGAGCTGATGCAGAGGCTGCGAGGTAGGCATCATATTAGGCACTGGCATGGGGCTTTTATCCCCTGTTTATCATGGGGTGGAGACATCAATGACATCCTGCATCCGCCCCACCCCGTGAATGTCCAGATGCCGGTTGCTGTGGTACCCCCGGCCTCTGCCAGGGGTTCGTTGAACACCAGACGTACTCCCTCCCCTTCCCCTGGAGAAGGAGAGCTGTCCATGGGATGCTCTATCCTTCTCCCCCCGGCCATCCCTCTGACGACATGGGTCCGTTTCTGAACCCAGGTCGCCGTCGTCGATGTTTTTTGTTTTTACTTATACTACCTACAGTACCTTTGGATTCCTGGTCTTAAACATTAATTTTTGGCACCACAGGTAGGGTCAAGATGCACGCCTACCAAAGACCAGTCATCAGCTGTGAGCGTAACACAATCTGAGGCAGGTAGACTAAACTTCAGTCAGTCATTGCTCCAAATGCAATCTAAGAGGTGGCAAGTGTGAAGCCCAGGAGTGCGTCTCCGTGTCACTACACATGAGTTAGCCTATGAACAAGCGCTGATGCTCTCAGTCCCTGGAACTGCCCCGGTGTGCTCTGGTGACCTCTGGTAAAGAGTGCCCCAGTAAAGAGTCAGTTCCCCAAATTCAGTACTTTACAAAAAATTAAAAAAAACTTCTGCGCAAAGCGGAACTCATTCTATTTTGTGTGTGATGGGGGGTTGTCCGTATGGGCCTGCCTGTTCTGCAGCCATGTACTAAATTAGAATAGACACTACTGCACAGTCCATAAATGTATTTAAAAAAGAAAACTGGCACTCCCAAAAAAGTGGAGGGGCCAAAATACATGTGTGGCCCCCTTGTAAAAAAGTGAGGAGGACATGGTCTGGTTGCCCCCGTATTAGCCGCCCCTGGCTGTCAGCCTTGTCCACCTAAGATTACTCCATGGAGTATCAGCTAGGTCTAAATCATGTTGCGGATGCCTTTTCTTGGCAGCCCCAAGCCAGTAATGATGAGGGATCAAACTGGGTGCGCATCTCGGAGCAAACTGTCAAGGCCCTATGTAAGAAGCATGATGGCGAGGAGATTTTTACCATGGAAGACACCCCTTGTCTGGTGGACTGCCTGGGTGCTTCAGGGAATTGTCATCCAGTTGCCTACTCTTGGTTGGCCGCTCTAGATGCAAGATCCGTCCCACAACTGACTACCCAAGACCTGCAGCAGGATCAGAAGGCCAGCCCAGTCACCGGGCAAATTGTACAAGTGTTGAATCGGCAAGGGAGCGAGGAGCAAGTGGACACCCTCATTCCTCAGGCTCAGCTGTTGTTACTTGAGTAGCCCAAACTATGCTTAAAGAAGTGGTTGTTATACTGAGAGACCCAGGATCAGCAGGGGGTCCCACGAGAGCAACTGGTACTCCCAGAGAAACATATTGACACTGTGCTGAAAGCCCTGCATGATGACATGGGGCATTTGGGAGCTAAAGGCACTCTGGATCTGGTCAAGAGCCGTTTCTATTGGCCAAAGATGGGGGCAGATGTAGAGGCGTACTGCAAGAGTTGCATGAGGTGCATAAAGCGGAAAGCACTTCCTCAGAGGGCTGCTCCTTTAGTCAACATCATATCTAGCAGCCCTATGGAGCTGGTATGCATAGACTTCCTTATGCTGGAGCTCGACTCATGAAATATCTCCAGTGTATTGGTGGTCACGGACCATTTCACCCGCTATGCTCAAGCCTACCCCACCAAAGATCAGCGAGCTTCTACCGTGGCCAAGATATTGGTGGAGAAATTTTTTGTGCACCATGGTACCCCCCCAAGGGATCCACTTTGATCAGGGCCGTGATTTTGAGAGCCGGCTCATCAAGGAATTGTTGTCACTGTGGGGCATCAGGAAGTCCTGAACCACGTCATGTCATCCCCAAAGTGATCCCCAACCCAATAGATTCAACTGGACTCTGCTAGACATGTTGGGCACCCTGCACCCCCGGGACAAAGCGTACTTGGAGTCAGTGGGTGTGCGCTTTGGTCCATGCTTACAACTGCACCTGGCATGATGCTATAGGATTCTCTCCCTACCAGCTTATGTTTGGGAAAGAAGCCCATCTGCCGGTGGACCTGTGTCATGGAGTCTCCTTGGATGGACTGGGAGCAGGAGACCACTTGCAGTATGCGAAAACTCTAAGACAACAATTAGATGACACATACCAGCTCGCTTCTGAGATGGCCAACAAGCGGAGTCAGGCAAATAAAGAGCACTATGACAAAAGAGTGCGGGCACAAGATCTGGAAGCAGGAGACAGAGTGTTACTGCGCAGGTTGGGCATACAAGGAAAGCACAAGATAGCTGACAGATGGGGAGACACCCCATATGTTGTAGTGGACAAGCTTGCAGACCTGCCAGTGTACAAGATTCGGCCTGAGGGAGAGGCTTGTGGGCATAAGGTTATTCATCGTAACCATCTGTTGTGCACTCGGGACAAGGTAGTGAACACCGAAAATGTTGCAGAAGACCCACTATTATCACCCCCCTTCGAGCTGCTGCTTGCAGAAGATCGAGGCAGAGAGACAGTGATGCCATGGGATTTGGGCCTGCCCAGGGTGGGGAGTTCTTAGGTGAAGGAGACACAGAGGACGAGTCTGAGGAGGAGAATAGAGTGACTCCCCATAGTCATTACCCTACCCGGGAATTGGCCAGGTTGTTTCAGGGATCATCCCTGGGCAGGGATATGCCTAGAAAGCAGGGTAGGGTTGGGGAGCCTGTTCCAGCCGTGCCCCTCGGAGGGACCACTCAGGACCCGAATACTGGTCCTGTTGAGATGCTTGAGTGATACTGGAGCAGCTCCCCAGAAGATATACCCAGGGAATGGATGCAGGGTGTTTCTGGTGATTAGGACAAGGAAGAGGGGGAAGATGTGTCTTTTGAAGGATCCACATCGGAACTGAACACTGATCCAACTGTGCCTTTGAAGGAGCCAGGGTTAGTCCCCCTAGAACTGTGCCTGATGACAGTGCAGTGTTAGAGTCACTCGCTCCTCTAGTTGAGGACCAAGATGACCAGGGAGAGGGTGAAGAGGATGAGGAAGATGCCGATGACTCAGGGGTAGGTAGGGATGCAGGTATTCAGGAGACCCCTTGTAGGACAGGGAGGATGATAAGGTCTGTCCTTAAGCTGACATATGATGCCTCTGGGTTTCCTACAGATTTGCCCCTGTTTGTTGTGCATAAGGGAGTGTACATTACTCTTAGATCCTTAGATCCTTACAGAAGGTGGTCATGTGCCATGTTGATGCTAAGCCCCTAGGTCAGAGGAACAGGTGACCCACAGAAAGAGAGGGAGGCGAACAGGGTACCTCACAGGTTTGGGAAAACGGAGTGTTCCTTGTGGGGTTTCAGTATCTAATTCTGGATGAGATGATCTGATGGGTGCCACTTTTCATGTGGCTCAAGGATTTCAAAAAAGGAGAAAATGGGATTTTTGCTAAAATGTATATACTGTTCCATGTTTGAATGCTTTATGGTTCTTACATACTAGATAGGAACCAGGTGTATAGATAAAATGCTATTAATGTTTTGTTTTTTATACTCAGTGTTTATCCATCTTCCTGCCCCCTCTCACCACTCCTTCAGACTTCCTCTGCTGCATGGCCCCTCTTTCTCGCTGGGGTCTGCCCCTAGAGTACCTGGTACCACACTAAGCCCTTGATAGCTGGATTACCCCCCGGTATGGGGTGGGGAGGGACTCTATCTCCCCAGCTTTCGATCGTGGACCGGCACAGCGGAGTCTGCCCTGATGATCTGAGGGCACGCAGTGAGGAGTCGTCACCTAGGCAATATGGGGGTGTTTTTCCTGTGTTCTTCCCCTGGCATTGGCATGCAATGAGGGCCAATAAGCAAGGAGATGCGGTGAGATGTTCCTCCTGCTCCGCCCCTCTGCTGACATCTACCCCATTCCCATGCTGCTACCTTCCCTCTACCGCACCTACCACCCAAGCTCCTCCAGATGGCGGTATCGCGATGGGAGCTTGCAGGTTACCCCCCCAGAGAAGGAGAGCTGCCATCGGGTGCTCTATCCTTCTCTTCCACGGCCAAACCCCAGTGGTCCGTGCTCGTTCCCAAACATGGGTCGCTGGCGTGGTGCGAGGTAAGGCGTCCAGTGCCTCAACCCTCAGTGCCACCAGGCCGGCGAAATGCTATTAATGTTTGATACTTAACTTTGGGTTTACCCTATGCTTGCTGTGGAAGCCAAGCGTTTCAAGGTGGGGCAGTGTAACCCCTCTCTGGGGGCTTACCTGCATTTTTTCCCCATTGTCCTGATCTGGATGCCCCTAATCCTTTGGTTGCCGCATTTGGGCGTGGATCTTGCAACCCCGAGCTGCAAGCATATTGCCTGGGCCGGCGCTTGCGTCGGTGCTTTGATGTGCCAACTCGTGATCTGGCAGGTGAACGGGGGGGGGGTGATTCAGTGGTCCTGGCACCTCTCCCAGCTACTGGAGGGCCGGTGACCTGGAGGATGCAGCTGAGATGCCGCCCTAGGAGCTCGATCTTGAGTTTGAAAGGTGGCCTTTGGTGAGGGTTAATTAATTATTTATGAGCCCTCAAGAATATTAATGAATCAAATTGTAGGGGCAGCGATAACAAAACTGATGGGAGCCAGAAGATGAGCGTGGGCTCTCTTAAAAGGGCATCCTTGGGGCTACAATCCAGTGGTGGGATGGTGCAGCTGGGGTAAAGTGTTGGGCTGCGCCAGTCATGAGAAGGGGAGCGACTGTATAAATAGGAATGGACTATATTAACCTGAATGACAGCTCACATGTTGGTGACCCCTAACTCCTTGTTTTTTAGCCAATCAGTGTTCTAGGTGCCCAAACCTGTGTCAGAGGTACTCCTAGGAAAAGGAGGGGACGAATTCTGATGCCTAGATTGTGCCTCAATAAACGAGGAGGAAATATTGATCACTATGGATATCAGTTATTGAAAGGCTTCAGCGGCCAATCAGAGGACTGGGATTTCGGCTGATACAGTGGGGACTTTCTGGGACTGAGTCAGTCTGTTGCTGGGCTCTTTATGAGTCAGAACTGTGGTGTGAGAGCAGACTGTGGACTTCAGGGGCTCATCCTGGCCCTAATCTGAAGTGTGGGGTTGTTGAATGATTCCCCAGGTGCTGAAAGCAGGACTGGATTGTGAAGGGGAAAAAGAGAGAAAGAGATTGAACCAAGATACTGTTTCCTCAGGTATTGAGAAGTTGCTGAATGACTGTTGGGAGAAACTTAAAGTGGCAGATACCCTGCACTGGGAGATTGAGGTAACCGAAAAGACTAAGCAGATTATCTGAGTTTTTGCAGTTGCTGTTGAGAGGTCACTTGTGTGTGTGGACTGCAACTGCATTTTCTTCAAGGAGGCAGAACATCTCAAGTTGTGGGATGCTAGCCAGAAAGTGTGTGTCCTGAGTGAACTGGTTAAAGAGGCTGAGACTGGTGAACTTGCCAAGTAAAAGGGTTGGACACTGCTAAGCTGAAAGTGCGGTCTGGTGTGCAGGGGTGCTGTTGTTGCTGAATCCCCCTGTTGGATTGCACTGACATGAATTGAATCAGAGGCTAGCACCTGCTGAAATTGGCACTGGACTTCAGTGGAATGACTGTCTAAAATGTTTCCTTGTGAGAGCTCAGTGCAGGGACTGCAGGAGAACCCCTACCATTTGGGAGTCCTTATTCAGAGCCAGCGGGAACTCGCTAACCCCTCCCAAGTGGGACTCACTGTTTCAGGAGGTCACAGTCTTGCACCCGAGTGCTAGAGCACTCCAATCAGGGAGCCAGGCTGTGGAGTCACTTCCCGGTCTGGGCCTTCTTGGGCTGGTGTTGTCCTGCCACAGTGCTCTGCACCGGGCCGGAAGTGGCTGAAGGTGACAAGCAGCCATAACTGCAATCAAGGTGACCAGCTGCAAGATCTTCGAGCAAGTTCCACCTGGGTAGAGGGACCCTGGCTAGCCTGTTTTAAATGTTGCTGAATTAGGATTTGAGGAGCGCCACTTTCCCTTGGCACAGAGGTCAACTAACTGTGAGTACCCAGGACCAGATTCCTGGGAAGGGTTCAGGGAGAAATTGTTTGTTCAATTTAAAGTTTCAAGCTTAGCTGTTTCAGGGCTCCAACAGCTGGTGACCACGCGGCACTGATCAGGCCTGCAACTAGTGGGTACCCCTGGGAACAATTCATGGGGCACTGGTACCAGTGGGGATGGGTTTGGCCTGCGGGCCCACATGCTTGAAAATTGCATATTTCACTAACGATTTTTGCCTTCACAGCAGTCCCACATCCAGGTACCCCTTTCCCTATTCCTTACCTCCAAATAAAGCTGTGAATTTGTTGTTTGAATCTGTTGTTGGTGAAATTCATTGCATGCACTTATTGCTGAAATATTTGGTTTATGGTGGGACAAGGTACTGGGGGACACAGTGTGCAGAGTAGTTGGTTGGGGAGGTGGGTAGGCACAGCATCCCAGGGGGCTGTGCCAAGCGGATATCTGGCCTACTGATACTCTACTTTGAGCAGAGGCACTGCACTATTTTCATTTCTTCTGGGAACGAACTCCCAGTAGTCACCTTAGCAGGACCCAGGACCCTTGTCGGGTATCAGAGACAGTCAGCAAGGAGGGGTTACCCACTGGCATATGGAGCCATGGCTATATTAACCCTTGGGCCGCTGAAAGAATTAGAACGTATATGGTTTCTGCACTGACATATCAGTCTGCGGCACAGCAAGGGTTAAGAGAAGATGTTAACAATGTGAATGCAAATCCAAACAATCAGTCAAGAGGTTCACAGTGTTGAGACTTGACCCATGTCATTATGCTGGGATAACACCATGGGTCCAGCCTCAGACTGACCAATCACAATCCAAGATTCTTTTTTGCCATTGTGTAATGTGCATTAATCTTGTCCAAAGATCTAAAGCTTATTGTAACCCACAAAACAGTTCTGTAAAGGTTAAGTCTGCATGTGTAGCCAGGAATGAGGAGACCTTTTTCCTAGCAGTGGGATGCCATACTCTGTCAGCCACTGCCCTAAATGGCAGCATCTAGGATTGAACCAGGGGCATGGAAAGCACTTCCTGCATTTTAAATGAGTGCCCTGAAGCTGAACTAGAGGAGAATCACCAATACGATCAATGCAGTGCCTGTGAAATGTACTAATGTACCCACCGGGGGGCAGCTAGGCTTAAGTATTGAAAAATACAGTACAAAGATTGCTCTTTCTCATATATAAATACAGTTTTATCACCTATCTTATTTGATGGTTTCACACGAAATCCCCCAGACCTTTTTTTCTAATTTGTGGGCAGAATATTGGGTGGATGCAGATGTCATTTAAACATAAATTGCCTCATTTTCCTCAAGGTCCTGTCGGCTCAGTACACACAAACACACACACACACTACATCAGATTGTTAAATCAGTCATTGCTTCTGATTGTCTGATAATGACCTTGGAATTACTCCAGTACAGCACCAAGGGTGAATATCTGGCAAGTTCCGAAGGCTGATCACTAACAGTTTGGGAAGCATAGCAAGTCTCCCCAATCCTGTCTGGCTCTTGAAATAAAATAATACATTGTTTTAATTTTTTTCCCTTTGAGCCCCAAATGCAGCCTTCTACAACCTAAAGAAATGCACTTTCCTCTAAAAATGTGCACCTCTACCTTGCACCCTTCCAAAAGTCTGTACCCCACCCCTGCAACTCTTTTAAAAACACACATCACTGCTCTTGCACCTCTCTTGGGTTTGTAGTTCTACCTTGCACCCTGCCTAGAACTTGTAGTTTGCACTGCTCCAAATTATTTGCATACCTCCATAAATGTGGATCTCCAGTGTTTCAGCCTTCCAAAATGTGCACTTGCACCCCTGCACACGTACCAAAATTTGCATCCCTACCCTCACACCTCTTCTAAAAAGTTTATTCCTATTCCTGCACTCCCTACAAATGTGCACCCCTACCCACACTCTTCTAGACACCTCCTGAGATTTATTCCCCAAACCCCTTCACCTTCCAAAAATGTCTACCCTATGCCCCCTCAACACAAATAACATGTTCATCTTTCCCAGAATTTGCCCCTTTACTTTTGTATCCCACCCACAAATGTACACTCCTACCCCTACACCCCTCCCTACAGAGAACATGCAAGGGAATGCCTCACAACTTCTGGGGCACAAATAGAAATCCTTGAATGTGCCATGATAGGAACGAAAAAGGCTACTAAGGCATAAAGGTGAAATTCTAGCGATATACATCTTCTAGGAGCTTGGCGAGAGTTACACAATGCTATTACTAATGGCTACTTGTGTAGGTGTCCAAGTTAGGAGGTAATGGGGCATTTAACAACTTGTTGGGATTTGGCAATGGCTGGAAGTTAGGAAACTCTGCCATACCAACAAAAAGACCTCATCCTGCTCTCTAGAGGTGCAGTAGACCATTTCATAACTAGCTGTTTTCCAAACTTTTCCATCTACTCCCTGGGTGATGGGGGATCTGAGTCCCTCCAGTGTCTAAGCACTATCTTCTTGGCTGCAACTGGGGCACCTGTCAGTCATCCCATTCCTGCTCACAGGGTTTTTGGGGGCCATTCTCTGTGGTGTCCGCTCCCAACAGGACCAACTCAAGAAGAGGGTGAGATCTCTGGGCAGTATCACTCCTTTTTTGATTTTTAACTAACCAAATCAGTCCGAGCCCATACTGTATGAGGTTAGACCTCCCCCTCCTTTTTTATAATGTTTATGTTTACATTTACAATTAAAAAAAAAGTCGGTAACTATTTTGGTCAGCGATGTACTCCTAATGTAAGGTAGAAATGTTAAGAAATGGATGTTTTGTATACCAATGCATAGTATTTAGGTAAAATTGTTTATTTTCAAGTCTTTGACTGTATGTCTTTGAACCAGTTATTAAAAAAGTGCCTCAAAGAAAACTCTGAACACAATATCTGTGTAGAATTCAGCTCGCATTCCATTTATGTTATATAGATTTCTTCTCCCCATTATTACTAATGAAATTTGCATGAATATATGATCTGTAGGAGGCAGTATAGTGCAGTGGTTTAAGGCTCCAAGTTGCAAACCTGGAGACCTGGGTTTGAATCCCACAGCCCCCACTTGCATACTGTGTGACCCTGAGCAAGTCACTTAACTTCCTTGTGCTTCCAGGTCTCACCTGTAAACAAGCTTTCAGCTTAGTGTGTCTCTCCTGGTGAAATGAAAAATAAAGGTATTACTTCTGGAAACATCAGATCATGCCTTAATAGGTATTAGTGTCTCAACTTCCCCACCCAGGGCAAGTGAACAGGGGGTTTGGAGATTGAATGCCAGTCTCTTATAGGATTCAAGACCTTAGTATTCTTTTACAAGATAGACAGTCTGTTATGTTTTTATATGACTGTCCTATACAGGTTTGGTGAGACACAAAAATTGCCATCACAGCCTTTTTCCAAACAATTTCAATTCAGAAGAGTATACAGACTATTGCAGAATATACTAAATTAAGGGAACTGTTGTTAGGACTATTGTCTCAGCAGTCTGAACTGGGCTTAAACCTTACTCCCCAGATCGACAAACTCAAAAGTAAAATCTTATTAGTACAATATGACAGACAAAAATCTTTAGAAGTTGAGCAAAGATTTGGCACACAGGGGAGTAAATATCAGACTACTCCTCTAGAGGATTGTTGTACCAGATTACACAACAGAAATATTACAGAATTTAAGGATAGTACTGGGAATATATTATCAAATAATGAATCGATTCTAAGGGGAATGGAAAAACATTTAAATGACCAGAATAAGGACTCAATATTATTAAACTCAAAATTTTACCAGATATTGCAGGCTGCAGATTTACCCAAACTAAATGCATTGCAGTCACAAACATTGGTACAGCCTCTGAATTGGATTGTGTAATTTCACAATTTAAAATTGGGGTAGTGCCAGGATCAGATGGTTTACCTGGAGAGATTTATAAAACATTATATCAGCTAATTCTGAACAAACTATTACTGTTTTTTCAAGCCCTTTTTTAAGAAATGAGTCTTATGGAACAAATGTATCAGGGGTTATTGACATTTTTGTATAAAAAAGGGGAAAGGACAGACCTTAATAATTGGAGGCAGATAATGCTCCTAAATACAGGTTTTAAAATTCTAACTAAACCATTAAGCAAGAAATTAGCCAAGGTTTTGGGTTCTATAATACATAATTCCCAGTATTGTTCTGTTCTTGGTCAAAGAATCACAGACGCCTTATTTCTCATTTGGGAATTACTGGACAAAGGGGCTTTTAATGAAACAGAAGGATATTTGATAAATATAGACCAGGCTAAGGCATTTGACAGGGTGTCACATACTTTTATATGGCAATGTTTGTTAGCAAATGGGTTTCCAAAGCAGTTCATACAATGGATCCAGTTATCCTAGAGTTTAATAAATACAGTAAATAAAATAAAATGTTATTTGAAGGCTTTTGTATGACCATGTGATAACAAATGGGTTGGGCAAAAATGTCAAGTACAGTCAGGAGTGTGGCAGGGATGCCCCCTCAGCCCACTCTCATATGTTATAACCATGGACCATTTGATTAGAATACTTCATATTTCCCTGAAATTTACAGGTATACATTATAATGGGAGATTTCCTCCAAAGCCGTCTCCTATGCCGATGATTTAGTTTTACTGTTCACTATGCAGAGTCTGGAATCCATGCCTGTCAGCTAGGTCAAGCGTTATCATTATCAGTGGTTATAGGAGCTGAAGTAAACACAAAGAAGAAGAGCTGTATTCCGTTACAAATTAGAGATGCATCAAGGGCGGTTTTGGGAGATATTGCTGTTGCAAAGCAACCAAGCAAAATTTGGGGAATTTATTTTGGCCATGAGGATGTGCAAACTTTTAATTGGGATGTACAACTAGCTAAATGCCAGAAAATGGTCAAAAAACTGGAATAAATGGCACACGAGCAAGGAAAAGTGTGTTTATTTAATTAAAACTTTTCTGGTACCTGTTTTTTTATATCTTCGTTATGTGTTTCCCATCCCAAAGCAGAGAGGAACTGCGGTATTTTCTTGTTTTTTTTTTCATGTTTATGGGGCAACTGCCTAAACCCCGTAAAAAGGTCAGTTACATATTTACAAAGGGAAGATGGAGGAGTAGGTATGTTGAATGCACTGGTCTTTTTTGGGGGTATTTTTTGTATGCAAATCAAATCCTGTTACTGAAGAAATCTGGGGTTCAATGGACCTTGTGGGCATAACCATCCGTTATTGAGATTTTGCAGGAATGGCAGCTAAATCAGTTCCAACATAAAAATAAATGGAAATTCAAATTAAATCAGTGGTGGACAGGTAGTTTTGATGTCCTAAAGAAATGGAAGATAACTAGCCAAGTGCTTTTGGCTACTTCCTGGAAATTTGAGTATACCCAAATAGTAATGGACCACTACAGCATTTGCTCCAATTGGCACAAACCTACATTAAAGCTGTTTTATTAGAAACATGACTTCCCCCAAACGTGTGACATAGTATGGTTGGGTGTTCATGGGAAAACAAATGTTAGAAATAATCACAAACATAAATAGATAGCAGAATGATTGAGCCCTAGATTTCTTCAGTAACAGGATTAGGTTTGCATACAAAAAAATACCCCCCAAAAAGACCAGTGCATTCAACATATCAGGATGGAGGCACTCAAGAGGAGGGCAACTAAAATGGTGCAGGGTCTGCACCAGAAGACATATGAAGAGAGACTTAAGGAGCTTAATATGTATACCCTCGAGGAAAGGAGGGACAGGGGAACATGATAGAAACTTTCAAGTACCTCAAGGGAATCAACAAAGTCCAAGAGGGTAGCATCTTTCAGAAAAAGGTGTGTGCAAGAACAAGGGGGCACAATTTGAAAATAGAAGGGGGATGGCTCAGAGGTAATGTGAGGAAGTATTTTTTTATGGAGAGGGTTGTGAATGCATGGAACGGCCTTCCAGTGGTGGTTGTGGAGTCAAAAACAGTGGGGGAATTCAAGAATGCATGGGACAGACATAAGGCAATTTTGGGGGGTGGGGGTAGGAGGAAGTAGGCTGTTGGTTAACTAGGATCTGCAGCTTATCCATTAGGTAGGGAAATGGGCAGACTGGGTGGGCCAAGTGGTCCTTATCTGCTGTCAAATTCTATGTTTCTATGCCCCAGAGAAACATGAATCACAGAACTGGAGACAATGGATCACTTGTACTTCCATTGTCCATATATCGTAGAGTTTTGGTCCATCTTATCAATAAAATGGTACACAAATGATTTTGTGGGGTCACATCAGATATGTTGTATAAAGGTTATATTCCAAGGATATAGACCAAATATAAAGATAGTAGTATTAGGTCAGATGCAGATTGGAATACCCAGACTGCAAGTACATCAAGGAGCAGGGACCTCATGTCTGCCATGCATGGGGCAAACCTAAGGCAGCTGGTGGTTGAGCCCACCAGGGAAGGGGCTGTACTGAACTTAGTGCTGACAAATGGTGACAGAATCATGGATTTTGAGGTGGGCAGTCCCCTTGGTACCAGTGATCACAGAACTGTGTGGTTTAGAGTCAACACGTTGGCAGAAGAAAGCCATTCAAAAATTAAGATCCTAGATTTCCGGAAGGCCAACTTCATGAAGATAGGGGAACAGCTCAAAATTGCCCTGGCAGCAGAAGATACAGGGGTAAGGGTAGAAGAACAGTGGCTTAGGATCAAGATAGCCATAGCAGGAGTGACAAGTCAATGTATCAGATTGCTTAGCAAAAGAAAGAAGCGGCCACTGTGGTTCTCTAAATCAGTAGCCAAGAAAGTGTGAGAAAAAAGTAAGGCATTCAGGAAATACAAAGAGACACAGAAAGAAAAACACAGACTGAAATATCTGAAGAAGCAGAGAGAAGCTGGGAAAGCTGTCAGAGGGGCTAAGGCAAGAATGGAGGAAGGAATAGCATAGGCTATTAAGAAGGGGGACAAGACCTTCTTTCGTTATATTAGTGAGAGGAGGGTCTGTTCATGAAAACGGGGTTACCAAAGTGTGACATGAGGGTCAAATTTTCAAATTATTTCTAGATTACATTTGTGATGCATATCAAGATATTATGACCCAAGTATGAAAAAATAAACATATTGGGAGATAAAAGTCCCACAGGTTCCTGAGATAAAAGAACTGTATTGTGGTGAGTGTAACAAGTGACACCACACACCATGGTGAATGTAGCACCTGACACAAAACATTTGTTTTAGTAGTAAAAACTTTAATAAACATGTAGTGAATTGTATTAAAATGAGAAACAAATATTTATAAGAATTATATTACATTAATTGCAAATGTGATGTTTTGCACCACGTACCATGGTGAATGTAACAAGTGACACCACACTTATGTTTCACTTACTAAAACTATACTAAACATGCCTAACAACTAACACACTACTGTTATTGACTGACATACTACTATAGAACGTGAAAAAAATTGACAATTACATTACTGGCAAGTGTGATGCTTAACACCACATACCGTGGTGAATGTAATGAGTGACACCACACATTTGTTTCAGTTTTACAGAGTTTAGTGAACATGCCTAATGGCTAACATGCTAAAAATAATAACTGACACAGTGCTACAAAACCTGGAGAAATCTGACAATAATAACAGTAGTGACAGGTGTGATGTTTGATACCACATACCACGGTGAATGTAACAAGTGACACCACACTTATGTTTGACTTACTAAAACTGTACTAAACTTGCCTAACAACTAACATACTACTGTTACTGACTGACATACTGCTATAAAACATGAAAAAAATCAACAATTACATTACTGGCAAGTGTGATGCTTAACACCATATAACGTGGTGAATGTAACAAGTGACACCACACATTTGTTTCAAGTTTAAAAAAAATTACTGAACATGCCTCATGGCAATCACACCACTACTAATAACTGACATAGGAATTTGACAATAATAACAGTACTGGCAGGTATGATGGTTGACACCACATATCGTGGTGAACGTAACAAGTGACACCACAAAGAAAATCCATTTTAACTCTCCACCCCATAAACACTGAATAATCCCTATTACAATTTATGCCCAGCACTTTCCTTAGACATGCAGTTGTCACTGAAATATGCTCTCTGAAAATTTGCCCAACAATCAGTGAATGATGGTAACCAAAGTCTACCTGTGGTGAATGTAACTGCAACCCTCATTGTTGCATGCAGTGCTTATCTTCATGGAATGTAGCCCTACAAATGGAGGAGCCACGTGCAACCAATTGGTTTTAAACCACAACTCAGGTCCTCCCTGTATGGTTGCTCCTTGGTTCTGATGGGCAGGTTATGACTTTGCAACTGTCACAGACTGAGGGTAAACATTGGGCCTAATGTGACCCCAAGTAGAGTGAGGGTCAAAGGTTGCTGTCCCTTCTGTGGGAAAGATAGATCAGGCAGTAACACAGTCAGTTATCACAAGGAGGCAAACTAGGAGAGAAGCCAGAAAATCTTTTAAAGTGCTAATAGCACAATTACAGATTTGGGGGCCATGTGGGTGAATGTAACCTGCTGTGACACCAACTGTTACATTCACCATGCTAAATACAAAGCTGCATAAATTAAAAATGGAGCATCACAATGGGCTAAAGAGTACAGATAATAAAAAACACAACTCCAGATTAGTAAGTGGACTTACTTTAATAATGGAAAACAGTAAATAAAGCTTGCAAAAACAATTAGTAAAACATGTGTTTTTGCATGTCACACTTTTTCAGGTAAAAAAAGCAGCAAAATGGAGCAGGATACCCCATCAAAAAAATATGGATACCCTAGAATTCTATAGTTATGTTATTTATCTGCCCATATAGCCAGCATTCAGATTTAGTCAAAAACATGTGCCTGACAGTTCTTGAGTTTTAAAAATGTGGTATGCACTGTATGGTGCGCATTGGTAACCCCTTTTCATGAACAGACCCAGGAAGAAGACCAGAAATGGTATTGTTAGGCTAAAGAAGGAGAGGTGGGTGGGTGGAAGATGACCTTGAAAAATCTGAGGTACCGAACACATATTTTTGCTCAGTATATACCAAAGAAGAGGCAGGGGAAGGGCCAAGACTCACGAGGAAAGATGGGGGGGAGACGTGGACACCAGCCCATTTACGGTGGATAGAGTCTAGGAAAAGTAAAGACAGACAAAGCAATGGGGCCAGATGGGATTCACCCTAGAGTGTTGAAGGAACACAGGGAAATCCTAGCATGTCTGCCGACAACCCTATTCAGCCACTCACTAGACACGGGGGGAGGTACCTGGGAACTGGAGGAGGGCAGAGGTGGGCCCCCTGCACAAGAGTGGAAGTAGGGAGGAGGCAGGCAATTACAGACCTGTAAGCCTGACCTTAGTGGTGGAGAAACTGATGGAGTCCCTGCTTAAGGAGAGGGTAGTGAAGTTCCTGGAGTCAAGCGGTGCAAAAGACCCAAGGCAGCATAGATTCACTGAGGGTAGCTCCTGTCAGACTAATCTTATCAATTTCTTTGACTGGGTGACCAGGGTGGTGGATCAGGGAGGGGTGTTGGATGTGGCTTACCTGGATTTCAGTAAGGCCTTCGACACCGGTCCTCATAGAAGGTTGCTTAACAAATTGGGGAATCTGGGTGTGGGTTCTAAAGTGGTAAAATGGATGGGTAACTGGCTAAAAGACAAGACCCAGAGGGTGGTAGTAAATGGCATAAAATCAGAAGAGGGGGAGGTGACCAGCGGGGTTCCACAGGATCAGTGCTGGGTCCACTTCTATTCAATGTCTTCATATATGACATTACAGAGGAACTGGAGGGGAAAGTATGCTTGTTCGCAGATGACACCAAGATCTGTAATAGAGTCGACACACAGGAGGGGCTAGATAAAATGAGAAATTACCTAAGACTACTTGAGAAATGGTCAAGGGTTTGGCAGTTGGGTTTCAATGCTAAGAAGTGCAGGATAATGCACCTGGGACACAGAAACCCACGAGAGGAATACAGGATGGGGGGCAGGTTCTAGCCACCATAAGTCAGGAGAGAGATCTGGGGGTTATCATATCCGATGACCAGAAGTCAGTCAAACAATGCGAAAAAGCAGTGGGGAAGGCAAACAGAATGCTGGGGTGCATAGGAAGGGGCATAACCAGTAGGAGGAGTGAAGTGATGATGCCACTGTATAGATCACTGGTGAGGCCTCATCTGGAATACTGAGTCCAGTTCTGGAGACCGCATCTCAGGAAGGACATAGGCAGAATGGAAGCAGTCCAGAGAAGAGCAAAAAAATGATACATGGACTGCACTACAAACCTGATGAGGAAAGACTCAAGGAACTAAACAGCTATTCACTGGGAGAGAGAAGGGAGAGAGGAGATATGATAGAGACTTTCAAATATCTTAGAGGAATAAACAGGGTACAGGAGAGGAGCTTATTTCAGAGACAAAAGTGCACAAGGACAAGGGGGCATAACATGAAGCTGGAGGGAGGGAGGCTTAGGGGGAATGCTAGGAAGTATTTTTTCACAGAGAGGGTGGTGGATCTGTGGAACAGCCTACCACTGGAGATGGTGGAAGTGAAAACAGCACAGGGATTCAAAAGTGCATGGGATGAGCATAAAGGCACCCTGCTGTACAGCGGAGCAGGGTAAAGGCAGTCCAGATAAGAGTAGGGATTGCCAAACCAAGTAGGGAAATTGGCAGACTAGGTGGGCTGTATAGTCCTTATCTGCTAACAGATTCTATGTTTCTGTGTTTTGTTGGCCACTTTTCTATATTGGATTTGGTAAGGCAGGTGTAAGCTGGTTCTACAGCAGCAGATTATTTCCCCTTTAGAATTCTTTTTTATTATTCATAAGGAATTGCGGGGTATCAAATGCACAGAACGTGCTTTGGTTAGTGATAAAACATGGCATGACAGATGGGATCCTTTCCAATGGTTAGGGGCATAAATTACTGTATGGACTTATTTTTATTTCCTTGTAGTGAAATGCTATTTGTTTATGTTTTGATTTAGTTTTTGACTTACTGTATATTAGACTCATTCAGAACTCATCCATATGGGTGGGTCATTTATATAGAGAGATTAATTACCATAAGAGGAAGCATTTGTTAGTAATTGTTAATATTGTCTATAAAATCTTCTAAGTATGATTTTCTTTTGATTTTGACAGTTTCAGTTGAGCTAAAATAAACACAATTCCTTTGGAGTATCACACCCAGAGTAACGTATGGAGCAATGGGATGCTTTGAAATGGCTCAGAGGCCCAGAAATCTTATCGGGTACACAAAATTAATTGTTGTATCACTCTTAAATGACACTTGTTTGATATGAGAGTGATTATGTTTGTATTTAAATGGCACCTCCTCCTGTTGAACCTATTGCTATGTTCCGGTGCAAGTATCTTGTCACATGTGAAGGTTATATGTTATTATATTGTTATTATTACTACTACGTAATTGTTATGTACGTTCTCTCAACCTGTTATGTCTTAACCCTGTTGGCTATTGTTTTGCCCCAGGTCCATCTTGTAAATGAGCTTGTCTCAATGATGTTCCACCTGGCAAAATAAAGATTTAGATTGATTGATGTTCTATTTGCAGTAATATACTTCCGATGTTAAAGGTTTCCTTTACTTTTCTATTTTTCTACAAATTTATTTTATGTGATATCATTTGAATTAAGCAATAACCATTAGGCCGTTTGTTTCCTTTATTTTTTTCATTTTTTTTCCAAATTGATTTATGGTTTAAAGTGCTGAATTAAGCTGTTTTATGTTATCTCATTTTCTCTCCCCGATTTCTGTAACTCTTGTTTTTGTATATCAATAAAAAATTCCCCTTCTCTTTTCGAGAAATGCCATGGGATCTTTAACATCCACCTGAACAGGCAGATGGGACCTCGGTTTAACATCTCATCCGAAAGATGGCACCTTAGGAGTGCAGCACCCCCCCTCATGCTGCACTACAGTATCAGTATTGGGATTTAACACAAGTGCCTGGTGTGGGACTAGAACCCACAGCCTTCTAATCGTCTGGCCTTAGAGGCGAGTGTGCAACCTGCTGAGCCACTGACACTGCAGTTCACATATTGAGCTCCTTCGACCTCTACATTTAGGACTCTGCTTGCTGTCCCTAAATCATTTTGGTTACCCTCCTCTGTACCACCTCCACCATGTCCCTGTCCTTCCTCAAGCATGGTTTCCAGAACTGCACATTGTGCTCCAGGTGAGGTCGAACCTGGGATCTGTACATGGGTAGGATCACACCTCTCATCCTGCTACTGATCTCCCTTCCTATGCATCCCAGTATCCCATCTGCCCTCTCCACTTCCCTACTGCACTGCACCAATGTTTTCAAATTGTCCTTAATTATCACCCCCAGGTCCCACTCTTCAGAAATGATCTCTACTTCTACCCCCCTCCAATCCTGTAGTTTGTTTTCGGGTACTTAACCCCAACCAATGTGCATAATCCTATTTTATACCTCTTTGTATTAAATTTCAACTACAATACCCTTGATAATTTCTCTTGTCTTTTCAGATCTTCACTCCTGGTTCTTATCCCCTCCAAGCTGTCCACACTAGTGGTGTTGGAAGGCAGTTTAATATCTTAGTTATTGATCATGAGTTACCTGGCTTTAAGGCCTTTACTTGACATGCTGTTCCAGCTAGTGTCTGGGTGGTCAAAGTCACCCAAGATAATGTCTCCTATGTTAGCTGCCCATGATACTTCAGCTGCTAGTTTGATAGCCATGTCCTGCCCACTATCAGGAGAGTTTCAGCAGATGCCAGCTGTCATCTGTTTCTCAGAACTGGTGGATAATTTAACCCAGAGGCTTCCAGTAGCATACTAATGCAATCTGATTTATCATGACGTGCGTTGGATTAGAAGTAACACCCAAACTTCTTCTTGATCTCCTATCCTGCCTCTGTTTGGGAACAAAACCAGTGGGGTGGGAGTCCACGATACGTTAACAGTGGGTGACAGGAAACCAGAGGGAGGGGCCATAATAAGTTAAAAATGGATGACAGGGAGGTCAGTTCACAATTCCAGCTACGACCACCTAAATCTGGAAATGTAGTAAGGAAGGGGGGAGGAGAGCTGACAAAAAGGGAAAGGGTAGCTGGCACTAGCTGGAAAAAGTCTGGCTAAATTGCAGGAGCCTAGGAAACAAAATTCGTGAGCTCCAGGTGATGGTGGCAAATGCAGCATTAGAACTCAGACATTATAGAAAGCGTAACAACTGGGACCTCTCAGTACTGGGATACGCCATGTACAGGTGAGACAGAGGTCAGGAAAAAGGAGGTCGGGTAGCCCTCTATGTCAAGAAAGGCATACAGGTGGTAGAGGATGGACCCATTAGGGGTGGGAGCAAGGTGTCAGAATTACTGTGAGTATACAGCTCACAACAGCATCATGTAAGAAGCTGCACATGGGGCTGGTCTGTAGACTACTGGGATGAGGGAGGGTGACAGAGAAATAGGGACAGAAATTGAGAGAGGGGGTCACAAAGGGGGAGGCAGTGGTGGTGGGGGGATCTCAATCAATCAGACAAAGATTGGGACATACCAGCTGCTAAGAGTGCCAGAAGTCATGCCCTGCTAGATACGATGCAAGACTTCCTGCTGGTGCAGCTGATCAGAGAACCTACAAGGCAGGTTGCCATTCTTGACATGGTACCACCCCCAACTCAGAAATAGTGTGGGGACTGTGAGCTGGGGAGCTACGGGGGTCCACTGACTATTACACCATATGGTTTGAACTGGTCCTGGTACCAGTATTCCCTTGTTAAAGGCTGAGGTTCTGGATTTCAGATGAGCAGACTTTGACCAGATGAGGGAGTGAGTCCAGGATAAGTTGGTTGCAGTAGATCAAATGAGGGGGGTGGAGGAGAGGTGTGGTGTAATTAAGGAGGCCGTTCTCAAGGCAAATAAGTCATGCTTTAGAATCGTCATCAAGAGTAACAGGCACAACACACCAGTCTGGTTCTCTAAAAAAGTCAGGGAAGAGTGAGGGCCAAAACAAGGGCCTTCATCAAATACCAAGAGGGGGGATAAGGAATTGAGAGAATACCCAGCAAAGATGAGATTGAAGAAGATACTCAGGGACACAAAAGCAGACATAGAGCTGTGTATTGCAGAGGGGGTTGTGACAGTGGAAAGACAGTTTGTTGGCTATGTTAGGGAGAAAAGGGAAAACAAGAGGGGGAATTGTATTTAGGGCTGACAAAAGGGGAGGGGTAATAGAGGAGGACGAGCAGAAGGCAGCCCCACTTAATGACTACTTCTTCTCTGTATTTACCATGGAGAATAGCAAGCCCTCTTGCCAGAAAGTGTCATAAAGGCTACTGCAAGGGAGATCTCAAAATGGGGCAGGTGCTAATCACAGGGCAATGGGTCATAGAAGGGCTTACTGCCCTGAAAGTAGATATGACCCCAGGGCCAGACGGATTGCACTCAAGGATGCTCGGGGAACTAGCATTGAAACTGACTGACCCCTTGGCAGGGCTGTTCAGTAGCTCACTACAAGCAGGGATAGTTCCAAAAGACTGGAGAGTAGCAGATGTGGTTCTGCTCCACAAGGGAGGAGGCAGGCAGCAACCGGGTAACCACAGATCCATAACTCCTACCTCCATTGTGGTTAAACTGATGGAGACACTAGTCAAGGAGGGCCTAGTGGACTGCTGACAGAGAAGTGGGCTCCACGATAGTATGAAGCATGGTATTGTGGTGGTGAGGCCTTGTCAGACCAACCTGATAGTATTCCTTGACTGGGTCACTAGGTTAGTAGATAAGGGACCATCAGTGGATTTACTGTACTTCAGCTTTAGCAGGGCATTCGACTCGGATCCATATAGAAGGTTGCTGAAGATGTTAGAGGAGCTGAGCGCAGTGATGGACCTGTTATTTGTTTTATAATATATTTTATTGGTTTTTAAAAGAGATAATATATACATAATAATAAGACAGGCTTATACTAAAATAGTATAAGTACATTTTAGTACATAAAGTACTAACCAATCAATAAAAAAATAAATACATGTATAAATCTACTACTTTGTGCCCTCAGAGGGGTCAGAGGTTAAATATATGCTTTAACCTGGCATTTTTCTATAATTTTCAAAACGGCTGATGATACTGTGTTTTTTATTTATCTATAATCCCTGAAGAGTGGGGCTGCTGAAAAGAGCAGATATGTTTCGGTTAACCCTTGGCGTTTTTGAGAGTTAACTGAAAGTTTCTTGTTTGCATCATGAAATAGTCTTCTAATGAAAAGATGGATATTAAACTATGCAAAGCAGAAAAAAAAACTTTAAAAGTTTGGAAAAAAAACAAGAACATTGATGTTTATATGCTGATGCTACCGGAGCGGGCTCAGCTCGGGGCTCACAGAGCATCCAATTCAGACTGCAGCCCTGACTGAGGCCCCTATGAGAGTTACAAAGAAACATAGAATTTGCCAGCAGAAAAGGACTACTTGTCCTACCCAGTCTGTTCATTTTTCTCTACCTATAGCATCACCACAGATCCTGCGTGGTCTCCAGCCCATTCTCCCTCATCCTTCCTTTCACCTAAGACTCTCCTATGCCTATCCCATGCATTCTTGAACCCCACCACTGGTTTCGCCCCAACCACCTCCACTTGAAGGCTGTTCTAGGAATCCACCACTCATTCTGTGAAGAAGTACTTCCTCACATCTCTCCTGTATCTACCCCATCAGCTTCATAGCCTGTTCACTTGTTCTGAGCACCTTTTTGTTCTAAAGAATACTTCCCTCTTGTACCTTGTTTACACCTGTGAGATATTTAAAGCTCTCTACCATATTCCCCCTTTCTTCTCTCTTCTCTTCCAGGGTGTACATATTTAGGTCCTCTAATCTCTCCTCGAAGGGTTTCTGATGCAGATCCTGCACCATTTTAGTCACCTTCCTCTGGACTGCCTCCACTCTGTTCATATCCTTTCTGAGGTGTGTGGTCTCAAGAACTAGACACAGTACTCTAGGTGGGGTCTTACCAGCAATCTATACAGAGGCAACACCACCTCCCTCTTTCTGCTGGTGATACCCTTTCCTATGCACCCTAGCATCCCACTCAGACTCCCAAATGCCTTGTCACACTACCTGACCACCTTTCGGTCATCTGATATGATCACCCCCTAGTCTCTTTCCCGCTTTGTGGTCATCAGTACTACCACCCCCCTCAATTTTGTACTCTGCCCCTGGGTTTCCATGCCCCAAGTGCATTATTTTGCAGTTTTTCACAATGAAACCTAGATGCCATACCCATGACCTCTCCTCGAGCTTTCTCAGGTCACTGCTCATCCTTTCCACCCCCCTGGAGTGTCCACCCTATTGCTGAGTTTGATGTCATCCACAAAGAGGCAAACCTTACTTTTCTGCACCTCTGCAATGTCACTTGTAAAGACATCAAAGAGGACCAGGCCCAGCAGTTTTCCCTGAAGCACCCTGCTGGTCATTCTCCCTTCCTCTGAGTAAACTCCATTTACCACCACCCTCTTCCTCCTATCCCTTATTCAGTTTCTGAATTCTTCCCCAGTTTACTAGCTTTGGATCCATTCCTGAGCTACCCAGCTTGCTTACTAGTCTCTTATGTGGAACAGTGTTGAAAGCCTTACTGAAATCTAGGCAGGCCACGTTCACTGCTCCACCCTGATCTCGTTCCTTTGTCACCCAAAGAACTCTACCACATTTGTTTGGCATGACCTCTCCCCCACATGAATGCATGCTGCCTTGGGTCTTGTAACCACTTGGATTCAAGATATTCCACAGTCCTTTCTTTCAGCAGTGATTTCATTAACTTTCCCACCACTAAAGTCAGGCTGACTCACCTGTAATTGCCAACCTTTTTCCTGCTACCACTTTTGTGAAGTGGGACTAGATGTGCCTTCCTCCAATCCTCTGGGACCACTCCTGTTTCCAATGAGCTGTTAAATAGGACCATCAGAGCTGCACCCAATACCTCCCTGAAATCCCTCAATACCCTTGGGTGGACCCCGTCTGGCCCCATTGCTTTGTCCACTTTCAGATTTGTAATTCCCTTCAGGACTCTCCTCTTTAAACAGACTGGTGTCTCCCTCCCTCTCTCCACTGCTTCTGCTACATTTTCGTGGCCCCTTACTGTCTCTTTCCTCTGCAAACACAGAACAAAAGTATTTGTTCAGGATGTCTGCCTTTTTTTTAATTTTTTTTTTGGCCACATCCCCATTCTCCTGACTGGCGCTCAGTTCCTGCTTCGCACATCGTCCCCCATGGCTTGCAAACACCCCTGGCGCATCCCCTCCCAATGGACACTGGTAGCGAGCCCCGCCTTACCCCCCAGGGTAAGGCAATGGGAGTGGGACCCCCCCAGTCGACACTGGTGACAGTGAAGACGGCGACAGAGCAGGGCGTCATACCTGGGTGCCTGATTTTATTAATGCTGGAATGTCCTGGAGGTGGGACTTGCAATGATGCCAATGTCTGTCCTGCCTTCTACATAACTGGGCACTGGCCTGTCTCACCAACCCCCCGGCCTCCACCAGATGTCGCTAAAGGAGGGAGGAGGTGATTCTGCCACTGTATACATCATTAGTTAGACTGCACCTGGAGTACTGCATGCAGTACTGGTGCCTGTATCTGAAGAGGGACATTAAGGTACTGGAGGGGGTGCAGCGCAGGGCTACAAAGATGATCAAGGGGCTGGGGGACTTATCATACGAGAGGAGGCTGAGGGAGTTGAACACGTATTCACTGAAGGAGAGGAGGGACGGGGGGTGACATGATTGAAACCTTTAAGTACATGAAAGGAATAAACAAGACAGGTACAGAGGGGTTGTTCAAAGTAAGGGAGGGACACCTGGGGCCATAATATGAGACTGTAGGGAGGAAGGTTCAGGAGGGAGATGCGGAGACACTTTTTTACAGAGAAGGTGGTAGCTGGGTGGAATGTGTTACCAGCAGAAGTGGTATTAAGTAGAACAGTGGACTGCTTCAAAAAGGGCTGGGACAGGGCAAGGGGGTGGGTCAATGGAGGGGAAGGGTGGAAGAGAGGAGCAAGTGCAGAATAAGGGGAACTAGCTGCACATTCGAGCAGACTTGATAGACCTCTAGGCCTTTATTTGCTGGCAAATTTTGTATGTTAGTAATCAGCCAGACACTCCCCCGGAGAAGGAGAACCATCCTTCAGACGCTCAGTCCATCTCTGCCCAGCCAGCCCTCTGACTCCCTGGTCAATTCCCAAATCTGGGATGTTGGCATCACAAGCAGACACCTTGTCGCTGTGCCGTTGGGCTGACTTAGGATGTCTGCCTTTTTATGTTACCCCTCCGCACAGTCCCCCTTCCCTTCTTAGCCTTACAATCCCATCCCTAGGCTTCCTTTTTTCGCTTACATATCTAAAAAAAAAAGTCTTGTCCCCTTTTGTTGCTGCCTTGGTTAGTCTCTCCTCAGTTTGCAGCTTTGCTCTCCTTACTGCTCTTCCTGCTTCCCTTTGTTTCACTTGATATGCCTCTCTATTCTCCTTCCTCTGCATCTCCTTGTACCGTCAGAATGCTACCCTCTTAGCTTTTACCTTTTCCATACTCTAAGTACTGGGAAACAGTCGCCCACTCGGAGAAAGAAGGCAATGACGCCTTCAATGTCAACATTGTATCAACTCATACTTGACTCACATGAATCCACAGAGAAAGTTTTAACAAAGATTGAGCAGGATAACAAGAATTCCCAAACTGTGGATGTGAGTGCTAAGAATGTGGAATCCAACTTGGAAAAAATGTGGTCACCGAACAGGAAATGCTAATGATAAAGAAGTCTATTTTAACATTACAAGCTGCTGGAGAGGTTTTCCTGAGAGGGTGGGTCACTATGAATAGAAAGATGGAGAGGCTGGATAACATACTGAGAGAACATAATGTTCACATCCTGGGACTACCTACTGCTTTTTTTTTCCTCATTTACATTTTATGCTCCCTGTGCACTGGGGGCAGAGCATTCACCCTGAACCACCCGCCCACAAGCCCAGTCACTGCCAACTAACCCCTATACTCCCCCCCCAAAGCTTGCTCCCCATGGCAGAGCTGGGAAGGGAGCTTTCCCCCTCCCCAGATCACAATCCAAATCCAGGGGGGTGGCAGCAGGGCAAGGGTGAAGCTTCATGAAGCCCCTGGCTGTCATTTTCCTTTTTTTTTTATGGTGACTCCCCCTTCCTCCCGACACATGACCATGTACATGTTGGGGCATGCGCACGCCACGATTGCCGACTACTTGCCGTCCCAGCCTGCACCACCACCCCAGCCTCCACCAGAGGGTGACCGATAGGCTGGGTGACAATCCCTCCCTCCCTTAGAGAGGAGAGCAGTCCTCTGGATGCTCGATCCTCTCTCAACCCTGCTGACCCCCAATGGCCCGGGCTTATTCCTGAATGCTGGTCGCTGGCATGGAGTGAGGTGTGGCATCCAGTGCCTCAACCTCCGGCACTACCGGGCAGTGTCTACCTACTGCTTTTGAGGGTGACAACATACTATCCACTGTTGAGACTTTGTTAAATGACTTCACATCCAAAGAATGATGGAAGTAAAAGCTTTTTGGATACCCTGGCATCAGATGCAGAAGAGGAGTAATTCGGCAGACAATTCCACAACAAGTAACTCACTCGGAGGTCCCACAGTCATTGCTACTGTAAACACTGTTGCCTGAACTTAGCCAAGGAAAAAAAGTTCCTTTGAATACATGGGCTACAGAATTTCATGCTTGCCTGACTTTTCATGAGATAGTTGAAGGACACAATGTCATCTATTGAACTTTCATTCTCCATTGCTTGATACGGGGGCACAAGTTGCTCTGTTGAAACCAACAAAATTACGTATATCCTTTGGAAGCGGTGTTTATCCTTTCTCAGATGAAGATGCTGTTCGAGAGTTCGTTAAAAATAGGATTGCTTCAGTTTCAGATTCGAAAATTGTAGGTCTAGATGGTGATAACTCCAGGATTTCTGAAAAAAAAATGGACTGCATACCAGAAATCCCATCTAGATCTCTAAGGAATAAATAATAACTTTGGAACTTTTAAACAATTAGTTTTTAGCTCTAGCTATACGTGACTCTGCCAAAGGATTGATGATACAATTTAATAGTCTTTGAATAAGCTCATTTTCTTTAAAGGATCGTTTTAAAGTAGTACTCTGTTTTTCCAGTATAGTTTAAATACTGTATGCTCCTGGACTTGTAAACTGCAAAGAATTAAAATGTTAATATTTGTGAACGTGTAATATCCCTAATGTCAACAGTCTTTTTGTCAAATGTCCTTGTAATTCAATGCTGTATTTATGCTTTATTTTTCTCCTCGCGCCATCTAGATGGCCCGAGTCGTGCCTGAAAATGGTCCCTTGGACCAGTGTACTTACCCGGTTATCAAATGCGTAAATAAAATAAAATAAAATTTAGACCATTAGCGCTAACAGTAACTTCAGGAATTATAAATGAAGGACCTAGTTAGATGGGTGGGCAGCTGGTTGTGTGGGAGACAGCAGAGCATGGCGGTAAACAGGGCCAGGTGAGGGGAGAGGTAGGTCACAAGCAGGGTGCTGCAAGGGCCAGTCCTGGGGCCAGTCCTTTCTGATATGTTCATCAGTGACACAGGAATGCAGGGCAAGCTATATCTCTTTGAAGAGACACCGAGCTCTGTATCAGGGTAGACAGTGAGGGGGGCTAAGGGAGATGCAGAGGGACGTGCAGAGGACAGAAAGGTGGTCCAAACTCTGGCAGTTAAAATTCTTTACCAAAAGGTGCAAGGTGATGCACAGAGAGAACAAGAAGCCCAGATCCGGCCCGGTGGCGCTGAGGGCTGAGGCACTGAATGCCTTACCTCGCACCACGCCGGTGACCTGTGTTCGGGAACGAGCACGGACCACCGGGGGTTGGCCAGGGAAGAGAAGGATAGAGCACCTGATAGCTGCTCTCCTTCTCTGGTGGGGCAACCTGCAAGTTCCTGCCACGATACTGCCACCTGGGGGAACTCAGGTGGAAGGTGTGGTAGAGGGAGGCAGCAGTACGAGAACAGGGCAGACAGCAGAGGGGCGGAGCAGGAGGCGCATCTCACTGCATCTCCTTGCTCATTGACCCTCATTGCATGCCGACACCTGGGGAAAGAACAAGGGAAAAACACCCCCATCTCACCTAGGTGATGACTCCTCACTGCGTGCCCTCAGATCATTGGGGCAGACTCCGCTGTACCGGTCCGCTCTGGAAGTAAGTTGTTGGGGAGGTAAGTGGGTCCCTCCCCACTCTACACCGAGGGGTTATCCAGGCATCTAGGGGTTAGTGGCACCAGGTACTCTAGGGGCAGACCCCGGCGTGAAGAAGGACCATGCAGCAGAGGCAGTCTGAAAGAGTGGTGAGAGGGGGCAGTAAAGCACACAAAAATACAGAGTAATACAAAAAAAAAAACAGCATGGAATATTGGATAGGATGGGTTAAACTGGGAACTACATATTAGGAAAGGGACCTGGGAGATATCAATGACTCCTTAAACAGTACAGCCAATGCAACAAGGCCAATAAGGCAACCAGAATGTTGTGGTGTAATGGGCGGGGGATTAGATAGCAGGAGGAAGAGGTAATACTACCTCTTTATAGATCACTGGTGAGACCCCATCTGGACTACTGTGCCCAGTTCTGGAGTTCCCACCTGGGGAAAGATAAAGACAAGGTGGAGACAATGTAGCACAGGGTAATTAACCCCTATAACGCTGCATGATCCATCTGAGCGGGGAAGTGTTGCTCCCCAGAGCTCAGCACAGCAAGCAGTGGGAGGGGGAAGCTGCCATCTAAACAGGCGTAGTGGCACTGCCCAGAGCAGAGAATAGTGGAGGGAGTGAGGAGGTGGGTTTGGGTAAGGAGGACAGTGAGACACATCCAGAGCTCTTTATTTATTTATTTTTATTTAAGTCTTTGGTAACTGGGTAAGGCCTACTAGGCACAAGTGCCTGGTTTCAGGGGCGACCTGGGAGCACTGGGCGGTTAAGTAACTTGAGCAGAGTCACACAGTTTGCAAGTGGAGGTTGTGAGAATCAAACTCAGGTCTGGTCTACTGGATGTACCAAGCTTGTTCACACCTCATTCCTCTAACCTCTAGCCTATACCGTCTAACCTCTAGCCTATAATTTGCCCACTGTTGCCTGCCAAGCCAGCTTCGATGCAACAGAACGGGCTGAGCAGGGTGGAGTAAGGGGAAATGGGCAGTGAGACTAAATCTCACGAGAACAAAAAAGCAATAGAATAGCAGCACAAGAAGCTGCCACCCCAAACCACAGATAAACATACCACACAGTGCCACCTGCTGGACATTTCCTTTATTTGGTCTATTTTCTTAATTTTACAATTTTTTTTTATTTTACAGACCTTATTTTCACAGCTATTTTTTTTTTAATTTTAAACAGAACAAGACATTTGTTAAATTTTAAACAAAACAAGCCATTTTACAAGTGTGATAAGTGACTCCAGAGTGTGTATTATAGGATTGTATTGCATTTCCCAGGAGTGTAAAGACGCTTTACCTTCAGCTTCGTGCCTCACTCACCCCTGGGGTATGCATTAAAATCCGATAATGCACACCCTGTCTTGGCTTATTACTTCCGTGATGCCTACAGGAGCAGCTGATCAACTCACAAGGGGGCCTCTGAACATGCAGCAATTCAACATGACTTTCAAAGGACCTGTGTATTTTGGCAAGTAAATTTCATATTTTTCTGTCCCAGACAGACACGGTACATTATGGAGTATATTGCTGTTAATTTTTTTGACCCCCCGAAGAATATTGGAGACTGTTTTTCCCTGTGTAATGATATCTAACTAAATAAATTAATAACAAAAAAAGAAAATCCCAGTGTGTGGTCTGAAAATAAAACAACATGTTAATATTAAATGTGTGCTGAAAATTGATAACCATTGATCTTTTTCAGGAATTATCTAAAAGAGAAAAAAGCAGAGTTAGTGAACATGTAAGCAAAATAAGGGATACATATGTGAGGAAAGAAAAAAGGGGGAAGATCTAGAGAAAAACCGATAATAGGTAAGATAAGAACATTAGCTGCAAAATACAAGGTGATGTTGGTTTGCAAAGGAATTGTAGGAAGTGAATGACCTGAGGAGTCCGCAAGTGATGACTAATTAGCAGAGCATAGTAAAAAGGCAGAAAGGTGACAAAGGTAAGTGAAAGAGACGGAGACAGATACATCCGGAAAAAATTAAAATAGACATGCGAATATAGCTAGAATGCCCCCCCCCATACACACACATACATACACACACACACACACACACACACACAGCATGGAAGTGTGTGAAGGCACTCCAACACGTGCAAACATGGCTATCTACATAGTCTCTTATGGTCAAACACAAGCCCTATGTTGTATTTGCAATGTGTGCAAACAATTAGGCAAATGTAGATCTTTTTAAAATGGCAATAAATAAAAGCATTGTAATAAAAAAAGGGAAATAAACTAATACAGCTATTCAAGATCATCCTTATGCAATCTCCATAGTCAATATTGATCTTAAAATGTTTCCACAGAAGGATCAATAGTTCGCTAGAGTGTTACTTTCAGAGGTACACCTTCAGTTTAGAATTTCACTTTTCCAAGTTCCTCTTAGCGGTACCTCTCCCATTACAGTGACAGGTCGCAGCTTACATGTGTAAGAAATCTAAGATCTTGTTTATTTGATACCTTGAAAGGAACTTTATTGACTCATCTACTGTATGAGTTCTTTTAAATTATCCATTTCATTCCCACGTCCGGTGTACATGTAATACCAACTGCTGTGTGTATTTGATATTAACAATGTAGCTCGTACTGTCTAGAAAAAAGGCATGAAAATGTAGGCTAAAGACAGCCTGGTGAGTAACAGTTTCTTCACTAATGGGATATCAGGCAAAATGTTAAAAAAATATTACAAAGTATCTCCTTTTATTTTAGAATAATTTGTCTTGCTGTGGAAACTGAGGTGATAGTCAAATGACTGGGCTGAGTTAATGCAAGACTATATATATATATGTATATATATAACACACACAGGACTCAAAATAAAACTGAACACAACCAACTGTCAGTGTATCAATCACAACACATTCAGGAAAGTCTGCAGAAAAAGTGCGGTTATCTTTCATGGGACAGCACCCAGCACTGCTCCTCTGAAAGGTAAAATATGGAAACGCTATCACATTAGCTTTGTGATGGAATACATCTTGCAGGAATGAGTGATACGTATATTTAGAGCTGTGCTGGACTACCTGGCAAAATGTGGAGTCACTTCCACACTGGGGAGATACTGATTTGCTGTTGACTTGACAAAGGTGATGGTAGTATTTGTTTTTTTTTTTGGGGGACTTTAAAACCCTGTTGATTTCTTCTTTAGGTGATATGATTTTGAAAGACTGTATCATAATTCTTTAGACTTTGGCTAATATGTCAACACATTTCAGCCAGTTACGTGTGTGTGTGTGCTTTTTGTTTCATGAGCATTGCAGGCGTTTTGAAGTTTGAAAGAGGTCTTCCTGCCTCTGAATTTTAGGCTAGGGAGTTGAGACCATGCTTGTTTTACCCATGACACAAGGGGGCTCTTAGTGTAGATTACAGAACTATTTGTTTAAGAGCATTGGAGTCTTATCCTTAAAAGCCCAAAAGCCCAGAACCCCCCTTCTCACCTGCAGATGGGGGTTTACAAAGGCTTGTGGTGTGGGGAGGTACCAATCTACAGGGACCTCCAAGTATCCACAGCCCTGGCAGCTAGCCCACTTTGCACCTGTTCCTGATCTAGGTACCTTTCTAGGTAGGTGTTCAGGATGTCGGTGGCCCACAGGTGGGTGTGGGCATGCTCCACATCACCAGTACTAACAGTACAGTGCTTAGAGCTGTGACAGGGGTGACTGCTATATCTGGCTGGCTGAGCCTTGGACGTCTGCTGCCAGAGGCGCTGGGCGTGAAGACTATTAATGGCTCTGAACACCGTTGGGACAAAGTTAAAGGCCTAACAGTAACTCAGGAGGGTAGCAGCAAGGCAGGGAACATAGGAGAGGGAAGCATGGGCATTAACTGTCTATAGACATTAGGTCCCAGGGTACGATAGGGTGCTGCAGGAAGACTAGATGGACCAATGGTCTTTTTCTGCCATCAACGTCTATGTTTCTATATTTCTGCCTGGGGCAGGATAAGTGGCTATGTGCCCCCAACCACATCGTCTTTTTCCATATAGTTTTTTATGCCCCAATTTTTTCCCGTTTTTGCCCAACCCTGTCCCAGCCAGGCATGCACATGCTGTGGTGCTGGGACACCCTCCCACTGCTTGCCGCCTGATCACCTGAACTGCCCATGGACCTCCGTCTGGGGGCAGTGGAACTACGGCGGGCAACAGGGTCCTTCTGGGAGAGGAGAGCTGTCTTTTGGCTGCTCAATCCTGTTCCCTTCCTCCCCCCCCCCCATTCTGGCTCTCTGATGACCCGGGCTCGTTCTTGAATCCGGGTCTCTGGTGCGAGCCGAGGTAAGGCATCCAGCGCCTCAGCTCTCAGTGCCACTGGCCTGGCCACCTAGTCACATCTTTATTCACAGGGCCTGAATGGCCCCCACCCCTAGAAGTCCCCATGGTCAGCAGTACCAGCACTGCTATTCAACATTCCAATTACTTTTTTTTTCCACACTCTGGGAGCCTGGCAAGGGTATAGTCTAGGACAGTGCAGCCCACCCCTGCCATGCCCTTCCCCAATGTGTGGCATTGCATTAGTGAATCGCGTCAAGCAGAGGCTGTAAATGCTGTCTGTTGCCAACCAGCATTAAACTGCACAGAGCACTGGCAGGGATATGCTCAATCTGAACATATCATGGCCACCTATGTTAATTGGGTCCATAGTTCTCAAACTATATCTCAGTGGGCTTCCCTGAACCTATGGAAATTATATTAGCTAACCTCTATATAAAAAAAAATTATAAGTCTAATTAATTATTCATGAGCCTAGCGAGGCTTCTGATTGGCAACTGGATTCATCATTAATGTCTTAGAAATTACTGTTCAAGCTGTCAACTAATGCTGTGCTGCATGCTGCATCTTAAACATTAGATAAACGTGTGCTGCACTGCTCGTACCACACTGATAAAAACACAAACGTAAGTAAAAAAAAAAAAGTGAAAATGAAAGTTGTTATTGCAATTAGAGTTATAATCACAACAGCCTCAAAGCCAGTGATTTCCTTGGATTCATGACTGGCTGGTGGAAGGTGTCCCTTAGCTGTGCTTTGGGCCACCCATCCCCCCACTCAGTCATTAATCCCTCATAAATGACTGGCTTAAATACCATACTGCCCATCATATAGTGAACCAGAAATAAAGGGAAATACTTTCGAAGGAATGGCTGGATGTTTTTTTTTTTTACATGGTATTTTATTCAATTTGATGCTTGCAAGAAAGCTGAAAGTTTCCTCATGTACTTCTCAGAGAAGAGCGACCATTTTTTAGCTTGATGACTGCCAAGGAAGGTTTGAGTGTAACAGCAACTGTGTGACCTTTGCCCCATCACGTCACACACAAGAGCAAAGACCCACATGTAACCCCCTGCAAATGGGGGTTCCCAAAAGTCTCCTAGGAGCTGACTAAGTGCTCCCAGCCTGAATGGTGGTCGACGTTTAAGCCACTTAACTGTGAGAGCTTTTACAGCCTCTGGTACTTTTTTTTTAAGAGCTGCCTGCTCACATGCTAAATTAGTTTGAATGGGGGGACTGTGTATTTAATGCTCAAATCCCGCCCGAGCTGCTGTCTGATCACTCCATTTCTGCAGTCGCTAAGATGGCAGAGGGAGCCCACCTGAGAGATGTAACTGTTTGCCTGAAATCATTTAGAGCATTAGTAAAATTGCAGTTTGTCTAACCTGCCTTTATTGCAGCTGGGACTCTTTGTGTGTTGCCCCTCCATTTTGGACCTGAACTGCTGATCTGGGCCAGTTGGGTAAGGGAAGCCCTAAAATGGAGACTGCTTGAGCCAACCAGAACTTGGAGTCTCACCTGGAGCCTGCTACAAAAGGGGAATGTATGGCAGGTGCTTCTGGGAGCTGTAGTTTGGACCTTGGTGCCTTTTTGCACCAACAGAGGGAGCCCTGCAGTGACTGACAACCGAATCCACCAACCGAACTTGTGTGGAGCCTAAGGGAAATGCCCTGAACTGCTCCTGGAGGGCCAGATGCGAGTTGACTGTGAGAAGAGAAGGAGCTCTGTTCTGTTGCGACGTGCAATTTGCGTGGGAAGCGTGTGTAAGGTCCTGAAGTCGGCCCTACCATCCTTGGTACCCAGAGTGTGACTTTTTGGACCCTTTTATGCATGTACAGTACTGTGATTTGAATACTGCTGATCAACCTGATTTCCCCCCTCCCGTGTTACTGCCCCCTAAATAAACCAGATTTGTTGTTGTTGAACTTTATACTGTCTAAGGTGTCAGGACATATAGAACCAGCATTGTATTGTGTGGTGTATGTGATTAGCCTTGTTTTACAGGGGGTCCTCCAAGACGTGCTGCATAATCAGTCTCGGGGGTATGCGGTATCTCTATGTGTAAACAGTGTGCATATGTGGGGTATTGGGACGGTGACTCCTGTGTACTGTGTGGGCCACTAGTGGGAACAGAGGGGGTTCACAGTGTCCAGGGCTGTGACCAAGCTAGCTTAGCCACTACCGACCCTGACCTCTGGGTGGAGGCACCTGTCACTGGACCTAGGCCCCTTAACCTGTCACTAGTCATACAGGCAGGGGTAGCAGCCCTTGGGATAGCGCCTCCTAGGAGTTACACACATATTCAGGGATTGGTATATTGGAAGGCTTTGTGAGCCACCCTGTGAGACAGATGTCAGATTCTATTGGCTTTGAAACATGTAATTCACTGGACATGAGATATGGGCTGTAAACATTGCAAGGGTTTGCTGAGATGGCTCATTGTGTTGTCACATGTTGTCATTGCTTTTGTATTGATCAGCTTTTGTTTGGAAGCTGTGAAACTAAAAGCAGCGAAGAGCTGACAAGCAAGAGACAGGGCGAGGGGAGGGGGAGAGAGAGAGATCCATTACTTAGATTTAGAATATCTTACTAAAGGCTCACCTCATTAATCAGAAATAATTGTCCACAGGAAAATAGTGGCATACTTCTCAGCACTAGTCATGAGGCAGTGTCCTAATGCACATAAGAGGCTCGACTGGGCCTATTTATTTATTTAAAAGTTTTATCAGGAAAGGCATACTGAGCAGACTACTGCTCGATTCCAGATGTGTCCTAGGGGTTGTTGGGTACGGGATGATACATATCAAATACAGAGATACAAAATACAGAACATCGAAATTTTATAGATTATATACAAAAGATATATACAGGAATATAAACAGTATGTACACAGCAAGCAACAGAAAAATCTGTGTAGATAAGGCAGTAATTGGTAGAAAGTGCAGTGACAACTAACTGGGTCAGAGCTAAACATTTTGAGTAAACCACAGCTGGAGAGCTGGCCCATATCTAGTGTGAGTCTAGGCAGCATGAGCAGTTAGTAGAGGCTTGCTCTTCAAGGAAGGAAATTAGCTGCCAGGAGGAGGGGGCGTGCTGAATGTCTACAGGCAGGGAGTTCCATAGTTTTGGTAGTCGGGCTCTAAAAGCCGACTGGCTGGCAGAGGTCGCCATGTACTGGACTTGAAGGAGCCGGGAGTCAAAATTCCTGAGTGAGTATGTAGACGGTGTTTGAGCAGTTGGGGTAGAGGCGAGGTAGGAGGGCAATAACTGGGCCCAGAATTTGGCTGTAAGTCTATTACAGTGGGACTGGCGCCTGTCGAAAAGCGAAGGGAGGTTAAGGGACCAGTAGAGGTCGCAGTGGTGGGTGGAGGGTGGACAGTCCAGCACGAAAACACAGAAGGAGTTGAAAAGAGAATCCAGTCTAGCCAGGGTGTACTTAGGGGTGGCACTGTAGACTACGTCCCCGTAGTCAAAAATAGGGAGGATCATTTTCTGCAATATTTCTTTGCGGGCTGACAGAGGAATGCAGCTATGGTTCCAGTATAATGCGCCCAGCCTAGGGTGCAGGTTTTTGTAGATTGCTTCGATGTGTGTAGAAAAGTCGAGGTGCTGGTCCAGCCAGACCTCTAAATATCTGAAGGAGGTACAAACTTCTAAAGGGGTCCCATCAAGGGTTTTGAAAGTGGGGGAGGCAGGGAGTTGGGAGAGTCTCTGTCTCATGCCGAAGGTTAAGGAGACCATTTTCTTGGCATTGAGAATAAGTTGATTAGTGCAAAACCAGAGCTGAACATCAGTGAAATCTTGCTGGAGCCTAGATGCTACTTCCAGGGGGGACGGGCCTGAGGTATACAGTACTGTATCGTCTGCGTACATGTGAATGAATGTGTGCAGGCAGGCTGATGGCAGATCATTGAGGAAAATGGAGAACAAGATTGGGCCAAGGACAGAGCCTTGGGGGACACCAATGGTGACAGGGAAGGGGTTGGAGGTGGAGGCACCAATTTTGACTGATTGGGACCTGTCTGCCAGGTATGATTTAAACCAGCTGATGGCCGCACTGGAGAGTCCTGTGCTAGAGAGTTTCGACAGGAGAGTGGCATGTGAGACGGTGTCGAAAGCCTTAGCTAGGTCAATGAAAATGGCAGATGTGATGTGACCTTTGTCCATGCCTGTCAGGATGAAGTCAGTGAGTCTGAGGAGGGAAGTGACAGTGGAGTGAGTTTTCCTAAAGCCCAACTGGTTAGTAGTAAAGAAGGAGGAGGAGTCAAGGAAGGATGTAAGTTGCGAGAGGACTAGATGTTCCTGGATTTTGGCTAGAGTGGGTAAGAGGGAGATGGGGCGAAAGTTTCTCGGGAAAGATGGGTCGCCACCTTTAGGGAGGGGGATGACTGTGGCATGCTTCCGATCTGAGGGTATAGAGGCTGTAGTGAAGGAGAGGTTGAAAAGGGATGCTAGTGGCATGGTGATTGCTGGGGCAGAAAGGTAGAGCATTTTGGCATCCAAACCTGAGGGGCATTTACCCTTAGAGGGATTGAGGGCAAGCAGGGCTTTGAGTACTTCGGATGGAGTAACCAGGGAGAAGGAGAAAGCCGGGTGGGGGTTTGAGTGGGTAGGGATGTGGATGTAGGATGGTGTGTAGCAGGCAGTGGGTTACAGTAGTGAGGGGCCACAGTGCTAGTGAACACCGTGTTGAAAATCGTGGCCACTGCATGTGATTCTGATATGGTGGAGCCACCTACAACTAGGGCAGGGGTGGAGGGCTGGGCGGGAGGGAGAAGAGTGATTTGATTGACCTCCAAAACTTAGCTGGATGATTTAGATTGTTTTGGAAGGATGATGTGAAGTAGTGGGATTTAACCTGATGGATAAGCCTGGTGCAGGTATTTCTAAGTGTTCAATAGTGTAGGTGGGCAGTGTCCATCCCCAATGTTTTTTAGGCTTTCCACGCCTGGTCCCTGGCACGAAGGTGGTCCATGAGGTCTGCAGTGATCCAGGGCAGATGGGATCCCATTACTCTAACCTTTTTGAGTGGGGCATAGTGGTCCCAGACGGCAAGAAATTTGGACTTGAAGAAGTCTAGGGCAGAGTCAATGGAGGTGGCCCTGGGGATGTAAGACCAGTCCAAGTTTGCTAAGTCATTTAGGGGACCTTCAAGGTTAAGGGATTTATATGACCTGATGAGGAGAGTTCTTGGTGGTGGTGACTTGGCTTTAAATATTTTTCTTACTACGTATATCAAGTGGTGATCGCTCAGGGAGTCTGGTAGGAGACCAGAGAGAGGCTATTATCCTGTGTGGGTGAGTGGTCCCAATCCAGTAGGGAGTGGTTCAGAGATTTGTGGTTTAGACGCGTGGGCTCAGTGATCTGTTGAGACAGATTTAATGTTGTCATATGGTTTCGGAGCTTGGTGCTAGTACTAAAGAGCCAGAACTAGAGAGCCAGTTCAGGTTAAAGTCACCAAGGATATGGAGCTCCCCTCCTGAAGTAATGGTTTTTAGGGTGTCCAGGTGCACTGTGACCAAGTTTAATTGGGAGTCTGGGGAACAATAGGAGCCTGCTATAAATATGGGGATTGAGTAGGATAAGGAGATTTTTATTAGTAAGGCGTTGATGGTTTGCGGGAGTGTGGATAGCGAGACTGGAGAGAACTTTACCAGGGATATGTAAATGGATATGCCGCCACGTCTCTTGGCGGTCATGATGAGTGATGGAGTAACCAGGAATAGCTACTTCTGCATCCAGGTTGTGTGGTTTCAGCCAGGTCTCAGTGATAATCAGGATGTCAGGACATAGCGATAATACTATTGGTTGTAGCAAGGGCAGTTTTTGTAGGAGGCTGCATATATTTAGGTGGGCTATTTTTAGACCTCTGGGTAGTTGGCCAGTGGGGAGGGGTTGTGGCTAGTGTGAGTGGCTGGTCCAGGGTTTAGCTCAATGTCTCCTGTGAGGAGGAGGAGGAGTAAGGTTAGTACCAGTTTTGAATTTTTCAGAAAATGTTTCGACCTGCAGTGGGCAGTGGGAGTCTCGGGGGACTGTGAGAAACTACTCGACACAGGGAGTTTCAACACTGGCAGCCCAGCATGAAAAGATGGTGGGAGAATGGACGGATCAGGAATCCAGTAACAGTGAGGCCCGAGGGGGTACTGTCCAATTATGGAGGAGGGGCAGGAACTTGGGTGAGTGTTTTGTAAAGTGATTTCTGGGGGACTAAGCTGTGATTTAGGGAGGAGTGAGGGTGGGAGGGATGCTAATGTGGCAAGAAAGGCTATTCCTAAAATAGTTTTATAGGCTATGTGCAGCATGGTGTTGCTAGAATTGGGGATTTAGTGCACCATTAGCTGTAGTGGCCACTAGTGGTGAGAACTAATACGCTGCAAATGAGAAAGTAGAAACAGAAACATAGAATTTGATGGCAGATAAGGACCGCTTGGCCCACCTAGTCTGCTCATTTTCCTACCTAACAGATAAGCTGCAGATCCTAGTTAACCAACAGCTTACTTCCTCCTACCCCCCACCAGGACTGCCTTATGTCTGTCCCATGCATTCTTGAATTCCCCCACTGTTCCTGACTCCACAACCTCCTCAGGGAGGCTGTTCCATGCATCCACAACCCTCTCTGTGAAAAAATACTTCCTCACATTACCTCTGAGCCATCCACCCTCTATCTTCAAATTGTGACCCCTTGTTCTTGCACATCTCTTTTTATGAAATATGCTATCCTCTTGGACTTTGTTGATTCCCTTGAGGTACTTGAAAGTTTCTATCATGTCCTCTCTCTCCCTTCTTTCCTCAAGGGTATACATATTAAGCTTCTTTAGTCTTTCTTTGTATGTCTTCTGGTGCAGACCCTGCACCATTTTAGTTGCCCTCCTCTGGACTGCCTCTACTCTGTCTATGTCTTTGTGGAGATGGGGTCTCCAGAACTGCACACAGTACTCCAGATGGGGTCTCACCAACTGTCTGTACAGAGGGATAACAACTTCCTGTTTTCTACTATTGATGCCTCTTCCTATGCATTCCAGTATCCCCCCAGCCTTCCTTACTGCCTTCTCACATTGCTTGCCACCTTTAGGTCATCTGATATAATTACCCCGAGGTCCCTTTCCATTTTTACTGTTGTCAGTATCTCACTCCCCACTGTGTACGCTTCTCTTGGGTTTTTGTTTCCCATGTGCATTACCTTGCACATCTTTGCACTGAATCTGAGCTGCCATACATTTGACCATTCCTCCAACCTTGCCAAGTATAGAGATTGGTTAAAAATGTCACCTGACTCAGCCTATATAGTGAGTTGCTCACTAAGGGTGGTGGTGGGGGCGGTGGGGCAGCTGACGTGAAGCGTCAGCGGGGAGAACATAGTCCTCAGAGACACAATGGAGTAACTGCCCTGCCTGCGTGCCCCTTCTCATACCTTACTTTTTTCAGATCGGGGGGAGGGCGGCTCCGTATGCCCTCGTGACCACCAGCGGGGCTAACAGCGGGAGAGCTTCCTTTTTTCTTGCTTGGGGGAAGGGTGGCTCCATGAGCCCTCTCGACCAGCAGCATGGCTACCAACTGGGGGAGCTGAGGAAAGAGGACAAACAGAAGGTATTTATAGGTATGGCTTGTTAGGAGGGGGTTGGGTAGCAAGCAAGCTACAGTCTGAGTAGAAAACAAGTTACTCCGATTTACATCACTTTTTAACCGGGAGCTGGGATTTGCTCAGAATACAAGTTCCTGATTCAGTAATTGCTCTGGTTATTTTTACTTAACAGGGAGATTCTCTGGGGCATTAGGTTTTGTTCAAAATGCTAGGTTCTGCCACAGGGTTTGCTACAGAATTAACTTAATTCCCTGTGGGGCGTAGCATTGCTCACTAATTGCCTGAAATAGTACACTCCTGATCAAAACTAGGTTCTGTGTTTAACTATTAGCTCTTGAGTACTTTTACAATATTAGAGCTCCGTTTGCACAACTGACATGGATTCATGGTCACAGGAGCATCTCATTTACTTAAACATTTGGGAGCACGAGTACATTCCTCAGGATACAAAGCTGAAGCACATTTATATATATATATTTTTGTTTACTAATTTAAATTCCTATTTTCCCTTGCCGGGTACTAACTTATTTCCCTAGCAGGAGGAAGTACATATGTGCTACCCTTCAGTAACAGATTCAGCAGCACTGGGTAGACCAAATTTGAACTTGGCACCAAAATAATAAATTTACACAGTCCTCAGTGACACAATGGAGTAACTGCAGTGCCTGAGTGCCTCTTCTCGTACCTTCCTTTTTTTCTTGCTTAGGGGGAGGGCGGCTCCGTGAGCCCTCTTGACCACCAGCGTGGCTACCAACCGAGGGAGCTTTGTTTTTTTCCGCTTGGGGGGGTGGCTCCATATGCCCTCGTGACCACCAGCGGGGCTAACAGCGGGAGAGCTTCCTTTTTTCTTGCTCGGGGGGAGGGCGGCTCGGTGAGCCCTCTCGACCACCAGCATGGCTACCAACTGTGGCCTATGGGTGGCACAAATTAGTGTTGATGACATGTGCAGGATCTCAGCTCTGCTTTTCAGTCTTATTTATTTTCACTGCCAAAGCTCATTTTTGGCACATAACCTACATTTCCTGTTACAGAATCACCTGCTCTCTCCAATAGCTTTCTACAAACAGCACCTGGAAAAAATTTTAAGCCTTATAATAACCGAGAATTGTCTTTTTCAATAGGGAAACCCATAGCATAATATGCCATTATAAAACGGGTAGGAAAAATCATGTCTGCTGATTGGCTGAAACACATCACATGACCGTGCATATATCAGAGTGCGACAGCACACCTGCACTTTCTCCCACCTCCAAAACAATTTTGCCATTTTATAAAATAGATAACCCACTCCAGGGTGTTCGGTCGCGCTCTGATATACATACACACCTTGGTGGAAAGTTGATCCATCGCCTGCGGCCTCGTATGCACAATGTACACCAAGGCATGTGTATCACAGAGCATGACCGCACACTTTAGAGTGGGTTATCTATTGCTTATAAAGGAGTGTTTATAGTGGCAAATGCGTGCTGGGTTTTCTTCATCCTGCACATGCTGTGGTGTCCCCATCTCCCTTCCCTCACTGCTAGATGCTGACTTACTGCTGGAGCTTACATGAGCACTCAGACTGGTAAGTCAATTTAAAAAAAAAAGACACAAAAACTGGAGGTACTTAATAAAAATAAAATAAAAGTTCTCTTCAACTGCTGTGTCTGACCGAACCCACTGACACCTGGTTGGGTGGTGGCGCAGCTGCATAGAAACATTCTTATTTTATATAATTGCTGTGGTGAACAAACAATACCCTGCAATTATATAAAATAAAATATGGGCTGGTGTGTAAAACTCAAATTTTACACACACCCTCGGTGTTGGATGCTTAGATAAACCCCTTGAGCTTTGCTCTTGGGGTTTATGTTGCATCCAACACTTCGGGTGTGTGTGTAAAATTCTTGTTACACACCCCACTCTATACTTTATTCAATATATATTGCACGAGTTTGGTGACAGTGAAGGCGCCATTATAGATGCACTTTCCCACACTAGATGTACTTCTGGTGGCTGTAGTTACTAGGCCAGTCTGGGGGGTTCAAACTTGTTTTGAAAAAAAAAAAGGCTAAAAATGTAATAATTCAGCTTCATTTGACATGTTGGGAGTATTCAAAAGTGCCAGTTTGTGAAGTAGATTGCTATAGGCAAATTGGTCACATATGAACAGAGATTATTCTGCAGAGATGACAGTGTCCCTTAACAACTGAGATACACTGACAGCTTGTACCGATTGTTCTGGTCTTTGATGCCGGAAGTGTGTTTGTCCTTTGTCAGTGTGGTAACATCAGAAAAAAATAACATCAAAACAGATTGCCACAGCTTTGAAAAAAATTAAAGCTTTTCAACGATTTAAATCACTTGGCATTTGATAGATCAAAGAATCTATTTCATCTAGTTTTAAGTGGTCTTTATGTAAAGAGCAGTGACTATCTCTGGAAAATGAAATACAATAAAGTATTTAGATGATTTTAAGCTGATAGTCCTGCATTTCATTTCACTTTTTTTATATAAACTGCCCAGTCCATTCAAATCTTTGCTTATAGTAAAATTGACTACACTACTGTAACTTCCCTAGGACTAAAGTGATGTTCAATTTGTTACTTGGTGTTATAATAATTATTGTGAACTGAGGATCGTAAACAGAGGAATCTGATTGGCCGAGAGCTCTTTTGAAGCCATGAGGATATCGGGTTACATCATCACAGCTTCAAAAAATTTCCAGTGCCATCAGCCTCCTAGCTCTCTACTGTCTGAGAACTATTTTTTCAAAATGTACTCCTATACCACCCAAAAACTCATTCATAAAACATTTTAAAACCTGTTTATTTTATTTTTTTTATTTAAAAAACTTGAAACTCAGTTCATAATAGCAATAAGTCACTTCAGGGTGTGGTATATCATGGGATATTGTCACTTCTTGGGTGGTTGGACATGCTAGGCCTGCGGCCTCGTGCCCAACCACCCAAGGCGTGATGATATCCCATGATATACCACACCCTGGCGTGCCTTATTGCTAAATTATACAATGACAAAGACATTTCCTGACCTCTGATTTGTCAGTGGGTGCCTGGAACAGTGATGTTATTCCACGATAACATCACTGTATCAAGTCCAGGCACACACATGACTGCATGACAGTGTAAGAAATCATGCCTCTCCTCCACAACTAATGGCTACTCCGGCCCCGCTGCCACTGTAAACCACTTTGTCTTCAGCCCCCGCACGACGTCACCACCCCCCACAATTGCATCAATAACTTAAGCAGTCAGAAGAAACACTGTACTGAGGGATACAAAATAAATTACATTTTCATGCTCCTTTTTTTCTCCAAAGCGAGTGGCTTCACTGATCTGCACAGACTCTAACTGCCATTTCCGCACTTGGGAGAGACTGCTTGATTTTGCAGAAAAAAGGAGGAATGAAAACTATATTCACCCACTCACAAAACTACTACGTACAATTCATGGCAATTCAGCTGAATATGCAAAAATTACCAAGACGCCTCAGCTCTAAATGGCTTTTCCATTCCCCTGCTGGACATCACGACCGCCACAGCGTGTTCAGGCTTTAGCGCAGTCAGCCACATCAGTAAGTGATGGCTCCAGTCAATCCTCCCCCCTCGAAAATGTCAACAAAACCCTGGCATCTTTGAGACCAAAACTATGAGCAGTATCAGAGACCGGCACCACTTCACAGACAGTTATAAATCCAAAATACACCTCTCATTAAAAAAAAAAAAAGTCCAGTTTAAATACGAGCTGCCCAAATGTAAACAAACTGCTGCCAGAGTGATTAATGCAGAATGTGGGCCTGAGTCGCATTGCAACGTTCTCTGCAGTCCGTCTCCTGTATCAGCACATCCCCCCCCACTCCAGTCCTGTGCACCCCCATACCACAGTCACTCGGAGCTCCAGTGGCCGCTCACAACTTACAGCACTCGTCTGCCACCTCCACCATTCATGCTTCTTCTCCCAGTGCCCTGCATGTTAAACTACCACTCTCACAATGACTTGAACCCCGCGCCAACAAAAAGAGCCCAGTAAGAAAACAGAACTACCGCTTTCCCAAACGGTTGCTGCAACTTACTCTCTCTGTTTATAATTCACTACAGGAAACCCCCAAAGTGACTCAATGAACCCCCACCCATACTTCAGGATGGCTGTCATGCTACCGGTGTAGAAGAGTTACAAAAAAAAATCCATCAGTTCCCTACTGAACGGCATCTGCAAAACCAGTGAAATGGGATTGAAAGGGGTTGACAGTCATGCTGCATATTCTTCTCCCACCTGGTTGTATCTGTACCAGCACAGGGCTCCATTTTAGGCCCTCTCCTCTTCAGTCTCTACCTCAACTCCCTCCCCTTGGCCTGTCCAAGTATGATCCTCCTCCTCTACGTGGATGACGCTGTGCTCTTCAGCGCTGACCCCAACCCCAACATATTGCATGCCACCCTCCAACAAGCTTTTGATAGAGCTGAGCATTTGTTCACATCATGAAGGCTAGTCCTGAACCTAAAAAAGACCAAAGCTATGCTCTTCTCGCATTGCCGAAGCAAAGCCAGTGGTGCCTCTCTCGTGATACTGCATAGCACATTAAACCCCATTGAGCAGGTTTCTTCCTACAAGTATCTGGGCATTACCTTTGATTCGGCACTCTCCTTCCATTCCCATATCAATGCCCTTTCTGCTGCCACCAATGTCAGGATTGGACTGTTATACCACCATAGGGACTACCTACCACAAGAGGCCCTTAGACTGGTAGTCACCTCCTCTGTCCTATTGCTAATCGACTATGGGCTGCCCATCTATGCTGCAGCCGACAACACTACATAGAAACATAGAATTTGACAGCAGATAAGGACCGCTTGGCCCACCCAGTCTGCCCATTTCCCTACCTACTGGATAGGCTGCAGATCCTAGTTAACCAGCAGCCTACTTCTTCCTACCCCCAACCCCTAGAATGGCCTTATGACTGTCCCATGCATGCTTGAATTCCACCACTGTTTTTGACTCCACAACTTCCTCCAGAAGGCCGTTCATGCATCCATAACCCTCTCTGTGAAAAATACTTCTTAAATTACCTCTGAGTCCCCACTCTATCTTCAAATTGTGCCCCCTTGTTCTTGCACATCTCTTTTTTTGAAAGATGTTACCGTCTTGGACTTTGTTGATTCCCTTGATGTACATGAAAGTTTCTATCATGTCCCCCCTCCCCCTCCTTTCCTTGAGGCTATACATATTAAGCTCCTTTAGTCTCTCTTCATGTGCCTTCCAGTGCAGACCCTGCACCATTTTAGTTCCCTCCTCTGGACAGCTTCCATTCTGTCTGTGTCTTTGCCGAGATTGGGTCCCAAAACTGCACGAGTACTCCAGATGGGGTCTGACTAGCTGTCTGTACAGAGGGATAATAACTTCCTGTTTTCTACTGGTGATGCCTCTCCCTATGCATCCCAGTATTCCCCCCAGCTCTCCTTGCTGCCCTCTCACATTGCTTGGCCACCTTTAGGTCATCTGATATGACTACCCCCAGGTCCCTTTCCATTTTTGTTGTTAGTATCTCCCCCCCATTGTGTACTCTTCCCCTGGGTTTTTGTTTCCCAGGTGCATTACCTTGCACTTCTTAGCATTGATTCTAAGCTGCCATACATTTGACCATTCCTCTAACCTTGCTAAGTCCCTTCTCATCCTTTCCACCCCACCTTGGGCATCAACTCTGTTGCAGATCTTTGTGTCATCTGCAAGGAGACATACTTTTCCTTCCAGTCCCTCTGCAATGTCACTTATAAAGACTGTGCTTGCAAGAATCCAGCTCTCTATAAACAAGGCCTGCAGGCTAATGCTGGTAGCCCCTAGGCGCACCCATACATGCTTGCTGTACTCCACCACCAACTTGCTCAACCATGAAGAAAGACTTTGCTTCCAAACCTGCCTTCTTGTAAAAAAGACCCTGCTAGGGCTCTCCCTGGGGTCGCCACCTCCCTGCAGCATGCCTCCCCCCCTCAGTCTCCACCCACAGCACTGTCAAAACCTCCCTTATTGTCCCCAGGGTAAGGACCTCTATGGCCCAGAGATCCTTTTGCTATCCAGCACCTTTCTGGTTCAATTCCATCCCAGTCAATATAGCTGACTCCACTAAGATTGGTCCTTTCAAGGTCTCCCTCAGAAGCCATCTGACAAGCACTCGCTGCTGCAACTGCATGTAATCCACCACCTGCCCCTTACCTTCACCCCTAAACTGTGTCTGCCCTGTCTACTTTTGCTGTATGTACCTGGGGTCTCATGCAACGTCTTCTGACTAATGTAATAAAACATCTCTGGTTGCTACCTGATGTGGTACTCGTGTACCTATATTATGACTACTGTGATCTACGTATTACCAAGCGTGTACCACCAGTGAATGTCTGTAACACTGGTTGCTTTTTTAATCTAAGCGTTATGTACTGTACTGTTTGTTTGCTGTTATGTATTGCTCTCTTGACGAGGTGCCTTTGTAAATGAGTCTGTGACTCAAAGGCCTAAAAACTGATGATCTAGAAAATAAATAAATAAACAAAAATAAAAAAAAAGTCAGCTCCCAATTCAAGAGCAACTGCAATACCAGGGACTGCCTCAATACACTTCCTAGCAACAGGGAACTATTTTTTTCAGGCATAAGAATAAATTAAACCAAAATGACTTAAACTGACAAAAAACCCAACTATGTTTCTCTACTTTTTTGTAAAAAAAAATATTGGGGGACATTGTGTAATCACAATAATCCACTCCCGGATGTGGGTTATGTTGGGATTTACCCATGCCTGGTGTGGATCTGGTCATGAGGCCATCAGGCGTGAGTAAATCTCAGCATAACCCACACCCTGTCATAGATTATTGCTTAAATATCACACACCCTGTTGTGCCTTATTGCTTAAATATACTCACCACCTAGGGGACCCGAATATTGATGCAATCCAATATTCAGAGAATGTGTGCGCGCCAGGCCATTTTGCCTGATCCCCTTGCGCGGCACACATACCACTGATCAAAACCCCCGATTTACTTCGGTGCACCCCTAGCAGTTGGCGGAGGAAGTGTGACAGCCCCCTGGTCCCCCCAACACAGCGGTCCCTGGTGGGTAGTGGATCCCCTGCCGATCGCTGTCCCGAAATGCCAAAATAATATTCCCTGGTGCTAGTGGCCCCCCGCCTTTGATCACTGTCCTGAAGTGCTAAAGTAATGTTTCTCTGATGCTAGTGGTCCCCCAGTTGATCACTGTCCTGAAGTGCCAAAGTAATATTTCCCTGTTGCTAGTGGTCCACTCCACTGATGAAGAGGGACTGTACCCTCGAAGTGCTGGGGAACCCAGTGGACGTAGAATAAATGTTTTCTTGCTGTTAACCTTCATGTGTTATCGCTACTTTTGTTGTATTCCCTGCTAGAGCCGCCCCCCCCCATCAATCACGATCCTGAAGTGCCTAAATAATGTTTCTCTGGTGCTAGTGGTCCCCCTCCCCTGCCGATCACTGTCTCTAAGTGCAGAAGTAATGTTTCCCTGGTGCTAGTAGTCCCCCTTCCCCGCCGATCGCCATCACAAAGTGTTAACATAATGTTTCCCTGGTGCTAGTGGTCCCCCTTCCCCGCCGATCGCCATCACAAAGTGTTAACATAAAGTTTCCCTGGTGCTAGGGGTCCCCCTTCCCCACTGATCGCATCACAAAGTGTTAACATAATGTTTCCATGGTGCTAGGGGTCTTTCCCTCCACTGATCACTGGCCCATGATAAAAACAAACATCTCACTGGTAGCTAGTGGTCTCTCCCACCACCTGTCGCCAGCCCTATGATAAAAAAAAAACGTGCCCCTGGTGGCTAGGGTCTCCCCCATCTCTGATCCACTGGTTTTATCATAATGAACTGTCCCTGGTGGCTAGTGGTCCTCCCTCCCTAACCCCGATCCCCTGTATATGCAGGGTTTTATTTAACTCCAAAAATTGATTAGCGTTTTGCTCATAGAAGTGTTACAACATTGTGAAAATGCATAACACTTGCTTCGTTGTGTTTAACAAACATAACACTTCTAGAAAACCTATATAAATACTTTCTGTACAGTTAGCCTTGTCCCAAGAAAAAAACTGCTAATCAATTATTTAAAACCCTGATATGTGGTACTACCTCCTTGGTGGTCTAATGGTCCCCCCTTCCATAACCTTTACCTACCCGTGTAATATATACGTTTGTCCCTGGTGGTATAATGGACCCCTCTATCCTGACCATCCTGTATGATAAATCGATCTGCCCTGGTGGTCTAATGTAGACCTCACAGCCCTCCCCAGCAGGTGGTGCCCCCCAACCCATCCCCCAGTCCCAACCCTGAGCTGGCTGACCCAGCTGCCTCCTCTCCACCATGGCCGACACTGCTGACTGAGCTGACAATGAGTGCCCACTGTATACAGTATGCGCTCACTGTCAGCTCAGTCAGAGTCTGACCATGGTGGAGAGCGGAGGGCTGTGCTGGTTGCCAGCTCAGGGTCGGGATGAAGGGAACAGGGTGGTGGGGCACTACTTGCTGGGGTTGGGAGCTGGTGGGTCTACTAGACCACCAGGGACAGATCCATTTAGCATACAGGATGGTCGTGATAGGGAGGGGGTCCATTATACCACCAGAGACAGATCTAGATATTATATGGGTGGGTAAGGGTTAGTAAGAAGAGACCGCTAGACCACCAGGGAGTTAATAACACACATACAGGGGATTGGGGTGAGGGACGGAGTCTGCTAGCCACCAGAAATGGATAATTATAATACAACTAGCAGATTGGGGATGGGGGGGCCCCTAGCCACCAGAGACATGTTTTTTTTTATTCTGTAATCAATGGGCCGGCAGTGGGAGGGACCACTAGTCACTAGAAAATGTTGTGTTTTTACCATGGGCTTGGTGATTGATGGATAGAGGGAACACTAACCACCAGGGGGAAGTTTGTTTTTATTATGGGGCAGGCGATTGGCAGGGGGAAGGGCTACTAGCCAGCAAGGTGAGGTTTGTTTTTAACATGTGGCCGGAGATCCATGGGGAGAGGGACCACTAGCACCAAAGAAACATTACTTTGGCACTTTTTGGACAGTGGCTGGCCAGGGGTACCACTAGTATGAGGAAAACATTACTTTGGCACTTCGGGGTGGTGGTAAGTTGGGGGGGGAGCACTAGCACCAGAGAAACATTACTTTTTCACTTCAGGACGGTGATCAGGGAAGGGGAGGACCACTAGCACCAGGGATAACTCTCAGGGAACAGGCAATCGGAGCCATGCCACACAGTCCAGCCTTGCTCCCCATGCAAATGAACCCATAATGGACATACAAATGCCCCCCCCCCCCCAATTTTTGTAGACTTCATTTATCTCTGCCCTAACAGAATTCTCTTAGGCAGACCTCACTCACCTCAACTGCTCTACCACCTGCCTGATCCTCACCTCACCAGGAAATCGGGGACAGACACTCCTCATCTACCTCAATCTGATTACCCCTGCTCAGCGCACCAGACCCAAGGCAAGGTGGGGGATTGAGAGAGCTGGTGAGATGAATCCAGCGTTGGATGTGTGGTGACGGGCACTGGAGGTTGCCGTTGCCTACCTGTGGGACCAGGGCTTTTGTGTGGTGACGGGCACTGGAGGTTGCCGTTGCCTACCTGTGGGACCAGGGCTTTTCTGCTGTTGTGAGTTTTCCCCAGAGCGCGGACATGCAATGATGCCCTGCACGTGACAGGCAGACACCTGCATCCATGCGTAAGGTGTTCACTGCCACTCCCAACCCTGGAAGACCATGCCGCAAGGTGCGCTGCCCCAGTCACCACCAGGAGCCACCAGCACCACGGCAAGTGTACCCACCCACCCACCCCTGGGAAATGATAGCAGTCCTCCAGATGCTCAATCCTTTTCTGCCCTGCCAACCCCTGATGGCCGGGTTCGCTCCCAAACTTGGGTCACTGGCATGGCACAAGGTGTGGCATCCAGTGCCTCAACCCTCAGCACCTCTGGGGTGGCTTACAAATGGCTCCTTACCACCTTGCATGCCCAATGGGCTCATTTGCATAGATCCATTTGAATATGGGATATTTAGTACGGGGACAAGCCATTGTATCACCCTATTTTAGGGGCCATGTCTGCTAGTTGACTTAGTGCTTGGGTGTCAATGGTCCTATATATAGTAGAATAGAACCGATGTGCTATTCCAATGAATATATCAGTTTTGGACACCATGGCACATGTATGAGGCAGTGCAAAGTTTGTATGTATTTATTTTTATTTATTGATATAATCAAAATTACAACCCTTGGAGTCAAAGACTCATTTCCAAAGGCTCTTCATCACGTAGGACAGATACTTAGACAGGTACGTGGAGTAACAGGTAAGCACATAGATACAGATTTTCATGAGGATTCAGAGTACATAGTTACAGGGTTACATGAGTTTCAAAGTACACATGCAGGAGGAATTGACAAGATTTACAGAGTACATCATAGAGTGGTACTTTACAATGGTAAGTTCAGGCTTGGATTTTATTACACTGCTATGAACCAAGGGCGGAGCAGAGCTTTATGCCTGAAAACCAGTTTGTTACAGCAATTATTACAGGTGGGTAATAACATTGGCCTATACAATCAGGTAGCTAGACAATAAATAGAGCAACCAGGGATTTGGTGGTGGTGGTGGTGGGGGGGGGGGTAATTTACAGCCCTTGGGCATTGTCAAGGAGATTCTACTGAAGTGGCAGGCCAACAATAGGGGCTCATATGTGACAAGGAGCACTGGGCTGGTTATGCACAGCTGCAGTGCTGTGCAGTGAGCAGGTGGTTCCTGAGGGTGAGTTTGAAAGCCCCTATTTTGGGGAGGTTAGTGATGGTGTCAGGAAGGGAGCTGAATCAGGATGGGGCCCTGTAGTAAAAACATCTCTGGGCAAGTGACATCCTGGCTGTAGGTATCAGAAAGGTAGTCTTGCAGGTTCTGCATGTGGAGATGGTAGTGGGTGCTCGTTGGAGGGAGGAGGTCAGCCCAGGGGGAAGGGAGAGACCTGGGATTATTTTCTTAGTCAAGAGTACCATCTGATAGTGAATCCTTTTCTCGAAGTTGAGCATGTTGACAGTGGTGTAGAGTGTGGAGGTATGGGTATGCCTGTCAGCGCTGGTCAGGAGCCTGCGGGCTTGTTAATAGATAGATGGGTTTTAATTAGAGCAGTTTTGTCTGCTGCAGCATATATCAGAAGTCCGTAGTCTACAAGGGACAGGACTGAAGAGGTGGTAGCTAGCATCGGGGGGAGGCAGTCCATGTGCCGATGGAGTTAACCTATTTGCGAGCTCATGGCAGAGCACAGGGTGTTGATGTGGGAGTGAAAGGTGAGAGCAGAGTCGAAAGTGATGCCCAGGTATTTGTATGAAGCTACTTGCTGCAGAGGGTGTCACACACTGGGCAGAATTTAAAGTGTGGAGTGTCTGACTTTGCTCTGGTGGTGGGCAAAGAGCATGGCTTTCGTTTTTTAGGTTGATAATTAACCTGCGGTCAGAGAACCATTGCTCTATTTGAGTGAGAGAATGCTGGAGTGTGGCTTGCAGGGCAGCTGGGTTTTGATGGGATGCTAGGATGACCACATCATCCGCATAGAGCAGCATCCTTCCCACACAGGCGTTGGGGAAGTGCATTTAGGTACAGACTGAATATGAGAGGACACAGGATGGAGCTCCGGGGGACTCCAGAGCAAACAGGCAATGTGTTTAACAGTATGCTGTGGATTTTAACACGCTGGGACCTGGAGGACAGATAGCTATGAAATCAGACTAGGGGCCCATGGGAGAGTCCTAGCTGGTAGAGGGAGTTGAGCAAGAGAAGATGAGAGACCATGTCAAAGGCCTTGGAGAGGTCGATATACACAGCTCCAGTGAGTTTGCTGGAGTCTAAGGCAGAGTGGATAAAATTGGAGAATTCTAAAAGGGCAGTGGTGGTGCTGTGCCCAGCTTGGAACTCATGCTGCTCTTTGCACATTATGTCATATTTATCTAGGTATTCCGTGAGCTGCACTGCCGCTATTTTTTCCAATGCTTTTGATTGGGGGAAGGGGAGGGAGTCAAAAGCATTAGCCCTCTGCTTTGCCCAGATTTGAATATCGGGCCCCTGCTGTCATAATAATTTAATACATTGTTTTGTTACTTGCTGTCTTAGTGTAGCATTCATTGTTATATGCCGTTTATGTTTGTGCTGCTGTTGTGACTTGAATTGCTCAATTATTTGTCAGTTGTTATTTTATGTGTCTTGTACCCTCCTGGGTTGTACCTGAAAATAGTCTACTTATTCACTTTTCATTTATTTTTATGTTTGCTTGCACGTGTGTGCAAGAAACATAGTGCCATCGTCCGAGATTTCAGAGGTGTGTCACCTCCTCCTCCAATTCAGTCAGTGTGTTGGCAGGCGCAGCCCCTGTAAGCCAATGCATGATGGAGCTGTCTATGACAAGCTCCAAAATGCAGTGCCATACAGTTGAAAGGGGGAGCTATGCTTCAGTGAGCAGCGATCAGATATTGCCTGCTCATGCACAGCTCCCCCTACACACACACACACACACACACACACACACACCGCATGCATACTGCGTGCTGCCCCCCCACGCACACACTGTATAGCCAATGGGGGTGCCCAATCCCCCGTCGGCTGTGCTGTCTCCCAAAAGCCTCCCAAATGCCAGCACTGGGTGCCCACCCCAGCATAGCAAGTCAATGGTATAGCCGACGGGGTGCCCAATCCCCCGTTAGCTTCCACTATCTCTCTCTCCCCCATGCTATATCGCTTGAAGGGGGTGCCCAATCCACGTCGGCTTCACTCCCCAGTACAATGTACCATGCTGGGAGCCCACCCCAGTGTGGCAAGTGATACTGGCCGGCGGGGTGCCCAATCCCCGTCGGCTGACCCTTCCCAACCATCCTTGTGGCCACACTGGGAGCCCACCCAGAGTGGCAAACGTCCCGTCGTCATTGAAAAAAAAAAACAGCCTGTAAAGAAAAACGGGTCCCACGTAGTCTCCCTGGCCCCTCCCACAACCTGCACCCACCCACTGCGCACCCTGCCTCCCACCCCCCTCACCCCATACTTACCTCCGGAGCTCGGGCGCGACGATCTTCAGTGGACCAGGAACACGCTTCACACTTCAAAGCCGACCGCGTAACTGAGGAAATGCCAGTAAGCTGTATAATGGGCTAGATAGGGGGTTTTCAACTTTATTGCATATCTCAGGCATTTTTTAGAATTTTTGCACCAAATTTTCAACATGGGGTTTTTGGGACCCCTTCTCAAAATGATGTCACTGTCATGGTGTTATTTGGGCCCAAAGGGTGATTTCGCAGTCACTGCGCAGTCACTGTGCGAAATCACCCTTTGGGCTGAATAATGCCATGACAGTGACATCACTCATGAGAAGGTGTCCCAAAAACCCCATATTAATAATTTGGTGCAAATATTGGAAAAAATGACTGTTTTACGGGCGTGCATTGCGCAGTTCCTACGCAGGCTCATAAGTTCGCAAATTTTCAATATTTTCACTCCAGATTTTCAACATTGCCATTTTATCACACCTTTTTATGAGTAGTACAGCTGTCATTTTTCACATCTCACCCAAAACGTGTTTCTGCCCACGTAGCGCACAATGGCACAGTTGGTGTGCGAGATCAATGTACGGGACAAATTAAGAAAATCACAGTGACACTGTTCATGAGCAGAGGTCTTAAAATGGCTATGTTGAAAATTTGGTGAAAAAATTCCAGAAAGTGACTGTTTTACGAGCAAGGTTTACAGTTCCTATGCAAGCTCATAAGTTCGCAAATTTTCAATATTTTCACTCCAGATTTCCAACATTGCCATTTTACCACACCTTCTTATGAGTAGTACAGCTGTCATTTTTCACATCTCAACCAAAACATGTTTCCGCCCATGTAGCGCACAATGGCGCAGTCGGTGTATGAAATCAATGTACGGGATAAAATAAGAAAATCACAGTGACACTGTTCATGAGCAAAGGTCTTAAAATGGCTATGTTGAAAATTTGGTGAAAAAATTCCTAAAAATGACTATTTTATGAGGGTGCATTGTACAGTTCCTACGCACGCTCGTAAGTTCGCGAATATTCAATATTTTCTCTCCAGATTTTCAACATTGCCATTTTTATCACACCTTCTTATGAGTAGTACAGCTGTCATTTTTCACATCTCACCCAAAACGTGTTTCCACCCATGTAGTGCACAATGGCGCAGTCGGTGTGCGAAATCAATGTTCGGGACAAATTAAGAAAATCACAGTGACCCTGTTCATGAGCAGAGGTCTTAAAATGGCTATGTTGAAAATTTGGTGAAAAAATTTCTAAACATGACTGTTTTACGAGGGTGCATTGTGCAGTTCCAACGCACGCACATAAGTTTGCGGATTTTCAATATTTTCACTCCAGATTTTCAACATTGCCATTTTACCACACCTCCTTATGAGCAGTATAGCTGTCACTTTTTGCATCTTGCCCAAAATGTGTTTCTGCCCATGTAGCGCACAATGGTGCAGTCGATGTGCAAAATCAATATATGGGACACATTAAGAAAATCGCAGTGACACTGTTCATGAACAGAGGTCTTAAAATGGCTATGTTGAAAATCTGGTGAAAAAATTCCTAAAACTGACTGTTTTACGAGCGTGCGTTGTGCAGTTCCTATGCATGCTTGTAAGTTTGCGAATTTATTTTCACTCCAGATTTTCAACATTGCCATTTTATTACACTTCCTTATGAACAGTACAGCTGCAATTTTTCATATGTTGCCCAAAATGTGTTTTCGCACATGTAGCGCCCAATGGTGCTGTTGGTGTGCGAAAGCAATGTTTATGACAGATTAAGAAAATCACAGTTACACTGTTCATAAGCAGAGGTCTTAAAATGGCTATGTTGAAAATTTGGTGACAAAAGTCCATAAAATGACTGTGTTGTGAGTGAGTATTGCAGTTTCCACGCACCCTCATAAGTTCATGACTTTGGTAATATTTTCAGTCCAGATTTTCACCAGTGGCATTTTTCCACACTTCCTTATGAACAGTACAGCTGTCATTTTTCACAACATGGCTGAAGTGTGTTTTCACACTTTCAGCACAGAGATGCGTGGTCGCTGTGGGAAATCATTGTTCGGCACAGATAAAGAAAATCACAGTGACACTGTTCATGATCGGAGGTGCCAAAATGCCTGAGTTGACAATCTGCTGTAAAAAATTCCCAACCTAATTATATTACCGGTGTGCGTTGCACAGTTTCTATGTACGCTCGTGACTTCACCATTTTTTTAAATATTTTTACTGCAGATTTGCAACATTGCCATTTTTTTACACCACCCCAGGAACAGTACAGCTGTTATTTTTTACATCCTGTTCGGAATGTTTTTGCACCTGTGGTGTTAAATGCTGTAGTCACTGTGCATAAGCAGCTTTCGGCTAACTAACAGATATTCCCCCTGTTCATGAGGTGGGGTCACAAAAAAAACATGTTGAAAATTTGGAGTGAAAATACCAATGAATACCTGAGGTATTAGGGTTTCCAACCATAATGCCCAACCCTGTAGAGAATGACAGGCATCAGGGGTGTGACTTGGGATTCTTGCCAGCGATGCTCATACCATTCCACACCCTGCAGTCAGTGAGAGGCATCAAGGTATGCCTTGGACTCTTCGGCCCCAAAGTTCATCCCATTTTCTTATATCGCACCCATCTCACCGTATTTTCTAATGAAATGGGGTGCACATAAGGGCCAAAGACCCCACGGAACACCGTGACACTTGTCAGTGTCTGCAGGGTGGGGTGTAGTGAAATGGCGTGGCCGTCATGTCTGACGACCCAAACGCACACCCCAATGCCTGTCACTCTATGCAGGGTGATGGTGGGGTTGGCTTCAGTTCAATACTTCATTGCCATTCCTATTACGCAGCTCTGTAACTTCTACACTACCACTGCCAATGCCAGTAAGCAAACATTCAGCATTGGCAAATGCTTGTTATTAAATGGGTTAGACCATTGAGTAAAACTCATTTAAAGTGGTGACCCTTGGTTAAGCAGAAATAAAGTTACAACAATTGCAAAAAAAGAAGAGTACAATACATAACACAACAAAAGTCCCTTGGCTGCCTTTCTTTGTCCCATCCCCCCTTTTTCCTAGCTCCTCCTCACACTAACTTTTTCTTTGTTACCTACATCTTCCCGTTGTGTTACCTACATCTTCCCATTGTGTTTCCTGTAAAGTCCTTGTAATAACATGTTATGATGATTATGTTACTGATTGTTTTATAATGTATCTAACCTGTATGACCTGTATGCCTGTACTTACTGATGTGGAACCTTTGTAAAAGAGCTTCGGCTCAAAGGTATTTGTAATCCTAGAATCAAATAAACAAACAAAAAAATTCCAGACAATTACATACAACAATTATATTACTATACCCAGTTAGCCACAACAAACCTTAGTTTGAGCTAAAAATGATTCCAAGAACCAAGTTTTAACAGCTTCTCATGACGGAGTTTTGATGTTATACAAACGGAGTTTCAAGGGCATCATATTCCAGAATTTAGGGACTAGCTGGCTGAAAAAAAATCAGAACGTTTAGTTTTAGTTCTTGGTATTACCAACTCTCGCTAGGACGCATTCCTTAAGGAGGGATTAACATCCCTAAATTCTAACCTTTCAGCCAGATAGGCCGGAATCATTGCTGTAATACTTTTAAATGCCGGAAGATATTTATGTGGTTGTCTTCTGTCTGGCAAAGAAATCCATCCTAATTGGTGACACAGCAAGCAAGGGTGGGTATTCCTGGGATCCCTAGTATCCACTTAGGATGCTATACTTCAGCAGAGCTTCTGTTAATAAGCTGTGGCTACACTGACTATTATAAACTGGGTAAAAGAAAACAGGACCTATGATTGATCAGACTTGATCACATGACAATACATTATTACAGTACAACAGTACAGAGAAAAATATTTGACTTTCTGAACCTCTTTCTCCATTTTTTTAACTTTTATTAATTTAAAAATACTACAATATAGTAATTTACTCACGAGAAGCAACACAAATTGCTACATTACATTCTGTACATTTAAATTAACAAAGTGGAGAATGGCAGTGGACATGATCGACCGACGGATATGGTGAATGCCTAGCAGCTTAGTTCTCTTATCGATGCTCCCTGGTCTCTGAAAATCAGTGGCATCCCACTGACAAAAGCCAAGAAAAAGTAACAGCAACATACCTTGTGACGGCTACAAGCTCCAAAGCACAGAGAAAACTGGCTCAACTGCCATTTGGCAACCTGAGCCAGCCTCCAAATCTACCTGAGACCAAGGCACATGTTGGTAGTGTGGCTGCCAACAGGGAAAAGATGGCTGAGGAGGTGGAAGACCAGGCAAGCTCTCTGTGGGCCCTTATCAACTCTATGTGCTCTAAAAGCAGCAGTGCAACGAAAAAAGTTATTCCAAAAAGCTGATCTTCTGCTATGGTTGTTTAAAAATCTTGGCAGAACTGTTGATTTGTGTTTTCTGGATGCTCCCTATGCTGTGTATTGTACTTTTGCATTTTTGAGGATCAGCTAGCTGAGGTGAGGAAGGAGCGGAACAGATTAATAGATGCGGTGAATGAGCTAATAATAAGGTGGATGACCCAGAAACTTGGGCCTGCAGGAAAAACATTAGGATAGTAGGGCACCGAAGCCGTATAACATCAAAGCAGCGACCCCCAAATGACTCAGAGTCAAAACAGCGCCAGATTACAAAATCGGCGACCCCTCCCCAAGGTCTGCCCCCCCCCCCGGAGTTGGTATATTTAGTAAGGAGGGGTGTGGGGGGCATAGCTTGACCCCATGCAAACAGAGAGTTCGCTGATTTTTTATCTGGCACTGTTTTGACTCTGCGACATTCAGGAGTCACTGTTATGCCATGGAACCTGCTGAAGGAACTGGAGGGATGTAATCTGGATTATACAATTGCAAGAAAAAATCCTGGTCTCTGATTGGTCAGTCTTGGGCTGGACCTGTGCTGTTATCCTAGTACAACATCACGGGTCTAGTCTCAGCCTCACTGTGAACCTGTAGATGACCTTGAGCACTTGCTTGATTGTTTAATCTGCTCTTAAAAAACAAAAATATTTTTCCACACAAAAACATCTTTAAAATTATTTTTTATTCTGTATAACAACGAGCCATTGTATAATAGCAATAATGCCCTCCAGGGTGTGTGTTGTTTGGGATAACGTCACGCCTCAGTTGTTGGACGCACTCGGCCTGCGGCCTCATACCCAACCACCTGAGGCGTGACGTTATCGCAGCATGACACACACCCTGTCGGGCATTATTGCTTAAGTCATACAGTACATCACCAAGTGGCTCATAGATAAACTGGGTTTAAATATTGAGGGCTGTTCATTTGAGGTGAAAAGAGCACACTGCACGCCTGCAGAGAGACCCTGGCCAGGGGAGCATCTGAGGTACCTCCTTGCTAAATTCCGCTGGTTCCAGGACAAAGAAGCAGTGCTCTGAGCAGCTAGGATGAAGGGGCATATTAGTGTGGAGAATGGGTGAGTGTTAGTCTTCTGAGACTACAGCTGGGACCAAAAAAGAGTGCCAGAAATTTAGGGAAGCTAAGGTGAAGCTCTGGCAACTGGGATAGCCCCACCAGCACCTCTTCCCTTCAAACATCCACATCTTGAAACCAGGTCAGCCATTGAAGACCTTTGCAAGTGTCACCGAGGCAGAGGACTACTTGAGGAGAGAGGAAAATATCAAAGGGAGGCCGTTCTGCAGCTAAGGCCACCCACTGTGCTGGTCAAGTGAAAGAGTCAACATCAGTCAGATGGCCATGACTAAAGTACTGTCTCTTTTTTGGTGGCCTGGGGTTGAGTAGCCATACCTCTAGGGCCCTTCTTCCTCCTTGGCACTTGAACACATATAGGTGGCACTCTCCACGTGGAGCAAACAGACACAGAATGCATGAAACTGGAGCTAGTAGTCACAAAAGTTTATGGAATGTCAGATAGCTATGAATGACACTGAGCTGCACTGCCCAGTATGCAGTCAATGAACAAAGGGTCAGGCGGAGGCCCAATTAACTCTAACTTGGGGGGGGGGGTCACGCTATGTGGGAGACGTGCTAGCAGCCTGATTCTTTTGCTCCTACCAACCACCTCAGCAAAACCCAAATAATTCTGTTTAAAAGCTACAATCTGCTTAAAAAATTCATCCTACCTAGTGGAGGAATTCTGCTGGATTCTGCTTAATCGGAGATCCCGTGTGATGGAAGCCACAATGAAGAAAGCTTTGCCAAAACATACTCTGCCGCCATCACCAGTTAAAGCCACGAAAAAATCCAAGGCCTCATCCTCCATCAGCGGTGCAGAAATGGACCCAAATGCATCGGAACATGAACCTCTTACTTAATCAAGGATTCTCGCGGAGTTTAAACCATTCAGGGACGAACTACGAGCTCTCTCAGAGTAATTTAAAGCAGTAATGCTCTCAATTGAAGATCTCTCTAGGAGAGCTAGCGACACTGATGCTCGAGTGATCTCACTAGAGAAAAGGGTGGATAAACAGGCGCCAGAAATAACGGCACTCAGACAGAGCCTTAACAGAATGGAAAGCAAGATCGAGGATCTTGAGGGTCGGAGCATCTTGAAGGTTGGAGCAGACGGAATGATGTCATCCTATTCAGACTCCCTGAGCAAGAAGAGGGTGCAGATCCACTTCTTTTCACCCAAAAATTACTTAATAAAATGGCAGGACCCTCTCCTTTTGGCCCTTACTACATGATCGAAAGAGCTCATAGATCACTTAGAGCGATTCCTCCATCGGGAGCTCCACCCAGACCCTTCATCTTCCGTTTTCTAAATTACAACACGTTTTCTGACAAACAACATGTTTTGGCTAAAATCAAGGAAATTCAAGATCTCAAATGGGAAGGGGCCACAATTCACATAGCTCAGGATATCCCTATTTCAGTGCACCAAAGAAGGGCTGCCTATCACCCACTAGTGGTCAAGTTGATCGCCTCTAGTATTCGTTTTCGAATGGGATACCTGGCCCGCCTACAAGTTTCTCTATCTGAAACATGGCACAATTATGAGGATGCAGATTCTATGGCTGAAGGACTAAAAACAGCTCTTACTGATTTGTTCAAGTCCCGCTGATTGAATCTGAGCTCTCAGGGACGAGCGAAAATCTTGACCTAGCAAGTGTCATGCAAGGAGCTACATTAGCCATCGGGACACTATTGTAAAACACCAGTCTACTTTATTATGATCTATGTTTGGTACTAATTAAACGGCCAGTGAAGACATTGGGTGAAACTCTCAAAAACCTTTCACACCTGTAGCTCCTTTGCAGCTTGTACAAGTCCCGAGTATTGCTAGATGACGCTTTTCTCTAGCAGCTGAATATTATGACATGCTAAGTCCACTAGAGGGCGCCAACATACCACAAAACTCCAAGAAGGTACACATTGGAGAGAATTGCTTCTCAGCTTTATTTGATTTCAAAGCTGGCATTTATTCTACACCGTGGAACTGAACCTCAACATAGCAACGTTCTCTTGGATTATTCAGACTTCAGTTACTTGCTGAGAATTTACAGGATAGTTGCCTAGATTACTTTGTTTTTGATTGCCTATTGTCATTAGGAATTTCAGGCACCGGGTTTATTTTTCCATCTTGGGGGATACGAGGGTACTGGACTTCTTAAACAGCAGGCAAAAATGGGAATGAATAACGACGTCCCCAAATGTGACATATGTTTGACATATTATTAATCTGTTTACAACCAGGAATAATTTCATTTGAATATTTGAACAGCAGGGATGGCTGAATCCTGCAAGAATACTCTGAGTTTGACGTTAGATGCCTATATTTTCATTTTAGTAACATTACTTAGCGATATATTTTACTCAAGGGATGGAAGAAGAGATTGTTGCACTACCTCGGACTGGAGAATGCTCATTAAATAATACTTATGTTTATCAGTTTATCGCTAAACATGGAAATAAATAGAGGGAGGGAATGGAATAAGGATGGGCGAACAGTAATGGATCTGCAGACCTCGAGCCGTGGACAGTTTTGGAAGGGGGGGGGAGATTGTTTTTTTGGAATAGAATAGAGTTAGCCGCTTTACAGATTATTCTCTCACTTCTTGTCATCCGGATAACCTTGGAGCAAGGAAAGGGGGTTTGGCATTACAATCCAAATTCAAATTTTATATGGGGTGGGTAACAAGTCTAGACAGATACGGGGGGGGGAGGAAGAGCTAAATCTTGCATACAGATCAATAGTAAAACAATGACATTTTCAGAGGGAAATCACAATGGTACGCAGGGGCATAGAAACAGGTTTAAGCCTATTTAGTCATAATTACCATTTATCATACACTTATCATGGGTAGCTACGCATGGATCTCATGGAATGTAAAAGGTTGCAGGAATAAAAATAAAAGATACAAGATCATAAAACATTTGCAATTAATAAAAAGGAGTGTGATCTGCCTACAGGAAACGCACATGCTAAAATCTGAAGCTAACCTGTTTAGAAGACAATTCATAGGACAGGTATTTATGGCTGGTAATAGTTCGGCCAGTAGAGGAGTTGCTATTTTAATTTCCAGAAACACCCCTTTTCAGTGCGCACAGACCATATCTGATCCTATGGGGAGGTATGCACTAGCAGTGGGGCTCTTGGATAGAACAAAGGTAATAATGGGCAGCATATATGGCCCCAATCAAGACTCACCAGAATTTTTCATGCAATCGCTAAATGTCTTATCCCGCTTCGTAAATCCCCCCATTCTTCTAGGAGGGGACTGGAACCTTCCTTTCTCTTTTGGAACGGATAAAGAGGGGAAGAGACCTAAGGGTCTGTCTCCTGCTCAGAGAGCAATTCGTGACATGATGGATCAGATAGGACTTAGTGACCCATGGAGGATCTTACACTCCATCCTCAAGGAGTACACATTTACCTCACAGGTTCACAGATCCAGATCACGAATTGATTATTTTTTAGTGAGCAACTCTCTTCTTATAGCTCTGTCAGATTGTATGATTTACTCTAAAACTATCTCAGGCTTCATTCCCAGTCTTCCCAAACATTCCATATGGAAGTTAAATAATCAAATTCTCAAATCCACACAGGTCACAGGTAGCATTAAAGAAACAATAGAACTATATTTTAAAGAGAATCTTAACTCTACAGAGAAAGGGGACATGGAGTGGGGGGCCCTTAAATGCGTCCTAAGAGGAGAATTTATCAAAATAGCAGCGGCCAGAAAGAGGGGTCGGGAAGCAAGAGCCTTGCACCTATTAAATCAAATTAGACTAACTGAAAAAAATCTCTCACCCTCTACCCCAGAAGAGGTAAGATTAAGATTAACCAGTCTCGTCAGCCAATACAATGACCTCCTTAGAGAAAAAGCCGAACTGACTATTCTTAAAACAAATGCAACCTACCTGGGTCAAGGAGAAAAATCTGGCCGTCTCCTAGCACTGAGATTCAAGGCGACAGAGTCCTCCAAAATTATAAAATGTATTAGATCTCAGAGAGACGACTCATAAATTCCTCCTGGCTGACAAACTTCAAGAATTTGAAAGCAATTACAGAGAACTATACAGACCTATGATCTCCCAACCTAATGCCACGGCAGTTAAATAATACTTATGTGCTATTCCAATGCCGGTAATTCCACCAGATTTAAAAGAAGGGTTGACCTCTCTTATATCTCAAACAGAGATACTGGAGGCCATCCAGTCTATGTCTGTAGACAAAGCACCGGGCCCAGATGGATTTTCTCCAAATTTTTTCAAATGCTTTGCTAAGCAATTGCTTTCTGGGTTGCAGAGGCTGTTCCAAAGTATTTTGGAATCCGACATAATAGACAATCAACTACTTGAAGCTCTTGTAATAGTAATTCCCAAACCAGGGAAAGAACCGGACAGAGTTAATAACTATCGTCCCATATCCCTGATCAATTGTGATGTGAAAATACTAGCCAAAATACTGGCAACTCGTCTAACCAGAGTCATGCCCTATATTATTCACTTGGACCAGGTGGGATTCATGAAAGGAACAACATCTTCAGATCATCTCCGTAAATTGTCCCATATCTTCTCTGCATCCAGGGACCCTGACTCCACTTATGGCCTGTTGTTCCTGGATGCGGAGAAGGCATTTGATAGAGTGAACTGTCAATTCCTGTTTCAGGTCATGTATAGACTGGAGTTTCCCCCTCTGTACATAAAATAGAACTCATCCCTGTACAATCACCCAACCGCGTGGATCTATTGCAATGGACGCCTCTCTCCTTTTCAGCTCGCCTCAGGTACAAGACAAGGGTGCCCATTGTCTCCTCTTCTTTTCAATATATATCTAGAACCACTGCTTTGTAAATTTAGACTTAATCCCAGAGTGCAAGGAATACAGGTTGGCTCCCAAGAACTGAAAGTCTCCGCATATGCGGACGACATACTTCTTCATCTCCAACATCCCCGAAAGTCCTTTCCGGTGGTCTTGGAAATCAAAGAAGAATAGAGCAAACTATCTAATTACAAAATTAATATAGGGGAAAACCACAGTCTTCCCACTAAATAGGAAATTACAAAAAAAACAATATATCCGAATTAGGTCTTCAATGGAGCCAGAATACACTAAACTATCCAGGTATTATCCTGGCTAGAAGTGAATATAAGATGATTCAATTTAACTTGGACTCCATTACACAACACATAAAGCAAGATCTGAATAGATGGTGGAATCTCCCTTTATCACTCTGGGGACGAATAAATTTAGTTAAAATGAATGTTCTTCCCAGAGTGTTCTATCCCATTAACATGCTTAACTCTTGGCTTCTGCTAAAATGGTTTTCCAAGCTTCATTTGATCATTTCGGACTTTGTTTGGCAGGGAAAAGCACCCCGCAGAGCCTATCACAAGCTAGCTGCCTCTAAATTTATGGGGGGTTGCGCCTACCTCATTTTGGCATGTACTATTGGGCTAGTGCAGCCAGTAAATATTTGAAGTGGATGTTGTAACCAGAAGATGAAAGGACCTTACCTTATGTTCCCTCATGGATGACAATTGAAATTGGACTGATTAAAGAGGCAGGCCTTGACCCAATTACACTATTATATTGTAATCAAAAATGTCTCCCCAAAAAGCTGATACTTACTCCTATAGCTATCTCCCTGAAAATTCATACCCAATTATTCACTTTCTTCAAATACTCTCCCTGCAGAGATCACAATCAACCTCTTTGTTGCAACCCAAATTTGATAATTGGGGGGAAGTGATCACCGATACTTGGATATCTTCGATGAAGAAAGCACGGATCAGAGACTTAATGCGAGATGGGGTTTGTAATTCAGTGCAATCAATTCTCACACAGTTCCTGATTGGTCCTCACCAGGTATTTAAAGTATACCAGATTAGACATTTACTAGTCCAAATGCAGGAGAGGCTCCAGACAGGGCCTGTTTCAGAAGAATTCTTTGAATCTCTATCCAAGTTAGTATGGGAGCCACACTCGGTCTCCAGATTGTACTCCCTTTTTTTTCGATCAAGTATACGCTGACAAAATAGAGACCCCCAAATATTGGAATAAGCAGCTCCCAGAACGAATTTCCAATTGGCCACTATTTGGCAAAACACTTACAAGTATATTACACAGGACAGACTTAGGCTGACAATTTCAGTTTTTGCATGACTTATTCTGTACCCCAATTAAACTTCACAAAATAGGCAGAATTCCATCTCCTAATTGTAACAGATGTCACCTGCAACAAGGTACCCTTCAACACATTTTTTGGGACTGCCCGTCAGTGAAGACCTTATGGCATGCAATCAAATCCAAAGTGGATCCCTTACTTGTCATCGAAGATTACTTCACACCAGAAATCTGCTTAATTGGGGATTATACTAGAATAAAGGTGAAGGCCAGGAAATAGTACATGGCTGCCACATCCTCCTCACTCAAAAAAGTTGTATTAAGGCATTGGCTCGATGACCTACCGTTAAACTATCTTGAGTGGCATCGGGAACATTTATTCAATTTGAGCATGGAGAAAATGGGAGCCAGCATGAAAAATTACCTTCCACAGTACTCAAAGATATGGGAGCCCCTACACACTCTGTATTTACTACAGCAGTCGGAAGGTACTCCTGGCATGCAAGGTTAACTACCTGTATTTATGATCACCTCTGCATCGGAATGTAATATTGATAACCCATACTCTATTATACATGTTTTTCACAATGGAGTGTATGCGAGAGTGGAGGCAAGTGGGGGGGGGGTATGGCTGGGTTGGAGAGTGAGTTGTATATATCATGTTACTTCACTGTGGACTGTCTAACTTGCTCTGTAACTGTAAAACAATAAACTTGAATTAAAAAAAAAAAACTCTAACTGCTGGATGCACACAACTTTTGACAGATCTCCTGTGTGATGGAGGGCTAGGGGGAATAGCTCCAGCTATGGGAGGGGGAGAGGGGATCAGTATGACCGACTTCTGAAGAGGTCTGTGTTCAGGGCTTTTTGGTTTGGGCCCAACCAGAGAGCTTCCTTCTGAGGGTTGGTTCTTGGCCGAAGAAAGGGACATGCACAATCCATCAGGTTACCCTCTCTCAGGAATGCAGGGATATAACTTGAAGGGAAAACACAATGCAGTAACATATATTCAGAACAGAAGTTTATTACTCCCTTAGTGTTACAGAGGACAGTAAAATAAGATGACTCTTACCAACTGGAAACACTGAAACAGTCATACACCTGGAATGGAAGCGTGATGCTCCTGGGAATCCAAGGAGTTTGGCAATGGACTTGGGGATATATAGGGCAGATAACGGTGTTCCATTACCGGAGTAACTGGCTCATACACATAAGTGAATTCCTGTGTTTAGTGTTCCAGTGGCTAATACATGGGCGTCTTACACCCAAGACTGATACATTATGTTGCCTTTACATTTTGCTGACTACTTCTTATATTATCGCTGACTATAGCATGCTGACTTTGGAACACAGGTGGCGCTGCAGACCTCAAATAGTTATTATTATTCTCTGATAGGCTGCTAATATCACAGTCGTCAGTACATGTCATTATAGACCACAAATAAACAGGGCTGGATTAACAAGTTGTGGTGCCCTGGGCAGTCTTGAATTGTGGGACCCCCTGTGACTTAACCAATAGGCTAGGGAGTTGGGGCCGCCTAGGCCCCTGAAAGCTGAATGATTTTTGATGCCTTAAAAGCATTTGGAGGGTTTTTCCAGCTACTCTGAATGCCATTCTTGGGGTGGAAATAGAAGGCTGTTGCTTGGCATTGGCTGGCTGGAGTACAGTACATTCATACAGAGTGTTAGCTCTTAAGCACAGCCATGTGTTACTGGTGGTGACTCTTTCACACCAACATCTCATTTGCCAAACAGATAGTAGCCTGCCCTGATAGTGTGTGGTGGGCAGTTCTGACCCCCAAAGTCTCTAGCCTGGGGTGGGGGACTCAGACCTGTAGAGCTAGGGGTGGACAATTGGAAGAGAATGAAAGGAATTGAGTTGAAGAGGTCGCAGACACAGATGAAGGCAGTATGAGTGATCAGAGGAAAAGAAAATATTTAATAAATGACTTACTATAATGTGATATAGAAACACAGAAACATAGAAGTTGACGGCAGATAAGGACCGAAAGGCCCATCCAGTCTGCCCATTTTTTCTACCTTATGAATGTGCCATTGGCCTTTGCTCTATTAATGGCCTATGTATTCATACTCATCTGTATTGCTCCCTTATGCCTATCCCATGCCTGTTTGAAGCACTGCACTGTATTCATATCCACTACTTCCTGAGGTATGCCATTCCATGCATCCACCAGCCTTTCTGTGAAAAAGAACTACCTCACATTACCCCTTAATCGGCCTCCCTCTAATCTCATGCTGTGTCCTCTTGTCCTGCTGTTTTTCTTATATTGAAATATGTTAGACTATTTCATCTTGTTAATGCCTTTAAGATGTTTGAACGTACAAATGACCACACTGTATCAGTCATATAAAGAAGAGTTGTTTTATTACTTTTTGTGCAGTCAGATTCAACACTTAACACTCATGTTGTGTGGGAATGATTTATATGTTATTTTGGCCCTTTCTCAAATACATTTTGCTAATGTGATATGTGAATGACAATTTCAGCATAGACAAGCCCTTCTGTTTATACATGCCAATACCTGCATCTGCATCAAAACATACTGGCCATTGTGTGTGTAAGTTTTTGCTCCTTTTTTGCATTAAGAAAGAGGTGTTTTACCCCCCCCCCCATACTGACCAACCAAGGAGCACATTTTAATTTGAATAATTTTCTTTTTTAACAGTCAGACATACACAAATCTCATGAGTGTTGGTGTTGCAAACTTGCACAGCACGTTCGCCAATTAATTAACCACTTTGCTCTGCACATCATCATGACTGTTCAGTGTCCACAGACTGTAATCACAGGTGCATATTTTTTTAGGGTTAGATAGGAAGGTAATTACCTCACATGTAGATTGAAGAGGAACATACCTCTCAACCTCCCTCGGCACAAATCAGGGACAAGGCTTAAAATGATCAAGGACAAATGACCAAAATCAGGGACACATCTGAAAAAAATAGTAATGTTAGTTCCAGAAGCTGTGTACAACATGCTTCTTAGTATGAATGGCATTTTCTTAATGAGAACTAGACTGTAACACCAATGGCTGGCATTATTTTGTGAATCAACTCCTTACTCTTCAGCGACAGCATTACCAAACTTAGAAGGGACAGAAGAAATTTCTGAGGCAAAATCAGGGACATCCCTGAAAATCAGGGACAGTTGAGAGGTATGAACAGGAGTAGGTCAGGATAAGACCATCACAGGGCACTGGGCAGCAGCAGAAGTTAAGCTGAGCAGGCCCAGATTAACCATGGGGCATAAGGGGGCAACTGCAACAAAATACAAACATTCTCAATAAAGCAAAAAAGGTAGCTACCCAACCTGATCCCCCCCCCCCCATGAACTACAGTCTGCTTTGTGTGTGTTTTTTTTTGCTTGCTTGCCTTTGTTTTACACCACCTCAGCCAGCGCTGGGTCTTCAAGTCTGCAGAAGAGCCTGAAAGTCTCTGGAAGTCAACAAACTTTGTGCCTGCCAGTGCCAGCAGAGGAAGTGTGGGCAGGAGCGTGGGATTCAGCCTGTTGACTGAACTATGTGTTTGCATGGTTGTGGGAAGGGGCATTCAGAGTGTGTTTATGTGTGAGGCAACACTCTAGACTTCCAGGGTTTGACTGCCAACCCAACCAGATTGCAGAAGGAGCATGGCTTTAGCACTTAAAAGCCCAGAGCAATACAGAAAAGCACCGGAACACACACACCAGCCCATGCAGCCAATGAGAGAACAGAAGCATTAAACAAAGCAGCATGGATTCACAGCGGGAAGGTCATGCCAGACGAATCTGATAGATTTCTTTGACTGGGTGACCAAAGTAGTAGATCAGGGAGGGGCTGTGGACATGGCCTACCTAGACTTTAGCAAGGCATTTGACACAGTCCCACACAAAAGATTAATATATAAGTTAGCCAGCCTGGGAGTGGGTCCCAAGATGACAGCCTGGGTAAATAATTGGCTGGAGAATAGGACACAGAGAGTAATAGTAAATGGAGTCCACTCAGAAGAAAGGAGGGTTACTAGCGGGGTACCGCAGGGTTCAGTATTAGGACCAGTCCTCTTCAATGTCTTTATAAGCGACATTGCAGAAGGACTGGAAGGAAAATATGTCTCTTTGCAGATGACACTAAGATCTGCAACAGAGTTGATGACAGGGTGGGGTGGAAAGGATGAGAAGGGACTTGGCAAGGTTAGAGGAATGGTCAAATGTATGGCAGCTTAGATTCAATGCTAAGAAGTGCAAGGTAATGCACCTGGGAAACAAAAACCCAGGGGAAGAGTACACAATGGGGGGTGAGATACTAACAACAACAAAAATGGAAAGGGACCTGGGGGTAGTCATATCAGATGACCTAAAGGTGGGCAAGCAATGTGAGAAGGCAGCAAGGAGGGCTGGGGGGATACTGGGATGCATAGGGAGAGGCATCACCAGTAGAAAACAGGAAGTTATTATCCCTCTGTACAGACAGCTGGTGAGACCCCATCTGGAGTATTGTGTGCAGTTCTGGAGACCCAATCTCCACAAAGACATAGACAGGATGGAAGCTGTCCAGAGGAGGGCAACTAAAATGGTGCAGGGTCTGCACGGAGGACATATGAAGAGAGACTTAAGGAGCTTAATATGTATAGCCTCGAGAAAGGAGGGAGAGGGGACATGATAGAAACTTTCAAGTACCTCAAGGGAATCAACAAAGTCCAAGAGGGTAGCATCTTTCAAAAAGAGGTGTGCAAGAACAAGAGGGCACAATTTGAAGATAGAGGCGGCTCAGAGGTAATTTAAGGAGTATTTTTCACAGAGAGGTTGTGGATGCATGGAATGGCCTTCCGGAGGAAGGTTGTGGAGTCAAAATCAGTGGTGGAATTCAACATGCCGTAGGATAGTCATAAGGCAATTCTGGGGGGTGGGGGTAGAAAGAAGTAGGCTGCTGGTTAACTAGGATCTGCAGCTTATCCAGTAGGTAGGGAAATGGGCAGACTGGGTGGGCCAAGCGGTCCTTATCTGCCGTCAAATTCTATGTTTCTATGTTTCTATGTTTCAAACTGACCAAATGCTTCCCCACTCCTCGAACTCTAGGTGACCAATTGCACATAAAATATAGATTGGAGCAAGAGCTTGCTGCAGGGTTAGGAAGGGTTGCCCAGCAGAGCTGTGTTTGCTGAGAGTAAGGACAGTGATAAGAGATGCTCCCCAGTGACAAACACTAATGCCGGCTGGAAGCATTGCACAATCACAGCAGGTGGGGACACACATACACATCAAGGCACTGCTTGTGAAGAGATTTTAGTTAAACCTTGCCAAACAGCAAAGCTGGCAAAGGGACTCTGGACCATCTATATTTAAACATGAGGAGTGAGGACAGGGCAAGGCCAACACTGGACCTTCAACAGATTTCCAGTATAACACAACCCCATATCAGTCTTGAGAATTTAGTACAAGTGATGGTTGTGCAGTGCACAGTTTCATCTGAGCAGACTGTGAGGCAGTGTGGTGCAGTGGTTAGAGCACTGGCCTGGGAACAAGTTGAATGCAGTTCACATCCCACTACAGCCATTTATTCACTGTATGACCCTGAGCAAGTCACTTCGTCTCCCTTCAGTTCATCCCACAGTAAAAAAAAATGGGTAACTGCAGGACCCCACGAAAAACAAGATGTGGTATCTCAGCTGGACCATCCTGGGCAAGTACAGTGTAAACAAAATAATTCAAACTACTTGTGTAAAACATCCCCAACACTGTAATAGGGATCTGAGCAGACCCAAACATCAGGAGTAGGGACCCATCTCCCTATCTAAGCAGACTGAAACACTATGTTTGAATGCTCTGGGGATTAGGGACCCTATCTCTGTCTGAAACAAGTCAACTTGTGAAGCCCATCCTTGCTGTCCTTCAGACCCAGACCAAATAATCCCGTTTTGCAGTCCCAGCTCAGATAATCAGAGGCAGAGGCCATCCTTCTCCTGTTCGTTCAGAAACCCCAAGTCACATTTTATTTGGAAATGATGATTTTCATTTTTAACAGTCAGAATTAGTATGCATTATTAAACATATGTTAAACCTGTTTGAATATACCCATGGTCGGCTGACCCCATACAGATTATTCAGTTGTGAACATCACACTGTCAAAATGCATTGCTCATTTATATTGCCAAGAAATAAAATGTAGCTGTCCGGTGTCAAATTTTAATTGGCAGGAGTGTCACAACTGAAAATTTTCTGCATGTGAAAATATGCATTGGTTGCCGTTCTGACTTTCAGTACCGACAGAATCTGTTTTACTGCTTACTGAGGCAGTAGTGAATGGGGCTCACTATATCACTGCAGGTCGACAGAGACAAGACCCTGGTACTTCGTGTCAAATGACACTTAAAACCATGGTGTCTCTTTGACTCTCTGGCTGCCCGTTTTTATGCAACAAAGCAGGGTGCTCTGGCTCATTACTCCCCTTCCCCCTTTGCTTACTCCCTGCTGGCTGGCAGAACTGCAGCAGGGCTTCAGATGGCATTAGCAGTCTACTGAGCAAGTCGCATAACTTCCATGTGCAGCCAAGTTGTATCTAGAAACAAGCATTTGTCAATGCCGAATGTTTGCTTGCTGGCATTGGCATTGGTAGTGTAGGAGTTACAGAGCTGCATAATAGGAATGGCAGTGAAGTATTGAACTGAAGCCAACCCCACCAGCACTCTGCAGAGACTGACAGGCATTGGGGTATGCCTTTGGGTCGTCAGGCATAGCGGCCACGCCATTTCACCACACCCTACCCTGCAGACACCGACAAGTGTCACGGTGTGCCTTGGGGTCTTTGGCCCTTATGTGCACCCCATTCCATCAGGAAATACAGTGAGATAGGTATGGTATAGGAGAATGGGGTGAACTTTGGGGCCGAAGAGTCCAAGGCACCTCGATGCCTCTCAAAGTGGCTGCAGGGTAATGGAATGAGGTGGAATATTATGTGAGCATTGCAGGCGACAATCCCAAGTCACAGCCCTGATGCCTGTCATTCTCTACAGGGTGGGGCGTTATTGTCGGAAACCCTAACACCTCAGGCATTCGTTGGTATTTTCACTCCAAATTTTCAACATGTTTTTTTTGTGACCCCACCTCATGAACAGTGGCAATATCAGTTTGTTAGCCAAAAGCTGCTTTTGCACAGCAGCTACGGCATTTGTCACCACAGGTGCAAAAACACATTTTGAACAGGATGTAAAAAATGACAGCTGTACTGTTTATGGGGAGGTGTAAAAAATGGCAATGTTGAAAATCTGCAGTGAAAATATTAAAAAAACTGGTGAAGTCACGAGCGTGCGTAGAAACTGTGCAACGCACACCCGTAATGTAATTAGTTGGGGATTTTTTACACCAGATTGTCCACACAGGCATTTTGGAACCTCCGATCATGAACAGTGTCACTATGATTTTCTTTATCTGTCCCGAACAATGACTTCCCACAACGACCATGCATTTCTGTGCTGAAAGTGTGAAAACACATTTCGGCCATGTTGTGAAAAATGACAGCTGTACTGTTCATAAGGAAGTGTGGAAAAATGCCACTGGTGAAAATCTGGACTGAAAATATTACAAATTCATGAACTTACAAGGGTGCATGGAAACTGCGCAATTCTCACTCATAACACAGTCATTTTATGGACTTTTGTCACCAAATTTTCAACATAGCCATTTTAAGACCTCTGCTCATGACCAGTGTCACTGTGATTTTCTTAATCTGTCCCAAACATTGCTTTCGCACACCGACTGCACTATTGTGCGCTACATGCGCGAAAACACATTTTGGGCGAGATGTGAAAAATGACAGCTGTACTGCTCATAAGAAGGTGTGGTAAAATGGCAATGTTGAAAATCTAGAGTGCAAATATTAAAAATTCGCGAACTTACGAGCATGCGTAGGAACTGCGCAATGCACACTCGTGAATCAGTCATTTTTAGGAATTTTTTCACCAAATTTTCAACATAGCCATTTTAAGACCTCTGCTCATGAACAGTGTCACTGTGATTTTCTTAATGTGTCCCATACATTGATTTCACACACCGACTGCACCATTGTGCTCTACATGCGCGGAAACACATTTTCATCGAGATATGAAAAATGACAGCTATACTACTCATAAGGAGGTGTGGTAAAATGGTAATGTTGAAAATCCGGAGTGAAAATATTAAAAATTCGTGAACTTACGAGTGTGCATAGGAACTGCACAACGCACACTCGTAAAACAGTAATTTTCAGGAATTGTTTCACCAAATTTGCAACATAGGCTTTTTGAGAGCCCACCTTATGAACACTGGCACTGTCATTTCTTTAATCGGTCCTGAAAGGTGATTTCATGCAGTGACCGTGAAATCACCCTTCAGGCCCGATTAACGCCATGACAGTGACAGAATTCATGAGGAGGGGTCCCAAAAACCCCATGTTGAAAATTTGGTGCCAAAATTCCAAAAAATGCCTGAGATATGTGAAAAAACCCTATTTATTACATTATGCAGCTTACCGGCATTTCTTCAGTTCGCGGTCGGCTTTGAAGAGTGCAGGCGTGTTCCCGGTCCACGAAGATCATCGCGCGGACTCGGAGGTAAGTATGGAGTGAGAAAGGGTGTGGGGAGGCAGGGTGCGCAGTGGGTAGGTGTGAGGTGGTGGCAGGGAGACTGCGAGGGGCGTTTTTATTTACAGGGTTTTTTGTTGTTATTAAGATGGCGGGGGCGTTTGCCACGCTGGGGTGGGCTCCCAGCGTGGCAGCTGAAAAACTGTTTGGGGGCTGGAGCCGGCAAGAGGATTAGGCACCCGTCAAGCCCACAACAAGCTTTGCCACGCTGGGGTGGGCTCCCAGCATGAGCACGCAATATGCATGCGTGCGTGTGTGTTGGAAGGGGGAGCGCTGCTCACTGAAGCTCTCTCTTTCAACTGTATGGCACTGCATTTTAGATCACCGCACTATGTTTCTTGCACATGCGTGCAAGCAAACATAAAAAGACACAATACACTCGCTATCCAGGATATCTGCTGGGGGGGGATCCATAAAGTTTGATTTCTTTCACAGTTCCAATTACCTTTTCTGTACGGCTGTTTGTAATACTGAGTCGTAAACCTGTCCAGTAATTAAATTATGTCTTCAAGACAATGGCAACCAGATAAACGTTAGAGTGCATTTGGTTTGAACAATTTAAAACTACACTTTAATGTGCAACCTTGTATTAAATCAGGTCAGTAAAGTATTCATAAAGTTAAAATAGAATGCCATATTGTTCATCTTGCGGTGTGTGGCATCTTGTACAGGCAGGGAATCGTCATTCATTTTGAAGTGCAGTTTACATTATAATGTAAAAGCTTTCATCAGAATAAGGTCAGTAAAGTATTCACAACAGCATACAAAAAAGAAATCCAACTCAGAACTCAGGGAAAGCACATAAATACATATGGGCTTTTAACACTAGGGGAAACAATAATACCAGGGCCCACAATAATACCAGAGGAATCAATAACACCAGGGGCAAAGTATTACCATAATTACAACAGGGCAACCATAGTACCTGGGGAAACAATAATGCCAGGGGCAACAGTACTACCACAGTTACAACAGGGACAACAATACTACTACACTAACACCAGGGGAGACAATAATAGGGGCATCAATACTACCAGGAACAACAACAATACCAGGGGCATCAATAATACTTGGGGCAACAATAGTATCCGGGACAGCAGCACTACTACACTAGCACTATGGGAGACAATTATACAAGGGGCAAAAATAACACTGGTGAAAACAATAACACTAGGGACAACAATAATACCAGGGGCAATAATACTACCACAACAATATCAGGGGAGACAATAACACCAGGGAAACAAAAATACCAGGGGCAACAATAATACTAGGGGCAACAATAGGAAATTGATTTGGGGGAGATTCAGAAGGACATGAGAAAGTTATTTTTGAAAGAGTGGGTGGTGGAAAAGTGGAACAGGTTGTCCAACGAGACGGTAAGTGCAAATACAGTTGGGGGGATACAAAAGGGACAGAACAGGCACAGGGGACTGGTTAAGTGCACTGAGGAGAAAAGGTGGGGGACTGCATTGGACTATTAGGGTCCACAGAACTGCTTAATTTAGGCAGACAATAGGGCAAATGGGACAGACCAGGATGCTCTCTTCTGGCATCAGTTGTTGATTTTCTAGTGTGTGATGAGTTACATCCATGTTAATGGCTCAGCAGGCTGCACACTCGCCTCAGGCTGGAAAATCTGAAAGTTGTGAGTTCTAGCCCCACTCCAGAAACTTGGGGTAAGACCCAGTATGGACACTGTATTGTACTCCTGAGGTGCTGTCTTTTGTATGAGACATTAAACTGAGGTCCCATCTATCTGTTCTGGTGGCTATTCAGGTGGACGTTAAAGATCCCATGGCACTTCTCATAAAGAATAGGGGAATTTCCCCAGTCTCTTGGCCAAATTTCCCCTATTTACTAAAAATACCACCAACAGCTTAATCTGGTTCAGTTTCAGTTGGATACCATCTGTATCCCCCTCCCCAACCCTGGGACAAGACTGAAAATAAGCAGACTTACCTAATCCTCCTTTCCTGGTCAGTAAAAATTTAATAAATAAGGAATGCACCATGATTGCGTAGGCCAATGTGATGTGGAAGACAGGACTGCACACACAGGGGATCATGGGGGAATAACAAACCCATTTTCCAATAACTAAGAAACAAAAGAAGAGTCAGGGATGAGGTGTGGCCCCTGACCATTGGGGGGGGGGGGGCACGGATCGAAGCAAGTGAACTAACAGAAACTGTAAATAACTATTTTGTGTCAGTACTCAGCCAACCAGTGGAGTTTACTGGAGAGGTTCAGACCAAACAGACAACAGTATCTGTTGGGCACGAGTTTGGTAAAACTACAGGGACTAGATGGCGTTCACTAAAAGTAAGACTTGTGCTAAAAGTAGTTCTGGCTGCACACATTGCTGATATGCTTTCAGAATTCCTTACAGATGGAGCTTCTGTCAGAGCACTGAAAAATGGATAGTGTGGTTCCCTCTGTTCAACATATACCTCTCAAGTGCCCCTCATTACGAGGGACATCCCTCATTTTGGCCCTTAAAATTGCTCTGTCCCTCATCCATCCCTCATGGAAAGGGTGCTGCCCACACAGAGAATATGCTGTAAATTCAGACTTTAAAGAAGAAACTCTTCATATTCTAAAATACTAAATCCAAAATAAACTTTATAGAAGTAAACACTGTGATTTTCAATGTTCTGAGCTTGTACAGTATCCCCATGTTTGAGGATGTGTCTCTCATTCTGAGGGTCTGTGTCCCTCATTGTCCCTCCTTTTGAGCGTCCAAAAGTGTCCATGCCCCTCATTTCAGTGACAAAAGGCTGAGCGGTATGGTTCAACAAGGAGTTTTAACTGTGAGCCTGGGGATTTTACCTCAATGTCTGAGATTAGGGATTGAGTCAGTTACAGAATACATGGTACACGGCTCGTGGAAGAGAACAGGCTGTTCTCCAGTGCACACCATGGTTTCACAAAATGTAGATCCGGTCAAGCCAACCTGACTGCATTTCTCAAGGAGGTCACTACTGAAATGGACCGGGGTTAGACAGGAGCTGGAGCACATCTGGACCTCACTGAGGCCTTTGATACTACAATGCATTGCAACCATGTTCTTGCAATGCTGCTGTAATTAAACAGCTTATAATGACAGCGGAACAATAAATAAAGGACTGTAGAGTGTAATGCAAAGCTGAATTGAAGGGGGCAGGCACCTTTTTTTCATTTGAAACAGAGAATTATGTAATCAGCTCTCCTTTCAGTTTAAAAAGGCCACAGTGGGGTCATGATTGTTGTCAAGGTCCCTTTTATGGCGTTCCACAGATTTTCAGCCTTGTCTTCAGGTTTTTTGTTTTTAATTTCTGTTTACCCCCTTCCCTCCAGCCCCCTGCACTGTGAGGACCTGTCAGCCAGCTTGTGATCCTCTGGCCTCCCCAGCTATGGTCACCTCAATGGAGCCTTTGGATGTGCCCCACCCCCAGGCAGAGTCAAGGTGGATGGGGATGTACGCCTGAACCTCTGTGTATCATTAGGTGGTGCCATGCATTGGGCAGACGGAGACCTGGGATATACCGTGGCTGTAATCACGGAAGTGCTGGGGCCATTTTTTGAGCTCCCCTATCCCCTTGGGGACATAGCATATGAGGACATCAAGTTGTGCCTGCACATGCTGTGTGCATGTCTGCACACTGATGTCAGCAATGTTCCCACTCTCCCCTCAGTCCTCCAGCCTCAGTACCACCTGTGGTCACCAAGGTGGCAGTATCATGGTGGAGGAAGGTGCCCGACCTCCCCGGAGGAGGAGAGTGTCCTCTGGGATAATCAATCCTCCCATCCTTGGCCGATCTCCCCGATGACCAGATCTTGTTCGTGAATGCTGATCACTGGCATCGCAAGTGGTGGTGCTATTGCTGCACCGATGAGCCGGCCCCTTGTTTCCAGTTCTTTCATGCCAGTTGGACCTGGCAGTATAGCCTAGAGGTTAGAGTAATGGGCTCTGAATGCGCTTGCTACATCGAGCAGCCCTGGGTTTCAATCCCACAATCTCCATTTGCATACCGTGTGACCCCGACTAAGTCACTTAACCTCCCCAGTGCTCCCAGATTGCCCCTGAAAACAAGCACTTGTGCCTAATGGGCCTCACCTGGTTATCAAATAATTAAAAATAAAAAAAATAAAGTTATTTGGTAACTAACGCCAGGAATATAGGAAATAAGTTGGAAGAACTGCAGGTGGTGGTGGCGGAGGACAACCTGGACCTAATTGCAGTTACGGAGACCTGGTGGACTAAAAACCATAACTGGGAGGAGGAAATACCAGGGTATGGACTCTACAGGTGGGACAGGATGGGGGTTGCCCTATATGTGAAGGAGGGGACTCGGGCGATAGTGAGTGGGGGGGGAGGGATGGATCAGTGGAGACTCTATGGGTCACTTTAAGCTAAACAGGGGGGAAGGCTGTGAGGGTGGGGGTAGTTATAAAAAATAAAGTTAGTTGCTAACTAATGCCGGGACTCTAGGAAATAAGATGGGAGAACTGCAGGTGGTGGTGGCGGCAGAGGATGACCTGGATAACTTGGACCTAATTGCAGTTATGGAGACCTGGTGGACTGAAAACCACAGTAGGGAAGTGGAAATACCAGGGTATGGACTCTACAGGTGGGACAGGACAGGAAGAAGGGGGGAAGGGTTGCCCTATATGTGAAGGAGGGGATTCAGGCGATGGTGTGTTGGGATGGGGATGGATCAGCGGAGGCCCTATGGGTCACTTTAAACAAAACAGGGGGGAAGGCAGTGAGTGTAGGGGTGGTCTATAGACCACTAAATCAGGGGGAGGAAGTAGATAGAGAGATGGATAGGGAGATACAGGAGATAGCCAGCAAAAGGAAAGTCATGGTGGTGGTAGATCTAAATCTACTAGACATGGATTGGGAAATCCTGAGAGCATCCACAGAAAGGAGTAGGGAGCTGTTGGAAGCCATGCAAGAAGTGTTCATTAATCAGCTAGTCACAGAACCTACTTGGGGGGCATACTAGATCAGGTTATGACAAATGGGGACGGTATCAAGGGAGTGGAGGCTGAGGAAAATTTGGGTGACAGTAACCATAGGACAGTAAGATTTAGAACTAGAAAGGGACTAGTTAAGAGCAGTTCCACCACTAAGGTTCTGGACTTTAGAAAGGCAGATTTTAGGAGGATGAGGGAAATTGTGTGGAAGGTGCTAGAAAGGAAAGAGAACATGGTACAAGGATGATATGGATGAGCAGTGGTGGGGGAACGCAAAGAGGAATACTGTAGGTGACAAAACTATGCTTTCAGGGTATATAAAGCTTCTCAGAGGCAGATGGACATGGAGATATACAAGGAAAAACTGAGGGAAGTGGGTAAAGTGGTCAGACAGGTGAAGGCATAAAACAAAAGAGCATATAGCAAGGGGGGCAAAAAGGGGGCCATAAGAAGTTTTTCAGATATGTGCATGACAGAAGGAAAGGGAAGCAGGGGATTATGAAGCTCAAAGGGGAAGGGGGGCACTGGTAGAGGGGGATATAGAAAAAAATGAATGTTCTGAATGAATACTTTGCATCGGTCTTCACGGTGGAGGAGGGGAAAGGGACGGAATTGGAAAGTAGGGGAAGGATGGGTAGGGAGATGGACTCATGTCCCTTCACAAAGGATAGGTTATTGGAAGAAAGAGGAAAACTGTGGACAGATAAAGCGATGGGCCTGGATAGGATTCACCTGAGGATACTCAAAGAATTAAAACAGCAGTTGGTGGGCCGGCCCGTCGGTGCAGCGGTTGGATTTCCATCTGCGACGCCAGTGACCTGGGTTCGGGAATGGACTTGGGTCACCGGAGGGCCGGTCGGGGGGGGGAAGGATGGAGCATCCGGGGACGGCTCTCCTTCTCCGGAGGGAGGGCAGGGGATGCACACCGGCGTAGGCTGACTCCTGGCAGAGGCTGGGAGTACAGCAATACAGCCAGGGCACAGTGTACAAGGGGGAGTGGCAGACATCAGCGTATGCCTTGATGTCAGGACGTCACTCCCCACAGAAAAATGGAAAAGAGCTGCCTGGTCTGCCAGATGATGGCTGCTGACTCCCCGCCACCTCAGATGCCCCGACACCCCGGAATCCACCTTAGCAGTGCCCAGGGACTGATAGTAGAGTGCGCTGGTATCCCCCTCCTGGCGCCTTCCCCCTCGGAAGAGAGGGACCCATCTGGCAAAGGGTTACGCTGGGCCACCCCTGGGTCGGCTGCGATCTGAGGTGAGTAGGAAGGGGGTTGGGGCGAGGAGGTCGGAGGGGGGTAATGTGCAGCCGGAAGGAGTGGCAGGCCAGGGGCTAGGAAGGCAGGAAAAAAACCCAAAAAAAACAGCAGTTGGCAAAACCGCTTATGAGGTTATTTATCTGTCACTGCTCAAGGAAAGGGTTCCTGGGGACTGAAAAAGGAGTGAGGTGGTGCCATTACATAAACAGGGAGGAAGGGAGGAACCAGGAAACTACTGCCCCCTTAGCCTTACCTCCGTGGTTAGTAAACTAATGGAGACACTTATTAAGGAAAGGCTGATAAACTATCTAGAGGGGGAGGACCTCCAAGATGACAATCAACATGGATTCACAGGTGGTCGGTCCTGTCAGACCAACCTGATTGAATTGTTCAGCAGAGTTATGGCGATATGGGACCAGGGTGGGGCAGTGAACATGGCATACCTGGATTTCAGGATGGCCTTTGACACCATCCTCCAGAGGAGGCTGTTAGGCAAAGTAGGCAGCCTCGGAGTGGGAAGCAAGCTCACAAACTGGGTAAAGCATTGGTTGGAGGGGAGTACACTGAGGGTTGTGGTAAATGGGGTGCACTCAAGGGAAGTAAAGGTGATGAGTGGGGTTCCCCATGGGTCAGTGCTGGGATCCATACTTTAAAACATATACATAGGGGATATTACAGAGGGTCTACGGAGGAAGTCGCGTCTGTTTGTAGACGACATGAAGATATGTAGTAATAGGGCTGATATGGCGGAAGGCGGGGTGGAGAGTATGAGGGAGGATCTGGCTAGGCTGGAGGAATGGTCAGAAAGGTGGCAGCTGCAGTTCAATGCAAAAAGGTGCAGAATTATGCATATAGGGGCCTATTCACAAAAATGCATGAAAGAGGCACATATCGGGGTGCACAGCTCTGCACCCAAGGGATTTCCGTGTGGGGGCCGCATTCACGAACACTGGCCACCAGCCAGTTCGATTACATGGCCCTGCCCCTGGTGTGCAGGTCTGCGGGGGCGGGGCAGGCAGATTTGGAGCAGTGGATCCTGGCAGGCAGCCAACTGGCTGCCCAGGCAGGGAGCCGCAGTGGATCCCTTGTGCACTACCGGCATCATGCTGCCAGCTGGCGTGCAGTGCACCAATCATGCTGAAGAAGGGGTTTACCTCATCTGCCTGATCCCAGCCTCCTGACGTGCCCTGATGGCAGGGGTAGCATTGTTGGGGGGGGCAATGCCACCCGCCAAGTCAGCCGTGTCTGGAGGCAGCCTCCCTGGTGGTGTGTGTAACTGGCTCTGGTGGTTTACAGCTGCTTCCCAGATGTGGAGCCGGCAGACCCTCTGTACAGCACTCCACATGGACGTGCATGCCATGGTGTGCTGGCTCACTCCCTGCACCACCCCCAGCCTGCCCCTGCACGGAGTTCCTTGACTAGCTGGGGGATCGGGTGTGTAGGGGGGCACATCATTGTTGAGAATGGGGTGGAGGGGTGTAGTGGGCGCAGGTGGCTGAGCGGTGGCTAAGTGCCTGACTTAAGCAGTGTATAGTCACAGAAGCCATTCGTGAATAGGCCCCATTGGGTGTAATAACCTAAAGGCAAAATACCATATTTCACCATTTTGAAACTGCCCCTGAATACAAGCTGTAGCAGAAATAACGTTTATTAATAGAAGCCACCTCCGATTTGTAGCCACGGCTTCTAAAGGGGTCTAGCTTTGAAAATGATGAAATACTCAGTAGGCAGATGTTTCCCATTCACTAAAATAACTTCCAACTAGAAAGAAAAAAATCAGTGAGTACAAGTACCGGTACAGAACAAGAAGCTGTGGGCTTCTCCAGTTGTATTGAATCATCCAAGGGTTCCCGATGGTCTAAAGTCTGATCTGTGGCATTTTTGGTGGAGCTGTAGTAAGGGGAAACATTTCTTGGCCTTTCACGAGCAGTGTGGCAGATAAAAGTGCTGTGTGCAGGCGGGAGGGAGAGTAGTACAGTGAACAGAGGTAGTGAGCATCTGGGATCGAGATCGGTATTACTCCATTAGCTGTCTACCTGTGTGTCTGTTTGTTGAAATGCTGTCTGCAGGCAGGAGGGAGTGAGAGAGAGAAAGAGGAACTGTGAGCAGGCAGGAAGGAGACATCAAGGCTTTCTCTGGCTGGTAAAAACACTGGTTGTTAATTAAAGTCGCCCCTGAATACAAGCCGCCCTCATTTAGAAGTCGTGGCTGAAAACGGAAAAATGTAATAGAAGCCACTGCTTCTAAACAGTGAAATATGGTACTGGCTGGTGGGGAGAACTGGGGGGTAACAGAAGAGGAAAGAGACCTGGGGATCACTATTTCAGGCAATCTAAATGTCCAGAGTCAGTGCGACAGGGCAGCAGGGAAAACACTCAGAATGTTGGCATGCATAGGGAGGGGTTTTACAAGCGGGAGGAGGGAGGTGATCATGCCACTATACAAAACCATGGTCAGACCTCACATGGAATATGGGGTCCAGTTCTGGAGGCCATACTTACAAGGGGATAAGGACAGGCTGGAAAGGGTCCAGAGAAGGGCAACCAAAATGGTGAGGGGGCTGCAGAGGAGGGCATATGAAGACAGACTGAGGGAGCTGGGCCCGTACATGCTGGAGGAGAGGAGGGAAGGGGGGGGGAATATGGTTGAGACATTCATAGCACAGTGGGTTAAGGCTCTGAGCTGCAGATCTGGAGACCTAGGTTTGAGTCCCACAGCCACGTAGGTGCATACTGTGTGATCCTGAGCAAGTCACTTAACTTCCTTGTGCTCCCAGGTCACATCTGTAAACAAGCTTCAGCATAAAGGGCATAAACAGGGTGAGTGTTGACCACATCTTACGAATGAGTGAGAACAAGTCCACTAGGGGCATGCATACAAAATGGAGGGGGGAAGATTCAGAGGGGACATCAGCAGGAAATGCTTTACCAAGAGGATGGTGGGGCCATGGAACTGTCTACCAGAATGGGTAGTGGTAGATACAGTGGAAGAATTCAAAAGAGCTTGGGATACATACATGGGCCTAACCAACAGGGGGTAGGCTGAGAATGGAGGGTAGAGGTCTTCCCAGAAAGGGGAGGAGAGTTCGAGCAGACTGGGTGGGGCATGGAGTCTTTTTCTGCTGACAGATTTCTGTGATTTATTGCCACTATTCCAGTGGCTTAGGGAGACTGGTAGGCAACAGACGCTGTTGCATGCCTTTAGGGGGACACTAGGGGACACCTTGGGGGATAACTTTAGCACACAATCAAATTTTTGCAGAGATGTCATAGAGAGGAAATAATGTGAAATGTAACACCATCTAAAAAGATTTGGAAAGAAAACAGAAGCACCAGGAAATACACAGTTGGAGGTAAGAAGGAGTACATGACATGGTGAATGATTTTTTTTGCTTTACTATATAGTTTCACATAGCACAGTCGTGGTCAGGTCAATCACTTGGTTGAAAAACTCCCCCAGCAAAAAGGGTGTGTTCTATAACAGGCAGTGCAACCAGCCTTGCTCTAATGTACCTTGGCTAGTAGAGACAGCTGCACTGTTTACTGGAGTGTCTTTAGTAGCTCATTCTCCAGCCCCTGCACTGCACATCTGCCTACCTAAGCACAAGTCAGAATAACAGCAAAATGCCACATTGCAAGGAATCTGAAAGATAAAAACAGGTAACTTTTATCAAATCTTTTTTCAAGCCTTTGGTAATCTAAATTAAGTTTTTATGTGTTACTTTTAAATGTGTATTTTCATGGTGTTCTTGTTTTCCTCTCTCTACAGTTCTGGTATTACTCTATTTTCGAAATGTAAATTTAAACAGTAAATGCTTGGTGCCACAGTTACACAGTACCTCAGTGCAGAACAACCAAGAGACCTTTTTGTCTATTTTTATACTATTTGTTACAGCATCCTGATAGTACGACATGAGAATCCCAAATTACACTCAACTGCATAATTCTTTCAGTCAGCTCTGGTAACTCATTAAATGCATTCAAATGATATTGTTATGTGTAAATGATGTTAATGCTGTGTATGTTGTGTGCTGTCTTGTCGTGAGGGTGGGACAAATCAGTTTGAAACTGGTGGTCAGTTTGGCCACTAGCTTTCAAAATCTGGTGGGAAAATCATTATTTGTAGTGGCCATCCATTTTAAGGGCTCCAAAATCGAGTTGTGGGCTGGTAGCCAGTTGGCCAGTAACTTTCAAAATCCAGTTGCCAAACCAATTTTTTAGTGGCCCTTGGCTACCTGGCTACACAATTTGTCCCACCCTGCTTGCACCCCACTCTGATGCGCTGGATAACAGAGTGGTACTTTCTTGATAACATTTAAATTAACTAAACAAATGAACAATCGTTTTTGGTTTCTCATTCAGTCTAAACACCAACAGAATTATAAGTTATTGAAATATATTGTAAAAGTTATGTATAACTTGCACTGTTATGTTAAACTTTTGCACTGGGTTTTATGTTTGTATCTATGTCATGGATATGGTCTGCTTGTTTGTTATATATGTTTAGGTTTTTATTTGTCCCAGTCGCATCTGACAACTGAACTTTGTTCCAGTATTCTTACCTGGTTAACAAAACAAACAAACAAACAAGCAAACAAACAAACACACATCTTGTTATGTATATAAAGTCCATGCAAACAAACAGTAGAAACTATCTGGATACAGAAGTTGATACCAGCCCATTTACAGAAGAAAGTGCTGTGTAATACATCAATTTATGTGGCACTTTAAAATGGGATAGGTTTATTTAAAAAGAATGCCATTATTTTTGAATCCTGAATGCAGGCTATTTCGTGTAAGTAGTAACGCTGTGAAACAAGCAGTAAGTCATTTGTTTTACATGTAAAAAGTAATAAACCGTATTTATAACACATTATTATTCATTTTAACTGGAATGAAGACATTAATTCTTGCACACGAGGTGGTTGATATGAGTACTCAAGTACACAATAAAATTGTGAGTAAGCACAGCCTATAATCTGTTTCGACTCTAGATGTTTCTCTTAAATTGTTGTTACTTGAAAATTTAAAACTAATTTCCCTGTATCCATTAATTAATCTTGCACTGTGTTTACACTCCGTGTGTGGGGGAATTTTTTTTTGGTGGAGCCCCCCAGTTCTCAAATCCTGGCTTCACCCCTGACTACACCTCCATACTGACTTGTGGAGACCACCTCTCTTGGAGGGCAGGGTTATGAAGTACATGGGAATATTTTTTTAGGTTTTAGCAAAGACTGTGAAATATGCTTCTGGCGCTCAGCTGAGTTGTGTGTTGAACTCTCTTGTGCAAAGGGATAATCTGAGCTCACAAAACAAACCGCATGCATTATTTGACATGAGCCGAGCTTCAAATTCAATATGTTTCTAGTGGTAAACCATCAATACCTTAAAGGGACACTGTCAGCCTTTTTGTATCATATTATTGTTAGGTAAAACCCCACTTTTTATGATTGCCTGCCTTCTCTAAAATTCGTTTATGTCGCTGGTTATTTTATCTGCCTCCTTGTCTATTAGAACTGAAACGCACTGTAATGTATAATTATACCCAGCCTTGTTTTGTTGCAAACCATTGAACTGCTCTTATTGCATACTCACTGAACATTAGAACAACCTCAAACAGTGCAGTCACTCATGATGCAATAGTCTCCTCTACTCCCACTGCATAATGAGTGGCCAGACTGTGTTGGGGGTGTCCCAAGTCCAGGAAAGATGTGGTGGAAGTTGGTCAAGAAATGTAAACACCATGTTTTGGTGCGGTGACACCAGAATGGTGGACACTCCGCTTTTCACTTTTTTTTATCATGGCATATTTTTCACCCTGCAGCCACTGACCTGCCTCATACTCCAGCCACCACTACAACTCCACCACCGGCCCCGAGGTTGCATGCCCAGCTGGCATATGCAGCTATACCTTCGAGAGGGGCACACCCCATTGCCCCCGCTCCAGGCAAGGATCCAATACCGGCACATGAGTATCCAGGCATCGTTGGCCAATGGAGTAGTGACCATCAAGCTGCCGTGGTCTGTGCAGCCATTTTCCATGTTCTATTCAAAAAAAAAAAAAAAAAAGAGGTGTGCAAGAACAAGGGGGCACAATTTGAAGATAGAGGGGGGCGGCTCAGAGGATATGTAAGGAAGTATTTTTTCACAGAGAGGGTTGTGGATGCATGGAACGGCCTTCCGGAAGAGGTTGTGGAGTCAAAAACAGTGGTGGAATTCAAGCATGTATGGGACAGTCATAAGGCGATTCTAGGGGGTTGGGGTAGGAAGAAGTAGGCTGCTGGTTAACTAGGATCTGCAGCTTATCCATTAGGTAGGGAAATGGGCGGACTGGGTGGGGCAAGTGGTCCTTATCTGCCATCAAATTCTATGTTTCTATGTTTCTATTAGCCCCGGAAATGCGAGTGTGCAATGATGTCATGGCACATTACGTGCCGACTTCTGCTGCACTCCATACTCCTGCACCTGACTCTAGCAGTGCCCCTCGTCATCATCAGGGGCCGCTGCAGAGCAGTGGCACCCTGAATCCCTCCTCGGGGATAGGAGAGCAGTCCCCCGGATGCTCAATCCTATCCCCCCTGCCGACCCCGATGGCCTGGGCTTGCGTCTGAACCCGGGTCACCAGTATGGCACGAGGAGTGGCATCCAGTGCCTCAACCCTCAATACCACCGGGCTGGCCAGTCTTTCACTTTTTAAAAGAAAAAAGAGATCAGAATCAATCTACCAGCTTTATCAGCAGTCTGTACAGAGTGTGAACAGTCATTTTAACCCTGGGCAGTGAGAGTGTCTGGGGACTATAAAATATTTTGGTTTATTTCTGTCCCCACTTCAGTAAGAGGGTTTTGGGGGCTGGGGAACTCATTTAGACGTTGCCGTCTGTTCTGCCCAGGAAGTGAGAGTCCCTGGGGCTTCTGGTCTCCTCAGGTGGTGAGAGGTCCATTGGAAATTGGAAAACTTGAGCCCGCTTATACTTCTGACTTACATTTGACATTTTTTGTTATTAGTTGCAGTTATAAGGACTTATTAGTTACTTTTTCGTCTGACCCTTTGCTTCATTCAACCTACTGCCCTGGACTCAATGACTGTGATGTTATATTTTAAATAACTGTTTTATTATATGTGTTGTTATGGGGTGAGGTTTTGGAGTATTGTCCTGTTGATTATGTATTTTGAGTTTTAGTTGACAATTGTTTAATATTGGTTTCTTTTTTGATTTATTTTTCCCCCAAGTGAGAGTTACAGGAGTATTAGTTATTGTTATTTTTATATTTTCATTCCATGTGTATAGGTTTGTTCTTTTAATTGGTAGGGGTTGTTATTCTGTTTTGGTTTTAGTTTTTTGAAGGTTTGGTGTATTTTTGTTTTTGATTGATGTGTATCAAAATGCGCAGGAGGCCTGCCTCCATGGTTGTGCGCTATTCATCCTCCACTCTTCACGCCCCCCACCCTTTTGTCTCCCCCAGTGCAGTTTACAACTTACCAGTGCTGTAGAGCGCTGGGTATTGTTCGTTGGGGGTGGGGGGTGCAAGCGATGGAGGGTGAATGAGCAAAGCCACTGCATCGGGGTTCTGAGGTCCAGAAGATGCCCTGGGGCAAAATGGAACCCAGATCGTGGTCTTTCATGCCTGGTTTCCATACCCAAGGGTACCACCAATATTGGTGGGCAGGCAGTTCGGGCAGCTCTGGAAGCTCATCCAACTCGAGCGATGTTATGCAATGCCAGATCCATTAAAAGCAAGACTGCAATTATTGCTGATCTTGTTGGGACAGCACACCTGGCATGCATCAGCGAGAGCTGGCTGGATGAGAACTCTGGCCCTATATTGGAGGCCGCAACTCCAGCCGGGTGCACGGTGATACGCTGCTCGAGATTGGATCACAGGGGTGAGGGGCTGAGTTCTGTTTCAAGACCGAATTGGGCCTCATGAGTGTACCAGTTGAGGATGCTGGGTCATTTGAGTGTACTGTAGTAGCAGGTGTAGGTTGTAGGATTGCCCCCATCTACCGTCCACCCAGGGATGAGAAGCGTTTCCTTCAGGAAGTAGCAGACTTCATGATCGATATGGCATTTGAGTCGCCCAGGCTGATGGTTGTGGGTGACTTCAATGCCTGGGTCGATGATGAACTCTCACAATTTGGACAACACTTCCTCCAGTTGATGACATCTCTGGGCCTCACACAGATTGTTACCAGTGGTACTCATAAACAAGGTCACTCTCTTGACCTAGTCTTCCTCCTGGGGATTGAAGCCTTCGATTTGGAGGTGGAAACTGTCAGATAGTCCGATCACTGCACTGTGGGGTTCAGCTTTCACACCCCCCTTCATAGGCCTACCCCTGTGGAGATGGTCAGGTACTGCCCTTTACGAGATATAACTCTGAAGGCCTGGCAGCAGTACTTGACCTATTGGTTCTCTCAGTGGCAAACAGTGACCCAAAGGCTTTAGTGCTGGCCTATAATAAGGCCATTTCTTTGACCTTGGATGTCATTGCTCCTGTCCGTGTTTGTCATCTCTCCCTTCACCCTCGGTCCTTTGGTTTGATGAGACCTTGAGGGAGATGGGGGGATTAGGATGAAGGTTAGAGTGCCACTGGTGGAAATCCACCCTGGATGCTGACCACCTTAGATTGATGGAACATTACCAAGTCTGTCAATCTGCAATCACCCGTAAGAAGGCAGAGTTCCTGTCCCGGGAGATTGTGGCTGCTCAGAACCGACCAGCTCAGCTCTTCTGAACTGTAGATCGAATCTGCAGGCAGGCTGGGTTGCACAATCTAAGAGCTTTTTCACAAGTGTAGTGTAGTGAGCTTGCTCATTTCTTTGCAGCTAGGGTGGCTGACATCAGGGCCGGGCTCCAGCCAGCACACTCTATGGGTGTTGCTTTGGATCGGTGCTTGGTCGCTGTCCCTCAGTTTTCTTGGAGTACCTTCGACCAGCTGGAGTTCATGGATGTCATGCAGATTGTCCCAAGTATGTGCCCTACCTGCTGTAGTTTGGATCCGGGACCAACAACCCTGATTATGGGTTGTAGTGACATCATCAGCCCAGTCCTAGCACGGATAGTCTAGTGCTCCTTGGAGCTGGGTGAGTTTCCTAGCTCCCTGAAGGAAGCGGTGGTGACACCTCTCCTGAAGAAAACTTCTTTGGACCCAGACTGCCCTGCTAACTGCAGATCAATCTCAAAACTTCCCTTCATAGGGAAAATGATTGAGAAAGTAGTGGCCCTACAACTGGAGAACCATTTGACCATCCATGACATTTATGAACCTCTCCAATCCGGTTTTTGGAAAAGGCATAGTACTGAGACAGCACTGGTTTGGGTGCTCAATGATCTCCTGATGGCAAGGGATCAGAAAAACCACTCTATCTTGGTTCTTCTAGATCTCTCATCAGCATTTGACACTGTGGACCATGGGGTCCTGCTCAGTCACGTGAGGGTCATCTGTGGCCTGTCAGGCACAGTCCTCAGGTGGTTTACTTCTTTCCTTACTGGCAGAACCCAGAAGGTGGTGTTGGGAATTTATTCCTCCGACCCAGTCTCTCTGTCATGTGGGGATCCTCAGGGTTCGGCGTTGTCCCTCATGTTGTTTGTAGTGTACATGCTGTCCCTCGGAGACATTGTAAGAAGGTATGGGCTGAGGTTTCACTGCTATGCTGATGATACCCATCTCTACCTTTCTTTTGCACCTGACCAGGCTACAGCTCTTTTGGTATTTAACAACTGCCTTGCTAAAATCCAGGATTGGATGAATTTGAGCTGGTTGAGGTTGAAATCAGAAAAGACTAAGGTGTTGATTGTGGACCCGGGGCACCGTATAGAGGGGTTGGGGGTTGGTTCACCCTCAGAACTCTTCCTTGGGGGTTTGCCGCTCCTTACCTCTGAACAGGTGCGAAACCTGGGGGTAATTTTTGATGAAGGGCTGACACTGTGATCGCAGGTGTCGGCAGTCATCAAATCCTCTTTTTACCATTTGAGGAACATCTCCAGGCTTAAGCACCTTGTTCCGTCTGGCGACCTCACTACATTGGTCCATGTCTTTGTGTCCTCGTGCCTTGATTATTGCAATACCCTTTACCTAGGGCTACCTGGGGTGGATATCCACTGCCTGCCATTGGTGCAGAACACTGCAGCCTGGTTATTGATGGGGACCTCTCAGTCTTGTCACATCTCTCTGGTGCTGTGCGAACTGCACTGGCTGCCAGTACAGTGGTGGATCACTTTTAAAGTCGGACTTCTGACTTATAAAGCCCTACATGGATAGGGCCCAGACTACCTGAAAGAGCTTCTGATTCCTTACTGCCCTAGGTGATCGCTCCACTCGGCTGACAAGGGGTTGCTAGAGATTCCAAGGGTTTCTTTAAAATCTTCTGGGGCCAGTGCATTTATGTATGTGGCCCCTGCCCTTTGGAATTCTCTTCCCCATCAGTTATGGGAGTGCACGACCATGGAGGGATTTAAACAGGCCTTAAATACATTTTTGTGGCTTCAAGCCTATCCTGCATGATTTTATTCATTTTATTTGGTTTAATCTGTAGCCTTATGAATTTGTATTTTTCGTTTAATGTGTTGTTTTAATTTGTTGTTATGCACCTTGGTTTTTGAAAGGCACAGTATAAAGAAAAAATTATTATTATTATTATTATTATAAAATGTGTTGTTTAAACTAGGGACAGTTTGAGACCTGAGGGGGATGACAGTGTCCCTTTAAAGGGATAATAAACTTTTTTTTTGTTTACTTAGCGTCAGGAAGCAGAGGGTGGTGGTGAATGGGGTTGTCAAAAACCATTCGCTCATGGCTTGGAACAGGTGCTGTGTCAATTTTTCATGGGGCAGACTAACAGATTATGATGCCATGCAGACAAAGCAAACGATAAGTAAAGAGGGCTTACAAAAATGTTGTCAACCATCAAACTTTGGTTCCAACTCCACAGGGAAAGAACAGGTACTGGTTCCTGGTGTTTTGTATCATAATCAGACACTTTATTAGCCAGTGGAGTTGGAATAAATGTTTGGTAGTTCGTAAAATTTTTGTAAGCACTCTACTTTTCTTTCACTATGCCAGAGTGCTGTCATAGTCTACTAGTTTGGTAGTGGATGAGCACTGCTCTGAGTGGAGAGAAGTACTGAGCTGAATCCCTTAGGGAGCAATACAAGTGGCTTTGCTTTTCAGCCTCTGTAGCAGCAATTTGAAATCGGGGCTCTCCCGGCAGGCTGCGCTGGTTCATGGATGACATGACGCTGGCCAGGGTGGTGGGCTCCCTTGAGGGTGAGCACAAACTTCAGGAGGTCCTGAATAAGCTGGGGTGACTGACTTGACTCCCAGAGCCTCAGATTCAGCATAGCCAAATGCAAGGTGCTAAACATAGGGAGGCAAAACCGGGGTTAGGGCCCACACACTGCGTGGGACTCAACTTGTGGCAGCCAAGGAGGAAAAAGGACCCGTGGGGTTATAATAGACAGTGGGTTGATTCAGGACAAACAGTGCATGGCCACAGTCCAGAGGGTCTGTGGAATACTGGGGTGCTGGGGTGCATCAAAAGGGGATGACCAGCAAACCAGGGGAATTAATCATGTCAGTTTTCATGGCCATGATCTGGACTCACCCATAGTACTGAGTACAGTTTTGGTCTCATCGATACAGAAAGGACACTGAGATAGTCAAGAAGGTGCAGTGCGAGACCATCAACATGATCAGCCTTACGGGTGATAAAAGCTTCAGTATGAGAAGAGATTGCATGCCCTTAACATGTTCACTGGGGGGGGGGCTGATACAAGACATGACAGGCAGTATAGTGTACTGGTTAAGATCACTGAGCTGCAAACCTGGAGAACTGGGCTTGAATCCCACAGTCACCACTTGCATATTGTGTGACCACGAGCAAGTCACTTAAGTTCCCTGTGCTCTCAGGTTGCACCTGGAAACAAGCCTCGGCTTAGTGCATCTTTCCTGGCCAAAGATTTTACAAATAAAATAAAAAATAAATGATATCTGTCTTTTGCGTACTCAAGTATCTTTAGCCAGAGATGTTTGATGTGGTGTCCTGTGGCAGGACGTGGAAATATGCATTGAAGGTCATGGGTGTTATACTCAAGGGTAATGCTAGGAGATACATTCTCTCTGGGAGGATGGGGAATCTATGGAACAGCCTGCCAACGGAAATAGTCGACATGAAGACAGTACAGGCTTTTAAAGGGACACCATTAACCCTTTTTGCATCATATTATTTCTACTTAAAAACACAGATTTTATGAATGTTTACCTTTCCTAAAATTCACAGATGTTGCTGGTTGTTTTATCTGCTTCCTTTCTTAGTAGAACTGAAATGCATGCCAATGGGTGTAATTAAACCCAAACTTATTTTGTTTCAAATTCTTGATCTAATCTTTCTGCATACTTCCTGGACATTTGGAAGATCCACAAACAGTGCAGTTACTCATGATGCAAAACTCCCCTCTCCTCCCACTGCATCATGAGTGGCTTGACTGTGTTGGGGGTGTTCCCAGTCCAGGAAAGCTGCAGTGGGAGGTAATCAAGGAATGTAAACAAACCCATTTTTGTTTAGTAACACTAGTATGGTATGCAGTCTGTTTTTTAATTTTTTAAAGGAAAAAGGAGTCAGAATTAAACTACCAGTTATAACAGCAGTCTCTGCAGAACGTGGACCATCATTTGGAACACCTGTGATTGCCCTAGGGGCACTTAAGTTGGCTCTGGCTCCATGGACCCTTCACTAAGCTGTCCTGCACTTGCCTGAATGTTCCACCCCCCTACGTTATCTCCCCCACCCAACCCTCAGTCTCCCCCAACCCCTACTCTGCGCAAACTACATCCCATATTTTCCTGACCCTCTCCTCTCACTCCTTCCTGCCTTGCTCCTTACAACCTCCTCTCACCTTGGCCCCGCCTTTTTCCCTGTCCCCCATACTTTGCTCTACCCCTTCCGCTATCACCAGCCTTTCCCAGTGATGCACCCCTTCCCCACTATCTAATCGACAAAGTCTTCTACTTGACTGTTACCCTTTCTTCCCCTCTGCTACCCTTGCTCCCACCTGCCTGAGGTGCACCCCGTACCCATTACACCTCATTATTGCCATTGTCAGATGTTTTCTTACCTTGCTGCTTTTGTTGCTTGTTATTGCTGTACTCAGTGACTTGTTTATAATCATGCTGTATATGAAATGTATCAATTACTTGACTATATCTGATGTGGAACCTTTGTAAAAGAACTCCTGCTCAAAAGTTGTTTCCCAATAATTAATAAAAAAAAAATCATAACAGGTGTTTTTAAACTAGGGACACTGTGTGGCATAAAGGGGTCAACAGTATCCCATTACGATTAGCCTGTACACATTTCTGCATACCGAGGGAATGACTGGGTACCCTGGTTAGTAGAGTGGGTAGGAAATCCCTATAAATAAGTATGTGTTTCCACAGCATACATGTTTCATCCCTGCTTGTGAAGAAGGAGAGCAGACATGCTGGACCTAGAGTCCATCCTGACTGAACTTTTTTTTTCTTTTACTTTATTTTTATCCCCTCCTTACTACCCACTCGGTCCACTCCTTTGGACCAATCACTCCCAGTGATCCCTCCCACGGCGTCTGCCCCGAGAATGCCAGGCTTGCTCTGTTGTCTCCCTACCTTGCTCCTCTTCTTCTGGAGAGCCTGTACAGTGGAGTCTGCATGTGGATAGGTGATCGGGGCTGGGATCAGTCATCAGCCTGGCCCAAGAGAGGTGTTTTCCACTTTTCTTCCTTTGGTCTCTCCTCCCCTGAGAGCGTTGGCACAGAGGACTGACGTCCAGACAGATGGCATGCTGACACACGCCATCGTCAAATGCCCACAACATCCTATCCACCCCAACTCTGGAGAGCCACCTAGTGCCCTGATGCCCATGCTTCCACTGACGCCAGTTCATCTGGTACTCAGAGCACCCCAGGAACCCACCCCAGGAGGAGGAGAGAATCCATTGGGATGCTCGATCCTCCTCCTCCCCTCTGACCCCAGTGACCCGAGTCCGTTCCTGAACCCGGGTTGCCGGCGTACAGTGAGGTGTGGCATCCAGTGCCTCAACCCTCAGTGCCACTGGGTCGGCCTGACCGAACGTTTTTAATATAAATGTAAACGAGATGGTAGATCCAAAAATAACAGGCATGAAAAGTTCACGCATTTGAAGAAGTACTCAGCTGTAACTTTTCATTTCTAATGATTTTTCCTTTTGCTCATTAGAAAGTTTCCTGTGTGATAATAGTGTGCTGAAAGTGTGAAATAGCATTCTACCCAGCAGCTGACATATCTAGTTCTATTTCTCCCACTACATCATCAGCACTGTGACCTCACTGTGTCATCACAGGTGACTGGCCTGGCAGCTACTAAGAGGCTCTTCCTGGCCAGCTGTGATGTCACAGTCTGGGAGGTCACACAATGCTGTAGATGTAATGGGAGGAACAGATTTAGAATTGTCAGCTGTCAGGCAGCGTGCTGTTTCGCAGATCACACCTTCTAACATCAGGCAAAAAAATGTTCTGATTAGCCAAAGAGAAAAAAAAGTACATTGGATGTAAACAGTAATAGTTGACTGCTTTCAAAAGACAAATATTAGTTTTAGGCAGTTAACTAAACCTGCAAAGGAGTAGTACACCCTCATATGTATTTATTTAGCTTTTGTTGACCAGGTAAGTACACTAGACAAAACATTTGCCTATTTTCAGGTACGACGTGGGAGAGTTCAATGAAAGACAAGTTCATACAGAGGACAACATGATACAAGTTAAGCATTACACAGAATCAGGTAGGACAAGATGAAATAACATAGCTCGTAAATGTTATTTGTTCCTTGTCAACAGACAACTATTTTCATGTAACTGTTGGGGATATATGAGTTTGCTTTAGTTTGTTTTCACTGTTCACACCAGCCCCTGTAACTAGCCTAGGGGGTCTCCATTTTCTGGTTGTTGGAATCTCATTGTGCTTGAGAGCTGCATTAGCATATGAGGACCTGATATATCAACACCCTTGAGACTCTAGAATATGCCTGTCTGTTTACTTAGCATTTAACAAAACAATCTGCAGCAAGGTGTGAAATACCACATTTACCGTCAATTAGCTTTACAGACTGTCTTAGATGTAATGCAAGTTTTTTCCTTTAAACTGCTTTCAATCTGCTTGTTTCTAGAGAGTTTTTTTTTCAAGTTACGTGTACTTTCAGCATAGAGATACATGGTGTAAATGAGTGCTATGACATCATGTCCTCATATACTAATGCAGCTCTCGGGGACAATGAGATTCCAACAACCAGAAAATGGAGACTTCCAGGTTAGTCACAGAGGCTGGTTAGAACAGTGAAAACAAACTAAAGCAAACACATATAACCCTAACAGTTACATGACAAGAGTTATCTATTGACAAGGAAAAATAACAATTAAAAGATTTGAGGGTGTACTACTCCTTTAATCAGGGCACACATGAAAACTGTTTAATATCTCAATGTATTGTTTTCTGTGCTTGGTTTAAAACAGTTCTATCTTTTCCTTATCTAGGGTCCCTCTGTTAAAGAGCTTGTGCTTAGTAAGGATGTGTATCTTGAAAAATGAAGGTTTGCAGCCTTGAAATACCTTAGTAACCAGTTTGTTTTCTTTTCTTTCTTTACTTACCTTTTCATCATTTTCTTTTTATTTTGCTAGATGTTAGAAAAAAAAGAACCCAATGGAATCCATGTATTATGAACTCAGAAAGTTTTACTGGTAAAGCTGGCAGCGTATTTTTAGTGGGAAAGTGCAAATCTGTTTTCAGATTTTTATAGTGATATAAAGGTTTCTACCACTACAATATTAAATATCTATATCTATATATATCTATATATATCTATATTTATATATATATATATATATATATATATCTATATCTATATATAGATATAGATATAGATATAGATATAGATCTATATCTATATCTATATATATATATATATATATATAGATCATTTAGTATTATTTACCAGTAGATGTGGTCTTCCTAAACAGATTTTACTTGGGAAGAAGGAAAGAGAAGCCAATTGCTGTTTTTTTTTTTAATTGTTAAAGAGCTAGTGTACTGCCTAAAATTAATATTAATTTTTAAAAGCAGTCAACCGTTACCTTTTATATCTGAGGTACTTTTTCTTTTCCCTTTGATAAATAAGAAGATTGAGTGCTTGATGTTAGTAGCTGTGATATGTGTAACAGCACTCTGCCTGGCAGCTCACATATCTGGCTCTGTTCTTTTCATGACATATTAAGCATTGTGACCTCACTAACTGTGATGTCTCTGCTGCTTAAAACAATCACACTCAGTAGCTGCCAGGTCAGTTTCTTGTATTGTAACTGTCAGTGAGATCACAGTGCTGATGATGTAGTTGGGTAAACAGAGATAGATATGTCAGCTGTCAGGCTGAGAGCTATTCCACACATCCAACACATTATTCTTACTTAGAAAACTTTCTAGTGAGCAAAAGGAAAAAGAAAAATACTTCAGAAATAAAAAGTTACAACTGACAACGTCTTCAAATCTGTATCATTTTCCTGCCTGCCTGTTTTGGTTCCACTAGCTCTTTAAAGAGATTGCATGACCTAACATTCTGGGCTTCTTAGCTCGCTACCCTGGGGTGGCGATAGCCCCTCTGTGGAAAAATTATCATTTTTTTACTCACTGAGTAACATTTAGGAAGGGATCGTAATACTTGCTGAACTGTGAGCCAGCCGATCCCTTCCCACTTCCTAGTCTGCCTGTCCCAGCCCCGCGTTCTCTTGTTTTGCGATGATTAACCAGGAAGAGGGCGGGGATGCACCCCATTCAAGTCTAAGGGGCTAATTTTAAAAAAAAATTAATGAATTTAAATCACCCACCTGCCGGAAGTATAGTAACATCGAGAACGCATGTCTGCCAGGGAGTGCAGTCCTGAAGTGCCACTTTTACCATACACATGTTAAAAAAGGTTACTCTTCTACATACTCTTATTCTATATACTTCTCGCCATCTTTCTTGAAAAAACCAAGCACTGAGAGTGCCGCTACATACATTTTAAAATTGGAACTGAACTCCCATGCTTGTGCAAGACCGGCACACTCTTGAGCATACGTTGGATCTTTGCTCAGGACTATCATGCGCAGTCCTTTTTCAAAGGCTGATGTGCACGTACTGAGACATAGAATAAATACTACAACAGCAGCTGTGTCTCAGTATGTGCACTTCAACCTTTGATAATGGACTGCTGAAGTCCAAAACACATCAGGCGTCTGCAGACTTTGTTCTGTTTTATTCCCAGCATGGGATTCTAATAAACATTTATTGCTTTCTCATAAGCTGCAGTGTCTAGAATAATTGGATTTGTGAATGTCCGCCTTCCAGTTGGTGCTGTAACATTGTGTGCCTCCCTTATGTTGTCTCAATTTGTTTCCTGGCTAATCAGGGTTGTGAGGAAGTTCTTTTTATGTTTGCTTGCACGCATGTGCAAGAAACATAGCGCCATCATCCGAGATTTCGGAGGTGTGTCACCTCCTCCTCCAGCTCAGTCAGTGTGTTGGCAGGCACGGCCCCTGTAAGCCAATGCATGCTGGAGCTGTCTATGACAGCTCCAAAATGCAGTGGCATACAGTTGAAAGGGGGAGCTATGCTGGAGTGAGCAGCGATAAGATATCGCCTGCTCATGCGCAGCTCCCCCTATACACACACAGAAACGCATGCATACTGCGTGCTGCTCTCCCTCTGCACACACGTATAGCTGACGGGTTTGAATCCTGCCGGGCTTGTGCTGCGCCCCCAAGCCTCCACATGCCACGCTTGCCTCCCACCAGTGTGGTAACTGATAGAATAGCCGACAGGTGCCCAACCCTGTTGGCTCCACTGTCCACACCCCTGGGCATTGTGCGCCGCCAGAGCCCACCCCAGCATGGCAACTAATCATATGGCTGACGGGGTGCCCAATCCCCGTCGGCTCCACGGCCCCCCAGCCGTCCTCATGCCACACTGGAGCCCACCCCAGCGTGGCAAATGTCCCATGTCGTCTTTTTTTTTTTTTAACCTGAAAAATAAAACAGTCCCACAGCACTTCTCCCAGCCCCCACACCCTGCACCCACCACTGCACACCCTGCCTCCCCACACCCCACTCACCCCATACTTACCTCCAGAGCTCAGTGCGATGATCTTCGTGGACGGGAACACGTCTGCACTCTTCAAAGCCGACCGCTAACTGAGGAAATGCCGGTAAGCTGTATAATGGGCTAGATAGGGGTTTTCAACTTTATTGCATATCTCAGTCATGTTTTGGAATTTTGCCAAATTTTCAGCATGGGGTTTTGGAACCCTTCTCATGAATGATGTCACTGTCATGCTATTCGGCCCGGAGGGTGATTTTGCAGTCACCGCAGTCATTGTGTGAAATCACCCTTTGGGCCCGAATAACGCCTATGACAGTGACATCATTCATGAGAAGAGGTCCTCAAAAACCCCATGTTGAAAATTTGTGGCAACAATTCCAAAATATGACTGTTTTACTGAGCGCATAGACAGTATTAATACGCACGCCAGAAGTTCACGTAATTTTCAATATTTACTCCAGATTTTCAACATTGCCATTTTACCACACCTTCTTATGAGTAGTACAGCTGTCATTTTTCACATCTCACCCAAAACGTGTTTCCGCCCATGTAGCGCACAATGGTGCAGTCAGTGTGCGAAATCAATGTACGGGACAAATTAAGAAAATCACAGTTACACTGTTCATGAGCAGAGGTCTTAAAATGGGTATGTTGAAAATTTTGGTGAACAAATTCCTAAAAATGACTTTTTTACGAGGGTGCATTGCGCAGTTCCTATGCACGCTCATAAGTTCACGAATTTTCAATATTTTCACTCCAGATTTTCAACATTGCCATTTTATTACACTTCCTTATGAACAGTACAGCTGCCATTTTTCATATGTCACCCAAAATGTGTTTTTGCACATGTAGCACACAATGATGCTGTTGGTGTGCGAAAGCAATATTTAGGACAGACTGAGAAAATCACAGTTATACTGTTCATGAGCAGAGGTCTTAAAATGGCTGTGTTGAAAATTTGGTGACAAAAGTCCGTAAAATGACTGTTACGAGTGAGCATTGCGCAGTTTCCACGCACCCTCGTAACTTTATGACTTTGTAATATTTTCAGTCCAGATTTTCACCAGTGGCATTTTTCCACACTTCCTTATGAACAGTAGGCTGTCATTTTTCACAACATGGCTGAAGTGTGTTTTCACACTTTCAGCGCAGAGATGCGTGGTCGCTGTGGGAAATCATTGTTTGGCACAGATAAAGAAAATCACAGTGACACTGTTCGTGATCGGAGGCACCAAAATGCCTGAGTTGACAATCTGCTGTAAAAAATCCCCAACCTAATTATATTACTGGTGTGCGTTGCACAGTTTCTATGTCAGTCAGTGACTTCACCATTTTTAAATATTTTTACTGCAGATTTGCAACATTGCCATTTTTACACCTCCCAATGAACAGTACAGCTGTCATTTTTACATCCTCTTCGGAATGTTTTTGCAGCTGTGGTGCTAAATGCAAATGCCGTGTACAGTCAAGCAGCCTACAATAAACTGATATTCCTCCTGTTCATGAGGTGGGGGTCACAAAAAACATGTTGAAAATTTGGAGTGAAAATACCAATGAATGCCTGAGGTATTAGGGTTTCCAACCATAACGCAACCCTGTAGAGAATGACAGGCATCAGGGGTGTGACTTGGATTCTTGCCTGTAATGCTCATACCATTCCACATCCTGCAGCCAGTGAGAGGCATCGAGGTATGCCTTGGACTCTTCAGCCCAAAGTTCACCCCATTCCCTATATCAGCACCCATCTCACTGTATTTCCTTATGGAATGGGGTGCACATAAGACCAAAGACCCCAAGGAACACCGTGACACTTGTCAGTGTCTGCAGGGTGGGGTGTGGTGAAATGGCGTGGCCGTTATGCCTGACGACCCAAATGCACACCCCAATGCCTGTCACTCTCTGCAGGGTGGTGGTGGGGTTGGCTTCAGTTCAGTACTTCACTGCCATTCCTATTACGCAGCTCTGTAACTTCTACACTACCACTGCCAATGCCAGCAAGCAAACATTCGGCATTGACAAATGCTTGTTTACAGTGAGCTGAGCCATGGAACAGTCAGCCAACTGAAGTGGTGTGCGTGTCAAGACCATTAACAGCTTCAAACATGGTTGGAACAATGTTAAAGGCTTAATAGTAAGCGGGGGGGGAGTAACAGCAAGGCAGGGAACGTGGGGGTGGGCAGCATTGGCATAACTCCCATATAGACACATTACAGTAGGTCTCAGTGGCAGGATAAGGTAAAATGGGCAGACTTGATAGGCCAATGGTCTCTTTCTGCTGTCAACGTCTGTGTTTTTTCTTTGCAGAAAATTTCTTTCCTGAACTGAGGTGTGGAGTTTTGAAGTTTTTGAACATAACTGCTCTCTTGCCAGGCAAGCTAGAATAAATGAAACATCTTGGTGTGGTGATGTGATGGTGTGCAGGAAGAGGTCATCTCGTTGAAGACAGTGGGCAGCTTTAAGAGAGGCTGGGACAGGCATGGGGGGTAAGGGTCATGGGTAGGGAGGATGGGAGGAGTGGGGAGAGGGGGGCAGGGACAGTAGCTCAAGCTGTGCACCCTGCAATACAAGTAGACTTGATAGACCAAATGGCCTTCTTCTGCTGGCTTCTTCATATGTTCATATGTTTCTAACTTTGATATCCACTAATGCTGTCATCGTTTTTAAAAAACACTCTCAGATGTTAACTGTGCCATCTTGAAGTTCAATTTAACAAAGGCATCACTGTAACTGACAAATGATTTGTACTGAGCTAGCAGCACCGCCCACAACAGACATCCCAACTTGTTATATCATTGGTCTGACTTCACCAGCATCATCCTCCAGGGTTTACCCCGGGCTTCCCCAACCCCCCCCAGTACTAACTGGATCCAGTTTTATGGTGACTGCCTATGTCGTAGGGTGCAGAGCCTGCCAGTGGCTGGACTCATCCCGCCATCAGGGGTTGTCCTGTTTTTCTTGTCTTCTCCCCACTGATGCTGCAGAGCATACATGCAGTGACATCAGTGATGGTGCTTGCATGCTTCTGCATGTAGCACCATAGACTTCTTCTGCTCCATCGCCTCTACAGTGCGGTCCCAGTGCTCCCCCCATCCACCACCAGGGGCCAGGCTAATGCCAGGCACCACACCCCCACTCCGGGCACCTCACTCCTGAGCATGGGTCACTGGCACTGCAAGTGGGAGTGCTACCACTGCACTGATGAGCTGGCCAAAGCAGTTGTATTTGTTTTCAGCAAAAAATAAATACATTTTATTTATTTATTTAGCTTTTGTTAACCGGCTAAGTGCACTAGCCATAAAATGACTATTTTCTGGCACGACCTGGGAGAGTACAGACATGCAGAAACTTAACAGGATAACAAATTATAAGTGCTTTACATACAATGAGTTAAAGAGGATACAATATATCAGACCATACAAAGTAAAGCGCTTTACATACAATGAGTTAAAGAGGATACAATATATCAGAGACATACAGAGTAGACCATTCATAAGTTCATAGGTGCCTACCTATGCAATGAATAGAGAGGACCTTGGACAATAAATTATCAGGTGACATATCATATGAACAGAACAAAGTACACAAAACAAAAACAGGTAATACAAAAGGAAGAAATAACCACTGAGAGCAGGGGGTGTCATTAAGGAAAAGGTCGGTAAGTGAGGAAATGAGCAAGCCATGAAATTAGATTATATGAGTATATGTACGTGTAAGGGAGATGCCTGCAGTGCAAGATTGTATATGGGCAGGGAAAGGGAGCCGGGACAGACTGAGGCAGTAAGAGTACCTGTTACCTGTTTTTATGAAGAGTAAATAAATCACTGAATAGATTTTTAGCACTAATATATTTCAGACATTATTAGATTCGTCATCAGTATATTTAATTTCTCACAGATGGTTTTAAAACACTTTTTTTTTTACTAATTTTATAATTAATGACTCAAGTCATTAAAAATGGCTGCCACTAGCAAATTGTAAAAATCCGTTACCTCGAGGTTGCTTTTATATACAGAGGTGACTTTATATACAGGATTCATGTTGTGCATTACCAGGAAGGGGCTAGAACACATTTCTTTTTTAACTTTATGTTTATTATATTTGCATTGAGCATATAAGTATATATCTAATAACGTACATAAAAACAGGTAACATGGAACAGTTGAGGGCACCTCCCCTCTTACTACATGCTGTTAAAATGTCACACTCCTCTATTAGATACTTCATCAGGGTAATAGTATGATAATACAACCAACAATATCCAAATTTTATGCTGTGATAATGAGCCCATGAGCTGCATGTATTAAAAAAATACATTTATTCACAGTTTAGTTAGCTAAATGCTAACTCCCCTTTTCCTATGTAGGAATTGAAAACTACATGCTTGACCCAAAATATAATGCCAATAGGTACCATCCCATTAGAAATTTAACTCTGCAAAACAAAAGGACTGAAATGAGCACTTTAATATACTGCCTACATTTTCAAAACGATAGAAGATACTTTCATAAAGTGAGACGACAAACTCCCCTACTTTCAGTTATTACAACTGACATCCCACTCCTGATACAACGGACTAATTTGCAATTATTATCAGAACCCTCAGATTTAGCACTAAAACTAGTAACTTAGAACTCCAACATCTGCCAACATGAATTAGAGTACCAAAAGTCAGTTAGATCAGTGGGCAACGCTGAGCCCAAAGTTATATGTGGAAATAGCTCCACCTCCTGGGTCGGTGTGGGGGGCTGTTTGTGTTTGTCTGTGTCTGTAGCTTAATTTTTGGGGATTTACAAGATTTTTGGCTTGGAGTAGTTCAAGTTCAAGTTTATTGCAGGAAAATTCCATTGAGCAAGCTCATTCACAAAGAGGTCCTGTGACATAAACACTTAAAGTACAAACATAGACAGGTAATAACAGTATATACATGAAATGCACGTTACATGATACAGGCTGGATATACATACAAGGGTACCACATAGGGTGACCGCAGGTGGTAAACATTAATATGACACAGGGAAGCGACTTACAGGTTGCATACTGATAAATGAAACATGATGGCTGGTGTGTGCAATACATATATTTTGGCAGCTAGAACAAACAACAGACTACAACTGATATGGGGGAGGAGTGATTTGATAGAGTAGCAGTGGAGCGTAAGCATAGATAAAGCCAGGAGTAGAAGGGAAGGAAAGCAGTTAATATGACAAAGCAATTATACCTTACCAGTGGATAAATATGGCACACATGGGGAAGGAAGAGACTTAATGACAGTTACAGGCGTCTTTATTTTGGCTGAACTTAGCAATTTGTAGAAGTTTATTGAAACTGTGCTAGTTAGTTTCAATACGGTTTGTAATTGGTTCCAAATGGAGGGAAGGGTATATAAATAGCATCGCTTACCAAAGGAGGTCCGGCCCTGGTATATGTCAAGCATAATAAAGTCAGATTTTCTTAACAAGTATGCACTATTGAGATACTAATAAGGGAAGAGAGATAGCTTGGCAATTTCTGCAGGAGCAGTTTAAGAAACCATAGCCCAGCATGGAGCAGGCGTCTAGTAGTAAGGGATGTCCAACCAACAGCTGCATATAAGTCACAGTGATGCGAACGGTAAGGGGAGTTGGTAATGAACTGTAACGCACGGTGATAAAGGATGTCCAGTTTACTTAGATTTGCAAGAGTGGTGGAGGAATAAATTACATCGCCATAGTCGAGTAGGGGGAGAAAAGTGGCCTGTACAAGCTTGTTTCAAGTTTCAAAGGGGAAAAGGGCCTATTTCTGTAGAAGAAACCTAACCTTGCTTTTAACCTTCTAGAGACATCTTCGACGTGGTCATTGAAAGATAATTTATTGTCGATCCAGATACCCAGATATTTAAATTTGGTTACAACTTCCAGAGGCTCGTTTAGCGTGGTGACAATGAAGTCTTGGGCAAGGGTATTGGGGGCCTGTGACAGCACTGCGGAAGAATATCATCACTTTAGTCTTCTTGGTAGGCGAAGCTTTGCCTTTATTCGATTAGATCAGAGTTATGCGAAATCCGCTGAAGCACTCCCTTGACTTCAGATAACGATGAGCCAGTATACAACACAGTATCATCCATAAAAAGTGCAGATTGGATGTAGATATGTTAGCATCTAAGTCATTAATGTACAAAGAAAACAAGATAGGGCCTAAGATGGATCCTTGAGGGGACTCCTCTTGCAACTGGCAAGGCAGCGAAAAAAAGCCTTCCGCCTTTACTTTTTAGGATCTTCCAGTTAGGTAGCTAGAGAACCACTAGGTGGTATGGTATGTGGCACCCAACTTTTGCAAGGCAATTGACTAATAGTTTGTGATCAACAGTATCAAAAGCTTTGCGAGGTCCAAAAGACTCGTAGTTACCTTCTTAGCATCTATAGCAGAGATCCAATCATTGGTTACTTTTGCTAGTGCAGTGATTGTGCTATGATTAGCCGGAAGCCAGGATTGAGCTGGGTTAATGAGAGAGAAAGGTTTACAAGTGAGATTTTAACTGAATATGGATCAGTTTTTCGAGAACTTTAGAAAGGATAGGCAATATGGGGAGATAGGCCTATAGTTATTTACATCACATAGGTCACCAGATTTAAATAGAGGAGGTTATGTGCTAATTTTCTGCAGGACGGCACAGTGTAGATGTGGAAAGATTGAAGATGTGGAGGATGGGGCAGTGAGATGGGCGTAGCCTGACCTTAGGAAAAGGGTTCCAGACCATCGTCCCTCGCTTTTTAGTTATCTAAAGTTGAGAAGAGAATCTTCTACTTCTTTATAAGTTATCTTGCACAATTGGAAGGGGCTGGGTGCAGGACTAGATGTAGGGGAGGGTATGCTAGTTCACCACAGCACCAGCATAAGGTAACGAGTCAAAGCTAATCCAGCTGTGGCAAAGTGGAGTTAAGTTCCTCCAGGATTAGGGACTTGTTTTCCACAATCTTGCCACTTACAACTATCTTTGTTGGGACAGAGGGGTCATAGGCAGTCCTTCATAGCTTTGATAGTCTTCCATATTTTATGAGGTTACCTTTAGCTTGTTTGAGGTAGAAATATAATAGTTAGCTTTAGCAAGGCAAAGTTTTTCACACAGTTATTCCTGGCTGTTCTAAAGGCCTGCCAATCCAGAAAATTCTTTGGAATGTCTAGCTTTAGCCCAGAACTTATCTCGAGCTGTAAGGGCTGCCTTGAGATCCGAGGTGAACCAGGGGTTGGAATTGTTCCGTACCCTTACTTTGATGAAAGGGCATGCTTATTTATTATTGTAGTGAGTTTGTCATTAAGGATGTAAGCTGCCTTGTTGACATCTTTGGCTAGTAGAGATCTTGCCATCTGATCATACTCAGGTCAGATAGGAAGTTTACTGCACTAATTTGCGAAAGGATCTTTTATTTATAAGATGAGGTGCGGCAGGCCTTAATTTGAGATCTTATGCAAGCAACAATTTCATGATCGCTCATATCGTTATGAAACACTGCCGAATGAGATATTTTGTGTGGATGGGTGGATAGTACCACATCTAGAATGGAACTGTTGGCAGTATTTAGAGTGTTGTTCCTAGTGGGTTCACTGACTAATTGCCCAAGACCTAGCTCTCCACAAAGGGATTTGAGGCCGTGTGATTTAGGTGACAGCCAGTCCACATTTAGATCTCCTAGAAATATTGTTTCAGTTTTTGTGTAACCCCCCTGCAAATGGGGGTTCCCAAAAGACTTCCAGGAGCTTGCTTGAATGCTCCAAGCCTGAATGGTGTTTGGCATTTAATTAAAGCCATTTATCAGTGAGTGTTTTTAGAGCCTCTGGTACTGTCTCTTTAAGAGCTGTCTGCTTGCAGACATAATTAGTTTATATGGGGGACTGTGTGTTTCTCTGTTTGAGTACCACTCGAACTGCTGCCAATTCCTCCATTTTTGCAGTCACTAGGAGTACAAAGGGAACCTATCTGAAAGATGTAACTGTTTGCCAGAAATCATTTAGAGTAATAATGAAATTACAGTTTGTCTAACTGCTTTCTTTGCAGTCAGAACTGTGTCTGCCTAGTTCCCCATTCTGGTTTTGAACTGCTGAACTGGACCAATCAGTGTGGGAGTAAGCTAGCTCTAAAATGGTGCCTTGGATGAATCAGAACTTGGACTCATAATCTGAGCCAGCCACAAGAGGATTGTATGGGCAGTGACTCTGGGAGATGTAGTTTAGACTTGGTAGCCTTTTTGGATAACAGCAGCAGTCTATTGTGAGTGACAGCCAATCCAGTCAAGAACTGGAAGGAACTCAAAAGAAAGTGCCAGTTTTGTCTGTTGGAGTTTCAGTTTAGCTCTGGCAGTGAAGGAAAGGAACCCTGTGCTCCTTCAGTGCACAGTTTTAATCCAAAAAACATGTGTAAGGTCCAGAGTTCCGGTCTGCAGCTTGTGTAACTGCTTGTTAGGACTGAATCAAGTCCTAGAGAGAATCAAAGGATATCTGAAGAGTAGAAACCAAACTCACCCTGTAGAAGACTGGAGGTACAAGTACACTCGGTCTGTCAGGAACTGAATCTGCTATGTGTTCTCGAGTATTGTTAAGTAATTACGATCGGGATACAGATGCAGCCTGCCTGGTATAGTGCTTTCTTTTACCATATAAATGTGTGAAGAGTTTTGTGTACCTCAAGTGAATCCTGCTGCCATTCGTGACTTTTGCCTGTGACTGTTTACCATATAAATGTGTGAGAGTCTCTTGGAGCTCAAAGTAGCCCTGCTGACATTGAAGGACCCTATCTTGTTTGGAGGTCATGAGTACTAATTCAGAGTAGCTCCTGTTGAATTGCTACATTAAATCCAAATGGAATTACTGTACTGCTGACTGTTTAATTTTCCTTTTCTCTCTGTGAAGGGCCCCTACCAGCTACACGGTTTGGACTAGCCACTAGGGCTTAGGTACCCAGGGACAGTAACTGATAGGGATAGGCCTGCACAGAGCCATAAATAGATGAGTAGAGTGATAAGCTAATTAACCTGATTTCCCCTGTCCTTGTTATATCCCCTAAATAAATCAGAGCTGCTTGTTTCAGCAGATTATACTGCCTGAGGTATTTGTCTATGTTAAAGTATTGTACTGTGATTGTTGCACTATCTTATTTAGGAGGGTCCCAGTGCGGAACCAGTCCTGGGGGTAAGTGTATACCAGGAAGGTAATTCTGATATATTGTGGGCCACTAGTGGGAAGAAAGGGGGTTGCAGTGTCCCAGAGGGCTGTGACCAAGTTAGTTTAACTATTGCAAACCCTGACCTCTGGGTGGAGGCACCCGCCATTGGATCCAGGCCCCTCAACCTGTTAGTGGCAAATCAGGCAGGGGTAGTAGCCCCTGGGATAGCGCCACCTACGGGTTACATTTGCATCTACGAACATGGATTTCAAAAGATTAAGGACTTCATCACCACCAGACGGGGGTCTATAGCCACCTAGGATAGTGATACATTCCGAGGAGGGGAGATGAAGGCTCAGTGAAACTAACTCAAATTCCTTGGCTAGAGATTTGCAACTAATAATGGTGACCGAGTACTTAGATTTGGCGTAGATAACCACACCCCTGCCTCTAGACTCTCTATCTGCTCTAAATAAATTGTAGCCCTGCAGTGATATTTGTTGATCAGTGTTAGACTTTTTAACCACGACTCAGTAATTATGATAAGTCAGGGTTAGCGTGTGCAGCCCAGGCTTGCAGCTGTACAAGTGTTTTAGGTAGGCTTAAAATGTTGACCATCATTTTTGAGACCTGTGGCCCCAACAAACCGATAGGCAAGGTAAGTTGTGGGGGCCAGGTTGAGCTCCACATTTCTGAGCAGAGAAGAAGCAGAAGTATAACTTTCTTTAAGGAGCTTATAAGAATGGAGACTGCTTTTTATTTCTTACAGTAACCATATCGTGCTGCGCATGAAGGCTTGCACTATGATGACAGTTTATAGTGATCAATGTAAGTGCTTGAATAGACATAGGTGAGGACAATGCTAAGGGGTGTAGGCTAACCGGGGAATAGGCTAAAAGGGAGGAGAATGACATAGTGTCTGCATGGTGAACAGTTATAACCTTAGGTATTGATAAGGTACACTGGAGAACTGAGTTGCATTGAGGTACTCGGTGCACTGTATTGCTGAGAACTCTGCACCTAAGAGCAATAAAACACAATAAAGAGAATGTGGTCCCAGATTGAGTGGTCTCGTGATTTGTATTAGTTTAATATTGTCTAGGCAAATAATTTGCCCACCTAGGTACTCACTTAAAACCTAGATGAGAAAATACAGCAGAAAGGGGAACAAGGAGAGCAGGAGCAGCTTAGTTAGTGGCGGGGCTCAAGAGATATTCACACAGGAAGTCTTATTGGCCACACTCAGATACCAATCATAGGCTGGCCAGTCAAAACTAGGCCAATGAAGCAGTAATAAGGATATAGGAGGCAGATCATGAGTGTATTTAAAGGAGGCTTGGGAGAGTGGTGGGGGTGGGAGAAAATTTCAGGTCAGGCGAGAGCTGAGAAGTCAGAATTAAGAAGGAACACTGTAACAGGCTATAGAAGGTGCCCTAATCAGAGCAAAGCAGGCAAGCAGGAGTACCAATCACAATCCCCTAGGGCAGTGCCGCACCAATCAAGGGTGCCCAGGCATGCTGGCTCTCTGCAGAGGATTCTATTGGTATCTATCGGTATGACAGCGTAAGCAGGTAATAATAGGTGCTCAGCGCCTATCTGACTTGAGTCTGAAGGGTGGATGGCAGACACTGAGGGCTTTCTGTTTTCAGCTGCAGAGCTGTCGATAGGCAGTTTTAAGGAAGTTGTCAGCCCAAGTTGAGTGAAGCTTAGGGAACTCAATCACAACCAATTTTGTAGCAGCACCGGGAAAGAAGTAGAATGATAATGCAGACCATATCGACCACGAATGAGCACAGTGATTTATGTAGGGGACCAAGAATCCCTCTTGTGGCAGGTCTGTATAACCTGCTAATGGAAAACTAGCCACAAAAAAACCCCCAAAAAACTTCTATTACTACTCTAGAGGTGGAGTTAGATCTGAGCAGTTTAGTAAGACAAAAGGTAGTTAGACTTATCGGCGCCAAGGCAGAGTGCTTGGATGGGGGGGGGGCGCTGCATGAAGAGCAGTCAGACAGAAGAGGTGTAAGCACTTTAAAACAGTAGTAGAAATAACAATCCAGCTAATACAGTTTGAAAAACATCTATCACAGCTGAAATGTGCTTAGTTCTATCCAAATCTAACAAAGTGCCAGGTGTCTATAGCAGGAAAAGTCCTGGCCAATCAGGAGTGGGTTTGCTGAAGAATCGTGAAACGCATTGGCCGTCCTGTCCCGCACCTTCCAAGGAGCTGCAGGTGGGTGTCCTGGTCTTGGTCGGTGGCAGGTTGGGTGGCGGCCGACCGTGGGGGAGCTGAAGCAGCCCTGTTCAAGGGCAGGCATCTCTACAGCTTAGGCAGTAACTACACCATTCTTGCTCACTACATCTGTGAAGGTCTCCTGGACTGGATTTCTGCAAAGCATCACCACAAGGTATTTGCATTTTCAGTTTAAAATCAACTTTTTGGAAGCTATCCCAAGCAAAACAGAAATCAAGCAACTAGATCTGACAGACTCCAGTGACTCTGGGTCCTGATCAAATCCACATTTTCGTCTGGCTTGCTCCTAAAGGATCTATTTGTGGGCCTTTAAACAACCTCTTTAAATAACAAAGGAAGCACAAGGACCAAAGGGTTTCACATCCTGCACTTGTACTTGAGTAGGCGTGCCCCAGGCAATCAATGTAATGGGGCTGGGAGTGCATGCCTGCAAGGTCTTGCATGCCTGCAAGGTCTTGCATAGCCAAAGCCTCTTGTCAATCCCTGCCTAGCTGTGACCCTGGGTGACCTCTGTCATAAATTGCACCAATAGCCCAAGTAGTACAGAAAGAAATTGGACTGTGCATTCCTGTGTTTATTAGCTGTGTCATCAGCGGGGGAGCGGGTCACTGTCGTTGACCAGAGAAAGGAGAGTGGAGAGCTGCGTGGAACTGTGGCTGCAGTCGGCAGCAGGGTCAAGGTTGGTAATCAGAGGAAGGAGAGCTGAGCTGTTTGGAGCTGAACTAGCAAGGGGCATAGGTGGCAGTCAGACGACTGAAGCAGGGCAGGCAGGCCAACCGCAGACAGCGGTGTAGGATCAGGCCAATCAGGGAGAAAGGCGCCAAGGCGGTAGGCTTTAAAAATAGCCAGCCAGACCGATAGAAGGACTAAAAGTGGGAGCAAGGAGTGTCCTGAGCTAAGGAAATCACTGCGAGGAGCTGGTTTGCAGCAAAGGAACTGGGTCCTATATTTCTCCACAGGGGACTTGGACTTCAACCTCGGTGGATATGGGAAATTAACACAGACACTAAGAATCCTTCACAAAAGAGCTGAAACTGAGGTGAAATGAACTGGGTTGAGGCTACTGACACTGAAGGTGCTGGGAACTTGATCTTGGACTACTGATGCTGGAGGTGCTGGGGATTTAGACTTGAACTTGGTGACTTGGACTTGAACGTGGTGGCTATGGTTATTAATTCTTGATGCCTATGGTTTGCACATGCTTTATTATTTCTAAAAAGTCTTGACTGTGGGTTGGGGCTGAGGAGGAGGTGAGGGTTGGGGGCCCAAAAAATACATGAGGGTGATTTTAGGACTGTATCTAAGTATCACGGAAGAAATGGTAGGGTAGTACAGAGGGAGGGGTGACCAAAGGAGGGGGATCTTTGGCAGGGTGGTGGGGTGCAGTGGCTGTGGAACAGCTATGATCCTAAATTGGGCTTAGAGGATAGGGGGTTGTATGATGTGTAAGCAGCTCACTCAGCTGAGGGAGGAAGTGGCGGGGCTAAGGTGGGGTTAAATGGGGAAGCTGGGGAAAGGGGGTAGAGAGACCGGGACGGTATAAGCCAAGGAAGGAGTGGGAAGGGCTGAGTGGATTCACTGGAGGATCAGATACACTGTTCCAGAAGTCAAAGGCTTGGGAGGGAGAGGATGGAAGGGGATCCAGAGGGGATAGACCAGAGGTGGTAACAGACAACAGCAAGTCCAGATTTGGGACAGGGATGCCCGAGACAGGAGGAAAGGGATCAGTGGGAACTGACAGCAGGAAGTCTAGAGGCACAAAAATGATGCCTGTAGCTAGAGAAAAGGGGTCAGTCAGGGATCAGGAGGAATGGAAGAAAGTAGGCTCAGGAAAAGGCAGATGGATGCCCAGAATGAAGGACAATGCAGGCACAGGTGAAATGGGCCAGAGGGTGGAAGTAACAAATAGTTTTGCTCTCCTAGGTGTTCTAGTCGAAGACATTGGAGAGGAAGGGGAACCGCAGGGGCCATCAGAGAAGGGGGTGCAGAGCTGCTGGGGACATGGGGGAAGATCTCAGCTGCAGTGGAAGGGGGGGAGAGGGGAAGGAACATTGCATGCAGGAGAAGGGGTTGAGGAGGGGATGGGCACATTAGGGGCACACCAAAAGGTGGCACTAGGGGAACTGTGGCAAAAGAAAAGGGGCAGGAAGGAAGCACTGGAAGAGCTGGAGTTGAGCTCCTGGGAGGCTCAAAATGAACTGGAGGAAACCCTGCAGAGTAGGAGCTGCAGTAGGAGGCTGGGGCATGCACTGGACAGGGTGCAGGAGAGGGAAAATATGCAGACAGGGCAGGTGGTAAGGAGGAAGACTTCCCCAAGTGGGGTACGGTGCTCAAAACCTTCTGCAAAGATGGGCAGAACGGGAACAGTTGGAGGGGGATCAAGCACAGTTGGCACAATCTCGCACAGTGATGCAGACAAGGGAAGGCCAGGAGCAGTTAGAGGGGGGTCAGGTGAAATTGGATCATGTTCAAGCAGTGATGCAGGAGGGATCTTCAGGGATGAAGGAAGCCAGGCGGAAGTACAAGGGATGAAGAGGTACAGGAGGGGGAAGACTGATGAAAGGCTAAAGGGAGAAGGTGAAGAGGTACAGATGCTGGGTGTGGGTAAAAATTAGGATAGGCTAAGTGATGGGGAACAAAAGATGAGCAGGGGCAGAAACAAAGTCAGGATCGAACATGAGGGGGAGTCCAAAGGGAGCCAAACCCCGTGACACAAAGCTAGAGGCCAAAAGGACACGCAGAGGGCAGTAGAGTGGCACTCTTGGTGGACTCAACAATTAAGGGGCTAAAATGGGGAAGAAAGGGAGCAAAAAACAATGCAGTATGGGTACAGTGCATGCCAGGGATGACAGTGCTGGAGGTGAGTCATCATATTCCTTTCTGGGGTAAGCAGCAGGATGAAAGGACACATCTGGTGTTTCACCTGGGCACAAATGACTTGGAAGGGAACAGTCTGATGGAGGTACAGGCAAGGTTAGAGGAACTTGCTAGTTTCTGTAGGAGCAACACTGTTTTTCCTTCCATTTCCTTCTCTGAGGTGTTGCCAGTACCAAGAGTGAGTACACCCAGAAAGGAGAAGATAAAGGAAAAGGGCAAGAAAGACAAAGGACCCAAATGACTGGCTCCAATTCAGAAAAGCCAGAAACTCCTGCACAAAACAAGTAAGAAAAGCCAAGGCAACCTTCTACACAGCTGAACTAGATGCCTCCTATAACAACCCTTCCAGGTTCTGGGGTACCATAAAGGGCATCCTAGGTCAAACCTCTACCCCTGTCTTACCATCCAAAATTAAATTAAATAATATTGAAATCACCGACAAGCAAAATATCTTGAATGCCTTCAATGACCATTTCACTACAGCTGGCCTGGCTTTGACTCTCTCCTGCAAACCTATTAAGATCATCTCTAAACCTACAATCTACTGAGAATCAAAAGGTTGCTTCCATTCTCATTCAAACCAATATTGTTCAAAGAAGTAGAAGACCTCCTATTCCAACTAGATACCACCAAAAGCGCAGGTGCAGACTCCTGATCCTACTTTCTAAAAGTAGCACTGTATGCCTTAACCTCCCCCCTCACCCATCTCTTCAATCTATCACTTGTCACTGGTACTATCCCCTCAATATGGAAAACAGCTCAAGTGTTTCCACTACTTAAGGCAGGTGATCCCATGGACCTCAATAATTATAGACCCATCTCCATCTTACCAATACTATCCAAGATGCTTGAGAAGCTGGTAAACTCTCAGTTAACTACCTACCTAGATACCAACAATCTCCTAAATCCAGCTCAATCTGGGTTTAGATCTATGCATAGCACCATCTCTGCTCTAGCAAAAGTCACAAATGACTGGCAGACTGCCCTAGACAAAAAGAATAATACCTGTGCTGTGTTTCTGGATCTAAGCAAAGCCTTTGACACTGTGGATCATGATCTCCTAATCACCTCACTAAACTCCATAGGCCTTGACTCACTCTCCATTAAATGGTTCAGATGCTATCTCTCGGAAGGCTACAATTGGTAAAGAATGATGGTGATCTATCTACCCTAAGCAACTCCTAAGAGGTGTACCGCAAGGCTCCATCCTGGGTCCCATCCTTTTGCCATTTACATCAACAACATTGACTCCAATCTCTCTTCTAATATCCACCTTTTGCAGATGACACTGTACTTTATGTGACTGATCCTCACCATCAAAAGCCTGTAGAGCTCCTACAGTCTCAATTCTCCCTCCTCCAGCATAACCTATTAAAAAGAAATTATTACTAAATGCTAAGAAAACCAAAGCTATGTTCTTGCCCACAAGAACTGTTCTTCCACTATCCCATCATTCACCCTCCCACAACTCTCTACCATCCTTGGTGAAAATCTAGAATATGTTGACAAATTCAAATACCTAGGAGTATGGATAGACAATAAACTAGACTGTATTACCCACGTTGAAGAGCTCCTGAAAAGCTAAGACAAAGACTTGGTCTATTCTATAGAATCAAACACTACCTGACCAAAGATTCCAAACAAAGATTAATCCTTGCATCATTCATGTCCCTCATTGATTATGCTGACTTCCTCTATGGTCATTGCTCCTCTCCCATCTAAACAAACTAGACACCTTGTATCATAGAGCTATTAGATTCATTACTGACCTTCCTCTAGCACCCATCATTGCTCTCTTTACAATGCAGTCAGCTGACATCCTGCAACATAGAAGAAGAAAAAATGCTGCTATCTGGATCTACAAAGCTCTGACAAACAAACTCCCTTCCTACATCTCAGATTGCTTCAACCGGATCACATCCAGGCCCTACACCTTGAGGATCAACAAACTGATCCTGCTGAAGATTCCTGTCACCTGCACCCGGTATGGAAGAGCTGCAATCAGTTATTCCCTGGCACTTATCTGGAATTCTATCCAAAAGACCTTGAAAATGGAAACACTGATCCCCCTTACATCCTTCAAAAAGCTGTACACCAGCCTAATCCCAGATTCATGCAATTGCTTCCACAAGGCCTAGTCCTCCCACATCCCACCCCCCCACACCCTCTCTCCCCACCCCCCCTTCTAAAGCTCCTCCCTATTCTTCTATCATTCTCTGGTCCTTTCCACATCAAACCTCAAACATATATGCCCACCCATGTACCATTATCCAAGCCTTATCCCCACCAAACTGTTTGTTTCTCACCTTTAATAGGTTTTTGGTTTACTGTCCTTTGCCTTGTATATATGTAAATAATTGTACATCTATCTCACTCATAAATGTTTGTATTTGTGCTATTTCAAATTCATGTTTTTGTATACACTCTGTAACTTTTTTTGTTATGACCACTCAGGTCCATCTTGTAAATGAGCTATGCTCAATGATGTTCTCCTGAATAAATAAAGATTTTGATTGATTGATTGATTGATTGATTGAAAGGCATTCAACAATTGGCTACAAGGTTGGTGCAGTCGGATGGGGTTTGGCTGGATAGGTGACTGGGGCTCTACATGGGAGGAGGAGGGGCTGTATGCCCAAGACAGGCTGCACCTGAGCTCTTCAGGGGCAGCTGCACTAAAGAGTAAATTGGTTGACTTCATGGCAAGGAAGTTCAATTAAAACTAAATAAGGGGGGGTGGCTAAGGACAGGGCCAGCCTTACATGAGGCAGAGCAGAGAGGCTATCAGCCTCCCCCCAAGTCACAACACTCATCAAGGGAACACTTAGCAGCAAGGAAGGACGGGATGGGGCTACATGTTTGAGGGCTTTGGTTGCAAATGCCAGGAGCCTGGGGAACAAATTGGGAGAACTGGAGGTCACCATGATGGAAGAGAACCTAGACATTGTAGCAGTGAGTGAGACTTGGTGGAATTAGCACTACACCTGGGAGACAGTGATCCCAGAGTATCGGTTGTTTAGGAAAGATTGGGAGGGAAGGGGGAGGGCAGCATTATATCAGGGAAGGGATTGGGGCCATGGAAGGGCAGGATGAGGGGGGAAACAGAGATAATGTAGGTCACCCTAGACAGGGAATAGGGGAAAACCTGCGTGTTGGGGTAGTCTATAGGCCTCCTATGCAGGGGGAGGAAGGGGATAGACACTTTGTAGAATCAGTAGCGAGGATGGCACGGAAAGGGGAAATTGTGCTAGTTGGGGACTTAAACCTTCTGGACATCAACTGGGAGGCCCAGACAGCAATTTCCGCAAGGGGCAGGGACATCTTAGAGGCTCTTCAGGGCATATTTATACTAACATACTAAAATGCCAGCAGAATAGGCCTAACGGTCTTTCATGTCTGCTCGTTTGGTCAGCCCCCACCCTGGGTGCTGGCCTTGCTGCCCCCCTCGCCTTCTCTGGCTTCTCCCTTCCCAGTTCCGGATATTCTTGCTGCATTGGATTTTGCTTCCAGAACCTCTTCCCTGTACCTGTCCCACCCCCTTGAACCCTCACTGTCTCTGCCTCCACCAGCCCCCTAGGCAGCATTCCATGGCTCCACCACCCTCTCAGTGAAGTAGCACTCCTCCTTTCTCCCCTGAATCTTCCCCTCCAGCTTCCACCCATACCCTCTAGTGGCCCTCCTCCTTCCTTGAAGCACCCTCACTGTTCCTCCCCTACTTACCTCTTCATGTACCTGAAGACCTCCATCATGTCCCCCGGTCCCTTTTCTCTTCCAATGTGTACAGATTTAGCTCTTCGAGCCTCTCCTCATAGGTCCTGTCTCCCAAGCCCCAAATCATTTTGGTTGCCCTCCTCTGGATGCTCTCCAGGAGGCTAATGTCCCTCTTTAAGTGTGGACTCCAAAACTGCATGCAGTACTCAAGGTGCAGCCTCACCAAGCAGTTATACAGAGGGAGTATCACTTGCCTCCTTCTGGAGGTGATCCCCCTAGCGATGCATCCCAGCATCCTGTTGGCCTTGGCTGCTGCCCTCCTACAAGTCTCAGAGTTGTTCATCTTGACATCCACCACCCCCAGGTCCCTCTCAGCCATCGAGACTTGTAGCATTTCCCCAGGGTGTACACTTGGCCCGGGTTTCTGCCCCCAGGTGGAGTACCTTGCATTTCCTGCATTGAACCTCAGCTTCCACTTTCTAGACCATCTTTCCAGAGCCCAGGTCCCTGTAGGCCACCTCCCTCCTCCCCATCCACCACCGCCCCCAGTTTCGAAAGTCATCCGCAAAGAGACTCATCTCACCCTGATTCCTGTCCTATGTCAGAGACGAGGCATTGAACAGAAGGGCCCAAGGACTGATCCCTGTGGGACTCCACTAATGACCCTCCTTGGGGATGAGACTATCCCACCAACTACGACCCTCTGGGTCCGGTTCTGGAGCCAATTGCCTATCCATCTGATCATCTGGTTCCCCCACCCCCATTTCTCCCAGCTTATCCAACAGGCCCACGTGAGGAACACAGTCAAATGCCTTGCTGAAGTCTAGAAAGAGGACGTCCACTGGTCTACCCAGGTCCAAGGCACTCGTCACCCAGTCATAGAACTCCACAAGGTTTGTCTGACACGATTTCCCCGGGATGAATCCATGCTGTCTATCGTCCAGGCACCCTGACTTATCCAGGTCCCCTCTAGCCTCTCCTTGACAATGCCCTCCATCACCTTGCCCACCACTGATGTCAGGCTGACAGACATGTAGTTCCCTGCCACCTCCCTTCATCCCCCCTTGTGGATAGGCACTATATGCACCACCTTCCAGTCCTGCAACAATATTCCTGCAACAAAGGGTCAGTGAACCCACTAGGGGTGTAAACCTGTTGGATGTGGTCCTCACAAATGGGGACAGTGTGGAGGAGGTTGAGGTGGGGGGAAGAGCTTGGCACCAGTGACCACAGGGCTGTCAGGTTCAGGGTGAGAGCGGGCAGGGAGAGGGTTAGGACAAGAACCAAGGTAATGGACTTCAGAAAGGCTGACTTTCATTTAATGAGAAAGGTAGTTGGGGAAGAAATGTTGAGGATAGGGGATGTGCAGGGGGTGGAGGAATTAAGGGCAGCCATCAAGAGAGGGGTATTTAAAGCCTTGGACTCATGTATAAGAAGGGTAAGAAAGAATAGAAGACAGAAAAAACCTCTATGGTTCACTAAAAAGGTGGTGTTAGAGGTCAAGGAGAAGACTAGAGCATTCAAGAGGTACAGGAGGATACAAAAGGATGAGGTCAGGGAAACCTACAGGGGAAAAAAGAAAGGAGGCTGGGCAAAAGATAAGGAGGGCTAAGGAGGCCACTGAGGAGAGGATAGCGAAGCAGGCAAGGAGGGGGGACAAAACCTTCTTTAGATAGGTTGGAGAAAGGAGGAAGGCACAGCATGGGATTGGAAGGATAAGGGGGGAAAGTGGAACAATACTGGAAGGGGACTTCGAAAAAGCAGAGGCATTAAACAGCTATTTCACCTCAATCTTCACAGAGGAAAGGGAGGGTAGGGGACCAGGATGAGGTGGGGAGAGTGACAGCCACAGGCAGGTGGCTGTGGCAGAATTCACTGCTGAAGGAGTAAGGGAACAGCTGGGTAGACTTAGGGTAGACAATGCAATGGGGCCTGATGGAATACACCCAAGGGTTCTCAAGGAGAGGAAGGATGAATTGGCACCGCATCTAGCGAGGCTGTTTAACCTGTCCTTGGTCACAGAAGTGGTGCCGAAGGACTGGAAGAGGGCAGAGGTGGTCGCACTACATAAGTGGGGGGCTGAAGGACGAGGTCAAAAACTACCGTCCTACTAGTCTTACATCGGTGGAGGGGAAGGTAATGGAAAGACTACTTAAGATCAGGTTGATAGAATACTTGGAGATGAATGGCATGCAGGATGACAGGCAGCATGGCTTCACCAAAGGAAGGTCCTGTCAGACTAACCTGATAGAGTTTTTCGATGGGGTGACACAGATAGTGGACCAGGGAGGAGCAGTGGACGTGGGCTATCTGGATTTCAATAAGGCCCTCGACACCGTTCCGCATGGTGGAGTGGTACATAAGCTTGACAGACTAGGCGTGGACAACAGGATCACCAGGTGGGTGGAAAACTGGTTGAAGGGAAGGAGTCAGACGGTGGTGGTAAATGGGACACATTCCAGGGAACGGGCAGTGACCAGTGGGGTGCCACAGGGGTCAGTGCTGGGACCAATACTCTTTAACATCTATGTTAGTGACCTAGTGGAGGGTCTGGAGGGATGGGTGTGCCTGTTCACAGATGATACAAAGGTTTGCAATAGGGTGGATTCACCTAGTGGGGTGCAAGCCATGAGGCGGGATCTGGAGAGGCTGGAGAGGTGGTCTGACACCTCGAAATTGAAGTTTAATACACAAAAGTGCTCGCTGATGCACCTGGGGAGGAAGAATAGGAGGGAAACTTACTCCCTTGGGGGGTTGGTGATTAAGGAGAAGGAAACAGAAAGGGACCTGGGGATTATGGTATTGCGTGACCTCAAGGTGGGCAGCCAGTGTAGCAGGGTTGTGGGTAAGGCAAATGGAATGTTGGCCTGCATTGTGAGAGGTTTTAATAGCAGGAAGAGGGAGGTGCTAATGCCATACAGAACCATGGTTAGGCCGCATCTGGAGTATGGGGTGCAGTTCTGGAGGCCTCACCTACGAAGAGATGTTGAGCTGATGGAGAGGGTGCAGAAAAGGGCAACCAAAATGGTACAAGGGATGCAGGATGTACCCTATGAGAGAAGATTGAGAGGGCTGAATTTGTACCCTCTGGAAACTAGGAGGGAGAGGGGGGGGACATGATTGAGACCTTTAAGTATCTGAAGAGAATAAATAAGGTAGAGGGTAACAGCTTGTTCAAATTGAAGAAGGGAGTGAACACGAGTTGACATAGCCTCAAACTGGAAGGTGGGCAATACAGAGGTAATGTCAGGGGGCAGTTTTTCATGGAGAGGGTGGTGGAGGCCTGGAACAAGCTGCCGGAGGAGGTAGTGGCAGCTGAAGCAGTGGAGGGGTTCAAGAGGGCTTGGGATAGATTTAAGGGGTTGGGAAAAGAGGGTGGAAGCATAACAGAAGGGGGGGGGAGGTAGGGTGTTGGGCAGACTAGATGGGCCGTGGTGCCTTTCTCTGCTGTCACATTTCTGTGTGTAAAAGTCAAGTTTCGCCATCCTCCTCTCATTTGGAATCAAATTGGGAGTGTTCATCATGTCGCATCCATGCTGGAGCATGGTTTTGGGCCCATTTCATAGCCTTGGCAGGGTCAGAGAATATAAATACTTTGCCTTTCGAAACCAGGTGCAACTGGGCTGGAAAGAGCATGCCATGGGAGACTCCTGCCTCATGAAGCAAGGCTCAAACTCCATTGAATTTCTTCTTTTTGTGGCGTGTAGCATAGCTGAGATCCAGATACAACAACACCTGCTGCCCATCCTGAAGTAAAGTGCGTTTTTTTGTCTAGCGAGGGCCAAAATAAAATTTCACGTTCCCACACTATCCAACGCCAAAATGATGGCTCTAGGAGCATCAAAATTATCAGGTCTTCCACAGAATGCCACTCAAAGCTTTTTGTATACTGATGTGCCACTCAACCAGTGGCTGTCCCAGTTGCTGCTCAAGCCAATCTTTTACAAAAAGCCCAAGTGGTCACCTTCACTCTGCTCTGGCATTCCGATGACCCAAAAGTTATTAGCTCCAGCTTGGTTTTCTAAGGTCTCTAAACGAGACCTTAAGTGTGTGTTCTTGACTAGAACTGTAGTAGCCCCCAGAGCAACTGTAGATTGTTTCTGAGTCTCTTCGGATTCCACTTTAAGGTGATTGACATCTGTTTCCAAATTAGTGACCTTGCTAGTCAGAGAATCAAATCTCTCGGTTAGTCCTGTCACTGAGGCAGTCAGAAAGTTCATTTTCTGACCTAGTGTCGGAAGAGTTTCATTTACGTTGTCAGCGGGTGCAGGCATGATACTGCCTTGAGTAGATCATGTTGCAGGAGGTCCAGACACATTTTTGCTCTTAGTGCCTTCAGTTGAAGTTTTATCCTTCTTCTGGTTTCCCATTATTGATCCAAATGTCTTCTGGTGCTAGAATAATCTATTTGCAAGTATCAGAGTGCCACTAATATCAGTTTCAAAACTCAATAAAAAGGTCTGTTTTGCAGAGAATCAAATTCTTGCGGTAATTTTGCTCGAGCTCCACAGCGCCCCCGTAGGGCTAGAACACACTTCTCATGGTAAACATCACACCACCACACCAAGATGTTTCACTTATGCTAGCTTGCCTGGCAAGAGAGCAGTTATGTTCAAAAACTTCAAAACTCCACATCTCAGTTCAGGAAAGAAATTTTATGTAAAGAAAAAAATGGATATAATGCTATTTTTCCCCCAGAAATGCATTGTTACTAAAAAACTGTATGATTATATTTTTTTCTAGTAACAAATACTGCTGTTGTAAGGTTAATTTTGGCCAAATGCTGTTCCAGAGTTGAACTCGTAATCTTCTGCTTGTGACATCAGAATTGGTTCAGAATGAGTTGCATTACAACAGACTGTGATGTCACAAGCAGAGGACTATGGTATGACCTCAGTTTCTGAATAGCATCAGGGCAACCTGAACTGTAAAGGTCAAGGATTACATTCTCATACTTCTATTCTGTTTTTCATTGTTTTTTTAGAAACATAGAATTTAACGGCGAGATAAGGACAGTTGGCCCACCAGTCTGTCCATTTCTCTACTTATGGATACTTATACTGATCTCTAGTTACATAGCAGCTAATCTCTTTTCCCCACTTTCTAGAATTGTTTTATGATCAATCTTTCAGTATTTTGAATTCAACCACTGTTTTTGACTCACAAAAACTGGTTGAATTCAAGCATGCATGGGACAGTCATAAGGCAATTCTGGGGGTAGAAAGAAGTAGGCTGCTGGTTAAGTAGGATCTGCAGCTTATCCATTAGGTAGGGAAATGGGCAGACTGGTTAGGCCAAGACGTCCTTATCTGCTGTCAAATTCTATGTTTCTATGTTTCTAAAAAAACAATGAAAAACAGAATAGAAGTATGAGAATGTAATCCTTGACCTTTACAGTTCAGGTTGCCCTGATGCTATTCAAGGTGTATCTCTCTGGGTCAGACCAGGTGGCTACCCAGCCTCATCCACAGGTACTGCCAACCGTCCCTTGATTACTCCTGGTCAGGGGCTGGGTTCCCCCATGGATTTGCCCCACAGCGGAGCCCAGGGGAGGGTCATCTTCCCCACCAGTTCACCCTCATCCAGAATTTGCTCCCAATCACAGCGGCAGGGTAGGTTGAGGCTCCAAGGGTAAGACTTCTCAAAGCCCCCCCCATTTTCCTCTATTTTTTCTGATATGTCTTAGAGTGGCCGCGGCATGGAGGACAAAAGCACATGGAGACGTGCATGCATTCCAGAACCACAACTCCTTCCACCCTCCCCTGACCGAAGTCTGTTTCCCAAGCATCAGCTGTTCCACCAGGCTACCACTTGGTGGTGGCCAAAAGACAGGTTGATGCACCGCCCCAGTCCGGGAGAGGCAGCCGTTTGATCCTTTCCCAGCCCTTCCTCCGACCCCCCGTGACCTGAGCTCTTTTCTGCGCTTGGGTCACTGGCACGGTGAGAGTTAAGATGCCAACAGCACCTCAGCCCTCTGTGCCACCGTGCTGGCGTAACTCATACATATATATGTATTAATAAAGATAAGAGAAGCTTGAAATTCCATTTTAATTTAAAATGTTGGATAACTAGAGTCTGCTGATGTCAAATGCCACTTTTTTACTGCTGAGTGGAGGCCCTCTGAAGATTCAATTGTAACCCCTAGGTGGCACTATCCCAAGGGCTACTACCCCTGCCTGTTTGACTACGGACAGGTTGAGGGGCCTAGGTCCTATGGCGGGTGCCTCCACTCAGAAGTCAGGGTTTGTAGTGGTTAGACTAGCTTGGTCACAGCCCTCTGGGACACTGAGACCTCCTTTTATTCCCTCTAGTGGCTCACACAGTACACCAGAGTTACCGCCCCAATACCCCACGTATACACACTGTTCACTCATATAGACACCACTTACCATCGAGACTGATTCTGCAGCACGTCTCTGAGGACCCCCTGTAAAATAAGGTTAAACAACATACACAGCAAAACACAATACTGTTTCCATAAGTACCAACACCACAGACAGTATATAGTATAGCAACAACAAATCTGATTTATTTAGGGCAGTAACACGGGAGGGGGAAATCAGGTTAATTGGTGGCATTAAATCACAGTACTGTGCACACATACAGGGTCTGAAAAGTCACACTCTGGGTACCCAGGTTGGGGGGGGGGCTAGCCAGATCCGTTGCTTGGGGTTGGCCGGCAGGTGCAGATGGATAGGGCCCTGTAGAAGAAAATATATGCACAACACCCAATTGTAATCTGGAGCCTGATGGCTCAGTCCATGAAGCAAAGAAACAACAAGAATTAGATGACACACTTGTGATTGAAAACAAGCTGCAGGGGAATACCCTGATTTGTACTCACAACACTCAAGCTGAGGATCGGATAGAGAATGTCCCTCTGGATTGCCCGAAGAGCATGGCATGAGGACAAGGTCCTCGTGACTGGACCCCACTGCAGTTGATAGCAAACGGATGTAGTCCGAATTAAGCTGGGGGTTTACTTCCAGCTTCAGCACACAATTCACTGTACAGGGGATTTGAAATAGTGATTCCCCACAAGCACTATGCACATTTATATGTAAAAGGAAAGTACTATACCAGACAGGCTGCTCCTCGATCCCGATCGCAATTACTGCAAAATACCCGGGAGCACACACAGCAGCTTCAGTTCCTGACAGACCGAGCGCGGTTCAGCAATTTCTCCAGTCTTCTACAGGGTAAGCCTGGTTTCCACACTTCTAGTGCTTCTTTCTCCTCTCAACTTGGATTCAGTCCAACTGGCACTCACAAAAGCTGCAGACCGAAACTCAGAGCCTCACACGTGCTTCCCGCGTGAAACTATACACCGCAGAAGCACACAGCTCCTTCTCTCTTCACTGCCACAACTGACCTGATCTTTCCAGTCACAGAGCGGGGCATTTCCTTTAGCTCCACACTATTCTGTTGGCTGATTAAGCTGTCACTCACAATAAGACTCCCTCTGTTGGTAGAAAAAGGCACCAAGGTCAAAACTACATTTCCCAGAGTCACTGCCCATACAATCCCCTTGTGGCTGGCTCAAAATTAAGAGTCCAAGTTCTGATTCATCCACAGGCTCCATTTTAGGGAACCCTTAACCTAATTGGCCCAGCACAGCAGTTTAGGTCCAAAATGGAGGGGTAACACACAGAGTCCCAGATGCAAGAAAGGCAGGTTAGACAAACTGCATTTTACTTAACACTCTAACTGGTTTCAGGCAAACAATTACATCTTTCATTTAGGCTCCCTCTGTGCTCTTAGCGACTGCAGAAGCGGAGCGATTTCTCCGCAGTTCGGACGGGATTCGAGCATTAAATACACAGTCCCCCCACACAAACTAATTAAGTCTGCAAGCAGACAGCTCTTAAAGAGACAGTATGTGGAGGCTCAAATAGCACTCACTTGGAACCACATTTAAACAGCTCAGACACCGAACACCACCCAGACTTGGAGCATTCAGGCAAGCTCCTGGAAGACTTTTGGGAACCCCCATTTGCAGGGGGCGGGGGTTACACCATACAAAGAAAAGGGGAGACAATTGGTTCATTGGGTTTTTAGCCTACGTAGAACTGAGTGGGAATAGCAAAGGTTTTTTTATATGTCTAATTTAACTGTCTGCAACAGGATTCCTGTTCAGTAACTTCCTATTTGTATTTATGTGGATCTGTTCTTCATGCTTTCTTGCCTTTTTGTAAGAATACTTTTGTATTTTAAATGTCTGATAAAGTGAGAGCCTACGGTACCAAATACAACAATTATGCATTTCATTTATTTATTATTTATTTAAAAATTGATAACCAGGAAAGTCACACTGAGCTGAGGCTTGTTTCCAGGTGCGACCCGAGAGAAAGGGAATGGGGAGTACAGAGAGTATTAAAAAAAAATTCCAACGAAATATAAGAATACAGTTACTTAGCTAACAATTACAGGTGCAACAGCAGTGTGGTTCACAAGTAGGTAAATAACAGCATGGTACATCGCAGTGATATGTGGACAAGCGTGCAAGATCACAATGAAGTGCACAGAGCCTGTTGGGGAAGGTGACAGTACTATAGGGTACAGAGTCTGACCTCAACCGTAGGCACAGTTAGCCTAAATTAAAGAGGAGTCCTGAGCAGGGGGGGAAAGAGGGGAAAAGGAGTGAGGAGGGGGTTGACAGAGACAGGAGGGAGCAGGAAGTTGGCTCAGCTGGTATCTATGGGTTGGGAGTGAGGGGGAGAGGGGGAGAAGGGAAGGGGAGAGGGGAGCAGGTCTCAGAGGGAAGGGAGGTGATAGAAAAAGGCAGCTTGCCCCACAGAGGAGTGAGGGTGATGAATCGAGAAGGTACTGGAGTCCCTGGAGTGGAGAGAGCAGGAAAAGGAGGGGATGGGGGAAGAGAAGTAAGGAGGGATAAGAGGGAAGAGACCCAAACCAGTATTTAGCAATCAAAGAGGCACAGTGGGATTGGTGACAATGGTAGAGGGAGGATGGAGAGTGAGAAATAAAGGAAGCAGTGATGAGTATGAAGGGGACAGTTGGAAGTGAAACAACAGAAGGCATTGTAGAGGGCACCCATTCTGGCAATGGAAGAGGAAGGGACAGTGCCATGGAAAACATCCGCATAAGTTGAAGACCGGGAGAACCATTTTGATGCCTAGTTACTGGTAGACCTGAAGGGAGAGGCAGTCCTTGCTGTTGTATAGGGCACTAAGTTTAGGGCAAAGTTTGCCATGGAAGGCTTTGATGTGGGTAGAGTAGTTGAGCTAACAATCAAGCCACACGCCAAGGTACTTAAAGGCAGGGACAACCTCCAGAAGGTGCCATCCAGCATGGAGAAGAAAGGTGAGGGTGAGAGCCTGGTCAGTTTCTAACTAGTGCCAAAGGTCATGGACACTGTCTCCTTAGTGTTGACCCTGAGTAGGTTGGCATGGAACCAGCACAGTATGTTGTGGAAATCATTCTGGAGAGGACCTTCCACAGTTGAAGCCAATGGGCCAGAGATGTAAATGACCATGTCATCTGCATACATATTGATATGTGAAGAGATGCAAGAAGAGGGCAGGTCATTGAGGAAAATACAGAAGAGGACAGGACCCTGGTTGGAGCCCAGAGGGACCACTGCTAGGATGGGGAGGGGTGGGGACAGGACACCTCACACCTTTACTGACTGTTGATGGCTTGTGATATATGAACAGAATTAGTCAACAGCAGGAGCTAAGAGGTGAGCAGAGCTCAGCTTGTCCAGGAGAAGCAGAAGGGACACTGAGTCAAAAGCTATGGCCAGATCGATGCTTATATCTGCGGTAATATGTCCCTGATCCATTCCATTGAGGATATAATGTTACTTGTATCAAGAAGGAGACAGCAACATAGAATTTGAATTTGACGGCAGATAAGGACCGCTTGGCCCACCCAGTCTGCCCATTTCCCTACCTAATGGATAAGCTGCAGATCCTAGTTAACCAGCAGCCTACTTCTTTCTACCCCCAACCCCTAGAATTGCCTTATGGCTGTCCCATGCATGCTTGAATTCAACCACTGTTTTTGACTCCACAACCTCCTCCGGAAGGCTGTTCCATGCATCCACAACCTTCTCTATGAAAAAATACTTCCTTACATTACCTCTGAGCTGCCCCCACTCTATCTTCAAATTGTGCCCCCTTGTTCTTGCACACCTCTTTTTTTGAAAGATGCTACCATCTTGGACTTTGTTTATACCCTTGAGGTACTTGAAAGTTTCTATCATGTCCCCCCTCCCTCCTTTCCTTGAGGCTATACATATTAAGTTCCTTTAGTCTTTCTTCATATGTCTTCTGGTGCAGACCCTGCACCATTTTAGTTGCCCTCCTCTGGACAGCTTCCATCTTGTCTATGTCCTTATGGAGATTGGGTCTCCAGAACTGCACACAGTACTCCAGATGGGGTCTCACCAGCTGTCTGTACAGAGGGATAACAACTTCCTGTTTTCTACTGGTGATGCCTCTCCCTATGCATCCCAGTATCCCCCAGCCCTCCTTACTGCCCTCTCACATTGCTTGCCCACCTTTAAGTCATCTGATATGACTACCCCAGGTCCCTTTCCATTTTTGTTGTTGTTAGTATCTCACCCCCCATTGTGTACTCTTCCTCTGGATTTTTGTTTCCCAGATGCATTACTTTGCACTTCTTAGCATTAAATCTAAGCTGCCATACATTTGACCATTCCTCTAACCTTGCCAAGTCGCTTCTCATCCTTTCCACCCCACCTTGTGCATCAACTCTGTTGCAGATCTTTGTGTCATCTGCAAAGAAACATACTTTTCCTTCCAGTCCCTCGGCAATGTCGCTTATAAAGACATTGAAGAGGACCGGTCCTAATACTGAACCCTGCGGCACCCCACTAGTAACCCCCCTTTCTTCAGAGTGGACTCCATTTACTATTATCCTCTGTGTCCTATTCTCCAGCCAATTCTTTACCCAGGCTATCATCTTGGGACCCACTCCCAGGCTGGCTAACTTGTATATTAATCTTTTGTGTGGGACTGAGTCAAATGCCTTGCTAAAGTCTAGGTAGGCCATGTCCACAGCCCCTCCCTGATCTACTACTTTGGTCACCCAGTCAAATAAATGTATTAGATTCATCTGGCATGACCTTCCTGCTGTGAATCCATGCTGCCTTGGGTCCTGTGTGCCCCTCTGGCCTCTAGGTACTCAACAAATCTTTCCTTCAGAAGTGATTCCATCATTTTCCCCGTCACTGAGCAAAGTGATGCTTCCTAAAACAAGACTAGTAGGGAAAGAGGACATTTCAGGAGTGAAGGCAGTCAGCAAGCCTGGAGTAGACAATGGTCTCTTGCAGCTTTGCAAGAGAGGGGAAGAGTGAGATTGGTTAGAAGTTGCCAGGCGAGAAGGGGTCACCCCGCTTTGTGCAGAGGCAGAACCTTTTTCAAACTTCCAGGCCTGAGGGACAGCACAGAGGGAGAAGGAGGTGTTAAGAATGAGAGAGAGAATGGAGTGGCAAGGGCCAGAGCAGAAATATGTAGAAGTTTGTGGTAGAAGTTTGGGGTCCAGCCCATCAGGGTTGGACTTAGAAGGGTTAAGTGAAGTAAGTGGATCAAGGGAAGTGGAGGGAAGGCACAGAAGAGGCCTGGGATCCAAGGACTCGAGAAGGCATCCCCCTGCAGCTAGCCTTGCCGAGGGGGGCAGGCACAGAACAGCCTCAGCTTTGCATTCTCCCAGGAGGTGAACAGGTCCACCTGAGGGGTGCCCCACTGGAAGAACAGATTGTGAACTACCTCTGGGTGGAGGGACCACTTGTGAGACGCCTCACCCACTTGGCTGAGGGCATCCACCAGCTGATTGGAGGCTCCTGCCACATGGATGGCTAGGAGATCCACCTCCAGGCTGCGTATGAGGGTCCAAATGTGGTGAACGTCCTTGCACAAAGGCAGGGAGTGTGTCCCACCCTGCTTGTTGAGGTAGTACATGGTCGTGGTATTGTCCATCTGGACTTGGACCACTTGACCCCGAACAAATGGAGCAAAAGCAGTCAGTGCCAGCTGAACTGCTCAGAGCTCCAGCAGGTTAATGTGGCATTGGGACTCCTCAGAGGTTCAGAGCCCGTGGACTCTGTGTTCAACCAGATGGGCACCCTAGCCTGTGAGAGAGGCATCAGTTGTCAGGATGACCATCAGCTCAGGGCGGACAAATGGGATCCCTTCCTGCTGATGCTCTGGGACTATCCACCACTGGAGGGCATACCACACCTTCTGGGTCACCATGACCAGCTGGTCAAAGTGACCCTTGCGCTGAGACCACTGGCTGGCCAGCTCCCATTGCAGGGAGTGCATATGCCAACAGGCCCATCGGACCATGCTGGTGTAGGCCGCCATGTAACTCAGAAGGTGTAGGAAGTCCTGGGCAGAGTGCAAGTGCCCAACCAGAAATGATCAGGCAGAGGAGAAGAGAACTTCCACCCTGTCCACTGGGAGTTGGGCTCTGGCTCGGCGCAAGTCAAGCTCTGCCCCAATGAAGCTGATCACCTGTGAGGACACGAGTTCTGACTTAGCCTCACTGATCAGGAGGCCAAGGTCAATGCAAGTCTGGAGGGCCAGGTCCCTGGACCACACCGCTTCCTGTATGCAGGTACCTGCTATCAGCCAGTCATCCAAGTAGGGGTACACTCAGACCCCTCGGTGCCTCAGGTAAGCTGCCACCACTGCTATGCATTTGATCAAAACTCTGACACTTGGTCGGCAGATACCAAGTCCTTCCATGGGGCATGGGCTTGGCCTGGAAGGTACTTCTCAAATTCTAGAGGCAGACCCTGACTGACCACTTTCAGAACCCACCTGTCAGTGGTGACAGCAGACCAGGCGGAAAGAAAGTGGTGGAGCCGGCCACCCACAGGAGGACCCAGGGGAAGCGTGATGGGCATGAGGGTGGCACCCCCCCATCCTGTCACCGAGCAGGCTTGGAGGAGAAGGACCTGGCTGAGCAGCCACTGGGTCCCTTCCCTATGGCCATTCAAACCTCTGAGGCCACTGACTTGGACCGAGGTCACCAGGACTGAGCCAGCTGGTCAGACTGATGCTGGGCTAGTTTTGCAGCAGGAGTGAGGGACTGAAAGGGCTTGTGTTTCTGCTACTTGGAGCCCTTGGGGTCCTTCTGGGCGGATGTTACAGAGTCCAAGGTGGCAGTGGACTTCTCGATACGCTGGAGGGGAACCTCTACACCGGGCCCAAACAGGTCAGTGCCTAAGAATGGAACATCTGCCAGCTTGTGCTGAGTATCTGCCGTGAAGGTAGAGATCCACAGCCAAGCCATACAACACAAGGCAACCGCGACTACCACCGATCGGGCACAGGAATCTCTGATATCCAGAGCCATCTGAAGTTGCTGCTTGGCCACAGCCCAGCCCTGGTCTCGGACCTGTTTGACTGTAGTCTGGAGGTCCACAGGAAGGTGAGGAAGCACCTCATCCAGACAACCCAAAAGGGCATGGGAGAAGTGTGCCATCAGGATGGCTGAGCTCACCCGGGGGAGGCTGAGCGTGGAAGCAGCATAGACCTTTTTAGTTGAGTGGTCAATATCTTGGACTCCTTATCTGACAACTTGTCAACATCCCCAGTATTGCCTGAGCACTGAAAAACAGAGTTAGCCACCAACCTCTCAGCCATGGGGTGCTCCGTGAACCCAGAGAGGGTACTGGTGGGCACCAGATATTTGTGGGCCATCTGGGCCAAGGGTGCAGGGCAGGAGTTGGGGCACGCTAAAGCTCCAGAGCAGAGCTGACAATGGCCTCAGCCACTGGGAAAGCCTCCATCAGAGAGTCCCCTTTGTCCAGAATCTCTGTGAGGGGATAGCGAGCCCACTTCTGGATGGGCTCCAGTTTCATCCCTGGGGACTTGGAGATAAGACGGAGAATGCCCATGAAGGAACTGGGTCCTTCTTCCATTGAGAGATCCTCCACCAACTCCATGTCAACCAGATGGGAGTGCAATGAGGAATCTTTGGACTCAGAGGAGTCAGCGTAGAGCGGCTGACTGCCCGAGTCACTCTTGACTCACCGCTGATGGTCAGGCGTGAGAGTGACTGACAGCCGATGTGGAAGCCTTAGACCCCTTGGTCGGAAAACCGGTCATTGGCTGTCTGGGTGGCGGCTCCACCAGGATTGGTGGAGAAGCCAGCTTTGGCTGAGCCGAAACGGTGTGGACTGGCTCCACTGGGGGAGGGACGGTCTCAACTGACCCCACAAGGGGATAAGCCATTGGCCTGTCAGGCAACAGTCAAATGATGGCTGGTGTGGGAGCCGGGGTTGGCTTTGGACTAGCTAACACCAGCTGTTGCCACATGAGGTCTTTGCAGCATCGATGCAACTTGCGCTGAAGCCTCTCCTCACATGAGGAGAACAAAGATTATGAATAGTGGCGGTGCCTCTTTCAATGGCGTCGAGAGTGGGACTGCTGATGTCAGTGGGATCTGCTTAACCCACTGGATGAGGAAGACCTAGACCTTGACCTCAGCCACTGGGGGTGCTGACAGGGGATCTCGGAGGGAGCCTGGGAGAGCCTCGGCTTCTCCTGGTCTGGGTAGGGTGACCGAGGGCCCGGCTCAGCGGGCTGAGCCACACCTTCAGTGGTCACCGGCAGGACCGGAGTCATGAACAAGGAGTTGTCAGCCTCTTCTAATGACAACCGGTCAACAGGGTCAAGAAACATCTTGGCTGCATCATTGGCCAGCGTCTTGACCAACTGGCCAAACGGGGTCTCCATGAAGCCAGCGGCCAAGGCTGCGGTTTTGATCATGGTCAAAACCTGTGAGTCCTGAGACTGAGAACGTTCCCAGTCCCAAGAATGTCCTTTTCTTTATTGGACTCCTTCTTGCGGGAGCAGGAGCTGTGCAAACCCGAAGGGCCCTGTCCCTTGGTAGGGAGAGACTGGCATAGCTCCTTGAAGGAGCCTGAATAAATGGAGCCCAACATGAATGGAACAAAGGCAGTGACTGAAAAGGACTGTGCGGCAACCTGAGCTGCCTCCTCCTTGAAGGCTGTAAGTTGCTCCAGCTGCTAGGCAGACCCCACAGCCACAAAGACCACCCAATGGGCTTCCTTGGATTTGACCAGTGGATGTCATTATTCTGGGTGACCCAACTTCAGGTGGGTGAGGCGATCCTCGATGACCAACATGTGAAACAACAGGCAAAGATCGCAGGCCTGGGGATCATTCTCATGGCCTTGGCAGTAGATGCACATGGTGTGGGGGTCAGTACATGATATCTTCTGCCCGCATGGGCACCAGCGAAATCCAGGCAAGGACTTATCCTCCATTGCATCGCGATCGATGATCGAATGGAAGATGAAACTCTAAAGATTTTAATGTTTTTTGGAAGTAATCTGAAGAGTTGAGTGCTAGGGCCTATTCAATGTGGGAGCAGTAAAAAGGGAATCTGCTTCTTCCAGCGGAAAGGAAGATCTGGCATCATGGGGTGGAGTTGAGGGTTATACCACCTGGGTGGGTGAGATGAGCCAGCTTGAAGACTGTCTGGAAACATTTAAAGGGGAAAGGACATTGCCAGATAGTGTGGATAGAACAACATATCCATGTCCCTAGAATGTAGGCTTGGGCTTCTTGGTGGGGGAGAGGGAGATTGTTAACAATGCGCTTTCCGTCTCGCCCACAGGAATTTCAATGGTGAAATCTGTTTGCTGGATACCAGAACAAAGTTTGAATTTGAAAGTTGGTGGGCATATACAATTTTGCCCCCAAGCCATCATCTGTCTGCCTGATTGGCAGATTTGAGCCTCGAATCGGTGGTAGGAGCCAACAGTCAACAAACGTCGAAACTGAAGGCTTGGGCTTCTTGGTGGAGGGGAGGAAGATGCGCTCTCCCTTTCACCCTCAGGAACTCTGGCTGTGAAATCCAATCACTGGATACCAGGACAAAGTTTAAATTTGAAAGCTGGAGGATTCACACAAATCCGTCCTTCAAGCCATCATCTGTCTACTTGACTGGTGGATTTAACCCAGGAATCAGTGGTGGGAGCTAGCAGTCAGCAAATGTCCAAATTGTAGGCTTGAACTTCTTGGTGGAAGGACTTCTCAGTGGAGGGAAAGGAGGTTGTTAACAATGTGCTCTCCCTCTTACCCTCAGGGACTCCAGCAGTGAAATCTGTTCACTGGACACGGGAACAAAGTTGAAATTTTAAAGTTGGCAGGCTCACACAACCATGCTCTACCAAGCAGTCGTCCATCCGACTGACTGGCAGATTTGAGTTCTGAATCAGCAGTAGGAGTCAACAGTCAGCAAAGGTCGAAACTGTAGGCTTAGACTTCTTGGTGGAGGGGAAGGAGATTGTTAACAATGCGCTTTCCGTCTCGCCCACAGGAATTTCAATGGCGAAATCTGTTTGCTGGATACCAGAACAAAGTTTGAATTTGAACGCTGGTGGACTGATACAGTTTTGGCCCCAACCCATCATCTGTCTGCCTGATTGGCAGATTTGAGTCTGGAATTGGTGGTAGGAGCCAACATTCAACAAATGTCGAAACTGAAGGCTTGGGCTTCTTGGTGGAGGGGAGGGAGATAGTTAACAATGCGCTCTCACTTTCACCCTCAGGAACTCCGGCTGGTAAATCCAATCACTGGATACCAGGGCAAAATTTACATTTGAAAGTTGGAAGAGTCACACAAATCAGCCCTTCAAGCCTTCGTCTGTCCACTTGACTGGTGGATTTAACCCAGGAATCAGTGATGGGAGCTAGCAGTCAGCAAAGGTCAAAATTGTAGGCTTGAACTTCTTGGTGGAAGGACTTCTCAGTGGAGGGGAGGGAGGTTGTTAACAATGTGCCCTCTTACCCTCAGGGACTCCAGCAGTGAAATTTGTTCACTGGACACTAGAGCAAAGTTGAAATTTGAAAGTTGGCAGGCTCACACAACTACGTCCTACCAAGCAGTGGTCCATCTGCCTGATTGGCAGATTTGAGTTCTGAATCAGCAGTGAGAGTCAACAGTCAGCAAAGGTCAAAACTGCAGGCTTAGACTTCTTGGTGGAGGGGAAGGAGGTTGTTAACAATGCGCTTTCTCTCTCACCCTCAAGGACTTTAGCAGTGAAATCTTTCCACTGGATACCAGAATGAAATTTAAATTTGAAAGTTGGTAGGCTCACACAGCTTCACCTAATCTTCTGTTGCCTGGTCGGTGGATTTGACCCAGGAACCAGCAGTGGCAGCCAACAGTCAGCAACAGTCAAAACAGTAGGCTTGGGCTTCTTGGTGGAGGGGCTTCTTGGTGGAGGGGAGAGACACTGTTAACAATGCGCTGTCTCTCTCCATCTCAGGGACTCCAATGGTGAAATCTGGATATCTTTTGAATGTTAAATGTTTCTTAGGTATATGCAAATGTAATAGGCTGTAAAAGGTTAGGCCATGGCTCACTGTATTAAAAATAAAGCATGTTTGTCAGTTCACCATGCTTCGCCCATTTTAGTACAAAGTAAAACATGAGCCTTTTTTAAACTGTTTTGGGCAGTCTCTTTGTTAAAATGTGTGTCGAACAATCTTTCCTTTGGTTTTTGTTTTTTATGGCTGCATAGGGAGAGCTATGCTAACCAATCAAACCAATCAAAACGTTATTTCTGTATCGGCAGCCAGTGCAGCCCACGGAGGACCAGCAAAATATGATCACATGTATTGGGAACATATTCTGAATGGAGTAGGAGAGGATATAGGGTGCCAGGAAGGGTGTGACTGGATACCGAACACATCACAATTGTTTGCTCCATGCAGTGGAGTTGAAGCACATAATGAGTATGCATGAATCAATGCACTTTCTGTCTCTCACGTTCTCAGTCTCAATCTCTCTCTCTCTCTCTCTCTCTATCCCCGAGCCCATAAAAATCCCCGCCTCCCCTGCCATGATGCTCCATCCTCTGATTTTTCTTATATAGCCCTGTCTGAAAGTAAAGCACAGTCACTTGAATACAAAGTTTTTAATTTCTGTATTTAAAGTTATCATTACAAAAACATATTTTTTCTTGTAGTACTTTTCCTTCCTTGGTTTCTTCAGTAGTTACCGAAGATGTAAGGACATTCTATGAATCGAGAATAACTAAGACCAGCAGCTATAACATAGAAACATAGACTTTGACGGCAGATAAGGACCGCTTGGCTCACCTAGTCTGCCCATTTCCCTACCTACAAGATAGGCCACAGATCCTAGTTAACCAACAGCCTATTTCTTCCTACCCCCCACAAGAATTGCCTTATGTCTGTCCCATGCATCCCATAACAAGGGGATCTTAAGAAATTTCTACTTGCGTGATTTGATGTGGATCCGAGGAAGATTCCATAGAGTCAACACTATTAGAATGCCCATTCTCAGAATCAGTTGAGCGTCCCCATGCAGCCTTCAGTACATAGAAACATAGAAACATAGAATTTGATGGCAGATAAGGACCGCTTGGCCCACCCAGTCTGCCCATTTCCCTACCTACTGGATAAGCTGCAGATCCTAGTTAACCAGCAGCCTACTTCTTCCTACCCCCACCCCCTAGAATGGCCTTATGACTGTCCCATGCATGCTTGAATTCCACCACTGATTTTGACTCCACAACCTCCTCCAGAAGGCCGTTCCATGCATCCACAACCCTCTCTGTGAAAAAATACTTCCTTAAATTACCACTGAGCCACCCCCCCATCTTCAAATTGTGCCCTCTTGTTCTTGCACACCTCTTTTTTTGAAAGATGCTAACATACTAACATACTAAAATGCCAGCAGAATAGGCCTAACGGTCTTTCGTGTCTGCTCGTTTGGTCAGCCCCCACCCTAGGTGCTGACCTCTGTTGTCGCCGCTTCTCTGGCTTCTCCTCCCAGTTCCGGATATTCTTGCTGCATTGGATTCTGCTTCCAGAACCCTTCCCTGTACCTGTCCCACCCCTCTTGGAACCCTCCACTGTCTCTGCCTCCACCAGCCCCCTAGGGCAGTGCATTCCATGGCTCCACCACCCTCTCAGTGAAGTAGCACCTCCTCCTTTCTCCCTGAATATTCCCCTCCAGCTTCCATCCATGCCTCTAGTGGCCCCTCCTCCTTCCTTCGAAGCACCCTGACTGTTCCTCCCTATTTACCCTCTTCATGTACCTGAAGACCTCTATCATGTCCCCCGTCCCTTCTCTCTTCCAATGTGTGTATTTAGCTCTTTGAGCTCTCCTCATAGGTCCTGTCTCCCAAGCCCCAAATCATTTGGTTGCCCTCCTCTGGACCCTCTCCCAGGAGGTTAATGTCCCTCTTTAAGTGTGTGGCTCCAAAACTGCACGCAGTACTCTAAGGTGCGGCTCACCAAGCAAGTTATACAGAGGAAGTATCACTTCCCTCCTTCTGAGGTGATCCCCTAGTGATGCATCCCAGCATCCTGTTGGCCTTGGCTGCTGCCCTCCTACAAGTCTCAGAGTTGTTCATCTTGACATCCACCACCACCCCAGGTCCCTCTCAGCCATCGAGACTGTAGCATTTCCCCCAGGGTGTACACTTGGCCTGGGTTTCTGCCTCAGGTGGAGTACCTTGCATTTCCCTGCATTGAACCTCAGCTTCCACTTCTAGACCATCTTTCCAGAGCCTCAGGTCCCCTGTGAGGCCACCTCCCTCCTCCCCATCCACCACCACCCCAGTTTCGAGTCATCTGCAAAGAGACTCATCTCACCCCGATTCCTGTCCTATGTCAGATACGAGGGCGCTGAAACAGAAGGGGCCTAAGGACTGATCCCTGTGGGACCCCACTAATGACCCTCCTTGGGGATGAGACTATCTCACCAACTACGACCCTCTGGGTCCAGTCCTGGAGCCAATTGCCTATCCATCTGTTCATCTGGTTCCCCACCCCCATTTCTCCCAGCTTATCCAACCCTACTGTTGTTGCACAAACCAAGTTGGACCTGTATCGGTGTAATTCAACTGTTCTTCATCATAGAAGATGCATGCTTGGTCAGTCTCATTTTTATTTTGCAAGGGTGTAATACAGATGTACAGCCACTTATGTTTTCAATTTCTTCCCTGTAGAGCATACATTTGCACCGCCTCTGCTGAGTAGCTGGACCAACATCAGGATATAGTGTATAAAGCCTTTTACACATTTACATTGAAAGGCTCCTTTTATTCTAGCAGATTTGATTATTGTCTCTCTAGCGGACAGTGCCAAACAGTTACAATCCTTGTTTGAGTTCTGGCAGGTGGAGCAAATGGACTCCCCAGCTGTTCTTCTGGTTGGGATTGTGAAAGCATGAACCAAGCTGGGCATGTAAAAATCGATGTAATTCAATTGCTTAGTACGAAACTGCTTGGGAAACTGGTTGACTAGGTCCCAGGTGGTAAAAGTCCGTGTTTCAGTCATTGGTAGCCCAATTGAGTGAGGATTAACCAATCACTGATTGTTTTCCAACGTCTCCATCTTCCTAGTTGTGTCAGTCGAATCTTTCGTGAGAGCTGTTTCAAGTACAGTTGCTTTTTTCTAAATTCGACCTTAACACATTTTCTTGTTATAGCTCTTTAATATTGCTTTAATTTTCAGCAGACCTTTGCTCATTTATTTTTATTGTCTTCTCCATTTTGGTGTCTAATTTTGAATTAACCGCTATACCATGTTTATTGACATGCTGAATGACTTACTCACATCTTTGAGATTTTCAATTTTCCTGTAGTAGGAGGAGATGTTAGGTTTCAGGGCCACAGCAACAGTTTCACTTAAAGACCCTTTCTGAAACCACCATCTCCAGCATTCTAGTAGTTGCATAGTATTATAGTAACATAGTAATTGTCGGCAGAAAGACGCCATGGTCCATCTAGTCTGTCCTGGTTCTAGATTAGTTCACTTTCTTACTATAGTTCCTGTTGGACCTGTGACCTTACTTTCCCCTTTCCTGACATCACTGGTTCTATGTACCTATCCCATGCGTGTTTGAATGCATCTACTGTGCTTGCATCCACTACCTCTTCTGGTAGCTTGTTCCAGGGTTCTACCAACCTTAATGTGAAGAAATATTTCCTCACATTACCTCTGAGTCTCCCCCCTTCCAGCCTTATATCATGCCCTCTTCTTCTCGTGCATTGCTTTTTCTGTAGAAATTGTGCCTTCCTCCACTTAATTTAACCCCTTAACATATTTGAATGTCTCTATCATGTCCCCCCCCCCCCCGTCTAACCTCCAGTGAGTACATATTTAATTCCCTGAGGCTCTCCTCATAGTTTTTCTGATGTATGTCCTGGACCATTTTGGTAGCCCTTCTCTGTACTACCTCCACCTGTTCAATGTCCTTTCTGAGATGGGTCCTCCAGAATTAGACACAGTACTTTAGGTGAGGCCTCACCAGTGACCTATACAGGGCAATATTACCTCTCTCTCTTTCTACTTGTTATACCCCTCCCTATGCACCCCAGGATCCTATTTGCCTTTCCCACTGCCCTTCCACACTAACTTGCCACTTTGAGGTCATCTGTTATGATGACTCCCAGGTCCCTTTCCTGATTAATTGATGCCACCTCCTCTCCCCCCAGGTGGCACATTGCCCTTGGATTGCTATGTCTGATATGCATAATTTTACACTTTTTAGAATTAAACCCCAGCTGCCATACCCTTGACCATTCCTCTAATCTTTTTAAGTCTCTCCACTTTTTATCTACTCCCTGCGGTGTATCTACCTTGTTGCAGATTTTGTGTTATCTGAGAACAGGCATACCTCCCCTTCTAGACCCTTTGCTATATCACTAATGAATACATTGAACAGTAATGGCCCCAGAACTGACCCTGTGGTACCCCACTTGTCACCTCCCCCTCCTCTGATCTTACCTCATTTACTACTACTTGCTGGCTTCTGCTGCTCGCCAATTTCTCACCCACCTTATCACTTTTTCCCCCACTCCTAGATTGTTCAACTTGTTTACTAACATCCTGTGTTGGACAGTGTCAAAGGCCTCCCTAAAATCCAGGTTGGCCACATCCACTGCCCCCCCCCCGATCCACAGCTTTGGTCACCCAGTCAAAGAACTCTATTAGATTAGTTTGGCATGATCTTCTTCCTGTGAAACCATGCTGTCTTGCTTCCCGCAACCCATTTTCAAACAGGTACTCCACCATCCTTTCCCTTATTGACATCTCCATAACTTTCCCCAATATCGACATTAGGCTTACCGGTCTCTAGTTCCCTGCCTTCTCCCTACTCCCACTCTTTGTGAATTGGCAGTACATTTGCCCTCCTCCAGTCCCCTGGAACCACCCCTGTTTACAAGGATTGATTGAACAGGTCTGCCAGGGGAGCAGCTGGTTCCCCCTCAGTTCTTTTAGTATCCTAGGGTGCACTCCATCAGGTCCCAAGGCCTTATCCACTCTTAATTTCTTGTGTTCTCTGATTATCCTCCCCTCTGTAAAGGGGCTTGAGTCTCCCCCCCAGTCTTTCTTTTATCCTTAACCTGTGAACCATTTCATTTTCCTTCTTTTGTGAATACTGAACAAGAATACCTGTTCAATATGTCCGCCTTCTTCTGGTCCTCCTCCACACTTTCACCCCTCTCCCCATCAAGTCTAACTATTTCTGCTTTGTTTTGTCTCCTTTCGCTAATGTATCTGCAGAATTTTTTATCTCCTTGCTTCACTGCCCTAGCTATGTTTTCCTCTGTATGTGCTTTTGCTTCCCTAACAGCTTTTATAGCCTCCCTCAGTTTCTTCTGATATTCTTCCCTGTTCTGCGCTCCCTGTGTTGCTTCATGCTTCTTGAAGGACAAACCTTTTGCCCTAACTTTTGATGGATTCCATGACAGTTGGTCGACATATAACTCCCAGGTGGTGCCATTCCAAGGGCTGTTACCCCTGCCTGCTTGATTACTGACAGGTTGAGGGGCCTAGGTTCTATGGCAGTTGCCTCCACCCAGAGGTCAGGGTTTGTAATGGTTGGTCTAGTTTGGTCACAGCCCTCTGGGACACTGAGACCCCCTTCTAATCCCTCTAATGGCCCCCATGATGCACAGGAGTTACAGTACCAATACCCCACATGTACACACTGTTCATTCATAAGTACCACTTACCTCGAGACTGATTCGCAGGTTCGTCTCTGAGGACCCCCTGAAAAATAAGGTTAAGCAGCATACACAAACCGATACAGTGCTTGGCATGAAGGTACTGACACTTCAGACAGTTGAAAGTTTAACAACAACAAATCTGATTTATTTAGGGAACAGAAACATGGGAGGGGGAAATCAGGTTAATTAGTGGCATTAAATCACAGTACTGTGCACACATACAGGGTCTGAAAAGTCACGCTCTGGGTACCCAGGTTGGGGGAGGGGCTAGCCAGGTCTGTTGCCCGGGGTTGGCTGGCAGGTGCGATTGGATAGGGCCCTGTAGAAGAAAATATATGCACAACACCTAATTGTAATCCGGAGCCTGATGGCTCAGTCCATGAAGCAAAGAAACAACAAGAATTAAATGACACACTTGTGATTGAAAACAGGCTGCAGGGGAATACCCTGATTTGTACTCACAATACCCAAGCTGAGAACTGGATGGTGGATGTTCTTCTGAATTGTCAGAAACAGCAGGGCATGGAGACAAGGTCCTTGTGACTGGACCCCACTGCAGTTTATAGCAACCAGATTTAGTTCAAGACAAGCTGGGGCTTACTTCCAGCTTCAACACACTGCACACAGCACAGGGGATTGGAAATAGCGATTCCCCACAAGCACTACGCACATTCATATGTAAAAGGAAAGTACTATACCAGGCAAGCTGCTCCTCGATCCCGATCGCAATTACTGCAAGATACCCGGGAGCACACACAGCAGCTTCAGTTCCTGACAGAACGAGCAAGATTCAGCAATTTCTCCAGTCTTTTACAGGGTGAGTCTAGTTTCCACACTTCTGGTGCTTCTTTCTCCACACAACTCAGATTCAGTCCAAACTGGCACCCACAAAGACTGCAGACTGAAACTCAGGGCCTCACATGCTCTTCCAGCGTGAAACTACACACCGCAGAAGCACACAGCTCCTTCTCTCTTCACTGCTACAACTGATTTGAACTTTCCAGTCACAGAGCAGGGCATTTCCTTTAGTTCCACGCTATTCTGTTGGCTGATTCAGCTGTTTCTCACAATAAGACTCCCTCTGTTGGTAGGAAAAGGCCAAGGTTAAACTACATTTCCCAGAGTCATTGCCCATACAATCCCCTTATGGCTGGCTCAAAATTGAGAGTCCAAGTTCCGATTCGTCCACAGGCTCCATTTTAGGGTCTCCCTATCAGCCTGATTGGTCCAAGTCAGCTATTCAGAACCAAAATTAAAGAGCTACACTGAAACAGTTCGTGCTGAAATGAAGACAGGTTAGACAAATTACGTTTTCTCAGTCACTCTAAATGATTTCTGGTAAACAGTTATATCTTTCAACAAGGCTCCCTCTGCACACGTAGCAACAGCAGAAACAGAGCGAATTGACAGCAGCCCGGGTGGGATTCGGGCATTAGAACACACAGTCCCCCGACGCAAACTAATGAAGTCTGCAAGCAGACAGCTCTTAAAGAGACAGTACGTGGAGGCTGAAATAGCACTCACCTGGATCCACATTCAAACAGCTCAGACGCTGAACACCACTCAGACTTGGAGCATTCAGGCAAGCTCCTAGAAGACTTTTGGGAACTCCATTTGCAGGGGGGTTACAGACAACTCTTTTGTCGGCCAACGTTACAGCGACACCCTGATGTTGACTGCATTATGCAGTCGGCATGAGTGTTACAGTAGGGTGTTTTCTTTGGGGGCTGCCATCCCCGAACCCACCATGTGGGGCTGTGCCCCACACCCCCCTACATATATAATAAACTCCGAGCCACAGCTGTATCGAGGAGGGGGTGCAATACCCCCAACAGAAGTGGTGAGGTTCCGTGCCGACATTACAGTGACCTGGCGCTGTTGTAGCTGTAGTGTCGGTCGCTGTCGGAAAGTCACAGTAGTGACCGTATACCCTTTTGATGCTACGTCCTTGGAGAACCATAGTGGTCTCCTCTTTCTCTTGTTCTTTGTTGCCTGTCTTGTACATAGGCTGGTCACTTTCTCTAGGGCCTTCTTAATTTTTGTCCACCTCTCCTCTACCCCTCCCATTTTCTTATCTGTGACAGTGCTTTACTAACCCCTCTCCCATTTTCCCAAAGTCCACCCTCCTAAAATCCAGGACCCTCGTTTTAGTGTGGAATGCTTCTTGTTCTGCTCAAACCTTGAACCTCACTGTGTTATGATCACTCATCCCTAGGTCACCCTCCCAATGTGACATTAGAGACACTGTCTCTATTAGACAGCACAAGGTCAAGTATGGCCCGTTCCCATGTGGGTTCACTTATGAGTTGCTTTAGAAATGCCCCTTGTAGTACTTCTCGGACTTTCCTACTTCTGTTAGTTGCCACTACTGGGATGCTCCAGTCCACATCGGGCATACTGAAATTCCTCAGAGGTACAGTATTCCCTTCCCCTTGCTGGACATCTTTTTTTTATTTATTTATTTTTTTACCAATTATTTTACCAGGTGAGACACACTAAGCTGAAAGCTTGTTTACAGGTGCAACCTGGGAGCACGAGGAAGTTAAGTGACTTGCTCAGGGTCATACAGTATGCAAGTGGGGGCTGTGGGATTCAAACCCAGGTCTCCAGATTTGCAGCTCAGAACCTTAAACCACTACGCCATACTGCCTCCCTTAGTAACCTCCTTATTTCCCTATCCACTTCCTCTTTCTGTGCAGGCAGTCTGTAGATCTCCCCTGTCCATATTATGACCCCTTCCCTTGCCTTCCGTGCCACCCACAGCATCTCCTTGTCCCCACCTTCCCTTGGTATTTCAGTGGCTTTAATACTTTTCTTCACATAAAATATGACTCCACCTCCCTTTCTGCCCACTCTGTCACTACTGAAGAGTGCATACCCTGGTATGACTACTTCTCAGTCCAGGTTATCACTGAACCATGTCTCTGTGATTGCAGCTATGTCCACGTCTTCTTCCAGCATGGTGACCTCTAGATCTGCACTTTGTTGTCCAGGCTCTGGGCATTAGTAGGCATGGCCTTCCAGATCTTATTGCTCTTTTTCTAGGTATTGTGTTTCTTCCCATCCCTGTTTCCTACTCTGCGCCTGTTACCTACTTTCCCTTCCTCATATCTGTTCCACTTGCATTTGGATATCATTTGATTTCTTCCCCTTCCACTCTCTGTTATCTCTGCTAGCCTTTGGTGGTTGACAGCCAGTTCCCTCATATCTTAGTCAGCCCCTCCCCCAGCTAGTTTAAATGCCTACCAATGTAGCATTTAAACTTTTCATTGAGGATCTTAGTTCCCCTCTTGGGTGGATGCAGGCTGTGAGCTTTGTATTGGTCTCTATCCCTCCAGGTAGATCCCCAGTCCCCAGTGAATCCAAATCCTTCCTCATTGCACCATTTCTTCAACCATGTGTTGAAGTTCCTGGTTGGAATGCTCCTGTGCTCTCCCATGTCCATGACAGGTACTACCTCTGAAAAGGTGACGGATTTAGGAACCTGCTTCAGACCCCTCCCCAGTCTTCTGAACTCCTCCTGTACTGTCTCTGGTTCCTCCCTAGCCAGGTCATTTTCCCTAAATGGACAATGACATCCAGCTCACCCTCCTCCCCTGCACTCCCAGAGATCCTTAGGATCCTCCTTCCATCCCTCCTGGCAGTGGTGCCAGGCAGGCATCTTACCTCCCTGTCCTCATCCCCTCCTGTGCCTAACAACATTCCCCTCACAACTGAGTCCCCCATCAGGATTCACTTCCTCCTCCTCTGGGGTCTTCTGCTCCTCCCATTGAGGCCCCTACTCTGGTTGACCTCCACATCTGTCCCTTCCACTGCTCTGGGTGCCTCAGATTGGCAGTCTCGTACTGCCAGCGCAGCATAGGAATTATGCAGTGGTATAGGTCTCAGGATGTGCTGTGTTCTACTTCCCTGAGCCCACTGTTGTCCATGTGCCCCTCCTTCCTGGCATCCTTTGAGGCAACAGAGTTGGATAGGGTAGTCTCTGGATGGGGCTGAAGGTATTCCTGACACAAGTTATCTCAGCCCTGAGTCTGGCGACCTCATCCCTCAGTCCAGAGAGGCGCACGCAGATAGGGCAGTACCTCAGCATCCAAAAGGTTTGCCTGAATATGGCTGCCCCACAACCACTGCATTGCACCACTCCCCACATTCTTCTATTACTTATCCTTTCTAGTACCCTTAACTAGTGATTCCCTCCTGTGTATCTACTAGGACCCTTGTACTAGTGTAACTTCCCATTCAGGGGCTTACCTGCTTGACCCCATAGGCTGCCTATTTCTTCCATTTTCCCCTGATATGCTCCCATTCCTGGCCAGAGTCCCTTAGTGCCCCTGGATCCTCTCTCTGGCCCCAGCAGTGTTTTTGTAGCTTAGAATGGGGCTGGAGGAGAAGGGGAGTGGAGCCACTAGCTTGTTCTGCACTTCAGTGCAGTTCAGCTATTTGGGCATGTGCAGGAGCACAGTTGGAGTTTTAGGCCATTCTAGTGGTCATTTGAATGCCTCTCCAGTGCTTCTGGTCCCCCCGTCAAGCAACTCGGGGGCCAGAGACCCAGAGGAGGCATAGGAAAGCCCTCTGTATAAATTTTAGTAAGGAGCACCAATAGCGCTCAAGACTCGAGTGCCACCTCATTAATATTCATGAGGCAGCATGCATAATAATTAGTAAGCTTGCCTAGCGCCTGGCGGAATTGTGATTTGGTCCTAGAGTTGCCACCTATCAGGTTTTTTACCTGGTGATCAGGTTTTCAGGGTCCCTATCAGGTAATGTGGTTTTGCTCTGTGCTGGTCAGGTTTTTGAGCCAATTTGAGTGCTCACATACGTTTGAAACACATGTTGTCATATCACTCATTGTTTCAGCTACATGTCCAGGTTACAAACAAGTTCTGTTGTCAGTGTAGCCTTTTGTTTGTGAATGCAGTCACCCTGGGAGGTGTAAAGTATGGCCATTAACACCATTAGCACTTACTTAACCTAATCTTTCCACTGCATCTTAAAGTGGCATAGCAGCAAAGCTGCCCCCACCTTTTGTAATAGTAACAGAGCCAGTTGTCCTCCACTTTCATTTGCTGGTAAACATTTTCATCTCGAACAGAATTTAGGCATTTTTAAATGTTTTAAATTATTTTTCCCACAAGAAAAAAGTATGATCACTTCTTTGGCTTTGAAACAGTACTGTGGACAAGAACAGGAAATGGAGGCAGAAAAAGATATAAAGTACGTACAGTATACTGTTTGCTATTTACAGTATTTCCCTTGTCTCCCCCCAGATAGATAGAACCATAGAAACATAGAATTTGACAGCAGATAAGGACCGCTTGACCCACCCAGTCTGCCTATTTCCCTACCTAATGGATAAGCTACAGATCCTAGTTAACCAGCAGCCTACTTCCTTCTACCCCCCCCCCAGAATTGCCTTATGACTGTCCCATGCATGCTTGAATTCAACCACTGTTTTTGACTCCACAACCTCCTCCGGAAGGCCGTTCCATGCATACACAACCCTCTCTGTGAAAAAATGCTTCCTTACATTACCTCTGAGCCACCCTCCCCATCTTCAGATTGTGCCCCTTGTTCTTGCACACCCTTTTGAAAGATGCTACCCTCTTGGACTTTGTTGATTCCTTGAGGTACTTGAAGTTTCTATCATGTCCCCCTAACTCCTTTCCTCAAGGCTATACATATTAAGTTCCTTTAGTCTCTCTTCATGTGTCTTCGGTGCAGACCCTGCACCATTTTAGTGCCCTCCTCTGGACAGCTTCATCCTGTCTATGTCCTTGCGGAGATTGGGTCTCCAGAACTGCACGCAGTACTCCAGATGGGGTCTCACCAGCTGTCTGTACAGAGGGATAACAACTTCCTGTTTTCTACTGGTGATGCCTCTCCCTTTGCATCCCAGTATCCCCCCAGCCCTCCTTACTGCCCTCTCACATTGCTTGCCCACCTTTAAGTCATCTGATATGTCTACCCCCAGGTTCCTTTCCATATTTGTTGTTGTTAGTATCTCCCCCCATTGTGTACTCTTCCCCTGGGTTTTTTGTTTCCCAGGTGCATTACCTTGCACTTCTTAGCATTGAATCTAAGCTGCCATACATTTGACCATTCCTCTAACCTTGCCAAGTCCCTTCTCATCCTTTCCACCCCGCCTTGTGCATCAACTTTGTTGCAGATCTTTGTGTCATCTGCAAAGAGACATACCTTTCCTTCCAGTCCCTCTGCAATGTCGCTTATATAGACATTGAAGAGGACCGGTCCTTTGGATGAGGCAAAAACCGGATCATAAGCTCCGCCCCTAGCTCCACCCCTTTTCATGACTCATCATGCACTGTTTCTCCAATAAAAGGCAACACTTAAAGCAGCAGTGAAATAAAAATGTTAAGATACTGTACTGTGCGCCTCTTAAAGTTACTTTCCTGGGTTCTTCCTAATTATTTATGTATTGGATCATCTAATTTACAGATATGATCCAAACATGTCTCCTTGGAAAAAAGGCACTAATGGGTAAAACTGCCCCATGCATTTCTAGCATCCTAACACCAAGTGCTACCAGCTATACCACCAGAGGCAGGATGAGGGGGGCCCTATCAACACCTTTCCTTTGAACTGTGCAGGGACAGCGTGCTTTCAGCTATAGGGCCCCCCAATGGCTCAATGAAATCCCAGTGTACATTCTAAACTCCCAATGCATCTCACAATTCAAAAATGGCCTAAGGCAACACCTTCTTACTAGGATAGTTTGTGACTGCCACTAGGACTCTAACACCCATAATGCCCACTCATCCACATCCTCCTTCCCCTTCCTTTTACACCCTCTCTTCCCTATTGCCCTATCCCTCTGTCTTCCTCTCCCCCTTGTGCCTTTTCTACCACTGGATCAACCTTAAAACCAACCTACTACCACTACCTCCCAACCTCCTAGACAAAGCCACTTCTTTTGGCCGCCCACTCTCTCCCCCCAGTCTCCCCTTCCCCTCACCTTGACTCCTCCTTGGACTCTCACACTAGGTGTCACACCTCTTTATCTCCTTCGCTACATACAAACACTGTCCTTTACCCTAGTTGAATGCTCTTGACGCTGTACTGTCACCATTGGTACTATGAATGACATTGTAACCTTATTGTTAAGGCTGTAAGAAAATCACGGCATGCACGGATTTCACGATCTCCGCGATTTTGATGCTGTTCCGTGAAATTGACTAATTTACTCGATTTACCGTGAATTTGATTGAAATTTTATAAAAAGCTTCAGCCAAAGCTCACGCTACTATCCTACCCATTCAAACATATTAGTAGTGCTGGATTAGCATCACCTGTCTTTAATGGCATGTTTAATGCCGTGTAAAGTAAGTGCTAATCGAAGTCTTTTGTTATACTGATTGCCGATTTATGAAACAGCACTCAAGGCAACAAGGTAGTTAAATTGAAGCTTGTTAGTGACCCTTTCATTGTAATTGACTAATAATTGCTCTGCAGGATTTATATTTTGCCGTGCAGATGCCGTGAAAAACGGCGATTTTTGCCGTGATTTTCTTACAGCCTTACTTATTGTATACTAGCTACCTACTATTCAAGTATTGCATGTAAACTGTTTGTTATTGCTGTCATTGTCACTGTTTGACGTGGAACCTTTGTAAAAGAGCTCTGAGCTCAAAGGTATGATCCGAATCCCTAAATAAATAAATAAATAAATGAAAATGTTAAAATATGCAGTCGCTATACAGGGCACAGAGACTGTTACATATCTGTGGGGTGAATGTAAAATAAATATGTTTCTGCTGGCTGCATGAGGACTGTAAAGTGGAGGGACACTGAATAAACTGTATGGATACTGTCTGCTGAGTAGCAATACTTGCAGCCATGTGACCACAGTTCAGTCAGTTGGAGTGCCAGGATGTGCCAGGTGGACTGTGGGACTGTTGAAAGGACCTTTGGGGGGAAAAGCGGGGAAAGTTTAGGTACCTTTTTTCCACAGCCAATCAGGCATCAAGGGATCCTCATGCATATTAATTTTTGAAAAGGATAGTGACTTTAACCAATGGGGAGCTGTCTGAGAGCTGAGCTCCCAAAACCCAAAGACTGTCTGGTTCTGGGTCAGTTCGACGGGAGCCCCTCCAGAGGGACGGGGTTCCAGCCCCTGTGCAGAAGATGGGGCTGCAAGGCTGGGAAAGGTCCTGCCTGGGGGTTAGCAACTTGTCCCTCAGGGCCTGGTCTTGCCTTCCCTGATGGTGGAGGGAGAGTGTTAATGGAGATTTCTTTTGCATCTCTGAAGAGAGGAGACACAGCCCCAAGCAAGCCTCCAGGGAGCAACGCTGGACCGCGGGGTGCCTTAAAGGTAACATCAGGCTCTCCCTTCACCTTGTTTTTGAGGGGTGTTAGCCCACCCCAGTTACCCTCCCACACAGGTGTGTCCCTTAATTTAAGGACTGCCCCGTCACATGACTTCCTGCTGCTCCAATTACTAAGTCCCCACTTCTCCAGTAGCAGCTTATACTGATCTATCACTAGAGTGAGCCCTGTTCCCTACTTCCCTTCCACCAGCCTTCTATCTACCTGCCTCTTCACTACACTGCCAGACTTTCTATACTAGGCCCTTGCTCCCTGACTCCCACTTCTCTTTCTCTGCTCCCTCCACTCACACTGTCTACCTCCAACCTCCCATTACCTCCACCCCCTCCTGCACCACCACTCAGCCACTGTCCCTTTCCTAACTGACCACTAGGAGTCACTGTTGCAACTGCTTTTTCACCTTCCGCTCCCTCAAGTTTCCAGGTTCTCTCGCTGCCTCCCGGACCACTGGACTAGGCATCTCAACCATCCATCTGTGCCAGAGTCCGCAGCACTACCACTGTACCATCATGGCTGCCTCACTTCTGGAAGGGATCCTCTCAGCCCTATACTTGTCACCAGATCAGTACCCACTACCAACCATGGTCACCTCTATTCACCCGTCCAGTCTGGCTCCGCTGTTGCTCTTGTCAATCCTTATTCCTCACGTTTGCCCACCAACACCCCCCATTTTTAACTTATCCGATGAACCCCCACCCCCTCCACTCACCTCTCCCCTACCCTGACAACCCCCTCTGCCCCTACACCCCTAGCTCACCTCCCCTGACACTGCTCTCCTGCAACCCCCCGCTCTACCTCACCATGCCAGCCCTCCATTCTCTGCCTATCCCTTGCTCACTACCTACAAAGTCCACATACTGTCCTCACTCAGTGAACAATAGACACTTCACTGCTCTCTTCAGGATAATCTCTTTACTTTTCATGATTTTTAGGTAACATCCATCCCAACCCTGGCCCCACTATCACCTATCAGCCGCGGACCACCCCAGCCTCAGGGTTACGCATCACCTCCATGAACATCTGTAGCCTCTTGAAGAAAGCCGCAGCCCTCCACTGCTGGTTAGTGCAACATCAACCAGACATGCTGGCTCTGGTGGAAACCTGGCTTTCTAATTCAACACCTGACTCCTTCGTTACCTTCCCTGGCTACTCCTTCTTTAGGGAGGATGGAATGGGTGAGTGTGGTGGTGGCTGTGTCTTCTACATGCGTGACACCTTGCTGAGTCATGCCCTTCCCACCCCTAAGCTGGACCAAGGCGCCCAAGCCCACATGCTTAAAATCACTCCCAACCCCTCCAGGGCTCCTCTTATTATAACTGTGGCTTGTGTCCCTCTGCAGCATTAACCCCCTGCAATCCTCTCACTCTCGAATACCTCACCAGCCTGCCACACAAGATTGAGCAGATACCAGAGGGAGATCTCAATGTTAACTGGCTCTCCAGCTTGTCAGCTCGTGCTAAGGACACATTTTCAACCCTTGATCTAACCCAGCCCACCAGGTCAAACCCCTGCAATGGCACACACACATACACTACTGGACATTCTTCTCACCAACCGCCCCCACAGAATTGCAGGCATCAAGGTCCTCCCTAACTCCCTGAGTGACCACTCGCCAATACTCTTCACCTGGTCCTGTTGGCTACCCAAACCAGTGCCCAGTGCAGTTTCCTGCCGCCGCCTACGGCATTGAGTAGTGTTTGAGTAAACTCAGACACTACCTAGCCCATTGGGATTGGTCCCCTTTAAACTTGGCCCCAAACGTGGATGCAGCCCTCAACTTTTTCTCCTGCTCCTTTAACAAGGCCTGCAATGTCTTTGCTCTATTTGTCAAAACCCATACCAAGAAACACAATGCACCTTGGATCAGGTGAGCTTGGAAAGGGTGTGGTTTGCCCTCAAGGCCCTAAAGAAAGACAAATCTCCTGGGCCGGATGGCATTCATCCGAGAGTACTATGGGAATTGGCGGACATACTGGCTGCACCCCTGGCGGAGCTTTTCAACAGGTCACTTGAGACAGGGAGGGTACCTAGGGATTGGCCAGAGGCACATGTGGTACCAATCCATAAAGGGGGGTCGAAGGAAGTACCAGGAAACTATAGACCCATCAGTTTAACCTCGGTGGTGGGAAAATTAATGGAGAGTATACTAAAGGAACGATTGGGGTTTACTTGGAGGAGGTGGGAGGTCTAGATAGTCGGCAGCATGGGTTTGTGCCAGGTAGATCATGTCAAACCAACCTTGTGGAGTTCTATGAATGGGTAACATCAGAACTAGACAGAGGTAAGCCTGTGGATGTATTATTCTTGACTTCAGCATGCTTGACTCTGTCCCCCACAATGGTCTGGTGGAGAAACTGATGGGGTTAGGAGTAGGCCCTTTGATGGTCAGATGGATTGAAAACTGGATAGCTGGACGCACTCAGAGAGTAGTGGTCTGTGGGGAGCTCTCAAACCCTACAGAGGTTGGTAGTGGGTACCACAGGGCTCAGTCCTGGGTCCAATCCTGTTTAATGCATACATATCAGACATCAGGGATGGTATAGGGTGTGAAATGAGTCTCTTCGCGATGACTCCAAGATGGGAGCAGTAGTTGAGGGAGAAGAGGGAGGTTGGCCTGCAAGGGGACCTGACACCCTGGAAAGCTGGGCTCACACATGGAAATTAAATTTCAATATCACCAAGTGCAAGGTGTTGCATCTTGGTCGGGAAACCCTAAACACAGGTACACCCTGGGAGGGAGGTGCTGGAAGCCTCAACAGGGGAAAAGACCTAGGGGTCATGGTGGATACATGTATGAATAACACTGAGCAGTGCAGGAGAGCAGCTAGCAAGGCAAACAGGATGTTGGGATGCATCGTAGGGGGATCACCTCTAGAGCAAGGAAGTGATTCTGCCGCTGTACAATGGACTGGTTAGACCACACCTTGAGTACTGTGTACAGTACTGAGACCACACTTGAAGAGGGACATCAGCTCCTGGAGAGGGTACAGAGGAGGGCAACAAAGATGACACGAGGGCTAGGGATTTGACTTACGAGGACAGACTTGAGGAGCTCTGCCTGTTTTCATTGGAGGAGAGGAGAGACAGGGGACATGATTGAGGTCTTCAGCACCTCAAGGGAATAAATAGGGTAAACATGGAGGGATCTTTAGACTAAAGCAGGGAGGCATCACCAGAGGGCATGGTTTGAAGTTGGAAGGTGGAAGGGTGAGGGGGAAAAGAGGAGGAGTTTTTCACTGAGAGGGTGGTGGACCCTTGGAATGCTCTGCCTGGTGAGCTGGTTCAGAGATCCACAGTGGAGAGCTTTAAGAGAGGGTGGGACAGACACAGAAAGTGGATGTATCAGATGATGGCCTGTCCCGGGGGGATGGGGATGGATGATAGGGGTTTCTGGAGCACAAGGGATGGGAGGGTCTCGGCACCCAACTAAGGATCTAGGTTCGAGCAGACTTGATAGACCATAAGGCCTAATCTGCTGGCAAATAGTATGTTAGTATGTTAGTATGATCACTCTGTCGCTCCTACAATGACTATGTGTAAGACATAACCTCCGGCACAGAGCTACTGCCTCTGGTAAGCCGGCAGAAAGAGAGGCCCATGATGCTGAGTGAAACAGATGTACCTTTATTTAATTTATTTATGTATGTATTTATTTATTATCTAGGAAAGTACCTTTGCGCCAAAGTCTCTTTTACAAAGGTTCTATGTCATAGCAATCACATAGGTACAAACTCAAAATACAGAGGTTACATATATACACAGTCACTACATTTTCAGTTTACAGTAAAGCAATGTTACAACCATAAAAGTAACAAATGAGGAGTACAACATACTGAGCAGAAAATGCTAGAACAGGTTCAGTTTATAAAGTTATGCACTTTTGCAGATATAGACAGTTGCTTTGGGGTGAGGGTATCACACAGTAGTATAACCAGGACAAGGTCACTTGGCCCAGTTAAGAAAATAAGTCAGTTAGCAATATAGGATGTTTCAGGAAACACAGTAAGTGTCAGAACTAAAATTAGGTAGGCTATGAAAACACTTATCTAGGTTGGCAGAACATGTTAAAGCATCAGTTCTGTTTCTGAAGTGCTAATAAGAACAGACAGCAGGAAGACCCATGCTACCAGGGTGAGAGGTGATAAGGCAGAGACCCTGAAGCCTATGGCGGGAGTGACTTACCAGGGTGGGAGGGGGAGGTGAACAAAAGTAAAAATCAGAGAAGGGTAACAAGAAAAAATTGAGGGAGATGGGGAGGGCCGGGTATTGAGAAAATGGGGAGAGAAAGAGGAGAGAGGTGGAGGGAGGGGGGCAAAGGAATGATTACAGGCAGAGAGGGGTGGGAGGATGGGAGAGCATGGGGAAAGCTAAGGAAGAGAGGGGTGGGGTGGAGAAGGGGAAACAAAGGGAAGAAACAGGGAGGATGTACACGGGAGGGAGAGGAGCGAGGATGAGGGAAATAGGAGTGTCACTAGGATGTAGGACAGCAGGGATGGAGGGGAGAAAGGGGGAAATGAGAGGTAAAGGAGGAGGAGATGCCAGGAGAGTAGAACAGAAAGTAGGGAGGAGAGAGGAGCAAGATTGGTGGGCAAGTAGGAAGGTGTAAGACTGATGACAGGAGAGTAGATGGGAGGGGGATCAGGTCACACAATTGCAGTTTCTGTTTGAGTCTAGGGCTGTGCGGCATTTAGATTTAAAAATTCCTAGCTTTACTTCTTTTGTAAGCCCATGTCAAGTGCATTGAGCCACAGCGGTGCCCGGTACTCATAGGACCATTGATCTTGTGTGGTTTGGCAGAAGGGGACATTTAGGGTCGAATTGTTTACTCCCGATGCATCTTGTGGTGTTAGGCCGGTTAAGGAGGCTTTGCAGTCCTGGAGTGGAAAGTCCAAGAGTAGATTTCTTGGCGAGAAGGCAAACTTGATACTGAATGCGGTAATCAAGGTTGAGCCACCCCATCTGATAGTATAGCTCACATCTGTGGGTGTGGCGGAGTACGCCTAGGACTAGATGACATGCTTTGTTAAGCGCTGTTCTAATATGTTTTAGAGAGGATTGAGAGGCAGCCCCATAGACTGCTAGACCATAGTTGATCACTGAGAGCACTGAGCTGTTTACTGCAGTTTTTAGTGCTTCAGTAGTAAGACACTGACGATGTCTGTACAGTAGTCCCAGTTTTGCATTGCATGACTTTGCAGCTGATTCAATATGTTGGCTGAATGATAGGGTGCTATCCAGTGTCACTCCCAAGTATTTAAACGTTTGGCCCATTTCAAGGGGAGAGTTCTGACCGTTAAGAATGTGAAGTTGGTGAGTACGATGTTTATTAAGTGACGATGTGAATAACATGGTCTTGTTTTTTTTTGTAATTAAGGAGTAATTTGGATTGAAGGAACCAATGCTCTACAGAATAGAAATTAGCTTGCATTTGCTTTTCAAGTATAGTGGGATCGGCATTGCATGAATATAGGACTGTGTCATCTGCGTAAAGCAGGATGTGGTTATTTACAGGTTGTGGGAGGATGTTTAGAAATAAACTGAACAGTAGAGGGCCAAGGATAGAGCCTATAGATAGACAGAGGATATACCTGGGCCATTCAAAAGGCCAAGGCTGAATACTATAGATCCACCCTAGCCTCCGCCTGGGGAACAGCCCATAAGTTCTGGGACAATATAAAAGAACTAAATGGGAAATCATGCTCCCCACCCCATCCCAACTTAACATTAATGGTATCATCTCCTCTGACCCCCAAAGCATTGCTGGCTGATTCAACACCACCTTTTCTAACCTCAGTGCAGTCCTCCCCAGCAACTTCTTCTAGCCGATTCCCCCCTCACCGTCACCAACTCTCCATCACCCACCATTCTACATGCATGCTGTTACTCTGCAGGAAGCCAAGCCTTACCTAACTAAAGCCCTCGGTGGCACCAACCCCTGTAACAACCCTCTAGACCCAAGACTTCTTCAACTGGTCTTTGATACAGCGTTTGCTCTGCTCTCAGACCTACTCAACTGCTGTCTGTGTCTTGGACAGTTCCCAACTGCCTGGAAAATGGTGGTCATCACCCCCATACTCAAAGGAGGGGATTACTCCTCTCCTAATAACTATCTACTGATCTCCGTCCTGCCGCCGCTCTCCAAATCCTTAGAAAAAATAGTGGCTAGCCAACTCACAGAGTACCTGGCCACCCATGGCCTGCTATGTAGGGAGCAGCATGGCTTCTGATCCAGCCATAGTATGATCACAGCCCCCATGGAATTCTCCAGCGTCCTTCACTCAGCCCTAGACAAGAGCCATCCAGCTGGAGCTGTCTTCATCGACCTCTCCAAGGCCTTCGATACGATCTGCCACTCCCTTCTACTGGATTCACTCCTACAACTCGGTTTCTCTCAAGGACCCCTCTCCTGGTTCTCCTGCTACCTCTCTTCAAGGTCCCAATGTGTTAAAATACACAGCACCCTCTCCAGCACCCATCCAGTCCCCTCTGGAGTCCCCCAGGGCTCCATTTTGGGCCCGCTTCTCTTTAGTCTTTACCTAAATGCCCTGCCCAGCTCCTGCTTGGGTAAGGTTCTTCTTTACACAGATGATGCTGTCCTCTTCACCTCTCATCTGGACCCCTCCTCACTTCAGGCCTCCCTACAGCACTCTTTCAACCAGGTTCTTGGACCACAGACTTATCATTAATATTTAAAAAAAACAAATCTATGCTTTTCACCCACCGTCAAAGCAAGGCCTGGGACTCTCCCCTCTAGATACTCTCCAGCACGCTGCATCCACTGGATCAAGTCCTTTTATATAAATACCTGGGCATTACATTTGACCCTGCCCTTTCTTTCACTCACACATCAATACGCTCATATCAGCCACCAATGCTCTTATTGGCCTTCTATACCAACACATGGACTGCCTGCCACCAGAAGCCCTCCATCTCACTGTCACCTCCTCTGTCTTTTCCCTAGTTGACTATGGACTCCCTGTTTACGCAGCTGCCAATGGCACCGCTATCAACAGAATCCAAATGCCCATGAACAAGGCCTGTTGGCTCCTGTCCGGTGCTGATAAGTGGACCCATGTATGCACTCTATACTCCTTAGCCAACATACTGAACTTTGAGGAGAGACTATAATATCAGTCCTGCCTCCTGGCAAAAAAAATATTCCTTGGTCTCTCTCTGCTGGGGTGTCCACATCACTTCTCCCTGCCACCCCCTCTGTCTCCACTCGTAGTGCCTCCAAGATGGCCTTACATGTTCCCAGGGTTAGGACCTCACTTGTCCAAAAATCCTTCTGTCACAGGACCCCTTCCTAGCACAACGCCCTCCCGTCTTCAATCTCCACCTTCCCCAAAATAGGCCCTTTCAAGGTTGCACTTGGGAATCACATTTTTTCCACTCGACGAGGCACGTGTGCTCAGTTGGCAAGTTCCTGGTGCCCCACTCTCCATAGAATCTGAAGTAAATCTACACCATTGACAATGTTTCTCTTGACACAGCTTCCCTGTAAATCTTCAGAATCTCTGTAGCTGCACAATGTTAACTGCCTAGCTACTACCTGTATAGGACTGCAGTTGCACTGTGTATGACACTGTCTGTGTGCTTCATCTAATATTGTTGAATCCACCTAAGCCTGTAACCAAATCTCTATTTCATCTATTGTATGTTATTGAATTTCATGTCTATCCTCTGTATAGTGTGTTAACTGATGTGGAGCCTTTGGAAATTAGTCTATGACTCAATGGGTTGTAATTCCGATGTGAATATAAATAAAAAAATTAAAAAAGAGAGGAGAGAGAAGAAAGAGAAGAAAGTGGTTGGAATCACAATGAAGATGGAGATCTTCTGGGGGACTGCAGAGCTCTTAGTACAAGGAAAGTCTGAATTTTCATCTACACCACAGTGGTGAGATGCCAGGTTGAAAGGTTTGTGCAAGAAAAAGGTTCTGTCTGACCCTGGTACTGTATGACATGGCGTCTAAAGGGAAAAGGGAAGGGCAAAAGGTTTAAGAAATGGTTCTAGTTTTGGAAAACAGATTATGGAAAACAGATGGATTTTGGTAACGGTTGAAGAGAAAGCCTCTTCTGCATTTTTAGCACCTGCATGATGTAGTAAGGGGGTTGTCTGTATCAGAGGGATTGAGAGAAAGCCTTTAGCTGAGAGAGAGAGAGAGAGAGAGGACTGGCTGGAAACTGTGGTAAACTAGAGCAAAAGTGACTAGGGTTACCACCTGTCCCTACTTTCGCAGGACAGTCCTGATTTGGGCAGCTGTGTCCTGTGAAAAAACATGAAAAATACTAAATGTCCTGACATTACAGTACAAAAGAATATTTTCAGACTTTCCTCTAAATGTGGCAAAAACTATAGTACCTTAACTAAAATACCTTAAAATGATTAGAAACACTAGGGAACATCTAAAAAGGCAACACTTAGTCTTAATTCTGATTATTTAGAGAAAAATCTGTTGTGCTGGTTGAGGTTACATATTGTCCTGCGAAAAATCATGTTTCAGTAAGAAATGTCCCACTTTGGGCTTCTTAAAAGGTGGTAACCCTAAAAGTGACTGCTGTTTTGAATTGGAGAGACTGTAAAAACAAAGAGGTAGGCAGGTGTCCTATGCTTCAGGGACCTGTTACTGCTGTTAATCCAGCTGAGGAGTTGGAGTTTGGAATCTGTTGCCCCAGGGTGCTGGAAAGCAGGAAAATTGAAGGAACTGTTGAGGCTGTACATTGGAGCTGCTTTCTGTTGAGAGGAAAAATAAACCGGGAGATTTCCAGCTTAATTCAGAGCCAGGTGGGGAACTTGCTAAATCCCCACCAAGTGGGGTCTGCTGGCTACAGGGGGCCACCTGCGTGTGCTGGGGGAGCTAGGGCTCCCATGACCTGTGAGGGAGCCAGGCTGTGGAGCCATTCCTAGGTCTGGGCCCTCTGTGGTTTGGTGGGCCTTGTGAGTGAGCTCTGCAACAGGCCTGAACAGGCTAAAGGGAGAAGCTGCAAGCCCTTCAGTCACGAGGAAGATCCACGTTGCAGCATTCTTGCCCTATGTCTCTAGCCTTTTAAGCAAATAATTCCAAGATTCTGTTATTTTCATCAACCCCAGAGCTTCGGTCACAGTGCCACCAGAGACTGATTCACAGAACCATGAGTAAATGCAGGAATTGTCCTGCACCTGGGGGAGGTATAATGTTATTTCAGGTTTGTGCCCCATGGCATAGTAAAGAGCTTAAAGTGGTTATAGCTGTACAGAAAGTTAATTTGATTTAAAGCAAGTGTAACCCCCCTACAAATGGGGGTTCCCGAAAAAGTCTTCCTCGAGCTTGCCTAAGTGTTCACTGCCAGGCTGGTGTCCTGCGTTTTAGCAGTTTAAATGTGATTGCCAGAGAGTGCCTGTATAGCGTCTGTGTACTGTCTCTTTAAGAGCTGCCTGGATTGCAATCATAAGTAATCTGAGATGGAGCTCTGTTGAAAGATGTAACTATTTGCTGAAAATCATTTAGAGTGATAATGATAATGTAGTTTGTATAACCTGCCTTCTTTGCAGCCAGGACTGTTTTATCTCCACTATCTTGTTCCTGGACTGTGAATTGGACCAATCGGTTCTAGTGGGACCTAAAATGGGGCCGGACTACAGGAGCTGTCTGGAGTCAAAATCTGTAGGAATTGTAGTTTTGGGCTTTTGGCACCTTTTTGCACCTGATGGTTGAGCCTTTGTTGTGACTGACAGACAGATCAGCCAACCACACCTTTTGGATTCTGGGGAAAGTCCCTGGCTTGCTGGTAGTTGAGTCAGATCTCAGTTGGGAGCTGAATGAGCAAGAGCTTGAGACAGTCAAGCAGCCGTCTGAGTAGTTTCGTGTGGGAGAACTGTGGAAAGGCCTGCGTTGTGGCCTGCATGTCTGCCTGCTGCCTCTGAGAGGGAGAGAAGAGAATTATTTCGGACTAAATATAAGTTTGTGAGAACGTAGTAAGCCATTGATTTTTTTACCAGGCTCATACCTGAAGAAGACCAAAGATTTGCTGAATGCGATCGGCCTGTCAGGATTTACAGCTGCTTTTGAATCCCCGGTTTGTGCAGAGACTTTGTGATCATGACCAGAGAGCGGTTTGCCTGGTACAGTAGAATTTCTTTACTTGTAAATGTGCTGTGTATTGAAAGTGGGTCGTGATTTGGTTCCCCACTGTGTGAACTGTGTTCTGCTTGCTGGTACCATAGAATTCTTTACATGTAAATGTGCTGTGTATTGAAAGTGGGTCATGATTTGGTTCCCCACTGTATGAACTGTGTTCTGCTTGCTGGAAGCTTTATCCAGACTAACTGGACTGAATCTACGTTCATCTCCATTTGGCCTGGGCCATGCCACGCTGGCCCTGCCAGACTACCCCACTGCACAGAGAAAGCCACCGACGAGAGACCTGCCTGGGGATCAGCCCCCCTGCTCCATGCTTGAACAGGAACGATGCCTCGGCGAATCATATGGGCCCTGCTTCTCCTGGCACTCCAGATTAATCACCTGCTGTCTCGATTTTTGTCCAGCCTGTGTCCAGTCTTGGGTATCATGAGTAATCATCAGGGTAGCTCTCTGCAACAACAGCCTAATAAAAAAGTGTGTCATCTGATTGTCCTCTTGTTTTCTTTTCACGAACTGAGCCCTCTGGCTCTGGATTACAAGTAGTGTGCGTTGTGCATGTTGTTTTCTTCCATCATAGGGCCCCAACCAGCTGCAACATTCCTGGCTAGCCCACCATTCTCCATCTGGGTACCCAGAGTGTGTGACTGTTTATGGACCCTGAAGTACATACATAACTGTTTGCCTGATAGAGCCTTTAAGCAAATTAACCTGATTATGCCCCTCCCTTGTTCAAGCCTCTTAAATAAATCAGATCTAACTCTTTTTTGCAGTTACCCTGAATGTGGTTCCAGTTTGTGCAAGAGTACTATACTGCTGTTATTTGCTGTGTATAAGCTTTTTGTACAGAGGGTCCCCAGGGTCGGGCCAGAGGAAAAACCTGGTGGTAAGTACAAACAGTGTGGGTACTTGTGTGGTGTATCAGGGGTATTGTGAAAGTGATTATTGTGTATTGTTCTGGCCACTAGTAAGGAAAGAGGGGGGTTACAGTGTCCTGGAGGGCTCTGCCCAGGTTAGCTTGACCACTACCAACCCTGACCTCCGGTGGAGGCACCCGTTTCAGAACTCAGGCCCCTTCACCTGCTACTAGCCAAGCAGGCAGGCAGGGGTAGTAGCCCTTGGGATAGTGCCACATAGGGGTTACACAAGCACACCAACACCGGCCGACCAGTTGCACCTTAGGACTGCAACGTAACAGCTTATTGGGTACCCAGGGACAGAGGGAGTATTTGGGGTTATTCTGAACTGGTACCAGTTGGGGTGGAGTAATAAATAACATCTGCAGCTAGTTAGCCAGAAAGGAAATTCTGAATCATCAATGGGTTGGGCTTAAAATCATCAACATATGGTTTAAATTGAAAGGGATGTGATTGTTTAAAATAAAACCTAAAGGCAAATGGAAATGCTTATCCTCTACTCCATTCACCCCTTCCTAACCCTCCCCATTGTAAATAAATATGGTGTTAACTGTTTTGGAAAAATTCTGACTTGAGAGCCCGATTTGGTGAGCATTTTATTAGCTTAAGTCAGTAATTCTAAAGAACTGAAATGTGGAGTTTTTGGTTTATGGTATCCATGTCTGGGGCGACTGTACGGGGAGGTGGGTTGGTACAGCATCCCAAAGGATTGTACTGCTAATATTCAAACTCACTTAAAATGTGCTCTGGGTGGAGGCATCACACATTTATTTGTATTCTTGGGAAAGAACCCCCGGTAACAGCTAAAATGGGAACCCAGGCCCCTTAACCTTGTTCCGGCTGGCAAGGCAGGGGTAGTAGCGCTCATATGGATGGCGCCATGGCTACAGTAATAATCTGTTTCCACTGAACTACAGAACCTGTCCTTGGTGTATTCCCTCTAGCTGTATTTACCCGCTATTATTATAGCTCCCTAGTTGGGCTAGCCTGCCGTTGCAGTGGTTGGGCTACCGCTCGTGGTGCCAGCGACCCAGGTTCAGGAATAGACTCAGGTTGCTGGAGGGCCAGCCAGGGGGAGGATGATCAAGTGCACATGGGCTGCTCTCCTCCGGGGAGGGTGGGTTGCATGTCCCGCCACTTACCACCACTTGTGTGTCCACGGGTGGAGGTGCAGCGGGACAGCATGAAGCAGGAGGAAGGACATCAGACGGGAGCTGGAGCACTTGCACATTGTGATGTGCTCCACCCCTTGACCCCCTGAGTGTGCCGCGTCCTGAGGGGTGACACCAGAACACCCCATCGTGGTGGTTGTAGGTAGGATCTGGCTGCTCCAGATCCTACAACCGGGCTCCTGGCAGAGACCACAGAGGACCTCCTGACACACACTAAAATGGACGGGGGGTGGAATCGGGGCACCCCCCCTTCCCTCCTTGGGGGGGTAGGCCTAGGCACGATGGAGGTAGGCTCGGTGACTCTGTATGGGAGTTACTCGGGGAAGGACTAGGGGATCAACAGCCTAGGGCACCCGAAAGGGAACCACTGCATTGGCGAGAAGGGGGTAGGAAAAACAGTAAATCAAAAAATATATATATGGCTCCCTAGTTCTGTCTTCCCCTATGTTATTTTTTCCCCCCCAACAGCCATTTTGCTAGTATCGCTGATGATATTGACTATGTTAAGTTCTGTGGTTCGATTCTGAACATCTTCCTTAGAAACTTGTCATTTGGTTTTCTCCAAATCAAGGTTTACAAACTTCAGCTCAGAATTCGAGTTTTCTGCAAGTAAGAAAAGCTTTTCAGGGTTAGGGACAGAACTGCAAGCTGCACTTGCTGCAGTGCCTCCTACCAACTTGCTCTGAAACAATCCAGAAAAGGAACTTCTCAATCAGGTCAACTTTTTTACAGCTGCATAGTGAGAGCTATGCTGACATATTGCGATTGGCAGATGAGAGAATATAGGGGGTCTGGCAGGGTGTGACCGGATACCAAATGCATCACAAATGTTTACTTTGCACACTGGAGCTGAAGCACATAATTAGTATGCATGAATCAGTGCACTTTTTCCTCTCTCTCCCCCCAAAAAAACCCCACCTCCCCTGCCCTGATGCTTCCTCCTCCTTCTGTGTGCTTCCCTTCCCCACTGTCGGTTGCCAACCGTGTCTCAAATCAGAGTGGAGAGTCTCAATAATCTGAATCAGTCTGTTGAGACATGACCTCGGTCTACTCAGATCAATAGCCTGATAGGACTGAAGTGCATATGGGAGGAAAGGGAGGAGGGTAGTATGGAGTCACTATGGATGCAAATCCTGGATTCCAAGAATAGGACTGTCAGGATGGGAGTAGTGTACAGGCCACCGTGCCAGACAGAGGAGTTAGACAGGGAACTAGCGGGACAGATCAGGAGGACCTGCGAGAAGGGTATTGTGGTGATTGTGGGGGACTTCAACATGGCAGGAGTGGATTGGAGTACCCCAACTACCGGGAATAGAAGGGAGCAGGTCCTGGAAGGACAGCTTCCTGATGCAAATAATCAGTGAACCAACCAGGTTAGGGAATATCCTTGACCTTGTGCTGGCAAATGGGGAGTTTGTGAGGGAACTTAGAGTGGAAGAACCTCTGTCGGGGAGTGACCACCACTCAGTATGGCTCACATTGGATAAGGGTAAGGAAGGAGCAGAATCTGACACAAGGGTGCTGGACTTCAGGAGGGCTGATTTTGGGAGGATGGGGAGGTGGTAAAAGGGTACCTGGCCAGAATTCAACTCAGTATGGGCACTAGAAGTGGGAACTCATAAAGCTGGGGATAGTGGAGGCAACCAGAACCTGCAGCAAGGCACAGAGCAAGAAGGCTAGGGCAAAGAAACCTAGCTGGGTGAGCAGGGAGGTCATGGAAAGGTAAGGAGGAAAAGAGCTGCCTTTAGGAGGTACAAGAAAACAGGGAGGGGGGAGGACAGGGACGAGTACCTGACGGAATCGAAGGAGGTGACAAGGGCAGTAAGGGCAGCCAAGGCATCTAAAGAGCTCAGGCTGGTGCAAGGCATTAAGAAGGGGGAGAAGGACTTCTTCAGGTACATCAGGGAGAAAATGAACTGTAAAGACCATATAGTAAGTATTAGGAAGGAGGGAGGTTGGGTAGAAGCAGGGGGTGATAAGGCAGAAGCACTAAATGATTACTTCTACTCAGTATTTACTAAGGAGAGGAAGGGGTGATACCCATGGGGGGGGGAAAAATGGGGTGACAGATGGGGAAATCATGGAGGGCAGGGTTCTGGAGGGTTTGAGGGCACTGAGGGTGGACAAAGTGCCAAGTCCAGATGGCATCCACCCCAGGGTACTAAGGAGCTGGCAGAGGTCCTGGCAGGACCTTTGGCAGACCTAGGTAATGCCTCACTACACTCAGGGTGTGTACCTCAGGACTGGAGGATGGCTCATGTGGTGCCCCTCCACAGGATCGGCCCCAAGGATGAAGTGGAGAACTACAGATCTGTGAGCCTCACATCCATCATGGGTAAGCTGATGGAGACTATCCTGAAGGTGAGGCTGGTGGCCCTCCTGGAGGCCAAAGGACTACAGGACAGCAGACAACATGGCTTCATATGTGATAGATCCTGCCAAACCAACCTGGTGGAGTTTTATAACTGGGTAACTAGGCAATTGGATGGTGGATATACAGTGGATGTCCTGTGCATGGACTTCAGTAAGGAATTCGATTTGCTGCCACATGGGAGGCTGGGAAGTAAGTTGGAAGGCACGAGTGGGTGCAAAGCTGGTGAGATGGGTAGGGAACTGGCTTCAGGGAAGGCAACAGAGGGTGGTAGTGGGTGGGGAGCTCTCATTCCCAAGGGTAGTGGTGAACAGTGTTCCGCAGGGCTCTGTGTTGGGACCAGTGTTGTTTGGGATATTCATTGCAGACATATCATTGGGCGTCAAGAGCAAGACCAGTCTGTTTGCTGATGACACCAAGAGAGGAACAGTGGAGGACAACCTAAGGGGATGGCAGGGGTTGCAGGATGATCTGGCAAAGCTGGAAACCTGGTTGGACACCTGGCAACTGGGGTTCAATGCCAAAAAGTGCAAGGTGCTGCATTGTGGGGTGAAAAACCCAAGGAGGAGTTACCAACTAGGGGGAGTGCAGCTTGCACAGACAGAGGAGAAGGATCTTGGGGACCTCATTATGGGGGCAATGAACAACTCGGCACAATGTAGGAAGGCAGCTCAGCTACAAAGGCCAACAAAATGCTGGGTTGCATTGCAAGGGGTATATCCTGGAGGAGGGGACAGGTGATTCTGCCACTGTATAGATCATTAGTTAGACAGCGCCTGGAGTACTGCGTGCAGTACTGGTGCCCGTATCTGAAGAGGAACATTAAGTTACTGGAGGGGGTGCTGCACAGGGTGACAAAGATGATCAAGGAGCAGGGGGACTTACAGTACAAGAGGAGGCTGAGGGAGTTGAACATGTAGTCGCTGGAGGACAGGAGGGATGGGGGGATATGACTGAACCTTCAAGTACATGAAAGGAATAAATAAGACAGGTAAGGAGGGGCTGTTCAGAGTAAGGGAGGGGAGGGACACCTGAGGCCAAGATATGAGACTGGAGGGAGGAAAATTCAGGAGAGAGATGGGGAGCCACTTTTTTAAGTAGAGGATGATAGCTGAGTGGAATGCGTTATCGGCAGAAGTGGTATCCAGTAGAACAGTGGGCTGCTTCAAAGGGGCTGGGACAAGGCAAGGGTAGGGCCAAGGGAGGGAAAGGGTGGGAGGAGGGCAGCTGCAGAATTGAGCAGACTGCATAAACCTCTAGGCCTTTATCTGCTGGCAAATTTCATATGCTCATATGTTCCGTAATAGCAAAAGTGAGAAGAGGAAAAGCAATCAATTGCTGCTGTTGCTTCTCGGTGTGCCTGCAGTGTACTGTCCGTTTCTATTTCCAGACACCTAGCAAACCTGTGTGTTGTTGCCTGCAAGTTGGGGTGCATATGGCGGGCTGCGACAGGTTAGTGCTGGTGGCACGTGCTCCCTCTCACACCTTGCGCTCTCGCCTCTCCCTCTGTCCCTTGAACCCCCCCATGTCCTTCCCATAGCTGGGGTACAGGTAAATGCTGCCGGTGTAAACAGGTTCAGAGCAGCAACAGAGCATGGCAGCTGCAGCAGACACATGGATTAGCAGCAAATCCTCTCTTCCATGTACAGCTGGCCATATGGGGTGGTGGTAGCTACCTCAGTGACAGCAGTGGCCACAGTGCAAGGATACAGCACCTTCCTGTCTTACACTACTGAGCTGCCCATCTTCCCACAGCTAGTGGTTCCATGTTATGATAGTGATCGGAGAACAGTGATCGCTATCATAGCGAATGTATATCGCCAAAAAGCATTTCGGCGATATACAAATACAAGCGACCGACATCCGGCTATTTATCAGTGTTAACTCCGGGGTGGGGTGCATGTCGAGGAGGGGGCAAAACATGGACTTGGAAAAAAAAAAACAAAAAAACAGCTGCAAGACAATCATGTCCCCAGCAGGTCCCGAACCCACTTTCTGCTGCACCATAGCCAGCTACCCTCACCACCACACCACAGGGCTGGCTTAGCTGCAGTAGGATCCTCTACTCATACAAACCTTCCCTCTTATTCCTCCCCTCCACCTCCCTATGCCCCCCCTTCCAGTCGCTCTACTCTCTAGATGATCACTACCCGAGCAGGGAAGCTCTTCATGATAGCGCTTTAAAAAAAGAGTCACTGTTTCTACAGTCGCTCATTTATTATCCCTGTCATCACTGGCTACCCTATTTAGTTATGCAAAATGTGTACAGTTTACTGAGAGTCGGGGAAGGGGAGGAAATAAGAAACTACTTTAAAAACAGATTTTACTCAAATGCATCACCAAAATAATAGGCTTCAGATGCGAGTCTAACCCTGGGACCGATACTTGCCCAGTATCCTCCATTCCAGCAAATTCGGACTAGGTAACATGCCTTAAGAAGAGGACTCCTACTTGATCCCACTTGATAGGGTTCTATGTGATAAGGGTGAAACTAAAACAGTGAGGAACATTTCGGTGAAGCAAAAATGCCGAATCCAAATACCGAACACACCATTAAGAGTGAGTGTCACAATAGGGGCACAAGGGGCTTTCCCCCTCCACACCACCCTCACTAAATATAACCAGCTCTAAAACTGCACATTACTACCACCACCCCAGCACACTTTGCCCCAGAACACTTGCTCACACCATCTCTCTTTTGACAGTATCGCTGTCATCATGACACTGTCACTCTTGTTGCAGACACTTTAAATTGAGCTGCTGTTGTTGACTCGCTCAGTTTGAGTGGCCCATATTACAGGATACCACTTGATAGGGTGTACAGAAAATAACAGAATCACTAAAAAAGATCTTTAAACCAAAACTGAATGTGTTGCCAGGGTTGTTTGCAGTTTTCGTACAAGGGGAATGATTGCTCTTGGCCATCTCCAGTATTACACCAAAAGTTCCTGTCAGTTTTTACAGCTGCACAGTGAGAGCTATGCTGACATATTGCGAACGGAGGAGGAGAGAAGATAGGGGGTCTGAAAGGACGTGAATGGATACCGAACGCATCACAAATGTTTGCTCCACTGCCATTTACCCTCCTCCCTGTCTGTTTTCAATGACTGATCTACCTCCTATAAATATCTTCCTAGTGTCTGCTGATATTTAAAGAAGCCCTGTATTATATAATTTGCACTGTATGCTGTACAATACTTCACAATGTATCACCATCCTTGCATACTTAGTGATCACCTGTAAATATTTGTTAAATAATTCTGTACCTTGTATATATCATAACTTCTATTCTATTTATTGTGTTTCGTTTGTATTACATTTGTCTCCTATGTTCTGTTTGTATGTACAGGTCCTGCTTGTACATGAGCTTGCTGAATGGAGTTTTTCCTGCCAATAAACTTGACTTGAGTTGAAGCACATAATTAGTATGCATGAATCAGTGTACTATCACTCTCTCTCGGTTCCATGTCATAATAGCGACCGCAAGACATCGACCGCTATTATGTAGAGTATATCACCGAAAGCAACCGGTGATATACAGTTTAAGGCAACCCAACTTCTGGATGTAAAAAAGTGTTTTGTGGAGGCTGCGCCCCATGTGGGAGGCTTTACTACTCCAGCCCCTGAATTAGGATTCTCAACTCCAGGGGTTGCATGTTGGGGAGGGGCAAAATCCGGATCTCGCAAAAAATTAAATGCCACAGCTGCAGCAAAATGTAACCCACTCCCAGTCTTGAACCCAGTACCTGCTCTGCCAGAGTTAGCCTCCCACACTACCATGCCACATGGCTAGCTTGGTAGTAACAGGTACAACAGTGCCTGAAAACCCTTTCCTGTCCCTCCCCATTCCCCTTGGTATTCCTCCCTTCTGTTCACCCTTTCCCCTGGTTGCTATCCCATAGAATCGCTATTCTGCAGGGTAACCTACATTAAAAGCGCCCAAAATGAATTGCTATATTTCTAGGGTCTGTCTTATGATGTGATACCTCTCTCTCTCTCTTTCCCCCTTGAAAAAAAAAAAAAAAAACATCTCCCCTGTCCTGATACTCCCTCCCTCTTTGTGCTTACCTCTCTCACCCTCAGTTATAGGCTCTCTTCTGCCCCCCCCCAGTTTCCGTAAGCAGCTCCCAGTGTTGCCACTAGCCATTGCGGCTCCTTTGATGTCCACTGAGCTGAGCAGGCTATTTCTGTCACAGCCCTCGGCAGCTCAGAAAACTTTGGAATCAGGTCTGGAGTGAGACCTTTAACTAGCAAAACACTGGAAGCAAATAAACCTAACCCCCTCAAACAGACGGCACCCTAAAATTGTCTCTCTCTGTCCCCCCCAAAAACATCTTTCCTGGCCTGATGCTCCCTCGGTTACTGGTGCTGTCTCATGTTCCCCCCCCATCCTTCATTTCTCTCAGTAGCCCCCAGTGTTGCTACCAACCATGGTGGCTACTATGATGTCCATTGAGCTGAGTGGGCTACTTCTGTCTCACACTCCCCCTACCAGTCCTTAGTTTCCATTACCGGTTCCCAGTGTTGCTACCCATGGCAGCTCTTCTGATGTCCGCTGAGCTGAGTGGGATCTTTCTTCCACAGCCCTCAGTGGCTTAGTCTAACTTTGGTAGCAAGAAATAACAGAAACAAAGACAGTGATAGCAGAAAAAGACTGATGGTCCATCCAGTTTTCCCATGGGTATCTGTATAACCCCATGATCTAGTGTCAATCGGGGTCTTACCTCCCCTAACAGTTATCTTATACTTTACCCATCCTTGTCTCTGCCAGTGATGACTATCCCCTTCATTCTATCCCAAGCATGTTTGAAACCGCCCACAGTTCCAGCTGCCACCACCTCAGCTGGCAGGCTGTTCCTTGGTTCCACCACCCTTTCTGTGAAGTAATACTTTCTCACATCCCTCCTGAACTTTCTCCCTGTCAGTTTCCAGTTGTGCCCCCTCATTGTTGAGCTGGTGTTTCCCATAAAAAGTTCCCTGGAGTCCACACTGTTTATTCCTTTATGGAATTTAAATGTCTCTATCATATCCCCTCTCCCTTCTAATCTCCAGTGAATATATGTTTAGAGCCTTAAGTTGTTCTTTATAGGGCTTTCTCTGCTGACCCTGAATTATCTTTGGTACCCTACGCTGTACAGCCTCCAGCTATCCTTGTCTTTTCCAAGGTGAGGGCTCCAAACCTGGACACAATACTCCAGACGTGGTCTCACCAGGGATTTGTAGAGGGGGAGTATCATCTCCTTTCTTCTACTGTTAGTACCCCTTCCCTATACATCCCAGCATCCTATTAGTCTTACTGCAAGCCCTGTCACATTGGCTAGCCTGCTTAAGTGTGTCACTAATGATGACTCCGAGGTCACGTCCCTCTGCCATTGTATTGAGTTGTACCCAACCCATGCAGTATTCTGTCCTGAGGTTCTTTTTCATTAGGTGCATTATCTTCATAGAATCATAGAAGTTTGTCAGCAGAAAGGGACCCCTTTGGCCCATCTACTCTGCCCTTGCTCCCTCCCCATAGGTAACCCTGACACTACCATGCTACATACCACTTACGTGCCCCCCCCCCCGTAGATTCCTGACCCCTTTCTGTTAAGGTATCTATCCCTCCCTCTCTTGTTTAAACCCATGTAGTTATCTCATGCACTCTTGAATCCCCCCCACTGTTGATGCCTCAACCACCCTCTGTAGTAGCCCAATCCAGGGCCCATCACCCTCTCAGTGACACTTTTTGCACTTTCTGGCATTGAAATTCAGCTGCCAGACCTTTAACCAACTTTCTAACCTCTGCAGGTCCTCCTGTAACTCTCGAATTGCTTCAGTGTTATCTGCTCTTCTGCTGAGCTTTGTGTAGTCTGTGAAGAGACATAGCCTACCCCAGATCCCTTCTTCAATGTCACTGATGAACATGTTGAAAAGGACTGGACCCAGGACACACCATTGTGGTGCCCCACTTGTGACCTCCCTCTATTCCGATACTGTTTACCACTACTCACTGCTGTGTCCCTTTTAGCCGGTTCCCCACTCATCTGACTATTAGCCACCTTCTTCAGCAGGCATCTATGAAACACAGAGTCAAAAGCCTCACTGAAGTCTCTCCCAGTAAATCCTTGTCATGCATTTGTGACTTCAAGGCTCGACTACTGCAACGCTCTATACCTTGGGACAATGGAGGTATGCTGCAATACCTGCTGCAACTGCAGAACGTGGCTGCCCGGCTACTGACAGGCCTTTCTAGGTCCTATCATGTGTCACCGGTGCTACGCAATCTGCACTGGCTGCCAGTGAAGTGGTGTCTCTCCTTTAAAGTTGTTCTGCTGACCTATAAGGCCCAACACGGGCTGGGCCTGGGGCTACCTGTTAGAGCTCCTGCATACTCATATACCTGCGCATCCTCTCTGCTACACTGAGGAAGGCCTCCTGGTAGTCCCTAGGGTGAGATTAGTATCGTCCGGGGACCAGGCATTTGAAGTAGCAGCCCCGGCCCTCTGGAATTCCTTGCCCAGGACTTTGAGTGAGGCCCCTTTCAGTGGAAGTGTTTAAACGGGGTCTGAAAACTTTTCTATTTATGCAGGCATTTGGTGTTTAATTGGTCTTTGCCATCTGTAAGTATGCATTCTGCTACTGTTTTGCTTTTGTCTATGTAACCCCCAGGTGGCGCTATCCCAAGGGCTACTACCCCTGCCTGTTGGGCTACTGGCAGGTTGAGAGGCCTAGGTTCTATGACAGGTACCTCCACCCAGAGGTCAAGGTTAGTAGTGGTTAAACTAGCTCGGGTACAGCCCTCTGGGACACTGTAACCCCCCCGCTGTGTTCCCACTAGTGGCCCACACAACACACAGGAGTTACCTACCCAATACCCCACATGTGCACACCTTTTACACATAGAGATACTGCTTATCCTCAAGACTGATTCTGCAGCCCGTCTTGGAGGACCCCCTGTAAAACAAGGTTAAACGACATACACAGCAATTTGCAATACTGTTCTAGATGCATTAACGCCACAGCCAGTGTATAGTATAACAACAAATCTGGTTTATTCAGGGGACAGTAACACAGGAGGGGGGTAATCAGGTTGATTAGTTTAGATAAGTTCGAATCAGAGTACTGTGCACATATATTTAGGTCCAAAATGTCACTCTGGGTACCCAGGATTGGGGCCAGCTGCGGTCTGTTGCCCGGGTTGCCCGGCTGGTGCAGCTGGATGGGGCCCTATATGAAGAAAATATATGCACAACAAATTGTTATCTGGAGCCGGATGGCTCAGTCCACAAACAGAAACACACAAAACAATCAGTTGACACACTTTGATTAAATGAAGGTGAAGGGAGGTGCCCCTAATTATACTCACAAACCCCAAACCGAGAGCTGAACTGAGGAGGTGGCTCTGGATGGCCAGAATGAGCAGGGCATGGAGATGAGACCCCGTGACAGGGCCTAACTGGTTTGGAAAACAGACGGATGCAGTCCGATTAGTTTTGAGTCCAGCTTCCAGCTTCAGCTCACAACTCACAGAACAAGGCGAAAAGGTATCGTGATCCCCTAAAAACACTAGGCACATTTATATGTAAAGGAAATTACTATACCAGGCAGCTGCTTCTCGATCCTGATCGCAAATACTGCAAAACCTGAGAACACACACAGCAACAGAGTCCCCGACAAGCCGATCGCACTTCTGCAAATCTTCGGTCTTCCATGGGCAAGCCTGGTTCTGCACACTTCCTCCTTCTCTTTCCACAACTCAGATTCAGTCCGATTGAGCACTCACTAATGGCTACAGGACTACTTCAGGACCTTACACACGCTTCCCGCGCTAACTGCATGCCATAGCAGAACAGAGCTCCTACTTTCTTCACAGTAACTCGCATCTGGATCTCCAGCAACAGCTCATGGCATTTTCCTTAGACACCAACAGGTTCGGTTGGTGTATCCAGCTGTCAATCACTGCAGGGATCCCTCTGTTGGTGCAAAAAGGCGCCAAGGTCCAAACTACAATTCCCAGAAGCACTAACCATATATTCCCCTTTAGGCAGGCTCCAGGTGAGAGTCCAAGTTCTGGTTGGCTCAGGCAGTCTCCATTTTAGGGTTCTCCTTACCTAATTGGCCCAGATTAGCAGTTCGGGTCCAAAATGGAGGAGCAACACACACAGAGTCCCAGCTGCAATAAAAACAGGTTTGACAAACTGCAATTTCACAAATGCTGCTAAATGATTTCAGGAAACAGTTACATGTTTCAAATGGGCTCCCTCTGCGCTCTTAGCGACTGCAGAAATGGAGCGATCAGACAGCAGCTCAGGGCGGGATTTAAGCATTAACTACACAGTCCCCCCTGTAAAACTAATTTAGTCTGTGAGCAGGCAGCTCTTAAAGAGACAGTACCAGAGGCTCTAAAAGCACTCACAGATAAACGGCTTAAACGCTGAACACCATTCAGGCTGGGAGCACTTAGCCAGCTCCTGGAAGACTTTTGGGAACCCCCATTTGCAGGGGAGTTACACCCTTCCTGGCCTGAAAAAACTTGGCATTCACATCAAGTAGATACCCCTAAATCAGTTTATGGCAGAACAGTTTAAACTTGCATCCCTTTTAAACAAAATCAGCATATTAAACCTTGGTCATATACACTTATACTGTATTACACCGTCTACTACTGGTTATACAACATTACACATACAAACATTTTTAAATCAGGTCATTACTTCCTGCACATGAAACCTGGATAGAGGGAGCCCTTCCCTATCAGCTACCTCAGGGCTGGATGGGGCAGGGGCACCATACCTAGAGGGCAGGACAAGTAATCTAGAGTTAGTACCTATGCTCAGTTTGGGCAATGAGCTCGGGGACACATACACTCCCTTATGGACCACACTGAGAGGCAGATCTACAGGCCTCCCAGGGGAATCATAGCTTAAGCGCACTACAGGCTTCACATCTCGACCAGTCCTTCTAGGAGGAACTGCCACAGTCTCTGTGCTTTTACTCTCCCTTTCTGCAGTGTCGGTACTGGCCATGGGGATGGCCTTCAGGGTAGAGAGGCTAGAACTTGGGGCACTTCCAGATCCAGGAGTTACAATCTCTGCAGTCACAGTACTTGGCTCACATTGGGAGTTTTCTGACACTGGCAGTGAACCATCAGGACACTCAAAATACTCTTCTTGTTCTGATATATCACCAGTCTGTCCCAGTTCATCATTTTCCTCCTCTGAAAGCTCATACAGTTCAACCATACACAGTGATTCCATGTCATCCAACTTGATACTTTGCACTTCACTTTCTGGGAGCATTGGCTCCAAGGACAAAGCTGGGGGCTTAGACAGTCCCGAAGGCCCATCTTTATCTCCACAGTTGACTAGAGGGTTGTCTTGAAACAACTGGCTCAGTTCATAAGAGGGGTAGTACTCAAAGTTGCACTCCCTTTCCTCTGACATGGACTGACAGTCATGTTCAACAGGTACTTGTTGTGGAGAACACTTTAACTCAGCATCTGTAGGTGCAGACTTTCTTTGCTTTTGCTTAGCAGCAGCTCGGGTCACTGGTCCAGAGGGAGCACTTTCTGGGGGCTCAGATTCAATCAAGATTTGTCCAATGGGCAGTAAATGATTTCTATGCATTGTTTTAACATCTTTTGAATTATTCTCAGGCCTTACTTTGTACACAGGCAGATCACCTAGTTTGCCCACTACAATGTGAGGGAGATGGTGCCATCTGTCAGCAATCTTGTGTTTGCCATGCAGTTGCAGATTCCTTAGCAATACCCGATCTCCCTCCTGGAGTTCCTGTGCTTTCACCTTTTTTATCATACCTCTCTTTGTTGGCCACATTTGTTTTGGCAGCCATGGTTTGAGCCAGTAGGTATGCATGATTTAGTTGGGCCTTTAACTTTTGCACATACTGTAAATAGCTATCAGCTTGAACCCCATCAGGAGAAACTCCAAAACAAACATATACCGGTAGCCGGGCTTCTCTTACAAATATCAGGTGGTAGGGGGAGAACCCAGTGGCATCACCTTTGGTGCAGTTTTAGGAATGTACCAAGGTGTTGATTTGTTGGCTCCATCTAGGCTTGCCCTTGGGGAGAGGGTGCCCAGCATATCCAACAGAGTGCGGTTGAAGCGTTCAGGCTGTGGGTCCCCCTGGGGGTGGTAAGGGGCGGTTCTGGACTTTCTCACTCCCCACAGAGAAAGCAACTCTTTGATCAAACGACTCTCAAAGTCTCTCCCTTGGTCAGAATGGATTCTTTGTGGAGCCCCATAGTGAACAAAAAAGTTTTCTACAAGTACTTTTGCCACAGTGGATGCCTTCTGGTCCTTGGTGGGGAAAACTTAAGCATATCGTGTAAAATGTTCAGTGACCACCAGCACATTACTAATATTTCTTTGGTCTGACTCCAGACTCAGAAAATCAATACAGACCAGCTCCATGGAGGCGCTGGTGGTGATGTTGACAAGGGAGGAAGCCTTCTGGGGCAAAGTTTTCCTCTGTAAGTAACGACTACAAGTTCAAATGTGTTGTTCAACATCAGCCCCCAATTTAGGCCAATAGAAACTGGATCTCACCAAGTCAAGTGTTCTGTCTATACCAAGGTGCCCCATGTGGTTGTGTAGGTACCTTAATACTAAGTCTCTGAAAGCAGTGGGCAAAACTAGTTGTTGTTTGTCTATTTTTCATCCCTCTGTCTACTGTTTCTCGGTATAACAGTCGATTAATCAGTTTCAACTTAGGAACTTCCTTGTATAACAATGCAGTTCTCAAATCAGTGGAGCGTAACTTGGATGCATCATTCCCTGCGTAGGGGGCTTCTAGAGCTGATTTGATCATAGGATCTCGGGATTGAGCCTGCTGAATACTGTAATTGTCCAGCTGAGGCATTGCACCAATGTCTAATGCAGTAAAGTAGCAATAAGCAGCAGGTATGCAATTTTCAAAGGGCCCCAAGCAATCCACCCGACAGTCCATTGTGTCCATGGCCACTCGTTCCACTCTGTCAAACTTCTGGCAGAGTGCTCGAATATCAGGTTCTGACAGTCTGACCCAGTTATTTTGAGAAACAGGCTTCCGGGAGAGAGCATCAGCATCTATGGTTCAGGTCAGCTCTGTATTCCACAGTATAGTCATATGTAGATAAGGCAGAAAGCCACCTATGGCCAGTAGCATCCAACTTAGTTGAAGTCTGCACATAAGTCAAAGGACTGTTGTCAGTTTTTACTAGTATCTTAGCACCATACAAGTACTCGTGGAATTGGTCAATGGCCCGCTTCAAAGCTAGGAACTCTAACTTATGGACAGGATAGTTCTTTTCGGATGGGGTCAGGCTTCAGCAGGCAAAGGCCACTGGTCTCAGGCCATTCTCGTGCTCTTGGTACAATACAGCCCCCAGGCCTTGCAGGCTAGCATCAGTGTGCAGGACATTGGGTTTTGCTGGATCTGCATAGGCAAGGACAGGAGCGTAGGTAAGCTGATATATAACCTCATAAAAAGTAGCTTCACAAATAGGTGTCCATCTTGCTTCAAATACTTCATTGGGCTGAAAATACACTCTCTCAGTCTCAGAAGAAGCCAACCTCTTATATTTTTTGTTAATAGGAGGGTATTCTTGAGTAAGATTAAGCAAAGTGCGAATCACTCTTGAATAGTCCTTGATGAATCGGTGATAGTAACCACAGAATCCCAGGAATCTTTGCAGTTCTTTTAGATTGTGGGGCTGTGGCCAGGTGGTCAAGGCTTCAACTTTACTCGGGTCTGTTTCTATGCCCTTGGTGGACACTATGTGTCCCACATACTTTACAGAGGTTTGGAAGAACTGACATTTATCGATGGATAGCTTAAGGCCAAAGTCTTCCAATCAGTCCAACACCTTGAACAATCTGTTCTCATGTTCTTCCAGTGAGCTGCCAAATACAATAACGTCATCTAGGTATACCAGGCACTCTAATAAGTTCATGTCCCCCACTGCACGCTCCATCAGTTGTTGAAAAGTGGCTGGGGTGCCTGAAATCCCTTGAGGTATCCTCATGAATTCATAGAAACCAAGTGGACAGATAAAGGCTGTCTTTTCATGGTCTTCCGGGGCCATCGGGATCTGGTAGTACCCACTGCGAAGATCCAGCACTGAGAACCACTTGCTACCGTTCAGGCAGTCTAAGTCATCCTGAATGCAGGGCATTGTATACTGATCAGGGATAGTCTGCCGGTTCAAGGTGCGATAATCCACGCACATCCTTACTGTCCCATTCTTTTTTCTCACTACCACGATAGGTGAAGCATATGGGCTTCTGGATTCTTGTATTACACCAGCAGCAAGCACATCTTGCAGATGCCTTCTCACATCATCTATGTCAGCAGGTGCCAGGCATCGAGACTGCTCACGAAATGGCCTCTCATCATGCAGCCGGATATGGTGTTCAGCTCTCTGCACATGTCCTACGTCCCATTCCTTTAAAGAAAAAAACTGGTCTCTCTGAGCAAGCTTCTCACTGATCCTCACTTTCCATTCCGCTACCAATGAGGAGTCGCCAAAATCAAACAAGTCTGGCATTACTCCATCATTCTTCCCTGAACTCTTGTTACTGGGTAGCACTGCAGTGTCTGCACAATGTACATTAGCCAGGGTGAAACCTCTATTCACTTGAATCTCTCTATCAGACATGTTATGGACTTGAACCATTACCCTTCTGGCATAAGCATGGGCTCTAGCAGGCAAAATACTTGGCTTGACCAGCAGTCCTTCTGGCAACTTTCCATCACCGAGTGCATCCAGCATTAGTATTTTATTCTTGACATCTTTTCTGATACGGACCTCTCCCTGTAAGGTGCACTGGGAATTTGGTGCCAGGATCAGAGACTCAGGATCCTTTTTCCAGACAATTCCAACCGGTTCCTCTGGTTCCACTTTCCCAGCATCTCTCTGGGTATCGTAGGCCTTCTTGATCAAGGCCGGAATTCTTACAGTTCTACCAGTCCGAGACCACTGTTTTTCATAACACAACAGCGCCAACCGTCCAAACATATGTGCATTAGTCCCAATTAATAGAGGGACCCCATCATACAGTCCAGTAGGGGGACACACTAGGGCCAAGGTCTCCACTTGCTCTGCCACTCCAGCCACAGAGGTGGGAAAGGACAACCAAATTTGGATGTAGCCGGAGTCGGGGTAGGCCTTCTCACTTGAACCCCACACATGCAATCCCTCCAATGGTTGCAGGGGCACATCAGACAAATGCTTCTGATACCAATCCTGGAACATAATTGTCACTTGGGAGCCATTGTCTAACACAGCTCTTGTAGGCACTCCATTCACTTTTACAGTGGTCTCCATGGAGGGACCCACCACTTCAGACCATTCTGGTGGCACTGACCTGGATGTCGATCGTGCACTGGCCCTGGTGGCATAACTTTTCCGAGTAGCACCCCCTAGTGGCCGGGCGTAGGTTCTGCGATGCCAGGCCACTAACCTATTGGTAACTTTTCTCAAGTTCTCTTGCAAGTGACAAGCTGACTGAAAATGCCCATCCTCCCCACAACAGTAGCAAAACGTAATATCTCTAGTGTCCTGGAAGGGTGGGGGGTCTCTTTTCTGTTGGGGCACCTCTTGTGCCTTGCGGGGCTCCTCTTGGACTGGAGGCCTACTCCTTTGAACTTCGGAGTCTCCACTATGGTTGGGGGTTAGGACAGTTCTTTGCAGCTCGCCCACCATCTCTCTCAATTCTCGCAGCTCTGCTAGCAGGTTACCCTAAGTCCGAGTCTCCAAGGAAACAACTTTTACTCCCACTTCATTCTTGGGCTCAGGGGGAGCCTGATACAGATCTGGTTCTCTGAATGCCTCGGTCAGTTCCTTAATCAAGTCTCTCAACTGTTGGGCCTCATCTAACCCACTCTTTTTGGGGGTCTGGCAAGTGTTCACGGACCCAGCACAAGGCTCCCAGCCCTCCTCATCAGTTTCAATCTTACGGATTTCTCTCATCAAATGACAATACTCTGGAGGGCTTGCCCTCCTGTCTTGCAACTTGAGATTCAATATCATCATGCTCAAGAACCTAGCTAACTTTAGGATGTGGTCTAGTCTGACCTGGTTTAGCTCCTCGGCAGACACTCCCCCTTTTCTGCGGGCCCTCTGCAAACCCCTCTCTATCCTAGTGACAAAAACAGACAGCTTCTCATTTTTCCACTGTTTGGCTGATTTGAATTTCCACAACAAATCATCCCCTGATTCTGTGCCCCCAAACACCCCCTCCAAGACAGAGAGATATTCTGCTGCAGTGGCCTCCGGACTAGAAGCACGTAGAAACCGAATGGCTTCCAGGGCAGGGCCTCTCAAGCTCTTCATCAAGCGCTTTCTTTTCTCCTCCTCTGAACACTGCCATTCTTGTACTAAAGAGGTGGCATAGTCCATCCAGGTCTCCAGATCATCTTCCCCCGGAGGCACTGGGGACGGTACCAGCAAAATATCTAAGCCTTCTATAGGAGTCCAGCTGTATTGGGGGAATGATGAGGGGGAGGCAGCTATTGGGGAGCTCTTGGGAGACACAGGGGAGGTGGTCAGAGAATGCAAGGGCGTATGGTCCACCGACAGGCCCAGTACTTTTACCACTTCTTGGGCAGTTTTTCCATTGGATGCTAACAGCCTGAGCAGCTTCTCTTTAAATCCATCAGTACCAGGGGACCCACCCGGGGTGGCCTGACCACTATGTAAGTGAATGACCCTCCATCCCTTCGGGGCACCCTCAGGAAAAATCATAGGGGGTACCTTCACAGGGTATATATGGGAACTACACGAGAGTAGCACTATCAGAGTTTGGTCGAATAAGTCAGCATCTTGTCCCTTTACCTCCACCTTGCCCATGCACTTAACATGCTCTACAGTGGATACAATGTCAGCATTGGTAGTACTCAAGGGGACATCCAGCAATAGGATAGCCTTGCTGGGATCTATCTCCTCAGCTTCACTCCATCCCATCAATTTGTGTACCATCAGCTTGTGTTGGGTAATTTTCAGCTTGGGCATAGCAAGCCCTTCCATCTTTTCCCCAAACTTGGACATAATGGGGTTATTCTCTCATGTGGCCACTAGAGGATGCTAATCCCAGCGGTGCCTCCAAGATGTAACCCCCAGGTGGTGCTATCCCCAGGGCTACTACCCCTGCCTGTTAGGCTACTGACAGGTTGAGGGGTCTAGGTTCTATAACGGGTGCCTCCGCCCAGAGGTCAGGGTTAGTAGTGGTTTAACTAGCTTGGGTACAGCCCTCTGGGACACTGTAACCCCCCTTTGTTCCCACTTGTGGCCCACACAACACATGGGAGTTACCTTCCCAATACCCCACATGTGCACACCTTTTACACATAGAGATACCACTTACCCTCGAGACTGATTCTGCAGCCCATCTCGGAGGACCCCCTGTAAAATAAGGTTAAACAACATGCACAGCAATTTGCAATACTGTTCTAGATGCATTAACATCATAGCCAGTATATAGTATAACAACAACAAATCTGGTTTATTTAGGGGACAGTAACACAGGAGGGGGTATTCAGGTTGATTAGTTTAGATAAGTTTGAATCACAGTACTGTGCATATATATTTAGGGTCCAAAATGTCACTCTCTGGGTACCCAGGATTGGGGGGGCTAGCCAGGTCCGTTGCCCGTGGTTGGCCGGCTGGTGCAGCTGGATGGGGCCCTGTATGAAGAAAATATATGCACAACACATTGTAATCCAGAGCCGGATGGCTCAGTCCACAAACAGAAACACACAAAACAATCAGTTGACACACTTTGATTAAATGAAGGTGAGGGGAGGTGCCCCTATTTGTACTCACAAACCCCAAACTGAGAGCTGAACTGAGGAGGTGGCTCTGGATGGCCAGAATGAGCAGGGCATGGAGATGAGACTCCTGTGACAGGGCCTAACTGGTTTGGAAAGCAGACGGATGCAGTCCAATTAGCTTTGAGTTCAGCTTCCAGCTTCAGCTCACAACTCACAGAACAAGGGGAAAAGGTATCGTGATCCCCTAAAAACATTAGGCACATTTATATGTAAAGGAAATTACTATACCAGGCAGCTGCTTCTCGATCCTGATTGCAAATACTGCAAAACCAGAGAGCACACGCAGCAACAGAGTCCCCGACAGGCCGATCGCACTTCTGCAAATCTTCGGTCTTCCACGGGCAGGCCTGGTTCTACACACTTCCTCCTTCACTTTCCACAACTTGGATCCAGTTCGATTGAGCACTCACTAACGGCTACAGGATGACTTCAGGACATTACACACGCTTCCCGTGCTAACTGCATGCTGTAGCAGAACAGAGCTCCTACTCCCTTCACAGTCAACTCGCATCTGGATCTCCAGCAACAGCTCAGAGCATTTCCCTTAGACTCCAACAGGTTCGGTTGATGTATCCGGCTGTCAATCACTGTAGGGCTCCCTCTGTTGGTGCAAAAAAGGCGCCAAGGTCCAAACTACAATTCCCAGAAGCACTAAACATATATTCCCCTTTAGGCAGGCTCTAGGTGAGAGTCCAAGTTCTGGTTGGCTCAGGCAGTCTCCATTTTAGGGCTCTCCTTACCCAGTTGGCCCAGATTAGCAGTTCAAGTGCAAAATGGAGGAGCAACACACACAGAGTCCCAGCTGCAATAAAAACAGGTTAGACAAACTGCAATTTCACAAATGCTGCTAAATGATTTCAGGAAACAGTTACATCTTTCAGTTGGGCTCCCTCTGCGCTCTTAGTGACTGCAGAAACGGAGTGATCAGACAGCAGCTCAGGGCCGGACTCGAGCATTAACTACACAGTCCCCCCTGTAAAACTAATTTAGCCTGCGAGCAGGCAACTCTTAAAGAGACAGTACCAGAGGCTCTAGCGCTCACAGATAAACGGCTTAAATGCCGAACACCATTCAGGCTGGGAGCACTTTTAGCCTGCTCCTGGAAGACTTTTGGGAACCCCCATTTGCAGGGGGGTTACATCTAATTTTAATGGGTATTGTTTAATGTATTTGATGAATTTTAATGTTTTCGTTATTTCATTTTTTGAAATGATGCCCTGAGCTTCCAGGGAAGGGCACCACAAACAAAGACTACCACTATTACTACTACTTGTCCCAGCAAATGAATGGACTAGCTACCTCCATAAGCAAAGGGAGAAACATCTTTATTTAGGAGATGCTGTTTCTCTGATTTATTGTTCTATTACTTCTTGGCAATTGACTTTTGGGCACGGTTATAGGTACAGTAGCACTTAACTACTGATTAAAACCATTCGCAGTTCCTTTTAATGCTTAGCAATGGTACTGTAAGTGCTGCAATAGGAGCATTGCAGCTTTGTTTTAATTTGAACAGCCAGGTTTCTGTTGATAGTAAAAGTGATCTACTGCTCACTGTTTGGAAACTGGTTCTTGGCTACTTCTGATCCCGACAGAGTGTTATGTTTCGAATCCATTATATTTGTACAACATGTAACCCCTAGGTAGCACTATTCCAAGGGCTACTACCCCTGCCTGCTTGGCTAGTAGCAGGTTAAGGGGCCTGAGTTCTGAAACGGGTGCCTCCACCAGGAGGTCAGGGTTAGTAGTGGTCAAGCTAACCTGGGCACAGCCCTCCGGGACACTGTAACCCCCGTCTTTCCCCTCTAGTGGCCTGATCACTGTACAATAATCACTTTCACAATACCCCTGGTACACCACACAAGTACCCACACTGTTTGCACTTACCACCAGGGCTGGTTCCTCTGGCTCGACCCTGGGGAACCCCTGTAAAACATGGTTATGCACAGCAAATAGCAACAGTACAGTACTTTGAGCACAGACTGGAACCACAGTCAGATTACATGCAGATAAAGTTAGATCTGATTTTTTCAGGGGACTTGAACAAGGAAGGGGTAAAATCAGGTTAATTAGCTTAAAGATTATATAAATCAAGCAGTTATGCATGTGCTTTGAGACCCCCACACAGTCAGACCTCTGGGTACCCAGGTGGAGAAGAGATGGGCTAGCCAGGACTGTTGCCTGGGGCTGCAGCTGTTTGGGGTCCTGTGATGGAAAACACAACATGCACAGTACACAATATTTGTAATCTGGAGCCAGAGGGCTCAGTTCGAAAAGGAAACGAGACAACAAGACAATCAGATGGCACACTCAGATTAAGCTGTTGTTGCAGGGAGCTACCCTGGTATTTACTCACGATACCAAAGACTGGACACAGGCTGGACAAAAATTGAGACTGCAGGTGGTTGATCTGGAATGCCAGGAGAAGCAGGGCCCACATGAGTCGTAGAGACGTTGTTCCTGTTCAAGCATGGAGCAGGTGGCTGATCCCTAGGCAGGTCTCTCGTCGATGGCTTCTCTGTGCAGAGGGTAGTATATCTGGGCCAGTCTGGCAAGGCCCAGACTGCATGGAGACAAATTCGGATGCAGTCCGTTTTGGGCTGGATACAGCTTCCAGCAAGCAGAACACAGTTCACACAGTGGGGAACTAACTCACAACCCACTAGCAGCTCATAGCACATTTACATGTACGGGAATTCTACTGTACCAGGCAAAGTGCTGTCCAGTCACAATCACAAAATCTCTGCACACACCAGGAGCTTAGGGGTAGCTGGAACTCCTGACAGGCCGATCACAATCAGCAAAATCTTCAGTCTTCTTCAGGTTGAGCCTGGCACACTTCAGTAGCTTACTTTAGTCACACAAACTTGGATTTAGTCCAAAATAATTCTCTTCTCTCCCTCTCAGGAGCAGCTGGCAGACATGCAAGCCAAAAACTCAGCCCTTTCACAGTTTTCCCATGCGAATCCACTCAGGATTGCTGCCCAAAATACACCTGAGCTCTTCTTATTTCACTTCCCAGCTCAGAACTAACTGAAAACTGCAAGCAGCCCGGGACTTCCCCAAGATCCAAAAGGTTTGGTTGGCTGATTTGGTTGTCAGTCAAAGCAAGAGCTCCCCCTTCAGTTGCCAAAAAGGCGCAAACAGTTCAAAACTACAGTTCCTACAGATTTTGACTTCAGACAGCTCCTGTAGTCCGGCTACATTTTAGGTCCCACCAATACTGTTTCATCCAATTTGCAGTCCAGGACCAAGATAGTGGAAACAAACAAAACAGTCCTTGCTACAAAGAAAGCATGTTAGACAAACTACACTATCATTATCACTCTAAATGATTTTCAGCAAATAGTTACATCTTTCAACAGAGCTCCCTCTCAGATTACAAGAGCTGCAATCAGGCAGCTCTTAAGGAGACAGTACACAGAGGCTATACAGGCTCTGGTAATCACATTTAAACTGCTAAAACACAGGACACCAACTTGGCAGTGAGCATTTAGGCAAGCTCAAGGAAGACTTTTTGGGAACCCCCATTTGTAGGGGGGTTACCGACATGTTTTATTTTGGCCTTATTGTGTATGTGTGTGTGTAATGTAAGTGGTATGTTAACAGTTCACCCATGTCACGGCGACATGAATCTGGTCACCATAAATTAGAGTACCAGAAGCATGTCGGCGTTAACTACCATGCCTATACATTCTGCCGTAACCCAAGTAGGGTAATAAGGGAGAGCAGGGCAGAGCAGTTGTTTTTTGCTGGGGATTCACACCCTGCAATGTACACTAAATGCAACCTCATCCAAGGTCCGGGCTTGAGTTGACCAGAGAAGAACAGTGTCAGCAGTGAAAATGGTCATGAGTGCAGGGCGCTGTGAAATCCAGCACGTTCCTATCACTCACGACCTTTTTAACGTTGCTCTAATTTTGACACCCTAATTGCATCACCCACATAACTGTATATGTATGTTAACCACATGGAGTGTTTTCTGATGTAAGAGGCATAGCTTACTTCAGCACCCTAACTTATACTATTTGTCTGACTATACATTGCAATCCAAGCCAAGCATTCATTCTATAGCCCTTAGCAGGTTAACGCATGGCAGCTGCTTTGGCTCTGATTAGATTGTCTTTCTAGCTGTCCATGAAGTTTTCCTCATTACTAGAAAGAGCTGCTTGTTGTGCTGATCTTCACATGCCCATGGTCCATACAGTAGACTTGTCTTCTGCTCGGATTCCCTATTAGAATGGTAAACATACTCCATTTATTGTTTGTATTAGTGTTGCTTGGATAGTGCTTTTGTGGATCCAACTATGCCATTGGATAGTGCAGGTATCCAACCTAGGATCCAGTCAATGGGTCTGAGGTTGGGTCCATTTGATCTGACCTTGGATAGCTGGATCTGATGGTCAGATCCATCGGATCCAGGTTAAAGCCACAGATACCTTGGATACTTACAATGGATCCCAGTAGGTCGGATCCTTAGTCGGTTGTGTATGCCATCCATGGCTATCCAATATCTGACCAAAATGATGGTATCCGACCTGGTAGGAAACTATCTGTGCAACACTAGTTTGCACTATTATATAGCATTAAGAGAAGTTCTTGACTTTGTAGATATCTGAACAAACAAATGTCTTTTCTTAATGAGTCTTTGAGTCTGTGTTCATGAATCTAAATGCTGTTTTTGACTTTACTGTGCTTGCAGGTTTGCTTAAAAACTGCCAACATACAATACTAAAATGTGGATAATGTCTTGAAAGATTCTGCATGTCCAAAGACTACTTGAAGAAACCCGCCTAGCATTCCACACAGTGCTGCATTTGCAGTTTACGATACAAGATGTTGTAGAACCAACGTGGACAGAATTCCATCTGCCATGATGTTTGGACAGCTGCGTCACAGGGTACATGAAAATGAGAACAGTCTTAGAATTAATGTTGGTGGCCTGAGATGTACAGTGGGCCAAACTATTCTTTCAAAGTTTCCTTATACCAGGCTAGGGAAATTACTGGTTTGCGAGTCTGTAGAAGCCATCCTTGAGCATTGTGATGATTTTGACATGGTTAAAAGTGAGTACTATTTTGATAGAAACCCACATTTGTTTAACTACATCCTCAACTTCTATTACACTGGCAAGCTCCATGTTATGGAAGGAATGTGTGCCAGATCCTTCACTCAAGAAATGGAATACTGGGGCATCAGCGAACTTTGCATTCACAACTGCTGCAGCTACAAGTATCACGAACGCCAGGCAAATGCTACTGAAATCGATTCAGACACAGTAAGTGATGATGCCAGTTCTACACCTGCAGAAGACGTCTCCGATGCTCATAAAGAGATTGAAAAATTTAATAACATGTGGCATGGGGAACACAGGAAGAGACTCTGGCTCGTTCTGGAGAATCCAGATTACTCCTTGTCCTCCAAGATATTTACAATGACATCTCTGTTTGTTATCCTGTGTTCCATTGTGGCAATGTGCATCCACAGTTTACCTGAGTTCCAGAAACCTGGGAATGAAAATTCAGGCCTTACAGCTCTTGAAATGATCTGCATTTTATTTTTCACTTTAGAGTATTTCTTAAGGTTAATGTCTGCTCCAAACCCCCGAACTTTCCTCATCAGACCTGTAAACATTATTGATCTTTTTTCAGTTATCCCCTTCTACTCAACCCTGCTAGTGGAAAGCATCAGTGAACACAGCTCTAGTCTGGCAAACATCGGTAAAGTGGTTCAGGTTCTCCGACTCATGCGCATATTTCGAATCCTCAAGTTGGCACGCCATTCGAATGGATTGAAATCTTTGGGAACCACTTTCAGGCACAGCTATGATGAAGTCAGTCTTCTGATAATCTTTTTGACTGTCGGTATAGCCATTTTTGCATCTCTGATTTATTCATCAGAAAAGGAGGAAGAAGAATCAGGTATTTTCAGCATTCCAGCCGGCTGGTGGTGGGCAACCATCAGTATGACTACAGTTGGCTATGGGGACACATACCCAGTGACCATTACAGGGAAAATCATTGGCAGTCTCTGCATTATCTTTGGCCTCCTGATGGTGGCACTGCCAGTTTACTATAATATTCAATCGCTTTTCCAAATTCTACCGCAGAGAAAAAGCTATAGCTGTTGCCCTGCGGAACCAGGAGATCAAGAAACTCGCTGCAGGACTGCCGTGCGTAAATATTAGGGATGTCTATGTTAAGAAAATGCGATCAAGTTCAAATATGAGAGCGCTGGCTTTAAATTTGTCAGTCTGTGAAAGGCAACGCTCCTCAGAATCATTGTCAACAAACTATGTCAGCGACAGTGATTTACCCGCACCTTTCCAGTTAAAAATGAATGCAATGCAGTTGTAACAAAATGCATATGGATTTTTGGTTATACCAGATAACCCATACAGATGGAGCAAACATACTGTACTAAATGAGTTACTGTACTTCTGCAAATACTGTCCAGCAATGTACATGTTCTGTTTACAGGCATCTTCCTGAGTAAATGAAAGGGAACATTTATGAACAGTGGTCATAATAGTTTGAGAGTCAATGAAATGATCTTCAGGGCTAGCCTTATGGTATGTGGCTCCCCTAGTTAAGCTTGCATCTGGTGACCCCCCAGGACATTTTTTTAAATCATCCTCATAACCCAACACAAAAAAAAAATGATGTATTCATAATAGCAGTAAGACAGTTAGAATATACATGTCTTGTTTGTAAGATATGCTATCTTTAAGTAATAATGACCAAAGAGTTGGTCATTGCCTAGAGTTTAACTACTAGCTGGGGGGGGGAGCCTCAACCCCCACCCAGCTGGTCATTAATCTTGAGGAAATGACTGGCTCTGAGGTCATTATTGTGATTATTAGTCGAATTGCAATAATGGCTTTTTTTTTTTTTTTTTAAGACATTTACTTACTTTTTCTGTGGTGGCAGTGGGGGCACAATAGCAGGTAATGTACAGCGGCTGCCATGCCAGTCACTTCTTAGAGATTTCAGACCCACAACCAATCATGGATTGCGCTGTCTCCATGAATAATTAATTAATTAGATTTATAATGCCGAGCTGTACAGTTTTCCATACTTCTTCACAAGTCACAGTGGCTGGCAAAGAAGAAAAGCAGTTTTCCAAGTACCTCTAAGGGTGCATGACTGAATTTTAGGCCAGCTTCTCATCTACCCCCAGCAGTACACACAAAGCCAAGGCGGCTTTACCTTCTTCACTTGAGCATTTTGGTCCCAGAATGTTCCCACTGGCCTGACTGGTCTCTGCTCATGTCTAATGATAAAATGAGAAAAAAAGCCAGGGTCTAAGCCTCAACCACCTGCACCTGAAAAAACAGACCATCTCTGTGTCCCACATTGCATCAAAGTTCTAATCACACCATCTTGAATGGTTGCTGGCAACTGGTGCATTCTTGCAGAAAATTGGATTGACTGCACCCAGTCAACAATGCACAAGTGGCAGTCTTCTGTGGTTTAGTCATTGGTCGGGGCAAGCATGGAATGGGAGTCTTCACCTGCCCTCCACACGCCCTCCACACACACACAGATAAAACTGGATATATACTGTAGTTGAGTCGCACCGATTACAAAGTTAAAACAAATCCTAAAAATGGAAATGGGCTGGCCCAGTGAAGTTGAGGACTGAGGCGCTGGACACCTTACCTTGTGCTATGCTGGTTACCCATGTTCAGGAACAAGCACAGGCTACTGGGGGTTGGCAGAGGAGGAGAAATATTGAGCGTTCGATGGACTGCTCTCCTTCTCCGGGGAGGGGGTCCTCAGTGGTCGGCGCTTGCCTGTTCCCTAGAGGAGGCTGGGGGACAGGGTGCTGTGCTGCAGAAGGGGGAGGAGTTGGGGCAGATGCTTGGAGGGAGCACACATGGACGTGTGTGTGCTCCTCTCTGCTGGCACCATTGCTTGCCCCAGCTCCTGGGGAGAAACCAGAAAAAAGGAAGAAGTCGTGGCACAGTGGTGGAAGGTACCTCGCTGGCTCCTCTCCTAGCCAGCCATGGCATTGGCCCACTGAATCTGGTCTCCGCTAGGGTTGGGGAACCCCACCAGCCCCACCGGGGGGGCAAGCCCATGGAGTATGGGTCAGCGCCAGATGGTGGACTCTGGGGGACGGGGCTGGGGGCACTCTCCAGAGAGACAGCCAGCTTAGGAGGAAAAAGTATAAACAAAAAAATGGACATGTGTTCAGCGGGAATCGGCACCGACTATTGATGGGTGCCCTAGGCAGCTGCCTAGCCTATCTATGCTTAAGGCTGGCCTTGAGATCTTTTACATGAAGTATGGTGCTCCTCTGTAGCTGGCAGCAGTCCAAACATATCGAGGATTAAGTCTACTCCATATTGGTACTACATTGTCACCAGTTTTAGAACCTTGTGATATCACTGATGATCAAGTTGTGCTCGACTATAATTTAGTTGTCAGTGACATCGTAGGGTTCTAAATATGGTGGCAGTGTTGTGTCAGCATGGGGCAGATATAGTCATCGATATCTCCTGAATGCTGCTTGTTACGGATAAGCCCGATATCTCATTTAAAAAAGCTTGGTTTGGACTTTCAAACTGTGGTGGGCACGGTTTGTGAATGTTTCCCTTTAATTTCTTCTTTTGTATTTGGGTTGCATTTTTGGTAAGATAATTCACATCATGATTCTCCTTAGTAAGAAATAAAGGCACATTATCTGATTTTACTCCCCTCCAAGGGAGATAACTTAGCAGAAGGTAGCCGGTGTGCAGCTGTAATGCAAAACTGTAGGGATCTACTGCATAGAACTGCACAGTAGGACGTTTAGGAGCAGCTTGCAGAAAAAATGCTGCTGGTAACTGTAGTTTTTTCCCCCTTCACAGTGAATGGCATACTATTGGTCAGTTAACTACTTTTCCCAGAATGCTGCTTGTTTTTGTCTACGCTATGACATGTGTGATCCTGTATTACTTTTGACTTATCAGATCGTCAAAACAACTCAATTACTTAAAGGGGAATCCTCACCTCCCCTGCAAGAATGCTACGGGACCTTTAGGTCCCGATTAAGAGAAACACAATAAAAAAAGTAAATTTTTCTACGCACGTACTAGTATATAATGTATTTTTTTTTTATCTGGTTGATCCTGCAACCCTCCGCCCACCATGCTTACTCACTATGTGTCCCACTGTCTTCCGCAGCCATCCCTCTGATGATGTGACTGATGAACTGTGCCATGGGGGACCTCTATGTGCTGGCAAGTCAGCTAATAGTGTATCAGTGTGAATGAGTGCATGATCACGCTTATTCTAGCAGTACCAATCATGCTACCGCTGGTGCTATGGTACCGGTAAAATAAGCGTGATCATGGGCTCATTCACACTAATACACTATTAGCTGACTTGCCGGCACATAGAGGTCCCCCGCGGTGCAGTCTGTCAGTCATGTCATCAGAGGGCTGGCCGCAGGGGACAGTGGGACACATAGTGTGTAAGCATGGCGGGAAGCTGGTCACAGGATCTACCAGATTAAAAAAAAATACATTACAGACCAATAAGTACATAGAAATATGCACTTTCATTGCATTTCTCTTAATCGGTACCTAAAGGTCCCACAGCATTCTTGTATGGGAGGTGAGGATTCCCCTTTAAATAACCGTTGTCCATCATCTCTTTAGGGCATTTTTCTACAGAACAAATGTTATTATTGTACTGTATATGGTCTCCACAACAGTCTGGGGTAGGTAATGGTGGCTTAATTCACATAGCATTCTGCTCACAAACACAAAATATATCCATCCATGACAAACTGAAACAATGATTGGCAAAATACAGTATAAATAAAATAGTTTTTCTGTTTTCTGTTCCCATGGCATATGTTAACAGAAACCCTCAATGTAATTCAGAGGTTGACATTTGTATTGTAAAGCCACAAGTACAGAATGATGATTTTTGCATACTGTAAGCCCATGTCAAAGCTGGTTAAGTCATACCACTGTGCTGTTTCAAGAGATTAGAAGAATTCTCTTTAGATTTGCAAACATTTTTCTTAGCCAGACTAATTAGTCTACAGTAGAAGTGGGCAAAAGTGGAAAAGTTACTGGGCACTGCTGTGGGCTTGACTCCCCATCAACCCTGACCATCTCTTCACCCTTTTCCAACCCACCTCCCCATAAACCCTGACCCTCCCCTTCACCTGGTCCCACCGTCCTTGAATATGTTCACCGTCATCTGAGAGATGGCCTCCTCTGGGAGTTCATTCCACCCCATCACCACTTGTTCTGTGAAGAAGTGTCTTCTGACCTCCTCCTTGACTATGGAATGCAAAGTGATTTGCCACCGGGATGGTGTGAGGTTGGCTGACCTCCTTGTGGCTGTTCCTGCTACCCGCCTCCTCCTCCCATACAAACATGTGAAAATAGCCAGCAGAAGAAGCCTATGTGGTCTATTTAGACTGCATGATTTGTGGAGCCCCTTCTCCAACATTAGTGTGGGAAAAAGTCCCTGCTCAGATATGAGCCACCCACCCTTCACCTCCATGAACAAACACACATTCAGCATGGCACTGAACTGCAGAATTATTTAAGTCGCTGCCAGGATTTGAACTGCTGATCCTTTGCTTGCTAAAGGAAACACACAATCAGTGTTCCACTGAGCTTCAGGTAAAAAACGTTAAGTCCCTGTTCAAATCTGAACCACTGCCCTTTGACCTCCTAAGCAAACACACACACATTCAGTGTACTACTGAACTGCAGGTGTGTACTGCTGGATTCTGGCTTTGGTTTTGCAAAATCACCCCAATTTTGTTTAAAGCCAGTTTTCCTTCCCCCAGATACCATTTTGAAGAATACTCTCCCCACTGTAACCAAGCCTTTCTTCACTTTATGCGAAACATGCCCCCCTTCCCGTCATTGGTCTCCCTCTAACTCTCCCATTGCACATCAGGCTTCCTGCTAGTCTCCCTCCCCTTCCCCGCAGCATGTATAATAGTAGCCCCCCTCCCCAACCCCACCACTAAAGTAAAAGGAAGGACTGGTTTTACAACACCTTTTATACGCACAATATCCTAAAGTGCTTTACAAAGAAATAAGCAGATAGTGTATAGACTGTTAAAAAAAGAAAACAGTTTAGTTTTGTACATTGCATTTCATACAAATTCAATCCGAAAATACTTTACAGTCCTGGAGAAGGGGGAAGAGAATGTTGCTGCTATTAGGTGTGAACAAGATTCAAACAGCAGCTAGAATACAGAGAGGTTAACTTGGGCCACCCAGTACCAGGACTGGGATATGATGATCCCTGGATACAGGCTGTTCAGAAAGGACAGGGCAATCAGGAATGGGGAAGGGGTGGCAGTCTATGTAAAGGAAGGAATAAGATGCATAAGAAAAGGGGGGGGGGAGGAGGGAAGGACAGCAGCCCTGTGGATGCAGTGTTAGGATCCAAAGGGCAGGGTACTGAGGATGGGGATGGTGTATAGGGCACCAACTGAGGGGGAGGAGTGGGACAGGGAGTTGGCAGATCAAATTAGAAGAGTCGGCAGGAAGGGAAACAGTGGTTGTGGGGGACTTCAACCTACCTGAGGTGGACTGGAGCACACCAACCACCACATGTGCTATGGAGCAGGTAATACTGGAGGCATTCCAGGATAGCTTCCAGGTGCAGATGGTGCATGAGCCAACTAGGTTGGGTAGGACTCTGGACCTTGTACTATCAAACGGGGAAGCCGTAAAGGACCTGGAGGTGGAGGACACTTTTATTGGGGGTGATCATCACTCAGTGTGGTTCACACTCAGAATGGGGAAGCAAACTGGTGGTTCGGGTACCAGGGTGATTGACTTCAGGGGGGCAGACTTCAACAAGATGGGGGAATCCTGATAAGGCATCTGGAAGGGAATCCAACCCACCATGGATGCCAATCAAAAATGGAGTATCATTAGGGCAGAGCTGGCAGAGGCTACTGGGACATGTACTAGGGTACAGAGCAAGAAGGGAAGGGCAAAGAAGCCCAGTTGGCTGACCAAGGAGCTAGTGGAAGGAGTGAGAGCCAAGAGAAGGGCTTTCCAAAGATCCAAGAGATCGTGGGGGGGGGGGACTGGGAGGAGTATACAAAGAGGTCCAGGGAGGTTACAAAACTAGTCAGAGCCAGCAAGGCATCCAGAGAGCTGAGGCTGACACAGGGCATTAAAGAGAGAGAGAATGACTTCTTCCAATACACTGGTGAAAGATGGAAGAACAGGGACTAGATAGTGAGAATTAAGAAAGATGGGGGTAGATAGAGAAGGGGAGGAGCAAGCAGAGGCACTGAATGAGTACTTCTGCTCTGTATTCACAGCTGGGGGGGACAGATACCTCATGGGAGTGGTGGACGGGGCATGGGAGGGGAAGGGGTGACAGACGGAGAGATTACTGCTGGAAGAGTACTGGAAGGGTGGAGGGTATTGCAGGTGGACAAGACACCAGGACCTGATGGCATTCACCCTAGGGTGCTCAAGGAACTGGCAGGGAGCCTGGCAGGAGCACTGGCTGACCTGTTCAGTACCTTTCTGTGCATAGGATGCGTGCCACAGGACTGGAGATTGGCCCACGTGGTGCTCATTCACAAAGGTGGACCAAAGGATGATCCAGGTAACTACAGACCAGTGAGCCTCACATCAATTATGGGTAAGCTCATTGAGACAATCCTTAAAGAGAGACTGGTGACATTTTTGGAAGACAGTGGTCTCCAGGACAGGCAGCAACACAGGTTTGTCTTGTGCAGGTCCTGCCAGACAAACTTGATTGAGTACTATGATTGGGTGACCAGGGAGCTGTACAAGGGCCATGCAGTGGATGTCCTGTACTTGAACTTCAGCAAGGCCTTTGATTCCATGCCACATGAGAGGCTGGGGGAAAGCTGGAAGATGTCGGGGTGGGTACAAAGATGGCCAGATGGATCACAAACTGGCTGAAGAGCAGGCAGCAAAGGGTGGTGGTGGTGGAGGGGGAAACTCTCATTCCAAAGAGCGGTAACAAGCGGGGTGCCACAGGGATAGGTACTGGGGTTAGTGCTGTTTGTGTTATACATAGCAGATATCTTGCATGGGACCCAGAGTAAGATCACTCTGTTCACAGATGATACCAAGATGGGAGCTGTGGTGGATGACATTGAGGGGTTGAGAGGACTGCAGGAAGACCTGACCAAACTACAGAAGTGGCCAGAAACATGGCAGTTGGGGTTCAGTGCCAAGAAGTGCAAGGTAATGCACTTTGGAGCTAAGAACCAGAGGAGGAGCTATCAGCTGGGAGGAGTACAGTTGGGGAGCACAGAGGAGGAAAAGGACCTGGGGGTGATTATAACGAGGAATATGAACAACTTGGCTCAGTGCAGGAGGGCAGCAGTGAAAGCCAACAAGATGCTGTGCTGTATAGCAAGGAGGATCTCCTCTAGACATGGTGAGGTGATCCTTTCCTTGAACCGGTAACTAGTCAGACCACACCTGGAATACTGCATACAGTACTGGCGATCATTTTTGAAGAGGGTCATCAGACTGTTGAAGGGGGATGCAGAGTAGAGCGACAAAGAAGATCCAGGTTTTTCTTGGGGGGGGGGATTCATATGAAGAAAGGCTGAACATGCTTAACATGTACTTGCTGGAGGAGAGGAGAGGAGGGACAGGGGAGATATGATCGAGGCCTTTAAATACCTGAAAGGGACAAACAAGACTAATACAGGTGAGCTATTCCAGATCAGAAGAGGGAGGGATACTAGAGGGCTGGAGGGGGGTGAATTCAGAAGAGAAATCAGGAGACATTATTTCATGGAGAGGGTGATAGATAAGTGGAACACTCTACCTGAGGAGGTGATTTCCTGTAGGATGGTGAGCACCTTCAAGAGGGGTCGGGACAGAGTAAGGGAAGGGAAGGTCAGTGAGGAGAGGAGGGGAGTGGGAGGGCAGGGTGGGGCAGCTGCATGCTGAGGGGCTAGCTGCACAATCGAGCAGACTCAATAGACCATGTGACCTGTTTCTGCTGGCAATTCGTATGTTTGTATCTTAAAGGGACACTGTCAGCCTTTTTATATCACATCATTTCTAATTAAAATCCCACATTGTATTATTGCTTAACTTCTCTAAAATTCATTGATGTTGCTGGTTGTTTTATCTGCCTCCTTGCTTAGTAGAACTAACAAGCATTTGTCAATGCCGAATGTTGATTGCTTGTATGTGCTGTTTAGGCATTTGGAAGTGATAGTTCCATGCCTTCCTCCCAAGACACCCACTGTGTCTTTCCGTTCAGTATTCAGAGAAGAGTGGGAGGGGCAAGGGCCACAGCAGTACAGCAGTTGCCAAGGAGGTGACGAGGTGGACAATAGTCCATTCAAAGGCAAAAGAGTCCTGCAGGAGCTCACTAAATTGAAGGTGGACAAAGCGATGGAACCAGATGGCATACGCCCAAGGATATTAACAGAACTGCAAAGGGAGATAGCAGTACCTCTGGCAGCCATGTTCACTGAGTCATTCAACATGAGTGAACTGGAGGAGGACACATGTGGTCTTTCTACACAAGTCCGGCAGCAGGGAGGAGGCAGGGAACAATAGGCCATTCAGCCTCACCTCAGTAGTGGGGAAGATCATGGAGACATTGCTTAAAGAAAGCATAGTGGGGAATCTAGATGCCATCGGAGCCCAGGACCATAGACAACATGGATTCACAGTGGGGACATCATGTCAGATAAAGCTGGTTGATTTCTTTGGGTGATAAAGGAAGTGAATCAGGGTAGGGCAGTGGACAACGCTTACCTTGATTTCAGCAAAGCCTTTGACACCATCCCATATAGGAGGCTGATAAACTAGCTGGGTAGGCTGGGCATGGGGGGAAGGGTGGTAAACTGGGTTAGAAACTGGCTAACAGACAGGAGGCAGAGAGTGGTGGTAAATGGTGTGCAGTCTAGGGAGAGGGGGCGACCAGTGGGGTGCTGCAGGGATCGGTCCTGGGGCCAGTTCTGCTCAATGTCTTCATTAGTAATATTGCAGAATGTCTGAAGGGAATTTTTTCACCAAATTTTCAACATAGCCATTTTAAGATCTCTGCTCATGAACTGTGATTTTCTTAATCTGTCCCAAACATTGATTGCACACACCGAATGCGCCATTGTGCACTACATGCACGAAAACACATTTTGGGCGATATGTGAAAAATGACAGCTGTACTGCTCATAAGGAGGTGTGGTAAAATGGCAATGTTGAAAATCTGGAGTGAAAATATTGAAAATTACGTGATCTAATAAGCGTCTGAGGAACTGCATAGCACTTACGTCTAAATAAAACAGTCATTTTTAGGAATTTTTCACAAATTTTCCAACATAAGACTTTTGAGAGCCCACCTTATGAACACTGGCAGTATCGTTTGGTTAATCGGTCCCGAGTGATTTCACGCGGTGACCGCGAAATCACCCTTCGGGCCCGATTAATCCCATGACAGTGCAATAATTCATGAGGAGGGGTCCCAAAAACCCCATGTTGAAAATGTTGGCCCAAAATTCCCAAAAATGCCTGAGATATGCAACAAAGTTGAAAAAACCTTATCTATCCCATTATACAGCTTACCTGCATTTCCTCAGTTCGTGGTCGGCTTTGAAGAGTGCGGACGTGTTCCCGGTCCACCGAAGATCATCGCGCTGAGCTCCGGAGGTAAGTATGGGGTGGGGGGGCAGGGTGCGCAGTGGTGGGTGCGGGTTGTGGAGGGGGCAGGAGAAGTGCCGAGGACAGTTTTGTATTTACAGGTTTTTGTTTTTTAATAAGACTACGAGGGACAAAGACGCGTGGGATGTTTGCCATGCTGGGGTGGGCTCCCAGCGTGGCAGCTGGAAAGGCTGTTGGGGGCTGGAGCTGGCGGGGTGGGCACCCCTGCCAGCCATAACATCAGTTGCCAGCTGGGGTGGGCTCAGTGTGGCACCTGGATCTTTGGGAGGCGGGCATGCTGGCCGACGGGGACTGGGCACCCCCATCGGCCATAAAACATTTTGCCACGCTGGGGTGGGCTCCCAGCGTGGCACCTGGATGCTTTGGAGGAGGGGGGGCATGGAGCCGACGGGGGATTGGGCACCCCAGTTGGCCATACAGTGTGGTGGGGAGGCGCATGAGCACGCAGTGTGTGTGTGTGCATGCGTGTGTGTGTGTGTGTGGAGGGAGGAGCTCTGCTCACTCAAGCGGAGCTCTCCCTTTCAACTGTATACCACTGCATTTCAGCTGCTGTCATAGACAGCTGCAGCAGTGATTGGGGAACTGTGGCCACGCCTGCAAACACACTGACTGCATTGGAAGATGGGTGCTACACCTCCGAAAACTCGGATGCTGGCATTATGTTTCTTGCACATGCATACAAGCAGCATAAAAATGCATGCTATTGTATAGTTATAACCAACCTTGTTTTTTTTCCAAATACTGTCTCTATTCTTACTGCATACTTGCTAAACATTAGAAACACCCCCAAACAATGCAGCCACTCATGATGCAATAGTCTCCTCTACTCCCACTGCATTATGAGTGGTCAGACTGTGCTGATGATGTTCCCAAGTCTAGGAAAGAGGCAGTGGGAGTTGATCAAGGAATGTAAACAGACATGTATTTGTGTGGTAACACCAGTATGGTGGGTAGCCTGTTTTTCACTTTTTAAAAGAAAAAAGAACCAGAATTAAACATACAGCTACATCAGCAGTCTCTACAGAATGTGAACAATCGTAACATGTGTTTTTAAAACTAGGGACACTTTGAAGCCGATGACAGTGTCCCTTTAAGCAAAAGGCAGTAAAGTGAGTTACTCAGTCACTCAGTAAGTGGCAGTGATGGGGTTAAAATCTGGGTCTCTGGGTTAACAGTACTGTTCTAACCACTAGAACAAACTGCTTTACTGGGCAACCCCCACAACTAGGTTACTAGGTAAAAAGGAGCCAAAGAAGGCATTAGGCCCATCAAGATTGCTCTCCACATCTATGGACACGTTAAACCAGCAACTGCCTGGCATAAAAATAGTTATCAATGGCATTTTTAAAGTTAAGAAAATTGTCCACATTAATGATATCTTGTGGTAATTTATTCCAAATTTTTGAAACTCTGACTGTAAAGAACCAGTCACGGTTATTAGTCCTGACTGCAGGAACCTTGAGTTTTCTATTGTGTGATCTCATATTATTTCTAGTAATGCTGTATTGCTGCAAACGTTCTGCAAATAAATCAGGGTCGTGTAAGATTTTGTGAAGAAATAATAAATCACCCCTTTGCCTCCTGCTCTCAAGGGAAAATAGACCAGTGGCAACAAGTCTTTCAAAGTAAGGCTTTTTTTTTAATCTTGGGATCATTTTGGTGGCTTTACGCTGTATTTGTTCTATTTGTTGGATATCCTTAAAATAATGTGGAGACCAAACCTGGGAACTATAGTCCAGGAGTGGGCGAACATATGTTCGATATAACGAGATACTACAATGTTCAGTTCTGGTTGTAAAAGATCTCTTAACGCTATTGAGATAACTGAAGCTTTTTTTGAAATCAAAGTACTATGATCCCTAGAAGATCATTTATTATTAACAAGAATTCCCAAATCATGTTCCACTAAAGATGCATGAATTAAAGCTTGATTCAATATTTAGGAATATTTTGGATTGTTATGACCAAAATGAAGAACAGCACACTAATTTATATTAAAAGCCATTCAGTTCATGATTGCCCAAGCCTCTATTTTCCCTAAGTCCTTAACTAGGGATAGATGTCTGGCTAATGTGTTTACTTGACACCACAGTTTAGTGTCATCCGAAAACTTTAGATATGATTTTTAACATGAACGTTCATGTCACAAATGAATAGGTTAAAGAGAGTAGGATCCAATATGGATCTCTATGGCACACCGCTAGTTACACAAACTTCGTTTGAAAATGCATCTTTTAGTTTGACATATTGTGTTCTCCCTTCTAGCCAGGAGTCAATCCACTTTACTATCACGGGGTTAATACCTATCGTTTGTAGTTTATGGATCCTACTTGGTCATAAGAAAAACATAGAAACATAGACTTTGATGGCAGATAAGGACCACTTGGCCCACCCAGTCTGCCCATTTCCCTACCTATTGGATAAGCTGCAGATTCTAGTTAACCAACAGCCTACTTCCTGCAACCCACCACTATAACTGCCTTATGTCTGTCCCATGCATGTTTGAATTCCCTTACTGTTTTAGACCCCACAACCTCTCCAGTAAGGCGGTTCCATGCGTCCACCACTCTCTCCGTGAAAAAGAATTTCCTTACATTACCCCTGAGCCGTCCCCGTTCTAACTTTAAATTGTGCCTTTGTTCTTACACACTCTTTTTTCTAAAAGATGCTACCCTCCTGGACTTTGTTGATTCCTTGAGGTACTTAAAGTTTCTATCATGTCCCCCGTCCTCCTTTCATCAAGGGTATACATATTAAGCTCTTTCAGTTTCTCTTCATATGGTTTCCTGACGTAGACCCTGCACCATTTTGGTTGCCCTCCTGGACTGCTTCCATCCTGTCTATGTCCTTGTAGATGAGGTCTCAAAACTGCCGCATAGTACTCCAGATGGGGTCTCACCAACTGTGTCTGTATAGAGGATAACCACTTCCTTTTTCTACTTGTGATGCCCTCCTATGCATCCCAGTATCCCCCTGGCTTTCCTTACTGACTTCTCACATTGCATACCCCTTAGTTAGTCATCTGATATGACAACACCCAGATCCCTTTCCATTATTGTTGTCATTAGTACCTCCCCTGCTATTGTGTACTCTTCTTCTGGATTTTTATTTCCCAAGTGCATTACTTTGCACTTCTTTGCATTGAATCTAAGTTGCCATATGTCTGACCATTCCTCCAACCTTGCCAAGTCCCTTCTCATCCTTTCTACCCCCTTGTGTATCAACTCTGCTACAGATCTTTGTGTCATCCACAAAGAGGCTTACCTTTCCTTCCAGACCCTCTGCAATGTCACCTATAAAGACGTTAAAGAGGACTGGACCCAGTACTGAGCCCTAAGGTACTCCACTAGTAACCCCCTTTCAGAATGTGTTCCATTCACTATTACCTTCTTTGTCCTGTTGTGCAGCCAGTTTGCTACCCAGGCTACCACCCTGGGACCCACTCCCAGGCTGGCTAACTTGATTATTAATCTTTTGTGTGGGACTGTGTCAAATGCCTTGCTAAAGTCTAGGTAGGCCATATCCACAGCCCCTCCCTGGTCTATTACTTTGGTCACCCAGTCAAAGAAATCGATTAGATTCATCTGACATGACCTTCCTGCTGTGAATCCATGCTGCTTTGGGTCCTGTGCCCCACTGGCCTCTAGGTACTCAACAATTCTTTCTTTCAGAAGTGATTCCATCATTTTCCCCACCACTGAGGTCAAACTAACAGGTTTGTAGTTTCCTGCTTCTGCCTTACTCCCACTTTTGTGAAGGGGATCACATCAGCCCTCCAGTCCTCGGTACCACCCCATCTTCCCATGATTTGTTAAAAGTGTGGTTAGTGGTGTCACTAGGTCCTCCTTAGCTCTTTTAGGATTCTAGGGTGAATCCGTCACAGGCTCCATTGCTTGGTCCACCTTGAGTTTTAGGAATTCTTTCAGTACTCTTTCTTCTGTAAATGGACTGGTGTCAACCCCACTATCCAGAGTGCTTCTACTGTTTGGTTTAGGTAACTCCTCCTCTTCTTCTTTTGTGAATACTGAGCAAAAGTATTCATTCAGTATCTCTGCCTTTTCACTGTCTCCTCTGTCCTCTCCTCTCCTTTATTAATCTTCACTATCCCTCCCTTAACCTTTCTATGCTCCTAATGTACCTATAAAAGGTTTTATCCCCCTTCTTAACTGAGTTGGCTGTCTTTTCCTCAGTTTGGGCCTTTGCTTTTCTGACTGCCTTCCCCACTTCTTTCTGCTTTAATTGATACAGTTCCCTGTCATGCTCCATCTGTGATTCCTTATACTTTTTGAATGCAGCCTTTTTCTCCTTAACCTTCCCTGACACCTCTTTTGAGAGCCATAGTGGTTTTTTATTCCACTTTGTTTTCTTTATTTGTTTCACACAAAGGCTTGTTGCCTCCATGATGGCAGTTTTGATTTTTCTCCATTGTTCTTCCACCCCTCCTTTCTGGCCATTTGCTAATGCATTCCTCAGGTATTCACCCATTATGCCAAAGTCAGCCCTTCTAAAGTCCAGTATCCTTGTCTTTGTATGGCTTGTCTCCATGGTTGTGTTTATTGTGAAGCACACTGTACAGTGGTCGCTTGTTCTCAGATGTCTACCAACTTCTAAGTTTGTGATCCTCTCTCCATTTGAGAGTACCAGGTCTAATATTGCTCCCTCCCGAGTGGGTTCCACCACTAGCTGTCTAAGGCATGCTCCCTGTAGGACATCGAGAATGACCCTGCTCTTGGATGTGGCTGCAGTCCATGTCGCCCAGTTAACATCTGGCAAATTCAGGTCCCCCATCAACAGTATCTCCCCTTTTTCAGCCATTTTGAGAATGCCCTCTATCATTTTCTTGTCCATTTCCTCCCCTTGAGATGGGGGTCTGTATACAACCCCTGTGCGGATTGTGATGCCATTCCCTGTCTCCAAGGTGACCCAGAGTTCCTCTTGTCCTCCCCCTTTACTTTTTAGTTCTGTAGCTTTGATCCCTTCCCTTATGTAGAGAGCTACTCCACCTCCTCTTTTACCCTCCCTGTCCCTTCAGTAGATTGTGTACCCTGGTATGTTGACATCCCAGTCATGGTTCTCTGTGTACCACGTTTCTGTGACTGCCACAATATCCAGTGTTCCTCTTCCAACAGGGCTACTAGCTCTGGAAGCTTGTTTCCCAGACTACGGGCATTGGTACTCATTGCCCTCCATTTAATGTTGGCTTTATCCTTTTTTACCCCATCCCTGCTCTTATTGCCCTTGTCCATTTTTCCATTTACCCCTGTCCTGCCCTCTGTCAAGCTCTGTACCTCAGTGTTTACCCTACTACCTGCCTTGTTTTGTGGGGGGAGGCTTGAACTTTCCTGTTTCCTATCAGCACCTCCCCCCTTGGCTAGTTTAAAAGCTTGCCAAGGAAGCCTTTAAACCTGTCACCTAGGAGCATGTTTCCCTTCCTGGACAGATGCAGACCATCATGCCAGTATAGACCTTCATCTCTCCAGGTGGACCCCCAGTCCCCAATGAAGCAAAAGCCCTGTGCTCTGCACCAGTTTTGCAACCATTCATTAAACTGCATGGTGTGCAGTACCCTAGTCTCACCCCTGCCATAGACTGGCAGCACCTCTGAGAAGGTTACCGTGCTTGCTACCTGTCTGAGGCACCTCCCCAACTCCACAAATTCATCCTGCACTGCACTGATCTCATGCCTAGCTAGGTCATTTGTCCCGAGGTGGACAATGATATCTAGTTTCCTCTCCTGTGATGCTGCTTCTGCACCACTGGTGACTGTTAGAAACAATCAAATACACCACTGCTCCACCACCCTGGTGAGTACTGCCCTTTATAGTAAGTCAACCAACACCACAATGTACTAGACCACTGCTCCTACACAAGCCACTCTACTGAGTCCAGGGATAAAAAACAAACTCACTGTTCAGCCAGCAGGACACTTCTAAAAGATTGCACAAATAGCCTTCCAAATCCTATGTGTCTAGCACAGAAATCAAGCAACTTCAGTTGTAGTTCAACCCATCTGGTTATAAAATTACTACACTTTAATGGAATCCTGCAATTCTTAATGCCAATAAGAAAATAATGAAACTTTCTGTAGAAAGTGTAGCTTACCTTCCTAGTCCCCTACAATATTATGTTTTACCAAGTTCCCAGTTCCTCAAATGCATTCTAGTTTGTTTTCTGCAGTATAGCAAGTTTCTCAGCTTCCAACAGGAGCAGGCAAGTCTTTTCTGACTGGCTTTTCTCTGTGTAGTTTGCTTAAGACACAACAGTGATAAAAGCCCCACGCAGAATCAATTGATTGACTAGTGACATCTGTGATGTAAGCAGACCTTTCAGTGAAGACAATTTGCTATGTCTGCTTCTAACACACACACAAACCCTTTATCTGAAACCAGGGATAAACTCACTGCTTAGCCAGCAGGACACTTCTAAATTATTGCACAAATATCCTTCCAAATCCTATGTGTCTAGCACAGAAATCAAGCAACTGCAGTTGTATTTCAACCCCTCTGGTTATAAAATTACTACACTTTAATGGAATCCTGCAATTCTTAATGCCAATAAGAAAATAATGAAACTTTCTGTAGAAAGTGTAGCTTACCTTCCTAGTCCTGTACAATATTATGTTTTACTAAGTTCCCAGTTCCTCAAATGCGTTCTAGTTTGTTCTCTGCATGTCAATTAGCACTAATCCAGAACAGCACTGTATGAGACAGCGAGTGGTGCAATACCACGAATACTGCTGTATGTAGTATTGCACCACTTGCACTATCCCAGGCAGAGGATAAGACCTCTGCTGGGATGTGGTTCTACTGAACAGCTGCCATGGCTCAATGGACTGAGCCACTATAACAAGGAACCCAGGCTCTGTGTCTGAAATCTGGGTTTGATTCCTGGTGCCAGAAACTTTTTTTTTTTTTTTTCCACACTTTGTGCAATTTCGTGTTCAATCAATGAATCAAAACTTTATTTATATAGCGCCTTTCAAATATCAAGGCACTGTACATTTTAAACACCAATATAATACCAGAATAAAACAACCATTTTAAATTAATTAAGAACAATCTGGGAAGGCAAGTGAAAATAAATATATATATTTTTTTCGAATTATATTTTTGCATCCTCTCCTCGTGTCCCTCTGAAATCTCTCCAGCGACTGCCCAACACCACGGACTCTATCTCCTTGCATGGCCTGACTTCTCCTCTCCCCCCAACACCGGTTATCCCCCAGGTCTACCCTCTGGGGAAGGGCCGCCTCCACTCAGGGCGCTCTTTCTATAGGGTTGAGCACCAGGCTGGGGAGGAGACAGGACGAGGAGAGCCGTGCCCAACTACGGGAGTGTGGTTCATGGGTGGGAGGCACTTTCGTCTATCGGGGGGGGGGGTTCTTGCTTAGTTACAGCCCTGTGGAGCCTGGCTGTCAAGGCAACGTACTGCCGCAGCTCCACCCCCCCTGGCATACTCCACAATGCTGATGTTGGCAACCTTCAGCCTCCACCAGAGGTCGCTCCTTGAGTGGTCATCTCCCTAACCCTCCCTGGGGAAGAGAGAGCAGTCCTCCAGACGCTCAATCTCTTTCCCGCCCTTCTGACCCCTGGCATCCCGGGCTCTTTCCTGAACCCGGGTCGCCAGTGTGGCGTGAGGTGTGGCATCCAGCGCCTCAACCCTTAGTGCCACCAGGCTGGCCCATAAATATGTTTTTATCATCGATTTAAAAGTGCTGACGGTTAGGCATTCTCTTAACCGGCAAGGCAGAGAATTCCACAGGGTTGGTGCTGCAAATGAAAAAGCACAGGCACCAGAGGTTTTCAGACGAACCCTGGGAATCTCTAGCAATCCCTTGTTGGTGGATCGGAGAGGATGATTTGGGGAGTAGGGAAACAGGATTTCTTTCAGGTAGTCGGGTCCCTGTTCGTGTAAGGCTTTAAAGGTAAGCAAGCCTACCTTATAGGTGATTCGCCACTAAACTGGCAGCCAGTGCAGTCCGTGCAGCACAGGCGTAATGTGGCTGGTCCTTGAATTACCAGTCAACAGCCTGGCTGAAGCATTCTGCACTAGCTGGAAGCAGCGGATATCAACCCTAGACAGCACTAGGTAGAGGGCATTGCAGTAGTCAAGACAGGTGGTAATGAAGGCATGGACCAATGTTGGAAGGTCGTCTGGCGGAACCAGGTGTTTCACCTGGGTGATATTCCTCAGATAGTAAAATGAAGATTTAACCATGGCTGACACCTGAGATTTCAGGGTCAAGCCATCATCAAAGATAATGCCCAGGTTTCGCACCTGACCTGAGATAGTGAGCTTAACACCATCAAGCCATAGGCCCAACACATGCCCAACCTCCAAACCAGCCCCCGGGTGACCTGGGTCCACTAACAACACCTTAGTCTTATCTAGATTCAATCTCAGCCAGCTAGAGCTCTTCCAGTCTTTGATCTCAGAGAGGCAGTTGTTTAGCACGGAAATTGCAACAACCTGTCCAGGCATAAAGGACATATACAGCTGAATATCATCTGCATAGCAGTGAAAACTCAAGCCCTCTCACCTAATGATGTCTCCCAATGGCAGCGTATACACTGCAAACAACATGGGTGCCAATATGGATCTCTGTTGTACCCTGCAGGACAGGGGGAAGGCATCAGAGGAATAAATTCCAGTGACCTCCCTCTGAGACCTGCCCACGAGGAATGATGGAAACCACTTGAGGAGCTTCCTGAATTAATGGCCTTGATGGAGGAGGAACATCTGGATATCATGGCAGTCACAGAAACATGGTACACACAAAACCATGACTGGGACATAAACATACCAGGATACACTATCTACAGGAGGGACAGGGAGGGTAAAAGAGGAGGAGGAGTAGCTCTTTACATAAGTGAAGGAATCAAAGCAACAGAACAAAAGGGTAAACAGGGAGGAGAAGAAGCACTGTGGGTCAATTTGAGACAGGCAATGGCACCACACCAGGGGTTGTATACAGACCCCTCCTCAGGGGGAGGAAATGGACAAGGAAATGATAGAAAGTATACTTAGAATGGCAGAAAAAGGGGAGATATTGCTGATGGGTGATCTGAATATGCCAGATGTTAACTGGAGTGCAGTTGCAGCAGCCACCTTCGAAGAGTGGGGTTATTCTAGATGCCCTACAGGGGGCATGCCTTAGACAACTAGTATTGGAACCCACTCGAGAGGGAGCAATCTTAGACATGGTTCTCTCAAATGGAGATGAAGAGAGGATCACAGATGTAGAAGTGGGTAGCCATCTGGGAACTAGTGACCATCGAACAGTATGGTTCACAATAAACACAGCAATAGAGTCAAGCCATACAAAGGCAACAGTACTGGACTTTAGGAGGGCTGACTTTGCCAAAAATTGGTGAGTGCCTAAGGAATGCACTAGCAAATGGGCAGGAAGAAGGGGTGGAAGAACAATGGGGAATAATAAAAACTGCCATCACAGAGATAACAAGTCTTTGTGTTAAGCAAATAAACAAAACAAAATGATGTAAGAAACCACTATGGTTCGCAAAGAAAGTGGCAGTGAAGGTTCAAGAGAAAAAGAAAGCTTTCAGGAAGTACAAGGAATCACAGAAGGAGCAAGACAGAGAACTGTATCAGTTAAAGCAAAAGGAAGCTGGGAAGGCAGTCAGAACAGCAAAGGCCCAAACTGAGGAAAAGATAGCCAACTCAGTTAAGAAGGGGGATAAAACCTTTTATAGGTACATCAGGGAGCGAAGGAAGACCAAGGGAGGGATAGTGAGGCTTAATAAAGGGGAAAGGGTGGGCAGAGGGTGACTGTGAAAAGTCAGAGATACTAAACAAATACTTTTGCTCAGTATTTACAAATGAAGAGGAGGAGGTACCTAAAACAAACAATAGAAACACTCTGGATACAGAAGTTGATACCAGCCCATTTACAGAAGAAAGGGTTCTGAAAGAACTCTTTAAACTGAAGGTGGGCAAAGCAATGGAGCCTGATGGGATTCATCCCAGAATTCTAAAAGAACTAAGGGTAGAACTAGTGACACCACTGACTACTCTCTTTAACAAATCATGGGAGGATGGGGTGGTACCCTTAGACTGGAGGAGGGCAGATGTGATTCCCCTTCACAAAAGTGGGAGCAAGGCAGAAACAGGAAACTACAGACCTGTTAGTTTAACCTCAGTGATAGGGAAAATGATGGAATCACTTCTGAAAGAAAGAATTGTTGAGTACCTAGAGGCCAGTGGGGCACAGGACCCAAAGCAGCATGGATTCACAGCGGGAAGGTCATGCCAGACAAATCTGATAGATTTGTTTGACTGGGTGACCAAAGTAGTAGATCAGGGAGGGACTGTGGACATGGCCGACCTAGACTTTAGCAAGGCATTTGACACAGTCCCACACAAAAGATTAATATACAAAGTTAGCCAGCCTGGGAGTGTGTCCCAAGATGACAGCCTGGGTAAAGAATTGGCTGGAGAATAGGACACAGAGGTAATAGTAAATGGAGTCCACTCTGAAGAAAGTGGGGTTACTAGTGGGGTACTGCAGGGTTCAGTATTAGGACGGTCCTCTTCAATGTCTTTATAAGCGACATTGCAGAGGAACTGGAAGGAAAAGTATGTCTCTTTGCAGATGACACAAAGATCTGCAACAAAGTTGATGCACAAGGTGGGGTGGAAAGGATGAGAAGGGACTTGGCAAGGTTAGAGGAATGGTCAAATGTATGGCAGCTTAGATTCAATGCTAAGAAGTGCAAGGTAATGCACCTGGGAAACAAAAACCCAGGGGAAGAGTACACAATGGGGGGTGAGATACTAACAACAACAAAAATGGAAAGGGACCTGGGGGTAGTCATATCAGATGACCTAAAGGTGGGCAAGCAATGTGAAAGGGCAGCAAGGAGGGCTTGGGGGATACTGGGATGCATAGGGAGAGGCATCACCAGTAGAAAACAGGAAGTTATTATCCCTCTGTACAGACAGCTGGTGAGACCCCATCTGGAGTACTGCATGCAGTTCTGGAGACCCAATCTCCGCAAGGACATAGACAGGATGGAAGCTGTCCAGAGGAGGGCAACTAAAATGGTGCAGGGTCTGCACCGGAAGAATATGAAGAGAGACTTAAGGAGCTTAATATGTATAGCCTCGAGGAAAGGAGGAGAGGGGGGACATGATAGAAACTTTCAAGTGCCTCAAGGAATTAACAAAGTCCAAGAGGGTAGCATCTTTCAAAAAAAAGAGGTGTGCAAGAACAAGGGGCACAATTTGAAGATGGGGTGGCTCAGAGGTAATTAAGAAGTATTTTTCACAGAGAGAGTTGTGGATGCATCGAACGGCTTCCGGAGGAGGTTGTGGAGTCAAAAACAGTGGTGGAATTCAAGCATGCATGGGACAGTCATAAGGCAATTCTGTGGGGTGGGGGTAGGAAGAAGTAGGCTGCTGGTTAACTAGGATCTGCAGCTTATCCATTAGGTAGGGAAATGGGCAGACTGGGTGGGCCAAGTGGTCCTTATCTGCTGTCAAATTCTATGTTTTATGTTACCTGACAGTCCACAAAGGAATCATAGGGACTGCAGAAGTACACCATGGTCCACAGCGTAAAAAGCTGCTGAGAGATTGAGAAGGACCAAGATGGTACAAGTCTTTTGATTGTTCTCCATTTGGAAGTCATTTAATACAGCTAAAGGGGAGGTTCTGATAATGGGAGACTTCAACATGCCAGATACAAACAATTGCGGTTAAAGTACAAAATTAATAAATGTGATTTCTGGTTTTACTTACAACTAATAAAATATCTATCCTCTTCCATTTTGGATAGTAGTTTTTGTACTTCTCCCTCAAATTTATGGATATCCTTTTCCAAAACTGCCCATCTTCCAAAAGGCTTTCGCCTGATGCACAAGCTAATGCACGATCCTGAATACAATCTAACAGACCATGCTAGGATTACGTGGCAAGCAGATTTGAACATAAGCATTCCTATAGATGTTTGGACTAAGCTTTGGGACAATGCTATAAAAACTTGTAGAGAAACTCAAGGCAGATTGGTTCAATTCAAAATTCTTCATTATTATTATTATTATTATCCACGGATTCTTTTTCGGTTGGATATAATCTCTACTAACAACTGTTGGAAATGTGGTCACTCTGATGCAGGATTAGCCCATCTCCTGTGGTTTTGTAATGATATTATGGAGAGGTGGAAGCACATACATGACATTTGTTAATATATTTTAAAAATTAATTTTACACTCTCTCCAGCTTTATATATTCTTCGTGATTTCTCTGCCCTGCCTGAAATTCCAGAAGAGAAACAATTTTGGGTAAGTACAGTAGCTTTGTCCTTTAAAAGACTAATTTTCCAGAAGTGGAAAGATCCAATTGTCCCATCCATTCATCAGTGGTTAGACTCCCTTAGCAAAGTCGCTAATAATGAAAGAATTAGCTATAACATCTTAGGAAAGAAAGAAACCTTTGAAGCAATATGGGGTCCCATTTTAGAACTATCTTCTTAGTGCATTTACTCTAATGCTTTTGTTTTTCAAATGGTAAAATGTAATGTTTATTAGTTTCTTATGTTTTATCTTAAAAAATATATATGGATACTAATATTATTTGTATTTAATGCTTGCTCATTGACTGCATCATATAGGCATTTTGTTTTTCTTTGTTTACTTGAAAACTCAATAAAATTGTGAATTGAAAAAAAACAAACATGCCAGATACAGATTGGTCAATACCAGCAGGAACATCTGCCAAAAGTAAACACATAGTGGATTCCCTGCAGGGGGAGGGCCTCAAACAACTGATACAACAACCCACAAGAGACAGGGCTATCCTAGATCTATAACTGACTAACAGGGAAATGATCACAGATCTCCAGGTAGAAGGTCACCTGGAGGCCAGTGATCATCACACGGTATGGTTCAGTTTGGCCACTAGAACTAAAACATCCCATTCCAAGGCAACAATATAGGACTTCAGAGGAGCTGACTTGATAAGATGGAGAACAGAGTTAAGCTAGCCCTGGCAAAAAGAAATACAAGTGAGGGGGTACAGGCAAAGTGGGCAAGCATTAAGGACGCAATACTTGAAGCAACATCCCATTGTGTTAGAGAGAAAAGGAAGTGCAAAAGAAGAAGGAAACCACTTTGGTTCTCAAAAACAGTAGCAGAAATGGTCAGAGCCAAAAGGCTGGACTTCAGGAAATATAAGGGAACGAGAGGATGAAGATAGGGAGGCATACCAAACTTCCCTAAGTGAAGCAGGGAAGGCAGTAAGGCAGGCAAAGGCCCAAACCGAGGAAACACTAGCACGAACAGTAAAAGAAGGTGACAAGACTTTATATAGATACATTAGTGAAAGGAGAAAGTCCAGAGGGGGTATTGCTAAGACCAAAGGGGATAAGAGGGCGTGTGAGGAGGAGGACCATGTAAAAGCATCTATCCTAAATAGATACTTCTGCTTGGTGTTTACTGAAGAGAAGGTAGGGCAGGGCCCACAGCTCAGCACCATGGACACGGGGGGAGGGAGGTATGCACTAGTCCTTTCACAAAAGAAAGGGTCCTACAAGAGCTTGTTAAGCTCAGGGTGGACAAGGCAATGGGACCTGATGACATACATCCCAAGGTACTAAAGGAGCTAAGGGTGCAGCTAGCAGAGCCATTATCAGAACTGTTTAGTGAGTCTCTGAGCACAGGAGAGGTCCCAGAAGACTGGAGAAGGGCTCATGCGATCCCGCTCCACAAGAGTGGTAGCAGGGAAGAAGCAGGGAACTACAGATCAATCAGTCTTACCTCAGTAGTGGGCAAGATTATGGAGGCACTCCTTAAGGAAAGGATAGTGCAACACCTGGAATCCATAGGCGCACAGGATCCAAGACAGCATGGGTTTACAACAGGAAGGTCCTGTCAAACTAATCTCATAGATTTCTTTGATTGGGTAACCAGAGTGGTGGACCAAGGGGGAGCAGTTGATGTCACCTACCTTGACTTCAGCAAAGCTTTAGCTACTGTTCCACATAGAAGATTGATTAATAAGCCGAGTAGGCTCAGGATGGGTCAGAAGTTGGTCAACTGGGTGGCAAACTGGTTGGCAGGCAGAAAACAGAGAGTGGTGGTAAATGATATACAGTCAGAAGAGATGCAAGTCACAAATGGGGTACCTCAGGGATCAGTCCTGGTGCCAGTCCTCTTCAGTATCTTCATCAGTGACATTGCAGATGGACTGGAGGGTAAGGTTTGTCTGTTTGCAGATGACACCAAGATCTGCAACAGAGTAGATGATCCAGATGGGGTGGGCAGAGTGAGAAGAGATCTGGATAAACTGGCAAAATGGTCGGAAGAGTGGTAACGGGGGCTTAATGCAAAGAAGTGCAAGATCATGCACACAGGGAAGAGAAACCCTGAAGCCACCTATAGGTTGGGAGGGAAGTTACTGGCAGTCACAAGGGAAGAAAGAGACTTGGGCATCATCATCACAGATGACCTGAAATCAACCAAGCAGACCACTAAAACAGTAGGTAAGGCTACGGGGATGTTGGGGTGTATTAGTAGGGGTATCAAAGTTGTAAGAGGGAGGTAATAATCCCTCTTTACAAGACACTGATAAGGCCCCATCTGGAGTACTGCATGCAGTACTGGAGGCCACACCTTCACAAGAACATTAACCAAATTGAGGCAGTCCAGAGAAGGGCAACCAAAATGGTGCAGGGACTGCATCAGAAAACATATGAGGACAGATTAACAGAGCTCAATATGTATATCCTAGAGCAAAGGAGGGAGAGAGGTGTTATGATCGAAACATTCAAGCACCTTAAGGGCATTAACAAGGTGAAAGAGTCTAACATTTCACTATAAGAAAAATAGCAGGACAAGAGGACACAGCATGAGATTAGAGGGAGGCCGGTTAAGGGGTAATGTGAAGAAGTTATTTTTCACAGAAAGGGTGGTGGATGCATGGAACGGCCTACCTCAGGAAGTGGTGGATATGAATACAGTGGAGGGCTTCAAACAGGCATGGGATAGGAATAAGAGCAATACAGAGGAGTATGAATAGATAGACCATTGACATAGCAAAGGCCGATGGCACATTCATAAGGTAGAAAAAGAAACGGGCAGACTGGATGGGCCTTGTGGTCCTTATCTGCCGTCAGCTTCTATGTTTCTAAATTTCTAATACCTGGACAAGGGTGGTCTCTGTGCTATGCCTCTTCCTAAATCCTGACTGGAGAGCTTCATAGACATTGTGAGTTGTAAGGTGATGGTTCAGTTGCAGCGCAACCACCTTCTCAATAACCTTCCCCACAAAGGGAAGGTTAGAGACAGGCCGGTAGTTACCTGGGCAGTCGGGGTCCAGGGAGGGCTTTTTAAGGAGTGGTCATATGACTGCCTCCTTTAAGGGATCTGGAAAGACCCCCCCCTCCAAAGATCTCTGGACAATTTCAGCTGGGATTGGGCAGATAGCATCTACACACCCCACTAAAAGGGGGGTAGGGCCCAGATCCAAACTACAACTGGTTGGGTGCAAAGTCTGGACAATCGTCACAATGTCCATGAATTCCAGCTGGCTGAAATCCATTCAGACAGACTGGGTGCTCACCACTTCCCATCGACTTCCGCAACCCCTTGTGGAGAGAGCCGGAACAATTCCAGACCTGATGCTGGCAGCCTTATCTGTGAAGAATCGAGCTAGCTCATCACACTTAACCTGTGAAAAAGCTCTTCCGGACTGGAGACAGATTGGATTGCATAATCTGTCTACAGTTCGGAAAAATTGAGACGGTCGATTCTGTGCAGCAGAAATCTCCCTGGACAGGAACTTTGCCTTCTTAGGGGTGATTTCTGATTGATAGCCTTTATAATGTGCCATCAATTTAAGCCTGTCAGCATCCAGGCTGGACTTCCACCATGCTCTCTCCATCCTTCGACCAAGTTGCCTCAACTCCTTTAAGGAATCATCATACCAAGGGGACCTTGGGTGAAGCGTGAGTGGTCGAACACGAACAGGAGCAATCAAGTCCAAGGCATCTCCCACCACCTTATTATAGGCCAGTGCAAGATCCCCTGGACTTGTGCTTTCACCCAGCAATCCCGATAGGTCCAGGACCACTGATAGACCCTGTGGGGTAACCTCTTATAAAGGGTGGTACCGGAGCATCTCTGAAGGGGCAGGTCCCATTGGGGAGCCCCAAAACTGAACCCTATGGTGTGATGGTCAGACCAACCAACTGGTTCCTCCCCCAAGTCAGAGATCTCCATCCCCAGGAGGAACAACAGATCCAATGAGTGACCTCCTATATGGGTAGAGGAGGTAACTACCTGTGTGTGGCCCAGCATTGTCACTAGCGGGAGGAGATTTTGACCAAACTGCAAGAGTTCATCGTCGACCCAGGCATTGAAGTCCCCCAGACTTATCCGTTTGGGAGACTCCAATATCATGTGTTGAACCCCCCCCCCAGAGTTGAGAATCCTTATTGGGGTGGTTCAGGGGGCACAGCCCCTGTAATAGAGAGGCGTGGGGACAGAGCCCCCACAAAAAAAGAATTATGCAGCTTGCAGAAATGGTGCTGTACTGGCAGTGCGATAGTTGCATACGGCACAATGTCTTGCAACATTATGAGCCCGTACCTTTATGAATTGGAGTAGTATCTGGGACCTCATCAAATGCTTTTGCGAAATCTAACAAAATAACAGCAGTTGGAATGCCACAGTCTAGATTTCTGCTGATATGGTTATAGAAGGTGACAAGATTTGTCGTGCATGATCGCCCCTCTGTAAATCCATGTTGTGTTGAATCAGCTATTCTATTATCAGTAATATAGATGTCAATGAGTTTTTTTGTGAGTTTTTCAATCAATTTGCTACAGTGAGATGTGAGACTTATAGGTCCATAGTTTTCTATATTCCCCTTGTTCTCCTTTTTGACGTTTGGAATTACTATGGCTATATGCCAATCATTCAGTACTGATCCTTCTAGAATAGATCTAGTGAATATAATGGTTAGAGACCCAGCTGCCACACCCTAGACCATTCCTCTATTATCCCTTTGCATTCTCTCCACCCCTTCCTGAGTGTCAACCCTGTTGTAGATTTTTGTATAATTCGTAAAGAGACACACCTTACCCTAAAGTTCCTCTGTTGCTTATTGAAGAGGACCGGTCCCAGCACTGAACCCTGTGTCACCTCACTAGTCACTCTTCTATCACCTAAGTGGCCACTGTTTACTACCACCTTTTGTCTCCTATGCCGTAACTAGTGCCCAATCCCCCTCGGCATCATGCACCCCCCCACGTTTCTGTGCCGATGGGAGGCCTAGTCCCCATTGGCTTCAGTCTCCCCCTTCCCAGTTCCAGTTGCCGACGGGGGAGCCTACTCCCCGTCAGCATAATGTCCCCACCCCCCGATTTCTGTTGTGTACTGAGGGGGTACCCAATCCCCCTCGGCATCAAGTGTGCTCCTCCCACCCGTTTCTGTTGCAACTGAGGGCCCAATCCCTGTCAGCTTCGGTCCCTCCTCCCCACAAATGCAGGTGGTACACTGGGAGCTCACCCCAGTGTACCAAACACCTGCAAAAAAAGAAAACTGAACCTCGTTGTCTTTTTTTTTTAACCTGTAAAACAAGAAAACGGTCCCTCGCGGACTCTCCTGCCCCATCCCCAAACCCGCGCCCACCCTCTGCACACCCTGCCTCCGCTCACCCCCCCACCCCATACTTTTTTTATTAAATTTTCCTCTTTATGTTGCTCAAGGCTGCCTAGGCTTTCTGCCCAGTCACGGACCCCTGTAGCCCTTCTTCCATTACTGGCCGCGACTCCGACACCCCCGGCTGACCCCCTCAGGGTGAGGATGTGGCACCTGAGGCACAGTGCCATATACGCCTCACTTCATACTTACCTCTGGAGCCCAGTGCGATGATCTTTGGTGGACCGGGAACACATCTGCACTCTTCAAAGCCAACCACGAACTGAAGAAATGCCGGTAAGCTGTATAATGGTACAAATAGGGTTTTTTCAACTTTGGTGCATATCTTGGGCATTTTGGGGAATTTTGGCACCAAATTTTCAACATGGGGTTATTGGGACCCCTCCTCATGAATTTAGTCACTGTCATGGCGTTATTCTGTCCGAAGGGTGATTTCGCAGATCACTGCGGAATCACCTTTAGGGACAGTTAACAAAATGACAGTGCCATATTCATGAGGTAGGCTCTGAAAAGCCTAAGGTTGCAGATTGGGTGAAAATCAAAAATGACTGTTTTACGAGTGTGCTGTGCAGTTTCCTCGCACGCTCATAACTTTGTGAATTTGTAATATTTTCACTCCAGATTTTCAACATTGGCCTTTTTCCACACCTCCTTATGAACAGTACAGCTGTCATTTTACACATCCTGGCCGAAATTAGTTTTCACACTTCCGGCACAGAATAACGCAGTCGCTGTGGGAAATCAGTATTTGGGACAGATTAAGAAAATGACAGTGACTCTGTTCATGAGCAGAGGTCCTAAAATGCCTATGTTGAAAATCTGGTGACAAAAGTCCATAAAATGACTGTGTTACAAGTGTGTGTTGCGCAGTTTCCATGCACCCTGTAACTTTTCAAATTTGCAATATTTTCACACAGATTTTCAACACTGGCATTTTTTCACACCTCCTTATGAACAGTACAGCTGTCATTTTTCACCTTCTTTTTTTTTTTTTGCAATTAACTTTATTTTAATGTAAGTTTTATCCATGTACACAAAGCAAGTCATTTTTTGCATCCTGGCCGAAATGTGTTTTCGCACATCTGGCGCAGAATAGCGCAGTCGCTGTGAGAAATCAGTGTGTTTGGAAAAGATTAAGAATGAGCGAGTGAGAGAGGGGGAGTGACCAAGCTTAATGGAGCTCTGTCGGGACTGCTGCGGATTTCTTTGTGGGTAGAAAAAGGTTCCAATGCAGGCAGGAGCCCAGTACAAAAGAGCAGCCTGCAGTGCCAGGAGAACCAGAACGAGAGTGAGAGAGAGAGAGAGACAGAGAGAGGGGGAGTGAGCAAGCTCAACAGAGCTCTGTCGGGACTGCTGCAGATTTCTTTGTGGGCAGAAAAATGCGCCAATGCAGGCAGGAGCCTAGTACAAAAGAGGGCAGCCTGCAGTGCTGGGAGAAACAGAACGAGAGAGTGAGAGAGGGGAGTGAGTGAGCTTAACTGAGCTCTGTCGGGCCTTTAGAGTTGCCCACCCTGCCACCCAGGGTCCTGTGTGGTCCAATATTATAGCAGGATCTCTGGGGTGGAGACAAAGTAATGACTGGATACTTTTAGGATTGCTGTAATAATACAGATTTAGTTCTGTTTATTTCTCTAACTTAGCTAAGTACTGAGCTATACTGTTAGGACTGCTGTAATAATACATATTTATTGGTTCTGTTTTTTTCTCTGAGCTGAGTAATACTTGGAGTGCAAAAGTGTAACCCCTAGGTGGCGCTATCTCAAGGGCTACTATCCCTGCCTGTGTGGCTAGTGACAGGTTAAGGGGCCTCGGTCCAATGACGGGTGCCTCCACCCAGAGGTTAGTGTTGGTAGTGGTTAAACTAGCTTGGGTACAGCCCTCTGGGACACTGTGACCCCCCTTTGTTCCCACTAGTGGCCCACACAGTACATGGGAGTTACCTTCCCAATACCTCACAAATGCACACTTCTTACACATACAGTAACACTTACCCTCAGGACTGATTCTGGCAGCACGTCTCTGAGGACCCCCTGTAAAACAAGGTTAGATAATACACACAAACACAATGCAATGCTTTTTTCTACATGTACTGACACCACAGACAGCATATAGTTCAATAACAACAAATCTGATTTATTAGAGGGGGCAGTAACAAGGAGGGGGTAATCAGGTTGATTTGGTTGGGAAATATTCAAATCACAGTACTGTGCATGCATATAGGGTCCAAAATGTCACCCTCTGGGTACCCAGGATGGTGGGGGGCTAACCAGGGTCAGTGCAGCTGGTTGGGAACCTTCGACGGAAAAAACACATGCACACACAAATTGTAATCCAGAGCCCTGGGGCTCAGTTCGTGAAGAAATGAAACAGCAATAATCAGATGACGCACTGGTAATTGATAAAAGGCTGCAGGGAGATACCCAGATTTGTACTCACAATACCAAAGCTGAAAGCTGGATGGAGGATGTTCTAGCTGGATTGCCAGAAAAACAAGATATAGAGACAGGGTTCTTGTGCCTGAACCCAACTGCAGTTGATAGCAAGCGGATTTAGTCCAACTCAAGCTGGGATCTGCTTCCAGCTTTAGCACACACTCACAAGAAGGAAATAACATTGCAATCCCCACAAGCACTCGCACATTTATATTTAAAAGGAAAGTACTATACAGGCAGCTGCTTCTCGATCCCGATCGCAAACACTTGCAAATTACCCGGGAGCACACACAGCATCAGGAGTCCCCGACAGGCCGATCGCACTTCAGCAAAAATTTTCGGTCTTCTACTGGCAAGCCTGGGTCTACACACTGCTTCCTTCTCTTCAAAACTCGGATTCAATCTGAACTGGCACTTACAAACGGCTGCAGACCAACCTCAGGGCCTCCCATGAGCTTCCAGCGCGAACTTTACGCCACAGAAACACAGAGCTCTTCACTGTCACTACTGATCTGAGCTTTCCAGTAACAGAGCAGGGCATTTCCTTTGAGTTCCTCCCAGTTCGGTTGACTGGTTCGGCTGTCACTCACAATAGGGCTCCCACTGTTGGTGCAAAAATGCGCCAAGGTCCAAACTACATTTCCCAGAGGCACTGGCCATACAGTACATAGGTGGCTGGCTCCACAATGAGAGTCCAAGTTCTGATTTGCCAGCAGCAGGCTCCATTTTAAAGGTCCCCCCACATTGATTGGTCCAGTTCAGCAGTTCAAAACCAGAATGGAGGGCTAGGCAAAACAGTTCAGTCTGCAAAGAAAAGAAGTTAGACAAACTGTATTTTCATTATTACTCTAAACAATTCCTGGCAGATTGTTACACCTTTTGAAAGAGCTCCCTCTGCGCATTTAGCGACGGCAGAAACGGAGCGAGTTGATAGCAGTCCGGGTGGGACTCGGGAACTGAAACACACAATCCCCCTTCTAAATTAATTATGTCTGCAAAGCAGACAGCTCTTAAAGAGGCAGTACATGGAGGCTCAAATAGCACTCACTTGGAACCACATTTAACCAGCTTAGATGTCGAACACCTCCAGGCTTGGAGCATTCGTGCAAACTTGGAGATTTCTGTGAACCCCCATTTGCAGGGGGAGTTACAATAGGGTTTCTAACTGGGCTAAGTGAAACTATATGAGGGCTGAGAACAAAAAGCATGGTAACTGAGGGGTGAAATATGGACAAGGAGGCTTTAGGATTGCTAATCAGTATCTAACGGATGAGATTTGAGACTGAATTAACCTGGTAGGCCAGGGGGCAGTAGAGGGACTAGTGTGGGGGGAACAGGAATTTGAGTAACTAAGGGCATAACAGTTGTAGTAGGGTACAGAAACCGGGAGTAAGAGCCCGTAACATAAGATGGGGCCAAAAGGGGCAGGCGCCACATGTCAATAGGGCGGGCATCTTTGGAAGGGTGGTGGGGTGTACAGGGTGTGGGTCCGCCATGGTCCTGGACTGGGCTTGGAGGATGGGGGGCTGTATGGTCTGTAGACAGCTGGCTAGTTTGAGGGAGGAACTGTGGAGGTTAGGGAGATGTCTAAGTGGCAGGGCAAATGAGTATGATAGGCATCCTGGCTGGAGGGGGGAATAGGGATGGCAAGGGGGACGGGAAGAACAATTAGGACTGAAACCAACCCCATTATCAGAGGCACTAGCAGAAAAGAAAGAAGAAGGAGGGGTGCCCAAGGTGAAGGGAGGCCTCCTGATGGGGGGAAAGAGACCACGAGGAGTACCAGGGAGAAGGCAGATGGCTGCAGGTAGGGGAGGGACCAGGGTGGGACTAAGGGATGCATGGAGGGAACAAGTCAGAGGGGAACCGATAGGGGAAGAGATGTAGGACTGGTATCGACTAAGAATATATTTGAGGCTCTGCTATGGGAGAGAGAGAGGGGGAGCAGGAACATACTGAAGGGGGGAGGGCAAGCGGGGCATGAGAGGGATGGCAACAGGTGGGGAAGAGGTAACGAGGACGAAAGGGCAGAAGGGGGTCTAGTAATGAAGGAGGGGGTGACTGGAGGAGAGAAGGCTATGGGAAGGGGAAGGATGGGAGGGGCATCACTGTCGGGATCGAAGGGAATGGGGGCTCTAAATCGACAACAGCGGGGATAGGAGAGGAGTTGGCAATCAGCAGGGGAGGAGGGGAGGTCGACATGGGAAGCCCAGTAGGAGGTAGTCAGGCTGGGAAGGGGTTCAAGGGGGATGGGAGGAATAAGACAGAGAAAAGGGGTGAGGCAGAAGTAGGGGGTACAGGTACAGAAGTCACAGAGGTTGCAGCTGGGGGGTAAGGGGCAGGAAGAGCGAATACTGGGGTGTGGAAAGGGCATTAGAAGGGAAAGGGGGTAAGGGATAGGGGCACTCATCCTGGGGGATTCTATACTGAAAGGGGTCAGATGGGGCAGAAGGGGGGGAAAGGCACAGCCATATTTGGGTTGAAGCTATCGCTGGGTTGACTGCAGGAGGGACAGGACAGGCACTGCTCAAGTGTGCAGTGAGGGGAGGAAGAAACCTCATTTAGTGTTGCACGTGGGTACAAACGACTTGGTGGGGAAGACTGTGAAAGTAGTGAGGGGGAGGTTTGAGGAGTTGGGCAGACAGTGTGAAGGGGTGAGAGGAGTCTGTGACATTCATGGAGGTACTCCTGGTAACTTGTGCAAGCACAGGGAGGAAAAGTAGGATCGAGGACTTCAACGACTGACTGAGGGATTGGTGCCACACCACAAATTATGGGTTAGTGACTGAATGGGGTAGGGTCGGTGGGAATAGTGACTTGTACGTGGGGACAGGCTACACTTGAGCAGGAGGGGAGTATTAAATGCGGATTAGGGAGGCACGTGAGGAAGGGTGGAGCGGTGGTACCTGCCCCGGCGCATGCCTCCAAGGGGCGCACTGATTCTGTGCTGTGTAACTTTAAAAAACATATTTTTTTTGTTTTTTTAAAATCAAATGCAATTACTAATGCCTGCCAGCAGGGGTGCAAGCATCCCCATGGAAGGACCAGCAAGTTGTGGTGGGGGTTGGGGGGGGGACGCTGTCTTGGCAAAGAAAAAATCATCTGGTGTGGGGAGTGCCACACAGTACAGAGGTCACTGAGAAAACGCAAAGGAGCAGTGAGCAATAGAATATTAGAGAGTAGAGTGCGGAGGAGATAAGACAGAGATATTGTGCTTGATGAGGTACTCTCGAGACAGTCTGAGAGACATAGATTAAAATAAATATTGTGTAAGCACCACTCTTCTTCCTTTATTCGGGGTAGACTGACTGAGACCAAACTGCTTAGTGCTTTTTTTTTGCTAATTGCTTAGCCTTCCTAGTACTGCCGTACTTACTGGATCAGGTGTTTGTTTTTTTCGTGATCGATTGTCTGAATCCGACGATTCTGATGCCCTCCTCATCCAACCTCCACACTCCAGTCCTTCCGGCTCCCTCCTTAGTTCTATGTGTCTGTGAGGGACGGTGTCATGGAGTACTCGTCCCGTCCCGCGTCCGATTGGGGGGGGGGGAAAGTTATTTAGTTTATCTGGTCCAGGCACTGGCAGCCAGGCTCGCGGCTACCCCAGCCAAAAAGAATGATCAAATAATCATTATTTTTGTTATTTTTGGCAGGGTGGGGTGGGCCGCCTGGATGGCTGCCAGTGCCTGAACCAGAATAATCATTAAACTTTTCATTGGAGGTTCATCGCCGATCCATCCTCCCCTCATTCACTGTCCAACCATCCCACCCTCTGAGTCCTCCACAGTCCCACCCCGGGTGACTGCTGTCCCAGCCGGCACCTCCAGCGCTCCCTCCGCTCTGAGTCCACGGCTCTAGTCTCCTGATTTCCTGACCCAATCATTCTTCCCGATGAGTCCTGAGGGAGTCCCCTCCACAATTCCAGCCCCACACCCAGCAGCAGCAATGTGAGCCTAGCCTAGGCAGCTCTTTTTGTGGAATATAGTGTGAGTGTGAGCACGGGGCCGTGGCTGAGTCTGTGAGGAGGGCGAGTTGCCACATGGTTCTTTATTTTTTATCGTTTCTTGACTCTGTCTGCCAGGCCTCCCTCTTCCTAGTCCGACTGCTGAGTCTGACAGCGGTTGGCGGCCTGGGTCGGGAACTTAGCACTGTATGGTCACTGTTCAGACAGAGATGGTCTGAGTCCATATACAGCTTCTTAAGCTCCTGCCGCCAACCGTGCTGTTTTCTTAAAAGTCCAGGGCCAGGTGAGCTGTCATGGCTAATAACCTCCCACTGTCTCCTCATAACAAAATGTATCTGATAATTGAGTGACTTGTGTGACTAAGCAATGTAGTACAAATTAAGACCAAGCAGAAAAGATGCCATAGACTGACAGAAAATTTCTATTATACATTACTTATTTACTCGTTCTTAAATTTTCATTTATATACACTTTATGTCCAGGCTTTGACGGGGAAGGCAAGACTAGGGCATAGATGAATGAGCAGCCCTCATTTTAACAAGGAGGGGTGGTTGCTTAAGTTACAGTATAATATAACGTTTGGCATTAAAGCATAGGGCTAGGTAGGGCACAATATTAGCATGCATAGAGCAAATAAAAAAATAAAAAACCGCAAGCACTGTAAGCACAAGCACAGAACTCGAGAACTGACACACACACACACACCACTGTAATTTCCTTGTTGTTGATACATAGGTATATAGACAGTGTCGGCAGATAAGGGCCTACGGCCCACCCAGTCTGCCCATTTGAGCTTGCAGGTTTACTTTATGTTTTCCTAGAAGTCTGTTGCCCCTTAACCCTGACCTCCAGAATTCCTTTATGTCTATCCCATGCATTCTTAAATCCCGTGATTGTTTCAGCCTCCACCACTTCCTCTGGCAGGGTGTTCCACTTGTCCACCACCCGCTCTGTGAAGAAATTCTTCCTCACGCTTCTCTGAATCGTCCCTCCTCCAACTTCATCCCATGCCCTCTAGTCCTGGAACATCTTTTCTCTTAAATATAGTGTATTCCTGCACCCTGTTCCTCCCTGTAAGATAGTTGTATGTCTCTATCATATCCCTCTCTCCCTCCTCTCTCCATGGAGTACATATTCTGTTCCTTCAACCTGTCTTCATAGGATTGTGATGCAATCCATGCACCATCTTTTGCCCTCTGAACCTTCTCTACCCTGTCTATGTCATTACGTAGGTAAGGTCTCCAGAACTGTACACTTGTACTCCAGGTGGGGCCTCACTAGTGTCTTGTATAGCGAATTATGACCTCCCTTTTCCTGCTGGTAATGCCCTGCCTATACATCCCAGCATCCTATTTGCTTTACCTGCTGCCTTGTCACACTGTTTCCCTACCTTGAGGTCATAAGAGATGATAACCCCAAGATCCCTTTCTGATTGGTGCATGCTATATCCTCACCCCTCCAACTGATATATATGTGCCAGGGTTTTGTGCCCCATATGCATTATCTTGCACTTCTTTGCATTGAATTTCAACTGCCAAACCCCTGACCATTCTTCAAGTTTCTGCAGTCCCTCTCATTCTGTCTACACCTCTGGTGTGTCTACTCTGTTACAGAGCTTTGTGTCATCAGCAAACAGGAAATTCTGCCTTCTAGGTCCCAGCAATGTCACTGATGAAGATGTTGAATAGGACCGTCCCAGCACTGATCCCTGTGGTACCCCACTGGTCACTCTTCCTCTGTGGAGGGACAGCCATTTACCACCACCCTTTGTGCCCTGCCGCCTAGCCAGTTACCTACCCACTGTACTACTGTCCTGCCCACACCCATATTCCCCAGTTTGTGTAATAGTCTTCTATGTGGCACAGTGTCAAAGGCCTTGCTGAAGTCCAGATATGCCATGTCCACTGCCCTCCCCGATCCACCTCCCTAGTCACCCAGTCAAAAAACTCCATGAGGTTGGTCTGACATGACCTCCCCCTGGTGAAACCATGCTGCCTTGGGTCCTGTAGTCCATTGACAACCAGATGTTCTACCAATCTCTCCTTCAGTAGTGCTTCCATGATCTTCCCCACTACCGAGGTGAGGCTGACTGGTCTGTAGTTCCCCCCTTCCTCTTTGTTTACACTTTTGTGTAAGGGTACTACATCTGCTGTCCTCCAGTCTTTGGGTGTCTCCAATGTTTCCAGTGATCAGCTAAACAGGATTGCCAGAGGTTCAGCCACCACCTCTCTTAGTTCTTTAAGGACCCTGGGGTGCACCCCATCTGGCCCCATTGCTTTATCAACTCTTATTACTTCCAGTTCCTTTAGGACCCTTTCTCATGTAAAGGGACTTGTGTCCATTTCTGTACCATTCCCACCCCTTGTACTCCCTTCAGACCTATTACTCTTTAATGTACTAATGTGATGTAATAGAAATGCCCTTCCCTTTGAGATTTCAACTTGAGTCTAAGTTGTTTAAATGTATTAAAGGAAAGGGAAACAGAATTTGTATTACCTCAACAACAAATTACAGTGGTCAACTCCACTTAACCTTCTAGTCCTGTCATAAAAATGTATTTGCAGTTTACATATCTATACCAAGATGCCATATGTGGCTGATCGTCATGGTACCCTGTACCAGGGAGTACTGCAATTAGGCATTTGTGGAGGACGTTGGACCACTGGCGCTTATTAGGTTACTTATGGTAACCTACTGAAATGCAAGCACAACGTCCCCTGTCACAAAAAGAGATGTCAGATACAACTATATGCCTGTGTTGGGAATAATGCTTGTTAATGATATTCTTGTAATTGTGGGACTCTGCACCCCAGAACCCCCATGAATAACTAAAATAATTGATATTTCATAATTATTGACAGAATGATGGGGGTGTGGGGGGGCTGAGCCCCCCAATTACAAAAATTACATTAACAATTAGAGACTGCTTGCTTAACTTCTCCGTACAATCTGATGCAATAATTATAAGTCCACTGGTCCAATGTCCTCCCTTCACAAATGACGCAGTTGCCCCTGTTACATTACTGGCAAATCGGTAGTACATTCACAGCTATGCTTTTAGTTTTTTAAGGTTTCTGGTCTTATGGAGTCCACTCTGAAGAAAGGGGGGTTACTAGTGGGGTACCGCAACGTTCAGTATTAGGACCAGTCCTCTTCAATGTCTTTATAAGCTACATTGCAGAGGGACTGGAAGAAAAAGTATGTCTTTTTGCAGATGACACAAAGATCTGCAACAGAGTTGATGCCCAAGGTGGGGTGGAAAGGATGAGAAGGGACTTGGCAAGGTTAGAGGAATGGTCAAATGTATGGCAGCTTAGATTCAATGCTAAAAGTGCAAGGTAATGCACCTGGGAAACAAAACCCAGGGAAGAGTACACAATGGGGAGTGAGATACTAACAACAACAACAAAATGGAAAGGGACCTGGGGTAGTCATATCAGATGACCTAAAGGTGGGCAAGCAATGTGAGAGGCAGCAAGGAGGGGTTGGGGATACTGGGATGCATAGGGAGAGGCATCACCAGTAGAAAACAGGAAGTTATTATCCTCTGTACAGACAACTGGTCAGACCCCATCTGAGTATTACGTGCAGTTCTGGAGACCCAATCTCCGGAAAGACATAGACAGGATGGAAGCTGTCCAGAGGAGGGCAACTAAAATGGTGCAGGGTCTGCACTGGAAGACATATGAAGAGAGACTTAAGGAGCTGAATATGTATAACCTTGAGGAAAGGAGGGAGAGGGGGGACATGATAGAAACTTTCAAGTGCCTCAAGGAATTAACAAAGTCAAGAGGTAGCATCTTTCAAAACAAGAGGTGTGCATAACAAGGGCAATTTGAAGATGGGGGCGGCTCAGAGGTAATTTAAAAAGTATTTTGTCACAGAGAGGGTTGTGGATGCATGGAGCAGCCTTCGAGAGGGTTGGAGTCAAAAACAGTGGTGGAATTCAAGCATGCATGGGACAGTCATAAGGCAATTCTAGGGGGTGGGGGCAGAATGAAGTAGGCTGCTGGTTAACTAGGATCTGCAGCTTATCCATTAGGTAGGGAAATGGGCAGACTGGGTGGGCCAAGCGGTCCTTATCTGCCATCAAATTTTATGTTTCTATGTTTTGTTATTCCATGATATTATTCTTTCTATGGGGGTGCTCCTCCCCCCACACCTCCCTGGGTGCACCGATGAAGTTGTATTTTTTACCGGGGGCGCCCCCACAGAAAGAATATCATGGAATATTACAAAACATAAGGCAACCTCACAACTAGTTAGGCAGTTAAATTATTATGGCTCCTCATCCTCCTCTGCTTGTTTGGCAGTCTGTCACATTGGAATGTGTTCCAGCAAATTGTCAGTCAGTTGTAATTATTGCAGCACATTGTACGGGAAGGTTAAACAAGCAGTCTCTTATTGTAAATGTAATTCTTATAATTGGGGGACTCCGCCCGGCCACACCCCCCGTCAATAATTATGAGTTCCTTGCAACAGGAGGAGCACGCCCACAGCATGATCACATCTCCACTGTAGTGTGTGAAGTTTGCAAAAAAGCCATGGGAGCAAAATATTCATTGAAATCAGGTGTCGAGACCTTATAACAAAAGTGTGTTTTTTCCTTAAGAAAAGCCACAAAACTCACCACAGAGCAAGTAAACCCCTCAGAGTTATGGGGCCGTGAAGGGCCCCCAGACCCCTGGCTCTTTTCTGGGGCAGGGGCGCAAAATTTGCCTCTTGCCCAGGGCACCAAAATTGCTCTCCTATGGCACTGATTAGAGGGGTATATCTCTACTAAGGTGGATTTAAACTAGTTGGGGGGGGGGTGGCCAAAAGACTGAGGTTGGTAGGAAGGTCCGGACAGGGGAGCTTAATGAGCTCATCCCCCCTAGATATAGGTAGAGGCAGAGGCGTAGTAACCCTGGAAGTGGGTGGGCAGAGTGGTCTGAGTGTAATACAAAAGGCACCGCCACCCAGTAAGAATAAGGAGGAGAAAGTGTGAGGACTACCAGGAGGAGGGACACAGGCCAAGGAGAAGAGTGAGGGGAAGGAGGGGTACGGGTAGAAGGTGGTCTGTCTCAATGCAAGAAGCCTGGGGAACAAAACTGCAGAGCTTCAGGCACTCCTTTCAGAGGGGAAGGTGGACACTGCTGCAATGACAGAGACTTTGGCCACAGAGTATCATGATTGGGACTTGTCAATCCTGGGATACAGGATACAGCAGGGACTGGGGTTGGAAGGGGATCACTCTATGTGAGGGAATGGATCAAATGCATAAGTAACGAGGGAGAAGAGGAGAGGACAGAGGCTCTTTGTGTGCAGCTCCTGGACAATGGCAGAAAGCTGAGGCTAGGAGTGGTGTACAGACCACCAGCCTAGTCTGGGGAACTGGATGGGGAGTTGGCAGAGCAGATAAGGAGGGTGTATAGAAGGGGGAGTGTGGTGATAGTGGGGGATTGTAACCTACCAGGGGTTGACTGGAGCACCCCAGCCACTAGCAGTATCAGGGAACAGGTACTCCTTGATGCATTCCAGGATGGCCTTCTGACACAATTGGTAAGTGGGCCTACAAGTCTTGGTAGCACTCTGAACCTAGTACTGGCAAATGGGGAGGTGGTGAGGGAGATAAGGGTGGAGTACCCACTAGCTGGTAGTGACCACCAAACAGTGTGGCTCATTCTCGTGCTGGGCAGGGAGACAGGAGGCACAGGCACTAAGGTGGTAGACTTTAGTAGGGTGGACTTTGGGAGGATGGGAGCAATACTGCGAGGGAGACTCCAAGATATAAGGCCAGTGATGGATGCAGAACAAAAGTGGGGAGTCATAAAGACTGGGCTAACAGAGGCCACAGTAGCCTGCACCAGGGCCACGAGTAAGAAGAGCAGAGCCAAGAAACCATGCTGGCTGAACAAGGAAGTGCTGCATAGGGGAAAGGGCAAAGAGGGCTGCATACTGGAAGTACAGGAGAACAAGGAAGGGAGAGGATAAGGAGGCTTATGGGAGTTGGTTAAGGGAGGTGGCCAGGAGGGTGAAAAAAGCTAAGGCCTCCAGGGAATTAAGGTTAGCAAAGGACACAAAGGGAGGGGAAAAGGACTTTTTTAGGTATGTCAGGGAAACGAGGAAGTGCAAGGAACATATTGTGAGGATAAAGCAGGGAAGGGATTGGGTGGAAAAGGGGGAGGAGCAAGCGGAAATTCTATGAGTAAGTCTGCTCCATTTTCACTAAGGAGAAGGATGATCCACCAGCATGGGCTGGGGGTGGAAGGGGAGGTGATGAACAAGTGATCACATGGAGTAGGGTGCTACAGGGGCTGAGGGCAGTAGGGTGACACAAGGCACCAGCCTCGATGGCATCCACCCCCAGGGTGCTGAGGGAGATGGTGGAGCTGTTGGCTGAGTCATTGGCAGATCTGTTCAGCACCTCCCAGGAAAAGGGGTGTGTGCCCCAGAACTGGAGGGTGACCCAAGTGGTGCCCATACACAAGAGTGGGCCTAGGGAGGAGACAGGATATTATCGTCCGGTCAGTCTCACGTCCATAGTGGGTAAGCTTATGGAGGCGATACTGAAGGAGAGGCTGGTGGTAGTCCTAGAAAGTAATGGCCTCCAAGATGGACGGCAACACAGATTCGTCTCAGGGAGGTCTTGTCAAACCAACCTGACAGAGTACTGGGTAAAGCCGAACACCCCAAGGCACACCTCAAAACTTGTCGGTGTCTGCAGGATAGGGTGAGGTGAAATGGCATGAACGTTATGGGTAACAACCCAAACTCATACCCCAGTGCCTGTCCTTCTCTGCAGGGTGGAGGTAGGGTTGGCGTGAAGTTCAATACATCACTGCCATTCCTACTCTGCATCTGTCTAACTCTTGCATTTCCAATGCTAATACCAGCAAGCAAACATTCGGTATTGACAAATGCTTGTTATTGAGTGGGATCAGTTAATACAGAATACAGATTTTGTTAGACTGTTACAGAAATATGCCTTCTGTGATGCGAATATTCATTTAGCATCACAAAGTGAAATCATTTGCTTTTCATATTTGATGCACACCTCTACTTGTATCTAGTAAAAGGGATGTTAATTCTCCATTGCCTTTACAAGAATAACAAATAAGGCAGGCGGCCCGACCCCACCCATAGATATAAAAATTGGTCGAGGGGAACCTAAGCTCACCCCCACTCCCCCTTCTCACCCCAAAAGAAAAAAAAAAGGAGAGAAATCAGGAGGTGCCCCACGTCTCGGATTGGTATAGCCTTAACTTAGCTCCCCTCCTCCCTCATGGCACAAACTCTGGGTCAACCAAGGATAAATACATTACCCATCTACGCCATTTAACTTCAAAAGAGTCTTGCTTATTATGTAGTTTAGCGGTTAGATTTTCCACATGACATATTTCCAAAAATTATCTGCTGCCATTCTGCCACGGAAGGTATAGCAGTAGACATCCATTTGTGGCTAATAGCTTTCTGAGCAGCTAGAACATGTAGTGGTAATAGGGTACGCTCCCATCTCGGTCTGTGGAGGGTTAGATGGAAAGAATTGTTATTTCAGCTGTTAGTTCCAGTTCTTCATCTAGCCATTCCCTCAGATCTCGCTGGAGGGAGCACCAAAAGGGTGTTAGTTTAGGGCAAAACCAGAAAATGTGGCCCAGTCCTGCTAATGTGCAATCACAACCTCTGCAACAGTGTCCGTAAGTGGCTGGAAGGTATTTTGCTAGAGTAGCTGGAGATCGAAAGTATCTAGAACGTGACTTCCATGCAAACTCCCTCCAAGTGTGAAAGGAAGACATTTTAACTGCACTTAAGGTTGCACTTACCTGCTGCTGGAAGGGAACCTCTAGCTCCAGATCTCTGTTCCATGCTTCTAGAACTGACTGGGAGGAGTCTCCAAGGGACTCCCTCAAGAGTCTATGTATATATATATATATATATATATATATATATAGCCAATTAGATTATTCCAAGGGTGCCCATTTAGGGAGTCTCTTAAAAGAGCCCAAAGCATTGGGAGGGAGGCAGGGAGGCTAGCTGTAAATTCTCTCTGCCATAGAATATGGTTTCTCACCTGGGTATAGTGAAACGTGTCTCGGTCAGGGAGGGAGTATGTGATTTGAAGTTCGGTGAAGTGGATAATGCCTGTTTGATTGATAATTTGGTGATAGTAGCTGAGTCCCAGCCTTCACCATTGGGCAAAAGTAGAGTCAAGGTTGGCCGGAATGAAGCTTTCATCCAGTGAAAGTAATGTAAAGAAAAAAATGGTTTGCTCGAAGGCTTTTTTTTTGTTTTAGGGCAAACCATATTTTTAAAATCTGTGCCGAGAATTTCGTGAAGTCTCAAAGAGGTGGGACTCTCTCTTCGGAGGCGAATGCAGTTTTCTCTATATCGTGTAAGTCATTAATTTGGAACTCAATATCTTTCCAGTCATTATGGGCATTTGGGGAAAGCCCAAAGCTCATTACTCTAACCTCTAGGTTATATTGCCAGCCCCATGGGGGTGGGGGTTGGGTGGGGAGTGGAGCTTACAATCCCCAAGCACGAAAGAGGCCTAGGGATCATTATATCTGATGACTTCAGGGTAGCTAGGCATTGTGACAAAGCAGTGGGAAATTCTAGCAGAATGCTGGGGTGCATTGGGAGAAGGAATTCTAGCAGGAGGAGGGAGTTGGTGCTGCTGTTGTATCACTCACTGGTGAGGCCCTACCTGGAGTACTGTGTCTAGTCCTGGAGGCTGCACCTCCACGGACATTGAAAGGGTTGAAGTGGTACAGTGGAGAGCAACTGGAATGGTGAAGGGGTTGCACAAGAAGCCATATGAGGAAAAGCTGCAGGAACTGAACATGTGCTCCGTGAAAGAGAGGAGAGCGAGATGGGACATGATTGAAACCTACAAGTACCTCACAGGAGTGAACAAGGTGCAAGTGGAGGGTCTATTTCAGAGAAAGGATGGAAGGCACTAGAACAAGGGAGCATGCAATGAAGCTTAGAGGGGGGAGTTTAAGAGAACTATACAGAAATACTTCTTCACGGAAAGGGTGGTGGATGACTGGAACAGCCTGCCACAGGAGGTAGTGGGGGGCAAAGACTTTGGGAAGCTTCAATCATGTGTGGGACAGGGACAAGGGCATATTAGGTAGAGGAATGAGGGAGGGAGTGACACCTATGACCAACTAGGGTCAGTGGAAGATGCAGAGACAAGGGGCAGACTGGATGGGCCTAAGTGTCCTGTTCTGCCGACAAAATCTATGTTTCTATGTTATTTACTGGGGTAGTAGCTCTAGTGCTACAGAATTTGGGAAACAGTTTCCACCGTTTGTGTGCGCTGCGTCTCTGTTTTCTGTATGCACCAGACTCCCGTTTCACCAGTGAGGTAAGAGCCTCTCACATTCTAAGCATTCTGGTCTCTGTTCAGCTGCTGACATTGGGGTGTGCTGCAGGGGAAAGGTGGGGGTGACTGAGCTCTGCTGAAAAAGTAAAGGTTTACTAAGCATTACCCAGCCCCTCCCCACACAACTTACTACTGGTGATGGGGGTGGGTTAAAAGATGTTTCAGGGGGGTTTGCCCACCAATTTTTTTTTTTATTTTATTTTAATTTAGACTTTTTGGCCAGGAAAAGCACACTGAGACACACCTCATTTCCAGGTTCCTCCTTGGAGCACAGGGAGGTTAAGTGACTTGCTGAGGGTCACACAGTATGCAAGTGGCAGTTGTTGATTTCATACCCAGGTTTGCTAGGTCTCCGGGTTCACGGTTTGATGCTTTAAACTTGTAAACCGAACTATACTACCTCCAAGGTTCAGGCAGATGAGCAGGGGGAAGAAAGTTAAAAAGATTTTTTTTCCTAGAAAAAAAACACACCCTGGACCATGTAAGCCAGATTGGTAAGGTTTGACTCAGACTCCATTTCTGTGGAGTCACCCAAGTCTGGGGTGGCTCATTTTAAGCAAGTAAAGATTCCCAAAGTGTAAACTGTGATTCCTTGGAACAGGGATGGTGCAAGATCAGGGCGACTAGCCCAACGACAGCAACAAGGTCAAAAAAACTGTACTCAAAAACAACAAAAGCACAAAACTCCTTTTTTCGATTTCATCCACAGTCCACTTGTAGCCCCAGCGCTTCAGGTAAGAAACCCTTCACCAGGGGATGTCACGATGAATGGTTTCTTACCTGAAGCCTCGGGGCAACAAGTGGGCTGGATATGTATTGAAGCATTGAAACAGAAAAAAAGAGTTTTGTGCTTTTGTTGTTTGTGAGTGCAGTTTTTTTGACCTTGTTGCTCATTTTAAGCAAAGCTGCTTCTACACACCTCTAGTCTGGAGAGCCTGAAAACAAACTCCAGCAGTCAAGTAGGGGCAGGACTTGCTGCTAGGAGTGTTGGTAAGTTTTACTTTCCCGCTGAATTTTTAGGAAAGTGCCAATTGTGCCACACTTTGCGCTACACGAGCACTTCATCAACAATTTGCAGTGTGAAGTAAGCATTTTGTAAAAGGCTCAAAAGTCTTAAAGTATGCTCCTATGCCGCACCATCTCGAAGTACTCTACTCCATCCCAACCCCCCCATAGAAACATAGAATTTGTGGGCATACACTTGGCCCACACTGTCTGCCCAGAAGTTCCCTGCCTAATCTGTTTCTGCAGACCCTGACTGGGCTCTGATGACTCTCCCTCCTCCTTGCCCATTTCCTAATTTTCCCCTGTGTGTATCCCACACATGCTTGAATCCCCCTGCTGTTTTTGCCTCCACCACTTCTGCTGGCAGTCTGTTACAGGTGTCTACCATCCTTTCAGTTAAGTAATACTTCTTCATATCCTTCTTAAGCTCCCCCAACTCCAGCTTCATCATGTTCCCCTTAGTCCTGGTGCTGTTCGCATTTGAAAGAGCCCTCCCCCGCACCCTGTTCACCTCTGTGAGGTACTTGCTAGTCTCCTCTCGCTCTCTTTTCTTCCAGGGTGTACATGATAAGATCAGTCAGCCTCTCCTTATAGGGCTTCTCATGCACCCCTGCACAATTTTAGTTGACATCCTCTGGACTGCCTTCATCCTGTCTATATCTTTTTGAGGTGCAGCCTCCAGAACCGGACACAGTACTGTGTTTGTGTGTGTGGGGGGGGGGGAGTATCACCAATGAGTTATACAGTGGCAGCACCACCTCCCTCTTCCTGTTGAAGATACTCCAACCTATGCACCACAGTATCCTACTAGCCCTACTCACTGCTTTGTCACACTGCCTTGCCACTTTGAGGTACTCGGTTATGATAACCCCCAAATCCCTTTCCTGCTTAGTAACTGTCAGTACCTCCCCCATCCTATACTTGGCTCCTGGGTTCCTATGCCCGAGATGCATGATTTTGCACTTTTTGGCATTGAACCACAACTGTCATGTTCTTGACCACTTCTCGAGTTTCCCCAAGTTGCCTACACATTTTCTCTACCCCTACTGAGTGTCCATCTTATGGCAGATTTCAGAATCATCTGCAAGAAGGCATACCTTCCCTTCTAGTTCATCTGCAGTTTCACTTGTGAAGACACTGAAGAGGACCGTTCCCAGTATAGATCCCTGCAGCACCCTGCTGGTCACTCTCCCATCATTACAGTGAGTGCCATTACCTACTACCACTGCTGCTGTCCACTATCTATTAGCCAGTTTTTAACCTAAGTCACCACTTTGGAGACCACCCCTAGGTGTCTCAATTTCTTTATTAATCTGTTGTGCAGCACAGTATTGAAGGCCATAAAGTCCAGATAGGCCATCTCCACTGTCCTTCCCTGATCTATTTGCCTGGTAATAAAAATATATCAGACTAATTTGTTATGACCCCCCCCCCAATGAATCCATGCTGCCTGTGGTCCTGCAACCCACTGGATTCAATATACTCTACCAGTGCTTCCTTTATCAGGGTTTTCATTAACTTCCCCACCACTGAAGTAAGATAGATCAACCTATAGTTGCTAGCCTCTTTCCTGCAGCCACTTTTATGAAGAGGGACCATTTCAGCTCGTGTTTAGTCCTACAGAACCACGCCTGAGTCCAGTGAACTGTAGAATAAGGCTGTCAGTGGGGCAGCTAGCACATCCTTGAGTTCCTTTAGTACCCCGGGTGTATCCTGTCTGGTTCCATAGCTTTGTCCACTTTTAGAGCTGCAAGTCCTGTCAGGGCTCATTTCTCAGAAAATAGACTTGCCCTCCCCCATTCATGCTACTTCCTGATGGCCCCCCCCCTGAAGACTGAGCAGAAGTATATGTTCAGTGTGGCAGTTTATTCTTTTTATTTTTTAACTTTCTTTTTAACTCTCCCTTGACCGGAACTCTCTCAGGCTTGCCCACTGGCCGGACCGCTCTACCACCTGCTGTGCCTCCCGTCATCTTCAGAGATATTATGACTCTCCAGGGACGTGGGCCCTACAGCCCCAGAGAGATCGAAGGGCAGTGACAGGAGACCAGCACTGGGCATGTGGTGGCAGCGCTGGGAGAAGCCGTCACTTATCCAGCTGGGGAGGGCTTTTTTCCCCCTCTTGTTATGCCCTCCAGCCCCCTCCCATGCATGGTGCACGTTCCCTGACTTCTTCGGCGCACGGCCACCTTGCCGGCGTCAGACCACACTGTATACATGCAGCCCAGTGCTCTATGGTGCTCCCAGTCTCCACCAGGGGCCGCCAGAGCGTCGAACTCCCCAACACCCTCTCCCCGGGACAGGAGAGCAGACCTGTGGGTGCTCAATCCGATCCCTCCCCTGCTGACCCCTGGCACCCGAGCTCACTGCTGAACCTGGGTCACCGGCGTGGCGCGAGGTTGGCATCCAGCACCTCAAACCTCAGCGCCACCGGGCCAGCCGGCAGTTTATTCTTGGTCCTCTTCAGTGCAGTTTCCCATCTCCACTTTTCTATTCCTCATTATCCCTCCCCTTGCTTTTCTCTTCTCACTTATGTATCTGAAGAAAGTTTTATCCTCTTTAATTACTCCTTTGGCTATCCTTTTCTTCTGTTTGCACCTTTGCTCCTTTCACTGCCTTTCCTGTTTCCCTATGTTTTACCTGGTTCCATGTCAAAAGAGTGAAAAGACAACCTAGAGCCAATCATATGAGCGAAGACAAATAAGCAGGAATAAATGCAGCAAATACCAAACACAGTGAATGTCAAAACAGCAACTGCACTATAAAAAGAAAACATAATGAAAACAATCCCAAATCTAGCTCAACATTACATGTCATGAACAAGACAAAAACAACGGACACTGCATAGGCACCGAGAACACTGATGGATTCAAACCCATGACAGCACACAAGACACAACTACAGAAACACCCCACATACCTAATACCCTGCTCTACTCACTACACCACACCAGAACCATGATCCCAGTCCAGCTAGCAACAGCATTCATTCTCTACGGGACACAATAAAATAACCGCTCACAACCCAACACACTGATATAACGCTACACTATATTTTCCATCATAAATCACTACATTACTATAAATAACCACCTCCAAGACTGCACTAATTACAACTACTTGGTAAATACTATCCCATCACAAGTCGCCCTCGCTGAAATGACATTCACTGACATGACATTCGCTATGACGCACAACTCGCTAATATGACATGCGCTGTTATTCCGTCACATATATCGAGTCATTTGACGGGATATCGTTTTACTTGATATATCCTCTTCCCTCTGTGTTTCCTCATACCTCCCGAATGCCACCTTTTTTTTTTCCTTCACCACCTTTGCCACTTCCCTAGAGAACCATAACGTTCCCTTTTTCCTTCTGCTTTTCCTCACTTCCTTCATGCAGACGCTGGTTGCCTTAATTATGCCCTTCCTTATTTTTCCCCACTGTGCCTCTACACCCACTGGCAATCCCACCCCCTGCAAGACTGTTTCTGAGGCAGTCTCTTATTTCTTTAAAGTCTAAAGTTCAGCACTCTCACCCTGTCATGGTTTGCCTCTGCTCCTGTATGTTAATCCACAGTGTATGGTGTCATTGGTACCTAGGGACTGCCCACTGTGACCTCTGCAATGCTGTCTCTGCAAGAACCAAATCCAGCACTGCCCTGTCACTAGGGGGTTCTTTGAATAGCTGTCTAAGAAAAGCCCCTTGCAGGGCATCAAGGATGGCCCTGGGGTGTCAGCGTGGCTCAGTTGGTAGCACATCCGCCTCTGGACCAGAAGGTTGTGGGTTCTCGTCCCACACCGGGATTGGACTTGCACCTAAAAATCGTTGGCATCTGAGTGCAGTATTGGGGGTGCTGTACTACTGGGGTGTGCTGTCCTTTGGATGAGACGTTAAACCAAGGTCCCTTCTACCCATCCTGGTGGGTGTCCAGGTGGAAGTAAAAGAACCCAAGGCACTCTTCATAAAGATCAGGGAACATTCCCAGTGTCCTGGCCAATATTCCCCTTCCCATAAACCGGTTCATGCAATTATCCAGGCTGTGTGTGGGTGATGATGTGCGATATGGCTGCCACCACACATTCAGTCACTTCACTATCAGTCTAGCATTGCTTGTAAAGCGCTTTGGGATACTGTGTATGAAAAGTACTATATAAATGCTGATTCTTCTTCTTCTTCCTGTCGAAGCCCTTGGAAGGCTCCACTCCACATCTGGCAGATTGCAGTCACCAGCTAGCAGCAGCACTTTCCCCTTACTTGCCAGTTTGATGATGATGGTTTCCCCTAGTGACTTATTCAGCTCCTCTCCCTGTGCCGGAGCTCTGTAGAGTACTGTGGTATGGATAGCAGCCCCAGAGTCTGTCTCCAGGATGACCACAGCCCATGTTCCCCTTCTTTTTCCTCTGGGTGCTCCTGTACCTCCGTGGCCTTGATTCTCTCCCTCACATATAGTACAAACCCTCCTCCCTGCCCTGTTTTCCTGAACAGAGAGCAGCAAAGGGATGGCCACGTCCCAGTCGTGGTGCTCAGTGCACTGAATCCATTGTGGCCAACAAGTTTGAGCTAGCCTCTGCTATAATGGGTTCCTGGTCCAGAATTTTATTTCCCAGCCCCAGTCACTATCATTATGATCCTTCCTCCCACCCACTCGCTCAGCAGCACGCAATCCCACCACCCTCCAAGTCACGAAAAAATAAAACACCCCTTACTTTCCCATTCAGCAACATCAAGTTCCACCCCACCTGAGTAGCCCTAGATAAAAAAAAAGAGCAATACTCACACCCTTCCCCATCCATCCACTCAACATCCAATCCACCCACCCCCATGGCACCAAACATAAGGATGCAAGAGCTGTGGCAGAGAGAGGGATGTAACAGTCACAGACTCTCCTCTCACTACCTTGGCCAGCCATCCAGAGGACATCAAAGTGCTCCCAGAATCACAAAGTTTGGTAGGTGGCTCCATCTCACATTATGGAAATTGACTATGGGGAAGAGGAGGTGGCCTCTAAATCAAATAGAAACAGAAATTTGCTGGCAGAAAAGGACCCCTTGGCCCATCTAGTCTGCCCATTTCCCCCTTCCTGTCTGGCTTATCTTACTCCCTTTATTCCATGCCATTGATACTCTTATTTAGCCCCATGTAGTTGTCGGAAGCCATCTTGAATTTGCTCACCGAATCTACCCTCACCACTCATTCTGGCAGTCTATTTCAAGGACCCACCACTCTCTCAGTGAAGAACTGCCCCCTCATATTTCCTCTAAATCTGCCCCCTCCAGCTTGAGTGCGTGTCCCCTAGTTGATTTGTTCTCACTCATCCTGAATATGCTTCCTTCCCTCACCTTGTTTATTTCCTTCAGATATTTTAAGGTTTCTACCATATCCCCCCTCTCCCTCCTTGTCTCCAGCATGTACAAGTTTAGTTCCTTTAGTCGTTCTTCATAAGGCCTCCCGTGTAGTCCTTGAATCATCTTGGTTGCCCTTTTCTGTACCTTGTCCCTGTCACCCTGTAAGTGTGGCCCCCAGAACTGCACCCCGTGTTCTAGATGTGGTCTGACCATAGCTTTGTATAGTGGCATTATCAACTCCCTCCTCCTACTTGTAATGCCCCTCCCTATGCATGCCAGCATTCTGCTTGCCTTCCCGACCACCTTATTGCATTGGTTTCCAACCTTTAGGTTATCCGAAATGATGGGTTCCACCAAGCCACAGCGACAACATCGTCGCCGACATCATCTGCAGTGACAGGCACAGTGCTGATGGTTGGCATTGTGCCATCATGAATGGAGTGTTTTTTTGTGGGGCGCTTCACTTCCCATGCCCCCTGCACCCCCCCCACTTTAGATAGCCAACTCCGAGTCAGAGTCGGTTTAGGGTGGAGGCGATACACTGGGAGACACAATGCCAGTCGACAGCAGGACCATCACAGTGACCTGCCAATATTTGTTGCTGTGATTGTCTTCACTGTGGAATTGTCGGTGTGCTGATGGTACACCGAAATGATGATCCCAGGTCCCTTTCCTGCTCTGTTTCCCCAAGTTCCACCTTTCCTAGCCAGTATTTTGCCCTTGGGTTCTTACACCCTATGTGCATGATTTTGCTTTTTTTTTTTCATTAAATTGCAGTTGCCACTTCCTTGACCATTCCTTCAGTAATGGACAGATCCTCCTTCCACTTCCTTGACCATTCCTCCAGTAATGGACAGATCCTCCTTCCACTTCCTTGACCATTCCTCCAGTAATGGACAGATCCTCATTCCACTTCCTTGACCATTCCTCCAGCCTGGACAGCTCCTCCCTCATTCTTGCCACCCCTCCAGGCATGTCCACCCTGTTACAGATCTTTGTATCATCTGCAAATAGACACACCTTTCCATCCAGACCCTCTGAAATGTTCCCAGTGTATATGTTGAACAGTATGGAACCCAACACTGACCCCTGGGGAGCCCCACTTATCATCACCGTTCCTTGGAGTGCACTCCATTAACCACCACCCTCTGAGCTCTACATACCAGCCAATTCTCCACCCAGTTTGTTAGTTTGCTCCCTACCTCTAAGCTTCTTAACTTGCTTATTAGTCTCTTGTGAAGGACAGTGTCGAAGGCCTTTCTGAAGTCCAGATTGGCCACATCCACTGCCCCTCCCTGGTCACATATTTCCGTTACTTCAAAGAATTCAATCAGGTTGGTCTGACATGACCTGCCACCTGTGAACCCATGCTGGTTGTCATTTGTGAGCCCCCCCTCCTCCCGATATTGTACCAGCCTTTCAATTCCCACTACCTAGGGCTACCTGGGGTTGATATCCGCTGCTTGCAGCCGGTGCAGAACGCGGCTAACAGGCTTCTGACTGGGACTTCTAGATCCAGCCATATTAAGCCTGTGCTCCATGAACTGCATAGCTGCCTAGTAGTGGCGGATCACCTATAAAGGTTGGTTTCAGTAACCTTTAAAGCCCCTACATGATCAGGGACCGGCTACCTGAGAAAGATCTCTTGGTACCCTATTGCCCCTCCGTCCTCTCCGCTCCGCCAGCGAGGATTGCTGGAGATTCCCGAGGTTCGATTAAAAATATCAGGATCTTGTGCTTGCTTTTCAGCACCAACCCTGTGAATTTCTCACCTTGCTGGTTAAGAGAATGTCCAACCGTGAGAGATTTAAATGGAGCTAAAGACTTATTTATTTAGTTTAGCTTATCCTAGCTATGGTTGATTTATTTATGTCTGTTTTTAAAATGTATATCTATGTATGATCTCTCTGTACAGCGCCTTGGTTTTGAAAGGCGCTTTAGAAATAAAGATGATTTGATTTGATTTATAAGTGCCTCCATCAGCTTCCCCACCACAGAGGTAAGGCTTACCAGACAATAGCTGTCCAATTCTTCCTTCCCTCCCCCTTTGTGCAATGACACCACATCAACCCTTTTCCAATCCCCCGGGACCCTCCCTTTGTCCAGGGACAGATTAAATAAATTTGTGAGTGGTGCCGCTAGTTCCTCCCTTAATTTCTTGAGCATCCTGGGGTGGATTGCATCGGGGCCCATTGCCTTGTCTGTCCTCAATTTTCCTAATTTCTCTAATACCCTACCCTCTGAAAAAGGTCTTGTGTCTGTCTCCCTGCCCACTCTTCCTCTGCTACTTAGCTCTGGCCCCTTCCCTTCTTCCTCAACTGTGAAGACTGAGGAAAAGTATTTTTTCAGCAGATTTGAGTTATCCTCATTCCCTTCCATCAGAGCTCCCCCTTCCCCTTCCTTTGGAGTCTCATAATCCCCTGCCTGCTTTTCCTTCTCTCACTTATAACTCTCTGATATAACAGAAACATTTCTTGTCCCCCCTTTTGGCCTCCCTCGCTATTTTCTCCTCCGTGTCCATCTTAGCCCTCCTGATTATTCTCCCCGTGTCTTTTAGCTTTTCCCTGTAAGCTTCCTTTTCCACCATCCCCTGTGAAGATTTGTAGGTCTTGAACACTTTCTTTTTTTCCCCTGAGTGCTCTTCACACCTCCTTTGTAAACCTAAGTGGGTTCCTCCCTCATTTGTGTTTGCTCACCCTCCTGATGCATTGTTCTGTTGCCAGCAGAATTCCCCCCCTTATTGACCCCCATAACTCTTCAATGCCCTCTAGGTTCTCCTTCCCCTTTAGCTCCTTTTTGAGAATTTCTTTCATTTTCCTAAAATCCGCTTTCTTAAAATCCATTACCCTAGTGGTGGTCCTGTTTATTTTCGTCCCCATCTGAGACTAAACTTGACCATTTTGTGGTCGCTGTTCTCCAGACTTTCCCTGACTTCAACATTCTCAATACTTTCCCCATTTGCCATCATTAGGTCCAGTATGACCTCTCCCTTAGTCGGTTCCCTGACCAGCTGTTGAAGAAGTGCCTACTGCATGGATTCCAACAGCTTCCTACTCCTTTCCGATGTTGCTGTTGGAATCCCTCAGTCCACATCTGGGAAATTTAGATCCCCTACCACCAGAATTTCTACTTTGCCGGCCATCCTTTGTATTTCACTAGCCATTTCCCTATCCACCTCCTCCCCTTGACTTGGTGGTCTGTACACCACCCCTACCCGTACTGCCTCCCCTGTCCTGTTAGTTATCGTGACCCAGAGAATCGCTGCTGACCCCTGCCCTTCATTACTTACCATTGCTCTTATCCCATCCCTTATGTATAGGGCTACCCCTCTCCATTTCTTTCTCCCCTGTCCCTCCTATAGAGACTATACACTGGTATTTCCACTTTCAAACTGTGGTTTTCTGTCCACCATGTCTCAGTTACCGCTGCAAGGTCTAGGTCATCCATAAAGGAATCTCCCACTCTAGGAGAGGGACAATGCGTCTCACCAGAAAACTCCAGGCCCTGGATCAAGTGAACAGAAACTGGGCAGTTCTGTGTTGAGTGGGGATGCAAAAAGCTCCAACTCTGGATGATTCCATCTGTCAAATAGATCTTCTGCAATGGGTGAGAAGTTCCCATTTGTGCATTCTGGACTGAGACTGGCTGAGACTCTCCCCCAGGATGTGCAACATGCCTGGGAGGTGGACTGCTGAGAGGATGAAGTTGTGGTCCAATGCCTTGTACCATACTCTCATGGCCTCCCTGCACAGGGGGTATGAGTGCGTTCCCCCTGTTTGTTGATGTAGTAGACAACACTGAGGTTGTCTGACTGAATCAACAACTGGCCTGGAAGGAGATGGTTCTGAAAGGCTTGCATGGCATATAGAACAGCCCTCATCTCGAGGACATTGCTATGTAGAGATGTCTTGATCTGGAACCATGTCCCCTGAGTCTAGAAAGGACCCAGATGTGCACCCCAGCCTGAACTGGAGGCATCCATAGTGAGAATCTACTAAGGTAAGTAGATCAGGAATGGGACCCCCCTGTAGCAGGTTCTGGAAGTCCATCCACCACCGGAGCACTTTGCGGACTGGAGAGGAGAGCAGCACTGGCTGCTCCAGGTCATCTGTGTGTTGGTTCCACTGCACCCAGAGGGTCCACTGGAACACACGCTTGTGCAATCTGGTGGTATACCATCGCTACAGTGACAACTTTATAAAGATCTGGCCGATACTGACATCATCACCACGTTGCTGTAAAGTCTGCCTGAGACTCCGGCACCCTTCCCCAAGGTCCTGCACCCCATCCCCAATTCAGTTCCATCCTGGAGTTGAGAATCCTAAGGAGGGGGTGCAGGGGGCACAGCCCCATGCATGGGGGGTTGGGGGTGCAGCTCCCACAAAACAAAAAGATTTAGCAGACCGGCACCATCCCAACCACAATTGTAGTTGATGTAGTGGTGTTGGGGTAATGCCGGGTCGACAAGAAATTGTTGCTGCAGCATTGTGGATCCCAGCATGGCCAGGGGAACTGTGGAAATGGCTGTAACCATGAGGTCTAACAGCCTCAGGTACACCATCATGGGTACATAATGGCTCTGGGTGACCTCCTGAGCTTGAGAAATGAGGTACTCTGCTCTATTTTGGGGCAGGAAGGCCCTGCCCTTCATTGAGTCCAGGACTGCCTCTGTATACTGCAGTCTCTAGGATGGAATCAAGACAGACTTGAGCAGATTGACAGTGATTCCCAGGGAGTGGAACAACTGGAGGGCCCTCTCCAGCATCTGAAGGAACAAATTTCTGGATGGATCTTTGAGGAGCCAGTTGTTCAGGTAAGGGAAGATGTACAGTCCTGCTCTCTGGAGGGCCACAGCTACCACTGCGAAGCATTTTGTAAAGATCTGAGGGGTATCCAGTGAACAGGGTGACCAAGACTGAGTGACCGCAATAATGGTGACTCAGTCTCAGCACCAGTGTTTTGGGCTACTGGCCAGGGTAGTGAGGGGCTAGGAGGAAGGGTGAGAGAGGGTGACAAGAACCACACCTTGTTAGGAATGGAGGGGGAGGGAAGGTATATGGGAGGCAGTGCAGCAGTAGGCTGCCAAGCTGGCCATGTGGTGTAGTGGTGAGGGTGGCTGGCTGCGGTTGGGAGAGTGCAGGGTTTGGGTCTGGGTGGCATGGTAATCTTTAGTTAGAGGGTTGCGGGAGGTACAGGAAACTCATACTTTTCAGTGCCTTCACTGCTGTTGTTGTTGCTGCGAGTGTACATCATCGTTCTTTATTTTCTGGGATGTACACTCACCCTAACAGTTACCATCCTTCTGCGATCGCTGTTATGACATAGAACTGACCCGAGGCACAGAGGATAAGCCAAAGAGCAATACCATGAATTAGTAGTGTTCACCCTGAAAAAGAAACTAGAGAAACTGCTTGTGCGGGGGACAGACCGAAATATGCAGGTAGGTGTCCTGCATATCGAGGGAGCACAGCCAGTCACCCTGCTTGAGTAGCTGCAGCAGACCTGGCAGCGTGACAATGCAAAACTTTTTGTATTGAATATAAAGGTTGAGGTCCTTGAGCTCTAGAATGGGCCTCAAATCTCTGGTCTTTTTTGTGAGCAGGAAGAACCTGGAGTAGAAACCCCAGTTCCACTATCACCTGGGCACTGGCTCTATTGCCCTTTTCCATAGAAGGAACTGTGCCTCTTCCCTAAGAACCATTACATGGGCCTGAGGATAAGTGGAGACCACCGGGGGGGAGGGGTCCCAGGAGGCTGTTCTATAAGCTCCAGAATGTGACCCCATTCTATGATCTGAAGGATCCAGGCATCTGAAGTTATGGTTCTCCATTGGCTGAGATGGAGGGAGAACTGACCTCCAACCACCACCTCTTGTTCGGGGACCAGAAGAGGGTGATCTGACAAGAAAAGAGGCAGCGGCAGATCTGGCCACTTGGGCTGATCTGTTGATTCTTGGCTGCTTGGTGGCTAGGCCAGAGGAAGAGGGGGTAGGCAAGGCCAAGGATGTTCTTCTTTTCTCTTGGGGATGGGAGCCTGCTCTGGACTTGTGGGACACCTTGCGAAAGGACGGGCATTGTCTGCTCCTAGGCTGGGTATGGTAGAGAGAATGAACAGACTTAATAGCCCTGCCTGATGCCTGCAGATTATTAATGATGTCCTGGGCATCTAGCCCAAATATTTTTGAGCCATTGAAGAGGACATTTAGCACCTTCTGTTGGACATCTGCTGCAAAGCCCGAAACCCTGAGCCAGTTGTGCCTATGAAGACAAATGCTGGTAGCAGCAGCCCTGGCACCATTGTTAGAAATGTCATACAAGGCCATAAGGAGGTGCTTACTGGTGTCCTTGGTGGCCTGCAAAAATGCAAGAACTGCCTGTTTTGGTGAACAGTCTGGGAAGGCTAGGCAGCTGTCTTGCCCTTCTTCCAGATAGTGTTTTGGTACTTGACCATGAGAGAAAAATAGTTGGCAATTTGAAGTCCCAAGGTGGAGGAGGCATAAACCCTTTTACCCCAAAGGTCTATCCTTCTGGATTCCCTGTCAAGGGAAGGGAGCTAAGGTGCTTGTGCACCTTAGACATGTCTTGTGCCACATTGATGACCACATAATCGGTCTAAGGTTGGGCAACATAGTAAGGCAGGCCCTGAGGGGCATGATAGAGTTTATCTGCCCTGCAAGGCATGGCAAGAACCATGTCTGGATGGTGCTAAGCTGCAGTAGTGGCATTCTTCAGAGCTGGGAGGATAGGAGGAATGACCTTAGTGGGAGGTTCTGGGATCTCCAAGAAGTCCACCAGTTCTCTCCTAATAGTGTCCTCTTCCTCAGTATGGAAACCCATAGCTGTGGACAGCTGCTTCATAACACTAAAAAAGGTGGAATCCTCAGGGGAGAACCTGGGAGCATGTTTAACAGAGTCCTCACTCACTGAAGATTTTATTTATTTATTGAAATGTTTCACCAGGAGGGCACACTGAACAACGAGTTGCTCATCTCATGGTGCAACCTGGGGGGAAGGGGTTACATAGGGTTGTGAAGGATGATCAGTTACAATAGTATGTGGGTAGTACAAACAATACAACATTGTAAGATTATGCAACAGTTGGAACATAAGGTATTGTACAATAAACAGTAGCAGAACATTGGGTAAATTACAATACATGTCCAAAATCATACAAAAGAACATATAAAAATTCAAAACAGTATGATGCTTTACACCTATCACAGGAAAGAGGTTCATTCTCCTCTTCCTTCTCAGGGAGGATGATGTCAGGGTGGTACTCCTCTTTGACAACAACCTGTTCAAACTCAAGGTCCGACGATCAAGGGACTACCGACGGCTTACAGGGTGCTGCCCAAGAAGGCCTAAATGGCATCAACAACAATGGAGCCATTGATGGCACTGGGGATCCAGGCTTGTAAGAGTTCAACTGATGCACCAGGGCTGTCATTAACCAGCTAAAATATCATTGAGGATGATGGCAGGAGAAAAGTGTGGTGATGGCGGAGGCATCGTCAGCAGAGGGTGGGAGGAGCCATCTGTCAGGTATTGAGAGCCCAAGGGCCCCAACATTCCAGGGCCTGGAGAAGCATCAGGCCACAGTGGAGGTGCTGTTTGTTATCAACGACCTGAGGGTCAACAAATAGGGGGCTACTACTGAGGGTCAATGGCTGGACTTCCTGAGAAATGGGAGGAGGTGCTATTGGTAGAGACCTGGAAAAAGCAGAGGCCTTGACAGCAGAGTGCGTCGGCACAGTCTTAGTCAACAGGGTGCCCCTGGAGGAGGAAGAGGCCATCAGGGATTGGGAGCGTCGCTGGGGGTAGTGGTCCCATTCGCAGTCTTTTTTTTTTTAACTTTTCCCTGAGGACTTGTCTCAGGCCATCAAAGCCTGGGAGCTTGTTGAACCCACCAGTGACTTGGAAGGAGGGACCCTGGAGGAATCCTGCCCAGGACTGGCTACCTGTTGCTCCATGAGGAAGTTCTTCAAAGCCTTTTTGCGTCACCTAAGGGTTGTAAGGTTAAACTATTGGCACAGCTCACAGTCAGAGATGCCATGGTCAGGCCCAAGAAAGCAGACACAGAGGTTGTAGTCATCATCTGAAGAAATTATATTTCGTCCACAGTGGCAGCAATGGAAGAGAAAAGTTGAAGGAGTAACTCCTGACATAAATGAGGTAAAAGAAGTTCTTGTTTAAAAGAGATTCTAAAAACTAGGGCAAAAGAAAAAATCATAGGCAAAAATGGTGCAAACTGCATCAGAGCTTCTGCAGAGGCGCATGCGAACAGAGTTAATGACAGGAAAGAACTGGGGAAGGAGTGGGGCCACTCACACCTTTATAGGGTTGATGATGTCGGCAGGTGATGTTGGTGTGAGCGGTCCCAGTTGTACTGCTGGAAAATCTTCCATGTGGATCCTGCTTCACCGGTGGTGAAGTTCCTGCGGTGTGACCTGATGACTGAAATACCCCCAAAGAAGATCTTTCTTTGTCATTGACTCCTTGCACTGATAATTGTAAAAAACAATGTATAGGTGACTGAGTGTCTATGTAGTTTTTTACACACCCTCAATGTGATGAGCTAGTAAACCTCTCGAGCTTTGGTCTTGAGGTTTATGGGTCATCACACACCTCAGGTGTGTAAAAACAACTTCACAACACACAGTTGCCTATCCATTATTATCTATTTAATCATACACCTGATACTATATCACCTCATTAATACTAATGATAAGGAAGTGATTATCTGAAGAAGGGCTGTGTGTAGTTTGAAAGTTTGTGTTCTGAAAATTTCTTGTTGGTTCAATAAAAGGTACTGTATCAAATCACCTACATTGTTCGTCAAAGCATTGAAAGGGAACGGAGCCTGCAAATGCATTGCAAACTCATTGCTACATCCCTGGCAATGCATTTCCGGTTCCATGTGATAAGAGCGACTGCGTAACGATGAAGACAAAACAGCGAAGGCAAAAATAGCGAAGGCAGTATTTTTTTTGGGGGGGCGAACCACCCTTACTTTTTATAACCAACTCCAGGGGGTGCAACTTGAGGAGTGGGAAATCTGTTGGCCACTGAAATGGCAGGTACTGTGTTGTCTGTGCTGTCTTTGTACACTGCCATTATGTGGTCACTCTTATCACTGGATACCTGCATTTTCAGCTTAAATGCAACTCGAATTCAGTGTATAACAAGGACTTGTAAGTGAAGACTGCGGTATCCCGGAATTCAGTTAACTCCATTTTGGGAGTATTTGACTTCCGAAAAATGGTCCGAAACTTCCAAAATAAAGGGGCGAAAAGTCACTCATTTCCAAATGCAACAAATAAAGTCAAGGATTTCCAAAATTGCAGGCAATGGAAGTCAAGAAATGTTTAATTTTTTAAAAAAATTGTGTTTTATCACTACTATTTAACATCCATAAACTGTTTCTTCATAGAATACTGACTTCCAAAAGGTGGGATCAGAAAAGTATTTTGACTTCCCAAAAATTGGAATGACTTCCAGATTTTGGCTCATGGAGGCTTTAAACTTCCACCTAAAAATAAATGAGCTGACCACCTGACTGTATCTCCGGTTGTACAGGGTATTGATTTTTGATGCTGACTGACTTTGACCTTGCTTTATAACAGGATATGTATTTCTATAAAAGGACTGTGGCAGTGCGGTATTAAATAGAGCTTACAGTAGGCACCAGAGGGCAGGGATATAGTGCCCATCGATCCAGTTTTGGAAATTCAGCATCTGGCTTGATGAGCTAAGAACACTGACCCGCCGATGGAGCTGAGAGCGCTCATTTCACAGTAGCTTTGAAGGCTAATTAACACAGAGTTTGTAATAATGTGTATATTGATTTAGACATGCAAGTATTACTTTAAACCGTGTAACTGAGTAATGTGATATGAACCCTTATTACATGTTTGTATGTTTCGTGCCGTATGTATATTTCTTAAATTCTTAACAGTTTTATCCCATTTTTCTTGCTTTTTTTTAGCTACCTAAAAATATGACACTGCTGTTTGAAATAGAGCAGCCAGTTAAGTACTTAGCTGCCATTTGCTGTCTGGGCTACAGGATTTTTAAACGATACTGTATTTTTTTTAAGCAATCCTTTATGTGAAGCCACCAAAGAAATCCCAACAGTCAGTGCATGATTAAGTTGCACTGCATGGGCCATTGTCACTGATTTTATTTCTATGATGGCACCTGTCCCTTTTTTTTCAATCTATTCTTTCATCACTTGTGCTACCTGGTGGCCCCCCTCTGACTGGCCCCATCACCTGCTGTCGTCAGGTACTTACCTTGTCCTCCAAGTTCCCCCATGGCTTGCCCTTCATGGTGGGGCCCTTCGGGTACTGCACATTCCCCAGTGGGAGCAGGATCCAGTCTGGAGGTAGATGCCTGGTCACTAATCTGGGGTCTGCAAGGGGCCAGTTGTCATCCTACCACTGTGGTGGTTTTACAGCTGATTGTCTTCCTGGTGACTGCCAGCATGCAATGATGTGGTGTGCGCATGCACAGTTATGCGCAAGCACGCATCAGGACCTGCAGCGTTTCCCAACCTCTGATGCAGCCTCTATATACACTGCTGCCCCGCCTCTGCATGCACTGCTGCCTACATACACTGCTGTCCAGCCTCTGCATGCACTACCAACCAGCCTCTGTGTACACTGCCACCTAGTCTCTGCGTGTACTGCTCCCCAGCCTCTGTGTGCACAACTGCCCAGCCTCTGCATGCATCACTGCCCATCCTGTGCGTGCAAAGCTGCCCCATATCTGCATGCACTGCTGCCCTGCCACTGCATGCACTGCTGCCCAGCCTCTGCATGCACTGTTGCCCAGCCTCTGCATGCAAAGTTGCCCCACCTCTACATGCACTGCTACCCACCCTCAGCATGCAAAACTACCCCACCTCTGTATGCACTGCTGCCCAGCCTCTGCATGTACTGTTGCCCTACCTCTGCATGCACTCCTGCACAGCCTCTGCATAGAAACATAGAATTTGACGGCAGATAAGGACCGCTTGGCCCACCCAGTCTGCCCATTTTCCAACCTAACAGATAAGCTGCAGATCCTAGTTAACCAACAGCTTACTTCCTCCTACACCCCACTAGGACTGCCTTATGCTTGTCCCATGCATTCTTGAAGTCCCCCACTGTTCTTGACTCCACGATCTCCTCAGGGAGGCTGTTCCATGCATCCACAACCCTCTCAGTGAAAAAATACTTCCTCACATTACCTCTGAGCCGTCCCCCCTCTATCTTCAAATTGTGCCCCCTTGTGCTTGCACATCTCTTTTTCTGGAAGATGCTACCCTCTTGGACTTTGTTAATTCCCTTGAGGTACTTGAAAGTTTCTATCATGTCCCCTCTCTCCCTTCTTTCCTCAAGGGTATACATATTAAGCTCCTTTAGTCTTTCTTCATATGTCTTCTGGTGCAGACCCTGCACCATTTTGGTTGCCCTCCTCTGGACAGCCTCCACTCTGTCTATGTCTTTGCGGAGATGGGGTCTCCAGAACTGCACAGTACTCCAGATGGGGTCTCACCAACTGTCTGTACAGAGGGATAACAACTTCCTGTTTTCTACTATTGATGTCTCTTCCTATGCATCCCAGTATCCCCCAGCCTTCCTTACTGCCTTCTCACATTGCTTGCCCACCTTTAGGTCATCTGATATAATTACCCCAGGTCCCTTTCTATTTTTACTGTTGTCAGTATCTCACCCCCCATTGTGTACGCTTCCCTGGGTTTTGTTTCCATGTGCATTACCTTGCACTTCTTGCATTGAATCTGAGCTGCCATACATTTGACCATTCCTCCAACCTTGCCAAGTCCCTTCTCATCCTTTCCACTCCATCTTGTGTATCAACCCTGTTGCAGATCTTTGTGTCATCTGCAAAGAGACATACTTTTCCTTCTAGTTCCTCTGCAATGTCACTTATAAAGACATTAAAAAGGACTGGCCCCAGTACCAAACCCTGTGGTACCCTGCTAGTAACCCTCCTTTCTTCACTGTGTACTCCATTTACTACTACCCTTTGCGTCCTGTTGTCTAGCCAATTTTTTATCCAGGCTACCACCTTGGGACCCACTCCAAGGCTGGCTATCTTGTGTATTAACCTTTTGTGTGGGACTGTATCAAATGCCTTGCTAAAATCTAGGTAGGCCATGTCCACAGCTCCTCCCTGGTCTACTACTTTGGTCACCCAGTCAAAGAAATCTATTAGATTCGTCTGGCACGACCTTCTCATCGTGAATCCATGCTGTCTTGGGTCCTGTGCCCCACTGGCCTCTAGGTACTCAACAATTCTTTCCTTTGTTTCCCCAACCTCAGCATGCACTGCTGCCCCACCTCTGCATGCCCTGCTGCCCAGCTTCTGTAAGTATCTCTGCACAGCCTTTGCACGCACTGCTGCCCCACCTCTGCATGCACTGCCCCATAGCCTTTGCATGCAATGCTGCCCCACCTCTGCATGCACAGCTGCCCAGCCTCTTCATGCACTGTTGCCCAGCCTCTGCATGCACTGCTGTCCAGCCTTGGCATACACAGCTGCTCAACTTCTGCAATGAATGCTGCCCAGCCTCTGCATGCACTGCTGACCAGCCTCTGCTGGGTGTCAGTCAGTTAGCAGAGGACAGAATCCTTCATCCCCATTGGAGGAGAGCTGCCCAGTAGGATGCTTATGGTTTCTTTACTGGCCATCCCACTGCAACATAAGCCTGTTGTTGGCAAGCCAGGGTTGATGGAGTATTGAGTAGATGCCTTGCTAGTATGCTACCTGGTTGGCTGCCTTGCCCTTTCAGGGTGACTGCACGGGGGCCATGGGCACACTCAACAGCTGGCAGGTACCAAATAAAAAAAAATCCATATGAAAGGCACACAAACAAGGTGCACTTGAGATACTGGTCAAAATGCATATACCATAATAATAAATGGGACAAGAACAAGAAGGTTTCTGCCAAAAAATGACATTTATTTTCTCAGCAGAATGCTAAGAGATCAGTGTGACAGGGTTAAATAAGACCCTGTCCCATTTGTTATGCATAGAGTTAAATGAAAGGATCTGGTCTATCCTCTCCTTTTCTGTTTCTTGTTTGCCTGGATGTGCAACCAAATGTTCTTGTGAGACTAGGAACTGATCACTCTGACGGTCTGCAAGTCTTTGCCTCTTGCTATCTCTCTATCTTCAGTTGCTGTTTCTGTCTTTTCTTCCCACTTGCATATCCACAATATGTGAATCTTTATGTGAAATTGGGATCCCTTGTTTTGAAATGTATATAGTTATACTATTGAAATGATTGCAAAAAGCTAATTAGAATGGAGGGGGTTAACCTGAGATGCAGTTTAAGCTCCTCTCAGACTTGTTTGCAAACTCTTTTGCAGAACTGTCAGCAGGGAGCCAGCATAGCACATTGTTCTGGTGCAGAGCACAGGGCTTTGGCTTCATTGGGGACTGGGGGTCCACCTGGAGAGATAAAGGTCTATACTAGTATGACGGTCTGCATTTGTCCACAAAGGGGACCAAGCTCCGAGGTGACAGGTTTAAATGCTTCCTTGGCAAGCTTTTAAACTAGATAAGGGGGGAGGTACTGATAAAAGGCAGGAAAAGTCAAGCCTCCCCCCACAAAACATGGCAGGTAGTAGGGTAAACACTGAGGTACAGAGCTCAACACAGGGCAGGACGGGATAAATGGTAAAATAGATAAAAGCAATAAGAGCAGGGATGGGGAAAAGGATCAAGCCAACATTAAATGGAGGGCAATGACTACTAATGCCCGTAGTCTGGGAAACAAGCTTTGAGCTAGTAGCTTTGATGGAAGATGAACAATTGGATATTGTGGCAGTCACAGAAACATGGTACACCGAGAACCATGAATGGGATGTCAACATACCAGAGTACACAATCTACAGAAGGGACAGGGAAGGTAAAACGGGAGGTGGAGTAGCTCTATACATAAGGGAAGGGATCAAAGTTACAGAACTAAAAAGTAAAGGGGGAGGACAATAGGCACTCTGGGTTACCTTGGAGATGGGGAATGGCATCTCAATCCGCACAGGGGTTGTATACAGACCCCCATCTCAAAAGGAGGAAATGGACAAGAAAATGATAGAGGACATTCTCAAAATGGCTGAAAAAGGGGAGATACTGTTGATGGGGGACCTGAATATGCCAGATGTTAACTGGAGGACATGTACTGCAGCCACATCCAAGAGCAGGGTCATTCTCGATGCCCTGCAGGGCGAACCTTAGACAGCTAGTGCTGGAACCCTTTCGAGAAGGGGAGCAATACTAGACCTGGTACTCTCAAATGGAGAGAGGATCACAAATTTAGAAGTCAGTAGACATCTGGGAACAAGCGACCACTGCACAGTGTGCTTACAATGAGCACAACCATGGAGATAAGCCATACAAAAACAAGGATACTGGACTTTAGAAGGGCTAACTTTGGCAAAATGGGTGAACACCTGAAGAATGCACTAGCAAATGGCCAAATAGGAGGGGGGGAAGAACAATGGAGAAAAATCAAAACTGCCATCATAGAGGCAACAAGTCTTTGTGTAAAACAAATAAAGAAAACAAAGCGGAGTAAAAAAACACTATGGTTCTCAAAAGAGGTGGCAGGGAAGGTTAAGGAGAAAAAGGCTGCATTCAAAAAGTGTAAGGCATCACAGAGGGAGCACGACAGGGAACTGTATCAATTAAAGCAGAAAGAAGTAGGAAAGGCAGTCAGAATAGCAAAGGCACAAACTGAGGAAAAAATAGCCAACTCGGTCAAAAAGGGGGATAAAACCTTTTATAGGTACATTAGGGAGCATAGAAAGGTTAAGGGAGGGATAGTGCAGATTAATAAAGGAGAGGGGAGGTGGGCAGAGGGAGACAGTGAAAAGGCAGAGATACTGAATGAATACTTTTGCTCAGTATTCACTAAAGAAAATGAGGAGCAGTTAAATAAACCAGACAATAGAAGCACTCTGGGTAGGGGGGTTGATACCAGTCCATTCACAGAAGAAAGAGTCCTGAAAGAACTCCTAAAACTCATGGTGGACAAAGCAATGGGGCCTGACAGGATTCACCCCAGAATCCTAAAAGAACTAAGGGAGGATGTAGTGACACCACTGACCACACTTTTTAACAAATCATGGCAGGATGGGGTGGTACCTGAGGACAGGAGGAGGGCAGATATGATTCCCCTTTACAAAAGTGGGAGCAAGGCAGAAGCAGGAAACCACAGACCTGTAAGTTTGACCTCAGTGGTAGGGAAAATGATGGAATCACTTCTGAAAGAAAGAATTGTTGAGTACCTAGAGGCCAGCGGAGCACAGGACCCAAAGCAACATGGATTTACAGCAGGAAGGTCATGTCAGACTAATCTAATTGATTTCTTTGACTGGGTGACCAAAGTAATAGACCAGGGAGGGGCTGTGGATATGGCCTACCTAGACTTTAGCAAGGCATTTGTCACAGTCCCGCACAAAAGATTAATAATCAAGTTAGCCAGCCTGGGAGTGGGTCCCAGGGTGGTAGCCTGGGTAGCGAACTGGCTGCACAACAGGACACAGAAGGTAATAGTGAATGGAACACATTCCGAAGAAAGGGGGGTTACTAGTAGAGTACCTCAGGGCTCAGTACTGGGTCCAATCCTCTTTAACATCTTTATAATTGACATTGCAGAGGGTCTGAGAGAAAGGTATGCCTTTTGCAGATGACACAAAGATCTGTAACAGAGTTGATACACAGGAGGGGTAGAAAAGATGAGAAGGGACTTGGCAAGGTTGGAGGAATGGTCAGACATATGGCAACTTAGATTCAATGCAAAGAAGTGAAGTAATGCACCTGGGAAACAAAAACCCAGGAGAAGAGTACACAATAGCAGGGGAGGTACTAACAACAACAAAAATGGAAAGGGACCTGGGAGTAGTCATATCAGATGACCTAAAGGTGGGTAAGCAATGTGAAAAGTCAGTAAGGAGAGCCAGGGGGATACTGGGATGCATAGGAAGGGGCATCACAAGTAGAAAAAGGGAAGTGGTTATCCCTCTATACAGACAGTTGGTGAGACCCCATCTGGAGTACTGTGTGCAGTTTTGGAGACCTCATCTATGCAAGGACATAGACAGGATGGAAGCAGTCCAGAGGAGGGCAACTAAAATGGTGCAGGGTCTACATCAGAAACCATATGAAGAGAGACTGAGAGAGCATAATATGTATACCCTTGATGAAAGGAGGGACAGGGGGACATGATAGAAACATTCAAGTACCTCAAGGGAATCAACAAAGTCCAGGAGGGTAGCATCTTTCAGAAAAAGAGATGTATAAGAACAAAGGGGCACAGTTTAAAGATAGAGGGGGGACGGCTCAGGGGTAATGTGAGGAAATTCTTTTTCACGGAGAGAGTGGTGGATACATGGAACAGCCTTCCTGAGAAGGTCGTTGGGTCTAAAACAGTGGGGGAATTCAAACATGCATGGGACAGACACAAAGAAATTATAGTGGGGGGTTGCAGGAAGCAGGCTGTTGGTTAACTAGAATCTGCAGCTTATCCAGTAGGTAGGGAAATGGGCAGACTGGGTGGGCCAAGTGGTCCTTATCTGCCATCAAAGTCTATGTTTCTATGTTTCTATGTTCTATTTGCAAAAAAACTGGCAAGAACATTTTGTAAGAAACAGGATGCATCTTGACAAGTTCCCAGGCAAAGACTTATAAAACAAGCATTTGTCAATGCCGAATGTTTGCTTGCTGGCACTGGCATTGGTAGTGTAGAAGTTACAGAGCTGCATAACAGGAATGGCAGTGAAGTATTGAACTGAAGCCAACTCCACCACCACCCTGCAGATAGTGACAGGCATTGGGGTGTGGCTTTGGGTCATCAGGCATAACATCCACGCCATTTCACCACACCCTACCGTTCAGACACCGACAAGTGTCACGGTGTTCCTTAGGGTCTTTGGCCCTTATGCGCACCCCATTCCATCAGGAAATACGGTGAGATGGGTGCGGTATAGGAGAATGGGGTGAAGTTTGGGACCGAAGAGTTCGAGGCACACCTTGATGCCTCTCACTGGCTGCAGGGTGTGGGTGGGGTGGAATGGTATGAGCATGACAGGCAAAAATCCCAAGTCACACCCCTGATGCCTGTCATACTCTACAGGGTGGGGCGTTATGGTCGGAAACCCTAATGCCTCAGGCATTCATTGGTATTTTCACTCCAAATTTTCAACATGGTTTTTTTGTAACCCCCACATCATGAACAGTGGCAATATCAGTTTGTTAGCCGAAAACTGCTTTTGCACAGCGAATATGGCATTTGGCACCACAGGTGCAAAAATGCATTCCGAACAGGATGTGAAAAATGACAGGGGTACTGTTCATGGGGAGGTGTAAAAAATGGCAATGTTGAAAATCTGCTGTGAAAATCTTAAAAAAACTGGTGAAGTCATGAGCGTGCATAGAAACGGTGCAACGCACACCCGTAATGGAACTAGTTTGGGGATTTTTTTACAGCAGATTGTTAACACAGGCATTTTGGGACCTCCGATCATGAACAGTGTCACTGTGATTTTCTTTATCTGTCCCGAACAATGATTTCCCACAGCGACCACGCATCTCTGCATTGAAAGTGTGAAAACACATTTCGGCCATGTTGTGGAAAATGACAGCTGTACTGTTCATAAGGAGGTGTGGAAAAATGCCACTGGTAAAAATTTGGACTGAAAATATTACAAATTCATGAACCTACGAGGGTGCGTGGAAACTGCACAATGCTCACTCGTAACACAGTCATTTTATGGAGTTTTGTCACCAAATTTTCAGCATAGCCATTTTAAGACATCTGCTGATGACCAGTGTCACTGTGATTTTCTTAATCTTTCCCAAACAATGTTTTCGCACACCGACTGTACCATTGTGCGCTACATGTGCGGAAACACATTTTGGGCCAGATGTGAAAAATGGTAGCTGCACTGCTCATAAGGAAGTGCGGTAAAATGGCACTGTTGAAAATCTGGTGTGCAAATATTACAAATTTGCAAACTTGCCAGCGTGCGTAGGAACTGTGCAACGTGCACTCCTAAAACAGTCATTTTTGGGAATTTGTTCACCAAGTTTTCAACATAGCCATTTTAAGACCTCTGCTCATGAACAATGTCACTGTGATTTTCTTAATTTGTCCTGTACATTGATTTTGCACACCGACTGCGCCATTGTGCACTACATGGGCGGAAACACATTTTGGGTGAGATGTGAAAAATGACAGCTGTACTGCTCATAAGGAGGTGTGGTAAAGTGGCAATGTTGAAAATCTGGAGTGAAAATATTGAAATTTCGCAAACTTACGAGCATGCGTAAGAACTGTGCAATGCACGCTCGTAAAACAGTCATTTTTAGGAATTTTTCCACCAAATTTTCAAAATAGGCTTTTTAAGAGCCCATCTTATGAACACTGGCAATGTCGTTTCGTTAATCATTCCGGAAAGGTGATTTTGTACAGTGGCTGCGAAATCACCCTTCGGGCCCGAGTAATGCCATGACAGTGACAGCATTCATGAGAAGGGGTCCCAAAAACCCATGTTGAAAATTTGGTGCCAAAATTCCCAAAAATGCCTGAGATATGCAATAAAGTTGAAAAAACCCTATCTATTCCATTATACAGCTTACCGGCATTTCCTCAGTTCGCGGTCGGCTTTGAAGAGTGCAGACGTGTCTTCCGTCCGACAAGATCGCCCTCACCGAGCTCCAGAGGTAAGTATGGGGTGGGGGTGGGGAGGCAGGTGCACAGTGGTGGGTGCGGCTGTGGAGGGCAGGGAGAAGTGCCGAGGGACAGTTTTTCTATTTACAGGTGCTTTTTATTTAGAGGCGATGAGGGCGTTTGCCATGCTTGGGTGGGCTCCCCAAGCGTGGCAGCTGAAAAGACTGTTGAGGAGGCAGGGAGCAGATGGGGATTGGGCACCCGTCGGCTATAACACATTTGCCATGCTGGGTGGGGCTCCCAGCGCACCTGGTCTTGGGGAGACAGTGGAGCCGACTGGGGATTGGGCACCCTGTCAGCGACAGCATGGGGAGAGAGCAGGAGCCGACGGGGATTGGGCACCCCAGCCATAACATCATTTTGCCATGTGCACCTGGATGCTTTGGGGCGTGGAGCTGACGAGGGATTGGTCACCCCTGTCGGCCGTACAGTGGGGGGTGAGGGGAAGGACATGAGCACGCGTGCATGCGCAAGTCATGCTGCGGTAGGGGCGGAGAGCTTTGCTCACCAAGCAGAGCTCTCCCTTTCAACTGTATTCACTGCATTTTCAGCTGTCATAGACAGCTGGAGCAGTGATTGGTGCACTGCGACCGCGCCTGCAAACACACTGACTGAATTGGAAGAGGCTGACACACCTCTGGAAAACTCGTATGATGGCACTATGTTTCTTGCACATGCGTGCAAGCAGACATAAAAAGCAGCAATACTTTTGCTAGAGAGAGAGAGACAGAGACTGAGATTTGGAATTGAAAAGATACCATCAGATGAAGGACTTTGTTTTCTGTGTTTGTACTGCCTTTGCAAATTACTTATACTTAACTATTTTTTTGTGTTTGCTTGCACACATGTGCAAGAAACACAGTGCCATCATCCGAGATTTCTGAGGTGTGTCACCCCCTCTTCCAGTACAGTCAGTGTGTTGGCAGGCGCGGCCTCTGTAAGCCAATGCATGCTGGAGCTGTCTATGACAAGCTCCAAAATGCAGTGGCATACAGTTGAAAGGGGGAGCTACGCTTCAGTGAGCAGCGATAAGATATAGTCTGTTCATGCGCAGCTCCCCCTATACACACACACACATGCATACTGCGTGCTGCCCCCCCATGCACACACTCTATAGCCGACTTCACTGTCTCTCCTCCCTCCCCCATGCTATCGACGATGGGTTGCCCACCACCCCGCCGGCTTCACCCCCCTCAAGGTGCCACTGCCAGAGCCCACCCAGCGTGGCAGTGATGCTATGGCCGATAGGAGTGCCCAATCCCCGTTGGCTGAACTCCCTCAACTATCTTTATGCCACACTGGGAGCCCACCCCAGCATGGCAAACGCCTGCCGTCATTGGAAAAAAAACCTGTAAAGAGAAAACGGTCCCACGTAGTCTCCCTGGCCCCTCCCACAACCCGCACCCACCCACTGCGCACCCTGCCTTCCCACACCCTCACCCCATACTTACCTCCGGACCTTGGCGCAACGATCTTCGGTGGACCGGGAACACGTCTGCACTCTTCAAAGCCGGCCGCGAACTGAGGAAATGCCGGTAAGCTGTATAATGGGCTAGATAGGGTTTTTTCAACTTTGTTGCATATCTCAGGCATTTTTTGGAATTTTTGCACCAAATTTTCAACATGGGGTTTTTGGGACCCCTGCTCATGAATGATTTCACTGTTATGGTGTTATTCGGGCCCGAAGGGTGATTTCGCAGTCACTGTGTGAAATCACCTTTTGGGACCAATTAACGAAACGACACTGCCAGTGTTCATAAGGTGGGCTCTCAAGAAGCTTCATTTGAAAATTTGGTGAAAATTCAAAAATTCACTGTTTTACTTGAAAGCATGCATTGTGCAGTTCCTCACGCACACCGTAAGTTCGCGAATTTTCAATATTTTCACTCCAGATTTTCAACATTGCCATTTTACTACACCTTCTATGAGTAGTACAGCTGTCTTTTTCACATCTCACCCAAAACGTGTTCGCCTACATGTAGCGCACAATGGTGCAGTCGGTTGCAAAATCAATGTACAGGACAAATTAAGAAAATCACAGTGACACTGTTCATGAGCAGAGGTCTTAAAATGGCTATGTTGAAAATTTGGTGAAAAAATTCCTTAAAATGACTGTTTTACGAGCGTCCGTTGCGCAATTCCTATACATGCTCATAAGTTTGCAAATTTAATATTTTCACGCCAGATTTTCAACATTGCCATTTTACCACACCTTCTTATGAGCAGTACAGCTGTCATTTTTCACATCTTGCCCAAAACGTATTTCCGACCATGTAGCGCACAATGGCGCAGTCGGTGTGCAAAATCAATGTACAGGACAAATTAAGAAAATCACAGTGACACTGTTCATGAGCAGAGGTCTTAAATGGCTATGTTGAAAATTTGGTGAAAAATTCTAAAAATGACTGTTTTACGAGCGTGCGTTGTGCAGTTCCTATACATGCTCATAAGTTTGCAAATTTAATATTTTCACTCCAGATTTTCAACATTGCCATTTTATTACACTTCCTTATGAACAGTAAAGCTGCCATTTTTCATATGCCGCCCAAAATGTGTTTTCGTACATGTAGCGCACAATGGTGCTGTTGGTGTGCGGAAGCAATGTTTGGGACAGATTAAGAAAATCACAATACACTGTTCATGAGCAGAGGTCTTAAAATGGCTATGTTGAAAATTTAGTGACAAAAATCCATAAAATGACTGTGTTACGAGTGAGCATTGTGCAGTTTCCACGCACCCTCATAAGTTCATGACTTTGTAATATTTTAAGTCCAGATTTTCACCAGTGGCATTTTTCCACACTGCCTTATTTACAGTACAGCTGTCATTTTTCACAACATGGCCGAAGTGTGTTTTCACACTTTCAGCGCAGAGATGCGTGGTCGCTGTGGGAAATCATTGTTCGGGACAGATAAAGAAAATCACAGTGACACTGTTCATGATCGGAGGCACCAAAATGCCTGAGTTGACAATCTGCTGTAAAAAATCCCCAACCTAATTATATTACGGGTGTGCGTTGCACAGTTTTTATGTATGCTCATGACTTCACCATTTTTTTAAATATTTTTACTGCAGATTTGCAACATTGCCATTTTTTACACCTCCCCATGAACAGTACAGCTGTCATTTTTTACATCCTGTTCGGAATGTTTTTGCACCTGTGGTGCTAAATGCCGTAGTCGCTGTGCAAAAGCAGCTTTCAGCTAAGAAACTGATATTCCCCCTGTTCATGAGGTGGGGTCACAAAAAAAAACATGTTGAACATTTGGAGTGAAAATACCAACGAATGCCTGAGGTATTAGGGTTTCCAACCATAACGTCCAACCGTGTAGAGAATGACAGGCATCAAGGGTGTGACTTGGGATTCTTGCCTGTAATGCTTATACCATTCCACACCCAGCAGCCAGTGAGGGGCATTGAGGTATGCCTTGCACTCTTCGGCCCCAGAGTTCACCCCATTCTCCTATATCGCACCCATCTCACTGTATTTCCTAATGGAATGGGGTGCGCATAAGGACCAAAGACCCCAAGGAACACTGTGACACTTGCCAGTGTCTGCAGGGTGGGGTGTACTGAAATGGCGTGGCCGTTATGCCTGACGACCCAAAGGCACACCCCAATGCCTTTCACTCTCTGCAGGGTGGTAGTGGGGTTGGCTTCAGTTCAATACTTCACTGCCATTCCTATTACGCAGCTCTGTAACTTCTACACTACCACTGCCAATGCCAGCAAGCAAACATTCGGCATTGACAAATGCTTGTTTTGTTTGTTTTACTGTTATTGATAATAATAAAATGTTACTTGCGAATTTTACAACTGCTTCTGCTTTTCCTATACTTCCTAATTTGTACCTTGATGACAGTTGGCACACTGGATGTGTATTTGCTTTACAAGTAAAGGGCCAGAGGTTTGATTCTAGGTAAGGATTCGTATTTATTTATTAAATTTTGTTAACTGGGTAAGCCCACTGGGCTCCGAAGGTCCCTTTTTCAGGGGCAACCCTGTTTGTTACATATAATTTTGAACATACAGTCAGGTTACAGTGTCAGACATATTGTACAGGATTACAGGGACAGTATACAATTTTACAGTTTTTGTGGAAGAGGGCAGGCGGTACATGACATTAGTGAATACAGCAGTACAGTGCAGTACGTCTAATACAGCAGTACAGTACATCTAATACAGCAGTACAGTACAGTACATCTAATACCGCAATACAGTACAGTACATCTAATACTGCAGTACAGTACATCTAATACAGCGGTACAGTACATCTAATACAGCAGTACATCTAATACAGCAGTACAGTACAGCACATCTAATACAGCAGTACATCTAATACAGTAGTACAGTACATCTAATACAGTAGTACATCTAATACAGCAGTACAGTACAGTACATCTAATACAGTAGTACATCTAATACAGTAGTACAGTACAGTACATCTAATACAGCACTTCTCTTTTCATAAATGCTTACATGAGATAGTTTCTGGATGCTTACCATTTTATAATGTATGTTAAGACTGGGCACCCTCCCATGTCTAGGGGTATATGGTGGCATCTCTCATCTAGAGGAGCCTCCGCCTTATGACAGGAAACACTGTACTTCTACCTATTACCTTCCCAGCATGTTTCAGGGTGAACGGGGTCCAGGGCAACCAATGCACATTATGGAATACCACAGACATGAAACCACTCACAAAAGAATGGCCATGTTGGGAGCTGGGATTAAGCAGGATTCGTATTTGTTGCTGCTTGATGCTACACAGTTAGAAAGGGCATCATTCTTGCCAGATTAGTTAGTACTACCACAACATTATTATTTTAGGCATGTTCAACACCTGTGGCATTTTTTACCACCATTACTGTACATCAGCTCTGCTGCATTACTCATTGATTGGACTGGGCCTATGGAAACTTCTGTAACTATTCAGAACCCTATCTATTTTTTGGGGTAGCTGGAGCCCTGGCATTCCCAAGGCCACATTCATCTTGGCACCCTTCCAGGTGGAGTGAGCACTACCCTGGGGCAGCTGTGCTTGCTTGTGTCTGTTGTGCTGGCAAGTGACATCAAAGCAAATTTAGCAGATCAGCCTTATTATGATCTACTCCTAAATAGTGGATATAGTTTCTCCAGGCATGTGTGCCTCCTTCTGGCACCACACTGATAGCCTTAGTGGCCCAAGGAATGGACTCCCATGCCTGGCCCCAGCCCAGGGACTTACCAAACACAACTTTTGCAAGGCGCCCTCCCGATGACCATTACTAGTTCGGGTTTACATTTACCAGGAGGGTTGCAAATTACACAAGTTACCTAGTTCTGTTCTCCTACAGAGCATATTATTGAAGGTTTACTCATATATTTGCTCTCTCCCTTGCCTACTATCTGCAAGGATCATGGTAACCTACCTTGAGGGGCAGCCCACCACAACTCCAAGGTGCCTGTCAGGTCTTGACTATTCATGTCCTGTTGAGGACAGCATTTGGATGGGGTCCGCTTCCTCACAGCTGGTGTTCATGGGGTGTTGTTCTCCTCTGGGACCCCCTGGAGACCTCACCAGAGGGGATCAGTGCCACCCGGACCCAGGGGCCCTGCCACCATCTCTGAAACTGCAGGCCTGATCAGCTCAGTTACAGCCTTTCTCTACTGTTGGAACTTCTTGGGTTCTGAGCTCTCTCCTTACCTTCCCCTTCTCTATAGTTTAAAGGGGGAGAAAAGGGCCATGAACAGTCATGCCTGAGCTTCCTGCTCTTGAATGAGTCAGGAAGCTCTAGGCACAAACTCCAGGCACCCTGACTCTAAGCTGAGGCCCATTTAGTATCGCTCAGGGTCAGGCTTAACCCTTTGAGTGCTCTCTAGTAACCTGTCTTGAGCTGGATGAAGAGATAGACTGGTTACAATTATATATTTTTTAACTGTTATTTGTTTTCACATGTTCCTTTTTTGGTAATTTTGTTTTTCATCTGCAGTGTAAAGATCAATAGCAACCGTTTTACATATTGTTAATAAAAATGTGAATTCAAGCTCCTGTGTCATGATGAGTGTTTCCTGAAAATTTCATGCTATTAGGTTTTGTGGTTTTCTTTAAATCAGCATTTGTTAACTTGCTCTGCAGTAAATGAAAACAGTCAGTCTATTTCTGTCCCTCTGAGTGAGCCTTGGAGAGCGATGGCATCACATTGGAGTAGCTAGCTGCTTCAGCAGTGTATGTCCTTGCTTGACTGAAGAGCTGTTTCACATCCCAATCAGAGCAGTCAGTAGACTTAATTGTTTGCTCTCCAGGGTTTTTACTAACTCAGGTCTCTGGTTTGTGTTTAGATCAATTAGCTTAAAATCTGTCATTCTGTTCTTATAAAATGTTGATCATTTGAGTTTCAGTGCTGAAATGAAGTGGTATGAATATGCCTCTGTGAGAAGTCAGCCTGTCTGTATTAGATATATCAGTTCTTTCTCATCTAACCTCAGTGTTTATTTCTAGCCATATAACACTGAGTTGTTTATTTAATGGATACAAAATAAATCTAAATTTTGTTCTTTCATAGTAGTTCTCTTCGATGTAGCCTTCATAAATAGGTTCATGTAAGAACAATTTTTTTTTCATGTCAAATTGACAAACTGGTACCTGCTACACTCTGCTATTTCAGGCACATGTACTATATGAACTCACAGATTTCAGTTATTTGATGGTTTCTGTGTGAAAATACTTCATGTATATGTATAACTAGAAACACTATATGGCATCCTGATACCTCCTGTCTCCTGCCTGACAGTTGAAACAGCTGCACTCAGCTGCTCCCTGTCGTCTGTCCAACAAGTTCCCTGTCTCCTGCTCCATATTCGAGCCTGCTGCACCCTTCTGTCCACTGTATTCTCCCACACAGTCAGGGCTGCTGCACACTGCTTCCCCCATCCCCTGCCTGAACAATCAGGACTGCTGCACCCTCTTGCCCCCTGCTTGAACAGTTGGGTTTGCTGCACCCTGCATGGGAGGTGGGGGCTGTGGATGCTGTCTAGCGAGGACTGGCATCATGGTAAGTGGAGTCATGGCAGGGATATGCTCAATCTGAGTGCATCCTGGCCACCAATGTGGATCAGGCTCTGAATTCCAAATGAAATGCATGGTTACAATCTTCAAATCTGATTGGCCAGGAGCACTTTCAACCTGGATGATATCTCAGTACATAATCCCACTCTAAAAGTATGTTATGCATTCAGTCAAAAATCAAACTGGATCTATTTCATAATCTTAGTATTACACTCAGTGGCCTAAGGCCTCATGCCTCACAACACACCTGATGGTGTAAATGGAGCATTCTGATTGGCTGGCAGCATTCAGACAGGGTGCCATTAATGGCTGGAGACCCTCAAGTACAATAGAAGAGTTACAATTTTAACTTTTTAAATTTTTTTTATATTTTTATCTTATGAATTTTATTTTATTTTTTTATATTTTATTAATTTTTTACAGTTAAACATACATACACTAAGACAGTTAAACTGTCCCAAGTACATAAAGGATAGGTTCAAGTCCATTTCTTGGAGGACAAGAAACAAAAGACATTATAATACAAACAGAAACCATTACAATATCAAAGGGTGCCCTAAGTCTTATTTTATAGGCTGTAAAGAAAAAAGAAATAAGGCAAAAATGTTTTCCTCTCCAACGTATACCTTCTGAGTAGCGCTTTTCAAGTAAAATTAAACTTACTTGTACATATTGGCCGGGATATTCAAAGGGTTAAGCGGCGGAGATATTGAAGAGACTGCCTGGCTGGCGCAAATTCCGATGCTCCAGGCGCAATGTAATTATGCAGTAAAGATGAGGGCGTGCCCATGCATATGCGTACATCCCGAGCATTGAGCCTGATGGTGGCATATGCTGGGCGCAACCCTGCAGTGCGCCGCTGATGGGGAGCCTCAAAGATGAGCCTGTGAAGAGTAGGAGCAACTCCAGGCCACTGTATTGCAGGGCGCAACACAGCAGCCGCCAGCCATTGGTGGCCACCCGCCCACCCTGAACACCATCCACAAACACACATGGCTCCCTGGTAGTCTTGTGGCCCCCCCAACCATTGCCGTAATCACGGTAAATGGATATGATTCCATACCCTGGTGGACTAGTGGTTTCCCCTCCCTCCCGAATCCCCAATCACGGTAAATCCCTGTTGAATAAAGCTTTGGTGGACTAGTGGTAACCCACCGCCCATTGCCGCGATCAGCGTACCACCAGATCAGACTTCCCTGGTGATCAGTGGCACCCCACTCCTCCACCCACAGATCCCTTGCCCACCCGCTCCCCTCTGCGTCATTGGTGGGCGGCTGCAACCTGCCCACATACCATCCGTCTGCAGAATGACGGGTACAGTATGGGCTGTAAGCCCATTGGTCCACAGTGTGAACCAGTGGGCTTGCAGGGCATACTGTACTAGACAGTCCCAAATATGAGAATGATTCATTTACATATTTGGGCCTGTCTAGTACAGTATGGCTTACAGCCCATACTGTACCTGTAATTCGGTAGGTGGCTGGATGGTCTGCGGGTGGGTTGCAGCCACCCGCCAATGACAGGAGGGGAGTGGGGACCAAGGGATCTGTGGGTGGAGGGGGGGTGCCACTGATCACCAGGGAAGTCTGATCTGGTGCTGTACCACCATCACGGCAACGGGTGGGGTACCACTAGTCCACCAGGGCTTTATTCAACAGGGATTTACAGTGATCAGGATTCGAGGGAGGGGTCCACTAAACTACCAGGGATTGTTGCAATATACAGTTACCATGATCACGGCAATGAGCGGGGAAGACCGCTGGACTACCAGGGACTGTTGTATGTTACCTTAACGCGACTGGTCTAAGGGGCGGGATGCCTGGCCCCCACTGCACACGTCACTCTGTGCAGGGCGCCAGGCTCAATTCATCAGACTACCCTGCGTAAGGCTTGCTAATGGGGCCATAATAACATGCAAATGGCCCAATTTGAGCCTTGCATATATTATGGCCTCATTTGCATGACCCCAGCTGAATATCACAGGTGATGCACCTAGTACAACTGCACTTGCGCTGGTGCATCCCCATACTCCCTATCGGTGGCTTGCACTGGCTCAGTGCCACTGCGCCATGCGCAGTATGTGCACCGACTGCCATATTCAATGGTGCTGTGCTGTGGTGCATCACCGTTGAATATCACCTGGTCCTGGCCCCGGTACAGCCCAGTTGCACTGTGCTCAGGCTTGCGCTTCTGCCTGGTGCAGTCTGAATACCTGGGACATTAAATATAAGTTCTTAGAATTACCATGGCACATCTTCACTGAATATTTATATGCAATAATATATGCTATGCAGGAGTATTAGATTGTTAAAGTATTATGATATAAGAAATAGACACTCATTTTTCACCTATCCTTTTTTAATTTTTTATTTATTTATTTATTTTATTTTACTTTAGTTTTTGGTAATCAGGTAAGGATGCTATCTTGATTATTCATATCATATGTGACCCAGCAGAGAGGCAGGTGCGTCCTGACTTATCGACAAGAAAAACTAGAACTCAGCGCTCAGTTTCAGCTGCTACCACATGCCAAAGTAAAAATTACACACAAAGGAATATATTCTTTGAAATGTATCAAATTATTTCTTTTCTCCGTGGTCAATATCAATCAGAAGAGTATTCAAACTTGGGGTCACTGACTCAGCCAGACAAGGAATTGTCTAATATCGCACGCAAAGCTGAAAATGGTTAATAAGTGAACTTAAGATAATGTAATGATTTTTTGGTACAAACCGTGTAAAGTGCTATGGATGGACATTGTCTATGTCTTACACCTCCCCCCCACCGACAAGTCATCCTTGAGGCATTCGCCCATCTTTTTAAGATCGCTTTCCTGAAGTCCAGGACCCTTGCCCTTCTGTCATTCTATGCCACAGCCGTTCTTATATTAAACCACACTGTACGGTGATTGCTGTTCCACAGTTGGCCTCCTACCTTGACGTCTGCAGCACTGTCCCTGTTAGTGAGCACCACATCAAATATTGCCCCATCATGAGTGGGTTCACTGACTAGTTGCCTGAGGAATGCCCCCTTCGGGGAATCCAGGATGTCCCTGCTTCTAGTTGAAGTTGCAGTTTGGATGTTCCAATCTACATTTGGCAGACTGAAGTCCTTCACCAGAAACACCTCCCCCTTTTCTGCTATCTTGCCAGTAGCTTCCACCACTGCTTTATCTAAACTAACTCCTCCCCTAAGACAGATGTGTCACAAGTAGGATTTCTAGGGGCATAAGACACTTGGCTATGCCTCATGTCTCATGACCCCAGTAGGGTGAGATTAACAGGTAGTAACCTTATCCATGGTCATGTAGGATTCAGCTTAGGGTTTCATATCCATTAGCTGGTGATATACATCACACGTTTACACAGTGACAGTTTTGTCAAAACTGCTAAAATAGAAACACAGAACACAGAAACATAGAAAGCATTGAGTGTAAACATTAAGTGACGGATTCCCGGAGTTGGAAAGAACAGAGAATGTGTTGGCAGAAAAGGAACAGTAGACCCATTTAGTGTGCCCTATTACTTCTGCCTATTACTACATCCTGGTCCCAGTCCAATCACAGGTGCCCCCCCCGCCTCTGCTTATTATGCCCATGTGCCTATCCCACACATTCTTGAAGCTCCTCACTGTCTTTGTCCCCACTACCTCTTCTGACAGGCGTCCACCACTCTTTCAGTGAAGAAGTATTTCCTCACACCTCTCTTAAAAATGGGCACAACAGTGGCTAAAATGTTGGAGGGGGTTGGAACGTGGCTGTACTGTACCCATTAATAAATGCACGCACTGTGCTATTCAGTAGCAATCATAGTGGAGAAAACTGAGAAGTAAACAAATTGTGGGGTATGGGGGCAGGGGCTTCATGCAGAGCCAATTTGTAGGGGGGCACAAAATAGAAACCTTGTATTGGAGTCCTGGGGCATGCCCCCTGGGAAAATTAGAAAATGTAGGTATTAAATGGTTTATTCTGGTGACTTTTAAGCACCACCTGCAAGGTGCTGCAAACACCAAAATTCAGTGTCATTCCATTGTCCACTCTGTAATAATCTCTACAATACCTGGCTACCTGTACTGCTTGTCGCCCTCTTCAGGTCCTCTTTCTGCAAATGAAAATACCCCGAGTCCGATTAGTGCACAGTTTCAGGTAACTACCAGTACATCCTCAGCTTGACCCCAACAAGTTCTACGCTCGTCTTCATAGCACTTCCTTCAGCATCACCTTTGAGGCTTCCACTGATTCATGAGTGCCGAATGCCATGCTGACTTTGGTACACACATGCCCCCTCCACTGTCACTCAACACATTTGAAGGGAGCAGTGGTCCTGCCTCAGTGGAGTTGTTAGACTGAGCTGCTAATCATCCCATGATTCCTGCTCCTCTGTTTTGTCCCACCTGATTTCCTGGTCTGATTTGTTATGCTCACGACAGAGGGAGTTACTGACGCTGCCGGGGCTGCCCAGTTTCCCATGATCCCGCTCCTTTGGTTGTGCAAGTTGAAGATGTACAGTCTTTTAAACAACCATGCCACTAAAAATTATTTTAATATTTAGGTTCATGGGTGTTTAAAAGACAGCATGGTAGGAACAATTGGGGGGCACATGCTCCCCTGTGTCACAGTGGCATGATACAAGGACTCCACCTATGCCATTAGTATTTTTAAGCCAAGTACATACAGTACATGTACTTCAGTGGGATGAAAACATCTGGCATTTGTGAGAATGATTTCTGTTGGCGTTGATGATCACACACACCAGGAGCAGGAATTCGGAAGAGAAGGCAGGACTGAAGCAGCAGCAACCAGGAGCGGTCTGCACTGGAGAAGAGAGACTAGAGACAGGGACAACGGCCAATGGAGAAGCACAGGAGGCTGGTGCGATTGTCTGGCAAGAAGGCAGAGGCAGCAGGAGAGGACAAAACCTAGCAGACAGCAGGAAGGCAGACAGGTGCAGGTCGAGGTCCGCAGTGTCAGATGTTCGGCTGGTGGCATGCAGACCAAAACAGCGGGACGGAGGCACAGGCATTGCAGTGAGTAAGCACACAGCAGCATTAGGCACCCACTTCCAAATGTGACAGGAAGCAGACAGTAAAACCAGGATGCAGCCAGATCATGGACGGCCGGTGACCACAGTCAGTGAGTCAGACTAAAGAGAGGGGAACTTGGGAGGTAGTAAGTCAGGTGGAGAAGGACTCGGGACAGTGAACCACGGACCGAGGCTTGCCGAGATGAGAAAGAGCAGTGGCATGACACAAGAGAAACAAGATGGAGGGAGCAGCAAGCGGGGTTGGCACTAGTTTACAATGGCAGGAATGAAGACAGTGATACATGTCAGTCTGGGTAGCAATCAATGCATCTGCATGTGTGGCGTGCATGTGCTGCTGCCCACGCCCTATCACCACCACTGCCATCACCTTAATTGGCTATGCTGCCCTAGTGTCGCCACAACAACAAACAACAACCTCATCTGACTGGCAGCTGCCTGTTACACTGGGTTTGCTATTTGGGGCTAGGGACTGAGGACTGGTGGTGGTGGGGGGATTTCTGCTTTGTCCGCCCCAGGGTTTAACTGCAGTGGCAACTGCGTTACGTGTTAAACAAAAATAGATAAGTAACTTATTTCATGCTCCTGAAAGTTGTGAGAGACAGGCTCTTCTCATCCCCCTGGTTGCACTCATACTCTTAAACCCCACACCAAGATTCATAGCATGCCCTGGTGTTTTGGAGTGCCCTGAGAGAGACTCCACTCTTACACCTTGTTCACCCACATGAGGTACTTATAAGTCTCAATTATGTCCCCTCTTCAGAGAGCACATGTTGCGCTCCTCATATGGCTTCTTGTGCAACTCCCACACCATTTTGGTAGCCCTCCTCTGGACTGCTTCCACCCTGTCGATGCCTTCCAGAGGTGTGGCCTTCAGAACTGGATACAGTACTCAAGGTGGGGGGTCTCACAAGTGAGTGGTACCTAGGCAACACCACCTCCCTTCTGCTAAAATCCCCCTCCCTATGCACCCTAGCATTCGACTAGGCACGTCTACTGCCTTGTTGCACTGCTCTGGCACCTTGAAATCCTCAGATATAACTGCCCCAGTTTTCCCCCTGCCCTGTAAGGTCCCCAATTTCAGTTTAATATTAACATTAAGGCAAGCCAGGGATTGGATTACCTTTGTTTATAAATTTCTAGGGTCATAAGACATTCAGTTATGCCTCATGTCTGGAACAAACTGAGCAGGGGGACTAGGTCAAAACAGTACCAGCAAAACGGTGCGGTGAAAAATAGTGCCGTGTGGACACAAGAAATCAGGCGCAGTGAAAAACTGCTAATAAAAAAAAAAAACTCTGCACACGCTGTTATGACAGCACACATTTTGACTGCAATGTTTTGCTGGCACCGTCTTGACTGGATACCCTGAACCAGTACCGAGCTATAGGTTAAAACATATGTTTTATTTATACAAATTATTAAAAAAACACATACATGTGCATTTGACAGAACTATAACAAACAGAGCATGCAGACTGAGCCCTCAGTGACCCAACTGGTTTCGCTTGAAGCTTTATCAAGAGTCACTGACACCTAGAAAAGTGGATCCCTTTACACAAGTGAAGTCTTAAAGGCCTTGTTCAGACTAGGCTATTTAAAACGGTTTAAGCAGCTTAAACCATTTTAAAGTGCTCTAGCACAGTTTGCATTCGCACTTAACATGCATTGGAATCCGTTTTTGAAAACCGTGTTTAAACCCTGATAAGACCTAGGCTTAAACATGGTTTTAAAAACATTTCAGAAGTTAACTCGGATTTACTTAAAGTGCGGACGCTCAAGCACGTTTTCCCGAAATGAAGCTGGATGTCCCCACATCTAAATCGGTTGGCAGGTAATTCGGTGCAGAGGCAGTAGTGCGAATGCTGCAAACCATTTTTAATAACGGTTTACAACACGCTGGCAGCAGTGCGGACGCTAGAACAGGGATACTACAGCACGGTAATTAATTCATTTTAAAAAATGGTTTCCCTTACCGTGCTGTAGTGTGAACACAGCCAAAGAGACAGTGCATAATTAATTTAAAACACTAAAGAACAATAAACTGTTTAGTAAAACTTACCCTGAAAAAATTGGGTGGTGGGTAACCACTTACTAGACATTCATAGAATCATATAATCCTGCCAGCAGAAAAAGACCATTTGGCCCATCCAGTCTTCTCGAGAGAGATAGCCCCTTCTCCAGCCTTTGTTACCTCCCACCTCCCTGCCCTTCCTCACCTCCCCGGCCAAGTCCTACATAGATATCCCATGCTTTCTTCAATTTTTCCACCGTATCTACTTCCACAACCCATTCTGGCAACCTGTTCAATGTACCTACAACCCTTTGTGAGAAGTAACACCCCTTATGCCCCCTTCCAGCTTGAGTAAATGATCTCTGATGGTTTTGTTTTCACTTAGTCTTAAGATTCTACCCCCCTTACCTTATTTATAGATGTTATACCTACTGTCTGTAATCAAAAACTGTTGTGCAATCTGTCTGTAAATATGAAATTGTTGTACTTATTTTTTTCTGGAGAACTTCTATGCACTCCTCTGTACCTGTGTCGCACCTTGAAACGAGCCTTGGCTCAGTGTGCCTTTCCCGGTCACCAAATTTTAAATAAATAAATAAATAAAAATTCTCTTTGAAGGTCTCAACCATGTCTCCCCTTTCCCTTCTCATCTCCAGCGAATACAGACTTAGCTCCTCCAACCTCTCTCCATATGGCCTTCCTTGCATCCCCTGGACCATTCTGGTTGCCCTTCTTTGGACTCTTTCCAGCCCATCCTTATCACCCTGCACATTATTTACAATTCAGTGCTGAGGTGTATATGCTTTTTTTTTTTGCTTATTTCAAAATTATTTTTTTTGCAATTTTAGCGTCGCCTATGTAACTATAGTTTTATTTTACCATCTTTACAATTCACTGGTTTATCATACAATTCTTAGATTTAACCTTGGGATGCCTAATCCTGTATGTTAATACATTCTAAGACAGGCTGTAAAGTACCTTATTTTTGCTGTCTTTAGATTTCTTCTATGTAACTATAGTTCTGTTATATCTTCTTTTCAGTTAACTGGTTTATCATTTTTATTCTGTGTTTTAACTTTGTGGTGCCTGGTCCTATATATTGGTATTGTGTGAGTCAGGAGGTATAGTACCTCACCGCCATGATGGTCTATGTTACCCTCCGCTTACTCGAAGACTCTTAGTAACTGACATAGACAGGTACCTAGAAGAGAAATACAACATTTTTTTGTCAAATTTGAGGGCTTCACTGGTCCCATACTTTCTTTCTCATTTTTCCCCCTCACTAATGCTGCTGTTTCCATATGGTCATTCAGACCTGGTGGATAATGAGCACCCAATTGGATTATCCACATGAGTTCTTGTTTCAACACCAATCTTTTTAAGATTCCTCCTCTCTTCCTCAATGTCACTTTCTCTATACTACAATATTTAAATTTGTGTGTAGTAGGGTCTTCTTGGGTATGCACATGCACTGACAGTGTATTTGTGGGATCATTATGTTGTACTACCTGTTGATACTCCCCTGCCCTCAGTCTGAAATTCTGATTGGTCTTCCCAACGTAGAAGGCCCCATGAAGCTATCTATGTTAACCCAAAATTTTGTCTTACTTTTGTAGGTCCCAGTCTGTGTTGGTTACTAAGCGTAATCAAGTAAGTGGAGGTACTATACGACCTGACTGAAATGGCACCAACATACAGAACAAGGCACCACAAAGTTAAAACACAGAATAAAAAGATAAACCAGTTAATTGAAAAGAAGATATAATAGAACTATAGCTACCTAGGAAAAATCTAAAAACAGCAAAAATAAGGTACTATACAGCCTGTCTGAGAATGTATTAACATACAGGATTCGGCATCCTAAAGTTAAAACTGATGGATTGTACAGATGATAAAATAAAATTATAGTTACATAGGTGATGCTTAAATTGTAAAAAATAAGCAAAAAAGACATATACACCTCTGCACTGAGTTGTAAATGATGTCTAGTAAGTGGTTACCTACCCCTCAATCTTTTCAGGGTAAGTTTTACTTAACTGTTTATTGTTCCTTAGTGTTTTAAATTAATTATGCACTGCCTCTTAAAGACTTCACTTGTGTAAAGGGATCCACTTTTCTAGGTGTCAGTGACTCTTGATAAAGCTTCAAACGAAACTGGTTGGCTCACTGGGGGCTCAGTCTGCACTCTCTGTTTGTTATAGTTCTGCTAAATGCACTTGTAAGTGTTTTCTAATATTTTGTATAAATAAAGCATATGTTTTATCCTGTAGCTCAGTGCTATTTCAGTCTGTTCCTGTCATTCAGAATTTTGTACCTGGCAGGAGCGCTTGAGTGGAGCCAGGATTGCCACCTTGCTATGCCTCATGCCTCATGACGCCTGTAGGGTTAGAGTAACAGACAGTGACCTGATCTCAGATCATGCCTTAATTCTTAAAGGAGAACTTCGCTGAATCTATAAGTTATTTTTTCTAGTAGAAGCTGTTTTTTTTTTTAAATACTGGATCAAATGCTGTTATTGCTTTAGCTTTGCAGGCTTTTCAGTCATCCTAGTGGGTGTTTCTGATTTAGATGCTGCTTCTAAGAACCATGGGCCCGATTCCAAGACTGGGTACGCCAGCGTAGTTATGCCAATCCCCTTGGCGTATCTCGTGACTTACTCCATGCGGTACACCAGCCCAGATTCCAAGAGGCACCTTGCCCCATGTTGGCTGCAGGCTATGACAGCTGCAGGTTACACCACCCACTATGCCGCAGCCCACAGCGACATGGCGCAAGGGCAGGTTACAACAGCAGCTGCGCCCTATTCCAAGAGGGCAGCTGCCATAACCCGCTAGCACGATTCTGAGAGCTGCACTGGTGGTGCTAAGTTAGAGCAGCGTGGAGCTGCTCTAAGGGGCATCTGACAGTGCTATCCGTTGGCTGCCCACCCCTTGACGCTGTGACAATGGAGCCAATGTGCCCCCGTACCCCTACAAGCATACCCCCGTCCCCACCCCCAAATGTCAGGGACCCCCAAGGGTCTGTTCTCTGGCGTACCACCCGGATTCCTGTGCCACCTATCCTGTCCCCCCATGCCCCCTGGTGTGTGCCGTGGTGTTCGGGGGCTTTGAGGGGCTGCTAATGGCTATGGCGCTACTTGCGACATGCAGGACTTCCATGCCATGCCTGTGGCGTATGCCTCCACATGGCGTAACCCACATGTCGCAAGTGCCAGGACCCTGCAACTCTTGGCATAGTGGCGAATGTCGCAACTCACATATGCTGGCGAGTTGCGACATTCAACTTGGAATCGGGCCCCATTTTAGAACTGTGTGATATAGTTTATGTCCCTGTTCTACTCTTCTATTGTTGGAACAATGGTTCCATGTTCTACTATAGAACTCTGTGGGTGAGAGGGACATTAACTACATCATACAGTTCCAAAATGGCACTTAACATCAGAGTGTAAATCAGAAACACCCACTGAGGTTACTAATAGGCCTGTATAGATGGAACAATAACGACATTCGAATTGGTGCTTAAAATACACCTTCTAATGGGAAAAATGACTTATAGATTCAGTGCAGTTCTCCTTTAAGTAGAATCTGGCTCAGGGCTGTGTATCCATTAGCTGATGGTATACAGGCACACATTTACAGAGCGCTGAGACTTGTTTCTAGCCGTATTGGTCCTTCCACAAAAAGATGAACAAAGTGGGTGATTTGATAACTTTTATTGGACTAACAAAAGGTTTGCAGAACACAAGCTTTCAAGCTACACAGGGCTCTTCTTCAGGCATGGCAGTTTGTTCAAAAGACAAACTTAAATACATCAGGGAGAACTGATAAATAAACTTTTACACATGTGACAGTTAAGTAGAAACTGCTAAAATAGTCCAGTGAAAAACAACAACTATTGAAAATGCCTCTTAATTTCTGAGTTTTGGGGCTTTTTGTGACTTACTAATTACAGAAAAGCTTGGAAAAATACCAAATGAAGACAGCATTATCAGTGTTGTAGTATTAGTTTTCACTGATCAGGCTCAGTACAGACGTCAAGCTGTGACACTGCTCAGTTCCAGAAATATAACTTCTTATTCCTATTTGTCTGCAGAGGGGAGCTCCTTCTATTTTTTGCAGGATGCAACAAACACACTCTGCTGTTTATTCAGCTGATCTACTTGCAAAGGATGGTCATGTGATTTAAAAATAAAGTCCACTTCTAGTGCCCTGTGATTGGTTGTTTATTGAACAATGGGACATAAACATGAATGGTTGCCACCCATGCCAGTCAATCATTTTCTTCAGTTTCGCTTCTGTTGTTGCCATGGGTAACGGATTCATTACAAAACAAAGCCTGTCTTCTCATGCTGGCTAAACAAGCATAAAGTCAATCACAGGGATTTTATGGAATATGAAGGTAGGCCATGTTATTTTGGCATTGTATTTTAAAATTTGTTTCCAAGCTGTGTGTTTAAAAGTTTGCCAGAACTATAATGTTGACACAGAGTTTGCCAAAACTATAATGTTAAAGTAGAGTTGGCATTAGTATAAGGGAAAATAACAGAGAAGCTGCAATTTACAGATGGAAGTATTGTAGATCACAACAAGGGATCCCCGACCTGGATGTTGCGTGGGCAGTATTACTGCCGTTTTAAGACACACTTGGATTTCAGCCTCATGGTCAAGGGTTAAACTGGGCAGAAGCCCACTGGAACTCAGTTCCACCACCTCTTAAACAAGCATTTGTCAATGCCAAATGTTTGCTTGCTGGTATTAGCATTGGAAATGCAATAGTTAGATGCAGAGCAGGAATGGCAGTGAAGTATTGAACTTCACGCCAACCCCACCTCCAACCTGCAGAGACAGACAGGCATTGGGGTATGCATTTGGGTTGTCGCCCTTAACATTCATGCCATTTCACCCCACCCTATCCTGCAGATACCAACAAGTATTGAGGTGTGCCTTGGGGTGTTCGGCTTTACAGTCACCCCACTCCATAAGGACATATGCTGAAATGGGTGCAATATAGGAAAATGGGATGAACTTTGGGGCCGAAGAGTCCAAGGCACACCTCGATGCCTGTCACTGGCTGCAGGGTGGGGTGGGATGGGGGTGGAATAGCATGAGCATTACAGTCAGCAATCCAAAGGCACACCCCGATGCCTGTCAGTCTGTACAGGGTGGGAAGTTATGGTTAGAAACCCTAATGCCCCGGGTGTTTGTTGGTATTTGCACTACAAATTTTCAACATGGCCTTTTTGAGACCCCTACCTCATGAAAGCATTTGAGACCTCTTCTCATTAACAGTGGCACTGTGATTTTGTTAATGTATCCCGAACTTTGAGTTCGCACAGCAACTGTGCCATTGTGCGCCAGATGTACAAAAACACAGATCGGGCAGGATGTGAAGAATGACAGCTGCACCATTCATAGGGAGGTGTGAAGAGATGGCAATGTTGAAAATCGGTAGTGAAAATATTAAAAATGCTCGAATTTCCTAGTGTACGTGGAAACTGCGCAGCGCATGCACATAACACCGTCATTTAGTGGAATTATTTCACCAAACTTTCAACATAAGCATTTTGTGACCTCTGCTCATGAACACAGTCACTATGATTTTCTTAATCTGTCCTGAACATTGATTTCCCACAGCAACTTCGCTATTCTGCGCCAGAGGTGTAAACACATATTTCGAGCAGGATGTAAAAAATGACAGCTGTACTGTTCATAAGAAGGTCTGAAAAAAATGCTACTGTTGAAAATCTGGAGTGAAAGTACTACAGATTTGCAAAGTTACGAGGGTGCGTGGAAACTGCACAACACATGCTTGTAACGCAATTATTTTATTGACGTTTGCTATCAAATTTTAAACATAAGCATTTTAGAACCTCTGCTCATGAACAGAGTCACTGTGATTTTACACATGAACATACATACGAACATACGACTCTGCCAGCAGAACAGACCAGTCGGTCTATTTAAGTCTGCCTAAGTGTGCAGCTAGCACCCTAGATTGCAGCTGCCCCAGCCTCCTCTCCCCCTCAGTTCCTCCCCCGCTTGTCCCAGCCCCTGACCCCCTGACTGTTCCTCTTGCTTTATCCCACTCCTTCTTACAACAATTGACTGCCCTACATGTTACCACCCCCTCTGGCAACACATTCCAACTAGACACCACCCTCTAAGTGAAGTAGTACCTCCTCATTTCCCTCTTGAAACGTCCCCCTTCCAAACTTAGTCCGTGCCCCCTCGTCTTTCTTCCACTCCTCAGTTTAAACACCCCCTTGGTGCTAGGATTATTTACCCTCCTCAGGTATTTAAACGCTTCAATCACATCCCCCCATCCCTCCTCTCCTCCAGTGTGTACATGTTCAGCTCGTTCAGCCTAACTTCATATTTCTTTCTTTCCATCCCCTTTAACATCTTTTGTTGCCCTCCTTTGCACCCCCTCCAGTAACTTTATATCTCTCCTCAGGTATGGCCTCCATTATTGCACACAGTACTCCAGGTGCGGTCTAACCAATGATCTGTAGAGACATAGGATCACATTCCTGTATCTGGATGAGAACCCCTTTGCAATGCACCCCAGCATCCCATTTGCCTTTGCTGCTGCTCTCCTGCACTGGGCTCACTTGTTCACGCTCCCAATTACCAACACCTCTAAGTCCTTCTCCTCCTTTGTGATCCTCAACCTCACCCCCCCCAACCAATAGTCCCTCTTCTGGGTCTTAGCCCCGAAGTGCATCAGCTTACACTTCTTTGCATTGAATCCTAGCTGCCACTCCACTGACCATGCCTCTAATTTGGTTAGGTCCCCCTGCAGTTTTTCCCGTCTGTCCTCTTTGTCCACCACTGCCCCAAATGTGGTATCATCTGCAAACAGACTAACCCTGTTCCCCATTCTGTGTGCTATATCAGAGATGAAGAGTCCAAATAGCACCAGGCCCAGCACTGACCCCTGTAGCACCACGCTTGTCACTGCTCTAGGTACCGAGAGCTTCCCCACCACCACCACCACCCTCTGCACCCTTCCCTGTAACCAGTTTTCTATCCATTTAGTCAGCTTTTTTCCCACCCCCACTGCCGTCAGCTTCCCCCCAGTCTCCCATGAGGCACTGTATCAAAGGCCTTACTGAAGTCCAAGTACAGAACATGTACTGCATGGCCCCGTCCAACTCACTTGTCACCCAGTCATAATACTCTATTAGGCTGGTCTGACAAGACCTCACTGAGATGAACCCATGTTGCCACCCATCTTGGAGGGCATTACTCTCTAGGAATGCCACCAGTCTCTGCTTCAGTATCACCTCCATAAGCTTACCCACTATGGATGTGAGACTTACCGACCGATAATTTCCTGGATCCTCCCTAGGCCCACTCTTGTGCATGGGCAGCACATGAGCCACCCTCCAGTCCTGGGGCACACACCCTGTTTCCAGGGAGATGTTGAACAGATCTGCCAGTGGCTCAGCCAACAGCTCCGCCATCTCCATCAGCACCCTGGGGTGGATGCCATTGGGACCTGATGCCTTGTCCTCCCTTGTTGCCCTCAGCCCCCCTAGCACCCTACTTGCTGTGATCACTTTGTCCGTCACCCCCCCCTTTCCCCACCCCTCAATCCATACTAGTAGTGGACCATCCTCTCCTTAGTGAAAACAAAGCAGAAATACTCATTTAGAATTTCTGCTTGCTCCTCCCCCTTTTCCACCCAATCCACTCCCCGCTTTATCCTCACAATATGTTCCTTGCCCTTCCTCTTTTCCCTGACATACATAAAAAAAGTCCTTTTCCTCTCCCTTTATGCCCTGTGCTAACCTTAATTACCTGGAGGCCTTAGCTTTTTTCACCCTCCTGGCCACCTCCCTTGACCAACTCCTGTAAGCCTCCTTATCCTCTCCCTTCCCTGTTCTCCTGTGCTTCCGGTATGCAGCCCTCTATGCCCTCACCCCTTGCAGCACTTTCTTGTTCAGCCAGAATGGTTTCTTGGCTCTGCTCTTCTTACTTCTGGCCCTGGTGCAGGCTATTGTGGCCTCTGTTAGCCCAGTCTTTATGACTCCCCACTTTTGTTCTACATCCATCCCTGGCCTTATATCCTGGAGTCTCCCTTGCAGTATTGCTACCATCCTCCTAAAGTCCACCCTACTAAAGTTTACCATCTTAGTGCCTGTGCCTCCTGTCTCCCTGCCGAGCACGTGAATGAGCCACACTGTTTGGTGGTTGCTACCTGCTAGTGGGTCCTCCACCCTTACCTCCCTCACCACCTCCCTATTTGCCAGTACTAGGTCCAGAGTGCTACCAAGCCTTGTAGGCCCACTTACCAATTGCGTCAGAAGGCCGTCCTGGAATGCATCAAGGAGCACCTTCTACCTAGTACTGCTAGTGGCTGGGGTGCTCAAGTCAACCCCTGGTAGGTTAAAATCCCCCACTATCACCACACTCCCTCTTCTACACACCCTCCTTATCTGCTCTGCCAACTCCCCATCCAGTTCCCCGGATTGGGCTGGTGGTCTCTACACCACTCCCAGCCTCAGCTTTCTGCCCTTGGAGTTCAGGAGCTGCACCCAAAGTGCCTCTGTCCTGTTCTCTTCTCCCTCGTCCCTTATGCATTTGATCCCTTCCCTCACATAGAGTGCAATCCCCCAGTTCCAACCCCCCAATCCCTGCTGTATATCCTGTATCTCGGGATTGCCAAGTCCCAGTCATGGTACTCTGTGGCCCAAGTCTCTATCACTGCAGCAATGTCCACCTTCCCCTCTGAAAGGAGCGCCTGAAGTTCTGTAATTTTGTTCCCCAGGCTTCTTGCATTGAGAGAGACCACCTTCCACCCGTACCCCTCCTTCTGCTCACTCTTCTCCTTGGCCTGTGTCCCTCCTCCCAGTAGTCCATACCCTTTCTCCTCGTTATTCTTACCAGCTGGTGGTGCCTTCCGTATTACAGTCAGACCACTCTGCCCACCCCCTCCCTGGGTTACTAGGCCTCCGCCTTTACCTATATCTGGGGGGGGAGCTCATTAGACTCCCCTGTCCGGACCTTTCTACCAACCTCAGTCTTTTGGCTACCCCCTCACTAGTTTAAATCCACCTTAGCAGAGACATACCCCTCTAATCCCGCCTTTCATACTCCCCTCCCTGCTTAAGTGTAACCTGTCTGCCGCATACAAGTCACTATTCCCCCAGATTCTACCCCAGTTAGTCACTAACCCATAATTTTTTGGTGTAGCACCAATCCCTCAGTCACTAGTTGAACTCCTTAATCCTACCCTTCCTTCCCATGCTTGCACATGGTACCGGAAGTACATCAGAGAATGCCACCGACTCCCCCATCCCCTCACACTGCCTGTCCGACTCCTAGAACTGCTCCCTCTCTACTTTCACAGTCTCCCCGCCAAGTTGTTTGTACCCACATGCAACACTAAATGAGGTTTCTTCCTCCCCCTTGCTGCACATTTGAGCAGTGCCTGCCCTGCCCCTCCTGCAGTCAACCCGGGGGTAGCTTCAACCCAAATAGGGCTGTGCCTTTCCCCCCTTCCGCCCCATCTCACCCCTTTCAATATAGAATCCCCCAGGATGAGTACCCCCTGTCCCTTACCCCTTTCCCTTCTAATGCTCCTTCCACCACCCCAGTATTCGTTCTTCCCTGCCCCTTACTCCTGCCAGCTGCACCCTCTGTGAATTCTGTATCTGCATCCCCTACTTCTGCCTCATCCCTTTTCTCTGCCTTATTCCTCCCATCCCCCTTGAACCCCTTCCCAGCCTGACTACCTCCTACTGGGCTTCCCATGTCAACCTCCCCTCCTCCCCTGTTGATTTCCAACACCTCTCCTATCCCCGTTGTTGTCGATTTACAGCTCCCATTTCCTTTGACCCCGATAGTGATGCCCCTCCCATCCTTCCCCCTTCCCATAACCTTCTCTCCTCCAGTCACCCCCCTTCCTTACTAGCTCCCTTCTACCTTTTTGTCCTCGCTCTCTCTTCCCCTACCTGTTGCCATCCCTCTCATGCTCCGCTTGTCCTCCCCTCCTTCAGTATGTTCCTGCTCCCTCTCTCTCCTATAGGAGAGGCTCGAATCTATTCCTAGTCGATACTCCTCCTACATCTCTTCCCCCTATTGTTTTCCTCCTCCTACTTGTCCCCCTCTGTGCCCCCCTGGTCCCACCCCTGGTCCCTCCCTACCGCAGCCATCTGCTCTCCCCCTGGTACTCCTCGTGTTCTCTTTCTCCCCATCAGGAGCCCCTCCTCGCCTTGGGCACCCCCTCCCTTCACCTCTCTTCTCTGCTAGTGTCTCTGATACTGGAGTTGGTTTCAGTCCCTAGTTGTTCTTCCTCCGCCCCCTCTTGCCATCCCCTATTCCACCCCCCCACCAGCCAGGATGCCTACCATACTCATCTGCCCTGCCACTTAGACTCCTCCCTAACCTCCACAGTTCCTCCCTCAAACTAGCCAGTCATCTACAGTCCATACACCCCCCCATCCTCCAAGCCCAGTCCAGGATCATGGAGGACCCACACCCTGTACACCCCACCGCCCTTCCAAAGATGCCCGCCCTATTGACATGCGGCACCTGCCCCATTTTGGCCCCCATCTTATATTATATTACTCATGGTTTCTGTACCCTACAACACCTGTTGGGGCCCTATTTACTCAAATTCCTGTTCCCCCCACACTAGTTCCCCTACTGCCCCCTTGCTGACCAGGTTAATTCAGTCTCAAATCTCATCCATTAGATACTGTATTACTGTAGCAATCCTAAACCCTCCTTGTCCGTTTTTCACCCCTCAGCTCCCATACTTTTTGTTCTCAGCCCTCATAGTTTCACTTAGCCCAGTTAGAAATCGTATTGCATTCCAAGTATTACTCAGCTCAGTTACAGAAATAAACAGAACAAATAAATATGTATTATTACAGCAATCCTAACAGTCTAGCTAGACTGTAAAAGAATCTCCACTGTTGTGTTTCAGATATGACGACATATATTTTTAGTAACCTGAAATGAGCAATGGTCAAAAATAAAACCTTTGAATTTACTTGATAATTAATAAAGTGACTTGTAAATACCTAGCTCAAAGATAACCCTAGGTAATTTTAAACCACAGCACATGGCCTATTAGTCAATCAGTCACTTTGATTGAATAAAATCCTGACACTAAAGGATATAAAAATATTAGAAAATACTGGCCCCATACAAGTAAATGGGGCACGCTCACACAGCCTTCGTTTTGTGACATCACAAAACAGGGCTTTGTGGGCCGACGTGGGGGCGTGTTTTCAGGACCGGGAAGTTGGTCTGTTTTTGACCCTGGCTGCTGATTTTCATTTTACGGGGCTATAACATTTAAAGTATGAGGAGCTTTCGTGCCACACTTGGTGAAAACGCTACTGAGGGAGTAAGTCATCTAGCAGGGGGAGAGCAGCACCGCGCAGGGTAGGAACGTGCTCTTTAAACTTTCAAGGCAGTGCTCTCTAATCTTACTCAGCTTACTCCCACTAATAACAGACAAGAAGTCCACTGATGACGATGACTCACTGATTAATAAAAATATCCAGCCCCCACCCCCTCAGGCCACCACACACAGCCATGACCACATTTGTTTCCACAGTTAAGAGTTTATTTAGAAATAAAAAATAATAATATGTTCATCTTGCTTAAGGCTTAATTCTCCCACACATTAAAGCAAAGACCAAGAGTCATTTGATGGCTACTGAACAAAAATACCCCCCCAGGCCACCACACACACACACACACACACACTATAATAATATTAACATCTAGTCTTTTCACAAAGTTTGAGACGTATTTTGCAGCACAGTCTTAGTATTTTCTTTCTACTGGGCCTGGCCAAGACCTAGTCTGAAGGATCAGGGCAACTGAACAACAAGAGATGCCTAATGCCTTCCGATTATTTTGTAACAAGCCAGCAGCAGTAACATGAATTAGAGTTAGACTTAAGTCTAATAAGTTAGTAGCTATAATATTTAAATATAAACTCAGTGTATCACTGTCTACTCTGAATCGATCGATGTGATGATCAGACAGTTTGAATCCATTCCTTGCTCTTCCTCCTTGCTGGCTTACTTAGAAAAAAAAATATTTTCATTTCCACAATCCACTGCCTGTGGCAGGCGGGCAAAAACTTAAAGTTCCACTTCCCAGCAAACGTCTAAAACAAGCTTAGCTCAACAAACACCTCAGCAAGCACCTACCTAACCTCAATGGTGACCCAGGTTTGGAAATGGACACAGGATGCTCAGGAACTGTCTGGAGTAGGCAGAATTGAGCAACCCAAGGACTTCTCTCCTCCCTTGGGGGGCAGTCGAGGCAGTATAGCGCAGTGGTTTAAGGCTCTGAGCTGCAAATCTGCTGACATCCAGCAGACCAGACCTGGGTTTGAATCCCACAGCTTCCACTTGCGTACTGTGTGACCCTGAGCAAGTCACTTAACTTTCCTATGCTCCCAGGTTGCACCTGTAAAAAAGCTTTCAGCTTAGTGTGCTACTCCTGGTTAAACAACTAAAAAAATAGGGGGGACATGCAGCTGGCTCTTGTAGGATCTGGGTGGCTGTACAGTGGAATTCTTCTGGGGAGTGGATCCCCACCAATGTGATGCAAAGAGGCATCTGCACAGAGGAGGAACTCGCACTGCATTATTGCATGTGCAGGTGGGCCCAGGGACAAAAAATCAGAGGAAGATCTTACTTTGAGAGGGTTCTTGCAGTAGGTAATTACATATAGGACTGACCTGGCAGGCATCAGGACCCCACGGAAAAATTTCTAGCTAGCAGTCTCTGGCGGGGGACCGCCCCCATGTCAGGTGACCGACATCATGCGACGTCAATATAAAGGGGCAGTCCCCCCATGCCCACCTTCCAGTTCTTTCCCAACGTCGACTTGTGAAAGTTCCTCGCTGTAGAGTTCAATCGCTCGTCAGTCTTTCGTCGGTTAGTTTCCGAACTTTTTGACTGATGTTTTTTTGTTTTTTCGCTTAAAACCGTCCATGTATGTCATCCCTGACACCTTCCGAATCACATAAAAATAAGTGCGACTTGTGCTGTTCTCAGCTGCCGCATAAGGATGGACACTCCCTGTGCCTCTTCTGCTTAGGCCCAGACCATCCTGTGGAGGAGCGCCAGCACTGCCAAAAGTTCAAATCAGCCACCCGAAAATGGAGGCAGCAGTCCCTGGAGGCCCATATTCTAAAGGCAAAGATGGCTTCCATGGAGAAGGAGTTGAAGAAGTTGAGGCTGGCTTCCACTTCCCCAGAAGGCCACAAGAAAAAGGACAAGCACCGGGACCATGACTCGACCTACATGGCCTCCGCGACTCCAGTTGGAGTCGCGGTTCTCAAGATAAAGTGCCATCCGGGGGACTGCTCCTCGATGACCGTCTTGGCGGTGTCCAAGATGGTGTCGCCTCTGCTGTTGGGCTCGCTCTCGGGCCCCTCGGTACCTCCGGAGTAAAGGAGGCCTCCACTTCTGGGAAGGCAACTGCCATGCCGCCCTCTGGGTCAAATGGCTCCGCTAAGTCGGATGCCAAAACCACCGACGTCCACCCTGACAAGACCGGTAAGCCGCCGGCTCCTTCAGGAGGGCACACGGTCTCTCATACCCCCAACAAGGCTGCATCCCCAGCGTGGCCTGCTTCGGGTCAGAGTTCTGATAAGTCGGACGCTGGCTCCTCTGTTGCCCGGCTGGATCCAGCTGATAAGCTGGACATCAGCCCCTCTGATGCCCACCCAGCAAAATGTCGAACCCTTTCGACCAGTCCAACATCCCAGGCTCTCCACAATGCTTGCCATTGCCCTCTGAGTTTCCTGCATCTCCTCTGTTGGACCCTGGGGATTTCAACCCTCCATCCCCGGTCGACACAGAGGAGCTGGGTATGCGGACGTCAGGGCTCTCTCCTACAGGGCCGGACCCTCAGACGTAGGCTCCATTGCAGGCCTACCCAATGCCAGCCGATGTCCCTCTTCTGGATGCTGCTCCAACACCGGGCTCGATGCCCTCGGGGCCACCCTTACCTGGCCTGCCTGCTGAGCCTTTCCCAGGGCCCTCTGCTCTGTCTGAGCCCCTGGCATCCGGGTGTCCGGCGCCACTAAATCTGGTGCCGCCCTACCCGGTACTGCAGTATCTGACATGGCGGTACCCAACGCCGCTTTATCCGATGCCACAGTACCCAGCGCCTCAATACCCTATGTTGCGCATCCTGCCATCAGATTACGGATACTCCCCATACAGATACCTCTAATATCCGTATCCCCCCCCTCCTCCTCCTCCACCCACACCACAGCCACCAGTGGACTTGAAGGAGACTCTGGCTGCCTGGTGGGCCAAGGCCAAGGCTCAGTGCACCAGGGAGGTGGAGAGTCATCTACCAGTGCCGGACCCAGCACAGGATCCCCTACATCGGAGACGGGAGACTCCCTCCCCCTTACCCAACACCAGAGGTGAACCCTCGGGCACCAGGGGTGGGGAGGGTATGCTTCCCAGAGAGCTTCCCAAAGGGACCGTTCCTCCTCCGCATCAGGAGAAGTCTTCCTCCTCTATGTTGGAGACCTCTGACTCGGACTCAGGGGGATGCTCCGATCCGGATGGACGAGCCTCGAACTCCAGAACGTCCCAGGCCAAGGACTCCTCTGAAGTCTCCTCTGGATGATCCTTCCTTCTTGGAGTTATTGAGAAAGATCCAGGAAGTTCATCAGTGGCAATCACTGGAGCCAGATCCACAGCGTGAGAAGCTCGTTGCCCACTTGGATCTGCCTGAGACCGCTCCGACATTGATTCAGCCCTGGATAGAGCCTCATGCAGGCCTTGTTTCCACTATTTGGAAACAACCGTCCGTGTTAGCCCCCCTTTTGAGGAAGGCAGATCGGCTATATCAGGCTCCCGAGGGAGTAGATTCTTTGAATATACACCCCAAGGCAGACTTGGTCGTGATTAGCACCGCTCACGGCCGCTCTGCCAACCCCAAACATCGCAGCTCGTGTCCGCTTGACAAGGAGTCTCAGCTTCTGGACCAGTATGGGAAGAAGGTTTATGCTTCTTCTACCCTGGGTACTAGGGCCCTGAACTGTGTAGCACATATGGGGGACTACCAGAAGTCTATCCTGAGTCAGGCGGAATCTAAATTGGACTCCCTTCCCGAGTCTCAGATGAAGCAGGAAGTGGCTGACCTTGTCCGTTCTGCTCGTTCAGCCAGTCAGCACATGCTTCGTGCCATCTATGATGCATTGGCTGCAGCTGGATGGAGTTCGGCTTTTGCCGTAGGTCTTTAGCATCATGCCTGGCTCCGGGTGTCAGGTTTGGTCCCTGAAGTGCAATCCGCTATTCAGGATGCGCCCTTCGGGGGTTCGGTGCTGTTCGGTGGTGATGTCAAGGACATCGTCACTGATCTGCAGGAGAAGGGCACTGCACTCAAGTCTGTGGACTCTCTGTACAGACCCCCTCAGGCACAGCATCACCCTTTTCATCAACGTACTCGACCAAAGGCGAAACCACAGGGCAAGTGGACCAACAAGCGCTGGCCCCTCCAGCAGCCAAGACTCCCCCACCCAAAAAAGCCACGGAAGCCTTGGCCACTGCGCTGCTCCACACCTCCTGACTCCTTTCCTCTCCCACGGTCTCTGGACCCTCCAGAGGAACCAGTAGGAGGGAGGTTCTCCTTCCATCTACCAGATTGGGAGAGGATAACATCAGATGCTTGGGTGCTTCAGCTGATCACAGCAGGACACTTGATTGAGTTTCTTCAGAAACGCCCCCCAAAGACCCCAACCCCCATGTCGTCTTACTCCCAGGTACATCTTCTTCTGGTCCTGGAAGAAATCTCCTCCCTTCTCTCGAAGGTGACGATAGAACCAGTCCCGCACCACCTTTGGGGGACAGGCTACTATTCCCATTTCTTCCTAGTTCCAAAGAAAACGGGAGACGTGAGGCCTGTTTTAGACCTCAGTTCCCTGAACATGTTCATGGAGTACAAACACTTCAGAATGCTCTCTTTGCAGATCCTTCTACCGCTTCTCCGTCAGGGACAGTGGCTGTGCGCTTTGGACCACTACCAATTCAAGGCCTTCCCATTTGGTCTTTCCTCGGCCCCCTGAGTATTTACCAAATGCCTGTCTGTGGTAGCAGCCCACTTGCATACCCGGGGAGTGCAGGTATTCCCATACCTGGACGACTGGCTCCTGGTGGCCCCGTCCAGGGAGGAACTTCTGCACTCTTTCTATCACCCTGCAGGTTTTCACCAGCCTGGGTATCACCATCAACCAGGCCAAGTCCCATTTGGTCCCTTGCCAAAGACTCCAGTTTATTGGGGACACAACCATCAGCAAGGCCTTTTTGTCTCCGGACAGGGTGGACACCCTCCAGACTCAAGCAAGTCTGCTGTCCAGTCACAGAAGGGTCAGTGCCAGGTCAGTCCTTCACCTCTTTGGGCTCATGGTGGCTGCTATTCTGACATTCCATCGCCCTCGGCTCTATATGAGGATCTCTCAATGGAAGCTTCAGTCTCAATGGGACCAAACACTCGATGATGTAGACCAGGAGGTTTTAGTCTCCGATCCTATGGTCAGGCACTTGCGATAATGGATGGTGCAAGAGAACCTTTGCCTGGGAGTTCACTTCAGTATTGAACCCCCCCTCTCAGACATTGACAACAGATGCCTCAGGCGAGGGCTGGAGAGCCCATCTAGGGTCTCACAAGACTCAGGGCAGATGGTCCAGGCTTGAGCAGACTTTGCACATAAATATGCTCAAACTCAGAGCAGTTCTGTATGCCCTCCAGGCCCTGCACTCCTCCATTCTTCCCAGTCATTTAACCATCCAGACAGACAACATGTGTGTGGTCTGGTACATCAACAAGCGGAGAGGAACTCGTTCCTACCCTCTGTGCAGGAAAGCAATGAGAATTTGGAGTTGGGCTGTCCTGCACAACCTTCACCTGTTGGCAATTCATGTTCCGGGGGTAGAAAACACTCTGGCAGACCACCTCAGTCAGTCTTCAGCCAGAGCCCATGAATGGGAACTGAATCAAGAGGTAGTAGATGATATCTTTCTGCTCTGGGGAACTCCTCAGGTAGACCTGTTTGCGTCTCCTCAAAATGCAAAACTTCCTGCCTTCTGCTCGTTAGCTCCAGGGCAAGACATTTTCTGGCAGGACGCTCTGTCTCTCGACTGGAAGGACTGATTCGTCTATGCCTTCCCTCCAATTCCCTTAATTCTGATGGTCTTGCACAAGCTCAGATCAGAAGGAGCCTGGATAATCCTCATTGCTCCATTCTGGCCCAGGCAAATTTGGTTCTCTCTTATGCAACAATTTTCAGAGGAACCTCCGCTTCCTCTTCCTCTGTCACAACACTTGTTGACCCAGGGTCAGGGGACTCTTGTTCATCCAGTTCTCAAATCCCTCTAGTTGCATGTGTGGCTCCTGTGGACGTAGCTCAAGCCCAGTTTGGGGTTTCTCTGCTCGTGGCAGATATTCTGGTAGAGGCCAGAAGGCCTTCCACCAGGTCCACCTACACCATGAAGTGGAAACGATTCTCGATTTGGGCCTCTTCAAAGAACTTTGAGCCTTTCTCTTGCCCAGTTGAAAGAGTCCTCTTTTCGACCTGGGTCTCAGTCATTCTTCTTTGAAGGTCCGCACGGCAGCCATTTCAGCTTACCATGTCCCCTTTGGAGACAGGACTTTCGCTCAGTTGGAAGTCTCTAAGACATTCCTCAGAGGGGTTCTCCATTTGAGACCCCCCATCTGCATTCCTGCTCCACCTTGAGATCTGAACTTTGTTCTCGAGAAGCTTACTCTGCCTCCTTTCGAACCGGAACCTCAGCAGATTTGAAGTTCCTCTCTTGGAAGACACTCTTTCTAGTGGCCATTACTTCAGCTCGACGGATTTCTGAGCTTCAGGCCTTGATGTGCAAAATCCCGTATTTGATTTTTCACAAGGAACATGTGGCTCTGCGCACTAACCCTAAGTTTCTCCCTAAGGTGGTAGCGGAATCTACACTGAATCAATCCATTGAGCTACCTGCTTTCTTTACGCAACACTCCAGCCAAGGGGGAGTACCTCTTGCATACCTTGGATGTTCATAGAATACTGAGATACTATACCACTGGGACTAAGGATCTCAGGAAATCTGATCAGCTTTTTGTCTCTTTTGCTCACAAAAGAGAGGGCAATGCAGTTTCCAAGTAATGCCTATCTAAACGGTTGGCTCATTGTATCACTTTCTGTTATGATAAGTACCACAAGACCCTGCCGGGTCAAGTCAGAGGTCACTCCACCAGAGGAGTAGTAGCCGCCTCTGCTGTTTGTTTCAAGAATGTGTCAGCGACAGACATCTGTGCAGCTGCGACTTGGACTTCTGTCCATACCTTTACGAAACATTACAGTTTAGATATTGCCTCTTGCCGTAGAGCGGGCTTCGGGTTGGCTGTACTCCAAGGTCTTCTTTCATAAGACCTGTTCAGCTGGAGGCTCCATTAGTTGGAACATTTTCCTCCTCCTGAGTGCTTTTCCTTTTTCCAGACTGCTTGGGATTCAGTCCTATATGTAATTACCTACTGCAAGAGCCCTCTCGACATAAGATAGTATAGTTATGTAAGAACATACTGTAACAGTAGATCTTCGAGAGAGGCTCTTGTGGTAGGTAATGCCTTCCCGCCCTCCATCCCCCTTACCTTTTTCAGCTCCTTTTCTGGGAAGGGAAATATCTGCTTCTCTCTCGTTTTGCCTTTTTTGGCCCTTGGCGGGAAAGAACTGGAAGGTGGGAGTGGGGGACCGCTCCTTTATACTGACGTCGCATGACGTCGGTCACCTGATGTGGGGGCAGTCCCCCGCCAGAGACTGCTAGCTAGAAATTTTTCCGTGGGGTCCTGATGCCTGCCGGGTCAGTCCTATATGTAATTACCTACTGCAAGAGCCTCTCTCGAATATCTACTGTTATGGTAAGTTCTTACGTAACTGTACTATCTTCAACCATAGCCAGATGAGGCCCCACACTGGCGACTGGATATCTCTATTGTCCTGTGGCAGAGGACCATCAACAGAGTGGGAAATTCCAGAGAAGCCTAGTGACAGGGCTGGGGGAGCCGCTGCAGATGGGGTGCCAGTCAGCAGTTGAGGCAAACCACTGATTAAAAATCTTAGTCATTGGGAGCTGTCCGGGAGAGGAGAAGTGAATATCCAGTGGATGCTCTCCTCTGGGGCGGATAGACAGCATGCTGTGCCACGAGACTGCCACATAGGTGACCATAAGTGGTGATGCAAGCGGAGCAACTAAGGAGTGGGAAGGATGCTCCTTGCAGAAGACATCAGCAAACCCTATGTGCAGTGTCATATGGTGTGCTCCATAAAACATCCTGGGAGGGGGAAGAAAATGTAGAAATCCTACCTGCTGTGGCAGGATGATGCAGACAGCCATCCGTAAACCCCACACCACCCACTGGGCTCAGGGTGTGCTTGATCTATCATGGCTTACAGAGGGTCAGCTGGGGTACCCCCTGCCCCCCTGCAAGGTGGAAAGCTGTGGGGATCTGAGCTAGGCAAGTGGTAAGTCCCAGAGACTGTGGGTGATGGGGCAGGGGTGGGGAGACATGACATCAGCAGAGTGAAGGCCAGCTAGTGAATAGGAGAAAACAATTAAAAAAAAAAAAAAAAAATTTATGTAGGCAAAGTGTTGCTTTTTTAAATCACCTCTCCTTGGCCCTTTCTTGCTCCAGCAACTTATCCCCCCACATTTGTTTTCTCAGTCCCTGGCCAGGCTACTTGGAGTGACTGGAAACTCAATTGTTTTATCATTATGCTAAGAGCCTGGAGAGAGAATTCCTAGTTCCTGCAAGTGTCAAATGGTGCCACAGCTCTATTTGTTGTTTTTTTTTGTCCTTTTACAGTGTAATAATTAAGTAGCATGAAAACTCGCAGTTCTCACTTAACTACTAGTTTTGTTTTAGCAGTGGAGGAGGAGAAAGTATAATAGTAAGAAGGAAGGAACAAGGAATTAAAATATTTTGTCAGACTCAGTCAGTACCTTAATGCTCAGTTTGGATTCCTGATTCTGAAGGGAAAATTGTGTGCTGCTCCTCCTCCTCTGCTCTTCTCCCAAACAATCCCAAGACGTCCGAACTCCCCAGGCAGTCGGCAAAAAAAAATACACTGGTGTACTAGACTTTTATGGCCGTGTCATGTCCCCCGTGTCAAGAAGATGAGGGTTTGTTTTGCGGTCCGTCTACGTGGAGGCAGTCCCAACTCCTGAATGGCCTGTGCAGTGCCGAGCGTGCCACTGATCGATCGACCGATCTCTGTCAAATTCAATGCTGCATCTGATACCAAACAAACAGAGAAGCTGTCCACCTGAAAAACACAGCTTCTTATACTCTCCACTCAGGTGAACTGCAGCACACCTAGTTCCGCATCCCCTTGCTGCTCGCAAAGACATAGACAGGATGGAAGCTGTCAAGAGGAGGGCAACTAAAATGGTGCAGGGTCTGCACCGGGAGACATATGAAGAGAGACTAAAGAAGCTTAATATGTATAGCCTCGAGGAAAGGAGGGAGAGGGGGGACATGATAGAAACTTTCAAGTACCTCAAGGGAATCAACAAAGTCCAAGAGGGTAGAATCTTTCAAAAAAGAGGTGTGCAAGAACAAGGGGGCACAATTTGAAGATAGAGGCGGCTCAGAGGTAATTTAAGGAAGTATTTTTTCACAGAGAGGGTTGTGGATGCATGGAACGGCCTTCCGGAGGAGGTCGTGGAGTCAAAAACAGTGGTGGAATTCAAGCATGCATGGGACAGTCATACGGCAATTCTAGGGGATGGGGGTAGGAAAAAGTAGGCTGCTGGTTAACTAGGATCTGCAGCTTATCCAGTAGGCAGGGAAATGGGCAGACTGGGTGGGCCAAGCGGTCCTTATCTGCTGCCGTCAAATTCTATGTTTCTATGTTTCTATGTATAGGCGCCAGTGGCATTTAAAAGAAACTGCCACTGCTTGGAGAGCCTGACTGAGGTAAGCAGCATCATAACTCAGTGAATGAAAGGGTCAGGTAGGGGGACACGGAGGGGGGGCACCAGTGGTCTGGCGGAGGATGAATCATTGACATCAGCATCCCCATCCTTCAGAGACTTTGTTTCACACATTCACTGAATGCTGCCATGCCATTGCCAGGGATGCGGGGTTGGGGGGGGGGTGGAGCTGGGGTGGTGGAAAACAAACAGAGGCAAGCAACACCTCATCAGCACAACAGTGAGCAGCGAGCAATAAACATTTGTGTCTGCCTAGATGAAAGGAAAGAGGGATGCTGGTTGAGGGTCACACAGCAGGAGTCTGGAAGGGCTTTGTGCTTTTTTTTTTTGCCTGACTTCTTGTTATGCTATACTAGCCCAGCAGCAGAGACGATAAACAAGAAGCCAGCCCAGCAACAAAACAATATACAGTATATTTTGCTGCCTCATTTTGCAGGCACCCCTAAATAGCTGGTGCCCCAAGGCTGCAGCCTAGTTAGCCTATGCACAAAAATGTCCCTGCTGTTGAGCTCGCTCACTCCCCCTCTCACTCGCTCATTCTGTTTCTCCCAGCGCTGCAGGCTGTCCTTTTGTACTGGGCTCCTGCCTATGTTGGCGCCTTTTTCTGCCCACAAAGAAATCTGCAGCAGTCCCAACAGAGCTCCATTGAGCTCGCTCACTCCACCTCTCGCACTCACCCGTTCTGTTTCTCCCAACACTGCAGGCTGCCATTTTGTACTGGGCTTCTGTCTGTGTTGGCGCCGTGTTCTGCCCACAAAGAAATTCACAGCAGTCCCGACAGAGCTCCGTTGAGCTTGCTCACTCCCCCTCTCTCACTTGCTCATTCTGTTTCTCCAGCTGCCACTTTATCTACCTCCTAGGCTCCTGGCCTGCTTCTGCCCACAAAGAAATCTGCAGCAGTCCCGACACAGCTCTGTTGAGCTCACTCATTCCCCCTATCTCACTCGCTTGCTCTTAATCTGTTCCAAACACAGATTTCCCACTGCGACCGTGCTGCTCTGCGCCGGATGTGAAAAATGACAGTTGTACTGTTCATAAGGAAGTGTGAAAAAATGCCAGTGTTGAAAATCTGGCATGAAAATATTACACGTTTCCAAAGTTACAAGGATGCGTGGAAACTGTGCAATGCATGATTGTAACACAGTCATTTTATGGACTTTCATCACCAAATTTTCAACATAGGCATTTTAGGACCTCTGCTTATGAACAGTCTCACTGTCATTTTCATAATCTGTCCCGAAAACTGATTTCCCACAGCGACCCAGCTATTCTGTGCCGGAAGTGAGAAAAGACATTTCGGCCAGGATGTGTAAAATGACAGCTGTACTGTTCATAAGGAGGTGTAGAAAAATGACAATGTTGAAAATCTGGAATGAAAATATTACAAATTCGCAAAGTTACAAGCATGCGTGGAAATTGCTAAACGCACATTCATAAAACAGTAATTTTTGGGATTTTTTTCACCAAATTTGCCACATAGGCTATTTGAGAGCCCACCTCATGAACAGTGGCACTGTCATTTTGTTAATCAGTCCCAAATGGTGATTCTGTGCAGTGACTGTGAAATCACCTTTCAGGACGAAATAACGCCATGACAGTGACTGAATTCATGAGGAGGGGTCCCAATAACCCCATGTTGAAAATTTTGATGCCAAAGTTCCCAGCAATGCCCACGATATGCACCAGAGTTGAAAAAACCCTATTTATGCCATCATACAGCTTACCGGCATTTCTTCAGTTTGTGGTCGGCTTTGAATAGTGCAGACGTGTTCCCGGTCCACCGAAGATCATCACGCCATGCTCTGGAGGAAGTATGGGGTGAGTGTGTGTGTGTGTGTGTGAGGAGGTGGGTTACGCAGAGGGTAGGCGTGGGTTGAGGGAGGGGCACCAGACACGCTGAGGGACCATTTTCTTGTTTTACAGGTAAAAAAACAAAACAAAAGACAACACAGGTCAGTTTTCTTCTATCACAGGTGTGTTTGGTACACTGGGGTGGGCTCCCAGTGTGCCACCTGCATTGTGAGAGGGGGACCAAAGCTGGCGGGATCGGGCCCCGTCAGCACAGAAATGAGGTGGGGGCACATGATGCCAAGGATTGGGCACCCCCTCAGCACACAACAGAAATTGGGGGTGGGGACATTATGCTGATGGGGAGTGGGCTCCCCCATCAGCAAATTGAACTGGGAAGGGGGGATTGAAGCTGACTAGGACTGGGCCCCCCTGTTGGCAAAGAAAGATTGTTAGGGGGGATGCATGATGCAGAGGGAGATGGGCACCACCTCTGTACATAACAGAAATTTGGAGGTGGGGACATTATGCTGATAGGGAGTGGGCTCCCCGTCAGCATATGAAGTGGGTCGGGGGCATGCCGACAGGGGATTGGGCACCCCCATTGGCTCTGAGGAAGTCACATAGAGCTGCTATGCTCCTGGTAATGTTACACCAAGCAAGGTACCACCCTGCAATGATGGGTCGCTCCCTCATTGCAGCGGAATTGCTGATGCTGCAATGACAAGGGGGCCCCCTCATTGCAGCGGCCAAATCGTTTCAAGTTGGTGGCACTTCTGCAGAACCAGTGTCATCAGGACACTGAGCCTGCATTGGGTGCACACTGCCAAGCCCACAAATGCAGTGCTGGCATTGGCTACCACACTGCCGCACCTCCACAGCCCACTTCTCTCCTAAGTTGCCGCATAATGGTTCTTGCGCAAGCAAACATAAAAATTGTCTGCATACCTCTCAACTGTCCCACATTATGAAGAACAGTTAGTTCCTCATTTAACTTCACAAAAGTCCCCTGTTCCACATTGAGAGGAGTTATGCCACAGTCAGTGTTAAGATTTTAAAGCAAACATCCATAGTAAATACAGTAATGTGAAAAATATATTATTCAATTAACAATAAACCATGTCAACATAAAAGCACACATTTTTAGCAGTGTTATGAACTTCTTAGTTAAACATTTGCTACTGTGTCCCACATATTCTCTATTTGTTCCTCATTTCGAGAGGCAGTGTTCCACATATGAGGGCAAAAGGTTGAGAGGTATGACTGTATGACAGTTTGGCGATTGCGTAGATTATCGGACTAGCGTAAGTACTCTGGTATAAATGCATCAGGAATTCGGCATTACATCATGTTACTTACGCTGGTACCTTTCCTTTAGTAGTTTGTATTAGTAAAATACAGTTAGTTTGTAATTAGTGGCTGTGCCCCCCATAGCCCCCTATGAAAAGTAGGAAAATAGTACACGGCGATGTGGGGGGCAGAGCCCCCCAATTCAAAAAACGAAACTGTATTTGCCATAATACCATTTCAGACTATGTGTAGCTAGCACATCACACAGTAAAAGATATGGAATTTAGGGAGGCAGTATAGTGCAGTGGTTTAAGACTCTGTGCTGCAAATCTGGAGACCTGGGTTTGAATCCCACAGCCCCCCCACTTCCATACTGTGTGACCCTGAGCAAGTCACTTACCCTGTGCTCCCTCCCAGGTCGCACCTGTAATCAAGCTTTCAGCTTAGTGTGTCTCTCCTGGCTAAACAATTGGGGGGAAAAAAGAATTAGCTGTATTAGGAAAATACAGTTATTAGTTCTTCTGAATTGGGGGACTGCACCCCCTAGACCCCTTACCTATAAAAAAGGAAAAAATACACGGGGGTGTGGGGGCAGAGCCCCACCAATTCAAAAAACTAAGAACTGTATTGGCACGATGCATAAAGATGCATAAGTGACGGCTGCACAGATTACGGCCAGCAAACGCTGGTCCGATAATCTACACAATCACCGACAGTTCCACCACCTCTGTTTTCTGGCGATGGTGGAGGACTCCAGACCCACCTACGCTATTTTGTTAACACCAAACTTTATCCCACACTCTTGCACTCTCTCCACTCTTCACCCTGCTCCTATCACTCTGCTCTGCTCATTTCAGGGTTTGTGGAGCTCTTTAGCCTAGTGGAGATCTATTGCCGAGAGGTTAGATTAATAAACTGTGAATGAGCTTGGTTCATCCAGCAGACAGACATGGGTTTGATTCCCACAGCCTCTACTTGCATACTGTGTGACTCTGAACAAGTCACATGACCTCCCCAGTGCTCCCAGGTTATCCCTGAAAACAGGCACCTGTGCCTAGTGGGCCTTACCCAGTTACCAAAGACTAAAATAAAATAATAATAATAATAATAATAATAATAATAATAGCTTTATTTATCAAGCACCTTTCAAATTATCAAGGTGCTTTAACATACAGGTTAGATAAAACAACATAAAATAAAAAACACAGTATAAACATAAGTAGTCAGTAAAATCAATAAAATCAATCAGAGTAGGCTTGGCGCCACAAGTATGTCTTCAAGGCCTCCTTGAAATCCCCCCCCCCCACAGTCGCGCACTCCTGTAGCTGACAGGGTAGAGAATTCCACAGGGCTGGAGCCGCATACATAAATGCACAGGCCTCGATGGCTTTAAAGATACCCTTGGAATCTCTAGCAACCCCATGTCAGCTGAGCGGAGCGATCACCCAGGGCAGTAGGGGGACAGGAGCTCTTACAGGTATGCTGGGCCCTGTCCATATAGGGCTTTATAAGTCAAAAGTCCAACCTTGAAGGTGATCCACCACTGAATCGGCAGCCGGTGCAGTTCGTGCAGCACCAGTGTGATAGGACACATCCGAGGGGTCCCTGTTAACAACCAGTCTGTTGCATTCTGCACCAGCTGCAAGCGGTGGATATTGACCCCCTGTAGCCCTAGGTACAGGGAGTTGCAGTAATCAAGGTGCAAGGTCAAAAAGGCATGGATCAGCATGGGAAGATCACCGGATGGAACTAGATGCTTGACTCTGGCAATGTTCCTCAGATGGTATAAGGAAGACTTGATGACTGCCAACACCTGAGATCACAGTGTCAGCCTGTCATCAAGAATCACCCCCAGGTCCCACACCCATTCAGAAGCAAGAAGCTGGGAGCCCCCCAAGAAAAGCCCCATAGGCTGACCAGCCCCTGATCCCTCTATCCAGTGACCCAGATCCACAACCATCACCTCAGTCTTTTCCGAGTTCAACTTCAGCCAGCTGGAATTCATCCAATCCTTGATTTCAGCGAGGCAGTTATTAAATACCGAAAGTGCACTATCCTGGTCGGGTGCGAAAGATAGGTAGAGCTCGGTATCATCAGCATAGCAGTGAAACCTCAGCCCATACCATCTTACAATGACTCCGATGGGCAGCATGCACACCGCGAACAACATGGGGAACAACACTGAGTCCTAAGGGACCCCACATGGCAGAGAGAATGGGTTGGAGGAAAAAATCCCTGACACCACCATCTGAGTTCTGCCAGTGAAAAAGGACTTAAACCACCTGAGAACTGTACCAGACAGGCCACAGTTGAACCTCAGGCACTCAAGCAGCACCCCATGGTCCACGGTGTCAAATGCTGAGAAGAGATCAAGAAGAACCAAGATGGAGCGGCTTTTCTGATCTCTCGCTATTAAGAGATCATTGAGCACCCGAACCAGTGCAGTCTCGGTACTGTGCCCATTTCAAAAACTGGATTGGAGAGGTTTGAAGATGTCATGGATGGTCAAATGGTTCTTCAGCTGTAGATCCACTACGTTCTCAATCACCTTCCCCACAAAGGGGAGGTTAGAGATGGGTCTGTAGTTAACAGGGCAGCCTGGGTCCAGAGAAGCTTTCTTTAGGAGGGGTGTCACCACCGCCTCCTTTAGGGAGCTAGGAAACTCACCCGACTCAAGGGAGCACCAGACTATCCATGCAAGGACTGGGCCAATGATGTCACAACAACTCATAATCAGGGAAGTTGGGCCTGGATCCAAACTACAGCACATTGGGCACATACCCTGGACAATCCGCATAACATCCCCGAACTCCAGCCGGTCAAAGGTACTCCAGGAAAAGTGGGGGAAAGTGACCGAGCACCAATCACTAGCAACCCCCCTAGAGTGTACCGGTTGAATATCGGCCCTGATGCCTGTCACCTTATCTGCAAAGAACCGAGTGAGCTCATCACACTCAAATTGTGAAAAGGATCTTCGAGACTGCAGACAGGCTGGGTTGCACAGCCTGTCTACAGTTTGAAAGAGCCAAGCTGGTCGATTCCGAGCAGCAGCAATCTTCGTGGACAGAAACTCTGCCTTCTTATGGGTGATTGTTGATTGTTAGACTTGATAAATCATGTTCCATTAATCTAAGATGACTGGCCTCCAGGGTGGATTTCCACCAGCAACACTCTAACCTTTATCCTTGTCGCTGCATCTCCCTCAAGATCCCATCAAACCAAGGGGACCGAGGGTGAAGGGAGAGAGGACGAACTTGGACAGGAGTGATAGAGTCCAGGGCCATATTAATGACCTTATTATAGGCCAGAACCAGAGCCTCTGGGCTCCCGCTTGCCTCAGGATATTCTGATAGGTCAAGTACTGCTGTCAGGCCATCAGGGCTCACATCCCATGATGGGCAGTATCTGACCATCTCCATAGGGGTCAGCCTATGAATGGGGGCACAAAAACTGAACCCCACAATGTCGTGATCGGGCCATCTGACCGGTTCCATCCTCAGATCAGAGGCTTCGATCCCCAGGAGAAAGACCAGGTCAAGAGAGTGACCATGTTTATGAGTAGTAGAGGTAACAATCTGTGTACGGCCAAATTGCGAGAGTTCGTCATTGACCCAGGCGTTGAAGTCACCCAGGACCATCAGCCTGGGTGACTCAAATGCCATGTTGATCACAAAGTCCGCTACTTCCTGAAGGAATCGCTTCCTGTTCCCAATTGGACGGTAGATGAGGGTGATCCTACAGCCTACATCTGCTAGTACAGTACACTCAGATGACCTGGCCTCCTCAACTGGTACACATGTGAGGCCCAGTTCTGTCTTGAAACAGACCGCAACCCTCCCCCCACCCGTGGTCCAATCTCGAGCAGAGTATCACCGAGTACCCAGCCAGAATCGCAGCCTCCAACGTGGGGTCAGCATTATCATCCAGCCAGGTCTCGGTGATGCAAGCCAGATGAGCTGTCCTAACAAGATCTGCAATAACTGCAGTCTTGTTTTTAATGAATCTGGCATTGCATATCATAAAATAAAATAAAATAAAATTCATTAGTTGTGTTGCTTGTGCAAGGGGTTAGTGGGTGTGGCCCTGTAGTTTTTTTTTAAATCAATTTGATTTGGGGGGCTTCACTCACCACACTCCCCATGTTAAATTGAAAAAAAAAAATGGGGGCTGGGGGCAGATCCCCCCCAACACAAACAAATAAAAATAATAAAAAAAACAACTACTCAGCCATGCCAACTATCCTCGAGTAGCAGAAGCTGGTCCATAGTAGATCTCCACTAATGTTGAAATCAGCAGAGTAGGAAGTAACGTAGTGGTAGAATGGCATAATGTACGCTAATTTCATGATGTGCTGATATGCTCTTTGGGTGTGTCTGGAGTCTTCCACTATCATCTGTTATCTTTCTCCTATATAGGAGAGTTTCACCACCTAGAAATGACAGTTCAACTATCTAGAAATCTAGATGTGAGCGTTCCCCCACCTAAACATTTCCGATTTAACCACTGTTCATGGAACTCAGTGTCCTGCAGATATACCTAGCTCTTCTTAATGGCAGACATTTGCTCCCCTTTTGTGTCAGACAGCCACCCCCACCAGATTTGTTAGCAGCTCACATTCAAAGTGTACTTGAGATGGAAGCTGAGCTCTGTACCCCTACCTGACCTTTGGGAATCCTAAAGCAACACTCCATGAATAGTCAGAGCAATTGGAAGCTCTGTTTCTGTGCTTAGTGGGTGGATGCAGGTCATGGAATTTCCCAGTGCATCACACTAGCTTAATCCCACAGTGTAAGTGGCTAGGGCACAGTTTTTTGCTGGAGAGATGAGATTATGATGTCTTGAAATGAGAGTTCAGTGTCATAAATTCTCCTTTGATGATGTCTGATCTCGCAGGAATGGAAGTTATGGACCCCTATGCATAACAGGGAAGAAGATACGCACCACAGCTGCATACCCCACCTGAGAAGCTCTGCACCTGCTGATAGGTGCACACCAGGTGGCATTCAGACTGTTGGTCACCTGCCCACGGCCCTGCCCCCTAGCACGCAGGTTCATGTGGGGTGGACAGGGTGGAGCAGCAGACCTAGGCAGGCATCCAATTGGATGCCTGGTCCGGGTCCCTCAGTGGATCCCTTATGCTGCGGGGCATGCACTGACTGTGCACCCCTGAATACTGACCAGCTGGCAGCCATGAATGTGTGAGGAGGGAAGTGTCACCAGCTGTCATGTGAGGTGGCACAGGAGCACAGGTACGGGGTTGGGGGTTATGTTGATGGTGCCGGGGGGACACTGAACCCCAGCACATGTCTGGAGGGGCCGGGGTTGGGGTAGTCTGCTTCCCTGGGCCGGTGCCCCATGTGTGGGTGTGTGTGTGGGCTGTACGGCTGGCACAGGAACATGGCATGGCTGGGAGCTGGGTTGGGTGACACTGGGCAGCCAGTGGGGACTGGTGCTCAAGACCTGCTGATGGGGGGTGGTGGCTATCCTTCTGGACCGGGTGGCGGTCGATGTGCTCAGGGCATGTAGGGGATTTACTGCAGGGTTCTCCCTGGCATACCCTGCACCCTCCTCCACATCCCCGCAGGCAGCATTATGCACCATAGTGCATGGTGCATTGTGCTAGCACACTCCCCACCCACCCTCGGTGCATTGCTGTCTGCATGGCCGGGGGATCTGACGCATAACTACAATCCGCGCCAGTCATGAATGCCACGTGGGATCCACAGGACCCCACTCTGTTGCATTCATGCATATCAATGCCAATGCACCCAGTTTACGCAGTACATTGGCATTGTGCATACAGCCCATTAGTAGTAGTTATAGTAGTATGGTAGTGGTAGGAGGGGCAGCAAGGGGGGCTCAGGGAGCTATGCCCTCTGAAACTAAGCAATCCCAGCATCCCTCCCCAATTGTCTCAATTCCCATCAGTGCCTGACATAAAATCTCATTCACCATTTTTTCTGGCCAGCAGAAATTGTACCTGCTCTGCATAAGTTCATATGAGGCGATCATGACAGACAAATCTGGGAAACAAGGCCCCTATTAGTATAAATTTAAATTTATCAGTGTCAGTGGCTCAGTAAGTGGCATGCTCGCCTCTCCAGCAGGTCCATATAACCCACACTGTAGAACACATCTGGAAACAAGCTATCACAACTTAGTGTGCCTTCCACGGTAAAAAAAAATTACAAATAAAAGAAATAAATACAAATAGTGTAGGGTCGAACGTTGTTAGGGGTGGAAGTCCATCCCTCTAGAAACATTGTTATGCTGTACTAGCAACATCAGCTTGTTCATTATGCTGCACTAGCTACATAGCTTGTGAAGCATAACAACTTAGAACGGGGTCACGCACGCATGTACTGCTGAGCCATGATCCTTTGGAAATGGCCGCGGCGGTGAGAGCTGTCCATGGAGGTGACATCCATTGCCTTTTAGATAGACTATACACTATAAAAGACAGCGTATGATTGCTCACACACTCAAAGGATATTTTTTAACTCTGGAGGTTTCTATGGTAGCACGTAACCTAAACGGCCACTCAGGGGCTACTACGCTTCCTTGCCTGGCCACAACAAGAGAATGTATGTCTGATATGGGCTGCCGCCCATTGGCTCACTCTGTGGACCAATGGCGTACAGCCCTACCGATGGTTTCATTCGGCAGGTGGCGGGGCGGCAGCAGCAGGGGTGCTGCCACCCGCCGGCTGATCGGGGGGGGAGCGGGGCGGTGGGGCTCAGTGGGCGGATGGGGAGTGGGGTACCACTAGACCACCAGGGATATTGGACATATTTTTAATTTTTATTACTAATGCTTGCAATTGGGCACACAGCAGTCCACTGGACCACCACAGAGTTTGGGGATATTTTTATTTCTTTACTACTAATGCCCACGATCGGGCAGATAGCAGTCCACTGGACCACCAGGGAGTATGGGGATATTTTTATTTCTCTACTACTAATGCTCGTGATCAGGCAGATAGCGGTCCACTGGACCACCAGGGAGTTTGGGGATATTTTTATTTCTTTATTACTAATGCCCGCAATCGGGCAGATAGCGGTCCACTGGACCACCAGGGAGTTTGGGGATATTTTTATTTCTTTACTACTAATGCCCGGGATCGGGCAGATAGTGGTCCACTGGACCACCAGGGAGTTTGGGGATATTTTTTTTTCACTACTAATGCCCTTGATCGGGCACACAGTGATCCACTGGACCACGGGGATAATGGGTGTACTGTATTTACTTCAGCCCGTGATCGGGCCTGAAGCTCCAGTGCGCTGCAGGGGCGCCGTGTCCTCGACGGCTGCAGTAGCTCTGGCAAGGCGCCAGGCTAAGTTGTTGGGGATCGTGCATCTGCATGGAAATGGGCCATAATGACATGCAAATGGCCCCATTTGCGCCTTGCATACATTATGGCCCCATTTACATGTCAAGTTTTGAATATCGCGGTTGCTGTGCATAGCGCAATGGAACTTGCGCTAGCACATCCCCATGCTCCACTCTGGCCACTTGCACTGGTGCAGTGCCACTGCGCCATGCACACTGCGGGTGGCCAGGGTGCGATATTCAACGCTGCTGAGCCATGGCGCAGCTCCGTTGAATATCGCCCAGTCCACACCCCAGCGCAGCCAAGCTGAGCTGCGCCAAGCTTGCGCCACAACCTGGCACAGTTTGAATATCTGGGTCAGTATGTCTAGCAATGACATGAATGGAAAGATTATGCATATGAAAACTTATTAATTATACTGTACATACCCTAAGACTCAAAGTGTGTCTCCTTTGTCTGCCATGATGTCTGTGGTTAATTTAAAACAAAAGACAATGTAACAAGATACTGGCTTCCACCAGGAGCTATTAAACAATAGAGCAAAACGCACTCTGGGAAGATTGCCTGGGACAAGATGCAATAAAAAAAATCTGAATAGCAGGTTCCAGGGAGTATAAACCACTGTGAATGTTACAACAAACTCCCCCTACCAACTCATTCACAGGTGTCAATCAATGTATTTGTTAACCATGCTGGTTCATCTTCTTGCTTCCCTCATAGTAAAAATGTGAAACTACATTTGTGTTATTTTACATGAGTGACAAATGGCATGTCCAGGGGGATACAAGGAAATACTTCTTTAGAGGTAGGGTGGGGGACACGTGGAACAGCCTGCCAGCAGAGGTAATGGGTACCAAAATGGCTACAGATTTCAAACATGCATGGGATACACATAGGAGGACCTTGGTAAAGGAGGCAGGACTTTGTCTTGGGGCATGACCAGGACACCTAGATGGACAGGTTGGAGGAGGAGGGCAAGCAGATGCCACCCATTAAGGGCAAGCAGGTGTTCCCAGTGCGGAGGGAATTTGCATCCAGGAACAGGGAGGAGATACCTCATCATTTCTACCTTTCCAAGAACAGCCTTATTTTCAACCAGTGGAGAGTGCGGTGTTTTGCTGTGGACTGTCATTTTAACTACCGCACCTCTGGTCGGTGGAACTGGAATTGTTGATCTTGGTTAATAAATCTGTTAGCATACTACTTTGACACGGTGAGTGTGTGTTTTTTATGTTTGCTTGCACGCATGTGCAAGAAACATGTTGTGGCAGCTTGCTGGAAAAGCAGGTTGTGGAGGTGCAGCAGTGTCGTAGCCAATGCCGCCACTGTTTTTTGGGCTTGTCTGTGTGTCACCAATGAAGGAGCACGCTGGCTGTGATAGTAGTCTGCAAGTGTGCCACCAACTTAAAATGATTCCGCTGCTGCAATGAGGGAACGCCCCCTCATTGCAGGGCATGCCTTGCCTGGTGTAACATTTCAGTAAACATGGTGGTGGCTGTCACTGTTCGCCTCTCACAGGCCCCAGCAAGCTGACTTCAGGGGTGCCCGATCCCCCATCGGCATGCCCCCTCCCCAGTATGTTTGTCGACAGGGGAGCCCAATCCCTGTAGGCATATGTGCCCCTTTGCTGTGTTTTGTGTGCCGAGGGGGGGTGCCCAATCCCCCTCGGCATCACCTCCCCAAACATTGACACACATGCCAACGGGAGGCCCAGTCCCTGCTGACTTCAGTGCCCTGTTCCCAATCTGCCGAGGGGGGTGCCCAATCCCCCTTGGCATCATCCCCGCCAAACACAGATATGCTTGCCGATGGGGGTGAATGTTTAACCCCCCATCACGTTAGCATTTTTCTGCCCCACCCCCATTGTGTGCCACTCTGGGAGCCCACCCCAGTGTGACTAACATGACCCCCCCCAAACTCTTACACCTGTAAAAAGAAAACGGTCTGCAGCGTTTTTTTTAACCTGAAAAACAGAAAATGGCTCTCACCATCGGGTCCCTCTGCCAACCCGCCAACCCACCCTCAGCACACCCCACATCTTCTGCACCCCACCCATACTTACCTCTGGAGTCTGCACGGCGATCTTTGGTGGAGCAGGAACAAGTCTGCACTCTTCAAAGCCGACCACGAACTGAAGAAATGTCAGTAAGCTGTATGATGGCATAAATGGGGGGTTTTCAACTTTTATTTATTTATTTATTGGAATCTTGGATAACATCTTTGAGCTAAAAGCTCATTTACAAAGGTTCCACATCGTAAGGCAATAGACAAGGTACGTAGACATTACAAAACATATAGGGGTATATACAGTGGGCAAGTACATTATGGTACATACAGATACAGATTCAAGCAAGTACAGTTAAAATGCATCAGGTAGAAGAGGTCAACTTTATTGCAACAGTACTAAGAGCATACCTAAGGTGGACAAGCAATTTATAGTGGTAGCTGAGCTTTAGAGCGTGCAGGTAGAGTTATGGAGGGTCAGAAGTGGTGGTGACCAAAGGAGGGGGAGGACAGAATAAATGAGAACAGGGGAGGTGGGGCAGAGACAAAGGGGTGACAGAATAAGGGGTTGAGTAGTCAGAGGGTGGTATTGGATAGAAATCTACCCAGGGTTACGTAAGTAGGTGATAGGGCAGGGCTAGGTGATGTGGGGAGAGAGAGATAAGGAAAGGGTTTTAAAGTAGGGGAGTGAGGTGAGGAGGAACCGAGGGAGGGATGAAAATAGGGGGATTAATATTTGTGAAGAGAAAGCAGGAAGGCTGGGGGATAATGAGGGAATGTGGGGTAAGTGCTCAGTGGGGTCACACCAGGCAGGGGGAAGTGGGTGGGGGAGATGGTTGCTATGCAGGACAGATAAGCTATCAATAACAGTAGGATTATGCACAGGTGACGCACTCGCAGTTACTAAGAGCGGCCAGGTACTGCAGCAACTTCGCCTTAAATGGGTATAGTTTTGTTTCCTCAATCAGCTCAGAGTTAAGGGAATTTAGCCATCGCGGGCCCTGTATTCGAAGGACCGTTGCCCTAGTGAGGTGCGGTGGAATGGGATAATGAAGGCAGCTTTACTCGAGCCCCTAGTTAGTCTGGAGGAAGTGGAGTTTCTTAGCAGTTGCCTCACTCCAGGAGGAGCAAGACCGAGGGGGGATTTTTTCACTAATGGACAGACTTGGTACTGAATTCTGCTATTCAGGTTTAACCAACCAGTGCCTGAGTATAGTTCACAAGTGTGAGTTAAACAGTCCACACCCAGGACTAGTCTGCAGGCTTTGTTTAAGACAATCTTGATTCACCTAAGTGCTGTATCAGTACCGGCTCTGTAGACTACCAGTCCATAATCTATGATATAGAGCACGGAGCTGTTAACTGCAAGCTTGATGGCACTTTCGGTGAGGCACTGCCTATGCCAGTAGAGCTGACCTAGTCTGGTACTAGCTGCCTTGGCAACTTGGTCTATGTGCTGGCAGTAGGAGAGAGAGCTGTCAAGGTAGACACCAAGGTACTTAAAGGTGGTGACCACTTCGAGTGTATCAAACTTATTATTGTAGATATTGAGGTGATTAGTTTAGTCTTAGTGTAGTTGAGCAAGAGCTTAGACTGAAGGAACCATTTTTCCACAGCAGTAAAGTCGTCTTGCATGCATTTTTCCAGCTCTTCCGGAGTAGAGTGACACATGTAGAGAACAGCATCATCTGCATATAGAAGGATCTTATTCTGGCAGACTTTGGGGAGTTAATTTAGAAACAGGATTAACAGCAGGGGGCCCAAAATGGAACCTTGGGGCACCCCTGTGTTGATATGCCAATGGTCGGATAGAACGTCAAGAATCTTGACCTGCTGGGTCCTGTTGGAGAGGTAACTCTGGAACCAGCCTAGGGAGACAGAGGATATACCAATGTTAGAGAGTTGTGTGAGAAGCAAGTTGTGGTTGACCGTGTCGAAGGCCTTGGTGAGGTCGATGAAAGTGGCCCCCACCAACAGCCCTCGGTCAAGTGCTTCATGGGTATGACCAGTAAACTCAACCAATGCCTTCTGAAAGCCATGCTGTTCCTGGCATTAAAGGTTGTACTTATCAAGGTACTTACCTAACTGATCACATACAGTACTATCCTCTCTAGTGCCTTGGGGCGGGCAGAATTGAGACTGGCCTGTAGTTGGCCAGGCAGGTTCTGTCCCCACTTTTAAAGACCGGGGTGACCACCGCAGCTTTCCAGCATTGAGGGAAAATGCCAGTGGTTAGTGAGAGATTTAGGATCCAGGTTAGAGGGGAGAGTAACACATCCAGGGTGAGAGCCACAATCTTTAGGTCAAGTGAGTCCCCACTGGATCTAGTGTTCCCAAGAAGTTTTTCCAAGTATTTTTTTGCCTCAGTTTTAGAGATTACCATCAGGTAGAAGGAAGGTGCTGTGTGTGTTGGAGGGATGTCGATACAACTAATGGCGGAGCTTGGCACAGGTCAGAGATAGGCTGGAGGAAGGATCCCACTAAGGTACATAGATACATAAATACACAGACAGTGTCGGCAGATAAGGGCCTATGGCCCACCCAGTCTGCCCATTTGAGCTTGTAAGTTTACTTTATGTTTTCCTAGAAGTCTGTTGCCCCTTAACCCTGACCTCCAGAATTCCTTTATGTCTATCCCATGCATTCTTAAATCTCGTGATTGTTTCAGACCCCACCACTTCCTCTGGCAGGGTGTTCCATGTGTCCACCACCCATTCCGTGAAGAAATTCTTCCTCACTTTTCCTCTGAATCGTCCTCCCTGCAACTTCATCCCATGCCCTCTAGTCCTGGAACATCTTTTTCGCTTAAAAATAGTGTCTTCATGCACCCTGTTCCTCCCTGTAGGAAATTTGTAAATTTCTATCATATCCCCTCTCTCCCTCCTCTCCTCCAGGGAATAGGTATTCAATTCCTTTAACCTGTCCTCAGAGGACTTGTGATGCAATCCATGTACCATCTTTGTTGCCCTTCTCTGAACCTTCTCTACCCTGTCTATGTCCTTACGTAAGTACAGTCTCCAGAACTGTACATTGTACTCCAGGTGGGGCCTCACTAGTGTCTTGTATAGTGGAATTATGACCTCCCTTTTTCCTGCTGGTGATGCCCCTGCCTATGCATCCCAGCATCCTATTTGCTTTACCTGCTGCCTTGTCACACTGTTTCCCTACCTTGAGGTCATCAGAGATAACTCCAAGATCTCTTTCCTGTTTGGTGCATGCTATATCCTCACCCCCCAACTGATAGATTGTGCCAGGATTTTTGTGCCCCATATGCATTATCTTGCACTTTGCATTGAATTTCAATGGCCAAACCCCTGACCATTCTTCAAGGTTCTGCAGGTCCCTTCTCATTCTGTCTACACCCTCTGGTGTGTCTACTCTGTTACAGAGCTCTGTGTCATCAGCAAACAGGGAAATTCTGCCTTCTAGGTCCTACGCAATGTCACTGTTGAAGATGTTGAAAAGAACCGGTCCCAGCACTGATCCCTGTGGTACCCCACTGGTCACTCTTCCCTCAGTGGCGTGACAGCCATTTACCACCACCTTCTGTGTCCTGCTGCCCAGCCAGTTACCTACCCACTGCACTATTGTCTTGCCCACACCCATATTCCCCAGTTTGTGTAATAGTCTTCTATGTGGCACAGTGTCAAATGCCTTGCTGAAATCCAGATAGGCCATGTCCACTGCCCTCCCCTGATCCATCTCCCTAGTCACCCAGTCAAAAAATTCAATGAGGTTGGTCTGACATGACCTCCCTCTGGTGAAACCATGCTGCCTTGGGTCCTGTAGTCCATTGACAACCAGATGTTCCACCAATCTCTCCTTCAGTAGTGCTTCCATGATCTTCCCCACTACCGAGGTGAGGCTGACTGGTCTGTAGTTCCCCGGTTCCTCTTTGTTCCCACTTTTGTATAAGGGGACTACATCTGCTGTCCTCCAGTCTTTGGGTACCTCCCCTGTTTCCAGTGATCGGCTAAACAGGATTGCCAGAGGTTCAGCCACCACCTCTCTTAGTTCTTTAAGGACCCTGGGGTGTATCCCATCTGGCCCCATTGCTTTATCAACTGTTATTACTTCCAGTTCCTTCAGGACCCTTTCTCATGTAAAGGGACTTGTGTCCATTTCTGCACCATTCCCACCCCTTGTACTCCCTTCAGACCCATTACCCTCCTCTTCCTCAGTAAAGACTGAGCAGAATTACCTGTTCAAAATGTCAGCTTTACTGTTGTCATCCTCCATGTGGCCCCCATCCTCCCCCTTCAGTCTCACTATCCCTTCCTTTGCCTTTCTTTTTTCGCTTATGTACCTGTAAAAGGTTTTGTTCCCTCTACCAACTGATTTTGCAATGTGCTCTTCTGTCTGAGCTTTGGCTTTCCTTACTGACCTCCCTGCCTCCCTTTGTGTCTCCTGGTACTTCTCCCTATCCCCTTCTGCCTGTGTCTTTTTGTATTGCCTGAATGCAATCTTTTGGCTTTCACTTTCACGCTACCTCCTTGAAAACTATAATGGCCTCCTCTTCCTTTTCCCTTGCTAACCTGCTTAATGCATAATTCTGTTGTTCTTGTAATCCCCATTTTAAATACTGCCCACTGTTCCTCAACCCCTGATTCCTGCCCCATTCCTTAATGCCTCTTTCAAGCATCTCCCCATTTTCCCAAGTCTGTTCCCCTAAAATCCAGGATACGTGTTTTTGTGTGGTTTGGTTCTGCTCCTTCTGTGATTTCAAACCACAATGACTGGTGGTCACTGTTCCCCAGGTGCTCCCCCACTGTTACTCCCATCACACTGTCTCTGTTTGTGAGCACAAGGTCCAGTATTACCTTCTGCTGGGTTGGTTCCATGACCAGTTGCTTGAGGAAGGCACCCTGAAGGGAGTCCAGGATATATCTGCTTCTAGTTAATGCTGCTGCTGGGATGCTCCAGTCCACGTCTGGAATATTGAGGTCTCCACCCAGCACTACCTCACCCTTGTCTACCAACCTTTGGATGGCTAGCATCAGCTCCCTATCTGTTTCTTCCTCCTGGGCTGGTGGTCTATAGACCACACCTCTGCGGATGGCTGGCCCCATTTTCCTTTCCAGCTTAACCCACAGTATCTCTCCCCCATTTTGTTCCTCCTGGATCTCTGTGGCCCTTATGTCATTTTTCACATACAGTGCCACTCCTCCTCCCTTCCTAACTGCCCTCTCTCTTCTGAACATGTTTTAGTCAGGTATGGCCATCTCCCAGTCATGGTTATCATTACACCAGGTTTCTGTGATGACCACAATGTCCGGGTCTGACTGCAGCATGACAACCTCCAGATCCTCCATCTTGTTGCTAAGGCTCCTGGCATTGGCACACATAGCTTTCCATGATTTGCCCTCCCTAGACTGTTTCGCTGTTCTACTCTAGCCCCTTCCCTGGTTGTCCTTTATCCCTGGTTCTCCTTGCTGTCTGCCCTTCTGTTGAATTTTGCCCCTTTTCTGCCTATCCACCTCTTGAGCACTTATCTCCATCTTTTGCACGCTGCTTTGTAGTGATATCCACTCCTCTGGTTCACTGGTTCCACTGCTAGCTGTGGGAGGGTGGGCAATTAGGTACCCTCCTTGCTGGCCTGCCACCCCCCTTGGCTAGTTTAAATGCTTGTCAATGTAGCATTTAAACTTATCATTGAGTACTTGGATTCCCCTCCAGGATGGATGCAAGGAGTCAGGCTTGAACAAGACCTGTGAAGGCCTTTTTGAAGCCATCTGCGATAGTTTTGGGATCCTGGGTAATCACACCCTCAAAGTTTATTTGTGATGGTGATGATTACTTGCTCTGCCTGTTAGGGTTTTTATATTGACCCAGAATCTGCAGCTGTCATGCCAAGAGATGTCCAGTTCACTTTTAAAGTGAGGTCTTTTTACAAGGCGGATGGCTTGAGTGCACTTTTTACGTACTGCTTTGTGTTTCTGTATGTCAGAGGGGGACCCAGTGCTCTTAGCCCTATGCCATAGGTTATCCCTGACCCCCATTAGCTCAAGAAGCTGTGATGTGATCCATGATTTGCTGGTTCCTTTGATTTTTCCTCATTTTTTGAGATGGGCCAAGATGTTGCAGGCTGAGTTAAACTTGTCGATAAAGCACTCAAGAGCGGCATTCATGTCTGCGGCAGTGTAGACCCCCTCCCAGTCTAGCTGGTGGAGGTAGGATTTTAGTGAGGCAAGATGTCCAGCTTTTATAATTCTGGAGGGTATTGTTTTTTGAGGGGGGTTTCAGTGTCTTGTTTGTCCAGGAGCATAAGACTGCCGAGTGATCACTGATAGAGTCGGCTAGCACAGTGGTTCTAGTTATTTTTTGTGGCCAGTTGGTTGATACCCAGTCTATGAGAGTACTTAAACCAGTGCAATAGTTTACATGAGTGGGGGACTGAATGAGTTGGACCATGTCTACGGCTGCTATTGCATCCTGGTAAGGTGCAGCATCTGGGGATAACCAATTTATATTAAATTCCCCTAAAATTATGATTTCAGATTGATGGCGATTACTAGATAAATAATCAAGTGCTAGTTTGAAATCAGCCTCTTGATCTTTAGGGGGTATGTACACCGAAATTATAGTTAAAACACTTTCCCTGGGATCCAGGTTGAACCCTGACGGAGAGAATTTGTGATCTTCCACCCTGGGGTGGGATGGGAGTGCCCTGCACTGAACTGAGTCATTAAAATAAATGACACATCCTCCCCCTCGTTTCCCTCACCTGTCCACCCTGACAGTTGTGTAGCCCTCAAGCTGGATAGCAGAGCCAGGGATTCTAGGAGTGAGCCAGGTCTCCACGACTGAGATGACATCTGGTTTATGTTGGGCCATCCATACCTGGAGAGCATCAAATTTTGCTAGCAGGCTGCATATGTTAAGAGATGCAACAGTTATTGCACCAGCCTTGCAGTCTGTTGGTGGTACTGAGGCACTAGTACTAGGTCCAGGGTTTGGGAGAACGTTCCCCGAGAGTAGAAGGAGTAGCCAGGCAATTTTAAGAGCTTATAGCTTTAAATGTTTCATAAGATAGGACTTGCTGTGGGAGTTGGCTGTTTTCTTCTTCACTTTCATGGTGACTAACTTAGGTGGATATTTCTGCCATTTTTGTGACTTTTGGCCCCAAACTTTCAACAAGGGGTTCTTGGGACCACACCTCATGAACTCAGTCACTGTCATGTCGTTATTCAGTCGCAAAAGGTGATTTCACGGTCACTGCATGGAATCACCTTCCGGGACTGATTAACGAAACAACAGTGTCACTGTTCATGAGGTGGGCTCCAAAAAAGCCTATGTTGCAAATCTGGTGAAAAGATTCCAAAAAACAACTGTGTTATAAGCATGCATTGAGCAGTTCCCACGCACACTCGTAACTTCGAGAATTTTTAATATTTTCACTCCAGAGTTTCAACATTGCCATTTTTCCACACTTCCTTATGAACAGTACAGATGTCATTTTTCACATCCTGCCCGAAATGTGTTTCCGACATGTATGCCAAGACGCACCGCTGTGCTTAAAATCAATGTTCGGGACAAATTAAGAAAATTACAGTGACAGTGTTCATAAGGATTGGTCCCAAAAAGCCCATGCTGCAAATCTGGTGAACAAATTCCAAAAAATGACTGCGTTACCAGGGTGCGTTGCGCAGTTTCTAAGCACGCTTGTAACTTCGCCAATTTTTTATATTTTTGCTCCAGATTTTCAACATTGTCATTTTTGCACATTGCCTTATGAACAGTACAGCTGTCATTTTTCACATCCTGCGCAAAACATGTTTTCGCACCTGTGACAAACAATGGGTGCGGTTGCTGTGCGAAATCAATGTTTGGGACAGATTAAGAAAATCACAGTGCCACTGTTCATGAGCGGAGGTCCCAAAACGCCTATGTTGAAAATGTGGTGTAAAAAAATCCCAAAAATAATTGCATTATGGGTGTGCGTTGCACAGTTTCTATGCACGCTCGTGACTTCACCAATTTGTTTATATTTTCATTCCGGATTTTCAACATTACCATTTTTTTACACCTCCTCATGAACAGTACAGCTGTCATTTTTCACATCCTGCCTGAAATGTGTTTTCACACCTGTGGAACCAAATGGCGCAGTCGGCTGTGCAAAAATCACCTTTCTGCTAGCGAACTGATAGTGTCACTGTTCATGCAGTGGATCACAAAAAGCCCATGTTGAAAACTTGGAGTGGAAATACCAAGAAATGCCCAGGGCATTAGGGTTCAAACAACATGAAGTCTTGCTATATTATGACAATTGCAGTTTGTCCCACCATTAGAACTGCTCCGGAGGTGAAAGAGTTAACTCCATTCCATGAATGGAACTTAGAGCACGAGCTCTAAAGAGAAGCTCTGTCTGGGTAGTTTCAAACCTAAACTGTCAGATTCTTTACTCCGCCTCACTGAACAGTCGCTCCAGAGATTCCTCCTACTGCTCGGTTCATTTCTCGGTTTTAAACAGTGTTTTCGGTTCAATTAACCGAGACCAATTTTATTTAACCGCAAAAACTGATCGGTTCAAGCTCTGTCTGTGCTATAGTAAGTAATTCATGTTTTAATTCTGTGTGGAACTTGTAAAGGTTTATTGGTTCGGTTTTGAACCGATCAGCTTTTGTTAAAACTTGAAGTATTTAAACTTGAGATTTTAGAGTCGGTTCAGTTCTTATCGGTTCTAAAAAGCAGTTTCATTCGTTTTTCCAATACCGTGACACGGTTAGGAACCGATAAGGTGTCTTGCCTGGCACTGTGATTAAAGGGAAGTTTTTGGTTAGGCTGGCATTATGTCTGAGAAACCCAAAAGAAAAACGGGCCACTAGGTTTCAACACTGTGATGTATGTGGGAAGTCTTTGCCAAGGCTGACCCACACCAATGTGTTATTGTCTGAGTTTGACCACCTCAATTCAGACTGCCAGATTTGTAAAATTTCCTGCAGCCACCCTGGAAAAGAGATTGGGCAGGCTCAGGGAACGAGAGGCCAAAAAGTCCGCTGACCCGGATGGCCAGCCCGGTTCGGTGCCAACCAAACCGGAGGGAGTGCCCTCTGACCAGGGCGAGACTTCCTCGGGCAAACGAAAAGCTGGCTTGGATGAGCCAGTTCCAGTAAAGAAAACAAGAAAGTGAGCAGGTTTGGAGCCCAAAATCCTTTCTCCAACTGCTGCAGAGATAGCAAGAGCTATTCAGATTGTCCAGTCACTTTCTCCGGTTCCGTCCGAACCGCCACTATCTGATAAAAGGTCGGTTCGGTCGGTTCCATTGGTTCAGGAATATGATGTTGAGGAGTTTTATGAACCAGAGGAGGGGGAGGATGATTATGAACAGTATGAATGTGACTTGGAGGGTCTGGGTGTGCCCATTGAACCGGACATCTCCCCAGACAGACCTTTAGAATCTCCCCCTATGCTTTCTGAGTCCCCCTCTCATTTTATGTTTTACAAAAAAGTTGCTGAAACCCTCCAGCTCCTTTGGAGGCTGTGGATGAGCAAGAGGCCTGATTTTGTAGAAATGATGGATATACCAGAGTCTAGGAGATTGTCTATTCCTTTGCATAAGTCATTTAGGAAGCAAACAATAAAAATTTTAAAAACTCCTAATTCTGTGCCTCCTGTGGATAAAAAGATGGACAGGAGGTACACACTGTCAGGTCCTGATACAGAATTCCTTTTCAGCAATGCAGTCATGTTGGGGTAGTTCAGGCTGCAGCCTGTGATAAAGCTAACATTCCCCTGGCTTCACATCCTCCTAACAAGGATTCCAGGAAGATTGATGCCATGGCAAAAAAACAGTACATGGCAGCATCCTTGGGACTCAGGCAAGCAAATTATATGGCTTATGTAGCAAGGTATCAAAAATCTAGATGGGACACTGTTATGGGTTTAGCCAAACAGGCCTCTGGCCAGCTTGCTAATGAGCTGGAGCAGGTGGCTGCCGATGGCATTGAGGCTTCTAAGGTGCAGTTTCATGCTGCTGTGGTTTTAATGATGTTTCCTCTAGAGTCATGGCCACATCTGTAGCTTTTCGTAGGTTGGCCTGGCTCAGGTGTACTAACTTGTCTGGGATACCCAGACTAAGGCTATGGATTTTCCTGTGGTGGGAAATTCTCTGTTTGGGAGCAGACAGAGAATTATATGAAGAAGATGGATGAATATAGGACTACCTATAAGGTGCTGAGGCCAAGGAGCGGCAAGCCACTCCTCAGAGGCACACCCCAGGGGTAGGGGTAGGCCTTTTCACAGGCCTTTTTAACAAACCCAGGCCTCCTCTGCTTATGCTCAGAGGGGGTTCTTCAGAGGCAGAGGCAGACGGGGTGTGGGCAGGCCTTCCCCCACCCCTCAGCCTAAAGCACCTGCCAAACGGGCACCCTGATGGGGTGCCCAGGGCCGATTCTCCTTTACCAGTAGGGGGCAGGTTGGCTTACTTCATCAGAACTGGGTGTCTCTAACTTCAGACAAGTGGGTTCTGGAAGTAGTAAGCCAGGGTCTGGTTCTCAGCTTCAAAAAGTTCCCAAAGATGAGAATCAGGTCTTTTCCACCTGCAAGCTCCTTAGAGACCTTTACTCTAGAAACAGAGGTCTCAACCCTGTTAGCTCTCAGAGCGGTAGAAAGGGTTTCTCCCCTACACCAGGGCAAGGGTCTGTACTCCAGATACTTCCTTACCCCACAAAAGACAGGAGAATGGCGGCCCATTTTAGACCTCAGATATCTGAACAAACACCTTTTGAAACCAAAGTTCAGAATGGTAACTCTGGCAATGATTTTACCCTCTCTAAGGCCAGGGGACTGGCTAGCTTCCCTGGACCTCAAGGATGCCTATTTTCACGTCCTAATCAGAGCTCCCACAAAGTACCTCAGATTCGAACTGCCCTCAGGTCACTACCAGTTCAGAGCAATGCCCTTGACCTTACCTCTGCCCCAAGGGTATTCACAAAATGTCTGGCAGTAGCAGTTGCTCATTTAAGGAGGCAAAGGATTGCTGTTTTCCCTATCTGGACGACTGGCTCATTGTAGGCCAGTCCCAGAACAGGTAAAATCTCACCTGCAAGTCACCAGCAGCTTCTCACCTCCTGGGCTTCTTGCTAAATCTACCAAAGTCAGTTCTGGAACCAGTTCAGGTGCTCACCTTAGGTGCAGAGTTGGACACAAATCTGGCCAGAGCCTTTCTTCCCTTAGAGAGGTAAGGAACTTGGTGGCTCTGGCCTCCTCCTTCACTCTGCAGGTCTCTCGACCAGCAAGACACTTTTGCAGCTCCTGGGGCACATGGCTGCGTCCACAGCTGTAGTGCAGGGGCAGATTTCAGATGAGGACATTCAGTTTCACTTGAGAGCCTATTGGTCTCAGAGAAGAGACCCCCTTTCCAAGTTGGTCCCAGTGACCCGAACCTTGATCCAGGCCCTCCAGTGGTGGCAGGATCAGAGCAATTTAAGACTGGGGGTCCCCTTCATTCCTCTTTCTCACTCTTTGACCCTCACTACGGATGCTTCCCCCTTGGGGTGGGGGGCCCACATGGGCGACCTCTCCACTCAGGGAGTGTGGTCCCCCCAGGAATCTCTGCTCCACATCAATTTGCTGGAACTCAGAGCTGTCTTTTTAGCACTTCAAGCGTCCTCTGCTTCTGTTCAGAACAAAGTGGTACAAGTCAGAACAGACAACACCACAACAACGTGGTACATCAACAAGCAGGGGGGCACTCGGTCTTTGGCCTTGTGCACCGAGGCAATGAAGTTGTGGTCTCTGGCCTATTCCCTGAACACTTCACTCATAGCAGTTCACCTTCCAGGAAAGGACAATGTCCTAGCAGATGCTCTCAGCAGGATTTCTCAGGGCCATCACGAATGGTCTCTGGATCCTCAAGTACTGGGGATAGTTTTGCCAGATGGGGCACCCCTCAGATAGATCTTTTTGCAGCCCCAGACAATCACCAACTTCCACTGTTCTGTTGCAGACCCCCAGTGTTGGGCTCAGTCCCCCTGGATGCACTTCTCCTGGATTGGGAAGGGAAGTTTCTTTATGCTTTTCCCCCCTTCCCTCTCCTATTCAAGGTGTTAGTCAAAATCAGATCCCAGCCTTGCAGGGTGATTCTGATTGCCCCAGATTGGGCCAGAGCCTGTACCCCCTCCTTCTGTCCCTTACAGTCCATCTCCCCTGTGTCTCCCCAGGAATCACAACCTGTTAACCTGTGCCCAGGGAGAGTTTGGTATCCGAACCTCAAATCCCTCAACCTCAAGGCCTGGCTCTTGAGGAGTTAGAATTTGCTGACCTACACCTTTCTCAGGGTGTTCTTGAAATCCTAAAGGCTTCTAGGAAGCCTTCCACTAGGGCTATTTATAATTCTAAGTGGAAAAGGTTCTCCATTTGGTGTTCTGGGAAACATATTTCCCCAGAATCTGCTGATTTGCCCATTGTGTTGGACTACATGGTCCATCTTATCTTATCTGTATAAAAGAAGCCAACATCCATCTGTTTGCAGATGATACAGTTCTCTACGTGAGTCGGCCAACACCTGAAGCTGCCTGCAATGACCTACAGTCAGAATTCAACCTTTTGCAAAGCCAACTCCTCCAAAAAAAGCTACTCCTTAATGCCCAAAAAACTAAGCGATGGTCCTTTCTCTTTTATCCGTACAGCTAACCCTGTGTCCAGTGGGACAGTTCCCCAAATTACCACAGTTCTAGGTGAAAAACTAGAATTTGTTATAAAATTCAAGTATCTGGGAGTTTGGATAGACCAAAGACTCTCCTTCATTGAACATATCGAGGACTTGCTAAACGACTTGGCAAAGGCTTGGACTGTTTTTAGAATCAGCCAATTTCTCACCAGAGATGCCAAGAAACAACTGGTCCAATCCATTTTCCTATCATTGGTTGATTCGCTGACTTCCTCTACAGCCAATGCCCCAACTCTTACATGGCTAAACTGGACACCTCTACCATCGAGCACTGAGGTTTATAGCAGGACTCCCTTTGACACACATCACTGCACCCTATGTCACGGCAGTGGGATGGACATCACTAAAGTTCAGAGCAGCCACAGCAGCCGCTCTCTGGACCCTATAGAGCCATCTCTAATAAGCTGCCTTACTATATCTCCTGCTGTCTTCCCTGAGTATAATTGGGAAATCACAGCGTTAAGAGTTACTCAGCTATTACCTTAAAGTACCCAAAGCAAAATCCCGCTTGGCAGGGCAGCCATAAGCTTAGTGCTACCTACCTTATGGAACGATCTACAAAAACCCTCAAATTAAGCACTCTAATCGGTATAAATGCTTTCAAGATGCTTTATTTCCATTACAATCAGAAAGTATGTAACTGCTTCACCCTCAGACCCAGTACTGGTATATAGCCACGCCTAGACCCAATTTAAGTACCACCCCCCCAGCTTGCTCCTCACCAGCCTAATTGTTCTCTCTCTTATCCCCTGTCTTATCAAAACTAGGCCCATCCATCCCTTATTCTTCCTTTCCCAACCTCGGATAGGAGCTCACTACCCTGGGTTGTGACATCCTACCATGCCCCGTTCTATAGCATTCAATCCGGGGCTCACATCTCCTTTTCTCCATCCACCTTCTCTACATCCAGCTTTACCAACTCCTTTCTGTGCACCGTGCCCTCCTAGCCTTTCTCCCCCTACTTCCCTCCTCTCTTCCCCCCTACCTTCACCTCTACCTGGTGCATATTTTTATTTTTATTTTTTACTTCCGTTACTTCCTCCTGCAACCTTAGATAACCTGCTTTATCTTCCTATAGACACTTCTATGTATGTAAATACCGTGTAATCTGTATAATATCTGTATAATTCTATGTACATATGATCTTCTTTTTCTTCCTTTCTGTAAAGAGTATTATCTGTATTGCCTTGTAAATACCTGTGTTGACCTGTATATACAATTGTTCATGCTCCACCCAGGTCCATCTTGCAAATGAGCTTCTGCTCAACGATGAACGCCTGGTTAAATAAAGACTTGATTGATTGATTGATCTTAATTCTTTGGGCCTGAGACCAGCTACCCTGAAAGTTCATTTGGCAGCTGTCTCTGCTTTTGTTTCAGCAGGAAAGCCATCCTCTCTTTCCACTCACCCTGTATTTTCCAAGTTTTTTAAGGGATTACTTCATAATAATCCACCTTTTCGGGATCCGGCGCCTGCCTGGGACCTTAATGTTTGCATTGCCCAGTTAATGCAACCCTTTGAACCTCTGTCTTCTGCAGAGCTTAAGTATCTAACTTGGAAAACTGTTTTCCTAGTGGCTATCACTTCTGCTAGGCAGCATAAGTGAGGTTGCAAGCCTTGTCGGTAAAGACTATTTCTTTCCACAGGGATAAGGTAGTCCTCAGGACTAACAGGAGATTTTGCCTAAGGTGGTTTCAGATTTCCATCTTAACTAGTCTATCTCCCTTCCAATGTTTTCACTGAACATTCCTCTTCTGGTGAGAGGAGATTGCACAGTTTGGACGTTAAGGGCCCTAAGTTACTATATAGAATGTACCAAGGGTCACAGGTTCGAATCCCTCCAACTTTTTCTCACTTATGGTGAAGTCGGAAAAGGGAAACCTGCCACTAAGAGATCAATTGCCAGGTGGATTGTCTCTTGTATCCAATTTTGTTATCAGAAACTGGGGAGAGATCCCCCCTCTGGCCTGAGGGCTCATTCTACCAGAGGTATAGCCGCTTCTCTAGCTGCTGCCAGAGACATCCCTATCTTAGAGATATGACAAGCTGCTACCTGGAAAATGGTACGCTCTTTCACCAAGCATTACTCCCTGGATGTCCAGGCTAGGAGAGATGCTCGGTTTGGCACAGCTGTGCTTCAGAGCCTATTCCCTAAGTAGGTTCTGTCCCTCCTCCATGGAGGTACTGCTGTGTAGTCTGCAATTATCATAATATAGCAAGACTTCATGTTGTTTGAAGAAAAAATTACTCACCTTAGTAATGTTGTTTCTTCTAATGAGTCTTGCTATATTATGACCTCCCAGCCTGCCCTCTCCAGAACTTCTACTTGGGTATGGGGTGGGCAGCCTAGATATGGGCACTAGTTTATGCCCATTATATGTGTTTTCACCCCTTCTTGGGGTTTGGGGTGTGGTGTTTTTCATTTTCATTTTTCCTTATATTACTTCTCATATTGTTAAATTATACTATTAGTTCTGGTCCCCTGACTTGAGTCTTTGGTGTTGGGACCAGCAATGGGTGTTAATATTTAGGTAGCCAGTTGGCTAGTGTAGGTTACAGCTTCCACACAGACCTTAGTGAGTTTTTGCTCATAAAGATCTGACAGTTTAGGTTTGAAACTACCCAGACAGAGCTTCTCTTTAGAGCTCGTGCTCTAAGTTCCATTCATGGAATGGAGTTAACTCTTTCACCTCCGGAGCAGTTCTAATGGTGGGACAAACTGCAATTGTCATAATATAGCAAGACTCCATTAGAAGAAACAACATTACTAAGGTGAGTAATTTTTTCTTTCCGACCATAAGGCCCTACCCTGTAGGGACTTACAGGCATCAGGCGTATGACTTGGGATTGTCGACAGTAATGCTCACACCATTCCACCCTCACCCCTACTCTGCAGCCAGTGACAGGCATCAAGATGTGCCTTGGACTTTTCGGCCCCAAAGTTCACGCCATTCTCCTATACTGCATCCATTTCAGCGTATTTCCTTACGGAGTGGGGTGAGTGTAAAGCCTGAACACCCCAAGGCACACCTCAACACTTGTCAGTGTCTGCAGGGTAAGATGAGGTGAAATGACGTGAGTGTTATGGGCGATGGCCCAAAGGCACAGCCCAATGCCTGTCCATCTCTGCAGGGTGGGAGTGGGGTTGTCGTCAGTTCAATAGTTCACTGCCATTCCTATTCTGCATCTGTCTCACTCTTGCGCTTCCAATGCTAATACCAGCAAGCAAACATTCAGCATTGACAAATGCGTGTTTCTTTGGTTTTTACCTGCTCAGTGCCTTGAGCCAATCCTCGTAAGATCTACCCTGCTGGCTCTGAATCATTTTGTTAATCCTATGTTACACTCTCTCCAGCCTGTACTCATCTTTCTTCAGATGAGGACTCCAGAACTGGGCACAGTCCTTCAGGTGGGGTGTCACCAGTGATCTATAGCGAGGTAGTAATACCTCCTTCCTTCTGCTGTCAACACACTATCCTATACACCCCAGCATCCTGTTTGCCTTACTGTAGGCCTTATTATACTGGTTTGATTGATTTAGAGAGTCACTGATCGACTGAGAAGCAATTTTTTGAATTTGTTACAGGGACACTGTCAGCCACTTAGGCCTCAAAGAGTCTTTAGTTTAAAAAAAAAAACATTTAATGATTGGTGACATTCTGTAGCGATTGCTGATATAGCTGGTAGTTTAATTGTGATTCATTTTTTCTTTTTAAAAGTGAAAAAAACAGACAGCCTACTATACTGGAGTTACCACACAGAAATGTGTTTGTTTGCATTGCTTAATGAACACCCACTGCATCTTTTCCGGACTTGGGGAAAACCCCCAGTACAATCTAACTACTTATGATGCAGTATGAGGATAGGGGACTATTGCATCGTTGGTGGCTGCACTGTTTGGGGTATGCTGGGGGTTTTCCCAAGTCCAGGAAAGATGCAATGGGTGTTGATCAAGCAATTCAAACACATTTCTGTGTGGTAACACCAGTATGGTGGGCTGTCTGTTTTTTCACTTTTACCCCTTGCTGTGCCGTGGACTAATATATCAGTTCAGAATTCCTATATGTTCTATTTCTGTTGGTAGCCAAAGGGTTAGAAAGAAAAAATGTATCATAATTAAACTACCAGCTACATTACCTAACCCTCCCCTCAAATTCATCTTCTCCAGATGACTGAATAATAACAGTATTGATGAGATAAGCTATGCTTTTCACCTGGTTGGCTTTTCTTTTACCATGGTCTCTGGTGACCTTGATTCCATCATCAACAAATTTTCCAATATTTTCAACAGTGCCTGCGATAAATTTGCCCCATCAAGAAAATTAAGGACAGGGGTCACATTAACGAATGGGTCTCCCCTGACATCATAAAACTGATGAAGACAAGGGATAAGGTCTATTCTGGGCCCGATACTCCAAGCACAAAGATGCTTGCACACTACAGAGCACTCAGAAACAAATGCAAATTGACCATCAGAAAGGCCAAAATCAATTATGTACAAATCAAATAACTCGGGGAATCGGCAAACCCCCCGGCAACTTTGGGGGACACTCAACATTCTACTTCGGAAGAACAAAAACATGGAACCCGTCACCCTTATCCAAGAGGATAGGCAGACCAACGACCCCAAGGAAATGGCTAACATTTCAATTCCTTTTTTAGTGACCTTGATAAATATAAACCATCCCCTCACCCCCCCCACTACATCCAGCCCCTCTTCCACCGCAATCATCCCTAGCACTGAGCCCAGTCCCAAATTTTATTTCCGGGCCCTTAAACCCTCTGACACTATCAAGATTATCCAGAGTAACAACCCCAGGCCCAGCAGAGGGGCAAACAGTATTGACTACAAAATCCTCAAGCTCTCCATTATGCCTCTTGCAACCCCCCTAGCCAACATACTAAATCTCTGTCTGTGCTCCGGCTATTTCCTCAGAATCTGGAAAACCGCCGTCGTTAAACCACTGTTCAAATTAGGGTCCAGGAGTGATGAAGGGAATTACCGACCAATCTCTCTTCTCACTCCCCTCTCCAGAATCAACGAAAAAGTAATTCACACACAGTTCACTACTTTCCTCAATGATCATAACCTTCTTTCTGAAGCTCAGCATGGCTTTCAATCTGGTCATAGCACAGAAACAGCCCTGATCAAGTTCAGTAGTGATGTCCACAAGGCTAATGACAAAGGCCAGTACACAGGCTCTGTTTTCATGGACTTAACCAACGCATTCGACCTTGCTGACCATAACCAACTTCTGGACACCCTAATTGGCTAGCAAATCTCAATGAATGTTGTCAAATGGGTCAGAAGCTACCTCTCCCTTAGATCCCAGAAGACTACCATAAATGGGCACCTATTGGAGGACTGCTTAATTAAGTATGAGGTCCTTAATGGCTCCATTCTGGCCCATCTTCTGTTCTCTCTTTTTATAAATAAGCTCCCAATTATATGCCACTCCACTAAAATTGTCCTCTATGCAGATGATGCTGCCCTGTACTGCAGCGACAACAACCTGGAAACAATGTTCACTAATCTACAAACTGATTTCAGCAAGCTTCACTCATGGTTTTCTGCCAAAGGCTTAGTCCTTAACTCTAAGAAGACTAAGTTTATGATTTTCTCTGGCCCTAAGAAAACTCTTAATAGATATCTGACCCTCTCAGACAATCAAGGGAATAGCACTGAAAAAGTGAACAAGTTTAAATACCTGGGATTGTTCCGTGACCCACACCTGAGGTACCACATACATATAGCAAACCTCATTGCGAAGATCCACGTGAGGCTAGGTCTCCTTTACAGGATCAGGAAGTTCTTGATACCTGCCTCCAGATTTCACTTGGCCAGCTCTTTTCTCCAACCCCTACTTGAGTATGGTTCTAGTGTCTACTCCCCCTTTCCACTTCCCTCCTTTTCTCCAAACTCAGGACTACTTATAATAACTTTGCTCGTTTCATTACTGGCCTTCCGTGGTCCACTTACCACTGTTCCCTTTACGTCCCCCTCAGCTGGTTTACCCTAGAAGATAGGTTTCACCTTAAAGTGCTCTTGTTTTTACACAAGGTTAACTTAAACTTAATGCTGGCAAGTGTCTCCTCCCTTTTCCATAAATCGGTCCCTAAGCGTTGTACAAGAGGGGCATCTCATCACATCTTTGCCCTCTCATTCTTCCACACCACACATGCCCAGAACTCCATTACTTACAAGGGCCCAAAGCTTTACAACAAACTGCCCCCGGATTCTCACACCTGTAGTTCCATCAATGCCTTCAATTTTACTCTCAAGAACCACCTCCTTAAATCAACAGTTTGTGAATGCCCCGGTCAGCCACCTCTCCGTTAGATTCAGTATTAATTTTCCCCAACTTTTCATCCTCTTCCTTCATTATTCTCCTCCCCATTTTTCCCTCCTCACCCTTTTTTCCTGCATCAATATCTCACTTGTCTTCATAAACCTGTGACTTAGCCCTTTGACCCTGATTTTGTTAAGGGCTGATTGTCAATTTGTACCTATCATTGATGATTCTCGGTATTCAATGTTTGTCATCTTATCCTTTTGCCATTATATTTCTCTCAGTGATTGTGTTCTTCTGCAAAACATGTTTTGCCATTGTATTTATGTATATATGTTGATCTCTGTCTTTAATTGTAAATTATTATATTACCAGACATTTTGTAATATTTGTACAACTGGATGTTTATGAAAATGGGCATTTTTGCTTACATATTCTCTAGTATAAAATAAAATTGATTGATTCCTAATGTTCAGGAAGTATGCAAGAAAAGTAGATCAAGAATTTGAAACACAGTTTGGATATTATCACACCATTAGCATGCATTTCAGTTCTGTTAAGTAAGGAAGCAGATAAAACAACCGGCAACATCAATGGATTGCAGAAAAACGTAAGTAATTATAAAATGTGGTGTTTCAGCTAGAGATAATATAATGCAAAACTGGTTGACAGTGTTCCTTTAATAAAAACCTGGGTGAGGCCACCATTGTGTTAATATGTAATTTTCCTTTTTTCTGTTAGATGACTGGATTGTTTATGTGTTTCTAGTTCTTGTGGTATGGCAACTGACAGTGTGCGGCCATTTGATGCAGCTTACAGAAGGATTCATAGTTCTGCCAATGGAAAACTATATAAAGGTAAAGTTAAAACAGAAGCAGCGTATTACATGCTAGCTGTGTCTGCATGGAATTGAAAAAAAGTTTGCTGTTATTTTCTTTAATTTCCTTCTGTCCCTCCTGTCCCCACAAATTCAACATTAAATGCACTCATATCATATCTGTGGCTGGTAGACTTGTGTTCTGTATATTTGATTTGGCAAAATTTTCCAGTTTTTTTTAAGGTTTAATAAATTATTATATCACAAAAAATATTGAGCGCTGTGTCAACTGACTTTGTTATACCTTCACATTGGAAGCTATCCCCTCTGTCTGGAAACATGCCATTGTTCTTCCCCTCCCTAAGGGCAGTGACCCATCCTTCCCTGGGAGCGATCGCCCCATATCCCTACTTCCCACCCTCGCTAAGCTGCAAGAACACCTAGTTCTTACCCAACTCTCTGCCTATCTCTCTCTCTAACTTTTTCACCCCCTTCCAATCTGGCTTTCATAAAAACCACTCCACCACCACCTCTCTGATTAGGCTCACTGACTCCATCCTCACTGGAATGGACAGTGGTCAAATCACAACCGCCATCTTTGTCAACCTAGCCTAGGATTTCAACACTGTCTCCCACTCTATCCTGTTACACTCTCCCTCTCTCTCACTGCAGGCTTGTCAGCTGCTGTCACAGACTGGTTCCATGCCTACCTGGTAGGTTGGACCCAGTCAGTTAGAATAGCGCATTCCATATCCTCACCCCTCCCTATCGGCACATGGTCCCGCAGGGATCAGTTTTGGGCTCCATACTCTTCTCCACCTTTCCCAATGACTTGCCGTCTGTCTTCACATCTACCTCTATTCATATGTATGCAGATGACACAGTCCTTTACACCTCCGGCCACTCCCACATCGATGTTGCAACCAGACTTCAGAACAATTTCAATAACGTTCAGTGCTGGTTTTACTCACATCAGCTTTTTCTAAATGCCAAGAAAACTGTCTCCATGACCTTTGGCACTAGGCAAAGACTTTCAAGGCTCCCCTACCTACCCACTTTCCACATCTTCAATGGGATGGTTCTCGAGGACACCTCCTCATTCAGATATCTGGGGGTTTGGCTTGACCAACACCTCACCTTCTCTGGTCAAATGGACGCCACCCAGCAAACCTGTCTGCTCAGGCGTTCCACAGGGGTCAATACTGGGTCCCCTCCTATTCAGCTTATTCTTGAATTGCCTCCCCCAAGTCAGTCAAGGTTGCATCCTCCTTTATGCAGATGATGCAGTTGTCTTCTCAAATGGCTCAGACCCCAGTGCCCTTGAGCAGCAACTACAGAGCAAATTCACCAGTGTAGAGACATGGTTCAAAGATCATAAATTGATAATGAACTACAAGAAAACAAAAACCATGCTGTTTTCCAGCTCTCTAAACAAACGCAAAAACTACCCACTATCAATATGCAATACTGGAGGGGTTTCCCTTGAACTTGTTCAACACTTTAAATACCTCAGTATCACTATTGACAACTCGCTGTCCTATACTTTCCACATTGACAACATGGCCAAAGCTGTCAACAAGTGCACAGGGCTACTTTATCGTCACAAGCATAGCCTCTCCCCTGAAGCCCTCAGCAGCTGTTCACAGTTCTGTGGGTTCCCTGGTGGACTACGGGCTGCCTATATATGGTTCTGCCACAGATACTGCTCTCCGGCGCATAAAAACTGCACTCAACAAAACCTGTCGGCTCACCTTAGGTGTGCACTGACTGACTCACACCTGTGATCTCTGTACCAGGGCACACTGGCTCACGCTCAATGGTCAACTAAAGTATCAATCCTGCCTTCTGGCCAAAAAGATCTGCCTTGGTCAGCTATTGCCAGGGGTCCAACAACTTCTGGTTTCCCAGCAATAATCCACGGCACACCTGTAACTTTGAACACCAGTCCTTCCTAACTCTGAAATGTCAAACATCTCAAGGACAAAGGTCCTTTGCTTACCATGCACCACTGTGGTTCAGCTCCCTCCAGGAGAACATTGCATGCCTGCCCACACTGGGTACTTCCAAAACGAACTTGAAGCTCCTTATGATATGTAAATCTCAATGTGCCTGCCATTGCTAGCACCACCTTTCCACCCCCCATCCCTACTTCCATCCCTTGCCCCCTCAACCCTTCCCTCTCTCCCCTAAGTAGGCACTCCTGCTACCCCCACACAGCCAGCACCCTCTCCCTCTGCCTCCAATCTAGTCACCTCCCTCTGATCCTTACTACTTTACTGATATTACGCTCTTCTTTTGCACATTGCACTTGGCTCCTCCCCCTCACCCCCTTTTTCTTTTTTTCTTTAGCACTTAGCAACGCTCCAAGCAACCTCGTGTTTGCTGACAACTGACTAGTTTCACCACTGGGCACTGTAAATTGTCAGTTTTACTGTGGCCTGTACTGTGTTTGATATATAATCCATTTTGCTTACCTTTGTATTTCTGCAATCCGTTGTATAATTTCACCTCTCTGTTGTACTGAAATGTCCTGACGCGGAACCTATGTAAGCGCTCTGAGCTCAAATGGTTTTCTGAGTACTGAAATAAATAAAGAAATCCTTAAAAAGCTGCGCCCCAAGTTAGGCGCACTATTTGGGAACCGGAACTGCCTCCTTCTCCTGCTAGGCGTGAACTTGTCCAGATGATCCTACCCATCTTTGACTACTGTGACATAGTCTAAGACCTCCCTAGCCAGATTGGACACCGTCTTTAACTCCTCCTGCTGCTTCACACTCGATGCTCCTACCCTCACTCTTCACTGTCAGCTTTCCCACACTTTGGCTTTACCATCCCTTGATAACAGTCCCCTCCACTGTGCTAAATTCGTCTCCAAATTCTGGTTTGGCTCCCTCCCTACTTATCACAGCTCTGCCCCAACAATCCCCCCACCATCCACCCATTCACTTTGGTCTCAGTTTCCCTTACTTTAGGTGTCCCATGCTGTACGACTACTGTCGGCCAGGAAGCTTTCTCATATCACTTCCCTAAAGTGTGGATTTCCCCCTCCCCCAGATTCACCTTTCTTCTTCCCCTTCCTTTATCTCCTCAGCCTTACACAATTACCTGTCTGTGAACTGCAACTGCAGTGGAGCAGACCATGATGCATCTAAACGGGCTGTAATAGTTATCCTATTACCGCACTTGCAGACCTTCTGTTCACTATGCTGTAATGGAATATACATACCAATTGTAATTTCTTGCTGCCTGTTACTGCTTGTTAATTGTTCTCTACTTGGTAATCTACCCTTTGCATAATTGGCACTGTATACTGTTTTGTTGTTTGCCTATGACCAAGGCCACTGTTTTTCGGTTTTTACCGGAAAATCCGGTAAAATTCCGGAATTAGGGCTGCCTGAAAACCGGTAAAAACGAAGATTTCATGGAATCTGGCATTTTCAATCAGATCAGTAAATCTACAAAAAAGTCTGTTTTTCTCTTAGTTCCTTCCTATACTGTTTTTAGTTTGCTTTATTTAATGCTCTGTATATTAAGCCTTCTTTAATTCTGATTATTTATGTACATACTAAAAGAATGATAACAGAATCCCGGTAAAATCCAGAAATTAGAGTAACAATCACCGGTGAAATTCCGGAATCTTAAGTCTTGAAAATGGAATTTAATTGTTTTAATCACCGTAAATCAGTGGCCTTGCCTATGACTTATTTGTATGTCTTCCAATTCCCATATACTGGCAATGTATACTGCTGTGCTGATTACCTTTTAGTGTATGCCTTCCAACTCCCCCAACCCCCAGGTTGCACCGTGAAAGGAGCAACTTGTTGTTCAGTGTACCCTTCCTGGTGAAACTCATAAATAAATACATAAATACATAAGGGATATGCAAGACACCCATTGGAAATATCGCTGATAGCTTCCCCTCGAGCAGTTTGACCTATGACATCACTCATGGCAGGCATTGCGTATTCTATTTATGCAACACCTCAAAGTCTTTTATTTTGTCTAAATATGTTTATTTTTATTTCTCCCACCTACATCCTTACTGGAGCCGCTTCTTCGGGAGTCACCAATGGAACCCATCCTGCCACCATCTAGCCTGCAGTTCGGGTCCCTGCGTCCTGCCGCGGATTACCCCCTGGGCGGGGGCAGGGTGGGGCAGGACACCCCTGAACCTTAGTGTCTCATCAGGTCCCCGAAACAACAGCAGATGGCAGCACATCAGGACTGGGCTCGGCGCTCCACCTACTCGGGTCCGGAGGGTGATTCTCCCTTTTCCCCTTGAATGTTACATGCCCTAGCATCATGGCACACACGCCGACACCTGCAACATCCATTCCTCTCCTTCCACAAAGGAGCTGTCCCCCGATATGACTGGTCCCAGGCCTATACCCCTGACCAATCGCACCCCAGTGACTCCAGCTTACTGTCATGCCCCCAGCCTCCTACAGGGGTCACCGCTTGTCAGTCTGGAAAGCTCTCCCCCCCCCGGATAAGGTGAGCTGTCATCAGATGCTCCAGCCTTTCTCCCCTCGGCGGCCCAAGCTCGCTCCCGAACCCGGGTTGCTGGTGTGGTGCAAGGTGTGGCGTCTAGCGCCTCAACCCTCAGCACCACCAGACCAGCAAATAAACTTATTTTTATGTTAGTATGTTTTCAGAGGGCTGAGTGCCATTTTCAGAATGACCAACTAATTTTTTTTTTAGACACGTTACGTCAGCGTGCCTTCATGTTCACTTGGGACTGAGGGGGGAGGGCCTACTGGACAGTGAACATCAGAGGATGTAGCCCTGTGAGGGACTGGTGTGTCTTGTGGCTTCTGACTGCGTTAGTCAGCAGGGTTGCGGTGGTCTCATTAATGGAGCACCGGTCCAGGCTACAGAGTTTTGTGCTGGCTGTGAGGGGTTCACCCATGTCACGGCAACATGGATCTGGTTGCCATAAATTATGGCACCAGAAACATGTCGCCCACAACTACTGAGTCTGTACTCTCCACCGCAACCCAAGTAGGGCAACAAGGAAGAGCAGGACAAAACAGTTGTTTTTTGCAGGGGCTTTCTAACCCCAGTAATGCTCAGTTTATTCATAACTTAATGCAGTAAGCCTTCTAAGAAGAAATGCCCAGAGAGATGGAACACGTGCAAATGATGGAATCTTTTGCATGAGCCACTTTTCAAATGCTGCATTCTACGAACTGCCTTTGCTCTAAACCCATCAGATTTTTCTCTCCGCCTGTCAAGACTAGACGCTCGGAGATCCTCTCCTCATCATCTTGTTCTGACGTTAGAAAACTTATAAAACATATATATATATATGTATTCTTTACATTTCATTTGCTGCCTTTTACTTTTCATAATTTTAAGAAACCTGTAGTTTTAGTGTTTAAATTGTAGGTTTCTCCCGGTTCGGTATAACCGGGGAGGAACTGAGGTTTATTTTAAATTTATCGGAGTTTTCTGACTAAAAAACTCTGTTAGTTATGTTTAATTTTATTTAATTTAGCTTGTTTTAAGAACCACTAATACTGGTTCCTGAACCGATAGCCTCAGTTCATTTTACTTGGTTTCTGGTCCCAATCGGTTCCTCATCGGTTCTGGAACCGACCGCAAATGTTAAATAAAGTTTAAATAAATACATTTTTTAGCGGTTACAACTTTTATTTTACAAAGTTTTATATAGAAAATGTCAGAAAAAAAAACAAGAAAGAAAACTGGTGATCCCAGTTTTGAATTATGTGTTGAGAGTGGTGATATTTTGTTAAGGCAAACAGTCTTTGTTTGCCTCTCTGGGCATGTACATTTCCAAGCAGAGTGAAATCTGCATTACATGTCCTGAGAAAACTATTGAAACATGCCTGGATAAGGCTAAAGAAAAAAGTTATCACCACCTAAGGGTCCCTCTAGCTCTGACCAGCAGACGCCCCAAATTACTGTGGCTGAAACCACAACAATTATTGTAACTGCTACCTCTGAGATGGGTATTCAAGCAGTTCCTAAGAGACTTACTGAACCGGCTGACTCCCTGGTTCTCTCAAATAAATCAAACACAGAACCTCCTGCTGGACAGCATTTGGGGACTTCTGTGCCTACTATAAAGCCTAACAACTCCTGCAGAAATTGTAAAACTTTCAAGGAGAAAGTGTGGAACAATGCCTGGAATGGCTTAAAAAAAACAAAAAAAACCCAGCAACCTTTTAGGTTTGCAAGGGCTGTCTGTTTCTCAACAGCAGACCCCTGCAAAGCAGTCTGTCTCCTCTGATCAGTCTTCCTATTATTAAGAGGAAGAATATATGTTTATGATTAAATAGAAGAAAGGGGAACCTATTAAACTGAGTTTTTCCCTGAACAGGAGTTGGGCTATTCCCACAGAGCATTTGAGGATTATTCCTCACTTTTCATATTGTGAGAAATGATTGGGCTGACACCTACTAAAAAGCTTCTCCTTCCTGTGAATACATTCTTCAGGAAACATACTTTAAAGATTTCTACAAATTCAAAGCTCTGTATTCCCCTCTTGAAAAGAGGCTGGATAAGAAATATCAGCTGGACAGGGAGGGAGCTGAATTTTTATTCTCCCACCCTGTTCACCAAGGAGTAATACAAGTGACAGTCTGTAACAAGGCAAAGATACCCCTGACATTCCTCCTAACAAGGATTCCAGGAAAATTGACAGCACGGCTTTCAAGCCTTTGATGCTCAATACCAAAAGTCACTATGGCTATCTATCCTTGCTATGGCAGTCAAGATTCAGACTTCCCTGTCAGATGATCTAGCTGAAACAGTTAAGTTGGGTTTGGGAGCAGCCAAATACCAGTCATATGACTGCTGCTTTTTCTGGCACTGTTGCCAGATAAATGGCAGAAACAGTGGCTCAAAGGAGGTTTGCCTTCCTGAGAGTCACAAACCTCATTCAGGATACCCAAACCAAGGCTATGTATTTTCCAGTTGAGGGTAATTCCCTCTTGGAAGAAGGATAAAGGTTTACATGACAAATGTGGATGTATATAAAATCCGCCTGTAGTAGCAATTCTGCAAAGGAAAGCTTCCCCTCCACTAAAACATATGGAAGGGGAGGCAGAGACAGATCATTTCACACCAAGCCTTTCTTTTATCAGGCCAGAGTTGTGCCTTAGTATCAGCAGTACCCACAACAGGGGTACTTCAGGCACCACAGTGAGTTAAGGATTGCCTCAGAGTTCAAATCCCTGCCAACAGTTAAAAAAAAAAGTTTTAAAACCATCTACAGATGTAAAGAGAGAACTCCTGGAAAAGGAGGTTCAAAACCTATTACTGTCAAACAGTGGATCCTGTCCTAGTACAGCAAAAGGTACCACAAAGAAAACAGGGAGTGCTGGCCTGTTTTGGACTTCAGGGTACTAAACAGGCATTTTCAACAAGGCCAAAGTCCAAAATGATCGCTTTGTCACTGATTCTGCCAAAACTCCAAACAAGGGAAGAGTTGGCATCACTGGACTTAAAGGGTGATCATTTCCACACCCTCATAAGGGAGTTTCACAGAAAGTACCTCAGGTTCATTCTCCCATCAGGTCACTCTCCAAGAGTCTGCACAAAGTGCTTGGCAGGGGTTCTGGCACACCTTCGAAGACAAGGTGTCACAGTTTTCCCATACCTAGATGACTGGCTGGGGGTTGTAAAATCAACCCAGCAAGTGGCCCAGAGGCTCCTAGAGTCACTAGGATTCCTGATAAATCTAAAGAAGTTCTGTCCTTCAGCCTGTTTAGGCACTACGGTTCATAGGAGCAGAGCTAGATACCTTGCAAGGCAGGGCCTACCCACCTCTCAGCAGGGCAAAATGTATCCTACTGATAGTGGGCTCATTCAGCCTAAACAAACTAAAAGCCAAAGGACAGTTGCTTCAGCTACTGGCCCCATGACACCTACCACTGGCATAGTCCTGGAATTCAGCTTATAGATGAGGGACATTCAGTTTCACCTCTGGGTTCACTAGGAAAAAGGTCCCTCTCTCAAAACTAATTCTGGTAACAAAAAACATTGTTACAGGTCACCCAAGGGTGGAAAGAAGAAACCAACCTGAGAAAAACGTCCCCTTTTTTCAGCAAGAGTGCCCATCAGTTGTTCAGTCAACAGATGCATCTCTGCTAGTGTGGGGCTCCCATCTGGGGGTTCAATCCTTGCACAGAGTCAGTTCTGCACACAAACCTCCTGGAGCCAAGATTAGTGTTACTGGCACTAAGGGTTTTCACACAACTAGTACAGGGAAGGTGGTACAGGTCAGAAGAGACAGTACCACCACAATGTATTAAACAAACAAGCATGGATGGATAAAGTCAAGCCCTGCCTGCAGAAGACTCATGATAATAGGGAGTCAGTCTAGGATGCTCCATGGGGCGGGGGTTCCCCTGCAGGTTATTCATCTGCCAGGCAAGGACAATACTTGGGCAGCTACCCTGACTCAAATCAGCTATTCCCATCATGAATGGGATGTGGACAGTCAGATGGTGCAAGTAATCTTTAGGAGCTGGGACACCCCAGAGGTAGACTTGTTTGTGTCCCACCAGAACCACCACCTGCCATTGTACTATGGCATACCACCAGATATGAGAACAATCCCTCTGGATGCTCTGGCTCTGGATTAGTCAGGGAAGCACCTACATGCTTCTCCTCTTTCCCTCTGGTGTACAGAGTATTTCTTAAGCTCAGGTGCCAGTCAGCATCAGTGCTCTTGCTAGCAGCAGACTGGGCCAGGCAGCCATGGTACTCTCTGCTACTCTCCATGTCTGGGTTTGAAGCAATACACCTTTCTCGGAGGAACAATCTGCTAATCTCCAACCAAGGGAGGCTCCTGTACCCAAAACTCAGGCTTGAGGCATGGCTCTTGGGGGCCTACAATATGTAGGCTTGTATTTTTCTGAAAATGTCTTGGACATTTTAAAGGGCTACAGGAATCCCTCTGTTAAGAAAATCTATACTTCAAATGGAAAAGGTTTTTTCTATTGGTATTCAACTAGGAACTGGTACCAGCACATGCTGGGGTCCCAGCTGTGTTTGATTATTTTCCTAGTTGCATTCATTGGACTTGCAGTCCAGCACTCTTAAGGTCCATCTACAGTAGCTGTAGCATCAGCCTGCATATCAGCTAGACAAAATCTTTCAAGTCACTCCAGATCCTATCTCCAAAAGGCTCTTTAAGGGCTTCACCCATAACAGTACAGGCTGGTGTCCCAGCTGTGCTGGACTATCTTACCTATTGCATTTACTGGACTTACAGTCCAGTACCTTAAAAGCATATACTTATATTTCAGTGGACAGAATGCTTTTCTGTTTCTCTGTGCCTCAGACCCTGTTTCAAAAGGTTCTTTAAAGGTCTATCCCATTTGCACACACCCTCACAAGGAACCGGTGTCAGCATGGTACGTAAATGTGTGTACAGTTAGACTCATGGGTTCCCCTTTTTGAGCTTATGTTTTCAGTTATTTGAGATATGCCACATGAAAATAGTTTTTTCCTTATGGTAATTTCTGTCAGAGAAATCAGTGAGCCCCTAGTCTCACTGCATTGAACATGGCTACATTTCATTCCGCAGAGACATAGTGGTCCTGAAAACAAACAGGAAGTTTCTTCCTAAAATGGGTTTCAATTTCCATTTGAACCAAACCATTACCTTACCTGTCTTTTCACTGAACACTTTGGTTCAAGTGAAAGGAGTCTTCATAGTTTGGACGTCAAAGAGCTTTTAGCTACTACTTGACAGCCACTAACATAGAAACACAGAAACATAGAATTTGACGGCAGATAAGGACTGCTTGGCCCACCTAGTCTGCCCATTTCCCTACCTACTGGATAAGCTGCAGATCCTAGTTAACCAGCAGCCTACTTCTTCCTACCCCCACCCCCAGGAATGGCCATATGACTGTCCCATGCATGCTTGAATTCCACCACTGTTTTTGACTCCACAACCTCCTCTGGTAGGCCGTTCCATGCATCCACAACCCTCTCTGTGAAAAAATACTTCCTTAAATTACCTCTGAGCCGCCCCCCCCATCTTCAAATTGTGCCCCCTTGTTCTTGCACACCTCTTTTTTGAAAGATGCTACCCTCTTGGACTTTGTTGATTCCCTTGAGGTACTTGAAAGTTTCTATCATGTCCCCCTCTCCCTCCTTTCCTCGAGGCTATACATATTAAGCTTCTTTAGTCTCTCTTCATATGTCTTCCGGTGCAGACCCTGCACCATTTTAGTTGCCCTCCTCTTGACAGCTTCCATCTTGTCTATGTCTTTGTGGAGATTGGGTCTCCAGAACTGCATGCAGTACTCCAGATGGGGTCTGACCAGCTGTCTGTACAGAGGGATAATAACTTCTTGTTTTCTACTGGTGATGCCTCTCCCTATGCATCCCAGTATTCCCCCAGCCCTCCTTGCTGCCCTCTCACATTGCTTGCCCACCTTTAGGTCATGTGATATGACTAACCCCAGGTCCCTGTCCATTTTTGTTGTTGTTAGCATCTCACCCCCCAATGTGTACTCTTCCCCTGGGTTTTTGTTTCCCAGGTACATTACCTTGCACTTCTTAGCATTGAATCTAAACTGCCATACATTTGACCATTCCTCTAACCTTGCCAAGTCCCTTCTCATCCTTTCCACTCCACCTTGTGTATCAACTCTGTTGCAGATCTTTGTGTCATCTGCAAAGAGACATACTTTTCCTTCCAGTCCCTCTGCAATGTCTATACCTGGTTAAATAACTAACTAAAAAAAAAAAAATGTCGCTTATAAAGACATTGAAGAGGACCGGTCCTAATACTGAACCCCGTGGTACCCCACTAGTAACCCCCCTTTCTTCAGAGTGGACTCCATTTACTATTACTCTCTGTGTCCTATTCTCCAGCCAATTCTTTACCCAGGCTGTCATCTTGGGACCCACTCCCAGGCTGGCTAACTTGTATATTAATCTTTTGTGTTGGACTGTGTCAAATGCCTTGCTAAAGTCTAGGTAGGCCATGTCCACAGCCCCTCCCTGATCTACTACTTTGGTCACCCAGTCAAAGAAATCTATCAGATTCATCTGGCATGACCTTCCCGCTGTGAATCCATGCTGCCTTGGGTCCTGTGCCCTCTGGCCTCTAGATACTCGACAGTTCTTTCCTTCAGAAGTGATTCCATCATTTCCCTATCACGAGGTTAAACTAACAGGTCTGTAGTTTCCTGCTTCTGCCTTGCTCCCACTTTTGTGAAGGGGAATCACATCTGCCCTCCTCCAGTCCTCGGGTACCACCCCATCCTTCCATGATTTGTTAAAGAGGGTAGTCAGTGGTGTCACTAGGTCTACCCTTAGTTCTTTTAGAATTCTGGGATGAATCCCATCAGGCCCCATTGCTTTGTCCACCTTCAGTTTTAAGAGTTCTTTCATAACCCTTTCTTCTGTAAATGGGCTGGTATCAACTCCTGTATCCAGAGTGTTTTTACTGTTTGTTTTAGGTATCTCCCCTCTTCATTTGTAAATACTGAGCAAAAATATTTGTTTAGTATCTCTGCCTTTTCACAGTCTCCTCTGCCCACCCTCCCTCCCTTTATTAAGCCTCACTATCCCTCCCTTGGTCTTCCCTTCGCTCCTGATGTACCTATAAAGGTTTTATCCCCTTCTTAACTGAGTTGGCTATCTTTTCCTCGGTTTGGGCCTTTGCTGTTCTGACTGCCTTCCCAGCTTCCTTTTGCTTTAACTGATACAGTTCTCTGTCCCGCTCCTTCTGTGATTCCTTGTACTTTCTGAATGCTTTCTTTTTCTCTTGAACCTTCACTGCCACTTCCTTTGAGAACCATAGTGGTTTCTTACATCGTTCGTTTTGTTTATTTGCTTCACACAAAGGCTTGTTACCTCTGTGATGGCAGTTTTTATTATTCCCCATTGTTCTTCCACCCCTCCTTCCTGCCCATTTGCTAGTGCATTCCTTAGGCACTCACCCATTTTGGCAAAGTCAGCCCTCCTAAAGTCCAGTACTTTTGCCTTTGTATGGCTTGACTCTATTGCTGTGTTTATTGTGAACCATACTGTTTGATGGTCGCTAGTTCCCAGATGGCTACCCACTTCTACATCTGTGATCCTCTCTCCATCTCCATTTGAGAGAACCAGGTCTAAGATTGCTCCCTCTTGAGTGGGCTCCAATACTAGTTGTCTAAGGCATGCCCCCTGTAGGGCCTCTAGAATAACCCCACTCTTTGAAGTGGCTGCTGCAACTGCACTCCAGTAAACATCTGACATATTCAGATCACCCATCAGCAATATCTCCCCTTTTTCTGCTATTCTAAGTATATTTTCTATCATTTCCTTGTCCATTTCCTCCCCCTGAGAAGGGGGTCTGTATACAACCCCTGTGCGGATTGTGGTGCCATTGCCTGTCTCCAAATTTACCCACAGTGCTTCTTCTCCTCCCTGTTTACCCTTTTGTTCTGCAAAATCTGTTTCCAAATTAGAGTTCTGTACCCACTTCCAGGGGTACTGCTTGGTAGTCTGCATAAAGTTATGAATATACTAAGCACTACAGTCCATAGGCAGGACAGGAAACACCTGTTCCTGACCTGTGAAATGTGGGAAAGGGTAGTCCAGTATCAAAAGGTTCTGTTCTCGATGGATAGTCCAGTGTATACAGTTCTGCTACACAAAGGCTGGTAAGGAGCCCCCATCAGGTCTGAGGGCTCATTCCACAAGAGGGACAGCTGCTACTTTAGCAGCTGCCAGGGATGTTCCATTACTGCACATTTGTTAAGCAGCTACCCGGAAAACAGTACACACCTTTACAAAGCATTACGATCCGGATATTTTATCTACGGGTGATGCTAGGTTTGGCACAGCAGTCCTGCAAAGTCTGTTTCCAAATTAGAGTTCTGTACCCACCTCCAGGGGTACTGCTTGGTAGTCTGTATAAAGTTATGAATATACTAAGCATTAACATAGAAACATAGACTTTGATGGCAGATAAGGACCGCTTGGCCTATCTAGTCTGCCCATTTCCCTACCTACAGGATAGGCCGCAGATCCTAGTTAACCAACAGCCTATTTCTTCCTACCCCCCACAAGAATTGCCTTATGTCTGTCCCATGCATTCTTGAATTCTCCCACAGTTTTAGACCCCACAACCTCCTCAGGAAGGCTGTTCCATGCATCCACTACCCTCTCTGTGAAATAATACTTCCTCACATTGCCCCTGAACAACCCCCCATCTTTAAATTGTGTCCCCTTGTTCTTCCGCGTCTCTTTTTCTGAAAGATGCTACCCTCTTGGACTTTGTTGATTCCACTGAGGTACTTCAAAGTTTCTATCATGTCCCCCCTCTCCCTTCTTTCCTCAAGGGTATACATATTAAGCTCCTTTAGTCTCTCCTCAGCGGCTTCTCTTGTAGACCCTGCACATTTTAGTTGCCCTCCTCTGGACTGCCTCTATCCTGTCTGTGTCCTTGCGGAGATGGGGTCTCCAGAACTGGAGCGCAGTACTCAGATGAGGTCTCACCAACTGTCTGTACAGACGGATAACAACGTCCTGTTTTCTGCTGCTGTTGCCTCTCCCTATGCATCCCAGTATACCCCAGCCCTCCCTACTGCTTTCTCACATTGCTTGCTAACCTTAAGGTCATCTGATATGATTACCCCCAGGTCCCTTTCCTTTTTGTTGTTGTTTCTACCTCCCCATTGTGTATTCTTTCCCTGGGTTCTTGTTTCCCAGGTGCATTATTGCACTTCTTTGCATTGAATCCTAGCTGCCATACTTGACCATTCCTCCAACCTTGCCAAGTTCCTTCTCATTCTTTCCCGCCTCCTTGTGTATCAACACTGTTGCAGATCTTTATGTCATCTGCAAAAGGCATCTTTTCCTTCCAGTCCCTCTGCAATGTCACTTTAAAGACATTAAAGGGACTGGACTATCTGAACCCTCTGTGTTCCTACTAGTAACCCCTCTTTCTTCAGAGTGGACTCCATTTACAATTACCTTCGGCTGGTTACAAGTAATGCATTACTGGGGTTAAAAGAAAAAAATACTTACCATAGTAATTGTGTTTCTTCCCAGTGATGCTCAGATATTCATAACTTCCCTCCCTACCTCCTCTTCCAGAACTTCAGCCTCTGCACTCCTATATACTGTGCTCTCAGGGGTATAAATGCCATGTCTGGCACATATGTTGTGATTATGTTCACTATTGTTATTCCCCCTTGTCAGGTGATTCTGCCATTCAGGGGTATTTTTTCATATGCTATGCCCTTCTGTTGGAGGCCCCTTTTTCTGGGTGTTAAAGGAGTTCCTACTATAACTATTATTATTTTTATTATTAGTATGTTCAGTATTGTCATCATTGTCACACTTAGTCCTCGTGGGCCTGTCTTTCCAGGCTTCTAGGAAATCTGAGGGGTTTAGAGCAAAGGCAGTTAGTAGAATGCAGCATTTGAAAAGTGTCTCATGCAAAAGATTTCATCATTTGCACATGTTCCATCTCTCTGGGCAGTTCTGCTTAGAAGGCTTACTGCATAAAGTTATGAATATCTGAGTATCACTGGGAAGAAACACAATTACTATGGTAAGTATTTTTTTCTTGCCCTCAACATCCCTGATGCAGGGGACTCCACCCACCAAACCCGCTGACACTGAAAATAACCTCCCCTGGGACCGGGCATTTGTGGAATGGAGGAGAACAGTGTCGACAGCGAAAACAGTCATGAGTGCCAGGCGCTGTGAAACTCAGCATGCCCCTGTCACTCACAACCTTTTCCCATCGCTCTGATTGTGTCACCCTAATTGCGTTGCCCTCATAGTGGTATATACTGTCATGGAGGGAAGTTGAAGCACTGTGGGCAAGGGAATATGTCATCTTGGCAGATTTCAAGTGGGTTGCATTGGAAGGGAAACTTGTGGCTGTCAGTTGTGTGTGTTTTTTTTTTGCTAATATGGTTGTTTTTAATAAGGAAAATAAACAAAGAACAAAATGAAAGTACATATTTGGTTGTGGCTTCAAAATGAAACTGTCAGCTGGAGCCAACATGCAAGTAAGCAGGTACATTATAATTCTGCTGCTCGTGCTGTCGGCTCCAACCAAGGGGGACCTAGAGTGAGGATATTTCAATATCTTCACTCTAGGTCCCAGGGAAGGTAAAAATATCAATGATATTGGCTGTTTGATTCCTCGCAGGTGTTGCATAAATAGGGAACATCCCATGAAGTAGCTTCAGACATGCATGCTATCTGGTTTGAAATGTTGTTATTGCACACTTGCACAAGTGGCGCAACCACAAGTGCACAATGGCAATACCACCAACATTCCAGACCAAATAACGTGCATATGCTACCTCCAGTGCTGGGTAGTAACGTGTTACAAGTAATGCATTACTGTAATCTGATTACATTGTCATGTAACGTATAACTGGAACAGATTATTTGAAAGAAAATGTCATCTTGGGACATTACAAGATTACATTTTCTTTCAAGTAATGTGTTACTGTAATGCAATTTACTACATTACTTTTTTTTATAGGACTTGGGTGAACCATGTACCTCTGGCTGTGCTAGAAAAGTAATATAAAATGCACATGCTACACAACTCTGTCTGTAAATTCTATGTCAGTGCTCTCAAAGGGCAAAAGATCTGCTTCTGCCACTTTCCACCATCAACGCATGAAGTGCCATGCATCTCCACCCCCCGACACCCATCCGCACCAGAACTAAATCACCACTGGTGGCTGCACAGAAGTATCTGTGTGGCTGTCCTTATATGTGGCGCCATTTGCCAAGACTTCTCATGGTGCTTCCTTGTCGACTTGTCCCCAGTTTGTGGCACACCGCCAATGCATATTTTGAGGTCTGGCCAGGTAGTTGTGGCAAGCAGAAGTGATCAGATGAGCTGAGAAGAAAACTGCAGGAGTCAAAGAACAAGTGTCATGGCAAGTCAGCAGGAGTCAGAGGCAGGAGCAGACAGCCTAGCAGTTGAGCAGAATCAGAGCCTAGTCATCAAGCTACAGTAGAGCAACAGTACAATATGTGCGTAGGACTCCAGGGGAGGGCTGGTCAGAAGTTGTGGTCATAGAGAAATAGGCACATGGGGAGTAGCACTTCTCAGTCACAAAAGATAATCAGTGGAGCCCCTGCTAATAAAATGCTGTTAATCTCAAAAAGAAAGGGCGATGGACTGGAAAGATTGATATTCTGTGGCTGCTTTCTCTTCCTGCAAGGGTGGCTTGGTGGTGCCAGAGAGTTTGCTTTATGTATTAACACGGAAGGTGTAGCGGCTGAAGTATACTTCACTTAAGGAGAGAGTCGCAGTCTTGAAAGGTTACACCATTATAGATATGGGGGTGAGTATAGCATATCTACGGTTAAAGTGATGTTGCATATCCTCAACTGCTACAGAGGGAATAGCTTTTCGGAGAAAGGGCTGAATGATACAGTGGATTATAATACAATTTGGGACCAGTTCCTGAGTTGCAAACAAATTAATATTAATGCTTCTGCACAAGAATATTCTAAAAGCTTGATAAATGTATGAGGAATGCTGAAGTAACCCATACAGTTCTCTGCATTGTACAACAGTTGTAAACATCACCTTCCTGTATGATACAATGTCTCTGAGAATAGTCTATGGGGCAGGGAGTGAATTCATAGATGTAAGATTCACCCCCAGGTTATTTTAAACTGTTCTATAGCAGTGTTACCAAGTTATGAGGTTTATATATATTTGTAATTAGAGTTTATTACAAGGATCGCATGGCTTTAAGCCACAAGGTGCCTGTGTGTAACAAAAAAAAAAAACAAGCATTTGTCAATGCCGAATGTTTGCTTGCTGGTATTAGCACTGGGAATGCCACCTGCTACCTGTATGGAAGACCGCACAAGTCATCCCCCTTTTTAAATCAGGGAACCCCTGTGACCTTAACAATTACAGGCCGATCTCCATCCTTCCTGTTTTATCAAAATTACTGGAGAAAATAGTGAATGTGCAGCTGCAGTCCCATCTCGAAACGTTAAATCTACTAAACCCAATGCAGTCCAGCTTCAGGGCCAACCATAGCACCATCACAGCCCTCACCAAAGTGACCAATGATTGACAGAGGGAGTTGAACCTTAAGAATGATGTCTGTGCTGTTTTTCTGGATCTTAGCATGGCTTTTGACTCCATGGATCACAGCCTGCTCCTCCTTTCCCTGCAGTCCATAAGCATGGATTCCTCATCGTTGCGTTGGTTCACTGACTATCTGACAGGACGCCTCCAGCAAGTCAAAGCCAAAGGCGAATTGTCACCTCTTCAATCTGTCCAGCGGGGCATGCCCCAGGGATCTATCCTAGGTCCACTACTGTTTGCAATCTACATCAACAACATTGACACGTGCATAAAAAAGGCTAGTATTCACCTGTTCACAGTTGATACTGTCTTATACTTAAGTTGCCCAACACCAGAAGCGGCCTGTGAAGATTTGCAATCTGAATTCAATCTACTTCAAAGCCAACTTATTCATAAAAAGCTCCTCCTGAATGCCAAAAAAATGAAAGCAATGCTCTTCTCTCCATCTACCCTTTTAATCAACACTGCAACTACCTGCACAGTACCCCAGATCACCACTTTACTAGGAGAAAAAGTGGAATATGTCCCAAAATTCAAGTACCTGGGAGTGTGATTAGACCAAAGACTCTCCTTCACTGAACACATTGATGATCTGCTAAAACGACTAAGGCAGAGGCTGGGAATTTTCTTTAGAATCAACCAATTCTTTACCTGAGATGCTAAGCAATGACTGGTCCAAGCCACATTTCTTGCGTTGATAGATTATGCAGATTTCATCTATAACCATTGCCCTACCCATTGTCTATCTAAATTGGACACACTGTACCACAGAGCCCTGAGGTTCATAACAGGTCTCCCACTCAGCACACACCACTGTTCACTGTACATGGCTGTAGGTTGGACTTCCCTTAAATTTAGGAGAGAGAGAAATGCCTCACTGTGGACCTTCAGAGCTATTTAAAAAAAACTGCCTCTGTACAGTATCAACTACCTTCCTTTAAACACAATAGGTAACTATGCCTTATGAAGTTCTACCTTCATCTCACTCAAAGTACCTATGGCTAAATCTTGCTTTGGCAGAGCAGCCATAAGCTACGTGCTTCCCGCACTTTGGAACAAAATACAAAAAATCCTCAAGCTGTGCACCCCGTCTGCTTCTACACTTTCAAGAGTCTATACTCCCTATCATTCAAAGAAGTCTGCAATTGTTACTCCCATCCTCGCCTTGGGCCCGTGTTTCCCACAGTACCGTATCCCGCCACGCACAGTACGCTAACAAAAAAACCTCTGGTACTGCCCACTGACCCTCTAAGACTTAATCTCTTTATCTTCTGTTCCCCACTTCTGCTCCATTTGCTCCCTTCCTCCCACTTACTCTCTGTCTCCCACATTCGGGATAGAATCCGCTTGTATCCTCTGGTTGACACTATCTCCGTGTCCACTCCCCGGCTACCCTCCCTCTGTATCCCTAACTATTTCCTCTTCCCCCCAATTTCCTCTACTCTGCTTACCTGCTAATCTCTCTCTTCTCATCCCACTATGCCCCTCCAGTCTGGTTCCTCCTCTTGCCTCCATGTTCTTCCCTTTCCTCTGTATACAGACTATATATATATATATATATATATGCATATGCCTTCCTTTTACACTATTGCCTTAAATACTGTTGCTTATCTGCTCCATTGTCTCCTGTGGACCTGTTTTCAATATATATTTTTTTTGTACTAATTCGCGTTGCTTTGTTTTGTTATATCCACCTTATTCCACCCTGTCTCATCTCGCATATATACACTGAATAACGATGCACATTTGGAAATTTAAAGAACTTGTTCAATGGATTGATATCACACTTGTAAATAATGCTTCTGCACACTTATCTACGATTGTCGTATATTGTGTATATTTTTGCAATCCTTAAACTTTTGTATTAACTTGTCTGGTTGTACATATATGTTGTAACAGCTTAGCCTAACCAGGTCCATCTTGCAAATGAGCTTGGCTCAACGATGTTTTGCCTGGATAAATAAAGATTTTGATTGATTGATTGATTGGAATGCAGAAGTTAGACAGATGCAGAATAGGAATGGCAGTGTACTTACTGCAGGAGAGGAGACAGCGGGGGGACATGATTGAAACTTTCAGGTACCTCGAGGGCATAAACAAGGTGCAGGTCGGGGACCTTTTCCAATGTAGAAAAAGATACAGAGGACACATAACCTCCCCTCTCCTGGATTAAAACACCATAACTATGCATTCTAGCATCTCAATAGCTTTACCAACTGCCCTGCCACCTTGAGATTGTCAGATATGATTTCTCCATTGTCCTTCATTGTTTGTTGACTGTAATTATACAATGGCAAGAAAGAATCCTGGCTTTTGATTGGTCAGTTGGCCATCACAGCAGGGATGTCATCCTGGCATAACATCCCTGCTGATTGTTTGTTGCTTCTCCATTATGATGGTCATCCATATTCTCTTAAGAAACAAAAAATTTTTACACACTAACAAAAACATTCTTTAAAAGTATTTTTTTTATTCTGTATAAAACAACAAGCCATTATATAATAGGAATAATGCCCTCCAGGGTGGGTGTTATGCTGGGATAACATCCCTTCCGGGTGTTGGACACCCTCAGCCAGTGCCCTCGGGCCCAACCACCTGAGATGGGATGTTATCCCAGCTTATAAAATGGGCAAGAGAGAGCCTGCATCCTGATTGGCTAACAGGTACCAGTAGCCGTGTCCTTATCAGCTGATATATATGGCAACTGGTACTTGTTACGCCAAGCAAGACGCAGTGCTAAGATCCATGCATGGCAGTTCAGAAAAACAATTCTATCAGGCTCTCTCACTGACCACTCTCCTCCCTTGCACACAAACAGCCATCCTCCTTACTTGCAGCGACTCCTCAAAGGGCAAAGCTACATTTTAGTTCAATTAATAGAACTTCATACCTGTTTGTTATCTTTTTCACTGCTCGTCTGCCTCTTGCCACCAGTGTATAGCTGTCATTCCCAGCATTTTCAAACAGCACCGAGAAACCCGCTGAGAAAACAGAAACAGTATTTTTTTTCATCATTAACCGCAAATGCCGTCAGCGAACGCCATCTACCCGATGCACCATTGGCGACCATCAGCACAGCAGTGTTTGTCAGTGCCTCCAAAAGAACATGCTCGCTTTTCAGACCAGGCACTCGCTTTCCTTTTTTTAAATGAAATATTCACCAAAATGTGCCTGTCAGAACGAAAGCAGGAAACAGGCAGAAGGATTCTCTCTGCTCTCTATGGTGTCTGGTGAGGGACAGGCTCACTCCCAGTCAACACAGCCGCTCCTCTGTTAACAGTGCAATTCCCTAACTAAACACAGCCAAAGAAAGAAATGTAAAAAGACCCAATAAAGTAAAGGCATGTTCTGAATGGATTAGTAACTTTTTGTGTGCTGGGGGCAATAAATATATTCCAAATAAACTTAATAGAAGGGACTATTTTTACTGTTTTAACTATTTGAAACCTTTTTCTATGTTTCACTTTTTTGTATTTTTTTACATTAAAAAATTACTTTAGGGGAGAGCCCATTTTATAAATTGCAATAACACACTCGAGGTGGTTTATCACCTGATAAGCACGCCCAGTGGCATAAGGCACTCGGAGCAAGCACCTCGTGCCTTAGTACACCCCTGGGCATGCTCTTATCAGGCGATAAACCACACCTCGTCGTGTGTTATTGCTTGCATAACACCCACCCACCCTGTCAGGCATTATTCCTTTAGTAACACCCATCTTATATACAGCTTCTTGGTTTCTCTGCCCATGGTGTGTAACTTTGCCCTTTTTGGCTTTGAAACCCAGCTACCACCCTCTACATACTCCTCTAGTTTCCGCAGGTCCCAGTGCAATCTGTCCGCTCCTTTATGGGCATCCACCCTATTGCAGATTTCTGTGTCATCTGCAAAAAGACACTCCTTCACCTCTGGTTCCACATCAATGTCACTTATGAAGACATTGAAGAGGACTGAACTCAGTACTAATTCCTGTGGCATTCTGCTGGTCACTCCGCCATCTCCTGGGTGGCTTCTGTTTACCACCACCTTCTGTCTCCTATCCTTTAACCAGTTTGATACCCAGCTTACTACCTTCTCCATGATCCTAGCTTGCTGAGTTTCTTTATTAGCCTGTGTGTGACAGTGACAAAGGCATTACTGATGTCCAGAGAGGCCGCATCCATTGCCTTCATCTGATCTTCCTCCTTAGTCACTCAGTCAAAGAAATCTATGAGGGTTTGAAATGAGCCCCCCCCCCACACACACACAACCACTCACACCCACACCGGTAAAACCATGCAGCTCATTTGACTCCATGTAGTCCATTAGCCTCTCTTTCAGCACAGCCTCCATTAATTTCCCAAGCACTGCTACTTGCTGAGATCTTCTGCCACCCCTACCCACATTGGGGCCTCCCACATGAAGGATCCTCACATCCTCTCTTGTCACTATGACAGGTGTCTCCCTCTTGGCAGTCTCATTTTGCCAGAGTATCAAACGAGTTTTGTAGTGGCTGAGGAATGAATTCCTATCCCATTACCCCCACCCTACTGGAGCCCACTATTGTCCAAGCAGTCATAGAAACATAGACTTTGGTGGCAGATAAGGACCGCTTGGCCCACCTAGTCTGCCTATTTCCCTACCTAGAGGATAAGGTGCAGATCTTATTTAACTAACAGCCTATTTCTTCCTACCCCCCACAAAAATTGCCTTATGTCTGTCCCATGCATTCTTGAATTCTCCCACAGTTTTAGACCCTACAACCTCCTCAGGAAGGCTATTCCATGCGTCCACCACCCACTCTGTGAAAAAATACTTCCTCACAATGCCCCTGAGCAGTCTTACTTCTTGGCATCCTCTGAGGCACAATAGTAGCGAAACAGCATGATCTCTCACAGAGGTCCCCATCCTTGCCAACATGGGTGTCCACACATCAACTAGCTCTGCCTCCAGGGCATTGCCTTGGTCTATGCTGGTGAGATGGGACCCAGACAATGGAAAAGTCACCCATCTTGGCCTGCCAGATGACTGCCTAGCTCCTCCCATGCCACACGTCCCTCTAGAGCACCACACCTGCTCCTCTAACCCTGCGCACCTTGCAGACAGACCCCACCAGGAATGCTACTCACCTTCATTCACCCGAGTAGAGCAGCCCCCCTGCAGGGGTAAGCTGAACTTTCCAAGATGTAGGGATACTGGGGAGCCAGGTGGCAAAAGTTGCAGTGAAGGGTAAGACTGGTGGGGAGGGGGGGGGTGCAAGGGAGGAACTAGAAAATAAATTGTGACACACAAGAATCGATATATTGACTATAGTACAGTACCCCCCCAACAAACTCAGTAATCCATATATTGATCATCGCACATAACACCCCCTGTACCAGCCATCAAATGGGTGGATATTAACAAAGCGATAAAACTTTGCCACCCATATACACAGTCAAATTTTGACATTATCACATGCACCATTCTCCCCCCTCATTACACCCACAAAGTCTGGACTATCGACAAAATGCTGTGGATTCTGATACACACATACAGCCAGCTATTGCTCACAGTGCTGTCCAACTTCCAAAACAGCAGTTCAAGTACAATATAAATGCTGTAGTATGTACATCCTACAGTACAAACCAACACCCACACAAAGAAGGAGCCCTCCATGGCAGGTACATCCTACAGTACAAACAAACACCCACACAAAGAAGGAGCCCTCCATGGCAGGTACGTCCTACAGTACAAACCAACACCCACACAAAGAAGGAGCCCTCCATGGCAGGTATTGACAACAGCACCCTCCCATCACTATCAGAAAGATATTGGCTATTTAGAAATCCTTGTATAGTATGTATCACTCACACACACACACACACACACCTGTATCTACACATATGCACAAAACCACCAATATCTACAAACACACACACACACACACACACACGCACACACACACACACCTGCATCTACACATATGCACAAAACTGCCTATATCTATACACACACACACACACACACACACACACAAACTACCTGTATCTACATACACACAGAATCCCCTTTGGCAGCAGGTAACCATAGCATACATTCCATGTAACAGATAGCAAACTTTCATGCAATAAAAAAATTGCTGCAGTAGAAGACAGGACAGAAGGCATGGAGGGCTGAAGTTCTGTGTGCCTTACCTCCTGTCATGCCTCCGACGTGGGTTTGGAGCTCTGCAGTGTGAGGGCGGGGGCGTGGTACTGACCATCCATCAGCAGACAGCTCCTCTCTCTCAGGGTGGGGAGGCATGCTGATTCAGCCCTTGACTGCCCCAGGTGGAGATCTGTGGGTGGTGCCGGAAACCTAAGCAACATAAAAGAGAGGGACAGTTATTCTGTAGCAGTTGTGCACATCCTTGCATGCATGCTTACGTACCACCACAGCAGGGGACCTAAGAAAACTTAAAATTGTCTTCATGAAACCCTGGCTGCTTATAACCATCCCATGCCACCAACTAAATGAGTGGCCCAATTCTGGAAGTGACTCACTGGGTGGGTGGAGAATGACCCTTACCTCCAGGCCCCAACATGGGGGGGGGCAATCTATTGGGGACTTTGGGTTTCTTGGATATGTTGAGGACAGTGCTAGATGGGTGAGGAGAGAACAGGGCTGAGAGCTCACCAGTGTCAACCTCCAATGCAAAAATGTTATCAAAAAAATGAATAAAAATGCAGAGTCGCACCATTACAGTAAACCCAAGTGTAGATAATATGTAGAAAATCTCTTACCTGGGAACTAGAGAGCCAGAGCAAGCAGTCTTGAAGGGGAAAACGTACATCGGACCTGTAGAATAAAATATAGGAAAGAGGTCACAAAGGATCCATAGTTCTTAGGGATTAAATAGTAAGGAGAGGACAAGTTAGATGTAGAGCAATACTTATTTGATAGAGAAGGGGTCAACATCCTCTCAGATCTGTTCAAAGAAAAATAGGTTAGTATGCAGAAAATACAGTAGTGATAGCAGAGAGCAGATAGATATGAAATGTGTATAGGACAGCATAAGAGTAAAAAAGGGAGTGTTAGACAAAAAGTTATAGTCGGGGGCACAGGAAGAAGATAAAGATTCAGAGAAAGGTGGAGAAATAAACAACATTAATAAACACATAGCAAAAGAGACTATAAAGTGGTGTGTGGGGGTCAGCAAAACCATTTATCACCCCCTAAATGGCCTAGTGGCCAGTAAGTACAATTAGTAGCCTAGGTGGTCAAGTTTGGATTCTTTGGAGATAACGGCTAGCATTATTAAAATAATTTAACACAGGTCGGGTGGGGGGCTAGTGCTGTCACAGGTATGTGAGGGAATTCTGTAATACCCCTAAGTGGGCTACTTTACCGTGTGGCCAGTGGCCAATGTATTTAAACTACAAAGAATCTTTTTTCCCAGGGTCTAGTGGTGGTGGGTTTCTTGGGTCCCAATAAATATTTTGTTTGGCAGCAGCCAGCATGGGTGTGGAGTGTGAGGAGAACGAGCTGGACATCTGCAGCAAGTAACACAATCGACTGTGCTAAAGTGAATGTCAGTGGGTTGGGTGCACTCTACTCCCAGCCCGTACAGAGCATGGGCTGTGGCTTGCTCCATGCAGGCAGGAGAGTGAGGGACAGCAGGTCGTCGGAAGGGGGAATGAGGCTAGTATAGGAGTGCCTCCCTCCACCTACCCGCTTCGGCAGCAAATGTAGTTTCCTTGAGGGGCTCTACAGCAACAGCAGCATCAGGGAGGCTGTTATACAGCAGGTCACACTCGTGGCTGTTATACAGCAGGTTACACTCGTGGCTGTTATACAGCAGGTCACACTCGTGGCTGTTATACAGCAGGTCACACTCGTGGCTGTTACACAGCAGGTCACACTCGTGGCTGTTATACAGCAGGTCACACTCGTGGCTGTTATGCAGCAGGTCACACGTGTGGCTGTTATACAGCAGGTCACATGCGTGGCTGTTATACAACAGGTAACACGCGTGGCTGTTATACAGCTGGTCACACTTGTGGCTGTTATACAGCAGGTCACACTCGTGGCTGTTATACAGCAGGTCACACTCGTGGCTGTTATAAAAGATTATACCATGGACATAAGTGAACAGCCAATGAAATGGTCAGACTGGCAGTTTACCAGCAGTGTAAATCCTATGATAATCATTGGCTGGTATCCTTAATCATTGCAGCACATATATACAGTAAATACAATAAAAAAAAAGCAACCTCTTTAAAAGTTGTATTTTATTATAGAAAAAAAATGAACCGTGGTATAATCGCAATAAGCCGCTCGGAGGATGTAGGTTATCGGGCTATTAACCACGGCTGGTGAGGATTTAGCCACTCACCAGCATCATGTGGGCAAACCACTCCAGCTGTGGTAAATCCCCTGATAACCCACACACCCTTGCTTAAAAGGTTCATAGCTGGGGGCGGTTACTGCAAGGGAGCTCAGCTGCACTACGACTTCTTTAACTAGCCAGGGGTGGGGGGGGGTGAGTGGTCACGATCACCATGGACAGCCCCACTTTGTGCACACACACACACACACACACACACACAACCAGCTCCTTCTCTCCCCTACACACATGGCCAGCACTTCCCTCCACACACACACACACACACAACCAGCTCCTCCTCCCCCCAACACACATGGCCAGCACTTCCCTCCACACACACACACACACACACACACACACACGATCAGCCTCCCCAACTTCTATGAATCTATTTCAATTAATAAAATAGATAGCCCTTTATAACTTCAAGGCTAGTTTCAATTTGCAGGTAACCAGCGAATATCATATGTCAAACCACAAGAGCTATAAAACATACAGTTTCAACACATGTAGAAAATTTACTCTAATACTCTATTTGCTGTATGATCGAGCAACCGTGTAATAGAAATATGGCTTTTCTGACAGCCACTGAGGCAGTTACCTGTGCCACACTTCAAGTAAGCCCACCAATTAGAGACAAAAAAGCCACATGTTCCAAACATTCTTTGCCATCCAAACAAAGTATTTTTTGCAGTTTTTTTTTTTAAAACACACCAGTGAATGGTCTTCATAGAAATCACTGTAATTAACTCTGGGATGGATGTGCTTGATAACAACGCGATTATGAGGCAGAAGTAAAATTACAAAGACAGACAAAGTTGGTTCTGAAAAGGAGTCCTTCAGGGTAGCACACAACCTTAACTTCATAGAGGGGCTCTAATAGTTAACAGAAATCATGCTCCTTCGAAGGAGTCCCCACCAAATAAAATCATAAACTGAATAAAATACCAGTCTCCGGAAAGCAGTATCTAAACCATGTGGTCCTTTCCTCTCCTGTTCTCGATTCCCAATTAATCATTGCTGGTTGCCATCCATGGAGAAAAACGTTTTAAGTTACCTTCCTGGGAATTTAACACCACAGGCAGTTTCTACTACTCGCCAAAGAGGCGTTCTTATAAGTCTGATAAAGAAAAGACAAACTTAGCTCCTGTCTCCGGATTCCTGTGCTGGAGAGCCATTTACCTCCTCCACAAATCTCCTGTAGCCAGTGGACACAGAATATTTTCCCTCTTTCCAGTCTCCCATTCTGGGAATCCATTTGGCTAAGCAGACACTTTTCCGATGATTTTCCTTCCCTTCAAGCAGTTTCACAGCAATACTGCCATCTGCCCTCCATCTTTTCTAACAGCTCTATAAGCACCAACACCTTTTGGTTAATAAACCAATCATGTCAGCACTGAAAGTGCCAGCATCGGTCCAGGCATTCCAACATTCTTCTCTTCTCCTCTCAGGTCCAAGAGAGAGAACAAATCAATGTTTTAGGTACGGGCACTTACAAACGTCCTTCAGAAGGGGACTCAGGAGCAGAGCAGCATTGCGGCCCGGGAACAGAGGGAGTGGGGTGGACAGCACACAGTGGGAGGGAGCGGGAGGTTTTTTTTTTCATTCTGGGGTACAGGAACAGAGGTAGCAGGGCAGACAACACACAGTGGGAGGGAGCAGGAGGGCTTTTTTCACTCCTGGGTATGGGAACAGAGGAAGTGGGACAGACAGCACACAGTGGGACGGAGCAGGAGGGTTTTTTTCACTCCTGGGTATGGGAACAGAGGAAGCAGGGCAGACAGCACACAGTGGGAGGGAGTAGGATGGCTTTTTTCACTCCGGGGTATGGGAACCGAGGAAGTGGGGCAGACAGCACACAGTGGGAGGGAGCAGGAGGGTTTTTTTCACTCTGGGGTATGGGAACAGAGGAAGTGGGGCAGACAGCACATAGTGGGAGGGAGCGGGAGGGTTTTTTTCACTCCTGAGTATGGGAACAGAGGAAGTGGGGCAGACAGCACACAGTGGGAGGGAGTGGGAGGGTTTTTTTCACTCCATGGTACGGGAACAGAGGGAGCGGGGCAGACAGCACACAGTGGGAGGGAGTGGGAGGGTTTATTCACTCTGGGATATGGAAACAGAGGGAACGGGGTGGACAGCACGCAGTAGGAGGGAGCAGGAGTTTTTTTTTCACTCCAGGGTATGGGAACAGAGGAAGTGGGGCAGACAGCACACAGTGGGAGGGAGCGGGAGGGTTTTTTTCACTCTGGGGTATGGGAACAGAGTTAGTGGGGCAGACAGCACATAGTGAGAGGGAGCGGGAGGGTTTTTTTCACGCCTGGGTATGGGAACAGAGGGAGCGGGGCAAACAGCACACAGTGGGAGGGAGTGGGAGGGTTTATTCACTCTGGGATATGGGAACAGAGGGAACGGGGTGGACAGCACGCAGTAGGAGGGAGTGGGAGGGTTTTTTTCACTCTGCGTTACGGGAACAGAGGGAGCGGGGTGAACAACACACAGTGGGAAGGAGCAGGAGCTTTTTTTCACTCAGGGTTATGGGAACAGAGGGAGTGGGGCGGACAGCACACAATGGGAGGTAACGGGGAGGTTTTTTACTCTGGGGTATGGGAACAGAGGGAGCAGGGCAGACAGCACACAGTGGGAGGGTTTTTTTTTTCACTCCGGAGTATCGGAACAGAGGGAGCGGGGCAGAGAGCACACAGTGGGAGGGAGCGGGAGGTTTTTTTTCACTCCGGGGTATGGGGACAGAGGGAGCAGGGTGGACAGCACACAGTGGAAGGGAGCGGGAAGGTTTTTTTCACTCTGGGGTACGGGAACAAAGGGAGTGGGGTGGAAAGCACACAGTGGGAGGGAGCGGGAGTTTTTTTTTCACTCTGAGGTATGGGAATAGAGGGAGCGGGGTGGACAGCACACAATGGCAGGGAGCGGTAGGGTTTATGTGTACACCAGGGTATGGGACCAGAGGGAACGTGGTGGACAGCATGCAATGGGAGGGAGCAGGAGGTTTTTTTTTTACTTCCGCTGCTGTAACGGGGAATGGGGCAGATAGCAGGCAGTAGGAGGGTGTTTTTTCCATTTCAGCTGCTGGAACAGGGAGTGGGGCAGATAGCACGCAGTGGGAGGGAGCGGGAGGTTTTTGGTTTTTTCACTTCGGCTGCTGGAGCGGGGTGGACAGCATGCAGTGGGAGGGTGTACCTACACTCTGGGGTGTGGGAAAAGAGGAAGTGGATGGACAGCATGTGGTGGGAGGGAGAGGGAGGCTTTCTTTTTCACTTCAGCTGCTGGGACGGGGAGCGGGGATGGATAGTACGCAGTTGGAGGATTTAATGGCACTCCTGCTGCCACAATGGAGAGAGTGGGATGAACAGAAATGTTTCGGTATGCAAGGCATGCCCTGCAATGACGGGGCACTCCCTCATTGCAGCAGAATTGGTGACACTGCAATGATGAGGCGGCCCCTCATTGCAGTGGCCAAAACGTTACAACTTGGTGGCACTTCTGCAGAACCAGTGTCATCAGGACACTGGGCATGTATTGGGTGCACACCACCAAGCCCACAAATGCAGTGCTGGCATTGGCCACTACACTGCCGCACCTCCACAACCCACTTCTCTGCTAAGCTGCTGCATAATGTTTCTTGCGCATGCGCACAAGTAAACATAAACATTAATTAAATCCCTCAGTATGCTCTGCCTTGGCAGTCTGCATTGGAATTGAATATGCAAGAGGGGCCCCAAAACTATAACAGCCCTGGGTCCCTATCAAACTTAATCCTGCACTGGAGCACTTTTACCCCTCGCTGCTGCAGTGCAGAAATCTGTGTTTTCAAAGTGCGCATGGTAGCGTGACCTGCTTCCTCCAGGCCATCCTTGGCTTCAACTTGTGACCTGGAACATCTTTGTACAGTATTTATGATGATCCAGTGGGATGTATCTCATATTAAACAAGCATTTGTCAATGCCGAACGTTCGCTTGCAGGTATTTGCAGTGGTGTTTGGCATGTATGGTGCTTTACACTAATGCCCTGTGCGATTGCTGGTATTTGCACAATAAATTTTCAGCATGACCTTTTTGTTACCCCCATTGTGTGCTACATAGGCGGAAACACGTTATGGGCAGGATGTCAAAAATGACAGCTGTACTGCTCGTAAGGAAGTGTGGTAAAATGGCAATGTTGAAAATCTGGAGTGGAAATATTGAAAATTCGCAAACCTACGAGCGTGTTTGGGAACTGTGCAATGCACGCTCGTAAAACAGTCATTGTTAGGAATTTTTTCACCAAATTGTCAACATTGGCATTTTAAAACCTTTGCTAATGAACAGTGTCACTGTGATTGTCTTACTGTGTGCCATACATTGAATTTGCACACCGACTGCGCCATTGTGCACTACATGGGTGGAAACACGTTTTGGGCAGGATGTGAAAAATGACAGCTGTACTGCTCATAAGGAGGTGTGGTAAAATGGCAATGTTGAAAATCTGGAGTGAAAATATTGAAAATTCGCAAACTTACGAGCGTGATAGGAACTGCACAACGCACGCTAGTAAAACAGTTATTTTTAGGAATTTGTTCACCAAATTTTCAACATAGCCATTTTAAGATCTCTGCTCATGAACAGTGACACTGTGATTTTCTTAATGTGTCCCATACACTGAGTTCACAAGCGACTGTGCTATTGTGTGCTACATGGGCGGAAACATGTTTTGGGCAAGATATGAAAAATGACAGCTGCACTGCTCATAAGGAGGTGTGGTAAAATGGCAATGTTGAAAATGTGGAGTGAAAATATTGAAAATTCGCAAACTTACGAGCGTGCGTAGGAACTGCACAATGCTACGCTCGTAAAACAGATATTTTTAGGAATTTTGTCACCAAATTTTCAACACAGCCATTTTAAGACCTCTGCTCATGAACAGTGTCACTGTGATTTTCTTAATGTGTCCCATACATTGAGTTCGCACACGGACTGCGCCATTGTGCGCTACATGGGCGGAAACATGTTTTGGGCAGGATGTGAAAAATGACAGCTGTACTGCTCATGAGGAGGTGTGGTAAAATGGCAATGTTGAAAATCTGGAGTGAAAATATTGAAAATTCGCAAACTTATGAGCGTGTGTAGGAACTGCGCAACGCACACTTGTCAAACAGTCATTTTTAGGAATTTTTTCACCAAATTTTCAACATAGCCATTTTAAGACCTCTGCTCATGAACAGTGTCACTGTGATTTTCTTAATGTGTCCCATACATTGATTTCTCACACCGACTGTGCCATTGTGCGCTACATGGGTGAAAACATGTTTTGGGTGAGATGTGAAAAATGACAGCTGTACTACTCATAAGAAGGTGTGGTAAAATGGCAATGTTGAAAATCTGGAATGGAAATATTGAAAATTCGCAAACCTACGAGTGTGCATAAGAACTGCGCAACGCACGCTCATAAAACAGTCATTTTTAGGAATTTTTTTACAAAATGTTCAACATAGCCATTTTAAGACCTCTGCTAATGAACAGTGTCACCATGCTTTTCTTACTGCATCCCATACATTGATTTTGCACACCGACTGTGCCATTGTGCGCTACATGGGCGAAAACACGTTTTGGGCAGGATGTGAAAAATGACAGCTATACTGCTCATAAGGAGGTGTGGTAAAATGGCAATGTTGAAAATCTGGAGTGAAAATATTGAAAATTCGCGAACTTACGAGCCTGCTTAGGAACTGCGCAACACACGCTCGTAAAACAGTCATTTTGGGAATTTTTTCACCAAATTTTCAACATAGGGTTTTAGGACCCCTTCTCATGAATGATGTCACTGTCATGGTGTCATTCGGGCCGAGGTGATTTCATTCAGTGACCTGTAAATCACCGGACCGAATAGCATGTGACTGGTGACATCATTCATGAAGAAGTCTAAAACCCATGTTAATTGGTCACAAAATTCCAAGAATGACTGAGATATGCAATCAAGTTGAACCCCCCCTATCTAGCCCATTATACAGCTTACCGGCACTTCCTCAGTTCGTGGTCGGCTTTGAAGAGTGCAGACGTGTTCCTGGTCCATCGAAGATGATCGCACCAAGCTCCGGAGGTAAGTATGGGGTGAGGGGGGTGTGGGGAGGCTGGGTGCACAGTGGGTGGGTGCAGGTTGTGGGAGGGGGGACTGGGAGACTACGTGGGGCGTTTTTTCTTTACAGGTTTTAAAAAAAAACAAAGGCCTACATGAGACGTTGCCATGCAGGGGTGAGCTCCCAGGCGTGGCAGAAGATGGCTGGGGGCCGAGGCGGCGGAGATTGGGCACCTGTCAGCAAACTACGGGGGCCGAGGACGGCGGATTGGGCACCCTGTCAGCAACTACTACGGGGGCCGAGAGCCGAGGGATTGGGCACCCTGTCGGCCAAAAACGGACGCTTGCCACGCTGGGGTAGGCTCCCAGCATGGCACCAAAGCTTTGGGGTGGCGTGATGTGGGGGAAGCACGTGACACGAGGGGCGGCGTGACGGTGGTGCTCGGTATGACAGCGGTGGTTTTCTTTGAAGCGAAGACCACCGCTGTCATACAGAGCTCCCACACCCATTGGTGCAGGACCGCCATGCCTGCTCAACGGAGCACTGGATTGCAAGGGAGAGGCACACCTCCAAAGTGTGCTACTCTCCCAAAACGTTCCTTGCGCATGCGCGCAAGCGAACGTAAAAATGGCAAAAAAAAAAAACAACTAGAAACATCATTGGCTAAGAGATATCACCTGATCGTGCATTAAATCTCTATAAGTGCACTGCGCAGTCAGCTGCTAAATCTCATTATCCTCCCCCCAGAAAACCTACTTAGAGTAATTTTATAAGTGTAATAAGCCAGAGGCAGGTTAGATAGTGAAAACCAGTCTACTGAACAGAGATGAATAGGATATTCTTTTTATGTGCGTTTTAGATGAATAAACCCCTTTGCAAAATTTGATGTAGTATGATAGAGGCAGTAAGTTTATTTATTGTAATGCATGTTTTTTTTTTATATATTGTATAAACCTCTTGTAAGCTGAATTTGTTATTGATTCCCATATAAGTTGTTACACATTTGGTTGTTTTCCTTTCCTCAAAATGCATGACATACAGATTTAGTCTTTGCCTTATTGGTCCTTGTAAGAACAGATCCCAAAGCAAATAATTTGATACCTTTTATTGGACCAACATAGATGTAACAAAAAGAACAAATGCTTTAGCTTTTGGACCAACCCAGTCCTTCCTCTGAAGCTGTCATTATGCTTCATAGGAAGGACTGATACAATCTAACTAAAGCACCTAGTACTTTTTGTTTCATCTATGTCGGTCCAATAAAAGGTATCAAATCATTTACTTCTGGATCTCTCAAAATGCATGTAATTTACAATGTATGTAACTTCAGCCATTACTTTCCATTGTGTGGCATTTGGCTGCAATGCGTAGTTGAACAAATGAAACTAAACTTCAAGGTGTGCATTAAATGGTTTTAATGCACTTCCCACGGGCATAAGGGCACTTGGCCTGCAGCCTCATGCCTTAGCATGCCCCTGGGACGTGCATTAAAAAGGACAAGATTAATGACCTTCAGGAGTGGAGCCTTCATGTTTCTCTGATCATTTTAACTCCCTTTGCCATTTGAAGTTTGCTCCTCCAAATTACACTGCAGTTTTGCCACTAGATGGCAGTGGGCATTCTGGAATGACATAATTGTATGACTCAGAATAAGTAATTTATCTTCATGAGTGAGAGGGAAGGATAATTTCTCACGAGTGGCGGAGCCTTGAGCCAGTTATGAAAGCCCTGCCCCCTTACAGGTGATGTTAATAAGTTACTGTACTACAATAGATCCTGTCTACCACTTCCTGTCCACTACACATTTATCCAGAACATGATCCTGCTAGTGTCTGATCGCGCTCATTTGGCTTAATTGCAGTGCTATCCCTAAATCTACCATGGCCAGACTTAATCCCCTTTTTCATTCCTTTTGTTGTTTTGACCAAAATGACGCACCCCTTATCCGTCACTGCTCTTTTAATCTTAACCTCTTTCTCTCCTCCCTTGAAGTCTGTCTCCCCCAGTGCTCCTCTTTCCTGGTCACAGACTGGCTTGCCACCATCCCTCCCACCTCTCCTCTCTCCTCACCAGCTCCTTCCCATCATCGTACTCTTTTCACCCATCTAGTGCTCTCTCTTTACCTATCTCTCACTGCAAACCTTCTGCTGGTCAGTACTCCGGTTCTGTCCACTTCACTACTCTCCGGAATTCTCGTCCTCTCCCTACTCATCTTTTGTCATCACTATCCTAGTTATTTGGTCATCGCTCCATACCCTGCTCCTGCAGCTAGCCATTCACACCAGTTCTGGCTGGCGCATTACCTGCCCCTGGACAGCACTGTACCCCCCACATACAGAATTCCACTACTTTCAGGATAGATTACCGTTCGGATGGTAAAGTTTTGCAAATGTGTATAATTACTGTAATGTTTCCACTACTTGAATGAGTCAATGATTTAGTACCATTAACTCAGTAAATATTTGCACTTTTGCACATTTTTGTGCCTTGCATCACCTGATATTCCATACAGCACACTGCACTTGTCACTTTGTAAATTTGTAAATGTTTTTCCTTGCACCATCTGGTGATCTGTATTGTAGTGTGCAGTTGTTACTTTATTTGGTGCTATCTATTGCATTGTGTCACTTTTTGTTTATTTAATTTCTTACCACCTTGACCCGCCACCAGGTCGCACCTGGAAATGAGCTCCTGCTCTGTATGCCTCTCCCAGTCAGCACATTTTAACCAAGGATTCTCTGCCTCCTGACATCAACCAAACCCCCTTCTGACTGGTCCTCCCAGTAGCATCACCCACCTTCTCTAAGGCTTACCTTCCGACAGGCTCCCACGACTTACCCTTGTGGTGGGGCCTTTGGTGCTGGCCAGACACCTCTGGAGCTCAGTCCAGTTTTGGAAGTGCCTAGACAGTGATCTTCATTTCACCACAGTTGAAGGTTTTCTTCTAGCTTTTGATTTGGTTTGATGGTTACATTTTATTTTAAGTGTCAGTTTCAATGTAACTGTAACCCCTTGTTGGGGTTTACATTAATTGCCCCGTGTCTCCCATTCTCCCGTTGCCTCCAGTGACACTCCTGGTGTCCCCCGTTTCTCCCAGTGCTTGCACCGCCACAGCCCAAGTCCTCCGTGTGCTCCTTGGCCTCCAAATTGGCCCCTGTTTTGTTTCTGCCCATAATGGGTATGCAGAGCCACTGTGGAGCAGTAGCACATGAGGTGGGCGCCTGAATTAAAGCACCATCCAAAACGGCCACATGATGTGGGCGAAAGCCAGAATGCTGATGGAGGGGTAGGGCGACCGGATGTGGTGGATTGGGCGACTGCAGTGACAGGCTGTCACTATATGTACACACGCTGGGGTGGGGGTGGGAGTGAGATGGCAAACATGGCCGGGGAGGGGGTAGAGGGAATGTAGGGGGTGGTGCTACAGTCGGTTACTGAGCTGCACCATGGCGATGAGGGTTGGCCTTTGCTTGCGGTGCATGGGGTTCTGGGTTCGGGTGCTACTGTAGTTTTGTTGTGCCTGGTCCGAAACTTGTATTTTTTTTTTGCTTTCACCACCCCTGACATGCACCACCCCCGGAGTTGAGAATCCTTAAGTAGGTGGGTGCAGGGGGCAATAAATACAATGTGAAATTATGTACAATCACAAGTGCATAGTGGTGCATCTGGGCACGAATGATCTTGAGGAGAACAGTGTGATGGAAGTACAGGCTAGATTCAAGGATTTGTCTAGAATCTGTAAGGAGGACGGGAAACACAGTCACTTTTTCTGAAGTTTTGTCGATGCCAAAAGCCAGCAAGGCTAGAAAGGGGAAAATTGAGGAATTCAATTCATGGCTGAGGAAGTGGTGCAAGGAAAAAGGTTTCGGTCTGGTGGGAAAATAGGGTAGGACATGGGATAACGCAGATCTTTATGTACCTGACAGGCTACATCTAAGCATGGGGGGGCACTTGGGTCCTAAAAGATAAATTGGATAACTATGCAAAGGAAGGTCTACATTTAAACTGAATGGGGGGGACAGGGAATAGCCTAGCTAGGACTCCCCCACAATATGGAGTAGGTAGGGCAGTAAGAGATGGCAGGAAGGTAGGGGTATATGGTGGAAAGGATTATCTGAAAATGCCAGTAGTTTGGGGAACAAAATGGTGGACTTGGATCCCTAATGGAGGATGAGGGCCTAGCCACTGTGGCTATAACTAAGACCTGGTGGTCAGAGCATCATACTTGGGAGATAGGTATACTCGGGTACAGATTTTTTAGAAAGGACAGAGCTGGAAGAAATGGGGGTAGCATTGTACATCAAGGATGACATCAGGGCAATGGAAGAACAGGAGGAGCAAGGGGAGATGGAGGTCCTGTGGGTCACACTGGAAAAATGGATTGGAGCATCATTAAGATTAGGGGTGATTTTCAGACCTCCAATGCAAGGAGAGGAAGGGGCTAGGCAGATGTTGCAATTGGTTAAATAGATGGAATTCAGAGTGGGGGGCCTAAACCTCCCCAGTGTGGACTGGGAAATCCCAACTACAACATCAGCTAGGAGCAGAGAGATCCTAGATTCACTGCAAGGTGCTTTCATGCAACAGCTTGTTGGGAGCCCATGAGGGGGGATAACGTACTGGACGTGGTTCTCACCAATGGGGATAATATGGAAGAAGTTGTGGTGGGAGACAACCTGGGTACGAGTGATCACAATACAGTGAGTTTCAGGGTAAGGACAGGGAGGGAAAGAAATTGGACCAGTGCAAAGGTTTTGGACTTCAGACAGACTTTACCAGAATGAAGGAGATATTCAGGGAAGAAATGGAGGGAAAGGGGAGAATAAGAGACAGGGAGGAATTATGGGAAACTATTATAGAGGGGTTACTGAAAGCCACTGAACTCTGCATAAAGAGAGTAAAAAAGAACAAAAAAAGAAGCAGGCCACTCTGGTTTATCAGGGAGGTGGCAGAGGCAATTAGGGAAAGAAAAAGAGCATTCAGAACATATAAGAAGTCCCAGAGGAAGGAGGTCAGGGAGACTTAGAGAGAGAAGCTGAGGGTGGCAGGGCAGACGATTAGGAGGGCTAAAGGTGATACAGAAGAGAGAATTGCTAGGCAGACCAAACAGGGGGATAAAACATTTTTTAGGTATGTGGGGAAGAAGAGGAAGGTGAGGTAGGGGATAGTACAGGTATGGGGAAAGAGGGAGTACAAATGGAGGGGGACTTTGAGAAGGCAGACGTGCTCAACAGCTACTTTTGTTTGGTCTTCAGGGTGGAGGGGGAAGGAAGGGAACCTGAGATAAAAGAGAGGGGAGGGAAAGACAAAAAGGTGAATCCTAGCTTGTTCAGTGAAGACAGGGTGAGAGACAAACTAGGAAGGTTGAAGGTGGACACAGCTGTGGGGCCGGATGGCTTGCATCCTAGAGTACTCTGGGAACTAAGGGAGGACCTGGTAGTACCTCTGGCAAGGCTGTTTAACTTGTCCTTAGATGCAGGGTGGGTGCCAAGAGACTGGTAGAAAGCAGATGTGGTACCACTGCATAAGAGGGGCAGCAAGGAGGAGGCGGAGAATTATCACCCAGTCAGCCTCACCTCGGAGGTGGGGAAGGTGATGGTGGTACTAATAATGGAAATAATAGTAGACTACCTTGTGGACAGTGGGCTGCAGAATGACAGGCAGTATGGCTTCACAAATGGGAGGTCATGAGAGACTTTTTCGACTGGGTGAGGAAAACAATTGATCAGGGAGGGGTGGTGGACATGGCCTTTCTGAACTTCAAAAAGGCCTTTGACACCATCCTTCACAGAAGACTGGTAACTAAGTTGGAAAGCTTAGGGCTTTTTTCACCAAATTTTCAACATAGCCATTTTAAGACCTCTGCTCATGAACAGTGTCACTGTGATTTTCTTATTCAAACACCATGAAGTCTTGCTATTTTATAACAATAGCAGTTAGGCTCAGCCTCTGAACTGCCCCGGAGAGGAAGGAGTTAACTCCAGAGGATCTGGAGTTCTACAGCGCGAGGGCGCTGTGCCAAAGCTCTATCTGGCCAGTTTCAAATGAAACTGTCAGATTCTTTACTCCGCTTCACTGAACAGTCGCTCCGAGATCAGCTCCTTCAGCTCGGTTCATTCTCGGTTCAGCGAGTATTTTTCGTTCATTTGAACTGGCAAAAGTATTTATTTTACCGCATTTGGTTAAAAGCTCTATCTGGTAAACCGTAAGTACAAAATTAAAGTCTGTGTGGAAATTCAATTATCGGTTCGGTTTGAACCGATCGGTTCTTGATTTTAATGTTTTAAAGTGTTGGTTGGGCTTTTAGAGTGCGGTTCCCAGTTCTTATCGTTTCTAAAAAAACCTGGTTTTAAATAGGTTTTTTCAAATACCCGTGACACGGTTAGGAACTGATAAGGGTGTCTTGCCTGGCACTGCCATCAAAAGGGCAAGTTTTTGGATAGGCTGGCATTATGTCTGAGAAACCCAAAAGAAAAACCGGGCCCACTGGGTTTCAACACTGTGATGTCTGTGGGGAAGCCTTTGCCAAGTCTGACCCACACACCACTTGTGTCTATTGTCTGGGGGCTGACCACCTCCTGTCAGACTGCCAGGTGTGTAAAAATTTCCCTGCAGCCACCCTGGAAAAGAGATTGGGCCGGCTCAGGGAACGAGAGGCCAAAAAGTCCACTGACCCGGATGGCCAGCCTGGTCCAGCACCCACTGGACCAGAGGGAGTGCCCTCTGACCAGGGCGAGACTTCCTCGGGCAAAAGGAAGGCTGGTTCAGAGGAACCAGTCCCAGTTAAAAGACAAAGAAATCAGTAGGTTTGGAGTCCAAAATTGTCTCTCCAACTGCTGCAGAGATAGCTAAAGCCATTCAGATTGTCCAGTCACTGTCTCAGGGACCTGTCGAACCACTAACAGTTGGTAAAAGGTTGGTTCGTTCAGTTCCAGTGGTTCAGGAGTATGATGTTGAGGAATTTTATGAACCACAGGAGGGGGGGGAGGAGGAATTTGATCAATATATGTGTGGCTGGGAGGGTCTGGACGTGCCCATTGAACCGGACATTTCTCCAGACAGACCTTTAGAATCTCCTCCTATTCTGTCTGAGTCCCCTTCTCATTTTCTGTTTTATAAAAAGGTTGCAGAAACCCTCCAGCTTCCTTTAGACGAGGCTGTGGATGAGCAAGAGGAGCCTGATTATGTAGAAATGATGGATATACCAGAGTCTAGGAGGTTGTCTATTCCTTTGCATAAGTCATTTAGGAAGCAAACAAAGATTTTAAAAAATCCTCATTCTGTCCCTCCTGTAGATAAAAAATGGACAGAAGGTATACTTTCAGGCTCTGATACAGACTTCCTCACTGAGCAGTGTAGTCATGTGGGTGTGGTACAAGCTGCAGCCTGTGACAAGGCTAATATTCCCTGGCCTCACATCCTCCTGATAGGATTCCAGGAAGATTGATGCCATGGCGAAAAAACAGTATATGGCAGCTTCTTTGGGACTCAGGCAGGCAAATTATATGGCTTATGTAGCTGAATATCAGAAATCTAGATGGGACACAATATTGCAGTTAGCCAGCAGGCCGACGGCCAGCTGGCTAGTGAGTTGGAACAGGTGGCTGCTGATGGCATTGAAGCCTCTAAAGTTCAATTTCATACTGCTGTTGATGTTAATTTGTCTCCTCTAGGTCATGGCCACTTCTGTAGCTTTCCGTGGGTTGGCATGGCTCAGATGCACTAATCTGTCCCAAGATACTCAGTCAAAGGCTATGGATTTTCCTGTGTGGAAATTCTCTGTTTGAGAACAAACAGAAAACTATATGAAAAAGATGGATGAATACAGAACTACCTACAAAAGTGCCCAGGCTAAGGAGAGGCATGCCACTCCACAAGGCACGCTCCAGAGGTGAGGGCAGGCCTTCCACAGGCCTTTTACCAATCTCAAGCCTCCTCTGCTTTGCGCCCAGAGGGTTTCTTCAGAGGCAGGGGTAGGCGAGGCACAAGTAAACGTCCCCCTCCTCAGCCTAAGGCTGCTGCCAACAGGCACGCTGATGGGGTGCCCAGGGCCGATTCTCCTGTACCAGTGGGGGGCAGGTTGGCTTATTTCAGCCAGAACTGGCTGTCCTTAACTTTGGACAGATGGGTTCTGGAGGTAATAGGCAGGGTCACAGTTCTCAACTCAAACAGTTTCAAAGATGAGAGCCAGACATTTTCCACCTACAAATCCTTCAGAAGCCCTTGCTTTGGAAGCAGAGGTTTCTTCTCTTCTGGACTGCAAAGCAGTGGAAAGGGTCCCTCCCTTGCCATCAGGGCAAGGGCTATATTCAAGATACTTTCTTACCCCAAAAGACAGGAGAATGGCGGCCATTCTAGATTTAAGTACCTCAACAAGCATCTTTTGAAACCAAAGTTCAAAATGTTGACTCTGGCAATGATTTTGCCTTCTCTAAGGCCAGGGGACTGGCTAGCTTCCCTGGACCTCAAGGATGCCTATTTTCATGTTCTGATCAGGCCTTCTCACCGAAAGTACCTCAGGTTCGAACTGCCCTCAGGCCACTACCAGTTCAGGGCAATGCCTTTCGGCCTTACCTCTGTGCCAAGGGTATTCACAAAATGTCTAGCTGTGGTAGTGGCTCACTTAAGAAGGCAAGGGGTTGCTGTGTTTCCCTACCTGGATGACTGGCTCATTGTAGGTCAGTCTCCAGATCAGGTGAAATCCCACTTGCAAGTCACCCAGCGGCTTCTCACTTCCCTGGGATTCCTGCTAAATTTACCAAAGTCAGTTCTGGAACCAGTTCAGGTCCTAACTTTCATAGGTGCAGAATTGAACACAAAGTTAGCCAGGGCATTTCTTCCATCGGAAAGGGTAGACAGACTCATTGCCCTGGCATCCTCCTTTACCCTGCGAGTCTCTCGACTAGCAAGGCATTTTCTGCAACTCCTGGGGCACATGGCTGCTTCCACAGCTGTAGTGCAAGGAGCAAGATTCCAGATGAGGGACATTCAGTTCCATTTGAGGGCCTATTGGTCTCAAAGGAAGGACCCCCTTTCCAAATTGGTCCCAGTGACTCAAACTCTGATCCTGGCCCTCCACTGGTGGCAGAACCGAAGCAATCTAAAACAAGGGGTTCCCTTCATTCCCATTTCCCACTCCCTCACCCTCACCACGGATGCCTCCCTGTTAGGGTGGGGAGCTCACTTGGGCGACCTGTCCACTCAGGGAGTGTGGTCTCCTCAGGAATCTCTGCTCCACATCAATCTTTTGGAACTCAGAGCTGTCTTTTTAGCTCTTCAGGTGTTTTCAGCTTCTGTCCAGAACAAAGTGGTTCAAGTCAGGACAGACAACACCACCACAATGTGGTACATCAACAAGCAAGGGGCACTCGGTCATCAGCCTTGTGCCAAGCAATGAAGTTGTGGTCTCTGGCTTACTCCTGAACACCTCCCTGATAGCAGTTCACCTTCCAGGGAAGGACAATGTCCTGGCGGATGCCCTCAGCAGAATTTCTCAGGGCCATCACGAATGGGCTCTGAATCCACAGGTGCTGGGGTCCATCTTTGCCAGATGGGGCACCCCTCAGATAGATCTTTTCGCAGCCCCAGACAACCACCAACTCCCTCTATTTTGTTGCAGGCCTCCAGTGCTGGGCTCAGTCCCCCTGGACGCCTTTCTGTTGGACTGGAAAGGGAAGTTCCTGTATGCCTTCCCCCCCTTCCCTCTTCTTTTCAGGGTACTAGTGAAAATCAGATCTCAACCCTGCAAAGTGATTCTGATTGCCCCAGATTGGGCCAGACAGTCCTGGTACCCTCTGCTTCTGTCCTGACAGTCCACCCTGCCCTGAGCCTGCCCAGAGTCCATGACTTGCTGGCCTGTGCAGAGGGAGAGTGTGGTATCCGGACCTCAAATCCTCCATCTCAAGGCCTGGCTCTTGAGGGTTAAATTGCTGATTTACACCTTTCCCAAGGTGTCCTGGATATTTAAAGGCTTCAAGAAGCCTTCCACTAGGGCCACTTACAATTCTAAGTGGAAGAGGTTTTCCATCTGGTGCTCTGAGAAGCAGATTATTCCAGAATCCGCAGATCTTCCCATTTTTCTGGACTATTTGGTCCATTTAAATTCCCTAGGCCTAAGGCCAGCTACCTTGAAGGTTCATCTGGCAGCTGTCTCTGCTTTTGTGTCAGCAGGGAGGCCTGCCTCCCTTTCTTCTCACCCTGTGTTTTCCAAGTTTTTTAAGGGGTTACTTCATACTAACCCCCTTTTCGGGAACCAGCTACATTTTGCGTGAGATGTGAAAAATGACAGCTGTACAGCTCATAAGAAGGTGTGATAAAATGGCAATGTTGAAAATCTGGGTGAAAATATTGAAAATTCGTGAAACTTCACGAGCCTGCGTGAGGAACTGTGCAACATACGATCATTAAACAGTCAGTTTTGGAATTTTTGCACCAGATTTTCAACATGGAGCTAGGACCCCCTTTCATGAAGATGTCACTGTCATGGCGTTATTCGAGGCTGAAGGGTGATTTTTGCGCGGTGATTGTGCAGTGCCTGAGAAATCACCCTTCGGGCCTAAATAGCACCACAACAGTGACATCATTCGGAAAGGGTCCCAAAACAATGAAAATCTGGTGCAAAATTCAAAAATGACTGAGATATCTAATAAAGTTGAACCCCCATCTAGCCCATTATACAGCTTATCGGCATTTCCTCAGTTCGCGGTCGCCTTTGAAGAGTGCAGGCGTGTTACGGTCCACGAAGATCATCGCGCGAGTCTGGAGGTAAAGTATGGGGTGAGGGTGTGTATGAGGAGCTGGAGTGCAGGTGGGTGGAGTGCGGGTTGTGGGGAGGTTGGGAGGCAGCGCGGGGCAGTTTGTTTTATGTCTGGAAAAAAAAGGCGTGGGACGTTTGCCATGCTGTGGTGGGCTCCCAGCATGGCAGAAGATAACTGGGGCCGAGGAGCTGGCAGCGGAGGTTGGGCACCCCCGTTGTAAACTCTGCGCTGGGGGTGCTGAGAAGCGGCGGGGATTGGGCACCCGTCAGCAAAAATAACAAACTTTGCCACTCTGGGGTGGGCTCCCAGCATGGCAGCAGGATGGCTTTGGGGGCCATGGAGCCGGCGGGGATTGGGCACCCCGGTCGGCAACAATGTTTGCCACGCTGGGGTGGGCTCAGTAGCCTGGCAGCTTTGGGGGAGGCGGCATGACGGACATGCACCAGGGGCACGCTCAGTATGGCAGCGGTGTTTTCTTTGAAGCAGAGGAACACCGCTGTCACCTGAGCTGCTGCACCATTGATGCAGAGGACCGCCATGCCTGCTCAAGGAGCAGTGCATTGGGTGGAAGGCACACCTCTAAGTGTGCTACTCTACCAAAACGTTCCTTGCACATGCGCGAAAGCGAATGTAAAAAGTACAGTGTGGGAAACTTTATGCACAACCAGCGTGTTCTGTCACCTCAGGGTTCTGATTCCTACAGACCTCTCTAGCTTCACTCATGAGGTCAGAGGGAATCAGAATCCCTCTGAGGCAGAACACACTGGTTGTGCATAGTTGCCCATCCGATATTCTCTGTGCACCACAGTACAGTTAATGCTTTTATTGGTGGTTTACCTCATTTAAGCTTACAATTGCCTTTCTTTCCATTCTAAACTCTGTCTGACTGATTGTTTGCTGTGTGTTATTTTCAGATACTAAATGGAAATGCTGTAATGTTTTAAGTGTAATAACGTATTCTAAGTAAAAATATTTATTTATCGAAAAAAATAGAATAATTTACAGTAGTTATCCAATTTATTCACCACTGATATGTATGGTAATACCGCTGTGGAGGGTTCCACCTTTTCTGATCGCCAGAGGCAGTGCACCTGGTTATTAGGGCACCAGGTTGCAAAGTCACTGTCCTCTGTCTTTGCAGGAGGCTGTGCCCCCACACCTCCCTTTCTAAATATACCAACTCCATGGGGGGGTGGACCTTGGGGAAGGGGCAGCAAATTTTGATACTTGGCACCCTAATGATGGGCACAGTAATGCCAGTGCTCTGAACAGGTGCAGTGGCTGCAGAGACCACTGTTACATTTGTAAGACTGGTCTCACATGCATTACCAGGGTTGTTTTGCACTTCTAATACCCCAAGAATGTAAGTGATACCACTCTTACAAGTGCAAGAGTGGTCTCCACAACAGTATTAATATATTATCGATCAAGTTTGATCAATAATAAACAAACAAAAAAAATATTCTGGAATGTGCCTGTTTCCAGGGAATCTGTGTGTGAGATACTCTTCACAGAATAAGAGTGTCTGGTGCGCAGAGGAACAGCTAATATTCTTCAGGTGAAGCTACCTCTGGCTGGAAGCTGCAATACTGAACATAGGATTTGCAAGAAAGTGAGTTGTACTCACAACGGAGGGAGGTGAACCTTACAATTGTTTTTGGTTTGTAGCAGATATTCTGCAGGTGGAGGCTACTTCTAACCGAAAGGTGAAATAAGGAACTTAGAATTATTAATAAAGACAGTCTTTCAAGCAACAGCGGGAGGTGGATCTGGCTTTACTTTTGTTACAGTTCTTAAGATTTTCAGTGCAGGAAGAGTTTAAACCCTGAGGGATGGAATACTGTTTACTGTGTCTGTCCTGGTGCACAGCTGACTTATTTTGGGGCTGACTGCTTTCAGAGCACAAACCACCAGGCTGTTTTGGGGCTGGGGAGGTTTAACTGTGTCTGACTTGGATGTCTGGAATTTTCTCTGTTTGATCAGCAGGGTATTTTCTCTGTCAAATTGTCATGTAGGGCATCTTGCTGACAAGAAGGCACTTATCGCAGTGGTGGGTCAGAGCTTTTAGGTGATTGTTTCGTGAGGGCACAGTTTAGGCCCAACCCCTGTCCACCCACCCCTGGAAATAGTTCCTTTATACCTGGGGTTCTGACATCATTTCCTCAAGAGTGCAAGGTGCATATCACTGTCATATCCTCTCTAGCACACTGCACTGACAGTATAAACATACACATTATATAATATATATTTCTATATAACAAACCAAATACACACACACACACACAAAAAAAAATAGATAAACATGTGGGGAGTAGTGCAATGTAATGGCTGTGGGGCAGCAGTCTTCCAGGAGTCTTTCTGGAGGCTGAGATGCTGCCCTATTTGCAGACAACTCTCTGCCCTGAGGGAGGCAGTTGCTCGTCTTCAGGCCACACTGGACAGTAGTAAGGGAACCTTTCCCCAGGCCACACTGGACAGTTGGAAGGGAACCTCCCCCATCCAGGGAGCACCAGAGCCACCACCACTACCTCAGAGGTTGCGAAGAAAGCACAGCAGTTGGACCACAGTGGGCACAGGGAGGGAGAGGATGGTGGAACAGAGGCACACCCAGTCAGTTGTTCCACTCCACAATCCATACACCATTCTGAAGGAGCATAGCTCCCCTATGGATGCACCCGCAGAGGAGACTAAGGAGGCTGAGGACAACTGTCACAAGGGAGGGCCACAGGAAGAAGGCAGAGGACACCACAGGGAAAGAAAGCAGCTCCTGGTGGGGGACTCAGTTATTAGGGGGATAGAACTGGGAGGAACAGGGAAAACTGAAGTAAGGTGCCTGCCTGGTGCCATGGCTTGGAGGGACAGGAAGTGCATCCTCAGGATCACGAGAACCGCTACACGGGAGTCTGAGCTGGACGTCATTGTCCACCTAGGGATAAATGACTTTGCTCATCACGAGATTAGAGCAGTGCAGGAGGACTTTGTAGAATGGGGGGGGGGGGCTAAGACCAGTAGCACACATAGTATCCTTCTCAGAGGTGCTGCCTGTCAATGGCATGGGTGAGGCGAGAGTACTTTGCACCATGCAGTTTAATGAATGGTTGAAAAAATGGTGTGGAGCACAGGGGCTTGGCTTCATTGGGGACTGGGGTTCCACCTGGAAGGACACCAGCCTATACTGGCAGGATGGTCTGCATCTATCCAGGAAGGAAACAAGTCTTTTGAGCAATTGGTTTAAATGCTTCATTGGCAAGCTTTTAAACTAGTCAAGGGGGAGGCACTGATAAGCAACAGGAAAATCCCAGCATCTCCCTACAAAACAGGGTACTAAATGAGAAAAAGACCAAGGTAGAAAGGTCAGTGGGGGATGCTGCAACAGAAGGTAAAGCCATCAAAAAATGGAGAGCAATGAGTACCAATGCCCATAGTCTGGGTAGCAAGCTTCCTGAATTAGTGGCCTTGATGGAGGAGGAACATCTGGATATCATGGCAGTCACAGAAACATGGTATACACAAAACCATGACTGGGATGTAAACATACCAGGATACACTATCTACAGGAGGGACAGGGAGGGTAAAAGAGGAGGAGGAGGAGGAGGAGTTCTTTATATAAGGGAAGGAATCAAAGCAACAGAATAAAAGGGTAAACAGGGAGGAGAAGAAGCACTCTGGGTCAATTTGGAGACAGGCAATGGCACCACATTCTGCACAGGGGTTGTATACAGACCCCCCTCTCATGGGGAGGAAATGGACAAGAAAATGATAGAAAGTATACTTAGAATGGCAGAAAAAGGGGAGATATTGCTGATGGGTTATCTAAATATGTTAGATGTTAACTGGAGTGCAGTTGCAGCAGCCACTTTGAAGAGTGGGGTTATTCTAGATGCCCTACAGGGGGCATGCCTTAGACAACTAGTATTGGATCCCACTCGAGAGGGAACAATCTTAGACCTGGTTCTCTCAAATGGAGATGGAGAGAGGATCACAGATGTAGAAGTGGGTAGCCATCTGGGAACTAGTGACCATCTAACAGTATGGTTCACAATAAATACAGCAATAGAGTCAAACCATACAACAATGTAAGAAACCACTATGGTTCTCAAAGGAAGTGACAGTGAAGGTTCAAGAGAAAAAGAAAGTATTCAGGAAGTACAAGGAATCGCAGAAGGAGCAGGACAGAGAACTGTATCAGTTAAAGCAAAAGGAGGCTGGGAAGGCAGTCAGAACAGCAAAGGCCCAAACCGAGGAAAAGATAGCCAACTCAGTTAAGAAGGGGGATAAAACCCTTTATAGGTACATCAGGGAGCGAAGGAAGACCAAGGAGGGATAGTGAGGCTTAATAAAGGGAGGGGAGGGCAGAGGGTGACTGTGAAAGGCAGAGATACTAAACAAATATTTTTGCTCAGTATTTACAAATGAAAGAGGGACGTACCTAAAACAAACAATAGAAGCACTCTGGATACAGAAGTTGATACCAGCCCATTTACAGAAGAATGGGTTCTGAAAGAACTCTTAAAACTGAAGGTGGACAAAGCAGTGGGGCCTGATGGGATTCATCCCAGAATTCTAAAAGAACTAAGGGTAGAACTAGTGACACCACTGACTACCCTCTTTAACAAATAATGGGAGTATGGGGTGGTACCCGAGGACTGAAGTAGGACAGATGTGATTCCCCTTCTCAAAAGTGGGAGCAGGGCAGAAGCAGGAAACTACAGACCTGTTAGTTTAACCTCAGTGATAGGGAAAATTATGGAATCACTTCTGAAGGAAAGAATTGTCGAGTATCTAGAGGCCAGAGGGGCACAGGACCCAAGGCACCATGGATTCACTGCGGGAAGGTCGTGCCAGACGAATCTGATAGATTTCTTTGACTAGGTGACCAAAGTAGTAGATCAGGGAGGGGCTGTGGACATGGCCTACCTAGACTTTAGCAAGGCATTTGACACAGTCCCACACAAAAGATTAATATACAAGTTAGCCAGCCTGGAAGTGGGTCCCAAGATGACAGCCTGGGTAAAGAATTGACTGGAGATTAGGACACAGAGAGTAATAGTAAATGGAGTCCACTGTGAAGAAAGGGGGGGTTACTAGTGGGGTGCTGCAGGGTTCAGTATTAGGACCGGTCATCTTCAATGTCTTTAAAAGTGACATTGCAGAGGGACTGGAAGGAAAAGTATGTCTCTCTGCAGATGACACAAAGATCTGCAACAGAGTTGATGCACAAGGTGGGATGGAAAGGGTGAGAAGGGACTTGGCAAGGTTAGAGGAATGGTCAAATGTATGGCAGCTTAGATTCAATGCTAAGAAGTGCAAGGTAATGCACCTGGGAAACAAAAACCCAAGGGAAGAGTACACAATTGGGGGTGATATACCAGCAACAACAAAAATGGAAAGGGACCTGGGGGTAGTCATATCAGATGACCTAAAGGTGGGCAAGCAATGTGAGAGGGCAGCAAGGAGGGCTGGGGGGATACTGGGATGCATAGTGAGAGGCATCACCAGTAGAAAACAGGAAGTTATTATCCCTCTGTACAGACAGCTGGTCAGACCCCATCTGGAGTACTGCGTGCAGTTCTAGAGACCCAATCTCCGCAAAGACATAGACAGGATGGAAGCTGTCCAGAGGAGGGCAACTAAAATGGTGCAGAGTCTGCACTGGAAGACATATGAAGAGAGACTTAAGGAGCTTAATATGTATAGCCTCGAGGAAAGGAAGGAGAGGGGGGACATGATAGCGACTTTGAAGTACCTCAAGGGAATCAACAAAGTCCAAGAGGGTAGCATCTTTCAAACAAATAGATGTGCAAGAACAAGGGGGCACAATTTGAAGATAGAAGGGGGGCAGCTCAGAGGTAATTTAAGAAAGTATTTTTTCACAAAGAGGGTTGTGGATGCATGGAATGGCCTTCCGGAGGAGGTTGTGGAGTCAAAAACAGTGGTGGAATTCAAGAACGCATGGAACAGTCATAAGGCAAATCTAAGGGGTGGTGGTAGGAAGAAGTCGGCTTTTGAATGCCCATATATTATCAATTTTTGGAATGCTTTAGCTATAAGAGTACAATATCAGAACTTTGGAAAATTTACTTATGAGGTTCTGGTATTAGGAATCTACACTGGCCCATGGGTAAAACACCCCTACTCTACTCTGAGGTTACTAATGGGTATTATAAAATATCATATCTGGCAGTCTAGGTGTCATTAGACTTTGCAGCAGCAATACATATCACAGCAGGACGTCAAAGAGCTTTTACCACTACTTGACAGCCACTAACACAGAAACACAGAAACATAGAATTTGACGGCAGATAAGGACCGCTTGGCCCACCCAGTCTGCCCATTTCCCTGCCTACTGGATAAGCTGCAGATCCTAGTTAACCAGCAGCCTACTTCTTCCTACCCCCATCCCCTAGAATTGCCTTATGACTGTTCCATGCATGCTTGAATTCCACCACTGTTTTTGACTCCACGACCTCCTCCGGAAGGCCGTTCCATGCATCCACAACCCTCTCTGTGAAAAAATGTGAAATCTGTGAAAAAACATCACCATAGAATACTGAATAAATCAGAGAGCAGCTTTAACAATGCTGATGACATCACAATAATCATTTGTCGTACTGAAGATAGCGGCTGAAATCAAATAGAAAGAGTTCAATCTTCCTACAAACAGAACAGTAAACAAGTATAAGTAAACCGATGTATAAATCAACTATGAAATAGGCTGTCATGAGTTATGCAGTTTATCATCCCTTGTGAGGATGCAGGACTTTCATTACTTACTAGTGGCTCTGCAACTCACTAGGTTTGTTCCTGCCCCCTCACTTGTGGAGATAAACTGCATCTTTTCAGTCAGACTATTGCACCTCCCCTGTATAGCTTTATTTAGAATACTTCAATGACTAAACTACATCATCGATCTGTAAGATTTGATGCTCACCTACATTGTATAAATTTATGTAGTGTTATTGATGCAAGAGGATCCCAGAATGCTTTGCAGATGCACGGCTTTCTCGATTCAGAATTCTAGTATGAGCCTTGGAATATCAGCCACGGAATGTTTATGCAGAGCCTTTAACATGGGCTTATTAATGTTTTATAATCAATTTCTGTTCATTTAGGCAACACGTTTTATTCAGCTGTGCCCTCCATTCCTACTAAATACCAGACAGTGTTCATCAGTGACACAGAAAAAAAAGGATTCCAGTCTCAAGCTAAGAGATTTGGGAACGAGAGTAACCAGGTAATAAGATATTTTGCTGTATTTTCATCTCCCTTCCTTGCTTTATGTGGCTTAATACAGACCTGGAATAAAGGGAACAAGAGAATGCATTTGTTTATTTATTTTATAATTTTTTTATCCAGACTAGCCCAGCGGAGACGCAACATCTCATTTACAGTGGGGTCCTGCTATTATCCATTTCCACAGTAGAGGTGAGCAAGTCAAGGCAGGCTCATGCTCGGCTCGAGCCTAGTGCCTGACTCTCGGTTGGCTTGACTCCTATAAGCAATGGAGAGCCAAGGTCCAGCCAAGCCAGTTATGATCAAAGCAAGCATTCTTGTCAGCCTGAGAGTTACTGCAGTGGTGAGAACTTTCAGCTCTACTCATGCAACTCATTAGGGACACTGTCAGTAGCCAGCCCTATGCCCCCAGTCTGCATGCCACCCATCTGCTCCTAAATATGTGATCATATCTGAAAATACGCTGCATGGGTTCCTTAGTGTCTTGTTCTGCATTGATTACTCTTGCACGTCACACAATCTCAGTGGTTTTATTCTGCTTCTAATCTTATTTATTTTTTATTTATAGAAATTTGTTAACCGGGTAAGCCCACTGAGACATAGTGTCCCTTTTTCAGGGTGACCTGGAGTTAATTACATTCATTGTGGACCAACAATTTACATACAGAGACAGAATAACAGTGCACCTAAACATTATTACAGAAGCATGTTAAGTTACAAAACATTGGAAATCACTGAAGTCCAGCACAAAAAGTCATATACAGATAATAGTTACATATACTATAAAGTTAACTTGAGAAGGCCTTAACCTGGAGGGGAGGTTTGGTGGGGCAGGTTTGGGTGGGGTGAAAGAAGAAGTGCAACTACTAATTTTTGGGACACACGGCATGACCCCCTTAGCAGGTTGTCATCTAAGGTGAGATGTGTGCAGGAAGTACATGGACTGTAGATTGTGCAGTGGGGTAAAGTGCCTTAGGGTGGATCCCAGCCCAATCATTGTGGAAGAGGTAAGGGAGGAATTAAGTAAGCTGAGGGTGAACAAGGCCATGGGCCCTGATGGCCTACACCTTAGGGTGCTCAGGGAATTAAAGGGTACTAGCAGAACCATTGGCATGGTTATTTAACTTGTCCCTGGATACAGGGTGTGTACCGGAGGACTGTAGGAAGGCAGACATGGTGCCACTTCATAAAAGTGGCAGCAGCGAGGAGGTGGCCAATTATCACCCGGTCAGTCTCACATTGTTGGTGGGTAAAGTAATGGAAACAATTTTGAAACTAAGAGTGGTTAGCTATTTGGAAAGGGGGGTGGCTGCAAGACATTCAGCACCATGGCTTCACTCGGTGTTGGTCATGTCAGATGAACCTGATGGAATTCTTTGAGGTGACGAGGGTGGTTGATCAGAGAGGGCAATGGACATGGCCTACCTGGACTTCGGGAAGGCCTTTGACATGATGCCCCACAAAAGACTGGTTAATAAGTTGGGGAGTCTAGGGGTGGGGCATAAAATAACAAGATGGGTGAAGAGCTGGCTGATGGGTAGAAGTTAAAAGGTGGTGGTTAATGGGGTGCCCTCTGGGGAGACAGGGGTGACAAGTAGGGTCCCCCAAGGGTCGGTGTTGAGGCTCATTCTGTTTAACATCTATGTCAGTAACATAGCAGAGGGGCTTCAGGGGAAGGTCTGTCTTTTCGCAGACAACACAAAAATCAGCAACAGGATCGACACCCAGGGGGGCGGAGGCAATGAAGAACGATCTAAGATTACTGGAAGAGTGGTCAGAAACATGGATCTTCAGTGCCAGGAAATACACAGTGATGCACTTTGGGAGGAGGAATCCAAATACCACATACACACTGGGGGGCGAGATAATGGTTGCAACTAGGCAGGAGAAGGATCTAGGAGTTATAATCACTGATGACCTTAGGGTGGGGACCCAGTGCAGCAAGGAAGTGGGCAAAGCTAACAGGATGTTGGAGTGCATAGGGAGAGGGATAACCAGCAGAAGGATAGAGGTGCTGATGCCAATCTACAGTTTCATGGCGAGGCCACACCTGGAGTATGGGGTACAGTTCTGGAGGCCCCATCTATGAAAAGACATAGATGGCATGGAATGGGTGCAGAGAAGGGCCACCAAAATGGTGCATCGGCTAAGTGGGAAGACATATGAGGAGAGGCTGAAGGAGCTGGATTTGTATCCTCTAGAGATAAGAAGGGAGAAAGGGGACATGACTGAAACATTCAAATACGTGAAGGGGATCAATAATGTGGGGCAGAACTTATTTTCAGGGAAGGTAGACACAAGAACTAGGGGATATGGATTGAAAGTGGTGGGAGGAAGGTTTAGAGGAAAGGTTAGGAAGTATTACTTCACGGAGAGAGTGGCTGAGCACTGGAATGGATTGCCGGAGGAGATGGTAAGGGCCAGTACAGTGGTGGGTTTCAAGAAGGACTGGGACAAACACAAGGGGCTGTCAAGGGGAGGAGGGGAGGAATCATGGTGGGGGGGGCAAGTGGGGGGGATGGGCAGACGTGATGGGCCAGTAAGGTCCTTTTCTGCTAACACATGTCTATAATTCTCTGAATCTATGACTCATCTGTGTTCCATGTTCCAAAAAACCCGTACACTGATGGGTGATCGAGCATTTACTGTCTGTGCACCTAGGTTATGGAACTCCCTTCCCGTACATATTCGCTGTGCTACCTCCCACACCAGCTTCAGTAACTCCCTCTGGAATCATCTGAGGTTCAGCTCAGTCTGCAACTGTACATAAGCATTAGTGCCCCCCTTTCTACAAATGTTGCACTTTTTCATTTTGTCTGGTCTCTATCTAGAGTTCACCTTGATTATAGCTTTAACTCAGCTGTTAAACTTTTTACAGTAACATGTGCTGTTAAGCTTTCCTCACTGTTAAAACCTGCATTGTCTGTATATCTTTTTGCAATCTTGTTAAACCTTGCTCTTTCTGTATATTTCTTGCAATCTCCCAGGTCGTACCTGAAAATAGGCATATGTATGTCTGTCTAGTGTGCTTACCTGGTCAACAAATGCTAAATAAATAAATAAACAATTACATAGGAAATATGTTGGGGCAACTGTATTGTAAAACTTCAGAATAATAACATACTAATTTAACAGTAATGAAGAATGTGTATTATTAAACCTGACTAATTACCTATTGCAATGTCAAAAAATTCGGAGAATAACATGTGATACTGTATTTTTTGTATAATTTCTTTATTGGTATTTTATCACATACATTACAATATATAGACACACTTACATTACATTTATGCCAGTGTTACACACTGCTGGAAGGTTCCACACCCGTGTCAAAGCCACATGTTCTCCCTACATCAATGCTTTATTTGAGGAGTGCCCTTTACTCAAGAAGGCTAACCCCCTCTCTGCTCTGTAGCTCACAAGACACCTACAGTAGGCAAAAAAAACCTTCCCTCTCCTTCTTCTTGAGGTAGATAATTGTAGGACACCCACCCATGGCAGGACCAGCTGGTGCCTGGGGCTGATCCCTTATGAAGACTCAAACCAGTAATCATTTCCCTACAAGGCAAGCACTCTGGAGTCTAAGATAGTCTCTACTCAACAGTTTCCACTTGGTCGGCTGGCATGTCTCCTCCTCTTTATACTTTACTTAGTCATATTGATAGGTTCCCTTGCAATGTAGCCACCCAAGCATGTTCTGGAAGTCACCTGAATTCTTGTCTCCATGAACGCTCAAATTGATCTCCCATACCTCTATATAGCGTCAACCTTTCAAGGGGCATAATAGCCACTAACTTTCAAACAACATGAAGTCATGCTATATTATGACATATGCAGTATAACCCCAGGTTAGAACTGCTCTGGAGGTGAAAGAGTTAACTTTCCATGCAGGGCATGGAACCTTGAGCGCGAGCTCGGTTGAACACTCTGTCTGTTGTAGCTCAAACTTAAACTGTCAGATTCTTTACTCCGCCTCGCTGAACAGTCGCTCTCCGGAGATTTCTCCTGCTGCTCGGTTCATTTGTTGGTTAAAAAGTGTAATTCTCGGTTTATTTTACCGAAATTAACCGCAATCGGTCGGTTCAAGCTCTGTCTGTGGTATTGTAAGTAATAGATAGGCTTATTTTATTTTCTTCTGTGTGGAACTTGTAAACGTCTTTTTTGGTTCGGTTTGAACCGATCAGATGGGTTTTAAATTAACTTTCTAGCCCTTTAGAGTGCGGTTCCCGGTTCTTATCGGTTCTAAAAAAAATGGATTTTATTATGGTTTTTTCCACGACCCGTGACACGGTTGGGAACCGATAAGAGAGTCTTGCTTGGGCGGATTGCCACTAACGGGCAAGTTTTGGTTAGGCTGGCACTCTGTCTGAGAAACCCAAAAGAAAAACTGGACCCACTGGGTTTCAGCACTGTGGCTTCTGTGGGGAAGCCTTTGCTAAGGCTGACCCACACACCACCTGTGTATATTGTCTAGGGTTTGACCACCTCAATGCAGACTGCCAGATTTGTAAGAATTTTCCTGCTGCCACCGTGGAAAAGAGAGTTGGTAGGCTCAGGGAAAGGGAGGCCAAAAAGTCTGCTGACCCGGATGGCCAGCCCGGTTCGGTTCCAACCGAACATGAGGGAGTGCCCTCTGACCAGGGCAATACTTCCTCGGGCCAACGAAGCGCCAGCTCTGAGGAGCCGGTTCCAACTAAAAGGGCTAGAAAGTTAGCTAGTGTGGAGCCAAAAGTTTTTTCTCCAACTGCTGAGGAAATAGCTAAAGCTCTTCAAATTGTCCAGTCTCTTTCCCCGGTTCCATCCGAACCGACACCATCAGGGAAGCGCTCGGTTCGGACGGTTCCACCGGTTCAAGATTATGATTTTGAGGATTTTTATGAACCGGAGGAAGGGGAAGAGGGGTATGAGGAGAGTGAATGTGATTTTGAAAGTCTGGATGTGCCCATTGAACCGGACATCTCTCCAGACAGACCTTCAGGGGTCCCCTCCCCCCAGGCTATCTGAGACCCCTTCTCATTTTATGTTCTATAAGAAAGTTGCTGAAACTCTCCAACTTCCTGTTGAGGAAGCTGTTGATGACCAAGAAGAGCCCGATTATGTAGAAATGATGGATATTCCAGAGTCTAGGAGACTGTCTATTCCCTTGCACAAATCCTTTAGGAAACAGACAGTAAAAATTCTAAAAACTCCACACTCTATCCTTCCTGTTGATAAAAGGATGGACAAAAGGTATACATTATCAGGCTCGGATATGGAGTTTCTCTCTCAGCAATGCAGCCATGTGGGGGTAGTGCAGGCTGCAGCCTGTGACAAGGCTAATATTCCTCTAGCTTCTCACCCTCCTGAAAAGGATTCCAGGAGGGAGGATGGATGCCATGGGAAAGAAACAGTACATGGCAGCATCTTTAGGACTCAGACAGGCGAATTATATGGCTTATGCAGCTAGGTACCAGACATCCAGATGGGATACTATGCTGGCACTAGCAAAACAGGCCCCTGACCAACTTGCCAGGGAGCTGGAGCAGGTGGCTGCGGATGGTATTGAGGCATCCAAGGTGCAGTTCCATGCTGCTGTGGATTTTAATGATGTATCCTCTAGAGTCATGGCTACATCTGTGGCTTTTCATAGGTTGGCTTGGCTCAGGTGTACTAGCTTGTCACAGGATACCCAGACTAAGGCTATGGATTTTCCTGTGGTAGAAAATTCTCTGTTTTGGGAGCAGACAGAGAGTTATATGAAGAAAATGGATGAATATAGGACAACCTATAAGAGTGCTCAGGCCAAGGAGCGGCAAGCCACTCCTCAGAGGCAGACCCCGGGGTAGAAGTAGGCCTTTTCACAGGCCTTTTTACCAAACCCAGGCCTCCTCTGCTTATGCTCAGAGGGGGTTCTTCAGAGGGAGAGGCAGACGGCGTGCAAGCAGGCCTGCTCCCACCCCTCAGCCTAAAGCCCCTGCCAAACAGGCACCCTGATGGGGTGCCCAGGGCCGATTCTCCATTACCTGTAGGGGGCAGGTTGGCTTACTTCGTTCAGAACTGGGAGTCCCTAACATCAGACAAGTGGGTCCTGGAAGTAGTAAGCCAGGGTCTGGTTCTCAGCTTCAAAAAATTTCCAAAGATGAGAATCAGATCTTTTCCACCTGCAAACCCTCTAGAGACCTTTGCCTTAGAAACAGAAGTCTCAACCCTCCTGGCTCTCAGAGCTGTAGAAAGGGTGTACTCCAGGTACTTCCTTACTCCAAAAAAGACAGGAGAATGATTGCCCATCTTGGACCTAAGATATCTAAACAAGCACCTTTTGAAACCAAAATTCAAAATGGTGACCCTGGCAATGATTTTACCTTCTCTAAGGTCAGGGGACTGGCTAGCTTCCCTGGACCTCAAGGATGCCTATTTCCATGTTCTCATCAGAAGCTCCCACCGAAAGTACCTCAGATTCGAACTGCCCTCAGGCCATTACCAGTTCAGAGCAATGCCCTTTGGCCTTACCTCTGCCCCAAGGGTATTCACAAAATGTCTAGCAGTAGCAGTTGCTCATTTAAGAAGGCAAAAGATTGTCATCTTTCCCTACCTAGACGACTGGCTCATTGTAGGTCATGTCCAGGTGCTCACCTTTATAGGTGCAGAACTGGACACAAAGCAGGCCAGAGCCTTCCTGCCCCTAGAAAGGGTAAGGAACCTAGTGGCCCTGGCCTCCTCCTTCACCCTGCAGGTCTCTCGACCAGCAAGGCACTTCTTACAGCTACTAGGACACATGGCTGCTTCCACAGCTGTAGTGCAAGGAGCAAGGTTTCAGATGAGGGACATTCAGTTTCATTTGAGAGCCTTCTGGTCCCAAAGGAAAGATCCCCTTTCCAAGTTGATCCCAGTGACTCGAACCCTGATCCAGGCCCTTCAGTGGTGGCAGGATCAGAGCAATTTGAGACTAGGTCCCTTCATCCCCTATCTCACTCCTTGACCCTTACTACAGATGCGTCCCTTCTGGGTTGGGAGCTCACATGGGCGACCTCTCCACCCAGGGAGTGTGGTCCCTCAGGAATCTCTGCTCCACATCAATTTGCTGGAACTCAGAGCTGTTTTCTAGCACTTCAAGTGTTTTCTGCATCTGTTCAGAACAAAGTGGTACAAGTCAGAACAGACAACACCACTACAATGTGGTACATCAACAAACAAGGGGGCACTCGGTCTTCGGCCTTGTGCACCGAGGCAATGAAGTTGTGGTCTCTGGCTTATTCCCTGAACACTTCCCTCATAGCAGTTCACCTTCCAGGAAAGGACAATGTCCTGGCAGATGCTCTCAGCAGGATTTCCCAGGGCCATCACGAATGGTCTCTGGATCCCCAAGTACTGGGGATAGTTTTTGCCAGATGGGGCACCCCTCAGATAGATCTTTTCGCAGCCCCAGACAATCACCAACTTCCACTGTTTTGCTGCAGGCCCCCAGTGATGGGCTCAGTCCCCCTGTATGCCTTTGTCCTAGATTGGGAAGAGAAGTTTCTATACGCCTTTCCCCCCTTCCCTCTCCTATTCAAGGTGCTAGTCAAAATCAGATCCCAGCCTTGCAGGATGATTCTGATTGCTCCAGATTGGGCCAGACAGCCCTGGTACCCACTCTTTCTGTCTTTAGCAGTCCATCTTCCCCTGTGTCTCCCCAGGAATCACAACCTGTTAACCTGTGCCCAGGGGAGAGTTTGGTATCCGAATCTCAAATCCCTCAACCTCAAGGCCTGGCTCTTGAGGAGTTAGAATTTGCTGACCTACACCTTTCTCAAGGTGTTCTTGAAATCCTGAAGGCTTCTAGGAAGCCTTCCACTAGGGCTACTTATAACTCTAAATGGAAAAGGTTTTCCATCTGGTGTTCTGGGAAACATATTTCCCCGGAATCTGTTGACTTGCCCATTGTTTTGGACTATATGGTCCATCTTAATTCTTTGTGTCTGAGACCAGCTACCCTGAAAGTACATTTGGCAGCTGTCTCTGCCTTTATTTCAGCAGGAAAGCCCTCCTCTCTTTCTGCTCACCCTGTATTCTCCAAGTTTTTTAAAGGATTACTTCATACTAATCCACCTTTCAGGGACCCGGCCCCTGCCTGGGATCTTAATGTTTGCATTGCTCAGTTGATGCAACCCCCCTTTGAACCTCTGTCTTCTGCAGAGCTTAAGTACTTGACTTGGAAAACTGTTTTTCTAGTAGCCATCACTTCTGCCAGGCGCATAAGTGAGTTACAAGCTTTGTCAGTGGAGACTGACCTTATTTCCTTTCACAGGGATAAGGTAGTCCTCAGGACTAACAGGAAGTTTTTGCCTAAGGTGGTTTCAGATTTCCATCTTAACCAATCTATCTCCCTTCCAGTGTTCTTCACTGACCATTCCTCCTCTGGAGAGAGGAGGCTGCACAGCTTAGATGTTAAGAGAGCCCTAAGTTACTATATAGAGCGTACCAAGGGTCATAGGTTCGAATCCCTCCAACTTTTTCTCACTTATGGTGAGGCTGGGAAAGGTAAACCTGCCACTAAGAGATCCATTGCCAGGTGGATTGTCTCTTGTATCCAATTTTGTTATCAAAAACTGGGAAAGGTTCCCCCTTCAGGCCTGAGGGCTCACTCTACCAGAGGTACAGCTGCATCTCTAGCTGCTGCCAGAGACATCCCTATCTTAGAGATATGTCAAGCAGCTACTTGGAAAATGGTACACACTTTCACCAAGCATTACTCCCTGGATGTCCAGGCCAGGAGGAATGCTCGGTTTGGCACAGCCGTGCTTCAGAGCCTATTCCCTAAGTAGGTTCTGTCCCTCCTCCATGGAGGTACTGCTGTGTAGTCTGCAGTTGTTATAATATAGCAAGACTTCATGTTTTTTGAAGAAAAAATTACTCACCTTAGTAATGTTGTTTCTTCTAATGGAGTCTTGCTGTATTATGACCTCCCCAGCCTGCCCCTCTCAGAACTTCTACTTGGGTATGGGGTGAGCTGTCCAGTGTGGGCACTTGGTTATGCCCATTTTGTATTTTTTCCACCCCTTTTTCTTGGGGGTTTTTGGGGTGTTGTGTTTTGTTTTACCTTATCTTATCTTATTTTCTGGCCCCTGACTTGAGTCTTTGTGTTGGGACCAGGAATATGTGTTAATATTTAGGTAGCCAGTTGGCTAGTGTAGGTTACAGCTTCCACACAGAACCTTAGTGAGTTTTGTCGTAAAGATCTGACAGTTTCAGTTTGAAACTACACAGACAGAGCTTCTCTAACCGAGCTCGCGCTCCAAGTTCCATGCCTGGCATGGAATTTAACTATTTCACCTCCGGGGCAGTTCTAATGGTGGGACAAACTGCAATGGTCATAATATAGCAAGACTCCATTAGAAGAAACAACATTATTAAGGTGAGTAATTTTTTCTTTCTTCCCTCCTGGCTCTCAGAGCTGTGGAAAGGGTTCCACCCCTACACCAAAGGGCAAAGGGTTGTACTCCAGGTACTTCTTTACCCCAAAAAAGACAGGAGAATGGCGGCCCATCCTGGATCTCAGGTATCTAAACAAGCACCTTTTAAAACCAAAGTTCATAATGGTGACTCTGGGAATTATTTACCTCTCTAAGGCCAGGGGACTGGTTAGCCTCCCTGGACCTCAAGGATGCCTACTTCCATGTTCTCATCAGAAGCTCCCATCGAAAGTACCTCAGATTCGAACTGCCCTCAGGCCATTACCAGTTCAGAGCAATGCCCTTGGCCTCACCTCAGCCCGTGGTGTTCACAAAATGCCTGGCAGTAGTAGTTGCCCACTTAAGAAGGCAAAAGATTGCCATCTTTCCTTATCTGGACGACTGGCTCATTGTAGGCCAGTCTCCAGACCAGGTCAAACTACACCTACAAGTAACTCAGCAACTTACATCTTTAGGTTTCCTTCTCAATCTTCCAAAGTCAGTTCTGGAGCCTGTCCAGCTTCTTACCTTCATAGGCGCAGAACTGAACACAAAAGAAGCCAGAGCCTTCCTCCCTCTGGAAAGAGCAAGGACTTTGGTCTCTCTGGCCTCTTCTTTCACCCTGCAGGTCTCTCGACCAGCAAGGCATTTTCTACAGCTCCTGGGGCACATGGCTGCTTCTACAGCAGTAGTGCAGGGAGCAAGGTTTCAGATGAGGGACATTCAGTTCCATTTGAGAGCCTTTTGGTCTCAAAAGACAGATCCTCTAACCAAATTGACCCCAGTGACTCGAACCCTGATCCAGGCCCTCCAGTGGTGGCAGGACCAGAGCAATTTGAGACAGGGGGTTCCCTTCATTCCCCAGTCTCATTCCTTGACCCTTACTACAGATGCATCCCTCTTGGGGTGGGGAGCTCACATGGGCGACCTTACTCCCAGGGTTGTGGTCCCTCAGGAATCTCTGCTCCACATCAATTGTTGGAACTCAGAGCAGTTTTTCTAGCACTCCAGGTTTTTTCCACATCTGTTCAGAACAAGGTTGTTCAGGTCAGAACAGACAATACCACTACAATGTGGTACATCAACAAGCAAGGGGGCACTCGGTCTACGGCCTTGTGCACCGAAGCAATGTAGTTGTGGTCTCTGGCTTATTCTCTGAACGCCTTCCTTACGGCAGTTCACCTCCCAGGCAAGGACAATGTCCTAGCGGATGCTCTCAGCAGGATTTCCCAGGGCCATCACGAATGGGCACTGGATCCCCTAGTACTGGAGGTAGTATTTGCCAGATGGGGCACCCCTCAGATAGATCTCTTTGCAGCCCCAGACAATCACCAACTTCCCCTTTTTTGCTGCAGGCCCCCAGTGTTGGGCTCAGTCCCTCTGGATGCCTTCCTACTCAGTTGGGAAGGGAAGTTTCTCTATGCTTTTCCCCCCTTCCCTCTTCTTTTCAAGGTGCTAGTAAAATCAGGTCTCAACCCTGCAGGATGATCCTGATTGCTCCAGATTGGGCCAGGCAGCCCTGGTACCCTCCTCATGTCCTTAGCAGTCCACCTTCCCTGTGTCTTCCCAGGAATCACAACCTGTTAACCTGTGCCCAGGGAGAGTTTGGTATCCAACCTCAAATCTCTCAATCTCAAGGCATGGCTCTTGAAGAGTTAGAGTTTGCTGACCTACACCTTTCCCAAAGGCGTGTTGGAAATCCTGAAGGCCTCTAGGAAGCCTTCCACCAGGGGCTACTTATATTTCAAAATGGAAAGATTTTCCATATGGTGTGCTGGTAAGATATTTCCCAGAATCGGCTGGACGTGCCTCACGTTTCTGGATTATTTAGTGCATTTGAATTCTTTGGGGCTAAGACCAGCTACCCTAAAAGTGCACTTGACAGCTGTGTCTGTCTTTTTATCAGCAGGTAAGCCCTCTTCTTTTTCAGCTCACTCTGTGTTCTCCAAGTTTTTTAAAGGGTTGCTTCACACCAACCCTCTGTTCAGGGACCCTGCCCCTGCTTGGGATCTTAATATTTGCATTGCCCAGCTTATGCAACCCCCTTTTGAGCCATTGTCTTCAGCAGAGCTTAAGTACTTGACTTGGAAAACTGTGTTTCTGGTAGCCATCACCTCTGCCAGGTGCATAAGTGAGCTACAAGCATTGTCAGTGGAACCTGATTTTATCTCCTTTCACAGAGATAAGGTGGTCCTCAGGACTAACAGAAAGTTTTTGCCTAAGGTGGTTTCAGACTTCCACCTTAATCAATCCATGTCTCTTCCTGTGTACTTCACTGACCATTCCTCCTCTGGTGAGAGGAGATTACACAGTTTAGATGTCAAAGAGCCCTTAGTTACTATATAGAATGTACCAAGGGTCATAGGTTTGAATCCCTCCAATTGTTCCTCACTAATGGTGAGGTTGGTAAAGGCAAACCTGCCACTAAAAGATCCATTGCCAGGTGGATTGTCTCTTGTATCCAATTTTGCTATGAAAAACTGAGTAAGATTCCTCCCTCAGGCCTGAGGGCTCACTCTACCAGAGGTACAGCTGCGTCCCTGGCTGCTGCCAGGGACATCCCTATCCTAGAGATATGTCAAGCAGCTACCTGGAAAACAGTTCACACTTTTACTAAGCATTACTCCCTGGATATCCAGGCTAGGAGTGATGCTCGATTTGGCACAGCTGTGCTTCAGAGCCTATTTCCTAAGTAGGTTCTGTCCCTCCTCCGTGGAGGTACTGCTGTGTAATCTGCATATGTCATAATATAGCCAGACTTCATGTTGTTTGAAGAAAAAATTACTCACCTTATTAATGTTGTTTCTTCTAATGGAGTCTTGCTATATTATGACCTCCCCCCAGCCTGCCCCTCTCAGAACCTCTACTTTTGGGATGTGGGTGGGCAATGCAATGTTGGCACTTCATAGATGCCCACTTTATTTTCACCCTTTCTTAGGGTTCTTAGGTATTATGTTTTATTTTTCTTTCTTGAATCCCTGACTTGAGTCGTTATTCTGGGATCAAGAACAAAAAATGTGTTTTTGTAGTTAGTAGCCAGTGGGCTAGTGTAGGTTTACGGCTTCCACACAGAACCTTAGTGAGTTTTGCTCGTAAAGATCTGACAGTTTAAGTTTGAGCTATAACAGACAGAGTGCTCAACCGAGCTCACGCTCAAGGTTCCATGCCCTGCATGGAAAGTTAACTCTTTCACCTCCGGAGCAGTTCTAACCTGGGGTTATACTGCATATGTCATAATATAGCAAGACTCCATTAGAAGAAACAACATTACTAAGGTGAGTAATTTTTTTCATTTCAACCATTGCCCTTGGTCAGGATCTTCTAAACTGACTCACATATTAAGAATGCATTTCTTGGCTAAGATAAATAGTATCCTTATAATGTATGGTGCGCCCTTATTACCGCTAAAAAGTGGCAAAATTATTTCTTGATAATCCCATCACTATGACGTAAATGGTTATAAACCTCTCTTGAGTATGTCATAGCGATGGGATTACAAATGGAGCCCATCTGCGCATGTGTGTACCAGTGATCTCGCGCACCGGCGGCATTCCCGAAACCAGCGCAGTGGCCAGAAAATGACCCAGAACGTCCGCGGTGGGGCTAAAAGTAAGCCATATTAGTTTGTTTTGCCAGTTTATGGGGACCATACACTATAAAATATAATGTATGGTCCCTCTATTGTTAACCGGTTTGGTTAACCGTCTTGAGGTTGCCATGGTGATGTAAACCTCTCAAGCTTTGCTCTCGAGGTTTACATATTCACCCTGGCAACCTCTCGATGGTTAACAAACTGATTAACGATAGAAGACCATACATTATCCTCTATATTATCTGGCATAGGAGACAGAATGTCCCATCATCTTCTCATTCCACCACCATATGCATTGTAATCAGAAAGAATTCTAATTCCACACCTGTGATATCCTTAATTACTTCCCTTGTCTCCCTCCAAAATATTTCTAGTTTGAGGCATGTCCAAAAACTGTGAAAATATGTGTCCAGTTTCCCATGACACCTACCACACATTAGTGATATTTCCTTATATTCTGTAATTTGTGAACAACTGCTGCTGTGCAGAACATCCTATTTAGAAACGTGTATATTGCATTTCCTTGCACCTGTTACATAAAAAACATAGGTCCATATGCCCCATCCAGATCTCTGTCCATGTCTCTACGTCAGTCCCAGCAGTGGCTTCAGCAAGGAGCAGGGACATCCTGGACTCTCTGCAGGGGGCATTCCTCAGGCAACAAGTCAGTGAGCACACTCTTGATGGGACAACACTAGACCTGGTACTCACTCACTCACAGGGCCACTGTTATAGATGTTAAAGTGGGAGGCCACTTGGGGAGTGGTGATCATGGTATGGTGTGGTTCAAAATAGAGACAGCTGCAGAACTGAACCACACCAGGGTGATGGTCCTGGACTTTAGGAGGACAGATTTTATAAAGATGGATGAATGCCCCAGGGATGACCTGACAGGGGGATGGCCTAGTTGAGGTGGAGGAACTGTGGGCAAAGGTAAAAGGGAGCATAGTAAAGGCAACATACCTCTGCATCAATCAAGTGAGGAAAAGCAAGAGGAAAAAGAGAACACTATGATTTTCTAAAAAGGCGGTTGAAAAGGTAAAGGCTAAAAGGGTAGCATTCAGAAGGTATAAGGAGATGCAGAGGGAGGAGGATAGGGAGGTGTATCAGGGGAAACAGAGGGAAGCAGGGAAAGCAGTAAGGAGCACAAAGGCACAAACAGAAGAGAAAATAGCCCAGGAAGTAATGAACGGGGATTGGACTGTGCAGAGGGGGACCAGGAAAAGGCAGACATCCTGAACAAATACTTTTGTTCAGTGCTCATAGACGAGGAGCAGCGGAGGGGCCACAAAAAAGTAGCAAAAGCTTTGGAGAGAGGGAGGTGGACACTAGTCCTTTTTTGGAGGAGAGAGTACTGAAAGGACCTGCTAATCTGAAGGTGGACAATGGGGCCAGATGGGGTGCATCTAAGGGTATTGAAGGAGCTCAGGGAAAAGGTGGCTACACCTCTGATGGTCCTGTTTAACAACTCATTGAAAACAGGAGTGGGACTGGAGGACTGGAGGATGGCAGATGTAGTCACAAAAGTGGTAGCAGTGAAGAGGCTGGCAATTATAGGCCAGTCAGCCTGACATTGGTGGTGGGAAAGTTAATGGAATCACTGCTGAAGGAAAGGATTACGGAATACCTTGAATCCATTGGGTTACAAGACCTGAGGCAGCATGGTTTCACAGTGGGGAGATTATGTCATATGAATCTGATAGATTTATTTGACTAGGTGACCAAGGAACTAGATCAGGGTTGAGTGATGGATGTGGCCTATCTAGAGTTCAGTAAGGCTTTCAATACCATTCCACATAGAAGCACAGAAACATAGAAGCTGACGGCAGATAAGGACCACAAGGCCCATCCAGTCTGCCCATTTCTTTTTCTACATTATGAATGTGTCATAGGCCTTTGCTCTGTCAATGGCCTATCTATTCAAACTCATCTGTATTGCTCCCTTATGCCTATTTATTTATTTATTTTATTTAGTTTTTGTTAACCGGGTAAGTGCACTAGACAAATTCTGCCTATTTTCAGGCACGACTCGGGGAAGGGGGGAAGGGGATACAGATGAATGCCAACAGACTTTGAACCAGATTAAGCTGCTGGTGGTATTCTAGTGAATGGGGGGAAATTTGGCAAGGGCACCAGGAAAATTCCCCTACTCTTGTAGTAGGAGGCGCTGTGTCCAGTCAGCAGCAAGATGGCTGACAATTGTGAGGAGATGGAGGAGGCAGGAGATGTGGGAGCTCTGGGCTCCAAGTCTGAGAAAGTTTTATTCAGTAGTTCAATGGAAATACCTGAAGTGGAGAAGGAGGTCCATATTCCAAAGGACATTGAGATGGATGATGTTATGGAGCCCAGTGGGCAAGTAAAAACTGTACCTGTAGTGTTTACAACAGTTCAAGCTGCTGTGGAATCAGCTGCAGAATTACCTGCTGCAGACTGGGAGGCTAGACAGCTATTGTTGCTGCAGAAATTAGAAAGGACCTCAGAAAATGTATCACAGATGTCAGCTGACATGGAAAGCAGTGAGGAAACTGTGAAACAAATGGAACAAGAGGTTTTGGAAGGACTACCAGGAGCAGATGTATCCTGGTCACCAGAGAGAGCCCTGATGGCAGCAGGATGGATTTTAGCACAAGATGGAAAGCACTGGTTGCCTGGGGTTCCCCCTACTGCAAAGGAAATTAAACAGCTGACAGGAAAAAGAAATAGCCAGAATGTTGGATGTAAATATACAGGCCACACAAACTGAAAGCAAACAAGGTGTGGCACCTTCAGAACAGCAGCACAGCTCAGCTGCAGACAAGTATGACATGGACTCAAAGCAAAACCCGGAGCAGAAATCCACTACACCAGGTACTGTGACACATAAACAAAATACTGCTAATTTACCACACAGCAATGTTATGAATGATAAAAATAGTGACTGTGGAGGGCAGCAGGAGGTAGAGGTTGCAGATACAATGCAAGATAACCCAGGGGAAGGTACAAGCAATAACAATATCAATGACTGTCAGCCAGTACCCCAGAAAACCTGGGCAGAAGCCATGGAGGCTGAGTGTGAAAAACAGGGGGAACCCAGTGCTTCAGCAGGTTCAGAGCAGCAACACACTGCAGACCCCCCCCCCCAGGTCAAACACATCAAGGCCTCAGAACCCAAGGTTTAGAATGGCTGATTTATTTGCTAACCTGGGCAAACCTAGGACATGAAGAAATGCTGCGCGATTAAGATATAAAGGTGGACTGGATGTACAACCTGATAGGGTGTATGTGGCAAGAAAACTATTAAAGGAATCCATGCAATTTTTGGTTTCAGACATCTTTGCACTAATTCACATTTCTGGGGATACAATATTTTATGTTAGTTTCAATACACCTGTGCAACTAGAAACATTTTGGACAAAATATGCATCTATCAAGCAGTCTTCATTGTGGGCTTCATTCATAGCCATCCCCTTAACAAGACCTTCTGTTAAAGTTATTACACTCCTATTCAGGAATGAAAATGTTCACATATCTGACATTTTACACTGGGTCAAACAAAGAGCTGATGTCGTGGACTGGCCAGTACCTATTTTGGACAGTGAACATATCTGGACGGGTGGATAGAAAATAAAGATAAAACTTTGCATGACTGATGATGGGCCGGTGCACCTTTCTAGCTGTTTTTATTTAGGACTGGAAAGGGGTTTCTGCTTTTATCCAGGTCAGCCAAAGACCTGTCACAGGTGTGGTTCCTTCTCCCACCTCAGCAATGCCTGCGAAGTACAAGTCTATAATATTTGTCTACAAACTGGGCACGCTAGCAGTCATTGTCACAACCCTCCGAAGAGCAATCTATGCGAAGAACTGGGTCACCTTTTGCTTCCAGTGCCCTGGGCAGTCCATAACAAGGGGACCTTTTGGAATCAAGATGATATTGTGCATGCAGCCCAGGAGAAGCAAACACACACCCCTACAGAACAGCCTTCGATGTTAAGTGAAGTATTGCCAGCTCCACCAATGGCACCTCAGGAAGACACAGAGGACACCTTGACAGACCACTCTACCAGCACACTGGAACCAGTCCAGAGAGTGGAAAACCAAGAGAAAACCTGTTTGAAGAAACTGGACAGAGGAGCAACAGCACCAGAAAAGCTGCAAAACTCTGACATGCCACCCCCCCACCCCCACCCCCACCTACTGATGAGTTTCTAATGGTACGAGGTAAGCGCCGGTCATCCAGAAATATTCCCAAATCCAAACTGCCAAAAATGGACATGGTATCCACTTCTAATCAATACTCAGCCTTATAACACAGTGAAAAAAAAAATGAGCAATTTGATTGGCTGTGAGAGAAGTACAGGAGTATAATTATGAAAGCATAATTACACTCCGGTGCTTCTTTCATAGCCAAAAGCCTAAGCACAAGCAAGAGCAGAAAATCGGTACACTGCACTCTACTTCTGAACCTGACAGTAGCTGTCAACGCTGGAAAGAAAATGTAGGAAATGACTGAATACTTTGCCTGTTCTCAGTTAGCAGCTCCAGTCAGCACTTAGCAAACCCTCCCGCTATGAGCGCCACTGCAGAAATAGCCGAGCTCACTCCTGACAACAAAATCCAGCATCCGAAGAGCAGCACAACTGCGCAGAATTGTACCTTCACTGGTAATGTTGTCTTCCACTTTTATTGCCTCTGTTGCACAGTGTAAGGACTCGGTTGTACTCTTCAGTAAGTCCCTACCTACTTGTAGTGACTCCGCTGAGCTCCGTTTACAGGGACTATTTAATCATAAATGACTTCTGCTTCTTTTCTGCTCTAAATTTGTTGTTTTCAACTTGTTTGTTGACCGGAAAGACTCGTTTTTTTCTCACTGTGTTGTAAGTGCCATAAGACACTTTAGGGATGTGTAAATATGCTTTCATAATTGCACTTGGCTCTCGGGTGTTTAACGACACTCGGCGCAAGCGCCTCGTGCCAAACAACACCCTCGGGCCATGCAGTTATGAAAGCGTATTACCATGGCGTTTCTTATTGCATACTTAAATGATCCCTCAGCTGATGAGGAGGGAGACTCAGAATCATCGGTCGCATCATCCCAAAAAGAAATATCAGATGTAGAAGGGGATCCACTGGAAAAACCGAAAGTAAGAAAGAAAACCAGACAGAAACCATGAAGAGACTTACATAAACTGGAATCCCTTTTCTTGTGGCCAAGATGGTGGGAGACACTTTAAATGTTATATCACTAAATGTGAATAGCATTAAAAAGTACAAAAGGAGGTGCATTACATTCCAAGCCTTACATGACTCCCAGGCACAGATCTGCATGTTACAGGACACTAGATTTCGATCAGAGGCAGATATCCATCAAGTGCAGAAATCTTGGCCATGGGGACCCCACAGTGTGGTCCCTTGGGATGGGTTATGCTCAGGGGCGGGGGTCTTGTTGAAAGGGGAAGTGACTGTTCAGAAAATTATAGATTTAGAACCAGGCAGGGCACTTTTGCTGGATGTGCAGATCTTGAATCGGGATATTAGGATTGGGGTAATATATGCGCCACAGGCAAAAAAGCTCAGGATTGAGTTATTTAATCTGTTACACCCATATTTACACACAAATCGTAAACTTATTATTGGTGGTGATTTTAACTGCCCCTTGGATTTACAGGACAAAACAGGGGTAACATCCAAGCTGTTTTGTGACACTAATGCCCTTAAACAACTATTGTATACTGCTGCACTTAAAGATGCATATAGGCAGCTACACCAAAAAGGGGGACATACCTATCATAGAGGTACTCTCTCCTCGAGAACTGATTACATATTCCTCTCAAAACATTGGAAGGTCTGTAAAGCAGAAACAGTTCTCACAGCAACTTCAGACCATTTGGAATTACATGTCACTTTAGGCCAGCTACAAAAAAACAGTATTGGAGCAGGGTACTGGAGGATCAATAATGACATGCTGACAGATGAAAAAATAATTGCCCAGACAAATGAGCATCTAAAAGCAAGAGCCACATTGACAGCCTGGTCACTGGGAGACTGGTGGCTAGACACAAAATGAATGCTACAGAAATTATACAAACAAGCATTTGTCAATGCCAAATGTTGCTTGCTTCTATGTGCTGTTTAGGTATTTGGAAGTCATTGGAGTGCAAATATTGAAAATTCGTGAACTTCTGACGTGCGTGGGAACTGCATAGCATACGCATTCGTCAAAACAGTCATTTTAGAATTTTTCACCAAATTTTCAACATAGCCATTTTAAGACCTCTGCACATGAACAGTGTCACTGTGATTTTCTTAATGTGTCCCATACATTGAGTTCGCACACCGACTGCGCCATTGTGCGCTACATGGGTGGAAACACATTTTGGGCAGGATGTGAAAAATGACAGCTGTACTGCTCATAAGGAGGTGTGGCAAAATGGCAATGTTGAAAATCTGGAGTGAAAATATTAAAAATTCGCAAACTTACAAGCATGCATAGGAACTGCACAACGCACGCTCATAAAACAGTCATTTTTAGGAATTTATTCACCAAATTTTCAACATAGCCATTTTAAGACCTCTGCTAATGAACAGTGTCACTGTGATTTTCTTATTGTGTCCCATACATTGATTTCACACACCGACTGCGCCATTGTAGCTCCCATGAGGCGGAAACACGTTTGGGCAGGATGTGAAAAATGACAGCTGTACTGCTCATAGAAGGTGTGCTAAAATGGCAATGTTGAAAATCTGGAGTAATATTGAAAATTCGCGAAACTTACGGCGTGTAGGAACTGCACAACGACGCTAGAAACAGTCATTTTTAGAATTTTCACTAGGGTTCAACATAGGTTTTTGAGAGCCCACCTTATGAACACTGGCAGTGTTGTTTCATTAATGGTCCCGAAAGGTGATTTCGTGCAGTGACCGCAGAAATCACCTTGAGGCCCGATTAACGCCATGACAGTGCAAGAATTCATGAGGAGGGGTCCCAAAAACCCCATGTTGAAAATTTGGGGCCAAAATTCCCAAAAATGCCTGAGATATGCAACAAAGTTGAAAGAACTTCTATCCCATTATACAGCTTACCAGCATTTCCTCAGTTTGCGGTCGGCTTTGAAGAGTGCAGGCATGTTCCGAGTCCACCGATGATCATCAGCGCCCGAGCTCAGGAGGTAAGTATGGGGTGAGGGGGGTGTGGGGAGGCAGGGTGCACAGTGGGTGGGTGAGTGCGGGTTGTGGGAGGGGGCAGGAGACTACAAGGGACTGTTTTTTATTCACAGTTTTTTTTTTTTAAGAAAGACAGCCAGGACGTTTGCCACGCTGGGGTGGGCTCCCAGCGTGGCAGCAGGAAAAGCTATTTGGGGCGTGGAGCCGGCAGAGTTCGGTACCCCGTTGGCCAAACAAGATTTGCCAGCTGGGTGGACTTCAGCGTGGCACCGGAAAGCTTTTGGGGCGTGCAGCCTTGGAGCCGGACTGGATTGGGCACCGGCCGCTATAACAGTTTTTGCCACGCTTGGGGTGGGCTTCCAGCATGGCACCTGGACAGCTGTTGGGGTGTGTGGAGCCGATGGGGATTATTGGGCACCCCTCGGCCATACAGTGTGTGGGGGCGCATCAGCACGCAATATGCGCCTGCGGTGTGTGTGCATGGGAGAGCTCTGCTCACTGAAGCGGAGCTCTCCTTCAACTGTATGCCACTGCATTTTGGACTGCTGTCATAGACAGCTGCAGCACTCATGGGGGAACTGGGGCCGCACCTGCAAACACACTGACTGCATTGGAAGATGGGCTGACACACCTCCGAAAACTCGGATGATGGCACTATGTTTCTTGCACATGCGTGCAAGCAACATAAAAATTGGGCATACAGAAAGGAAAAAAACAGCATATTTTCAGTTCTTAACAAAATGAAAACAGCTGTTTAGATTAATATAATTACAGAAGACAGTTAATATGGATTATACAATAGAAATACAGCAAATAAAATGAGATGAGAGGGTACCTCTGTGATACAGCCAGATCCCTTAGAATAGAACAATCAGCAGGAACGCAAGGGACAAAAGGTTCACTAGATATATTTAAAGACTGTCAGTATAGGGTACAAAATAAAGAATGGAAGGCCATTAGGGATTGTACAGGCAAAGTGCATACGGACTTTGGCAAAATTTTGGAGGTTATTACAGAGCACCTGACTTCTTCCTTTGGCACCCCTGTACATACGGTTACTACAGTGCCGAACTTCTTATCTAATATAAACATAGAACCTTTACTTAAGCAATAAGGCATGACCAAGGGTTATGTTAATGGTCCTGTTAATCACCTTCTAAAAGGGGTGTACTGTGGCACGAGGGGGTGTGGCAGGTGCCACACATACCTAGAAAGGTGATTAACTGACCATTAACATAATACCTGGGAGTGCCTTATTGCTATTATAATAAAAAATGTTTTCAAGCAGTGTTAAATCTTGTTCAGCATATGGCTAAGCTCTACATGTATGTTAATAAAAGATTAACATAAGGCTGTTAGAATGTTTGCAGCCAATCAGAAAGCTCCATTTCTCAGACCCTTCTTATAATGATGGGTGATGTTACAGCTATGACTATACCCATAAGTCTGACAGAAGTAAAAATGGCCATCTCTAACCTTAGACTCAATACCGCCCCAACCCCAGATGGTCTTAGTTCTAATTTTTATAAGGCATTTCATGATATACTAGGACCCATCTTGATGGAAGTATTTAATGTTATATTATGTAATTTAGACATGAAAGAACGAATGGCCCAGGCATTTTTAATACTTCTTCACAAAAAAGGTGATAGATTAGGATTGACTAACTGGAGACCTATTTTATTATTGAATCTGGACTTTAAAATCCTTTCCAATATACTTTGTCAGAGACTGAGTGATTCAGCACAAAAACTGATCTCCCCATACCAGTCATGTGCCATAGCTGGCAGGAATTTAAGGGATAATTTAATATGTCTTCGTGAAGTTTTTTCAAGAGGTCATATGGGGAAAACACAGGGCTTTGTTTTAGCCTTGGATCAGGAGAAAGCATTTGATGCAGTCTCCCATGATACCTTATTTCAAATTTTGCATCATTATGGCATTCCAGACCAGTTTATAATTTGGCTGCAGTTATTATATGCACAGGCACACTTATGCCCACTTATAAATGGGATGGTAGGCAGAAAAATTAAGATTAGAAGAGGGGTACGGCAGGGGTGCCCACTGAGCCCCCTACTCTATACCTTCAATATAGACATTTTAGTGAGGACAGTCTTAACAAATGCCCAAATAAAGGGCATTAGCCTACAACCAGATACACAGACATTAAAAGTCATGGCATATGCCGATGATTTATGCTTATTTTTAGATTCTGAAGCAGGCTGCAGAAAGGCATTTGAAGTCATATTAGAATATTCCAAGGTGACTAGAGCCAGAATAAATTTACACAAAAGTAAGGCATTGGCCATAGGGAACAAAGCCATCCCTGGCCTGACCAAACTGGGAGAGGTCACAGTTGTTCTGGAGGCTAACATTCTGGGGGGAACATTTGGGCCCAAAGAACCAGACAGAGTTAATTGGGACACAATACTAGCTATGTGTAACAAATGAACACTTGCCTGGCAGAAGCTACAGATCTCTAAGCTTAAAAGAGTGTACCTGATCCATAGTTCCACTATTACTTTTTGTAGGATCAGTTCTCCCTCCCCCTCCTGATTTAGAGACCAAAATCTATAGTACTTTCTTCCGCATCATATGGGGAAGTCCTTTAAACCCCATTAAAAGAATAACAACTTAAAGGCCAGTTGCACAAGGGGGTTTAGACATGATTCATCCTATTCTGTTTTTCCATACCATTTTCTGGTATTTCAATATTGTGCCAATACTACAAAACAAAAGCATACTATGGGGGAGGTGGGGGCAGGAATGGCTCTCACACTTTTTACCAAAATGGTCCTTAGATAAATGGAATTTCAAATTTCATGCAGATGTGTTACCACAACATATAGTGGCTACTATGAATAAGATTCGGATGTGGAAGGTTACCATAGCAAATTTGAAATCTACGTCAAGACATTTGATATATGAGCAGATATTATTGACTGAGTTTAAAGAGGAATTGATTTTTCCGCATGGTAATTCTCAAAATTTTGCTCAAACTACTAAACTATTGACAGAAAAACGAATTTCAAAATATTTGTGGGACACTATCTGGTTGGCATGCCATGGAAAATTGGGGGTGAAGAATAATCATAAACATAACAAAGTGGAAGAATGGTACTGCCCCAGAGAGTTATGTAACACGATATTGGAAACACAGGAACATTTATTTTTTGAATGCCCATATATTATCACTTTTTGGAATGCTTTAGCTATAAGAGTACAATATCAGAACTTTGGAAAATTTACTTATGAGGTTCTGGTATTAGGAATCTACACTGGCCCATGGGTAAAATACCCCTACTCTACTGTGAGGTTACTAATGGGTATTATAAAATATCATATCTGGCAGTCTAGGTGTCATTAGACTTTGCAGCAGCAATACATATCACAGCAGGAATTGATTAGGATTATTTTAGGACAAGTACAGAAACTGTATGAAAATAATAAAGGAAAAGAATCTGAGCACACATTACAAAACTTATAGAAACACTGCATGGGGTGGATAAAATAAATATAAACAAGCATTTGTCAATGCCGAACGTTCGCTTACAGGTATTTGCAGTGGTGTTTGGCACGTATGGTGCTTTACCCTAATGCCCTGTGCGATTGCTGGTATTTGCACAATAAATTTTCAGCATGACCTTTTTGTTACCCCCATTGTGTGCTACATAGGCGGAAATACATTTTGGGCAGGATGTGAAAAATGACAGCTGTACTGCTCATAAGGAAGTGTGGTAAAATGGCAATGTTGAAAATCTGGAGTGGAAATATTGAAAATTCGCAAACCTACGAGAGTGCGTGGGAACTGTGCAACGCACGCTCATAAAACAGTCATTGTTAGGAATTTTTCACCAAATTTTCAACATTGGCATTTTAAAATCTGTAATGAACAGTGTCACTGTGATTGTCTTAATGTGTCCCATACATTGATTTTGCACACCGACTGCGCCATTGTGCGCTACATGGGCGGAAACATGTTTTGGGCAGGATGTGAAAAATGACAGCTATACTGCTCATAAGGAGATATGGTAAAATGGCAATGTTGAAAATCTGGAGTGAAAATATTGAAAATTCGCAAACTTATGAGCGTGCATAGGAACTGCACAACGCACGCTCGTAAAACAGTTATTTTTAGGAATTTTGTCACCAAATTTTCAACACAGCCATTTTAAGACCTCTGCTCATGAACAATGTACTGTGATTTTCTTAATGTGTCCCATACATTGAGTTCGCACACCGACTGCGCCATTGTGCGCTACATGGGCAGAAACACATTTTGGGCAGGATGTGAAAAATGACAGCTGTACTGCTCATGAGGAGGTGTGGTAAAATGCCAATGTTGAAAATCTGGAGTGGAAATATTGAAAATTCGCAAACCTACAAGCGTGTGTGGGAACTGTGCAACGCATGCTGGTAAAACAGTCATTTTTTGGAATTTTTGCACCAAATTTTCAACATGGGGTTTTTGGGACCCCTTCTCATGAATGATGTCACTGTCATGGCGTTATTCATGCCCAAAGGGTGATTTCACACAGTGACTGCGCACTGACTGCGAAATCACCCTTTGGGCCTGAATAACGCCATGAAAGGGACATCATTCATGAGAAGGATCCCAAAACCCCATGTTGAAAATTGCAAAATTCCAACAAATGCCTGAGATATGCAATAAAGTTGAAAACCCTATCTAGCCCATTATACAGCTTACCGCATTTCCTCAGTTCGCGGGGTCGGCTTTGAAGAGTGCAGACGTGTTCTGGTCCACCAAGATCGTCACGCCGAGCTCCGGAGGTAAGTATGGGGTGAGGGGTGTAGGGAGGCAGGGCGAGTGGGTGGGTGCTGCTGTGGGGGCGGGAGACTGGGGATGGTTTTAATTTACAGTTTTTGTTTTTTTATTAGTTGACGACGCGGACGCTTGCTATGCTGGGTGGGCTCCAGCATGGCAGAAGATGGCTGGGGGTTAAGGAGCTGACGGGGATTGGGCACCCCCATCGCAAACAACACGGGACGCTTGCCACTGGGGTGGTGCTCAGCGTGGCACCAAAAGCTCTGGGAGGCGGCGCGGACGCTGGGCGGCGGTTTTCTGATCGCTGTATTTGTATGACAGCGGTGGTTTTGAAGCGGCGACCACCGCTTACACACAGCTCCCGCACCCATTGGTGCAAGATCGCCATGCCTGCTCAATTGAGCAGTGGATTGCAAGGAGAGGCACACTCTAAAGTGTGCTACTCTCCAAAACGCTTCGCGCATGCACGCAAGTGAATGTAAAAAGGGAGATACACACAGGAAGACAGTATTTAAAAAAAACTTTTTAGGAAGAGGATAGTTATTTAAATAAGATGGGTGTAGGGTTATGGATATCATAAATATACAGTAAGTGTTAAAAACATAAAAAAAAAATATATATATAGTTAGATTTTTGTATGAGGGTACATAGACTTTGTGATATTTTTGTTATAGGTTTTCATTATACAGTCCCTAGTATTGTGCGATTCACCACAATAAAAACTTCCCCTACTCTTTTCGAGAAGTGCCATGGGATCTTTAACATCCACCTGAACAGGTAGATGGGACCTCTGTTTAATGTCTCATCTGAAAGACGGCACCTCAGGAGTTCAGCACCCCCCTCATTCTGCACTACAGTGTCAATATTAGGATAGTAACGCAAGTGCCTTGTGTGGGGCTAGAACCCACATCCTTCTGATCTCCCAGCCTCAGAGGCGAATGTGCTACCTGCTGAGCCACTGACACTATCCCATGCCTGTTTGAAGCCCTGCACTGTATTCATATACACCACTTCCTGAGGCAGGCCATTCCATGCACCCGCCACCCTTTCTATGAAAAAGAACTTCCTCACATTACCCTTTAATCAGCCTCCCTCTGATCTCATGCTGTGTTCTCTGGTCCTGCTATTTTTCTTATATTGAAACCTGTTGGACACTTTCACCTTGTTAATGCCCTTAAGACAATATTCCACTATATCTGTCCCATGCATGCTTGAAGCCCCATACTGCTTTTGCCTCCACCATGTCTGCTGGCAGTCTATTTCAGGTGTCCACCACTCTTTCAGTGAAGTAGTACTTCCTCACATCCCTCCTATGCCCCCCCAGCTTCATCACATGCCCTCTGGTTCTTGTGCTTCTCTTATTTGAAAGATCCTTCCTTCCTACACTGTTCAGCCCCTGTGAGATACTTGTAGGTCTCTATCATGTCCCCTCTCGCACTTCTATCTCCAAGGTATACATGTTGAGATCCGTCTTGTAGGGCTTTTGGTGCAACCCCTGCACCACTAAAGTTGCCTTTCTCTGGTCTGCTTCCACCCTGTCTATATCCTTTCTAAGGTGTGGCCTTCAAAACTGGGCACAACATTCCAGGTGGGGTCTCATCAATAAGCAATACAGTGGCAACACCACCTCCCTCCTTCCCTCCTGCTGGAGATACCTCTCCCTATGCATCCCAGCATCCCACTGACACTACCCACTGCTTTGTCACACTACCTTGCCACTTTGAGGTCCTCAGATATGATAACCCCAAGGTCCCTTTCCTGCTTAGTAACTGGCAGTAACCCCATCCCATACTAAGTTTTTGGGTTCCTATGCCCTAGGTGCATGATTTTGCACTTTTTGGCACTGAACTCCAACTGCCATGCTCTTGACCAGTCAAGTTTCCCAAGTTCCCTATGCATTCTTTTCATCCTTCCCTTATTGTCGACCCTATTACAGATTTTGATATCATCTGCAAAAAGGCATACCTTTCCTCACAGCTCATCTGCAATGTCTTTTATGAAGACAGTGAAGAGGACCAATCCTAGTACTGAGAGCTGCAGCACCCATCTGGTCACTGTTTCCTCATTAGAGTGGGCAGCCCCATCATGCCTCAGTTCTTTCTCTCGCCATCAGCCGCTGTGCTGTTCACAACTGCCGAAGAATGCTGTCAAACTTCACAAGTATTTCTAATGCTTCTGCTTCTCTGTTTATTATTTTAAATTGCTTAAACATTTATGCCACCAATAAAAGAAAAAGAACCCCTGTTCCATTATTGTTATTATGGTAAAGTTAAGATCTACAAAGATGACGACTGCGACACGTGCATTAACCGCTTAGACCTTGCTCACAACCTGAAGGTCTGATGCATTTACACAGGCTTTAACCAGGCCACTCTGTGACATCACAAGAAGGCCTTGGAACTTTATTTAAAAATCAAGAAAATGGAGGAGACACAGCATGTGCTGCAAGTGGCTTTGCTGTCATCTCTCTCTCTCTCTCTCTCTCTCTCGGCTCACCATCAGTCCACCGGTCTCTGCGGTCAACAGTGTCAGCTGCTGAAACTACAAAGAAAAAAGAGAAATGTGTTACCTCGGTGAACAAGCACCACCATGCAGAAAAGGACAAACAGAGGCACAGATAAAAGGATACCTTTTCTGACCAGTCCCGCTCTCCTTGTAAGAGAGGTAAGTCCACAGACAAAGACAAGTCCAAAGTCAAGGGCTCAGATTCTACCCACCAGACAGTCTCTCAGACACCAGGATTAGGGTCTGGCACTGGCTGTAATCCTCCACTGGAGGATTCATGGCTGATTCTGCCATATGGCACTGTTCCAACAACAATTCAGTCATCGACGGCCCCATCAGGGCCAGTTAATGTGCAGATTCTGTATCGAGTAAGTAAGGAAAAGTTTATTTGCTAAGTGCTAAGTGCTATCCCTACTGCAGGCAGTAACACAGAACAATTCAAGTATTAACAAAACTATTAAAAGAACATAAAAAAATAAAACAATGTCTTAGCTCTTTTAAAGGTTTCTGACACCTTAGAGCCCTTTCCACCCCTGTTGTTGGTCCTCCTCCTGGGTTTGGTCATTGTCCCGCAACAACCAGTGCCCTGTCAAGTTCAACCTGCTCCTTGTCACTTTAATTGGGCTTTGAGGTTGGTCATACTGTAGCATCAGCTTCTGGCACCATTTATTGTTACTTGCTTACAAGTACCATGTTGAATTGTACACTATTCACACTTTATTTTGTACTGGTTTCATTACTACTTTGACTATATTCCCTTTTCCTCGTGTTATACCTGGAAATGAGCCTCGGCTCAGTGTGACTTTCCTGTTTACCAATTTCCAAATAAATAAATATAACAACCCCATCACTGCTGTCTGGGCGGCCACTGTTGACTTCATTGATGATGCAGGAGTTCCCTCCGTCAGTCACTGTTCCAAGTACAGTCCATCCTCTGTCAATGGTTCCTCCTTCACAGTCTCCTCCCTCTGTCAACCAGCTGCCTATGACAGTCGATGATGTGAAGGGGCTGGAATACAATCCAGAGTACATGGAGGAAGAATATGACGAGATATGAACATACGAAATTTGCCAGCAGGTAAAGGCCTAGAGGTCTATCAAGTCTGCTCGAATGTGCAGCTAGCACCCCTTATTCTGCAGTTGCCCCTTCCTTTCACCCTTCTCCTTCATTAACCCTCCCCCTTGTCCTGTCCCATCCCCTTTTGAAGCAGGCCACTGTTCTACTGGATACCACTTCTGCAGGTAACGCATTCCACCCAGCCACCACCCTCTCTGTAAAAAGTGTCTCCTCATCTCCCTCCTGAACCTTCCTCCTCCAGTCTCATATCATGGCCCTGGTAGCCCTCCCTCCTTACTTTGAACAGCCCCTCTATACCTGTCTTGTTTATTCCTTTCATGTATTTAAAGCTTTCAATCATGTCACCCCTGTCCCTCCTCTCCTCCAGTAGTACATATTTCAACTCCTTCAACCTCCTCTTGTATGATAAGTCCCCCCAGCCCTTGATAATCTTTGTAGCCCCTGCATGTACCCCCTTCAGTAACTTAATGTCCCTCTTCAGATACTGGCGCCTAGTACTGCACGCAGTACTCCAGGTGTGGTCTAACTAATGACCTATACAGTGGCAGAATCACCTCCTCCCTCCTTGAGGATATACCCCTTGCAATACAACCCAGCATTTTGTTGGCCTTTGCAGCTGCCCTTCCTACATTGTGCCGGGTGTTCATTGACCCTGTAATGGAGCACACCCAGATCCTTCTCCTCTCTGTCTGGGCTAGCTGCACTCCCCCAGCTGGTAACTCCTCCTTGGTTCTTCATCCCAAAATGCAGCACCTTGCACTTTTGGCATTAAACCCCAGTTGCCAGGTGTCTGACCAGGTTTCAAGCTTTGCCAGATCATCCTGCAACCCCTGCCATCCCCCTAGGTCATCCACCACTCGCCTACCTTGGTATCATCAGCAAACAGACTGATCTTGCTCTTGATGTCCCATGATATGTCTGCAATGAATATCACAAACAACACTGGTCCCAACACCGAGCCCTGTGGAACACCGCTCGTCACTGCCCTTAGGTGTGAGGCTCCCCACCCACCACCACCCTCTGTTGCCTTCCCTGAAGCCAGTTTCCTACCCATCTCACCAGCTTTGCAACCCCTGTGCTTACTAACTTCCTTCCCAGCCTTCCATGTGGCACAGAGTTGAATGCCTTACTGAAGTCCAGATACAGGACATCCACTGCATGGCCCCTGTCCAGTTGCCTAGTTACCCAGTCATAGAACTCCACCAGATTGGTTTGGCAGGATCTGCCATGTATGAAGCCATGCTGTCTGCTGTCCTGTAAGAAGATGGAGGAAGATCTGAACCCCCTTGATGTAGTGGGCTAGTATTCCATTTTATCTACCTGTAGTGAGGACAGTGTACAAAGCACTCCTAGGTTCCCCCTGAAGATGCCTCCTTTCAGGCTTTCTGTCAAAAGTTCCAGTCTAAATTGGGATTTGTTGCAGAAGAGGAATACTCCTCTAAGAGAAATCTTTGAGTTCTTGGAAGTGTCCACCTCCCTTACTATGATTATCCCTTCTATCCATTTGACTCTGGAGGATGCCACTCTAGCTGCCTGGTGCAGGCCTTGTGCTTTGCTGGCTGTCTCCCAGAAGGCAGATAAATAATATCCTGCACCTTTGGGGAAGTTATACTTACCTCTCAACCAGAGATGGATTCAGTGATTATCATGGCTGCTCATGACAGGTCAAAACCCCTAAAACATGAGTTGTCTTCCTCCTGGCGAAGAATCTGGGAGACTAGATGTCATGGGTAAAAGGACATACTCTTCTGTGTCCCTAGGATTCTGTATTGCCAATTACGAGACTTATATGATCAGATATCAGAATTAGATGTGGAAGTCTATGGCTGCAATGGCTGACAAGCTACTGGATGGCCCAGACTAAACAGTGATCCAGCAGACTGTTGCCAAATGACTTGGAGGCTGGTAAGCACTTGGTGCGGCTGCTCATGCAAGTGCTTCCAGCATTTGCCTGTGCTGCCACTCTAGGTTGCGTGTTGCCAGGTTTGCCTCAGATGTACAACAATCAGTCCTTAATACTCCCTTTAGAGGGAACCAACTTTTCAGCAACAGTGTTGAGTCTGCCCTAAAGGACCTCCTGACATTGAAAAGGACCCCGTGGTCCCTGCATACTCTGAATCCAAAGCCCTGGGGTAGGGGCTGAGGTTACTTTCAATGGCCTTATGCACTCGCTGGCAGGGGTTACTCTATGGGTCCTGGCCATAGTTCTCAACATCTCCTGGCCTGCCCTCAGGCCAAGTTGCCTCTTGGCACCCATGCTAAGCTCACCAGAGGTGTAGGTATTGGTGGCACTCCTGCCACCCCATCCTCCTTATCCCCCCCCCTTTCTCCAGCCCCTGCAGATCAGGGTGTCCTGGTGGGAGGTTGTATCTCCTTCTTTCTGCCAAAATGGAGGGAGATCACTATGGATACTTGGGTGCTGGAGGTGGTTCAGCGATGACATGCCCTAGAACTATTCACTATTCCTCTGGTGCCCCCTTCCCTTCCAAATCATTATCCTCTGGTGCACTTTCCTTTCTGCTTGAGGAGGTTTAAACCCTTCTCAGCAAGACAGCCATAGAAACCATCCCAGTTGCAGCAATAAACCCGGGCTTTTATTCCCAGCACTTCCTGGTGCCAAAGTGGACCGGGATTTGAGACACATCCTAGACCTCTGAGGCCTCAACATAGTTATCATATCCAAGTGGTTTCAAATGATCTCTCTGCAGCTCCTCCTTCCCCTGCTCCTGCAAGGGGATTGGATGTTTGCCCTGGATATGAAGGATGCTTTCCTCCATATCAAAATCAACAAGCCTCACAGACAGCACCTGTAGTTTCATCTCGTGCCCTTTGGTTTATCATTTGCACATCATGTCTTTACCAAATACTTTACAGTGGTTGCAGCTGCCCTCAGAAGTGAGGGCCTTTACAGTATGTCTTCACATACATTACTCCTTAAGGCCCCATCAAGGGAGGTTATTGTTTACACAATGTTCTGCATCAGACAGCTATTTCAAGTTAGGGATTCTGGTAAATAAGTGAAAGTCAGTTCTTATTCTGTGCCACCATTTCCAATACATAGGAGCCGTTCTGGTCACAGGGTTGGGTTGAGATTTTCTTCCCCCGGACTGTGCTATGGTGCTGGTTGCCCAGACTCAGCTACTCTCTCTTCCAGCGACTATGTTTCGGCCAGTTGTCTCTTAGGACTGATAGTCCTCATGGCTGCTGCCATTCTAACTGTCCCACTGGCATGTTTGCATGTGAGGATTCTGCTGTGGTTCTTCCATGCCCAGTGGGCTCAGCATGCTGACTAGCTGGAGTGTCTCATAGAAATGAACCCTCCACTCCATTGCTCCCTGCTCTGTTTGTTGGACTGCTACAGCCTTGAAATGGGATCACCTTTTCTCCATTCATCTTCTCTTCTAGCGATGACTGATGTCTTGGGTTCTGAAGAGGTGCCCATCTGGACTCTTTCCAGACTCAGGATCAGTGGTGTTCCTTGGATACGATTCTGCACAGCAATACTCTGGATATGAGGGCTATTCTGCTTGGCCTACATACCTTCTTCTGGGTCATCAGCTATTGACCCGTATGGACAACATCCCTGTGATGTACTACATAAACCAACAAGGTGATGTCCACTTGTATCCTCTCTCTAAAGAGAGACAATGAGAGTCTGGCATTGGGTCATGGGATGCAATAAGTTACTCATGGCTGTCTTCTTGTCAGGTACCTTCAAACCCTTGCAGATTGTCTCAGCCAGTGCAAGGGGGCTCTGTCACGATGGGAGTTATTGGACTGTGTTGTGGGCGACCTCTTCCTACAGAGGGGTTGCCCAGACATTGACCTTTTTGCAACTCCATTCAACTCAAAACTGCTGCATTTTTGCTCACTTGCTCCAGAGTCTGGATTTATTTGGTGAGATGCATTGTCCCTTTTTAGGAAAGGGAGGTTCATGTACGCATTACCCCCATTTCTTATCATACAGAGGTTTCTGTCAAGTTGAGGGCTGAGTCGGCCACCCAAATTCTGGTGCCCCCGAAACTGACCCAGACAATTTTAGCTCCCTCTACTTCAGCAGTTGGAATCAGAAACCCCTGCCTCACTCCCTCTATGAGTGGGACTGCTATCGCAGGAACAGGGTATTCTGGTTCATCCAGATCTTGGATCCCTGAACCTTCAGACCTGGCTTCTGAGGACATAGAGCATTCCCACTTTGGGGTTTCTTCTGCGGTTGCAGCTGTTCTACTGATGGCTTGGAAGCTGTCTACTCTGTATACCTACTTGTAAGAATGGAAACATTTTACAGTATGTGTGCTGCCTGTTGGTTGGACCCCTCTTTATGTGTCCAGTCAGTGTGGTGATGGAGTACCTTCTGTCCATTTTGATTGTGGGTCTCGGGCATTCCTCTGTTAAAGTCCTCTTGGTCATGGTGTGGGCTTTTCATGCCTTCAAAATGGCAAAATGGTGGCCCAGCTTGAGGCTTCTCGCAGGTTCTTCAGTGGTATTTTACTTCAGCACCCCCTGGTCCATGATCCTGTTCAGGTGTGGGACTTTAATTTAGTTCTGGAGACCCATACTGCACCTCCCTTCAAGCCAACTGCGACTTGTGAGCTGTGTTTCTGCTCTTGGTAGACATTGTTTCTAGTGGTTATGATGTCTGTTCAACACATTTCGGAATTGTTGGCTCTGGTTGCAGATCCTTCTTTCCTTATTTCCCACAAGGATTGGGTTACCTTGTGTACCAATCCTAGTTTTCTGCCAAAGGTCATTTCCGAGCAAACACTAAATCAGACTTTCACCCTTCTAGTTTATTTCTTGACTCCCATGGATGGTGGGGAATGTTGTCTTCATATGCTTGACATCCACTGAATGTTGAATTGGTACTTGGATCATGCTTAGGATTGCGGAAAATCCTCTCAGCTGTTTGGGACTTTTGCCCCCAGATTGGTAGGTTCTTTTATTTCGAAACAGGGCCTTTCCCAGTGCTGGGCCTGCTGCATTTTTCTTTTCTACCAGAAGTGCAGTAAGTAGCTTCCTTGTCCTGTCCATGCTCACTCCTCCTGTGGGGTGGCTACTTCTGTGACTTGTTTCCACAGTGTGCCTACTGCTCACATGTGTGCTGCTACCACTTGGAGTACTGCTCTTACATTTACTAAACATCACAGTCTGGACATTGTCTCTCATGGACTTGCCAGATTTGGCCTTACTGTTCTGTAAGGCTTTCTTACTCAGGGGCCTTAAATCCTTCCCCTCAGTACTTTGGTACTCCTTGGGAATCATTTCATGATGTAGCTCAATGGAGGAAAATACCCTCAAAGAAGATAGAATGATTACTTACCGTAATAGTAGATCTTCGAGAGAATCTCCTCCATCCAGCCACAGTTCTCCCTCCCTCCTTCCCCCTTTTTGGGCGACGGGTGTTTATCCTGCCTGTTGTCACTTGCTAAGTCTCCCCATATATCTGAATTTGCTATATTTACTCAGGTTTCCATATCCTCTCTTGTGTGCCTCATCTGGTCCTGGTTGCTTAAGTCCCTGCCAGTCCGATGAATCTTCATGCTCATCTCTGGCAGGAACTGAGGCATAGTGGGGCGGCCCATATTATATAGGCAGCTATGATGTATTGTGGGTGGTCCTGACATTGACGGCTTACTCAGTCGTCACTGATGTAACTCGGCGGAAGAGATGCTATCTAAAATCTACCATTGTGATAAGTAATTATTTCTTCTCAAGACTCACAGGAAATTACTCCTAAAAGTGGTATCAGAATTTAATCTGAACCAGGTAGTTACTTTACCTGTACTATTCCCAGAAAACTGAAGTTCAGGAGAACAGAAACTGCACTGCTTGGATGCAGAGAGCACTTAGCTACTGTCTTAACAGAACAAAGAACATCAGGACAGACTGCAGCCAGCTGTTTGTCACTTATGGTGAGGTTGATATGGACAAACCTACAGCAAGAAAGACCATCTCAAGATGGCTGGTCTCTTGCATCCAATTCTGTTATAAGAAAGATGGTAAGCTACTGCCCTTATGTCTGAGAGTACATTCCACAAGTATTCCACAAGTAGCACTGAAGCATCAGTGGCCACATCAAGGGGTATTCCACTTGCAGATATCTGCAAGGCAGCAACTTGGAAAACTGTTCGCACACTTACAAAATCTTACTGTCTAAACATTCTTTCCGGAAGAAATGCAAAGTTTGGATCTGCAGTCTTATGGAACCTTTCCTCTAAAGAAGTTCCAGACTTTAGCCTTCCAATGTACTTTTCATATGGCATCAATACTGGACTCATGTTGTTAGAAGACACAGCTACGTATAATGGGTGCAATAGTAAGCAAATGCAATACCATCCCTGCCCTCCCTTCTGGAACCTAACCAGTAAAGGTTCACTATTTAACAGTTTTTAAATACTAATTTCTGCCTGAGCATTTCATAATATATACACAGTTCTTATCTGAGCAATTATTCAGTAATTTTCTTTTTGTTATTTAACTTAAAAATGTTTATATAATAAGTCTGCTTTCATTAGTTATTTATCTTACAGTTTAGTATTTTAGACAAATTAGCAATGTTCCCATCTGCTCTTCAGCACAACTCTGACATTAGAACTCTAGAGGGAGCAATAGCATACAGCAGTATTTAAATGGAGCTCTGATTCTGTCATCACCATTCTAATCTCTGAGGCAACATCTAATGCAGTTTTTGTATTGGATCACTATTAGACCCATTAGAAGAAACATCATTACCAAGTCCAAGGATGGTAGGAAATATCAAAGTCCTAGCAGCTAGCTAGGCATATGGGCAGCCTTTGTGGGCCTGGCAGTCCTTTTCTGCCATCACTTTCTATGTTTCCATGTATGTATAAACGTTCATAGTTGTATAGCACACCCAATGGTGCCAGTCGATGGTTGTATATTGCACACTTCATCGTACCAGTCCATGGTTGTGTATAGATCAGTCTATGGTGCCAGTCCATAGATATGTGTAGGACACCCTATGGTGCCAGTCTATGACCATGTATAGCACACTCTATCATGCTAGTCCATGGATGTGTACAGCAGTCTCTATGGTGCCAGTCCATGGATGTGTATAGCACTCTGCATTGTGCCAGTTCACAGCTGAGTGTAGCTCTCTTTCTGGTACCAGTTTACAGTTGTGTACAGCATTGTCTATGGCCCTAGGCCATGCTCCTGTACAGCACTCATTGCAAGTCCATGGTTGTTTTCAGCACACTCTATAGTGCCAGTCCAAGTTCATACATATCATACTCTGTGGTGCCAGTTCGTGGTTGTGTACAGAACATGCTATGGTGCAAGTCAATGGATCTGTACAATACACTTTGAGGTACCAGTCCATGGTTTTGTATAGCACACTTTGTGGTGCCAGTTCATGGTTGTGTATAGCACACTGTGTGGTGCCATTTGATGGTTTTGTATAGCACACTTTGAGGTGCCAGTCTTTGGTTGTGTATACCACACTTTGAGGTGCTAGACCATGGTTGTGCATAGCACACTTTGCAATGCCAGTGCATGGTTGTATATAGCACATTTTGTGGTGCCAGTGAATGGTTATGCCTAGCACACTTCATGGTGCCAGAGCATGGTTGTGTATAGCACATGTTATGGTTCCAGTTTATGGTTGTGAATAGCACACTTTGCAGTGCCAGTCCATGGTTGTGTATAGCACACTTTGTGGTGCAAGTGCATGGTTGTGTATAGCACACTTCATGGTGCCAGTCCATGGTTGTATATAGCACACTATGTGTTGCTAGTCCATGGTTGTGTACAGCACACTTTGTTGGGCCAGTCCATGGTTGTGTATAGCAAACTTTGCAGTGCCAGTGCATGGTTGTGTACAGCACACTTTGTGGTGCCAGTCCATGATTGTGTATAGCACACTTTGTCATGCAAGTGCATGGTTGTGTATAGCACACTTCATGGTGCCAGTGCATGGCTGTATATAGCACACTTTATGGTGACAGGCCATGGTTGTGTATAGCACACTATGTGTTGCTAGTCCATGGTTGTGTATAGCACACTTTGTTGGGCCAGTCCATGGTTGTGTATAGCAAACTTTGCAGTGCCAGTGCATGATTGTGTACAGCTCACTTAGTGGTGTCAGTCCATGGTTGTGTATAGCACACTTTGTGGTGCCAGTCCATAGTTGTGTATAGCACACTTTGTGGTGCTAGTCCATGGATGTGTATAGCACACTTCGTGGTGTCAGTGCATGGTTGCACATAGCACACTTAGCGATGCCAGTCCATGGTTGTGTAAAGCAGACTTTGTGGTGCCAGTGCATGGCAATGTATAGCACACTTTGTGGTTCCAGTGCATGGTTGTGTATGGCACACTTTGTGGTGCCAGTCCATGTATTGTGTATTGCTCACTTTGTGGTGTTAGTCCATGGTTGTGTATAGCACACATTGTGGTGACAATGCATGGCTGTGCATAGCACACTTCATGGTGCCTGTGCATGGCTGTGTATATCACACTTTGTGGTGCCAGTGCATGGCTGGTGAATAGCACACTTTGTGGTGCCTGTGCATGGTTGTGTATATCCCACTTTGTGGTGCCAGTGCATGGATGTGTACAACACACTGTGTAGTGCCAGTACATGGTTGTGCATAACACACTGTGCAGTGCCAGTGCATGGTTGTGTATAGCACACTTTGTGGTGCCTGTGCATGGTTGTGTATAGCACACTTTGTGGTGAAAGTGCATGGTTGTGCATAACACATTGTGCAGTGCCAGTGCATGGTTGTGCATAACACACTGTGCAGTGTCAGTGCAGGGTTGTGTATAGCACACTTTGTGGTGCCTGTGCATGGCTGTGTATAGCACACTTTGTGGTGCCTGTGCATGGTTATACATACCACACTGTGCAGTGCCAGTGCATGATTCTGCATAACACACTGTGCAGTGCCAGTGCATGGTTGTGCATAACACACTGCACAATGCCTGTGCATGGTTATGTATATCCCACTTTGTGGTGCCAGTGCATGGTTGTGCATAACACACTGTGTAGTGCCAGTACATGGTTGTGCATAACACACTGTGCAGTGCCAGTGCATGGTTGTGTATAGCACACTTTGCAGTGCCTGTGCATGGTTGTGTATAGCACACTTTGTGGTGAAAGTGTATGGTTGTGCATAACACATTGTGCAGTGCCAGTGCATGGTTGTGCATAACACACTGTGCAGTGTCAGTGCAGGGTTGTGTATAGCACACTTTGTGGTGCCTGTGCATGGCTGTGTATATCACACTTTGTGGTGACAATGCATGGTTGTGTATAGCACACTTTGTGGTGCCTGTGCATGGTTATACATACCACACTGTGCAGTGCCAGTGCATGATTCTGCATAACACACTGTGCAGTGCCAGTGCATGGTTGTGCATAACACACTGCACAGTGCCAGTGCATGGTTGTGTATAGCACACTTTGTGGTACCAGTGCATGGTTGTGCATAACACACTGTGCACTGTCAGTGCATGGTTGTGCATAACACACTGTGCAGGGCCAGTGCATGGTTGTGTACAGCTCACTTTGTGGTGCCATTGCATGGTTGTGTATAGCACACTGTGCAGTGCCAGTGCATGGTTGTGTGTATAGCACACTTTGTGGTGCCTCTGCATGGTTATGTATATCCCACTTTGTGGTGCCAGTGCATGGTTGTGCATAACACACTGTGTAGTGCCAGTACATGGTTGTGCATAACACACTGTGCAGTGCCAGTGCATGGTTGTGTATAGCACACTTTGTGGTGCCTGTGCATGGTTGTGTATAGCACACTTTGTGGTGCCAGTGCATGGTTGTGTATAGCACACTTTGTGGTGAAAGTGTATGGTTGTGCATAACACATTGTGCAGTGCCAGTGCATGGTTGTGCATAACACACTGTGCAGTGTCAGTGCAGGGTTGTGTATAGCACATGTTGTGGTGCCTGTGCATGGCTGTGTATATCACACTTTGTGGTGCCAGTGCATGGTTGTGTATAGCACACTTTGTGGTGCCTTTGCATGGTTATACATACCACACTGTGCAGTGCCAGTGCATGATTCTGCATAACACACTGTGCAGTGCCAGTGCATGGTTGTGCATAACACATGGCACAGTGCCAGTGCATGGTTGTGTATAGCACACTTTGTGAACCAGTGCATGGTTGTGCATAACACACTGTGCACTGTCAGTGCATGGTTGTGCATAACACACTGTGCACTGCCAGTGCATGGTTGTGTATAGCACACTTTGTGGTGCCTGTGCATGGTTGTGTATAGCACACTTTGTGGTGAAAGTGCATGGTTGTGCATAACACATTGTGCAGTGCCAGTGCATGGTTGCATCACACACTGTGCAGTGTCAGTGCAGGGTTGTGTATAGCACACTTTGTGGTGCCTGTGCATGGCTGTGTATAGCACACTTTGTGGTGCCTGTGCATGGTTATACATACCACACTGTGCAGTGCCAGTGCATGATTCTGCATAACACACTGTGCAGTGCCAGTGCATGGTTGTGCATAACACACTGCACAGTGCCAGTGCATGGTTGTGTATAGCACACTTTGTGGTACCAGTGCATGGTTGTGCATAACACACTGTGCACTGTCAGTGCATGGTTGTGCATAACATACTGTGCAGTGCCAGTGCATGGTTGTGTACAGCTCACTTTGTGGTGCCATTGCATGGTTGTGTATAGCACACTGTGCAGTGCCAGTGCATGGTTGTGTGTATAGCACACTTTGTGGTGCCTGTGCATGGTTATGTATTGTGGTGCCAGTGCATGGTTGTGCATAACACACTGTGTAGTGCCAGTACATGGTTGTGAATAACACACTGTGCAGTGCCAGTGCATGGTTGTGTATAGCACACTTTGTGGTGCCTGTGCATGGTTGTGTATAGCACACTTTGTGGTGAAAGTGTATGGTTGTGCATAACACATTGTGCAGTGCCAGTGCATGGTTGTGCATAACACACTGTGCAGTGTCAGTGCAGGGTTGTGTATAGCACACTTTGTGGTGCCTGTGCATGGCTGTGTATATCACACTTTGTGGTGCCAGTGCATGGTTGTGTATAGCACACTTTGTGGTGCCTGTGCATGGTTATACATACCACACTGTGCAGTGCCAGTGCATGATTCTGCATAACACACTGCACAGTGCCAGTGCATGGTTGTGTATAGCACACTTTGTGGTACCAGTGCATGGTTGTGCATAACACACTGTGCACTGTCAGTGCATGGTTGTGCATAACACACTGTGCAGTGCCAGTGCATGGTTGTGTACAGCTCACTTTGTGGTGCCATTGAATGGTTGTGTATAGCACACTGTGCAGTGCCAGTGCATGGTTGTGTGTATAGCACACTTTGTGTTGCCTGTGCATGGTTATGTATATCCCACTTTGTGGTGCCAGTGCATGGTTGTGCATAACACACTGTGTAGTGCCAGTACATGGTTGTGCATAACACACTGTGCAGTGCCAGTGCATGGTTGTGTATAGCACACTTTGTGGTGCCTGTGTATGGTTGTGTATAGCACACTTTGTGGTGCCTGTGCATGGTTGTGTATAGCACACTTTGTGGTACCAGTGCATGGTTGTGCATAACACACTGTGCACTGTCAGTGCATGGTTGTGCATAACACACTGTGCAGTGCCAGTGCATGGTTGTGTACAGCTCACTTTGTGGTGCCATTGCATGGTTGTGCATAGCACACTGTGCAGTGCCAGTGCATGGTTGTGTGTATAGCACACTTTGTGGTGCCAGTGCATGGTTGTGTGTATAGCATACTTTGTGGTGCCAGTGTATGGTTGTGCATAACACACCTTGTGGTGCCTGTGCATGGTTGTGTATATCACACTTTGTGATACCAGTGCATGGTTGTGTATAGCACACTTTGTGGTGCCCGTGCATGGTTGTATATATCACACTTTGTGGTGCCAGTGCATGGTTTGCATAACACACTGTGCAGTGCCAGTGCATGGCTGTGTATAGCACACATTGTGGTGCCTGTGCATGGTTGTGTATAGCACACTTTGTGGTGCCCGTGCATGGTTGCTCATAACACACTGTGCAGTGCCAGTGCATCATTGTGCATAACACACTGTGCAGCGCCAATGCATGGTTGTGTATAGCACACTTTGTGGTGCCAGTACATGGTTGTGCATAACACACTGTGCAGTGCCAGTGCATGGCTGTGCATAACACAAGTGCAATGCCAGTGCATGGTTGTGCATAACACACTGTGCAGTGCCAGTGCATGGTTGTGCATAGCACACTTTGTGGTGCCTGTGCATGGTTGTGTATATCACACTTTGTGATACCAGTGCATGGTTGTGTATAGCACACTTTGGGGTGCCTGTGCATGGTTGTATATATCACACTTTGTGGTACCAGTGCATGGTTGTGCGTAGCACACTGTGCACTGCCAGTGCATGGTTGTGCATAACACACTGTGCAGTGCCAGTGCATGGTTGTGTACAGCTCACTTTGTGGTGCCATTGCATGGTTGTGTATAGCACACTGTGCAGTGCCAGTGCATGGTTGTGTGTATAGCACACTTTGTGGTGCCAGTGCATGGTTGTGTGTATAGCATACTTTGTGGTGCCAGTTTATGGTTGTGCATAGCACACTTTGTGGTGCCTGTGCATGGTTCTGTATATCACACTTTGTGATACCAGTGCATGGTTGTGTATAGCACACTTTGTGGTGCCAGTGCATGGTTGTGGATAGCACACTTTGTGGTGCCAGTGCATGGTTGTTCATAACACACTGTGCAGTGCCAGTGCATCATTGTGCATAACACACTGTGCAGTGCCAATGCATGGTTGTGTATAGCACACTTTGTGGTGCCTATGCCTGGTTGTGTATATCACATTTTGCGGTGCCAGTGCTTGACTGTGTATAGCACACTTTGTGGTGCCTGTGCATGGTTGTGTATAGCACACTTTGTGGTGAAAGTGTATGGTTGTGCATAACACATTGTGCAGTGCCAGTGCATGGTTGTGCATAACACACTGTGCAGTGTCAGTGCAGGGTTGTGTATAGCACACGTTGTGGTGCCTGTGCATGGCTGTGTATATCACACTTTGTGGTGCCAGTGCATGGTTGTGTATAGCACACTTTGTGGTGCCTTTGCATGGTTATACATACCACACTGTGCAGTGCCAGTGCATGATTCTGCATAACACACTGTGCAGTGCCAGTGCATGGTTGTGCATAACACTATGGCACAGTGCCAGTGCATGGTTGTGTATAGCACACTTTGTGAACCAGTGCATGGTTGTGCATAACACACTGTGCACTGTCAGTGCATGGTTGTGCATAAACACTGTGCACCGCCAGTGCATGGTTGTGTATAGCACACTTTGTGTGCCTGTGCATGGTTGTGTATAGCACACTTTGTGGTGAAGTGCATGGTTGTGCATAACACATGTGCAGTGCCAGTGCATGGTTGTGCATAACACACTGTGCAGTGTCAGTGCAGGGTTGTGTATAGCACACTTTGTGGTGCCTGTGCATGGCTGTGTATAGCACACTTTGTGGTGCCTGTGCATGGTTATACATACCACACTGTGCAGTGCCAGTGCATGATTCTGTATAACACACTGCGCAGTGCCAGTGCATGGTTGTGCATAACACACTGCACAGTGCCAGTGCATGGTTGTGTATAGCACACTTTGTGGTACCAGTGCATGGTTGTGCATAACACACTGTGCACTGTCAGTGCATGGTTGTGCATAACACACTGTGCAGTGCCAGTGCATGGTTGTGTGACAGCTCACTTTTGTGCCATTGCATGGTTGTGTATGCAGCACACTGTGCAGTGCATGGTTGTGTGTATAGCACACTTTGTGGTGCCTGTGCATGGTTATGTATATCCCCACTTCAGGTGCAGTGCATGGTTGTGCATAACACACTGTGTAGTGCCAGTACATGGTTGTGCATAACACACTGTGCAGTGCCAGTGCATGGTTGTGTATAGCACACTTTGTGCCAGTGCATGGTTGTGTAGTAGCATACTCTTGTGGTGCCAGTGTATGGTTGTGCATAACACACCTTGTGTGGTGCCTGTGCATGGTTGTGTATATCACACTTTGTGATACCAGTGCATGGTTGTGTATAGCACACTTTGTGGTGCCTGTGCATGGTTGTATATATCACACTTTGTGGTGCCAGTGCATGGTTGTGCATAACACACTGTGCAGTGCCAGTGCATGGCTGTGTATAGCACACTTTGTGGTGCCTGTGCATGGTTGTGTATAGCACACTTTGTGGTGCCCGTGCATGGTTGCTCATAACACACTGTGCAGTGCCAGTGCATCATTGTGCATAACACACTGTGCAGTGCCAATGCATGGTTGTGTATAGCACATTTTGTGGTGCCAGTACATGGTTGTGCATAACACACTGTGCAGTGCCAGTGCATGGCTGTGCATAACACAAGTGCAATGCCAGTGCATGGTTGTGCATAACACACTGTGCAGTGCCAGTGCATGGTTGTGCATAGCACACTTTGTGGTGCCTGTGCATGGTTGTGTATATCACACTTTGTGATACCAGTGGATGGTTGTGTATAGCACAATTTGTGGTGCCTGTGCATGGTGTGCATATATCACACTGTGTGTACCAGTATGGTTGTGCATAACACACTGTGCAGTGCCAGTGCATGGTTGTGCATAGCACACTTTGTGGTGCCTGTGCATGGTTGTGTATAGCACACTTTGTGGTGAAAGTGTATGGTTGTGCATAACACATTGTGCAGTGCCAGTGCATGGTTGTGCATAACACACTGTGCTGTGACAGTGCAGGGGTTGTGTATAGCACACTTTGTGGTGCCTGTGCATGGCTGTGTATATCACACTTTGTGGTGCCAGTGCATGGTTGTGTGCAGCACCTTTGTGGTGCCTGTGCATGGTTATACATACCACACTGTGCAGTGCCAGTGCATGATTCTGCATAACACACTGTGCAGTGCCAGTGCATGGTTGTGCATAACACACTGCACAGTGCCAGTGCATGGTTGTGTATAGCACACTTTGTGGTACCAGTGCATGGTTGTGCATAACACACTGTGCACTGTCAGTGCATGGTTGTGCATAACACACTGTGCAGTGCCAGTGCATGGTTGTGTACAGCTCACTTTGTGGTGCCATTGAATGGTTGTGTATAGCACACTGTGCAGTGCCAGTGCATGGTTGTGTGTATAGCACACTTTGTGGTGCCTGTGCATGGTTATGTATATCCCACTTTGTGGTGCCAGTGCATGGTTGTGCATAACACACTGTGTAGTGCCAGTACATGGTTGTGCATAACACACTGTGCAGTGCCAGTGCATGGTTGTGTATAGCACACTTTGTGGTGCCTGTGTATGGTTGTGTATAGCACACTTTGTGGTGCCTGTGCATGGTTGTGTATAGCACACTTTGTGGTACCAGTGCATGGTTGTGCATAGCACACTGTGCACTGTCAGTGCAGGGTTGTGCATAACACACTGTGCAGTGCCATTGCATGGTTGTGTACAGCTCACTTTGTGGTGCCATTGCATGGTTGTGCATAGCACACTGTGCAGTGCCAGTGCATGGTTGTGTGTATAGCACACTTTGTGGTGCCAGTGCATGGTTGTGTGTATAGCATACTTTGTGGTGCCAGTGTATGGTTGTGCATAACACACCTTGTGGTGCCTGTGCATGGTTGTGTATATCACACTTTGTGATACCAGTGCATGGTTGTGTATAGCACACTTTGTGGTGCCTGTGCATGGTTGTATATATCACACTTTGTGGTGCCAGTGCATGGTTGTGCATAACACACTGTGCAGTGCCAGTGCATGGCTGTGTATAGCACGCTTTGTGGTGCCTGTGCATGGTTGTGTATAGCACACTTTGTGGTGCCCGTGCATGGTTGCTCATAACACACTGTGCAGTGCCAGTGCATCATTGTGCATAACACACTGTGCAGTGCCAATGCATGGTTGTGTATAGCACATTTTGTGGTGCCAGTACATGGTTGTGCATAACACACCGTGCAGTGCCAGTGCATCGCTGTGCATAACACAAGTGCAATGCCAGTGCATGGTTGTGCATAACACACTGTGCAGTGCCAGTGCATGGTTGTGCATAGCACACTTTGTGGTGCCTGTGCATGGTTGTGTATATCACACTTTGTGATACCAGTGGATGGTTGTGTATAGCACAATTTGTGGTGCCTGTGCATGGTTGCATATATCACACTTTGTGGTACCCTGCATGGTTGTGCATAACACATTGTGCAGTGCCAGTGCATGGTTGTGCATAGCACACTTTGTGGTGCCTGTGCATGGTTGTGTATATCACACTTTGTGATACCAGTGCATGGTTGTGTATAGCACACTTTGTGGTGCCTGTGCATGGTTGTATATATCACACTTTGTGGTACCAGTGCATGGTTGTGCAGTGGCACACTGTGCACTGCCAGTGCATGGTTGTGCATAACACACTGTGCAGTGCCAGTGCATGGTTGTGTACAGCTCACTTTGTGGTGCCATTGCATGGTTGTGTATAGCACACTGTGCAGTGCCAGTGCATGGTTGTGTGTATAGCACACTTTGTGGTGCCAGTGCATGGTTGTGTGTATAGCATACTTTGTGGTGCCAGTTTATGGTTGTGCATAGCACACTTTGTGGTGCCTGTGCATGGTTCTGTATATCACACTTTGTGATACCAGTGCATGGTTGTGTATAGCACACTTTGTGGTGCCTGTGCATGGTTGTGTATAGCACACTTTGTGGTGCCAGTGCATGGTTGTTCATAACACACTGTGCAGTTCCAGTGCATCATTGTGCATAACACACTGTGCAGTGCCAATGCATGGCTGTGTATAGCACAATTTGTGGTGCCTATGCCTGGCTGTGTATATCACATTCCTATGGTGCCAGTGCTTGACTGTGTATAGCACACTTTGTGGTGCCAGTGCATGGTTGTGTATATCACACTTTGTGATACCAGTGCATGGTTGTGTATAGCACAATTTGTGGTGCCTGTGCATGGTTGCATATATCACACTTTGTGGTACCGTGCATGGTTGTGCATAACACACTGTGCAGTGCCAGTGCATGGTGTGTATAGCACACTTTGTGGTGCCTCAGCATGGTTGTGTATATCACACTTTGTGATACCAGTGCATGGTTGTGTATAGCACACTTTGTGGTGCCTGTGCATGGCTGTATATATCACACTTTGTGGTACCAGTGCATGGTTGTGCAGTAGCACACTGTGCACTGCCAGTGCATGGTTGTGCATAACACACTGTGCAGTGCCAGTGCATGGTTGTGTACAGCTCACTTTGTGGTGCCATTGCATGGTTGTGTATAGCACACTGTGCAGTGCCAGTGCATGGTTGTGTGTATAGCACACTTTGTGGTGCCAGTGCATGGTGTGTGTATAGCATACTTGTGGTGCCAGTGTATGGTTGTGCATAACACACCTTGTGGTGCCTGTGCATGGTTGTGTATATCACACTTTGTGATACCAGTGCATGGTTGTGTATAGCACACTTTGTGGTGCCCGTGCATGGTTGTATATATCACACTTTGTGGTGCCAGTGCATGGTTTGCATAACACACTGTGCAGTGCCAGTGCATGGCTGTGTATAGCACACTTTGTGGTGCCTGTGCATGGTTGTGTATAGCACACTTTGTGGTGCCCGTGCATGGTTGCTCATAACACACTGTGCAGTGCCAGTGCATCATTGTGCATAACACACTGTGCAGTGCCAATGCATGGTTGTGTATAGCACACTTTGTGGTGCCAGTACATGGTTGTGCATAACACACTGTGCAGTGCCAGTGCATGGCTGTGCATAACACAAGTGCAATGCCAGTGCATGGTTGTGCATAACACACTGTGCAGTGCCAGTGCATGGTTGTGCATAGCACACTTTGTGGTGCCTGTGCATGGTTGTGTATATCACACTTTGTGATACCAGTGCATGGTTGTGTATAGCACAATTTGTGGTGCCTGTGCATGGTTGTGTATAGCACACTTTGTGGTGAAAGTGTATGGTTGTGCATAACACATTGTGCAGTGCCAGTGCATGGTTGTGCATAACACACTGTGCAGTGTCCGTGCAGGGTTGTGTATAGCACACGTTGTGGTACCTGTGCATGGCTGTGTATATCACACTTTGTGGTGCCAGTGCATGGCTGGTGTATAGCACACTTTGTGGTGCCTGTGCATGGTTATACATACCACACTGTGCAGTGCCAGTGCATGATTCTGCATAACACACTGTGCAGTGCCAGTGCATGGTTGTGCATAACACATGGCTCAGTGCCAGTGCATGGTTGTGTATAGCACACTTTGTGAACCAGTGCATGGTTGTGCATAACACACTGTGCACTGTCAGTGCATGGTTGTGCATAACACACTGTGCACTGCCAGTGCATGGTTGTGTATAGCACACTTTGTGGTGCCTGTGCATGGTTGTGTATATCACACTTTGTGATACCAGTGGATGGTTGTGTATAGCACAATTTGTGGTGCCTGTGCATGGTTGCATATATCACACTTTGTGGTACCCGTGCATGGTTGTGCATAACACACTGTGCAGTGCCAGTGCATGGTTGTGCATAGCACACTTTGTGGTGCCTGTGCATGGTTGTGTATATCACACTTTGTGATACCAGTGCATGGTTGTGTATAGCACACTTTGTGGTGCCTGTGCATGGTTGTATATATCACACTTTGTGGTACCAGTGCATGGTTGTGCATAACACACTGTGCACTGCCAGTGCATGGTTGTGCATAACACACTGTGCAGTGCCAGTGCATGGTTGTGTACAGCTCACTTTGTGGTGCCATTGCATGGTTGTGTATAGCACACTGTGCAGTGCCAGTGCATGGTTGTGTGTATAGCACACTTTGTGGTGCCAGTGCATGGCTGTGTGTATGCATACTTTGTGGTGCCAGTTTATGATTGTGCATAGCACACTTTGTGGTGCCTGTGCATGGTTCTGTATATCACACTTTGTGATACCAGTGCATGGTTGTGTATAGCACACTTTGTGGTGCCAGTGCATGGTTGTGTATAGCACACTTTGTGGTGCCAGTGCATGGTTGTTCATACACACTGTGCAGTGCCAGGCATCATTGTGCATAACACACTGTGCAGTGCCAATGCATGGTTGTGTATAGCACACTTGTGGTGCCTATGCCTGGTTGTGTATATCACATTTGTGTGCCAGTGCTTGACTGTGTATAGCACACTTTGTGGTGCCTGTGCATGGTTGTGTATAGCACACTTGTGGTGAAAGTGTATGGTTGTGCATAACACATTGTGCAGTGCCAGTGCATGGTTGTGCATAACACACTGTGCAGTGTCAGTGCAGGGTTGTGTATAGCACACGTTGTGGTGCCTGTGCATGGCTGTGTATATCACACTTTGTGGTGCCAGTGCATGGTTGTGTATAGCACACTTTGTGGTGCCTTTGCATGGTTATACATACCACACTGTGCAGTGCCAGTGCATGATTCTGCATAACACACTGTGCAGTGCCAGTGCATGGTTGTGCATAACACATGGCACAGTGCCAGTGCATGGTTGTGTATAGCACACTTTGTGAACCAGTGCATGGTTGTGCATAACACACTGTGCACTGTCAGTGCATGGTTGTGCATAACACACTGTGCACTGCCAGTGCATGGTTGTGTATAGCACACTTTGTGGTGCCTGTGCATGGTTGTGTATAGCACACTTTGTGGTGAAAGTGCATGGTTGTGCATAACACATTGTGCAGTGCCAGTGCATGGTTGTGCATAACACACTGTGCAGTGTCAGTGCAGGGTTGTGTATAGCACACTTTGTGGTGCCTGTGCATGGCTGTGTATAGCACACTTTGTGGTGCCTGTGCATGGTTATACATACCACACTGTGCAGTGCCAGTGCATGATTCTGTATAACACACTGTGCAGTGCCAGTGCATGGTTGTGCATAACACACTGCACAGTGCCAGTGCATGGTTGTGTATAGCACACTTTGTGGTACCAGTGCATGGTTGTGCATAACACACTGTGCACTGTCAGTGCATGGTTGTGCATAACACACTGTGCAGTGCCAGTGCATGGTTGTGTACAGCTCACTTTGTGGTGCCATTGCATGGTTGTGTATAGCACACTGTGCAGTGCCAGTGCATGGTTGTGTGTATAGCACACTTTGTGGTGCCTGTGCATGGTTATGTATATCCCACTTTGTGGTGCCAGTGCATGGTTGTGCATAACACACTGTGTAGTGCCAGTACATGGTTGTGCATAACACACTGTGCAGTGCCAGTGCATGGTTGTGTATAGCACACTTTGTGGTGCCTGTGCATGGTTGTGTATAGCACACTTTGTGGTGAAAGTGTATGGTTGTGCATAACACATTGTGCAGTGCCAGTGCATGGTTGTGCATAACACACTGTGCAGTGTCAGTGCAGGGTTGTGTATAGCACACTTTGTGGTGCCTGTGCATGGCTGTGTATATCACACTTTGTGGTGCCAGTGCATGGTTGTGTATAGCACACTTTGTGGTGCCTGTGCATGGTTATACATACCACACTGTGCAGTGCCAGTGCATGGTTCTGCATAACACACTGTGCAGTGCCAGTGCATGGTTGTGCATAACACACTGCACAGTGCCAGTGCATGGTTGTGTATAGCACACTTTGTGGTACCAGTGCATGGTTGTGCATAACACACTGTGCCTGTCAGTGCATGGTTGTGCATAACACACTGTGCAGTGCCAGTGCATGGTTGTACAGCCTACTTTGTGGTGCCATTGAATGGTTGTGTATAGCACACTGTGCAGTGCCAGTGCATGGTTGTGTGTATAGCACACTTTGTGGTGCCTGTGCATGGTTATGTATATCCCACTTTGTGGTGCCAGTGCATGGTTGTGCATAACACACTGTGTAGTGCCAGTACATGGTTGTGCATAACACACTGTGCAGTGCCAGTGCATGGTTGTGTATAGCACACTTTGTGGTACCAGTGCATGGTTGTGCATAACACACTGTGCACTGTCAGTGCAGGGTTGTGCATAACACACTGTGCAGTGCCATTGCATGGTTGTGTACAGCTCACTTTGTGGTGCCATTGCATGGTTGTGCATAGCACACTGTGCAGTGCCAGTGCATGGTTGTGTGTATAGCACACTTTGTGGTGCCAGTGCATGGTTGTGTGTATAGCATACTTTGTGGTGCCAGTGTATGGTTGTGCATAACACACCTTGTGGTGCCTGTGCATGGTTGTGTATATCACACTTTGTGATACCAGTGCATGGTTGTGTATAGCACACTTTGTGGTGCCTGTGCATGGTTGTATATATCACACTTTGTGGTGCCAGTGCATGGTTGTGCATAACACACTGTGCAGTGCCAGTGCATGGCTGTGTATAGCACACTTTGTGGTGCCTGTGCATGGTTGTGTATAGCACACTTTGTGGTGCCCGTGCATGGTTGCTCATAACACACGTGCAGTGCCAGTGCATCATTGTGCATAACACACTGTGCAGTGCCAATGCATGGTTGTGTATAGCACATTTGTGGTGCCAGTACATGGTTGTGCATAACACACTGTGCAGTGCCAGTGCATGGCTGTGCATAACACAAGTGCAATGCCAGTGCATGGTTGTGCATAACACACTGTGCAGGCCAGTGCATGGTTGTGCATAGCACACTTTGTGGTGCCCAGTATGGTTGTGTATATCACACTTTGTGATACCAGTGGATGGTTGTGTATAGCACAATTTGTGGTGCCTGTGCATGGTTGCATATATCACACTTTGTGGTACCCGTGCATGGTTGTGCATAACACACTGTGCAGTGCCAGTGCATGGTTGTGCATAGCACACTTTGTGGTGCCTGTGCATGGTTGTGTATAGCACACTTTGTGGTGAAAGTGTATGGTTGTGCATAACACATTGTGCAGTGCCAGTGCATGGTTGTGCATAACACACTGTGCAGTGTCAGTGCAGGGTTGTGTATAGCACACTTTGTGGTGCCTGTGCTTGGCTGTGTATATCACACTTTGTGGTGCCAGTGCATGGTTGTGTATAGCACACTTTGTGGTGCCTGTGCATGGTTATACATACCACTCTGTGCAGTGCCAGTGCATGATTCTGCATAACACACTGTGCAGTGCCAGTGCATGGTTGTGCATAACACACTGCACAGTGCCAGTGCATGGTTGTGTATAGCACACTTTGTGGTACCAGTGCATGGTTGTGCATAACACACTGTGCACTGTCAGTGCATGGTTGTGCATAACACACTGTGCAGTGCCAGTGCATGGTTGTGTACAGCTCACTTTGTGGTGCCATTGAATGGTTGTGTATAGCACACTGTGCAGTGCCAGTGCATGGTTGTGTGATACACACTTTGTGGTGCCTGTGCATGGTTATGTATATTCCACTTTGTGGTGCCAGTGCATGGTTGTGCATAACACACTGTGTAGTGCCAGTACATGGTTGTGCATAACACACTGTGCAGTGCCAGTGCATGGTTGTGTATAGCACACTTTGTGGTGCCTGTGTATGGTTGTGTATAGCACACTTTGTGGTGCCTGTGCATGGTTGTGTATAGCACACTTTGTGGTACCAGTGCATGGTTGTGCATAACACACTGTGCACTGTCAGTGCAGGGTTGTGCATAACACACTGTGCAGTGCCAGTGCATGGTTGTGTGTATAGCACACTTTGTGGTGCCAGTGCATGGTTGTGTGTATAGCATACTTTGTGGTGCCAGTGTATGGTTGTGCATAACACACCTTGTGGTGCCTGTGCATGGTTGTGTATATCACACTTTGTGATACCAGTGCATGGTTGTGTATAGCACACTTTGTGGTGCCTGTGCATGGTTGTATATATCACACTTTGTGGTGCCAGTGCATGGTTGTGCATAACACACTGTGCAGTGCCAGTGCATGGCTGTGTATAGCACGCTTTGTGGTGCCTGTGCATGGTTGTGTATAGCACACTTTGTGGTGCCCGTGCATGGTTGCTCATAACACACTGTGCAGTGCCAGTGCATCATGTGCATAACACACTGTGCAGTGCCAATGCATGGTTGTGTATAGCACATTTTGTGGTGCCAGTACATGGTTGTGCATAACACACTGTGCAGTGCCAGTGCATGGCTGTGCATAACACAAGTGCAATGCCAGTGCATGGTTGTGCATAACACACTGTGCAGTGCCAGTGCATGGTTGTGCATAGCACACTTTGTGGTGCCTGTGCATGGTTGTGTATATCACACTTTGTGATACCAGTGGATGGTTGTGTATAGCACAATTTGTGGTGCCTGTGCATGGTTGCATATATCACACTTTGTGGTACCCGTGCATGGTTGTGCATAACACACTGTGCAGTGCCAGTGCATGGTTGTGCATAGCACACTTTGTGGTGCCTGTGCATGGTTGTGTATATCACACTTTGTGATACCAGTGCATGGTTGTGTATAGCACACTTTGTGGTGCCTGTGCATGGTTGTATATATCACACTTTGTGGTACCAGTGCATGGTTGTGCGTAGCACACTGTGCACTGCCAGTGCATGGTTGTGCATAACACACTGTGCAGTGCCAGTGCATGGTTGTGTACAGCTCACTTTGTGGTGCCATTGCATGGTTGTGTATAGCACACTGTGCAGTGCCAGTGCATGGTTGTGTGTATAGCACACTTTGTGGTGCCAGTGCATGGTTGTGTGTATAGCATACTTTGTGGTGCCAGTTTATGGTTGTGCATAGCACACTTTGTGGTGCCTGTGCATGGTTCTGTATATCACACTTTGTGATACCAGTGCATGGTTGTGTATAGCACACTTTGTGGTGCCTGTGCATGGTTGTGTATAGCACACTTTGTGGTGCCAGTGCATGGTTGTTCATAACACACTGTGCAGTTCCAGTGCATCATTGTGCATAACACACTGTGCAGTGCCAATGCATGGTTGTGTATAGCACACTTTGTGGTGCCTATGCCTGGTTGTGTATATCACATTTTGCGGTGCCAGTGCTTGACTGTGTATAGCACACTTTGTGGTGCCAGTGCATGGTTGTGTATATCACACTTTGTGATACCAGTGCATGGTTGTGTATAGCACAATTTGTGGTGCCTGTGCATGGTTGCATATATCACACTTTGTGGTACCCGTGCATGGTTGTGCATAACACACTGTGCAGTGCCAGTGCATGGTTGTGTATAGCACACTTTGTGGTACCTGTGCATGGTTGTGTATATCACACTTTGTGATACCAGTGCATGGTTGTGTATAGCACACTTTGTGGTGCCTGTGCATGGCTGTATATATCACACTTTGTGGTACCAGTGCATGGTTGTGGCAGAGCACACTGTGCACTGCCAGTGCATGGTTGTGCATAACACACTGTGCAGTGCCAGTGCATGGTTGTGTACAGCTCACTTTGTGGTGCCATTGCATGGTTGTGTATAGCACACTGTGCAGTGCCAGTGCATGGTTGTGTGTATAGCACACTTTGTGGTGCCAGTGCATGGTTGTGTGTATAGCATACTTTGTGGTGCCAGTGTATGGTTGTGCATAGCACACTTTGTGGTGCCTGTGCATGGTTCTGTATATCACACTTTGTGATACCAGTGCATGGTTGTGTATAGCACACTTTGTGGTGCCTGTGCATGGTTGTGTATAGCACACTTTGTGGTGCCAGTGCATGGTTGTTCATAACACACTGTGCAGTGCCAGTGCATCATTGTGCATAATACACTGTGCAGTGCCAATGCATGGTTGTGTATAGCACACTTTGTGGTGCCTATGCCTGGTTGTGTATATCACATTTTGCGGTGCCAGTGCTTGGCTGTGTATAGCACACTTTGTGGTGCCAGTGCGTGGTTGTGCATAACACACTGTGCAGTGCCAGTGCATGGCTGTGCATAACACAAGTGCAAGACCAGTGCATGGTTGTGCATAACACACTATGCAGTGCCAGTGCATCGTTGTGTATAGCACACTTTGTGGTGCCAGTGCATGGTTGTGCATAGCACACTGTGCAGTGCCAGTGCATAGTTGTGTGTATAGCACACTTTGTGGTGCTAGTCCATGGTTGTGTACAGCACACTTTGTGGTGCCAGTCCATGGTTGTGTATAGCTCACTTTGTGGTACTACTGCATGGTTGTGCATAACACACTGTGCAGTGCCAGTGCATGGTTGTGCATAACACACTGTGTAGTACCACTGCATGGTTGTGTATAGCACACTTATGGTTGTGTATAGCACACTTTGTGGTGCCAGTGCATGGCTGTGTATAACACACTTTATGGTGCCAATGCATTTCATTCTCATTTCATTTCATTTTGTATTCTTTATAGTTGTTGGCAAGATGAGCAAATTGCCCATTTTCACAAGCGACAAGTTGTAAACTGGACATGGTAAATAAAGCAGGATGCAAAATATACATACATACATATACACATATGTTAATCAGTATCTACTGGAAACAGGTACAATCGATACGAGAATATAGTCATTGTAGAAGTTTGTACATAAAGGACCTTATAGATCTGCAGTTAGTTTCTATAGAGGGGATACTATTAAAAATGTTGTTTCCCTATAGACTACAGATCTTTGACCAACAGTTTTCTTAAAAAAGTGAACGCTAAGCAGACCTAAGTCTGTGACCTTGTTACCTGTGAATTTTGTGATTAATGAAAAGAGATTGAATAAAGGGGGAAGAAAACTCTTAATCCCTTTAAAAATGATAGCCATTTTAATATTAATCCTATCTATTATGGAAGGACAATTAGCTTCTTTTAATAAGTTACAGTATGCACAAAAGAAGAGGAGAGGGATGTACCTAATCCAATCAATGGAAGCACTCTAGATGGGGGGGTCGATACCAGTCCTTTCACAGAAGAAAGGGTTCTGAAAGAACTCCTAAAACTGAAGGTGGATAAAGCAATGGGGCCTGATGGGAATCACCCCAGAATTCTAAAAGAACTAAGTGAAGAAATAGTGACACCACTGACTACCCTTTTTAATAAATCATGTGAGGATGGTGTGGTACCGAAGGACTAGGGGAAGGCGGATGTGATTCCCCTTCACAAAAGAGGGAGTAAAGCAGAAGCAGGAAACTGCAGACCTGTTAGCTTGACCTCAGTGGTAGGGAAAATAATGGAATCACTTCTGAAAGAAAGAATTGTGGAATACCTAGAGGACAGCAGGGCACAGGACCCAAGGCAACATGGATTCACAGTGGGAAGGTCATGTCAGATGAATCTAGTAGATTTCTTTGACTGGGTGACCAGAGTAGTAGACCCGGGAGGGGCTTTGGACATGGTCTACCTAGACTTTAGCAAGGCATTTGACACAGTTGCACACAAAAGGTTAATAAACAAATTAGCCAGCCTAGGACTGGGTCCCGGGGTGGTAACTTGGGTAAAAAATTGGCTGGACAAAAGGACACAGAGGATAATAGTAAATGGAGTCTACTCTGAAGAAAGGGGAGTTACTAGCAGGGTACCGCAGGGTTCAATACTGGGTCCAGTCCTATTTAATGTCTTTATAAGTGACACTGTAGAGGGACTGGAGGGAAAAGCATGCCTCTTTGCAGATGACACAAAGTTCTGCAACTGGGTTGATACACGGGGTTGGGGTGGAAAGGATGAGAAGGGACTTGGCAAGGTTGGAGGAATGGTCAAAAGTATGGCAGCTTAGAGTCAGTGCAAAGAAGTACACAGTAATGCACCTGGGAAACAAAAACCCAGGGGTAGAGTACACAATGGGGGGGGGGTATTGACAACAACAAAAATGGAATGGGACCTGGGGGTAATCATATCAGATGACCTAAATGTAAGCAAGCAATGTGAGAAGGCAGTAAGGATGGATGGGGGGATACTGGGATGTACAGAGGGAAAGGCATCACCAGTAGAAAACAGGAAGTTGTTATCCCTCTGTACAGACAGTTGGTGAGACCCCATCTGGAGTACTGCATGCAGTTCTGGAGACCCCATCTCTGCAAGGACATAGACAGGATGGAGGCAGTCCAGAAGAGGGTAATTAAAATGGTGCAGGGTCTGCAACAGAAGCTATATGAACAGAGACTAAAGGAGCTTAATAAATATATACCCTTGAGAAAAGGAGGTAGAGGGGGACATAATAGAAACTTTCAAGTACCTCAAGGGAATCAACGAAGTCCAAGAGGGTAGCATCTTTCAAAAAAAGAGATGTACAAGAAGAAGGGGACACAATTTGAAGATAGAGGGGGGACGGCTCAGGGGCAATGTGAGGAAGTATTTTTTCACAGAGAGGGTGGTGGACACATGGAACAGCCTTCCTGAGGAGGTCATGGGGTCAAAAACAGTAAGGGAATTCAAGAATGCATGGGACAGACATAAGGCAACTCTGGTGGGAATAGGAAGAAGTAGGCTGTTGGTTAACTAGGATCTGCAGCTTATCCAATAGGTAGGGAAATGGGCAGACTGGGTGGGCCAACCGGTCCTTATCTGCCGTCAAAGTCTATGTTTCTACAAAGATGGGTTTTTAGGGGAAGACCCGTCATAAATCGAAGAATACTGTGATAAGTTACTTGAAGTTTATGTAACATTTTTTCTCTAGTTCCCGAAGAGACTATTAGTCCATAGTCAGATGCACTAAACAAAAAACTATGTGCCAACAATCAGCGGGATTCAACGGGATTCTGGTACAGTATAAGATAAGATCTTACTCTAAATAACATTCTGAGCCTCTGATGAACTTTTTTAATTATTTTGCTAACATGAAAATCAAAATAGGTGTGAATCCATGGTCACCCCTAAATAGCAAAAATTGTCTACTAATTCTATCCTGTCCCACTTGAGACCAACAATTGAGAAGTTAATATCCCTGTGTAACCCCTAGGTGGTGCTATCCCAAGGGCTACTCCCCCTGCCTGTGTGACTAGGTGTAAGTTAAGGGGCCTGGGTACTGAAAACGGGTGCCTCCACCCAGAGGACAGGGTTATTGGTAGCATAGCTGACTTGGGTACAGCCCTCCAGGACACTGTAACCCCCCTCTTTCCCCTCTAGTGGCCTAAGCAATGAACAACAGACACAGTTACAATAACCCCTAATTAGCATACAAATCCCCACTCTGTTTGCACTTACCACCAGGGCTGATTCCACCAGTTCGAATCAGGAGACCCCCTACAAAATAAGGTTAGACACAGCAGGTAACAACAGTACAGTGCTTATTGTACAAAATGGAACTACAGTCAAGTTCAATGCAAAAAGAATTAGATCTGATTAATTCAGGGGGAATGAACAAGGGAGGGGCATAATTTGGCTGATTAGTTTTGTAACTGATTCAATCAGGCAATCATGCATGCACTTTAGAGTCCCTTCACAGTCACACACTCTGGGTACCCAGTTGGAAAAAGGTGGGCTAGCCTGACACATTGCCCAGGGTAGGCCGGCGTTGCAGCTGGTCGGGGCCCTGTGATGGAAAGAAGGAGCATGCACAACCACGAAATGGAGACTGCAGGTCGACAAGCTGGTATGCCAGGAGAAGCAGGGCCCACACGATTCACCGAGGTGTCGTTCCTGTTCGAGGTGTTGAGCAGGGGGCTGATCCCCGGGCAAGTCTCTTATCGACGGTGATCTCTGCATCTGAAGTAGCTGATTGGGCCAAGGTGGCAGGCCCCAGGCTGGGTGAACAGTTTAGATTCAGTTCGATAGGTGCTGGAGACAGCTTCCAGCAAGCGTAACACACTTAAGTAGTGAGGAACCAAATCGCGACCCACTGACAGTTTACAGCACATTTATAATAAAGCAAAACACAATACCACAGGTCAGATGACAGTCCAGTTGCAATTTCAGTTTTCCTGAGCAAAACCGTGATCTCTGTGGTGATTCAGACATCCTGACAGGCTGATCGCTTACAGCAAATCTTTGGTCTTCTTCAGGTAACAGGGCAATCACAATTCGGTATTTCTGGTCACAAGCCAGTTCGGATTTAGTATGATTAATTTCACTAGCAGATCCCTCAGAAGGGAAGATGAAGCAGGCAGGCCAGACACAGCCTTCCCACCAGTTTCCTGCGCTACTACGCAGAAGCAGCTGTTCGAATGTCTTGAGCAGTTCACTCTCTCAACTCCAGACTCAGACTGACTCTCTGCTGCAGGCAGCAGCGGGACTTCCTTCTGATCCAAAAAGGGTTTGGTTGGTTGATTCATCTGTCTGTCAAAGCAAGGGCTTCCCCTCCAGGTCCATTTAGGCGCCAAAATGAAAAAACTACAATTCCTACAGAAATTCACTCCCACAAGACCCCTGGGGACAGACTCTATTTTAAGGTCCCCAAAATGTACTGATTGGTGCAATGCAAAAATGTCCACGATGCAAAGAAAGGCAGGTTAGACAAACTATAATACCATTATTATTAGAGCAGCTAATCAGCAAACAATTACCAGTTCTAACAGAGCTCCCTCTGCACAATTAGCAATGGCAGAACAGAGCAATATTATTACAGCTTGGACGGGACTCAAGCCTGGAAACACTCGGCCCCTACCCAGATTAATTATACACTACAAAAATAATGTCTCTTAAAGGGACAGGCACGGAGGCTAACAGGGCACTCGCATGCAAGCACTTTTACATCTGTAAAGACACAGAACACCCACCTGGCAGTGGGCATTTAAGCACACCCAAGGAAGACTTTTGAGAACCCCCATTTATGGGGGGGGGGGTTACACCCTTCCCTGCCTGGAAAGAACTTGGTGCCCATGTTAAGTCCATGCTCACAACAACGTTATTTGAAGACATTATACTTATACAAAATATATGCTTCATTACCATTTCTATACGTATCCAAAATAGCTAAAACATATGATTTTATATATATATATATATATATATACACACACACACACACACACACACACACACATATATATTATGGCAACAGTTATGCGGTTTTCATACATTCAAAAATGATTTCACTGTGATTCACACAATAATATTACTGTACTCATTCATGTTACAGTTTCTTGCATCTGAACAACATAGATTGGGTCCCATCCCTATCAGCTAACTTGGGGCTAGATGGGGCAGGGGGCACCATGTCCTGAAGGATGGACAATCAACTTGGAAGTAGCGGAAAGGCTCAGTTTGGGCAGTGAGCTCTCTGAGACATAGATACCCTTGTGGACAACATTTAAAGGAAGATCTACTGGTCTTCCAGGGGAGTCGTAGCTTAGACGTATTATGGGTTTAACCACTCTCCAAGACTTCCTTGGGGAAACAGGTACAGTCTCTGGAGTATCAGCATTTGCATCAGTCTCTTCTTCAGTAGAAAGGGGTACCTCTGCACTGGGCAAAGTCTCCAGTAGCGGAACATTGTCAGCTCCTTGCATGGCAGATTCTGCTTCCACAACACTTTGCTCATTATTCTCTCCTGAAGAGGGCCCAGGTTGCTCATCCTGAAGGAACTCTTGGATCACTGAATTTTGTGGCACTGAAGGGGCTCTGTCATCACTGTCATTGCTCTGCAGGTTCTGGTGTGTCACCAAGGAGATTTTCCACAGCAGATTTCTTTTCAGGTAATTCAAACAGTTCCACTAGGCACAAGGAATCTGCTATTTCAGACATAATGCTCTGCACCTCACTTTCAGGGGGCACTGGTTCCAGGAAAGATGCTGGGGGGGGGGTTAGGCAGTTCTGAAGGCCCAGCTTCATCCCCACGATTCTGCAGAGGATTGCCTCGAAACAACTGGCTCAGTTCATAAGAAGGATAGTAGGCATTGTCACATTCACTTTCATCAGAAATGGACTGACAGTCATCATCATCATTCAGAGTCTGCTGGGGGGAAGGCCTTAGGTCTGGAACAACATAGGCAGGTATACTCTGTCTCTTTTTGGCAGAAGCAAGAGTCACCGACCCAGGGGAAGTGGCAGGTGTTAGTTCAGCATTAATGATCACTTGATCGATGGGCAGTGGGTGATTGTGGTGCATGGTCTTGACAGCTCTAGAGTTGTTTTCAGGGCGCACTTTTTACACGGGCAGTTCATCCAGGTTACCGATCACTGTGTGTGGAAGGTGATGCCACCTGTCAGCAATTTTATGCTTTCCATGCAGTCCCAAATTGCGCAACAACACAGGTCTCTGGGCAATAGCTCTTGAGCCTTCACTTTCTTGTCGTGCCTCTCTTTGTTGGCAAGGTTTCTCTTGGCGGCCACTGTTTGAGTCAGTTGATACACATGGTTCAATTAAGCTTTCAGTTTGTGTACATATTGTAAATAGTTCTCAACTTGGACCTCACCCGGGGAGACCCCAAAGCAAACATCTACAGGCAGCCAGGCTTCCCTCCTGAACATGAGACGATAGAGAGAGAATCCGGTAGCATCACTTTTGGTGCAATTGTAAGTGTGTACCAAGGTGCTAATCTGCTGACTCCACTTAGACTTGTCTTTAGGATGGAGAGTACCCAACATGTCCAGAAGGGTTCTGTTAAAGCGTTCTGGCTGGTGGTCCCCTTGAGGGTGATAGGGAGTGGTTCTGGACATTCACACCCCCCATAGAGAGAGCATTTCTTTGATTAGTCTACTTTCAAAGTCTCTTCCTTGGTCAGAATGGATACGTTGGGGTGCACCATAGTGGACAAAGAACTTTTCTACTAGTACCTTGGCCACCGTAGAAGCCTTTTGATCCTTGGTCAGGAAAGCTTGTGTGTATTGGGTAAAGTGTTCGGTTACTATCAATACATTGCCAATGTTCTTTTGATTGGGCTCCAGACACAAGAAGTCTATCAAACCGGTTCCATGGGGGCACTGGTAGTGATGTTGATAAGTGGGGAAGCTTTCTGGGTCAAAGCTTTTCGCTGGAGGCAGTGACTGCAAGTTTTGACATGATTCTCAACATCTGCCCCCATTTTCAGCCAATAGAATCGGGATCGTATTAAGTCGAGAGTCCGGTCAATACCGAGGTGTCCCATGTGGTTATGGAGGGACCTCAGTACCAGCTGTTTGAAGGCTGTGGGTAGGACCAACTGCTGCTTGTCCACTTGACTTTGATGATCTATGGTCTCTCTTTATAATAACTGATCTCGTGACTTTAGTCTGGGGCCTTCTTGAATAACAGTGCAGTTCGTAAGTCAGTAGAACGTAATTTAGACACATCCTTCCCTGCACGCAGGGCATCAAGTGCGGGCTGAATCATGGAGTCATGGGATTTAGCCCACTGAATGCTGTCACTATCAAGCTGGGGCAATGCACTGATATCTAATGCAGAACAATGACAATAAGTGGCAGGCATGCAAGTATTGGGGAGGGGGCCCAAACAGTCCACCAGGCAGTCCATGGTGTCTGCAGACAGTTGCTCATCTTTGTCAAACTTTTGGCACAATGCTTTAATAGAAGATTCAGACAGCCTCACCAAATTCTTTTTGGAACTTGGCCGCCGTGAAAGGGCATCAGCATCAATATGGTTCAGTCCATGCCAGTATTCAACCGCATAATCGTAAGTTGACAAGGCAGAAAGCCACCAGTGCCCAGTGGCATCCAACTTGGCTGAAATCTGTACATACATTAGAGGATTGTTATCAGTCTTTACTAATATCTTGACCCCACAGAGGTACTCATGGAACTGATCGACTATGGCCCACTTCAGAGCGAGGAACTCCAACTTGTGCACAGGATAATTCCACTTGGAGAGGGTCAAGCTGTGGCTGGCAAAAGCCACAGGTCTCAGGCCATCCTCATATTCTTGATATAGCACAGCCCCAAGCCCTTTCAGACTGGCATCCATGTGTAGGACGTATGGTTTGGTGGGATCAGCATATGCAAGAACTGGAGCATGGGTAAGCTGATAGATGACTTCAAAGAAGGCTGCCTCGCACTCGGGGGTCCAACGGGTTCCAAAAGGTTCACGTGTTTGAAAATACACCTTGTCTTCTTCTTTGAATGACCCCTTCTATTATCTGTGGTTGGTGGGAGGATAGCCTTGGGTAAGATTAAGGAACGTCCGGATTACCTTCAAATAGTCCTTAATGAAGCGGCGATAGTAGCCGCAAAACCCCAGAAAACACTGCAGCTCTTTCAGGTTGGTGGGCTGGGGCCAGGTGGTCAGGGACTCTACTTTACTGGGGTCTGTCTGTATCCCCATAGCTGACACTATATGTTCCACATATTTTAAAGACGCTTGAAAGAACTGGCACTTGTCTATGGATAGCTTGAGGCTGAATTCGTCCAAGCGATCGAGGACTTTGAACAGTCTGGCCTCATGTTTTTCTAGTGTGCGACCGAAAACAATTACATCATCCAAGTACACTAAATATTGTAACAGATTCATGTTTCCTACTGCACATTCCATCAACCTCTGGAAGGTAGCAGGGGCATCCGAAATCCCCTGTGGCATCCTCAGAAATTCATAGAACCCCAAAGGACCGATATAGGCTGTTTTCTCATGGTCCTCCGGGGCCATCGGGATCTGATAATATCCGCTGCAGAGATCAAGTACTGAGAACCACTGACTCCCATTCAGGCAGTCCAGGGCATCCTGTATGCAGTGCATGGTGTATTGATCTGGGACAGTCCATCGGTTAAGGGTCCGATAATCCACACACATTCTCACGGACCCATTTTTCTTGCACACAACTATGATGGGAGATGCATAGGGGCTTCTTGACTGTTGAATATTTCTGGCAGCGAGAATCTCCTGTAGGTGCCACCGAACATCGTCAGTATCAGCTGGAGCAAGGCGGAGGGGACTGTTCATGGAAAGGCCTGTCATCGTGCAGCTAAATATTATGCTCAGCACCATGGGTGAACCCCACATCCCATTCTTTTAGCGAAAACACTTGGTCTCTCTGGGCAAGTTTCCTACTGATCCGAGTCTTCCATTCAGCAGACAAGGGGGAATCACCAAAGTCAAATAGGTCTGGGGTCACCTTCTCCTTCTCACCAGAATATTTGTTGCTGGGTAATACTGCAGTGTCTGTGCAGTGTACTGTAGCTAGTGTACACCCTCTGTTCACTTGGACTTCTCGATCTGATACATTTTGAATCTGGAGCATCACTCGTCATGCATGGGTATGTATGTATTTATTTATTTAGTTTTTGTTGACCAGGTAAGTGCACTAGACAAATTCTGCCTATTTTCAGGCATGACCCAGGGGAAGGGGATACAGATGAATGCCAACTGTCTTTGAATCAGATTAAGCTGTTGGTGGTATTTTAGTGAATGGGGGGAAATTTAGCCAGTGCACCAGAGAAATGGGCATGGATGGGTAGGATACTGGGTTTAACCAGTAGCACCTCTGGCAACTTTCCTTCACCTGGTGCATCCAGCCTTAATATTTTGTTTTCACATCTCTTCTAAGGCTGACTTCTCCATAGAACAGTATGCTGAGTATTGGGTGGCAATATCAAGGAATCAGGATCCTTCTTCCAGACAATTCCAATGGGCTATCCTGGTCTTCTGCCACAGACTGCCTCTGCAGGTCATAAACTTTCTTGATCAGAGCTGGAATTCTCATTGCCCAACCAGTCTGTTGGTCTCGTTTCTCTTGGCACAACTGCGCTAACCTCCCAAACATATGGGCGTTGGTTCCAGTGAGTAGGGGGACCCCATCATACATCCCTGTAGGAGGGCACACCAGAGCCAGCATCTCTGCTTGTTCATCTACACCAGTTACAGCCACAGGAAAAAACAACCAGAGCTGGACATATCCTAGGTAGTGATAAGACTTGTCACTCAGGCCCCACACATGTAGGCCTTCTAGAGATTGTAATGGCACATCAGATAAATGTTTGTCATACCAGTCCTGGAATACAATGGTCACTTGCAACCCGCTGTCGAGCACAGCCCGAGCATGGATACCATTGACAGTCACAGTAGTCTCCATCGAAGGGCCGACCAATTTGGACCAGTCTGGAGGGACGATGTAGCAGGGACCTGGACAGACGTTTAGCCACAAAGAAGTTTGAGTTAGTATTTCTTGATCCCTCACTGTGGTCATTTCGGGCACCCCTTGGCCATTGATTTGTTTTTCGGAACTCCCCTTGGAGTCTGTTTACTACTTTTTCTAAGTCTTTCTGAGACCGGCATTCTCTCTTCATATGGCCATCCTTTCCACGGTTGTGACAAATGATAGACTCCTGGGTCATCCTTGGAGAGAACATTGCATGAGGGACTGAAGCAGTAGCAAGGGGTAGGGGTCCAATATATATGCTTGCAGCGGCGAGGGTGGTGCATTGTGTCTTAACAGTTCCTTTAGGGTGGCAGTCAATTCTTTGATCTCAGCCTGAGAGCCACCCTCAGTAGAGGATGTCTGAGGGTGCCCCCCACCCCCATGGCAGTCATGTCCTGAGAGGGACCAGGGTCTTGTCTGCAGTGGAGGCCTCCGTAAAGGCACCTGTTTGTACTTTTCTGACTTCCTTCAGCAGCTCATCTCTCCACCGCTCAGCCCATGCTGGAATATCCTTCATGGTCTCCATTTCAGAGAGGTCTTCCTGTGCCATGGTCACTCGAGCTGCGCCCACCCCATAATCACAATCTCTTTCTTCACCTTTAACCTCCCTGAGTTATTTCATCAGGTTGCAGTAGTCGGGTGGGTTATCTCTCCTATCCTGGAACCTTAACTGGATAATCTGCAATTTAGAGTGCTTGGCATGTTGTAGTATGTGCCCCAGTTTCACACAGTTCAAAACACTGGCGGCTACCCCACCCTTTCGATAAGCTCTCTGCAGGGCCCTCTCTAGGTGAGAAACATACGCAGACAAACCTTTCCCTCTCCATTGTTTGGTACCTTTGAATTGCCACATCAAAGTCTCTCCTGACTCAATGCTTCCGAAATTGCCTTCAAGTGCAGGCATGTACTTTTGAGCAGATGCCTCATAGAAACATAGAAGTTGACATCAGATAAGGACCCTAAGGCCATCCAGTCTTCCATTTCTTTTTCTACCTCATAAATGTACCGTCGGCTTTGCTCTGTCAGCGGCCTATCTATTCATACTCATCTGTATTGCTCCTTATGCCTATCCATGCCTGTTTGAAGCCTGCACTGTATTCATATCCACCACTTCCTGAGGTAGGCTGTTCCATGCATCCACCACCCTTTCTGTGAAAAAGAACTTCCTCACATTACCCCTTAATCAGCCTCCCTCTAATCTCATGCTGTGTCCTCTTGTACTGCTATTTTTCTTATATTGTAACATGTTAGACTCTGTCACCTTGTTAATGCCCTTAAGGTGTTTGAATGTTTCGATCATATCACCTCTCTCCCTCCTTTGCTCTAGGGTATACATATTGAACTCCGTTAATCTGTCTTCATATGTTTTCTGATGCAGTCCCTGCACCATTATGGTTGCCCTTCTCTGGACTGCCTCAATTTGGTTAATATCCTTGTGAAGGTGTGGCCTCCAGTACTGCACGCAGTACTCCAGATGGGGCCTAACCAGTGTCTTGTAAAGAGGGATTATTATCTCTCTCTTATGACTTGTGATACCCCTACTAATACACCCTAACATCCCCCTAGCCTTACCTACTGCTTTAGTGGTCTACTTGGATGATTTCAGGTCATTGGTGATGATGATGCCCAAGTCTCTTTCTTCCCTTGTGACTGCGAGCAACTCCCCTCCCAGCCTATAGGTGGTTTCAGGGTTTCTCTTCCCTATGTGCATGATCTTGCACTTCTTTGCATTAAACCCCAGTTGCCACTCTTCTGACCATTTTGCTAGTTTATCCAGATCACTTCTCATGCTGCCCACCCCATCTGGATCATCAACTCTGTTACAGATCTTGGTGCCATCTGCAAACAGACAAACCTTATCCTCCAGTCCATCTGCAATGTCACTGATGAAGATATTGCAGAGGACTGGCCCCAGGACTGATCCCTGAGGTACCCCACTTGTGACTTGCATCTCTTCTGACTGTATACTGTTTACCACTACTCTCTATTTTCTGTCCGTCAACCAGTTTGCCACCCAGTTGACCAACGTCTGACCCAGCCCGAGCCTACCCAGCTTATTAATCAATCTTCTATGTGGAACAGTGTCGAAAGCTTTGCTGAAGTCAAGGTAGGCAACATCAACTGCTCCCCTTGGTCCACCACTCTGGTTACCCAGTCAAAGAAATCTATGAGATTAGTTTGACAGGACCTTCCTTTTGTAAACCCATGCTGTCTTGAATCCTGTGCTTCTATGGAATTCCAGGTGTTGTACTATCCTTTCCTTAAGGAGTGCCTCCAGAATCTTGCCCACTACTGAGGTAAGACTGACTGGTTTGTACTTCCCTGCCTTCTCCCTGCTACCACTCTTGTGGAGCGGGATCACATGAGCCCTTCTCCAGTCTTCTGGGACCTCTCCTGTGCTCAGAGACTCACTAAACAGTTCTCATAATGGCTCTGCTACTGTAGTTCTACCCTTAGCTCCTTTAGTACCCTGGGATGTATGCCATCAGGTCCCATTGCCTTGTCCACCCTTAGCTTATCAAGCTCTTGTAGGACCCTTTCTTTTGTGAAGGGACTAGTGCTCACCTCCCTCCTCCGTGTGTCCATGGTGCTGAGCTGTGGGCCCTGCCCTACCTTCTCTTCCATAAATACTGAGCAGAAGTATCTATTTAGGATAGATGCTTTTACATGGTCCTCCTCCTCCTCACACACCCCTTTATCTCCTTTGATCTTAGCAATACCCCCTCTGGACTTTCTCCTTTCACTAGTGCATCTATAGAAAGTCTTGTCACCTTATTTTACTGTCTGTGCTAGTGTTTCCTCGGTTTGAGCCTTTGCCTGCCTTACTGCCTTCCCTGCTTCCCTTAGGGAAGTTTGGTATGCCTCCCTACCTTTATCCCACTGCATTCCCTTATATTTTCTGAAGGCCATCCTTTTGGCTCTGACCTTTTCTGCTACTGTTTTTGAGAACCAAAGTGGTTTCCTTCTTCTTTTGCTCTTCCTTTTCTCTCTAACACAATGGGATGTTGCTTCAAGTATTGCATCCTTAATGCTTGCCCACTTTGCCTGTACCCACTCACCTGTATTTCTTTTTGCCAGGGCTAGCTTAACTCTGTTGGCCAATTTATCAAAGTGAGCTCCTCTGAAGTCCCAATTATTTTTTTTTTTAATGTGTTTATTTAGATCTAGGATTACAATTACCTTTGACCCAAGGCTCTTTTACAAAGGTTCCATGTCACTAGAGTACATACATGTTAAACATATTAAACAAGGGCATACAACATTAAAGAGAGCATACAGCCATATTCATCAGTTCAGGTACAGCATCACGGTAAATAGGATACATGAATAACACATACAAAGAATCATTTCAGAAACCTAGAAGAAATCAAGGAAAAAGGGTGAGAGGATAGGGGGGTGACAGCTGAAAAAGTGACTAGAACAGCTCACGGCATTGTCAAAGAACATCAGAGGGGGGTGGTTGATCTCAGTGGGGATGGGAGAAGTTAGGGGTGGCAATCACATGAGCTGGAGGCTGTGAGATGATGATGGAGGCTTGATTTGAATATGCCTAGTGAGGAGGTGGAGGTGATGTGAGTGCTGAGGGCTACATCCAGCTAGGTGCACAGTGTGCAAAGGATCTTTGGCCCAGAGTGGTGCGGCATCGGGGGACCTGTAGAAGCTGACGTTCAGACCCTCTGATGTTACGACAATTAGTGTTTGGGTGCAGGAGGGCTTGGACAGTAGATGGAGTAAGGCCCAAAGTTGTTTTTTTCGCCATCAAGCAGGTAAGGTACTTTATGCAGTTAGCGAGTTGAAGCCATTCCGTTTGAGCGTAAAGCTCACATGTATGTGTGAGTTGGTGGGATCCAATAAGCAGTCGACAGGCCTTGTTTAGGGAGGTCATTATGCGCCTGAGGGTGGTAGTAGAGGCAGAGCCATAGATTATGAGGCTGTGGTCTATGACGGAGACCACAGAGCTCTGGATAGCAATCTTCAGTGCTGCCTGGGTAAGATGCTGTCTATTTCAGTAGAGAATTCCAATGCATGAGTTTACCACTCTGGCAACACTATCAATGTGAGTCCCATAAGATAGGCAAGGGTCAGGTGAGATTCCAAGGTGTTTAAAAGATGACTCTTGTTCGAGGGTATTACCAGCGCTTGTATTGATATCAAGGGGGTATCACCTGTGTTTGTTTTGAGAGCTGCCGAAAAGCATAGATTTAGTCTTTTTGTGGTTTAGAACCAGTTTATGTTTTGCGAACCAGTTTTCAACAGTGGAGAATGCAAACTGTAGGATGTGAAGTAAGGGTTGTGGTCCTTATAGGGGATGAGAAGCACAGCGTCATTGGCATAGACGATAATTTGTTCTGGGCAGGATAGTGGAAGGGAGTTCAGGAAAAGGCTGAAAAGTAGTGGGCCCAGTATGGATCCCTGAGGGATGCCTGAGCGAACAGGTTTGGAGTCGGTGAGTACTCCTGAGATTTTTACTCTTTGTGAGCACTGGTCCAGGTAACTATTAAACCATGCAGTGGAGTTCTGGGAGAGCCCGGCATTCAGCAGCTGTTTGGTAAGCAGGCCTTGGTGAACAGTGTCAAATGCCTTCATCAAGTCGATGAATACAGCTCCAGTTAGATGGCCTTTGTCCAACGAGTTGTGAAGGACTCCAGTGAATTCCAGGAGGGCTGTAGATGTGCTGTGCCCTTACCTGAGCCCGTGTTGCTGTGCACATAGGATGCTAAATTTGTCCAGGTAGTCTATAAGCTGGTCAGCAACAATTTGCTCAATGGCCTTGGAGAGGGGGGTAATATAGAGATCAGCCAGTAGTTCCCCTGCATGGACTTGTTGCCACTTTTAAAGACTGGAGTGACAATAGCAGATTTCCATTTGCTTGGGAACTGACTGAGGCTGAGGGAGGTTGAAGATTCTGGTAAGTGAGCAATATCTCTTCAAGGGTGAGGATAGCAGTTTAGGGTCCAGTGAATCACCACTTGCTCTGGACTTGGAGATAGCCTTTGTTATGTATTTGCGGACATCATTCACCTTGTCGTTTTTGAAGTAGAATGGCGGATGATTTGAAGTGGTAAGTAGGGAATTTGGAGCAGGGGAGTCAGTTTCAGAGAAAAAGTCTAGGGGTAGAACAGCACTAAGGTCGGTGAAGGCTGCATTGAATTTACTGGCAATGACCTTCCGGTCAAGGGTATTGGCTCCGTCAACCATCAGTAGGGTTGGGAAGGATTTGGACTGCTTCCCTGTGACTCCCCTAATATTGTCCCAAAAAGCTCTCCCATCTCCCCAGGTGTTGGTGAGGGCTTCCTTGTAGTAGGTACTCTTCGTCAGTCTTATTTGTTTTGTGCAGTTGCGAGTCTGTTTGTAGTTTTGAATGTCCAGTTGAGCACCTGTGGCCCTAGCTATTGCCCAAAGGTGGTCTCTTGATTTTAACTGAGCCAGTAGCTCAGCTGTAAACCAGGGCTTGGAGAGTGCCCTGACTTTGAGCTTTTGTACTGGGGTGTAGGAGTCGCAGGCAGCGTTGAGTGTGGTGATGAAATAATCAAGGGCCGAGTCGACATCCAGTGCATTGTATATGGGAGACCAGTCTTGCCAAGTAAGACAGGATTTGAGATGGGTAAGTCGGCCAAGGGGTAGGACTCTGCTGGAAATGGTTTTAGGAGGAGGCTTACAAAACTTCTTTGACCAGTTGCAGATGACAGGGGAATGGTCGCTGAGGGAATCCGGGAGGACAGTGGTGTTGTTGATATGGGTTGGGTGGCTGGCAAGAACCCAGTCCAGGAGAGTGCTGGCACCTGACTTGTAGTTCTTCCTTGTGGGGGAATCGATCATCTGCGTTAGGTTAGCTGAAGAGATAGCATCCTTGTGGGTTCCTACATCAGGTGCAAGCCAGTTGATATTAAAATTGCCAAGGAGGAGGATCTCAGATCTGGGAGGTTGGGATCTTACAAAGTCCAGGACCGCACAGAGACCAATCCCTTGGTCTTTTGGTGGGCTGTAGTCTAAGACTACAGTGAGCACTTTATTTTGGGCCCCAAGGATTAGTTTGATAGGTAGGAACTGCACAGAAGAGTCAGAGGGGGTAGTGGAGACAGGGTGACAAGTGATGTTGTCTTTGATGTAAATTGCACCCCCCCCTTTTTGTCCTCCTAGCAAGTCTGAAAACGTTATAGCCTTGTAGCGCAATAGCATGGTCAGGAGTATTGAGCGTCAGCCAGGTTTCAACAACAGTAAGGATATCAGGGTATGCTGGTCAGCAAAGATTTGAAGGGCAGCAAGCTTTGGGCGGAGGCTGCATATGTTGAGGGTGGCAATGATGAGACCCCCTGTCTGATTTCCCAATTCTGGCTGGGCTGGAGGTAACCGGGCCAGAGTTCGGGTGAACACTCCCTGACATCAGTAGGAGGAGGAACAAGAGTTTTAGTGCAATCTGTCGTTGTTCATAGTCCATGTGGTTTCGTCTCCATATATTGCAAGACCGAATATAGTGTATGTGCTGTATGTCCCAGTGCAGAGCAATGGATAGCAGCAGGGGTTGGTTTGCACAGGTTCCATTCTCATGTGTATCAGCGTATGGCCAGACCTTAATGGGGGGGTGCACCAAGGGAGGGCAAGGTGCATGGACCAGGGTTCCAGGTTGGCGGTAGGAGATGAGTAGCAGGTAGGCGTAGGGTGGAGAGGGGTGGCAGGCACCAAGGAGGTAGCTGAGAGGAGGAGGAAGGAAGAGAGGAGAGGCATGGTCTGGAGGAGTACTAAAAGGAAAAGAGAAAAAACAGTTGGGTTTAGCAGTGGAGAAGATTGATGGATTAGATTAGGTAAGGTGCTTATAATTGGGCCCTCTAGTGGCCAAAAGATATAATCTGCTAATGGAAAAGTCGTCAGTCTAGTTACCCAGTCAAAGAAATCCATGAGATTAGTTTGACAGGACCTTAAGGCAGTTGAAACACTCCAAAGATGCCATAGTTTCCTACTCTTAAAAATACAATAAGGGTTGTAGTTCCCTAAACTAACAATTCAAATTCAGCAGTGGGCACAAAGGCACATCACAGATTTAGTTGCAGAGGTTAGAAAAAAAAAAAATTTACGCAGCAGAGTGATGAGTTCCAGGGGACTTCAAATCTCCAGGAGCTGAAGCCAGTCAGGGAGAGACGGAGTGCTGAATCTGCCTATAGTAGACTCAGTTTCAGGCACCATCCACCAACTGAGTTCATGGCTAGCAAGCTGGACTGGAGCTGCTTTCCCGAAGCGTACCTGGAATCTTGCTCTTGAGGGCAGGCTGGGGAGCACCCTGCAGCCAGCTGTGCTCAGCACCAGACCTCTAGTGCAGAAGATAGAGTCCCCCTCAGGGAATCCTGACGAGAAAAGAAGAGAAGGGAGAAATCAGCTTATGTGTAGCAACAAAACAAAGGCTTCAGAGTTTGGGAGGCAGGGCAAGCAAGGAGACAAAGGAATTATGTTACAAGGTGAGAAATTAAGGGTGCTAATTTAGCCAGAGAGGGAGAGCATGGCTGTGGGAGTGGCTGGTATTAAGCACCAGCAGCGTCACCAGTATGCAGAGGAAAAGGCAAGTGGGGTTTGTGTGTGGGGGGGGGGGCAGATGGGAGAAACAGCAATTCAGCAGTTAGACAAAGCAGTTCTTAAACTTCAAACTTTGTTAATACTTAAATAGCTTAAGGCAGTTGAAACACTGTTGAAGCGCAGTGGGTGGGTGCGGGTTGTGGGAGTGGGGCAGGGAGACGGCGAAGGACCGTTTTGTTTTACAGGGTTTAAAAAAAAAAGATGTCGTGGGACGGTTTCCGTTTTTCAGGTGGGATTTCCCCAGCGTGCCACGTCAGTGTTTGTTGGTGGTGGGGGGCATTAGCAGACGGGGATTAGGCACCCCAGTCGGCACATAACAAATGGGGGGTGCATGATGCCGACGGGAGGCCCCCTGTCGGCAAAGAAAAACTGTTGGGGGGGGGAAGCATGATGCCGAGGGGGACTGGGCAACCCCCTCAGCAATCAACAAAAGAGGGGGGAGACACATTATGCTGACGGGGAGTGGGCTCCCCCATAGGCACTGTGACAGGCAGCAGCGGTGGCAGTCACTGCCGCCATGTTGCCTGCAACACGGGAGGTGTGTAATGGTCATGCTGCATGAGAACTTCGCTGTCATTGCAGTGGACCTTTTCTTTGTTGTGATGGCCACATTAGGCATGCATCAGGTCAGTGCCTCCTGCTGCCTGATTGGGGAATGCAGGAGGCACCTTCTGATGCATGCCCTGCATTCGCCCAAGAGTGACCGGACCTCCAAATCTGTTACTATCGCAATATGTTGGCTGCGCAAGCATGAGCCAACATAAAAATCTACAATTCCTACAGAAATTCACTCCCACAAGACCCCTGGGGACAGACTCCATTTTAAGGTCCCCAAAAGGTACTGATTGGTGCAATACAGAAATGTCCATGCTGCAAAGAAAGGCAGGTTAGACAAACTATAACACCATTATTATTAGAGCAGCTAATCAGTAAACAATTACCAGTTCTAACAGAGCTCCCTCTGCACCATTAGCGATGGCAGAACAGAGCAATATTATTGCAGCTCGGGTGGGACTCGAGCCTGGAAACACTCAGACCCTACCCAGATTAATTATACACTACAAAAATAATGTCTCTTAAAGGGACAGGCACGGAGGATAATGGCACTAGCATGCAAGCACTTTTACACCTGTAAAGACACAGAACGGCCACCTGGCAGTGGGCATTTAAGCACACCCAAGGAAGACTTTTGGGAACCCCCATTTATAGGGGGGTTACACCTGACTTTCCTAGAGCCTGTAAACACCATAACGTTTGTTTTCCCAGTGTTTAAAACCAATTCACGAGAAAGCAGTTACCTTTGTAATAAATCAAAATCCCACTGGACTAGAGATAAAGCTTGATCTAGGTTAGCGCCAGATGTAAAGATTACCACATCATCTGAGTACAAAATCATATTGGAGTCCAAACAGGAGGAGGAGGCTGCATTCATAAACAGGAAAAACAAAAGTGGGCCCAATACTGAGCCCTGTGGTACTCCACAGGTTCTTAGATGAGAGTCAGAGCATTTCTGGGCAATAACCGTCTTATACTCCCTATTAGATAGGTAACCATACAACCAGGATATAACTTCCTGTGAAAAATATGCACCTTTCAAAGATTCCAACAACAAAGCGTGGTTAACCAAATCGAAGGCCTTAGTGAGGTCCACAAACACTGCTGCGATGGAGTGCCCTAAAGATTGGGCACCCCGTATGCCACTTGTGAACCCCACTGTATTATGATTTGATCTAAACCCATGCTGAGAACTTGTTAATAAATTATTCTTAAACAGAAAATCCTGGATCTGATCAAATACAATTCTCTCAAGAATTTTAGATAAAAGGTCCAACAGGGATATTGGTCTATAATTTGAGACAGAATTCCTAGACCCTGATTTAAAAATTGGCTTTATAAAAGCTGACTTCCAACACTAAGGGAAAACGCCATGACAGAGGGAATAGTTAATTATAGTTGTCAGGGGTGTAGATAAAACATTTATTCCCAATTTCTAAAACCTGTAATCTATTTTACCCTGTCCAATAGAAGGTTTAGGATTATATTTCAAAACATACTCCTTAACCTGTTCAGGGGAGACAATTTGAAAGTAATATTGAGAATGACTTTCATTATGGTCCCTATCTAAATACTGTGTTTTCCATGGTCTTATTTTTGATTTGATACTTTGCCAGGTCCCTAAAATATTCATTAAACATTTTAGACCCTTGACTGGGGTCACTCACAAATTGATCCCCTTCCTGAAGGATAATTATTGTATCATGTGTCTTCCTTCCAATTAGATGATTTAGCATCTGCCATGTTTCTTTTGGGTTGCCCAGCGAATTTAATTGTTTATTTTTAAAAAAATATATACTTTAGCTTTCCTAATTGATGCCTTACACTTATTCCTGAACATTTTATAATTTAATAATAAATCTTTGTCCCCATTTTTTTAAACGCTGTCCAGGCTCTAACTTTTTGTTTTATTATAACTAACAAGTCTCTTGATACTTATTCACCTTTTTCAGTTCCTGTCCTCATTTTTTTGAGTGGAGCTACTGTATTTGATTTACAATTTGATTAAATAAGCCACTCAAAGTTTCCAATACAACATCTATATCCTGTAGGGTTTCCAGGCAAGTCCAATCCACTTTCTCACAGGCAGCATTCCTAGCTTCAGTTGTTACCTTTTTTATGTTTCTGGTCTCTATATAACAAGGGGGACTCTGTCTTGTTTAGCTTTTAGAAACATAAAAACATAGAATATGACGGCAGATAAGGACCGCTTGGCCCACCTAGTCTGCCCATGTTCCTACCTAACAGATAAGCTGCAGATCCTAATTAACCAACAGCTTACTTCCTCCTACCCCCCACTAGGACTGCCTTATGTCTGTCCCATGCATTCTTGAACTCTCCCACTGTTCTTGACTCCACAACCTCCTCAAGGAGGCTGTTCCATGCATCCACAACCCTCTCTGTGAAAAAATACTTCCTCACATTACCTCTGAGCCGTCCCCCCTCTATCTTCAAATTGTGCCTTCTTGTTCTTGCACATCTCTTTTTCTGAAATATGCCACCCTCTTGGACTTTGTTGATTCTCTTGAGGTACTTGAAAGTTGCTATCATGTCCCCTCTCTCCCTCCTTTCCTCAAGGGTATACTTATTAAGATCCTTTAGTCTTTCTTCGTATGTCTTCTGGTGCAGACCCTGCACCATTTTGGTTGGCCTCCTCTGGACAGCCTCCACTCTGTCTATGTCTTTGCGGAAATGGGGTCTCCAGAACTGCACACAGTACTCCAGATGGGGTCTCACCAACTGTCTGTACAGAGGGACAACTTCCTGTTTTCTACTATTGATGCCTCTCCCTATGCATCCCAGTATCCCCCCAACCTTCCTTACTGCCTTCTCACATTGCTTGCCCACCTTTAGGTCATCTGATATAATTACCCCCAGGTCCCTTTCCATTTTTACTGTTGTCAGTATCTCACCCCCCATTGTGTACTCTTGTCCTGGGTTTTTGTTTCCCAGGTCCATTACTTTGCACTTCTTTGCATTGAATCTGAGCTACCATACATTTGACCATTCCTCCAACCTTGCCAAGTCCCTTCTCATCCTTTGCACTCCATCTGGTATATCAACCCTGTTGCAGATCTTTGTGTTATCTGCAAAGAGACATACTTTTCCTTGCAGTTCCTCTGCAATGTCACTTATAAAGACATTACAAAGGACCGGTCCCAGTACTGAACCCTGCGGTACCCCGCTAGTAACCCTCCTTTCTTCACTGTGGACTCCATTTACTACTACCCTTTGCATCCTGTTGTCTAGCCAATTTTTTATCCAGGTTACCACCTTGGGACCCACTCCAAGGCTGGCTAACTTGTGTATTAGTCTTTTGTGTGGGACTGTATCAAATGCCTTGCTAAAATCTAGGTAAGTCATGTCCACAGCCCCTCCCTGGTCTACTACTTTGGTCACCCAGTCAAAGAAATATATTAGATTCGTCTGACACTACCTTCCCATCGTGAATCCATGCTGCCTTGGGTCCTGTGCCCCACTGGCCTCTAGTTACTCAACAATTCTTTCCTTCAGAAGTGATTCCATCATTTTACCTACCACTGAGGTCAAACTAACTGGTCTGTAGTTTTCTGCCTCTGTCCTGCTCCCACTTTTGTGAAGAGGAATCACATCCGCCCTCCTCCAGTCCTCAGGTACCACCCCATCCTTCCATGTTAAAGAGAGTAGTCAGCGGTGTCATTAGTTCTACCCTTAGTTCTTTTAGAATTCTTGGCTGAATCCCATCAGGCACCATTTCTTTGTCCACCTTCAATTTTATTAGTTCTTTCAGAACCCTTTCTTCTGTAAATGGACTGGTATCGACCCTCATCTTCAGAGTGTTTCTCTTGTTTGGTTTAGGTACCTCCCCCTCCTCTTCCTTTGTGAATACTGAGCAGAAATGTTCGTTCAGTATCCTTGCTTTTTCATTGTCACCCTCTACCCACATTCCCTTCCCTTTATTAAGCCTCAGTATCCCTCCTTTGGTCTTTCTTCACTCCCTAATGTACCTATAAAAGGTCTTATCCCCCTTCTTAACAGAGTTGGCTATCCTTTCCTCGGTTTGGGCCTTTGCTATTCTGACTGCCTTCCCAGCCTTTTTCTGCTTTAACTGATACAGTTCTCCATCCTTCTCCTTCTGTATTTCCTTATATTTCCTGAATGCTACCCTTTTCTTCTTAACCTTCCCTGCCACCTCTTTTGAGAACCATAGCGTTTTTTTCCTTCGTTGTGTTTTGTTGATTTGCTTTACACAAAGGCTTGTTGCTTCTGTGATGGCTGTTTTGATTACTCTCCATTGTTCCTCCACCCCTCCTTCTTGCCTGTTTGCTAGTGCTTTTCTGAGGCACTCTCTCATTTTCCCAAGTCAGCCTCCTAAAGTCCAATACTCTTGCTTTTGTATGGCTTGATTGTATGGCTGTGTTTATCGTGAACCACACTGTTTGGTGGTCGCTATTCCAGATGGCTACCCACTTCTAAATCTGAGATTCTTTCTCCATCCCCATTTAGAGTACCAGGTCTAAGATTGCTCCCTCCCAAGTGGGTTCCAATACTAGCTGTCTGAGGCATGCCACCTGTAGGACATCAAGAATGACCCTGTCTTGGATGTTCCTGCAGCAAAGGTGCTCCAGTTAACATCTGGCATATTCAGGTCCCCCATCAACAATATCTCCCTCTTTCTGCCATTCTAAGAAGCCTTCTATCATTTCCTTGTCCATTCCCTCCCCCTGAGATAGGGGTCTGTATACAACCCCCATGCGGATAGTGGTGCCATTTTCTGTCTCCAGGGTGACCCAGAGTGTCTCATCTGCTCCATGTTTACTCTTCAGTTCTGTTGCTTTGATCCCTTCCTTTACATAAAGAGCTACTCCTCCTCCTCATCTTTTACCCTCCCTGTCCCTCCTGTAGATTGTGTATCCTGGTATGTTGACATCCCAGTCATGGTTCTCTTTGTATCATGTTTCTGTGACTGCCACAATATCCAGGTAACCCTCTTCCATCAAGGCCACTAGTTCAGGGAGCTTGTTACACAGACTATGGGCATTGGTACTCATCACCCTCCACTTTTTGATGGCCTTACCCCTTTTAGCCCCATTCCTGTCCTTACTGCCTTTGCCTTTTTTTCCATTTACTTCTGTCCTGCTCCCTAATGACTTCTCTACCTTAGTGTTTACCTCACTAATTACTGTTGTTTGTGGGGGGATGCTGGGATTCCCCTGCTCCTTTTCAGTGCCTCCCCCCTTGGCTAGTTTAAATGCTTGCCAATGAAGCATTTAAACCTCTCACCTAGGATCCTGGCCCCCCGGACAGATGCAGACCATCGCACCAGTATAGGTCTGCATCCCTCCAGGTGGCTCCCCATTCCCCAATGAAGCCAAAACCCTGAGCTGCACACCAGTTTTTCAACCATTTATTGAATTCCCTGGTGAGGAGTACCCTAGCATCACCCTTGCCATAGACAGGCAGCACCTCCGAGAAGGTCACTGTATGCACTACTTGTCTAAGGCCCCTCCCCAACTCTACAAACTCCTCTTGCACTACTCTGATCCCATTCCTAGCCAGGTCATTTGTCCCTAGGTCAACAATGACATCCAGCTCCCTCCCTTGTGCAGCTGCTCCCACGATCCTGAGGATTCGCTTCCTGTCCCTCCCAAGCCGTGGCGCCAGGCAGGCACCTTACCTCCCTCTCCCCTTCCTCCCCCATTTCTACCCCCCTAATGACTGAGTCCCCCACCAGGAGTTGTTTCCTTCCCCTGTGGGGTCTCATGCCACCCTCCAGTGGGTCTCCTTTGTGAAGGTTCCCAGCATCCTCCTTGGTCTCCACTGCAGATGCCTCCGTAGAGGAACCATTATCCACCAGAAGAGCGAATGAATGGTGAAGAGGTACAGCTGGAGGGATGCAACTCTGCTCCACCACCCTGTCCCTCCCTGAGCCCACCCTGGTCCAGCCTCTCCTCTTTCTTGGCAACCTCTGAGGCAGTGGCATTGGCCCTGGTGGTCCCTGGGTGGGGGAGGAGGTTTCACGAATCCTAGCCAGATCAGCCTGGAGACGGGGCAACCTCCTCTCTCAGACCAGAGAGGTGCCTGCAAATAGAGCAGCATCACAGCCTCCAGAATGTCTCCCAGAACACTGCCGCCCCACAGCCATTGCACTGCACCACTCCTATCATTGACTCACAAAATACAGGGCAGTGGTCATTGATCACATCAGGCAACACCTGGAACTTATTACCCTGGTGGGGTGAGTGACCACAACTCAGCCTAGCATAAAACCCCCTGCAGTTTTATAATTAAACCTGGTTGTTTGTGTAAGTAGTTGTTGGACTCCCAATTCTTGGAACAATTCTAATACAAAGGTATTCTGATCAGTACCCCAATTTAAATTAAAATCACCCATTAAGATCCACTCCCCATTTATTGGGAGAGATTTTTTGAATGCAGTAATGAATTCTTTTTTTTTTTACCTTCTCTTTTTGCCCGTTCTTGCTCTGCACCAGGTCCCTCTCTCGAAACCCCCAAGCACCTCACAGCTACACCACTTGAGGACCAGGGAGTCAGCTCCTAAGATGCACTGCTCCACTTACCTCTAGAGTCCCCGGGTGACCCTCCCAGTCAGGGCAGGGGAGGACCCCTGTAACCTCCCCTGAACTTCAATCATGGAGCGCACACTGTGACGTCTGCCCCAGTTCCTCTTGTGGTCATGGTGCAGTGGGTTTGTTGCTTGGAATGGGCACAGGGTATTTTTTCTTGTTCTTTGGTCAACCCCCTCTGACATCAGCATGTGAGGAGGACCAGTGAGACAGATGCATGCTGAGATGTGCATCTGCTCCTGTCCTCTGCCGACGTCGGCCCATCCATGCTTGTCTGCTTCCTTGTCCGTACCAGCACCACCCGTGGTCACCCATGCTGTGGCAGGATAGTGGCAGGGCAAGCAAGACAGCCCTCCCCGGAGAAGGAGAGCAAGCCATTGGGCGCTCAATCCTTCTCCCCCCATCCCAACCAACCCCCGGCAACCCAAATCAGTCACCGAACCCGGGTCACCGGCATGGTGCGAGGTATGGCGTCCAGCACCTCAACCCTCAGCTCCACCAGGCCGGCTGCAGTAATCAGTTCTAGTCCCTGCTTTGAAAGTCCAGACAGGAAGTAAACAGAAGTGACAGTGAGATATTTATTAGATCCCAACAAGAGATGTGCATGGTTGTGTAAAGCATATTTTGTGGTACCAGTCCATGGCTGTATTTAGCACACTTTGTGGTGCCAGTGCATGGTTGCGTACAGCACACTCCGTGGTGCCAGTGCATGGTTATGTATAACACACTATGTGGTTCCAGTGCATGCTTGTATATAGGACACTTTGTGGTGCCAGTGCATGGTTGTGTATAAGACACTTTGTGGTGCCAGTGCATGGTTGTGTATAAGACACTTTGTGGTGCCAGTGCATGGTTGTGTATAGGACACTTTGTGGTGCCAGTGCATGGTTGTGTATAAGACACTTTGTGGTGCCAGTGCATGGTTGTGTATAGGACACTTTGTGGTGCCAGTGCATGGTTGTGTATAGGACACTTTGTGGTACCAGTGCATGGTTGTGTATACCACACTTCATAGTGCCAATTCATGGTTGTGTATAGCACACTCTGTGGTGCCAGTGCATGGTTGTGAATAGCACACTTTGTGGTGCCAGTGTATGGTTGTGTACAGCACACTTTGTGGTGCCAGTGCATGGTTGTGTATAGCACACTTTGTGGTGCCAGTGTATGGTTGTGTATAGTACACTCTGTGGTGCCAGTGCATGGTTGTGAATAGCACACTTTATGGTGCCAGTGTATGGTTGTGTACAGCACACTTTGTGGTGCCAGTGCATGGTTGTATATAGCACACTTTGTGGTGCCAGTGTATGGTTGTGTATAGCATACTTTGTGGTGCTAGTGCATGGTTGTGTATTGCGATAATGAAATGGGTCATTTTTAGTAAATTTTATGCATATTTAAACATAATACTTTCAGCTGGGCTGCTGTGCTGGGATACCGGCCCAGCAAAAAGCAGCTCTTGGCCAATCAGAATTCAGCATTCTTTCTACCCATTTCATAATTTTGTTTAGAAAATGGGCTTTTTATTTGCTGGACTCTGATTGGCTAATACCCCTGCCAGGGGTGTACATTAACTTTCAATAGATGCCCAGTAAATAAAAAGTGCCAGACACCTGACCCCATCACCACCTAAATAAAGTATTGTTTTGCCCATTCTGCTTGCTCTTTGGTCAAAACATCTTTATTCAATTTGAAATTGCCGCCATTTCTTTCTGTCGCTCACCGAGTGTTCCTGCCGTCGTTTACTCAATCTAACACTCTACCCCACCACAGTCTCTCCATTCTACAAGCAAGCAATAATACAAATTGCTCATTTTTTTAAAATTGTGAATCCACTTTTCACAATAAACACACAGTAATAAAACGTTTTAAATTAGTAGCGCTAGCACGTCGCGTGTCAACACTTCTTCTCCCTGAATCACACTGCCTCCCCTTGACTCACATAAAACATAAACATCTGTTCCTTTCTGGTTTTTTATACAATCACATGTTGGTTAACTTACTGACCTTTCCCGTACCATTGGCACTTAACACCGAACTATACTTTTTTTTCCCCTGTAGTTTCCATCGGCAACCGACACAGGTTACGAATGGGAAGAGAAGAGAGGGAATTGCGCAGATCAGTCAATTGCGTGGCTCACGGGTGAGTTAAAAAAATGTCCGCTCCTGCTTCGCGATCGCGGTCCTCCGTAATGAGACTGGGAAAAAAAAAAAAAAAAAAAGGGCACTGGGCAACGTCTCTGGACTGCTGGACAATCCACAAAACAAAGAAAAAACGGGTAGGCTTTGTTTCCCCGATCGCTACTGCGGCTGCTACAGTACTTCCAGCGAGCACTTGTGTCAGTAGTTCTACTGACTAACCTTAAGTGACAGTTAGCCAGCGCTCTAAGAAATCAACAATAAAAAAAGAAATTGAGCTGGGGGAAGGGTATTTCAACAGTCAAGATAGGGATGTAGCACATATGATGCTGGTAAAAACTAATATGAAACAGTGCATTGCCCTCTACCGGTAACTATTTGTAAGCAGTATACCAGTAGAGGACTACTTTACTAACAAAATAACTTTAAGTTCATTTGTATAAAAACATTTTTTATTTCTTAATTATTACAAAAAAACTTAACATGTAGCCCATTTTCTAAGCGCAATAATACCCTCCAGGATGGGCGGTATGGGCAATACCGGACCTTCCAGGGGCTATAAGGCCCTCCGCCTGCGGTGTCGGGCCTCATTACGCCCCTGGGCGGTCCGGTATTGCCCAATACCGCCCACCCTGGAGGGTATTATTGCTTGCATAGCACACTCTGTGGTGCAAGTGCATGGTTGTATATAGCACAGTTTGTGGTGCCAGTCCATGGTTTTGTATAGCACTCTTTGTGGTGCCAGTGCATGGTTGTGTATAGCACACTTTGTGGTGCCAGTCTATGGTTTTGTATAGCACTCTTTGTGGTGCCAGTGCATGGTTGTGTGTAGCACACTTTGTGGTGCCAGTCTATAGTTGTGTATAGCACACTTTGTGGTGCCAGCCCATGGTTGTGTATAGCACACTTTGTAGTTCCACTCCATGCTTGTGTAAAGCACACTTTGTGGTGTCAGTCCATGGTTGTGCACATCTCTCTCAGCGGTACCAGCCCTTGGTTGTGCACAGCACATTCAGTGGTACCAGCCCTTGGTTGTACCTAGCTCAGTCACATGGTACCATTCCTTGGTTGTACCTAGCTCTTTCAGTGGTACCATCCCTTGGTTGTACATAGCTCACTCAGTGGTACCAGTCCTTGGTTGTACATAGCTCACTTAGTGGTACCAGCCATTGGTTGTACCTAGCTCACTTTGTGGTACCAGCTCTTGGTTGTACATAGCTCACTTAGTGGTACCAGCCATTGGCTGTACTTAGCTCTCTCAGTGGTACCAGCCCTTGGTTGTACCTGGCTCACTCAGTGGTACCAGCCCTTGATTATACGCAGCTCTCTCAGTGGTAGCAGCCCTTGGTTGTAACTTGCTTGCTCAGTGTACCAGCCCTTAGTTGTACCTTGCAAGAGATGTGCACAATTAGCAAATTTCATTAAGCAAAATATTTCACAAAATTTGCCCTTTTTGCAAAATTTTTTCGTGGAAGTGAAATTCGGAATTTTGCCTGCAGAATGTGAAATTTCACCCATGGAAGGTGAAATTTCATCCGCGAAATGGCAAAATTCATCGTTTGCTGTTTTTCCCAGCAAAATTTCACATTTCCCAGGTGAAATTTTGCATTTCGTACCCCGCAAAATATTTTGGTTAATGGGCAAATTTCGTTAAATGTTTTGTGTGCCGAAATTCCAAGTTCACGGTAATTTCACTGGTGAAATATAATTTTGCAACCTCTCTGTACCTAGCTCACTCAGTGGTACCAGCCTTTGGTTGTACCTAGCGCTCTCAGTGGTACCAGTCCAAGCTTCTACAAAGGTCACTCTGTGGTACCAGCCCTTGGTTGTTCATAGCTCACTCAGTGGTACCAGCCCTTGGTTTTACATAGCTCTCTCATTGGTATCAGTTCAAGTTCTTTCCTCCTGTTTTACCTACCCTGGACCCCCACCTGCCATCCTTTGTCACCCCCCAGCTCCCTCCAACTCCCTCCTCCATACTCTCCCAACACCTCCCTTTTCACCCACTGTCCCCCCAAGCTTTCCTCTTGGTTTACCTACCTGGCCCTCCACCTGCCATCCCTTTCCACCCTTTCTAGCTCCCTCCAACTCCCTCCACTCCATACTCTCCCAACACCTCCCTTTTCACCACTGTCCCCCAAATATTCTCCTTCTCCCAATCCCTCTCCCTCTATCTCTCTCTCTCTCTCCCCTCCTCCTCCTCCTCCTCTCTTTCTCTCTCTAATCTACCCCTTGTTAGCACTCTTCCCCCTTTCTTTCTCCTACCCTGTCTAATACTCTACCTTGACAAGCCCCCCTGGGGCAGCTATGCCGTACATTGCCAATTGGGAATCTCATCCTGCTGTTTAATTTCAGTTGTCTAGGTTACTCAAATGTATTATTTATCTATTTTCTGAATTACATAGCAATCTTATGTTTTGTGTTAACTGTCAAGTATTTGGTATGTCTCTGCTGTTTTACATCCTGATGTGGAACCTTTGTAAAAGAGTGTATCCTCAAAGGCTGCATCCGAATTACCAAATAAATAAATAAGTTTGTACATAGGTCACTCTGGGGTACCAGCCCTTTCACTGTACATAGCCCACTCCGTGGTACCAGCCCTCAGTTGTACCTAGCTCACTCTGGTACCAGCCTGAGTTTGTACATAGGTCAGTCTGTGATACCAATCTGTGTTTGTACATAGCTCAGTATAGTGGAAGTGAAACAAAGAAAAACATAGCAGCATAATGTGTCACTAAGTCATGGGCTAGCATCAGATAGGGCTGCAGTAATGGGGGTAAAAGCAGGTATGTTGCCTGGGGCCCCAAGCTCAGGAGGGGCCCACCTGAGGAGCTGGCATTACCCGTGGCATTAGCTGTTTTGGGAAACAGAGGCCCATTTCAAGTGACTTGTCCGGGGCCCAAAAATTCATAGCTGCAGCCCTGCCCACCAAATTCTGTTTTTTTTTTTTAAGTTTTAAGCAGTGTCGGGGTTACAGTACCTCTCACTACAGTTTGTAATTGGGAAGAAAATAAATAATTTTGTACTCTTTTGTTGGTCATTTGCTTGTTTTGCTCCTCATTTAAAATATGTTACTTTCTAGAATGAAAACCCTGGCCCAGGTTTCTACAACGTCACCCACAGCCCTGCTGAAAGCTGCAGCACCTCCTGGTCAAAGAAAGGAACTGGAGGATTTGCCTCCAAGGTAGGAACACAGTATTACAAATGGTATTCCAGGTGTAAAACATTTCAGTTTTTTCTTCAGTTCCTCGCATGCTGTACTCTCCAAAGTATTTTGCTTTTGCATTAGCACACAAGACCAAGAGCCTCAGTAGTACTCATTATTTTTGACTCAGACAAGGAGAGCATAATTTTTCATGGCCCTTTCCCACCTTACAGCTTTTTTTGGATGAAGTAGTGGCCACAGGAAGGTGTAAAAAATCCACCTTAGCAGTTTAGGTCTAGTAACTGTAGGACAGACTTGCAACCCTGGAGACCCAGTTTGAATCCCACCAAAGCCTGTTATTCACAGTGTGGCACTGAGCAAATCATCACTTAATCTCCATGTGCTTAACTTTCTGTTGTCTCTCTCTCTCTTAGATTCTCACATGCATGCATGCATCTATCTCTATACTTTTTGACCCTCTCTGTGAACCTAATGGCAGCAGCATTCTGGCAAACGTAGTGTATTTGTGATGTCATACAACTGGCAGCATCTTAGCCCTGAGATGTTGCCCCAGAGATATATCTATAGAATGTTAAAGTTCAATCTCTGCCCTGTGGTTCAGCTCTCCCTGACATTCCAATGGAAGATTTGTTTCTTCGGCTAACAAGATCAGATGCCCTGGAGTCCTGTCTTGTTCCTGGCTATGATTTTCTTCATTTTGACTACCATTTTGCTATATCCCTACCCACTCTGCTATGGATATGAATTAATATAAATATTGCCTCCTTTTTTCCTTTGAGCAGCAGATCATAATTTTTTTATTTATTTAGTGATGCATTTATTTTTATTATAAGTTAGATTTAACTTATAGCATATCTCTGCCCTAAAACCCAAAGGAAAATTGCTAAAGAAAAAAAGAAACTTTAATGGCTTCTCAGTCTGCCTCAATGTCACCAAAACACATTAAATACTCTTAGGAAGTTCCTAATGATGGTGGAAAGCGTGTATCAGAGGGTCTGTCTCCTCATAAACAGCAGTAGTCCTTGTCACAGCGAACAGACAAGAAAAAACAAAGCTGCTCAGATGTAAGACAAGCACGGTAAACATGGTAAAGATACCAGGGTGCCCAAAAGGGGAAACCTGGATTCTGGTGATGCCAAAAACACAAATAAAAGAACCTCAGAGCAGGTACTGGAAACAGTGCCTGCTAAGAAACAAGCATTTGTCAATGCCAAATGTTTGCTTGCTGGCATTGGCATTGGTAGTGTAGGAGTTAGAGAGCTGCATAATAGGAATGGCAGTGAAGTATTGAACTGAAGCCAACCCCACCACCACCCTGCAGAGAGTGACAGGCATTGGGGTGTGCCTTTGGGTCGTCAGGCATAGCAGCCACGACATTTCACCACACCCTACCCTGCAGAACCGACAAGTGTCACGGTGTCCCTTGGGGTCTTTGGCCCTTATGCTCACCCCGTTCCATCAGAAAATATGGTGAGATGGGTGCGGTATAGGAGAATGGGGTGAACTTTGGGGCCCGAAGAGTCCAAGGCACACCTTGATGCCTCTCACTGGCTGCAGGGTGTGGAATGGTGTGAACATTACAGGTGAGAATCCCAAGTCACACCCCTAATGTCTGTCAAGTCTCTACAGGGTGGGGCGTTATGGTCGGAAATCCTAACTTCAAACAACATGAAGTCTTGCTATATTATGACAATTGCAGTTTGTCCCACCATTAGAACTGCTCCGGAGGTGAAAGAGTTAACTACCATGCCAGGCATGGAATTTAGAGCGTGAGCTCGGTTAGAGAAACTCTGTCTGGTTATTTTCAAACCGAAACTGTCAGATTCTTTACTCCGCCTCACTGAACAGTCGCTCCGGAGATTTCTGCTTCTGCTCGGGTTCATTTCTCGGTTTAAACAGTATTTTCTCGGTTAAATTCAACCGCGAGTATTATTATTTTAACTGCAAACCGATCGGTTCAAGCTCTGTCTGTGGTATTGTAAGTAATAGATACGTTTATTTCTGTGTGGAACTTGTAAATTTTTATCGGTTCGGTTCGAACCGATCAGGCTGTTTAAAACTCCTAAAAGTAAGCATTTTAAAGCTTTTAGAGTGCGGTTCCCGGTTCTTATCGGTTCTAAAAAAAAAATGGATTTCATTACGGTTTTTTCCATGACCTGTGACACGGTTGGGAACCGATAAGGGTGTCTTGCCTGGCACTGCTGTTAAAAGGGCAAGTTTGTTGGTTAGGCTGGCATCATGTCTGAGAACACCAAAAGAAAAACCGGGCCACTGGGTTTCCAACACTGTAGTATCTGTGGGAAGCCTTTGCCAGGCTGACCCACACACTACTGTGTCTATTGTCTGGGGTTTGACCACCTCAATTCAGACTGCCAGATTTGTAAAAATTTCCCTGCAGCCACCCTGGACAAGAGAGTGGGCAGGCTCAGGGAACGAGAGGCCAAAAATTCCACTGACCCGGATGGCCAGCCCGGTTCGGTGCCAACCGAACCGGAGGGAGTGCCCTCTGACCAGGGCGAGACTTCCTCGGGCAAATGAAAAGCTGGCTCTGAGGAGCCAGTTCCAGCAAAGAAAACTGAAAAATCAGCAGGTTTGGAGTCCAAAATTCCTTCTCCAACTGCTGCAGAAATAGCAAAAGCTATACAGATTGTACAGTCACTTTCTCCGGTTCCGTCCGAACCGCCACTGTCTGGTAAAAGGTCGGTTCGGCCGGTTCCACTGGTTCAAGAATATGATATTGAAGAGTTTTATGAACCAGAGGAGGGGGAGGAGGATTATGATCAGTGTGTATGTGACTTTGAGCGTCTGGATGTGCCCATTGAACCGGACATCTCCCCAGACAGACCTTTGGAATCTCCCCCTATGCTTTCTGAGTCCCCTTCTCACTTTTTGTTTTATAAAAAGGTTGCTGAAACCCTACAGCTCCCATTAGAGGAAGCTGTGGATGAGCAAGAGGAACCTGATTTTGTGGAAATGATGGATATCCCAGAGTCTAGGAGACTGTCTATCCCCTTACATAAATAATTTAGGAAACAAACAATAAAAATACTAAAAGCTCCTAATTCTGTGCCTCCTGTTGACAAGAAGATGGACAGGAGGTACACTTTATCAGGTCCTGATACAGACTTTCTTTCACAGCAATGCAGTCATGTTGAGGTAGTTCAGGCTACAGCCTGTGATAAGGCTAACATTCCCCTGGCTTCACATCCTTCTGACAAGGACTCCAGGAAGATTGATGCCATGGCTAAAAAACAATACATGGCAGCGTCCTTGGGACTCAGACAAGCAAATTACATGGCTTATGTGGCAAGATACCAAAAATCTAGATGGGACACTGTCATGGCTTTGGCCAAACAGGCCCCTGGCCAGCTTGCCAAGGAGTTGGAGCAGGTGGCTGCTGATGGTATTGAAGCATCCAAGGTGCAATTTCATGCTGCTGTGGATTCTAATGATGTATCCTCTAGAGTCATGGCTACATCTGTGGCCTTTCGTAGGTTGGCTTGGCTCAGGTGTACTAGTTTGTCACAGGATACCCAGACTAAGGCCGTGGAGTTTCCTGGGGTAGGGAATTCTCTGTTTGGGGAGCAGACAGAGAATTACATGAAGAAAATGGATGAATATAGAACAACTTATAGGAGTGCACAAGCCAAGGAGCGGAAAGCCACTCCTCAGAAGCAGACCCCCAGGGGTTGAGGTAGGCCTTTTCACCAAACCCAGGCTTCTTCTGCTTATGCTCAGAGGGGGTTCTTCAGAGGCAGAGGCAGACGGGGCGCAAGCAGGTCTGCTTCCACCCCTCAGCCTAAAGCCCCTGCCAAACAGGAACCCTGATGGGGTGCCCAGGGCCGGTTCTCCATTACCTGTAGGGGGCAGGCTGGCTTACTTCATTCAGGACTGGGAGTCTCTAACATCAGACAAGTGGGTCCTGGAAGTAGTAAGCCAGGGTCTGGTTCTCAGCTTCAAAAAATTTCCAAAGATGAGAGCCAGATCTTTTCCACCTGCAAACCCTCTAGAGACCTTTGCCTTAGAAACAGAAGTCTCAACCCTCCTGGCTCTCAGAGCTGTAGAAAGGGTTTCCCCCCTACTCCAGGGCAAGGGTCTGTACTCCAGGTACTTCCTTACCCCAAAAAAGACAGGAGAATGGCGGCGCCCATTTTGGACCTAAGATATCTGAACAAGCACCTTTTGAAACCAAAATTCAAAATGGTGACTCTGGCAATAATTTTACCTTCTCTAAGGCCAGGGGACTGGCTAGCTTCCCTGGACCTCAAGGATGCCTATTTCCATGTTCTAATCAGAAGCTCCCACTGAAAGTACCTCAGATTCGAACTGCCCTCAGGCCATTACCAGTTCAGAGCAATGCCCTTCGGCCTCACCTCTGCCCCAAGGGTATTCACAAAATGTCTAGCAGTAGCAGTTGCTCATTTAAGAAGGCAAAGATTGCTGTCTTTCCTACCTAGATGACTGGCTTATTGTAGGCCAGTCTCCAGAATCAGGTCAAATCACACCTGCAAGTTACCCAGCAGCTGCTCACCTCTCTGGGTTTCCTGCTCAATCTCCCAAAGTCAGTGCTGGAACCTGTTCAGGTACTCACCTTCATAGGTGCAGAACTGGATACAAAGCAGGCCAGAGCCTTCCTGCCCTTAGAGAGGGTAATGAACCTGGTGGCCCTGGCCTCCTCCTTCACTCTGCAGGTCTCTCGACCAGCAAGGCACTTCTTACAGCTCCTAGGACACATGGCTGCTTCCACAGCTGTAGTGCAAGAAGCACGATTTCAGATGAGAGACATTCAGTTTCACTTGAGAGCCTTTCGGTCTCAAAGAAAAGATCCCCTTTCCAAGTTGGTCCCAGTGACTGAACCCTGATCCAGGCCCTTCAGTGGTGGCAGGATCAGAGCAATTTAAGACTAGGGGTCCTTTCATCCCTCTATCTCACTCCTTGACCCTTACTACAGATCGTCCCTTCTGGGATGGGGAGCTCACATGGCGACCTCTCCACCCAGGGAGTGTGCCCTCAAGAGTCTCTGCTCCACATCAATTTGCTGGAACTCAGAGCTGTCTTTCTAGCACTTCAAGTGTTTTCTGCATCTGTTCAGAACAAAGTGGTACAAGTCAGAACAGACAACACCACCACAATGTGGTACATCAACAAACAAGGGGGCACTCGATCTTCGGCCTTGTGCACCGGAGCAATGAAGTTGTGGTCTCTGGCTTATTCCCTGAACACTTCCCTCATAGCAGTTCACCTCCCAGGAAAGGACAATGTCCTGGCAGATGCTCTCAGCAGGATGTCCCAGGGCCATCACGAATGGTCACTGGATCCCCAAGTACTGGGGATATTTTTTGCCAGATGGGGCACTCCTCAGATAGATCTTTTCGCAGCCCCAGACAATCACCAACTTCCACTGTTTTGTTGCAGACCCCCAGTGATGGGCTCAGTCCCCCTGGATGCCTTTCTCCTAGATTGGGAAGGGAAGTTTTTATATGCCTTTCCCCCCTTCCCTCTCCTTTTCAAGGTGCTAGTGAAAATCAGATCCCAGCCTTGCAGGATGATTCTGATTGCTCCGGATTGGGCCAGGCAGCCCTGGTACCCACTCCTTCTGTCCTTAGCAGTCCATCTTCCCCTGTGCCTCTCCAGGAAACACAACCTGTTATCTTGTGCCCAGGGGAGAGTTTGGTATCCGAATCTCAAATCCCTCAACCTCAAGGCCTGGCTCTTGAGGAGTTCGAGTTTGCCGACCTACACCTTCCTCAAGGTGTTCTTGACATCCTGAAGGCTTCTAGGAAGCCTTCCACTAGGGCTACTTATAATTCTAAATGGAAAAGGTTTTCCATCTGGTGCTCTGGGAAGCATATTCCCCCGGAATCTGCTGATTTACCCATGGTTTTGGACTATATGGTCTATCTTAACTCTTTGGGTCTGAGACCAGCTACCCTGAAAGTACATTTGGCAGCTGTCTCTGCTTTTATTTCAGAGGAAAGCCCTTCTTCTCACTCACCCTGTATTTTCCAAATTTTTCAAGGGATTACTTCATACTAATCCACCTTTCAGGGACCCGGCCCCTGCCTGGGATCTTAATGTTTGCATTGCTCAGTTGATGCAACCCCCCTTTGAACCTCTGTCTTCTGCAGAGCTTAAGTATTTGACTTGGAAAACTGTTTTTCTAGTAGCCATCACTTCTGCCAGGCGCATAAGTGAGTTACAAGCTTTGTCAGTGGAGACTGACCTTATTTCCTTTCACAGGGATAAGGTAGTCCTCAGGACTAACAGGAAGTTTTTGCCTAAGGTGGTTTCAGATTTCCATCTTAATCAATCTGTCTCCCTTCCAGTGTTCTTCACTGACCATTCCTCCTCTGGAGAGAGGAGGCTGCACAGCTTAGATGTTGAGGGCCCTTAGTTACTATATAGAGCGTACCAAGGGTCATTGGTTCGAATCCCTCCAACTTTTTCTCACTTTTGGTGAGGTTGGAAAAGGTAAACCTGCCACTAAGAGATCCATTGCCAGGTGGATTGTCTCGTGTATCCAATTTTGTTATCAAAAACTGGGAAAGGTTCCCCCTTCAGGCCTGAGGGCTCACTCTACCAGAGGTACAGCTGCGCCTCTAGCTGCTGCCAGAGACATCCCTGTCTTGGAGATATGTCAAGCAGCTACCTGGAAAACGGTACACACTTTCACCAAGCATTACTCCTTGGATATCCAGGCCAGGAGGGATGCTAGATTTGGCACAGCCGCTTCAGAGCCTATTCCTAAGTAGGTTCTGCCCCTCCTCCATGGAGGTACTGCTGCGTATTCTGCAATTGTCATAATATAGCAAGACTTCATGTTGTTTGAAGAAAAAATTACTCACCTTAGTAATGTTGTTTCTTCTAATGGAGTCTTGCTATATTATGACCTCCCCCAGCCTGACCCTCTCAGAACTTCTACTTGGGTATGGGGTGGGCAGTCCAGTGTTGGCACTTGTTATGCCCATTTTAAGTTTTTTCCACCCCTTTTTGGAGTTTTGGGGTGTTGTGTTTTATTTTATCTTATGTTATTATTTTTCTGGTCCCCTGACTTGAGTCTTGGTGTTGGGACCAGGAATTGGTGTAATGTTTAGGTAGCCAGTTGGCTAGTGTAGGTTATAGCTTCCACACAGAACCTTAGTGAGTTTTTGCTCGTAAAGATCTGACAGTTTCGGTTTGAAAATAACCAGACAGAGTTTCTCTAACCGAGCTTGCGCTCTAAACTCCATGTCTGGCATGGTAGTTAACTCTTTCACCTCCAGAGCAGTTTTAATGGTGGGACAAACTGCAATTGTCATAATATAGCAAGACTCCATTAGAAGAAACAACATTATTATGGTGAGTAATTTTTTCATCTCAGGCGTTCGTTGGCATTTTCACTCCAAATCTTCAACGTGGGTTTTTTGTGACCCCCATCTTATGAACAGTGGCAATATCAGTTTGTTAGCCGAAAGTTGATTTCGCACAGCGACTACACCATTTAGCACCACAGGTGCGAAAACACATTTCGAACAGGATGTGAAAAATGACAGCTGCATTATTCATGGGGAGCTGCAAAAAATGGCAATGTTGAAAATCTGCAGTGAAAATATTAAGAAAACTGGTGAAGTCATGAGCGTGCGTAGAAAATGCACAACGCACACCCATAATGCAATTAATTTGGGGATTTTTACAACAGATTGTCAACACAGGGATTTTTGAACCTCCGCTCATGAACAGTGTCACTGTGATTTTCTTAATCTGTCCCGAACAGTGATTTGTGACAGCGACCACGCATTTCTGCACTGGAAGTGCGAAAACACATTTTGGCCATGGAGTGAAAAATTACAGCTGTACTGTTCTTAAGGAAGTGTGGAAAAATGCCAGTGGTGAAAATCTGAACTGAAAATATTAGAAATCCATGAACTTATGAGGGTGCGTGAAAACTGTGCAATGGTCACTCATAACACAGTCATTTTATGGACTTTTTTCACCAAATTTTCCAATATAGCCATTTTTACACCTCTGCTCATGAACAGTGTCACTGTGATTTTCTTAGTCTGTCCTGAACATTGATTTCGCACAACGACCACGCCATTGTGTGCTACATGGACAGAAACACGTTTTGGGTGAGATGTGAAAAATGATAGCTGTACTGCTCATAAGGAAGTGTGGTAAAATGGCAATGTTGAAAATCTGGAGTGAAAATATTGAAAATTTGCAAACTTAGGAGCGTGCATAGGAACAGCGCAACGCTTACTTCTAAAAGAGTCATTTTGGGGAATTTTCTCACAAAATTTTTAACATAGCCATTTTAACACCTCTGCTCATGAACAGTGTCACTGTGATTTTCTTAATCTGTCCTGAACATTGATTTTGCACACCGACTGCGCCATTGTGCAGTACATGCACAGAAACACATTTTGGGCGAGATGTGAGAGATGACATCTATACTGCTCATAAGGAGGTGTGGTAAAATGGCAGTGTTGAAAATCTGGAGTGAATATATGGAAAATTCACAAACTTACGAGCATGCATAGGAACAGCGCAACGCATGCTTGTAAAACAGTCATTTTTGGGTATTTCTTCACCAGATTTTCAACATAGGGTTTTTGGGGGCCTACCTCATGAACTATGATACTGTCATTTCATAAATTGGCCCCAAAAGGTGGTTCTGCGCAGTGACCGAAAAATCACCTTTCGGGCCCAATTAACAAAACGACAGTGACAGAATTCATGAGGTGGGGTCCCAAAAACCTCATGTTGAAAATTTGGTGAAAATATTCCCCCAAATGCCCGAGATATGCATCAAAGTTGAAAAAAAATTCCTATTTATTACATTATACAGCTTACCGGCATTTCCTCAGTTCGCGGTTGGCTTTGAAGAGTGCAGACATGTTCCCGGTCTACCGAAGATCGTCGCGCTGACCTCCGGAGGTAAGTATGGGGTGAGATGTAGGGAGGCAGAATGTGCAGAGGATGGGTGTGGGTGGGGGGACCGGGGTTCAGGACAGTCAGTGAGGGAATGTTTTTTCTTTCAGGTTTTTTTGGTTTTCTTGGAAAATGTGGGACATTTGCCATGCTGGGGTGGGCTCCCAGCGTGGCACCTGGAACTCTGTTGGGGGGGGAGTGCAGCAGAGCTGATGGGGGATTGGGCACCCCCATCGGCTATACAGTGTGTGTGTGGGGGAGGGTGAAGCATGAGCATGCAATATGCGTGTGTATGGGGGGGAGCATGCATGAGCACGCGATATCTTATTGCTGCTCACTGAAGCATAGCTCTCCCTTTGAACTGTACAGTACTGCATTTTCAACTGCTGTCATAGACAGCTGCAGCATTCATTGGGGAACTGTGGCCGTGCCTGCAAACACACTGACTGCATTGGAAGACAGGGTGCCACACCTCCGAAAACTCGGATGATGGCACTATGTTTTGATGGATGATGGCACTATGTGTCTTGCACATGCGTGCAAGCAAACATGAAAACAATAAGAATAGCATGTTCAGACCACTCTTCCTGCAAAGGAAAAGGAGCAGGTAGTGGACCAAAGGCAAATGCCGTCACAGAGGGCATGGCCAAAGCATGGCAGTTTTTCTAAGCTATACAGGTTATGGGAAACTTCCCTAATATGCTCAGGTCCCAGGCTATTCGCCTGTGGAGGGGGTGGATATATATTGCAAGGAGGAGGAGGAGATTGAGGAAGGTGAACCTATAGAACCTGATTGAGCTGAAGCCAGTTTGTTTTTGTGTAAAGGTCACAGGCATGTGTGAGCCGAGCATCACCTGTAAGTAGCCTACAGGCCTTGTTCAGAGATGTGGAGACACGCCGGAGATCCGTTTCAGTGGCAGAGCCATAGATGAGTAGCCCATGATCAATTATGGATATCACAGAGCTTTGGATAGCTAGCCTTAATGCGTCAAGAGTCAGGCTCAGTTTGTACCTGTGGAGTAACCCAATGTGGATGTTGACAGCTTTGGTTACATTTGCAATATGCTGGGAGAAGGTCAATGCACTGTCCAAGGTCATCCCAAGGTATTTAAAGTGCTGTACCTGCTCCAGAGGGGAGTCCATGGAATTGTTGATTGTTAAGGGGTTAGATCTGGATTTGTTGTGCTGGCTGCTGAAAAGCATGACCTCAGTCTTTTTATAGTTGAGAATGAGCTTGTGTCTGCTGAACCAGTCTTCCACATTTGTAAAGCTTTGCTGAAGTTGCTTTTCAAGGAGCTTGGGGTCCTGATTGCTGGAGAAGATTACTGCATCATCATCAGCATACAGCAGTAAACAGTCATGACAGGAACTTGGTAGACTATTCAGGAAGATACTGAACAGGAGTGGGCCGAGGACGGATACTTGTGGGACTCCTGAGCAGACTGTTCATTTATCAGAGGGATGGTTGTTGATCTTAACTTGCTGTGAGCAGTCTGAGAGGCAACTTTTGAACCAGTTGACAGTTTTCCTGGATAGAACAGTGGTTGATAGTCATTCAAGTAGGAGGGTGTGGTGCACCGTATCGAAGGCTTTGGATAGATCAATAAATGCAGCCCAAACTTGATCAAGCAATTCATGTATGAAGCCCATGAACTTGAGAAGTGTCACTGTGGTGCTCCACCCCTTTTTGAAGCCATGCTGTTGAGGGCACTGTAGCTGGTACTTCTCTAGACACTCAATAAGCTGGTCTATGACAATTCACTCTAAGGCTTTGGAGAGAGGGAGGGAAGAGAGTAGAAATTAGCTTGTAGTTCCCATGTTGTGCCCTGTCACCACTTTTGTGGATAGGGGTCACCAAGGCAGATTTCCATTTATTGGGGAATTGGGATAGCCTCAGAGATAGGTTAAGTATTTTGGTTAATGGTGACAGGATTTCCTCGAGGGTTAGTGTAATGAGTTTCAGATCCAGTGCATCTCCTCTGAATCTAGATTTCCCTAGCACTTTTAGGATATGTCTTCTTGCTTCGCAGGCCATGACTGTTTTGAAGTAGAATTGGTGATGGGGGGGGGGGTTCTGTGGCTGGTTAGGAATAGCAACCATCTCAGAATTTTAGAAGACTTTAAAGAAGTCAGGGCATAGGATACTACTGAGATCAGTAAAGGCATCATTAAAAGTGTTAGCTATATAGTTATGGGATTGTGTGTCATTGTTCCGTCAATATTGAGCATAGAAGGGGGTTGTTTTGGATCCTGCCCAGTAACTTCCTTGATGTTGCTCCAGAACTTCCTCCCATCATTCCAGGAGTTGGTAAGTGCTTCCCTATAAAACTGTTTTTTGGGGGGTATGGATGACCTGGGTACAGTCATTCTGAGCTTTTTTGTATTTCTGTATGTCCTCTTGCATGCCTGTGGCCTTTGATCACTGCCACAGTGATCATGAGTTTTCTTGAGATTAATTAGTTCAGGAATCATTCAAGGGTTACAGGCACCTTTAACTTTATGTTTTTTGACCGGGGAATGGGTATCACTGGCGGCATTGAAGTGATGGATGAAGTAATCGAGTGCCATGTTCACATCATCAGCGTTGTTGATCGGGGACCAATCTAGATTATGTAGCTGTGATTTGAGTGGCTCACTGTGCCCTCAGAGTAAGACCCTGGTTATGATTGTTTTGGCTGGTGGCATATTCAACTTATTGGACCAGTTGTACAAAATAGGGGAGTGGTTGCTTAAAGCATCTGGGAGAACAGTTACATTGGTTATGTGATCTGGGCGATTGGAGAGGACCCAGTCCAGAAGGGTACAGGTCCCTGTCTTATAATTTGTTCTGGTTGGAGACTGAACAAGCTGGGTGAAGTGATCGGTAGTGATTGTATCCTTGTGTGCACATGCTTCCGAGGATAACCAGTTTACATTGAAATCACCCAACATGATGATTTCAGAGCTAGGGTGCAGGGAACGGATGCAGTCAAGGACAGATGAGAGTTCAGAGACTTTGTGTTTCTGGGGGATATACACTGATGCAACGGTGAACAATTTATTATGTGCACCAAGTAGAATTTTGGTAGTCAGTATCTGGATATCGCTCCCTAAGTTTGTCACAGGTAATGCCTGCTCCATGATTGAGTCTTGACATATAAAGCGCAACCTCCACCTCATTTGATAATCCTGTTCTGCCTGAATATGATGTATCCTGGTATGGCAATGCTGGCATTGGTTATTTTTGGTGAGAACCACGTCTTGACGATGGAGAGAATGTCAGGGTTATGTTGGGAGACCCAAGCTCGTTGGTTGTGCAGTGTGGCGAGTAAGCTTCAGATGTTTATGGCCAGCAGAGTGAGAATGCCTGATCTGCGTCCACCAAAGGGTGCCTGTTGCCTGTTGCTGTGGACCAGGGTTAGGTTGGATATTGCCCTGACAGTAGTAGTAGTAGTAGTAGTAGTAGTAGTAGTAGCAGTATGAGCCTTCTTAGTTGTTCCTCCAGATGAGGCAGGCAGCTTATTTGGCATATACAGCTTAGTACCATAAAGCACTGTGGAATGCAGTGCTGGCACTGACTGATAAGGTTGATGGTGAAGTGACATAGGGGCTGTCTGCCATAGAAAGTCAGCCCTGGATGCCACTAAATACCAGTTCCACATGGCTGTTGACACCATTGACTCTGCTTCACCGGTCTTAGCCCATGCAGTGGCACTGAGGATGTTTGCCTGGCTAAGGGTTGCCATCCTTACCTAGGACACCAAGACTAAGGTAATTGTTTTCCCCTTTGAGAGAAATTCCCTATTTGGAGACAAAACAGAAGAATACATGAAAAAAGTGGATTAGTACAAGACCACTTATAAAAATAACAATGAAAAGGAAAAGGCTTCCACTTCCTACAGGCCCCATGGAAGGGGAGGCAGGGGCCATCGGAGATACTATCCAAGACCATATGCACTTATTAGTATCAACTCCAAAGAGATTACTAAAGAAGCAGAGGAAGGAGAGGCTCTAGACATGCTACTGCAGCACCAACCCCTAAGCCACAGCCAAAACAAAACCCCTGACAATTTTACGCAAGTCACCAGTCAACCTTTGCCAGTGTGGGGAAGGCTGACACACTGCTTTCAGGAGTGGTTAGTAATCACCAGAGACAAGTGGGTCCTGGAAGTAGTGAATCAAGGATTGTCCCAGTGTAACCCCGCTACCGATTTGGGGGCTTACCTTTCAGTCCAGTAGCTCTTGTTTCCTTCTGCTCTCCTCCATGGCACCTCAAATGCCTGCTATTTTTTTTTTTATTGGTCCCCCTCTCTGGCCCAAGTCCTCTAGTGCCCCTGGTGCTCCAGCTTAGCCCCGGTACAGAATCCAGCCTTGTGGGGCACCAGTCTCCAGCCGCACCTCCCCGCTTCTCAAGCGGCACTCCTGGTGCCTTGGAGATCACGCATGCACAATGTGACTCCTTTGATCTCCCAACTGCTGTATTTGCAGTCGAGAGGGAGAGAGTTTGGCACTCCCAGTGTCCCGATTAGCTCAGTGGGACAGGGTAACCACAGGGAGGACCATGAGAGCCTGTTTCTGTAATTAATTTATCAGATCCATGAGATGTCCAGATCGAGGCTCATGAATATTAATGAGCCCAGAGCCCCGATCACTCATGCCTATTCATGAGGGTGCTTCTGCCCTCAGGGAAACAGGGTTCAGCAACTGCCAAAAGAGAAAAGAAATATTGTAAAATAAATAAATGTAACTACTGTGTATGTTTGAGGATAAGTGTTTACGAGGGGGCAAGTGTTTAGATAAACAAATATATTTATCCTGGCTGCACCAGAAATATCTGGGACTCAGACAGAAACAGCCTGCCTGCTGTAAAGGGAGCTAAAATGCTGGCAGCAGCGACAGGCAAATGGACTGAGAAATGTACTTGTTCTGGGCAGCAACAGCAATAACACACCCAGGGCTACTGAACTGTGGGGCAATTGGGCAACTACAGTAATTATTCTGGCTGCACCAGGACTTTATTTGGGACTGTATCTATTCTGCTTCTGGGACTGTGTGTTTAAGCAGCCATTACAAGCAGCCACAGCTAATCGGAAAGCTAGGATTTTCAAGCCAGGACTTGTGGGACATTTGCCAAAGCTCACGGGAAGCTACCACATGCTCATGTGGGACTGCAGGGACCTAATTTCAGGTGCCAAAACAGTAAACCAACTGTGCATTGAGTGAGGTTCATGCATGATTCATTTTCTTGATTGACGAGCCCTCCAGCCAATAGGAGGCCAAGCATCCAATAGCTTCAGCTAATCAGGAGCCTCAGGAAAGCTCCATAAAAGACTGTTTCTAGCTGTCAGGGCAGACCGAGAGAGATTTGAGCAAGAGCCCCCACAGGGGTGGGGGCTCAGACCCCCAGCCATGCAACTGGGCCTGGTGATCCAGTTACGCCCCTCCACCCAGGAAGGGGCTAGTGACTTCTTTGCAATTAGTTTAAAGTAATTTAGGTCATTGCAAAATCTGCTAGCCTGGGGGTTGCTAGAATGTCCTCCAGGTGCTTGCCCTCCCTTCCATGCTTGGGAAAAGCGTGACCTGCAACTTGACGATATCAAGCCAGCTGTGAGAGAGCTGATCCTGCCTCAGTGGTAAGAGAACTTAAGACATCAGGACCCTTCATTGTGGATATCCTACTGTGAGAAGCCTGAGCGAGTACTCTTGTAACCCCTGGTGCAAGAAAGAAAGAAACTTGCTTATTGGAGCTGCCAATGTCCAGAGACTGTTGCTGATTTATGTTGTTCATTTGGTCTGCACTCTGCATCCTGCTGTGCCTAACCATAGCCCAGCGTGGGTGGACCCATCAGAGATTGTTGCTGTTTAAGATTGTCCAATTGGTCTACACCTTGCATCCGCTGTGCCTAAGTCTTGCCCAGTGCAGGTGGAGCTAACTGCCCTAAGGGACCCATGTGAGTCCAGCTAACATGTATAAATGTGCTAATATGTGTCGTCTGCTATACAGGACTAGAGGACTAGAAGGGGAGCACTCAGAACCGGGGCTCATCCTGACATTGCCTGGGAGGTCCAGTATTTGCCAATAGTTTGGTCAAGATGTCCAGTTAAGCTGCAGAATGCAGCAATGTGCCACAAAAGGGACCGAGACCTCAAGTCTATTGGATTTGACTACTTTGTCTTGGAGATGACTGTTTTGAATATTCGAGTTTGCTCATGTGAAAGAAAAGAAACAAGGTCTCCCTAGATTCAGAAACAAGCACCCACAGATTTATGTGCAAACGGACCAGGGCGGCCATCCTGGCCCCTGGTTGAAGGCGCTACATCTTTTTTGAATTTTCATTTCATTTCATTTTATTGGTTATACTGGAAAGGCATGTGAGCATTGCTGCTTGTTTACACAAGCGTCCAAGTACATACAACAATCAAGAGACATGACATAGGCTAAAACATTTTTATTAGCGAGGGTTAATAAAATGTTACATAAAATCAGGATACTATAGACTAAAGGGCAAACCATGAACTAACCTTGGTGAATTAACAAATACTGTACAAGGTGACATTATGCATTCAGTGATGGTTTAACAATAATGTAATATAACAGTGGGAAACAAAAAACTTAAGTGCAATTTAAAAACTAGCCTAGGTGGATTAACAATACTACAAGTGCTAGGAAGAGAGGGTAAGTGCCACAGGTGGATAACCAGAGGGTGAGGAGAAAAGAGCACAGAAGGGGAGTCAGATTAGGGCTGAGAGCAGGAGCAGGTGAGGGAGAAATGTATCCTGATGTTGTGTTTGAAGGCATTTGTGGAGGGACAGAGTTTTAGTTCTGGAGGGAGAGAGCTGAAGAACTTGGGTTCCATATAGGAGAGTGTTTTCTGGCCTTGAGTGGTCCAGCAAAAAGGAACAGCGAAAGAGAGAGAATGGAGGACAGTCTAGTGGTCCTGGTGGTGGCGGCTGTCTGGAAGAGAGAGGTGAGGCAATCAGGGAGCAGTCCACGGGAGAGTTTGAAGAAGGTGGCCATCTTGCAGCTGAGGTGGGCCTCAAGGGAGTGCCAACTGGTGAGCTTATAAAGGTCACAGTGGTGTGCAAGTTTAGGGAGACCAGAGGCAAAGCGGATAGCGTTGTGGTAGGAGCTTCGAAGTCTGAAGAAATTTTTGATGGAGAGGAGGGGGAAGGAGACAAGTGAACCATAGTCGAAGACAGGAAGGAGGAAGCTGGATACTGAACGTGCTGGATGTGTCTAGAATATACGTGCTGAACGTGCTGAATGTGCCAAAACACATAAATGTGATGGATGTTCATAAAGAATAATTGATTTCCAAATCGATGTAACCACTGGTTACATCCTGACCTTGTTCAGCCTACAAAATGCAGGGCCCTCCCTGCACTGTGGATTCCAATGACTGTAAATAGTTAACTGCCTAATGCTTTCAAGTTCAAGTAATAAATCTTTCTTAGATCAAGCCGGCCAGTGTACAGCTGCAACTTCCATCAGGCCTGCACCCTCAAGGGACTTTTGGTAACTGGGTACCCAGGTTCAAATATTGGGATTGCGGGGTTCCAATACAAATTTGGGGAACTGGTACCAGTGTGGGCAAGTGTAATATTGTGTTCCATCTGGTTTCATGCAGTGTTAGTTTAGATAGCCAGGGCTCTGGTCATCTAGGTTGGCTAAATGTGTGATTGTCTTTCTGATTTGTATGACAGGCATCCACCCAGCTGGAGGGTTTTCACCAGCACCAAACCAAGAACTAATCTACTATAAATATTGTAAATAATAGTACTACATAGCCTCTACTCCTTTTTTTTCCACATTCCTAAGCCCTTCCCCCTGTAAATAAATTGTTGTTTGCAGATGAGGGTGTTGTGAGCATATTATTAGGAGCCAGTCAATAATTGCACCAGGTAATGAAATGTGGGGAAATGTTTATTGGATGCTGTGTTGGGGTGGCTTAATGGTTATCGTGGGTGGTACAGCATCCCAGGGGGTTGTGCCAGGTGACAGCTAGCTCACTTAAAGCTAAACTCTGGGTGGAGGCACTGCGCAAATGTAATATCTTGGAAAAGAACCAATTTTGAAGTAATCTTGGGACCCAGGCCCCTCAACCTTACTGTGACAAGGCAAGGCAGGGGTAGTAACTCTAGGGATAATGCTGCCTAGGGGTTACACCTGTAATTCAAAAAGTTTCCAAAACTGCAGAGATCAAAAAAACTTCCCAGCCCATACACCAACAGAAAAAAGTCTGCTAGAACTGGAAGTGAAGAAAGTGATGCAAGCAAAAGCAGTAGAAAAGGTCCCTACCTCACAGTGGGGAAACAGCTGATTTCAAGATGCTTCCTGACATACAAGAAAAATGGGGAATGGTGACCCACTTTAGATCAAAGATATCGGAAATGCATTAAAAAGGAAAGGTTCACGATGGTCACACTGGGCTCAGTGATGCCACCTCTACAGTCGGGAGATTGGCTGGAGTTACTGGACCTAAAAGATGCCTACTTTCACATTATAGTCAGAGCCAGCCACAGAAAATATCTAAGGTTCAGGCTGGGAAACTGTCAATACCAGTTTGCAGCCCTTCCCTTCGGCCTCACCTCAACACCAAGGGTCTTCACAAAGTGCCTAGCCGTGGTGGCAGCACACCTGAGAAGACAAGTTGTGGTGGTTTTTCTCTACCTAGAAGACTGGCTAGTCTCAGTAAAAACAGAGCAAGCAGCAATGTGCTCTGTACAAAAGGTAAAAACCTCCCTTGAGAAGCTGGGATTCCTGATAAATCTACAGATGTTCCAGACAGAACCAGTGCAGGTGTTGTACTTCACAGGTGCAGAGTTGGATACCAAGCAAGGAAAGCCTTCCCTTCAACAGGAAGGGGTGTCATCATCAACGTTTATTGTGTAGCTTTAAAAAGCTTTCACAGTGGTTAAAAATCAAATCTACATACATTACATAATTTATATACAATACATAGCATTTATAACAAAGTAGTTTCTTTAAGAACAATAGGTCAAATATAGCACGCCTTAACAATATTGCAATATGCCTGTACCATTCTCCCCTTCCTAATCTGCTATATCTAACAACTTTTTTTAACTTTATAGATTTATTTATTGTTGACCGGGTAAGTGCAGTAGACAGATTCTGACTATTTTCAGGCATGACCTGGGGGAAGGGGATACAGATGAATGCCAACTGACCTTGAACCAGATTAAGCTGTTGGTGCTATTTTTAATGAATGGGGGGAGATTTGGCCAGGACACCGTGGAAAATTTCCCTATTCTTTTCGGGAAGTGACATGGGATCTTTAACATCTGCCTGAACTACCAACAGAACAAGCAGATGGGAACTCGGTTTAACGTCTCATCCAAAAGACGGCACCTCAGGAGTGTAGCACATCCCTCCTGCTGCACTACAGTGTCAGTATCAGGATTTAACCCAAGTGCTTGCTGTGGGGCTAGAACCCACAGCCTTCTGATCTCCTGGCCTCAGAGGCTAGTGTGCTACCTGCTGAGCCACTGACACTGACAACAGATTGCACACAAATATTTAGGCAACCTAATCGTAGTCCATTCATCAGTAGTGTTCATCACAATTAGTGTTAACGATTCTTCATTTACGGGATATAATTCATTCTTTAAAGGGCCAAGTCAATATACTCTCTCTCTAGTGTACCACGTACACTTCCAAAGTACATGTAATAAACAAACAGAAGGGGTATCATGTCTGATTTCTACTGCAGAATCCTTCACATTGGGCCAGCCAAGGCCTGCAAGGGATTTTCTGTAGTTACTGGGTCACGTGGCCTCATCCACAGCAGCGGTGCCATAGACCAGATTTCAGATGAGGGGCATTCAGTATCACCTAAGGAACCACTAGTCTCAAAGGCAGAATTCACTGTCAAAGCTAGTGCCAGTCACAAAGGCCTTAATACAGGCACTAGAGTGGCGGAAGGAGGAAAGCAACCTCAGAAAGGGCATTCCCTTCCTCCAGGGATCCCCAAAAAACGTATCATCACAACAGATGCCGCACTCCTAGGGTGGGGCACTTACCTGGAGGACCTCACAGTAAGTGGCATCTGGAGCCCACAGAAGACTCAGAAGCACATCAGTGTTCTAGAGCTCAGCGCAGTACTGCTGTCAATGCAATTATTTTCCTCCCAGCTACAAGGTCAGTCTGTTCTGATCTGAACAGACAATACTGCAATGATATACTACATAAACAAGCAGGGAGGAATCAGATCCTCAAAACTCTGCACAGCAGCCATGAGGAGCTGGTATCTAGATAATCCCATGGATGTAAAGACTTCTGCTGTACATCTGACAGGCAAGGATGATGTCCTGGCAGACTCCCTAAGCAGAATCAGCTAGGAAAACAATGAATTGACCTTGAACCAGCAAGTACTGGCCTCAGTCTTCAGAAGATGGGACACACCGGAAATAGATCTGTTTGCCTCATGGGAGAACAATGAGTTCCCACAGTTTTATTGCAGGCTATTAGCAAGGGGCAGAGTTCCAGAGGGTGCTCTAATTCTGGGCTGGATAGGTAGGTTCCTCTATGCTATTCCACTATTCCCACTCAGAGAGCACTCATAAAGCTCAGGAGAGAGGCAGCAACAATTATCCAGATTGTCTCCGACTGGGCCAGACAGGCTTGGTACTCAGTGCTCATGACAGGATTCCAGCAGGACTCTAGTCCAATAATTCTCAGACTTTATCAGAGTGAGCCTCCCCAAATCCATGGAAAAGATTTTGAGCCTCCCCCAAAAATTGAAATAATCTTGTGCCTCCCCAAAGAAAAATAACATGCTGTACTTTGCACAGTACACCATAAATAAATTGAATCCCCTTTGAGTACTTGGCTCACATTCAGTTCTTTGTCTTATACTGATGTGGAAACTTTTGAAAAAGAGCTCCTGTGCTCAAAGGTGTTATCTGAATAACAAATAAATAAAATAAACAAATATTATTATTCAGCTTATTGTAACCCCCCCCCCCCCACAGGCCAACCTACTTGCTCTGCTATTTTCATTCTTGAACCATTGTTACCCCTTGTTGCAGTACCTTCATGGGTCAGACTACTTCCTCTGTTTCGTCTCTGTATGAAATAACCTTCCTACATACTTTGCCTCTTCCCCTCCTTCTCTGCTCCTAAGCAACATCTCAGGGATTACTTTGCTCCTTCCTGCTATTGCTCTTAGCACTTCCATGCTCAATCCTTGTATCTGGGTGCATAGTTGTTAGTTCCTCCTTTACCCCTCCCTTCTCTGTCTTCTTTACCTCTGTTTCCCTTCATCTAACCTCGCCCTTTCTGCAGGTTATCTGATCTCATCTGAACATCTAGTACCATGCCTTAAAATGTTATTTTGTCTATCCTAGAACTATAGTGCCATATTGTTTGACTATTGTAATCATTCCTACCACTGTATGTCTATTTCCTATGATGTGGAACCTTTGTAAAAGAGCCTTGGCTCAAAGGTATTTGTAATCCTAGACTTGAATAAATAAATAAATAAAAATATGGGCTGTTCTGCCATCAGTTTGCAAATTGATCAGTTACCACCACTTATTATTAATTTATTCATATTTATTTGCACTATTGCTCATTGTATATTTCTTGATTGTTTTGCAGTTACCTTTTGAAATGTATTCACTCTCTACCCTTCCCCGGGTACACCTGAAATGAGCCTTGGCTCATTCACCTACCCTTGTCACCTATTAGTAAATAAATACATACAATTCACCTACTATTATTATCCTCTTTCAGTTTGCTTCATCTCTTCACACAACATATATAAAACCCCAAATTTAAATACAGTACTTTTTCAGACTTGCTTGAGCCTCCCCTGGAACAGGTTGGGGTCTCCCCAAGGAGGCTGGCCTCACCATTTGAGAACCCCTGCTCTAGTCAACCTGCCACTGAGATACAACTTGCTGACTCTGTCTCAGGGCAGAAAAACATTCCAAGACCTCAGAACATTACACCTGAGGGCATGGTCCTTGATGAGCTAGAGTTCTTTAGTTTGAATCTGTTAGAGGATGTGATGGAGTGCTGAAGGTTTCTGGAAAACCAGCAACAAGGAAAGCGTACTCCTCTAAGTGGAAGAAATTCTCATACTGGTGTGCACCGAGGAAGAAAATACTAATGCAAGGAGGGTTGCCAAGAGTTCTGGACTACCTGGTACACTTACAGCCCTTAGGTCTGAGACCCTTAACCCTGAAGGGTCACCTGGCAGCAATATTAGCCTCACATCAGCAGGCAAAAACAAATCCTTCAGAATCTGATTCCAACCCTGAACATTCCAGTACAGGCAAACAGAAATTGAAATGTTTGGATGTAAAAAGAGCACTAGGATGTTACTTAGATTGGACAAGAGATTTCAGTTCCAAAGGTACAAAGCTTTTCATTACCTATGGGGAGGCGGGCAAAGGTAAGCCAGCAACTAAGAGCCTCATTGGATAGTGTTGTGCATACAGTTCTGTTAAGAATAAGCTGGTAAAATACCTCCCAGAGGCCTAAGGGCACACTCTACATGGGGTACCTCTGCCTTTGTTGCAGCTACAAGGGACATTCCCCTTCTAGACGTATGTAAAGCATCTACATGGAAAACAGTGCACACCTTCACAGCGCACTGCTGCCTGGACATACCATTCATGAATTATACCAGTTCTGGAACTGCTGTCTTACAGAACCTTTTTCCTAAATAGGTTCTGGACCCATCCTCCCCAGGTACTATTAGACAGTCTGCTGTTTTAAAGCATCATTGATGGATCCCAGTTGTTTGAAGAAAAAACTGCTCACCGTAGTAATGTTGTTTCTTCTCAGGGAGCCAACAATGATATTTGCAAACCCTGACCCTGCCTTTCCTTCCAGAACCTGAAAACAGGTTCCTATCTTGGGTTGGTCCGCTGGCACAGTGGCAGCACCACCGCTTGTGATGTTGATGACCCAGGTTTGGGAAACAGCCTGGATTTTTGGAGGGCCAGCTGGGAGAGGTTGGTTCAGCGTTCAAGAAGAATGCTCTCCACTTTGGGGAGTGAGGGGTCTGGTCTCTGCCGCAGGATTACCACCTAGGTGACCACAGAGGGCAATGCAGGCAGGAGCCAGGGATCAGGGAGGGTGGAGGCTGTGCGCTTTGGTGAATGGGGCATGCATCGATGTGTGCATACATGGCAGAGCACTCCACTCACATCAAGGGAATCGGGGCAGCAAATTGGAAAACACCCCTGACTGCAGAAGAGATGATGCCCGCCTCTCACTACAGGCCTCATACTGCCAACTGAGGTACTCTTCTGACAGCAGACTCAACACCACTGGGGGTACGATCCCCCCCCCAAGTGGCCCCAACCTGGTGGGGATATTCCAGGGAGGAGCATGGGAGAAGTAAGTCATGGTGACGGGGCTGAGTGAGCTGTAGTGCCAGTGGTGGACAGATCAGGAAAAAGAACAAAAAAAAACCCAACAGTCAGGTAATCGACCAGGGAGGGGCAGTGGATGTGGCCTATCTGGACTACAGCAAGGCCTTTGACACCATCCCTCATAGGAGTTGGTGGTTGGTGGGCAAGATGGAAAGCATGGGGTTGGGAGGGAAACTAGCAGGCTGGGTGCCTGGCTAGTAGGGAGAACTCAGAGGGTACTGCTTAATAGGGTGCTCTCAGAGATGGCAAGGGTGAGGAGTGGTGTGACAGAGAGGTCAGTTTTGGGTTTGTTCCTCTTCAACATCTGCATCAGTGATATTGCAGAGGGTTTGAGAGGGAGGGTGTGCCTATTTGCTAATGATACAAAAATCTGCAATAGGGTGGACACCCCAGAGGGGGGTGAAAGACATGAGGAGGGACCTCAAGACACTCAAGGAGTGGGCCAGGAAATGGCAGCTGAGGTTTAATGCCGAGAAGTGCACTGTGATACACCTAGGGAGGAAAAACATGAAAGAGGGGTACACGCTGGGGGGGGGGAGGAGGGAGGAAATCAAAGAATCAGAACAGGAAAGGGATCTGGGGATCATAGTCTCCTCAAACCTTAAGGTAGGTTTCCAATGTTGTAGGGCGGCAGGAAGGGCCATTGGAATGCTGGAATGCATAGGCAGGGGCATTACTAGTGTAACCTCTAGATGGCGCTATCCCAGGGGCTACTACCCCTGCCTGATTTGCCACTAACAGGTTGAGGGGCCTGGATCCAATGGCGGGTGCCTCCACCCAGAGGTCAGGGTTTGCAATAGTTAAACTTACTTGGTCACAGCCCTCTGGGACACTGCAACCCCCCTTTCTTCCCACTAGTGGCCCACACAATATATCAGAATTACCTTCACAGTATACACTTACCCCAGGGCTGGTTCAGGCACTAGGACCTCCTGTAAAATAAGATACAGTGCAACAATCACAGTACAATACTTTAACATAGACAAATACCTCAGGCAGTATAACTTTGCTGAAACAAGCAGCTCTGATTTATTTAGGGGAATATAACAAGGACAGGGGGAATCAGGTTAATTAGCTTATCACTCTACTCATCTATTTATGGCTCTGTGCACAGGCCTATCCTCCTATCAGTTACTGTCCCTGGGTACCCAAGCCCTAGTGGCTAGTCCAAACCGTGGCAGCTGGTAGGGGCCCTTTCACACAGAGAAAAAGAAAAATTAGTTTAAACAGTCAGCAGTACAGTGATTCCATTTGGATTTAATGTGGCAATTCAACAGGAGCGACCCTGAATTAGTACTCACGACCTCCAAACAAGATAGGGTCCTTCAACGTCAGCAGGGCTACTCTTGAGCTCCACGAGACTCCTCACACATTTATATGGTAAACAGTCACAGGCAAAGTCCTTTAATGGCAGCAGGATTCACTTGAGCTGCACAAGCCTCCTCACACATTTATATGGTAAAAAAGAAAGTACTATACCAGGCAGGCTGCTTCTCTATCCCGATCGCAATTACTGCACAATACCCGGGAGAACACACAGCAGATTCAGTTCCTGACAGACCAGAGTGCAATTCAGCAATTTCTCCAGTCTTCTACAGGGTGAGCCTGGTTTCTACTCTTCAGATATCCTTTGATTCTCTTCACAGGACGGATTCAGTCCTAACAAGCAGTTACACAAGCTGCAGACCGGAACTCTGGACCTTACACATGTTTTTTGATTAAAACTGTGCACTGAAGGAGCACAGGGTTCCTTTCCCCTTCACTGCCAGAGCTAAACTGAAACTCCAACAGACAAAACCGGGCACTTCCTTTGAGTTCCTCCCAGTTCTTGACTGGATTGGCTGTCACTCACAATAGACTGCTGCTGTTGGTCCAAAAAGGCGCCGAAGTCTAAACTACATCTCCCAGAGTCACTGCCCATACAATCCTCTTGTGGCTGGCTCAGATTATGAGTCCAAGTTCTGATTCGTCCAAGGCACCATTTTAGAGCTAGCTTACCCCACACTGATTGGTCCAGTTCAGCAGTTCAAAACCAGAATGGGGAACTAGGCAGGCACAGTTCTGACTGCAAAGAAAGCAGGTTAGACAAACTGTAATTTCATTATTACTCTAAATGATTTCTGGCAAACAGTTACATCTTTCAGATAGGTTCCCTTTGCACTCCTAGTGACTGCAAAATGGAGTGAATTGGCAGCAGCTCGAGTGGTACTCAAACAGAAAGCACACAGTTCCCCCATACAAACTAATTATGTCTGCAAGCAGACAGCTCTTAAAGAGACAGTACCAGAGGCTCTAAAAACACTCACTGATAAATGGCTTAAATGCCAAACACCATTCAGGCTTGGAGCATTCAAGCAAGCTCCTGGAAGTCTTTTGGGAACCCCTATTTGCAGGGGGGTTACACTAGTAGAAGGAGAGAGGTTATAATGCCCCTCTACAAAGCCAAGGTGAAGCCGCAGTTAGAGTACAGGGTTCAATTCTGGAGACCACACCTCCCCAAGGATATAGATGCATTGGAGAGGGTTCAGAGAAGGGCAGCAAAGATGGTGCAGAGTATGCAGGGAAAGACATACGAGCAGAGGTGTAAGGAGCTGAATCCGTACACGCTGGAAATGGGGAGGGAAAGGGAAGACATGATTGAAACCTTTAAATATGTAAAGGGGCTCAATAAAGTAGGTGAAGAGGGTTGGCTGAGGAGGAAGAAGGGAGACAGAACTAGAGGGCACAGCCTCAGATTGCAAGGAAATAGGTTCAGGGGCAATGTGAGGGAGAGTTCTTCACAGAGAGGGCGGTGGAGCCCTTGAACAGATTGCTGGATGGAGTGGTGGGGGCTGAGATGGTGGAAGAGGGCATGGGACAGGCATATGGGACTGAGTATTGGGGGGAGGGTGGGGCAGGGGGAGGGGTATGTGAAAGGGGAGGATTGGGCAGACTAGATGGGCTGGAGGAGTCCTTTTCTGCTATCAAATTTCTATGATTCTATGATTCTCATTTATTTATTACACACAAGATCCTTTAGAAAGAGCCTACAGTATTTTCAAAGGGTCTAGGGTCACATATAACAGAAAAGCATAGGTGTAGTTACATTACATTATGAAAACAGTGGATAGAACATATTTACAGTGATAACTGACATGACAAAAAACAAAGCAGAGAAACAGCAAAATATACAATAGCAAATGACAGCTGAGTGACGTATTAAGGGTGTACAGGATAAAGCTTGGCAAATGAACAAAATCTGAGCTCTTGAAGAGCAAGTTCATATTAATCTAAATGCCACCCCCACACATATTTTCGATAGATTAGCTAGCCAGAGTTGATTCATATAAATGATTGCTTTTAAATCCTCCATGTTAATAAGTTATAACCCTCGTAATTTTATATTTGGCACAGAAAGGCACAAGCAGACCCATTTTGAGACGTAAGAAAATGAAGGCTGCATGTGCACGCTCCATTGATTTTAATGGGGAGTGATTTTATCATGCATTTTATTACTGTTTGTCTTTGAGATTTTAATAAATCAAGGTGACTGCTCGACTAAGATGGACCATCTTAGTAGAGCAGTCACCTTGATTTATTAAAATTGTGCTGGGATATTCAGTGCTGGCTGGCTAATGGCAGGTAACGTCTTTTCATATATATTCACAAGACATGCAGATGTGAGTATGTTGTACATTATTCATATGCACTTTGGTGCCTTATTTCTATGCACCCCGTGAAAACAAGCTTGTGAATAAAAAGTATTTTAATCGAAATTATAAAGGCTATTTTTTGTGGGTGTTTTTTAGAGGGTTCAAGTGCCACTGTAGTACTCATCTCCATTTGCTTTGCTGCAAGGAATGCAGGTACGTTTTTCATGTTGTCTGCTTTAAATTTGTTTGGTAATGTTAAAAGTCTTAGTAAATGTTTTTAAAAATATGTGGTAATCATTTAGCTGGTTTAGTGGTCACAGCTTCCCTAGCAATAGAAATAATATTTGATGTTAGAACACTAGGGGTAGCATGACCACAGTGCAGAGTTTGAACTTGCATTCTAATTCTATCACACTCTGGTGGGATGAAGCTTCTGTAAATGTCACTGATTTATCTCTGAAAAGATACATTACTACGGTGAGTACCTTTTCTTTCTTTCTTACTTTATCTCCATGGAAAAGGGGCACTCTTGTTCTTCACATCAGAGCACTCATGTAAATTAGCCAAACTGCAGTACCAGATGCCAAGGTGGAACACCACTCTTTGGCCTTAACTATGAACTGTCAGCAGTGGCTTCTTTTATATAGCATGCATTGCCTAAATACTCAGGAGGGATATGAGGAAGTATTAATTTACAGAAAGGGTGATGAAACCGTGGAACAGTCTATCAACCGAGGTGGTGGGTGCCGAAACTGTTTCTGGTTTCTATCTCGGTTGGGACAGACTGAAGGGTACAGTGGTTACTTGGGGTGACAGAGACTGGGAGGGGAATAAGGGGATGGACGGGGAGGGCTAGGACCCTGGATGAATAGTTCCAGGTTGCTCCTAAAAAAAGGGACTTGCATGTCTCACTGGGCCTACCTGGTTATCAAAATTCAAATAAATAAATAAATACACATATAAATATATATATATATATATATAGCATTAATCACCGACAGAGGAGGGCTCTTCCGTGGATTAATGCCGCTGGGGGACTGGTGCACGAGGGGAAGCCCGAGGGTTCCAACCCCCCAGTGAGTATTAATCACCGGTAGAGCCGACTCTGGAGGTGATTAATGCGCTTGTAACACTGCAAGCGCGACAGGGGTGTAGATCGCTCGCAAATACAGAAGAGTTGCCGAAACTCATACTTCTATTACTTGCATTGTAGTCAGTGTGATAAAGTGCCTGGATGCGCATTCCTGATGCAGGCTCCACATTCTTTTACATAGTGGTGCCTATTTCGGACCCGACGGCAAGAGATGATAACTCTCTGACACACACAAGACCGGGGCATTTTTTGTGCTCGGAGCGAGCTGTTGTATGATTTGTCCGTGGACGGTATATGCTGATCGCCGCTCGAAGCAGTGCACTACGGGCAAGGTATTCAGTGTGAGTGCGAAATATTGACACAGTTATTATCTGTCTGCTGGGGTACTCTACCTTGTGTCTGTGTGCCACCAGATGTCGATCTTCAGCATTTGTTTCCGTTCACCCCATGCTGTGTCTCAGATCCTCCAATTCGGCGGGCCGGGGTAGGGGAGGGGGGGCCGCTGCGTGTGACTCTGCCGGCCACTTCATTGCTGCTCAACGACTGCTGCCCTCTACCGGCTTTTGCTAATAGCTAGTACTGCTGTCCCCCTCTGCCGCTTCTCCCCGATGGCATCTCCGCGCTGTTTCTTGCCATCTCAGTGCTGCACCCTCTGGCTCCTGAACAATCTGGGTACTGACGCAGCGGGCTGCTACCTTCGGGTGCCTCCATGGCCACAGCTGGTACTGACCGAGCGGGCGTTACCTGTGGCTTAATACCCACTTGGTTTCAGTCAGCTGTGGCCACTCAGTGAATCCTGGTGCTCCATTACAGCGAGCGACAGTGAGCTGTGTTACAAATATATATAAATACATACATCAATAAATGAATAAAGTCCCAGAGTTAGCTAGAGTACCAGGGGCAGACTGGATGGACCAATTGTCTTTTTCTGCCGTCATTGTCTAAGGTTCCATGTTTCTAAATTGACTTCTTTAAAATAATAGCTTCCACTTAGGACATTCACAGATGATTAAAGGGAGCATGCTACAGAAGCACCACTCACCTCCCAAATGCATACAAAATTCCCAGTCTAGAACTCTAGAAGGGTATGGCAGCTGGGTTTCAATGCAAAAGTGAAAAATAATTAATTTATTGCACAGAAACCCTGGGGCAGAGTACAAAAAGGGTGGAGTGGTACTGGCGACCACCAAGCAGGAAAGAAACCTGGGGGTAATTATATTGGATGACCTAAAGGTAGCGAGGTAGTGTGACAAAGCAGTAAGGAGGGCTAGTGAGATGCTGAGGTGCATGGGGGGGGGGATCACCAGCAGAAAGAGGGAGGCGGTGTTGCCTCTGTAGAGATCACTGGTAAGACCCCGCTTAGAGTACTGTGTCCAGATCTAGAGACCACATGCTGGAAGGACAATGGCAGATTGGAGGGGGTCCAGAGGAGGGCAACTAAAATGGTGCAGAGTCTGCATCAAAAGCCCTACGAGGAGATACTTAACGACCTCACTATGTACACCCCGGACATGAGGAAGTAGAGGGAGGATATGATAGAGATCTTTAAATACCTCATAGGGGTAAATAAGGTACAGGAGGGGAGTATATTTCAGAAGACAAGGTGCTCAAGAACAAGGGAACATACCATGAAGCTGGAGGGGGTAGATTCAGGAGAGTTGTGAGGAAGTATTTTTTCACAGAAAGAGTGGTGGATTCCTAGAACAGACTTCTAGTGGAGGTGGTGGCAAAACCAGTGGTGGGGTTCAAGAATGCATGAGATAAGCACAAGGGAATCATAGTGGAAAGGAAGGGGGGAGAAAGAGCTGTAGCCCAGGTATGGTCTGCGGTAATAAAATAGGTAGGGAGAAATGGACAGACTGGATGGGCCAAGAGGTCCTTATCTGCCATCAAATTCTATGTTCTATGTTTCTAACTTTACCCTTGTTTAATTAACAAATTCCAAATCACATTTCTCATGAGGGGTGCTACTGGTTTTCTGGCATGTAACAAAAACAGAGTCCCGGCACTCCCCATTATAAATCTGATATGAAGACAAAGAAAGACCCTTTTCCATGGAGCTAAAATAAGAAAATAGCCAATTTAGGCAGGAAGAAATGTTAACTTTTCAAAGATTCACCACGGGGGTGCATTGTACTCTGTTTGTCTAATGTACTCCATTAATGTGCCCCTCCCTTTTGAGAACATGGAACGTTGCTTGTCACACGCACCATGAATGCGTGGTTGGAGGTCTTCCTGCCAGTAGGTTGAACTGCTAGAAATGCTGACTGGAGAGGATGGGGTACACAATAGCTACTGCGTACACCGCAGTACAGCACCCTGAACCATGATGGTTATGGCTACAGGGAGTAGGCAGGGATGTATCAGCAGGTGGTTGGAACTGGATTCTTTCGGAAACTGGGAGCCAGTGTGGGCTCTTGAGAATGGGAGTTATAAGATTTTACTTTTTGTTTTCGGTGAGTAGGCAGGCAACAGCATTCTGCACCGTTTCTGGATCTATTTCTTTAGTCTCAAGTTATCTTGACAGGTACATTTCTTTTGAAATAAAATACAGTGTAGCGCCCAGCCCTAATATGGATTTGCTCCTTATTCTGCACCATTCTTGTTGCTGAAGATTTACCCTAGTATGAAAAAAGTTGCAAATCAGCTAGCAGTGTATGCTATTTTGATTTTTTATCTTGTAGGATACCAGAGTTCCACGTAGTAAAACTGTGAACACTCCTGCAGCAAATGCTTACAACATTTCAACATCAGTCTTGGCTCGGAAAGACTTCAGCGATGGACCTTCGAGTATGTTTCACCAGCCAGTTGCTGTTAAGGTGGAAGACACAAAGAAACAGACCCCGGCCCCCAATCAGTATGAGGTAGGTGAAGTCAGGAGCTCATTTTTGTCTCCAACTTAATACAACAACAATGATTATTAATGCTGCCTGTGCCTTGTTGCTTATTTTGCACTTGTTTTTGAGTTCTTTAGAGCACACTAACTGCACTTTGTTTTTTACTGAGAAATGCAACTGTGTAGCGTCTTACTGTATCTCGTGTCCTCTTTCCCTGGGTCACACCTGGAAATGAGCCTTGGTTCAGTGTGCCTCTCCTGGTTACCGATTTTCACATAAGTCAATTAATCAATCAATCATAAAATTACACTTGCAGTTTATAATTTATTATCTGCTCTGTGAAATGGCACAGTTGGTGTTTACCCAGTTGAAACTGTGCACTTCTAACCCCAGTAATGCTCAGACCATTCATAACTTTGTGCAGTCATCCTGATGGGTTGGACTGCCCGGAGAGATGGAACACATGCAAATTATAGAATTCTTTGCACGTGAGCATCTTTCAAATACTGCTTCTACCAACTGTAGTGTTCTAAGCCCTTCAGATTTTTCTCTCCGCCTGAAAGTCTGATCGCTCGGAGTCTCCGTTGTCCTCTTTCGCGTGAAGAAGAAAGAAAAAAGATTAAAAACCATAAGTATTTTTAGTTTCTTTTACTGCCTCTACTAATTGTTAGTTTACACTAGTTATTATTGTTTAAATTGTTGTTTTTCTCGATTTCTCGCGGTTCGGCATAACCATGAGGGATCCGATTTAGTTTTAACTTTGTTTTGGTTCTCTAACTAAAGATCCTGTTCATTATCATTTAATTTTGGTCCTAAAAGATGTTATTTGTAACCATTTTTTATTGGTTACAGAACCACTGAACTGGTTCATATTTCATCTCCTCTCTCGGTTCCATCGGTTTCCTATCGGTTCCGGAACCAACGGCAAAAAAAAAGGAAAGCCTTTTAAACTGTTTAAATAACCGCATTAGCTTTTGGTATTTAGCGGTTGAGGTTTTTCACTTTATATTTCACCATGATTGAGAAACCTAAAAAGAGAACCAGGGAGCCTGGTTTTAAAAACTGTTTGGAATGTGGAGATGTGTTTGCCAAGGCAGACAAGAACACCTTATGTGTAGCTTGTCTGGGTTTTGAACATTTGGACCAGGAATGTGAGATATGTGAAACATTCCCAGAAAAAACTGTTGAAAAGTGCCTTGAAAGGCTTAATAAAAAGTTTCCAAGGGGTCCCTCAGGCTCTGACCAGCTGACACCCCAGTCTGTTGTGGTTGAATTAACGAGTGCTTCTACCCCTACCCCTGATACGGGTGAAAAAGGGGCAAAAAGAGGGAAAGAACCAGCTGACTCTCCGGTTCCCTTAAAGAAATTAAAGAAGCTCAAACATGCAGAACCCTCTCCTGCTAAACCAGGGACTTCTACGCAGCAGCCTGTAATGCCTTCGGCTCAGGACATAGCCCAGGCATTTAAAATTATCCAGGCTGGGCAGAGCATCATCCCTCAGCCTTCTGCCCCTTCCCAGGGCCCCCAGGTTGCTGCTACCATGTTGCCCCCTGCTCCCGAGCAACACTATTTCAAAGAGGATGATGAGCCTTATGAGGAGGACAAACCTATCCCCCCAGAGGTTTCCTCTGAGCAGGAATTTGGCTCTCCTCCCAGAGTGTCTGAGGCTTTTTCCTCCCATTTTTCTTTCGTTAGGAAAATGGCAGATGCTCTGGACATTAACACAACAGAACAAGTAGAGGATGAGGAGGAGATTGAGTACCTCAATATGATGGGTTTAACACCCACAAAGGCACTCCTTCTCCCAGTATATAAATTCTTTGAGAAGGATGACTTTTGATTTGTCTGAAGCTGAGAACCTTGCAACACTGCAAAGAACAAACTATAACTTCATTTAGGAGCTGGAAACTTGGTAAGGCATAATATTGTAAAACAGGGGAGCTACGCTTTTCTACAAAGAGTTTCTTTTTTTTTTCCTTATTGGCATTAAGCAGAGAATTGCAGGATTCCATTAAAAGTGTAGTAATTTTATAACCAGAGGGAGTGAGATACAACTGAATTTGCTTGATTGTTGGGGTTGAGACCTAGGATTTAGAGGGATATTTTTGCAACATTTTAAAAGTGTCCTGCTGGCTGAGTAGTTAAGTTTTTATCCCTGGTTTCACTGAAAGATTTTGTGTATTGGAATCAGACAGTAGCCTGCCTACATTGAAAGGCCTGCTTACATCACAGGTGTCACTAGTCAGTCAGTTGGCTTAATTCTTAAGATTTTCAGTGCAGGAAGAGTGTAAAGCACAGCTGACTTATTTTGGGGCTGACTGCTTTCAGAGCACAAACCACCAGGCTGTTGTGGGGCTGGGGAGGGTTACCTGTGTCTGAGTAGGATGTCTGGATTTTTCTCTGTTTGATTAGCAGGGTATTTTCTCTGTCAAATTGTTGTGTAGGGCATCTTGCTGAAAGGAAGGCACTCATCGCAGTGCTGGGTCTGAGCTTTTAGCTAATTGTTTTGCGAGGGCACAGTTTAGGCCCAACCCCTTCCCACCCCTCACCCCACCTACCCCTTGAAATAGTTCCTTTATACCTGGGGTTCTGACATCATTTCATCAAGAGTGCAAGGTGCATATCACTGTCATATCTTCTCTAGCACACTGCACTGACAATATAAGCATACACATTGTATAATATATATATTTCTATATAATAAACCAATCACACACACACACACACACACACACACACAAAGAAAAAGTAGATAAACATGTGGGGAGTAGTTCAATGTAATGGCTGTGGGGCAGCAGTCTTCCGGGAGTCTTTCTGGAGGCTGAGATGCTGCCCTATTTGCAGACAACTCTCTGCCCTGAGGGAGGAAGTTGCCCATCTTCAGGCCATGCTGGACAGTAGTAAGGGAACCTTCCCCCAGGCCACACTGGACGGTAGGAAGGGAACCTCCCCCATCCAGGGAGCACCAGAGCCACCACCACTAACTCAGAGGTTGCAAAGAAAGCACAGCAGTTGGACCACAGTGGGCTCAGGAAGGGTGAGGATGGTGGAACAGAGGCATACCCAGTCAGTTGTTCCACTCCACAATCCATACACCACTCTACGGGAGCATAGCTCCCCTATGGATGCACCCACAGAGGAGACTAAGGAGGCTGAGGACAGCTGTCACAAGGGAGGCCCACAGGAAGGAGACAGAGGACACTACAAGGAAAGGAAGCAGCTCCTGGTGGAGGACTCAATTATTAGGGGGATAGAACTGGGGGGAGCAGGGAAAACTGAAGTAAGGTGCCTGCCTGGTGCCATGGCTTGGAGGGACAGGAAGCGCATCCTCAGGATCACGGGAACAGCTGCACGGGAGTCTGAGCTGGATGTCATTGTCCACCTTGGACAAATGACTTGGCTCATCATGAGATTAGAGCAGTGCAGAAGGACTTTGTATAATTGAGAGGGCCTAAGACAAGTAGCACACACAGTATCCTTCTCAGAGGTGCTGCCTGTCAATGGCATGAGTGAGGCGAGGGTACTTTGCACCATGCAGTTTAATGAATGGTTGAAAAAATGGTGTGGAGCACAGGGGTTTGGCTTCATTGGGGACTGGGGTTCCACCTAGAGGGACACCAGCCTATACTGGCAGGATGGTCTGCATCTGTCCAGGAAGGGAACAAGTCTTTTGAGCAATCAGTTTAAATGCTTCATTGGCAAGCTTTTAAACTAGTCAAGGGGGGAGGCACTGATAAGTAGCAGGAAAATCCCAGCCTCCCCCTACAAAACAGGGTACTAAATGAGAAAAAGACCAAGGTAGAAAGGTCAGTGGGGGATGCTGCAACAGAAGGTAAAGCCATCAAAAAATGGAGAGCAATGAGTACCAATGCCCATAGTCTAAGTAACAAGCTTCCTGAATTTGTGGCCTTGATGGAGGAGGAACATCTGGATATTGTGGCAGTCACAGAAACATGGTACACACAAAACCATGACTGGGATGTAAACATACCAGGATACACTATCTACAGGAGGGACAGGGAGGGTAAAAGAGGAGGAGGAATAGCTCTTTACATAAGGTAAGGAATCAAAGCAACAGAACAATAGGGTAAACAGGGAGGAGAAGAAGCACTGTGGGTAAATTTGGAGACCGGCAATGGCACCACAATCCGCACAGGGTTAGAACAGACCCTTTCAGGGGAGGAAATGGACAAGGAAATGATAGAAAGTATACTTAGAATGGCAGAAAAAGGGGAGATATTGCTGATGGGTGATCTGAATATGCCAGATGTTAACTGGAGTGCAGTTGCAGCAGCCACTTCTAAGAGTGGGTTATTCTAGATGCCCTACAGGGGGCATGCCTTAGACAACTAGTATTGGAGCCCACTCGAGAGGGAGCAATCTTAGACCTGGTTCTCTCAAATGGAGATGAAGAGAGGATCACAGATGTAGAAGTGGGTAGCCATCTGGCAACTAGCGACCATCAAACAGTATGGTTCACAATAAACACAGCAATAGAGTCAAGCCATACAAAGACAAAGGTACTGGATTTTAGGAGGGCTGACTTTGTCAAAATGGGTGAGTGCCTAAGGAATGCACTAGCAAATGGGTAGGAAGGAGGGGTGGAAGAACAATGGGGAATAATAAAAACTGCCATCACAGAGGTATCAAGTCTTTGTGTAAAGCAAATAAACAAAACGAAACGAGGTAAGAAACCACTATGGTACTCAAAGGAAGTGGCAGTGAAGGTTCAAGAGAAAAAGAGAGCATTCAGGAAGTACAAGGAATCACAGAAGGAACAGGACAGAGAACGGTATCAGTTAAAGCAAAAGGAAGCTGGGAAGGCAGTCAGAACAGCAAAGGCCCAAACCGAGGAAAAGATAGCCAACTCAGTTAAGAAGGGGGATAAAATCTTTTATAGGTACATCAGGGAGCGAAGGAAGACCAAGGGAGGGATAGTGAGGCTTAATAAAGGGGAGAGAGAGAGGGTGGGCAGAGGGTGACTGTGAAAAGGCAGAGATACTAAACAAATATTTTTGCTAAATATTTACAAAGGAAGAGGGGGAGGCACCTAAAACAAACAGTAGAAACACTCTGGATACAATAGTTGATACCAGCCCATTTACAGAAGAAAGGGTTCTGAAAGAACTCTTAAAATTGAAGGTGGACAAAGCAATGGGGCGTGATGGGATTCATCCCAGAATTCTAAAAGAACTAAGGGTAGAACTAGTGACACCACTGACTACCCTCTTTAATAAATCATGGGAGGATAGGGTGGTACCCGAGGACTGGAGGAGGGCAGATGTGATTCCCCTTCACAAAAGTGGGAGCAAGGCAGAAGCAGGAAACTACAGACCTGTTAGTTTAACCGCAGTGGTAGGGAAAATGATGGAATCACTTCTGAAGGAAAGAATTGTTAAATATCTAGAGGCCAGAGGGGCACAGGACCCAAGGCAGCATGGATTCACAGCGGGAAGGTCATGCCAGACAAATCTGATAGATTTCTTTGACTGGGTGACCAAAGTAGTTGATCAGGAGGGGCTATGGACATGGCCTACCTAGACTTTAGCAAGGCATTTGACACAGTCCCACACAAAAGATTAATATACAAGTTAGCCAGCCTGGGAGGGGTCCCAAGATGACAGTCTGGGTAAAGAATTGGCTGGAGAATAGGACACAGAGAGTATAGTAAATAGAGTCCACTCTGAAAAAAGGGGGGTTAGTAGTGGGGTACCGCAGGGTTCAGTATTAGGACCAGTCCTCTTCAATGTCTTTATAAGTGACATTGCAGAGGGACTGGAAGGAAAAGTATGTCTCTTTGCAGATGACACAAAGATCTGCAACAGAGTTGATGCACAAGGTGGAGTGGAAAGGATGAGAAGGGACTTGGCAAGGTTAGAAAGAATGGTCAAATGTATGGCAGCTTAGATTCAATGCTAAGAAGTGCAAGGTAATGCACCTGGGAAACAAAAACCCAGGGGAAGAGTACACAATGGGGGGTGAGATACTAACAGCAACAAAAATGGAAAGGGACCTGGGGTAGTCATATCAGATGATCCTAAGGTGGGCAAGCAATGTGAGAGGGCAGCAAGAAGGGCTGGAGGGATACTGGGATGCATAGGGAGAGGCATCACCAGTAGAAAACAGGAAGTTATTATCCCTCTGTACAGACAGCTAGTGAGACCCCATCTGGAGTACTGCATGCAGTTCTGGAGACCCAATCTCCGCAAAGACATAGACAGGATGGAAGCTGTCCAGAGGAGGGCAACTAAAATGGTGCAGGGTCTGCACCGGAAGACATATGAAGAGAGACTTAAGGAGCTTAATATGTATAGCCTCGAGGAAAGGGGGGGGGACATGATAGAAACTTTCAAGTACCTCAGGGGAATCAACAAAGTCCAAGAGGGTGGCATCTTTCAAAAAAAGAGGTGTGCAAGAACAAGGGGACACAATTTGAAGACAGAAGGGGGGCGGCTCAGAATGTAATTTAAGGAAGTATTTTTTCACAGAGAGGATGGTGGATGTATGGAATGGCCTTCCAGAGGAGGTTGTGGAGTCACAAACGGTGGAATTCAAGCATGCATGGGACAGTCATAAGGCAATTCTAGGGGGTTGGGGTAGGAAGAAGTAGGCTGTTGGTTAACTAGGATCTGCAGCTTATCCATCAGGCAGGGAAATGGGCAGACTGGGTGGGCCAAGCGGTCCTTATCTGCCGTCAAATTCTATGTTTCTATGTTAAGGATGCTATGAAGCTCCTGCAGACCCCAAACTCTCTTTCTCCTATTGACAAGCGAATAGATAAAAAATACCAGCTGGACAGGGAGGGAGCTGAATTCCTTTTCTCCCACCCTGATCATCAAGGGGTAATACAGCAAGCTGCCTATGATAAGGCTAAAGTCCCTCTGTCCTCACACCCTCTGGACAAGGACTCCAGAAAATTGGACAGTATGGCCAAAAAGGGCTATTTGTCAGCCTCGTTGGCCATGAGACAGCCCACTTTTCAAGCTTATGCTGCCCAGTATCAGAAATCTCTGTGTCATTTGGTACTGGCAGTGTCCATGAAGGCCACCCCACCCTTGTCAGATGACCTGGCAGAAACTGCCAGGTTTGGGCTAGAGGCGGCCAAGTACCAGCTCCAAATGGCTGCTGATCTAAATGACACTGCAGCCAGATGGATGGCTAATACAGGGGCTCAGAGGAGGTTTGCTTGGCTTAGGGCTACAAACCTCACTCAGGATACCCAGTCAAAAGCCCTGGATTTCCCATTAGAAGGAAATGTGCTGTTTGGGGAGTTCACAGTGGTCTATATGAAAAAAGTAGAAGAGACAGAGCTTCTTCATCCACTAGGCCCTATGGAAGGGGGGCTAAGGGTCATCCCTTTTTATCAAAAAACCCTTTTTCCAGCCAGTAGCCATGCCCCAATACCAGCAGTACCCCCCACAGGGCTACTCAAGAGGTAGGGGTAGAAGGGGCTCTAGGCGAGGGGTCCAGCCACAACCTCAATCCCAGCCTAAGCAGAACCCCTGAAATGCAAGCCACCTCCTCCCTACCTGTTAGAGGCAGACTGTCCCATTTTCTTCCCCTCTGGTCAACTATCACCACAGAGAAGTGGGTATTGGAGGTAGTAGGCAAAGGTCTGTTTCTGCAGTTCAAATTTCTTCCTCTAAACCCCAGGGTTTCCACCTTCCCACCCCTAGCACAAATCTCGTTGCTAGAGGCAGAGGTTCAGAAGCTGCTTCAGCTCAAAGCAGTGGAATTAGTCCCTGCAACCCTGAGAGGAAGAAGTTTTTACTCCAGATACTTCCTAACAAAGAAAAATGGGGAGTGGCGGCCAATTTTGGATCTCAGAGCTTTAAACAAGCACCTGAAAAGGCCAAAGTTCAAAACTGTCAGCTCGGATTTTGCCAATAATCCAAAAAGGGGACTGGCTGGCATCTCTGGACTTACAGGATGCTTATTTCCACATCCCCATAAAGGAATCTTACAGAAAATATCTCAGATTCAGAATCCCATCAGGTCATTATCAATTTGCAACCCTACCCTTCGGCCTTTCCACGGCACCAAGGGTGTTTACAAAATGCCTAGCAGCTGTAGTGGCATTTCTTCGAAGACAGGGAGCGACTGTCTTCCCATACCTGGACGACTGGCTGATAGTGGGCAAATCACCAGAGCAGGTCACAACCTCTCTAAGGCTCACTCAGGATCTTTTGGAGTCTCTGGGTTTCATAGTAAACCAGAAAAAAATCTGTCTTCACCCCTACACAGACTTTACAGTTCATAGGAGCAGAGATCAGCACCCTGCAGGCCAGGGGCTTTTTACCACTAGACAGGGTGCAAAGTCTTCAGGATATAGCAAACTCCTTCAAATTGAATGGTCAAAAAACAGCCAGGCAATTCCTGCAGCTCTAGGGTCATATGGCTGCATCCACAGGCATAGTGCAGGGTTCCAGGTTTCACATGAGACACATCCAGTTTCACCTCAGGACTCATTGGAGTCAAAGAAAAGACCCCTTTTTAAAACTCATTCCAGTGACAAGGCCTCTCTTACAAGCCCTCTTGTGGTGGAAAAAAGAATCCAACCTAAGGCAGGGAGTCCCTTCCAGAAGGAGGATCCTTCACTGGTCCTTACAATAGATGCATCCCTTCTAGGCTGGGGTGCTCATCTAGGGGAGCACACAACTCAGGGTACCTGTTCATGGGCAGAGTCCCTCCAGCATATAAATTTGCTGGAACTCAGAGCAGTGCAGCTAGCACTGAAAGTTTTCTCTACACTGGTAATGGGCAAAGTGGTACAAGTCAGAACGGACAATACCACTACTATATATTACATAAACAAGCAGGGTGGTACCAGATCAGGTCCCCTATGTATAGAAGCCACGAGAATTTGGGCTCTGGTATATTCTCTAAAGGCGTCCCTGCAAGCCATCCATCTGCCAGGGAAGGACAATATCTTGGCAGACACACTGAGTCAGATCAATCAGTCCCATCATGAATGGACACTGAACAGGCAGGTGGTACAAGTAATTTTCAGCAGGTGGGGCGTTCCAGAGATAGACTTGTTTGCATCCCACCAGAACCACCAGTTGCCTCAGTATTGTTGCAGGCCACCAGCCCAAAGCACAATCCCTCTGGACGCCCTGGTACTGAATTGGTTGGGCAAGTTTCTCTATGCTTTTCCCCCCTTTCCTCTGGTCTTCAGGGTATTGCTGAAACTCAGATCCCTCTCAGCTTCTCTGATATTGATAGCTCCAGATTGGCCCAGGCAGCCCTGGTACTCTCTTCTGTTCTCCATGGCAGTGAGCAGGCCAATAATCTTACCTCTCAGGCACAATCTTCTAACATCCAATCAGGGAACATTGCTGTTCCCAAATCTCCGGTCTCTTCACCTCAAGGCATGGCTCTTGAAGAGTTAGAGTATGGAGGCTTGAACCTTTCTGAAGCTGTATTAAACATTTTGAAAGGTTATAGGAAGCCTTCCACTAAGAAAACTTACTCTGCTAAGTGGAAAAGATTCACTTTTTGGTGCTTTAGTAGAAACTTCACCCCAAATAATACAGGGGTCTCAGCGGTGTTGGATTATCTAACTCATTTACATTCACAAGGTCTGCAACCCAGTTCCTTAAGAGTTCACCTGGCAGCAGTATCTGCATACCTTTCTGCTAGGACAAAGGTGTCTGTACCGTCAGACCCCATTTTCAAAAGATTTTTCAAAGGCTTAATGCACTTGCACCCTCCTCACGGGGCACCAGTGCCCACTTGAGATCTTAATGTGTGTATAGCAAGATTGATGCGGGCTCCTTTCGAGCCCATGGCTACAGCCCATTTAAAATATGTTACCTGGAAAGCAGTTTTCCTGGTAGCAATTACTTCAGCAAGAAGAATCAGTGAGCTTCAGGCTCTCTGTGTTGACCAGGACTACATTTCCTTCCACAGGGATAAAGTAATCCTCAGAACAAACAGACAGTTCCTTCTCAAGGTGGTTTCAGATTTCCATCTGAACCAATCAATCACTCTGCCTGTCTTCTTCACAGATCATACAAGCTCTGGTGGAAGAAGGCTTCACAGTCTGGATGTGAAAAGAGCTCTCAGCTACTACATGACAGCTACTAAAAGCCATAGGCAAGACAAAAAACAACTTTTGCTTACATATGGAGATGTTGGAATGGGCAAACCAGCCTCAAAAAGATAAATTTCTCGGTGGATTGTCCAGTGCATTCAGTTCTGCTATAATAAAGCAGATAAAGAGTCCCCAGCTGGGCTGAGGGCTCATTCAACAAGTGCAACAGCTGCCACTATTGCAGCTGCTAGGGAGGTGCCATTGTTGGACATTTGTAAAGCAGCTACTTGGAAATCAGTACACACCTTTACACAGCATTATAATTTAGATATTTTGTCCAGAAGTGATGCCAAGTTTGGCACAGCAGTCCTGCAAAGTCTGTTTCCAAAATGAGTTCTGTGCCCACCACCAGGGGGTACTGCTTGGTAGTCTGCACAAAGTTATGAATGGTCTGAGCATTACTGGGGTTAGAAGAAAAAATTACTTACCATAGTAATCTTCTTTCTTCCCAGTGATGCTCAGACATTCATAACTCCCTCCCATCCTCCCCTTCCAGAACTTCAGCCTCTGCATTCTGCATGCTAGTGCCACATAGCCATATCCTTCTGGATACATTTCTCTATGCTAGACAGATTTTAACAGAGTGTTCTGTCTCTCGTAATAGTTTTTCTCACTGTATGGCGAACACCATTATTATATATAGATATAGTTCCTCCCTGATTTTTTGAAGTAAGTTGTTTATTAGGCTAATCCTAAAAAATGTTTTATTAATTAGTTGTCGAATTTTTCCATGTTGCCTGACTTCCAGGCTTCTTACAAATCTGAAGGGCTTAGAACACTATAGTTGGTACAGGCAGTATTTGAAAGATGCTCTTGTGCAAAGAATTCCATCATTTGCATGTGTTCCATCTCTCCAGGCAGTCCAACCCATCAGGATGACTGCACAAAGTTATGAATGTCTGAGCATCACTGGGAAGAAAGAAGATTACTATGGTAAGTAATTTTTTTATACAGTCCACTGCCAACAAAGGGCACCTCACGGCTGCTATCTTTATTGACGTAGCTAAGGCCTTTGACTCCAAGTCACACCATCTGCTTCTAAATGTCCTCAGTGATGCTGGTTTTGCCCTCTCCTGCCTTATAGTGGTTCAACTCATACCTCACAAACAGACGCCAATCAGTATGGATCGCAAACTCTTCCTCCTCTCCCTCCCTCCCTCCCTATCCAATCCGGTGTCCCCCAAGACTCTATATTAGGCCCCATCCTTTTCTCTCTTTTCATAAACAACCTCCTGTCTACATGCTCAAACTCCCTTATCCACATGTATGCGGATGATACCATCCTTTTCACCTCCAGCCCTGACCTATCCACAATTAAATCCACCCTGCAGCAAGACTTTCACTCTGTTCAATTGTGGTTCATAGCTAGTCAACTCAAATTGAACACATCTAAAACTGTCTCAATGACCTACGTTACTTCTCACAAGCTAGCCAAGGCTCTCCCCACCCCACCCATCATGTCGCTGGACAGCACTCCACTTGGCGAAGTACCTTCATGCAAGTATCTAGGCATCTGGCTGGATCCTCAGCTCAGCTTCTCTAACGATATTGACTACATATCCTTAAAGCTTTGCTCAAAGTTTGGCATCCTCTGCCACAGCTAGGATTCTTTTCCTCTCTCTGTTCGATGTGAACTACTGCTTAAAATTATAACGCCTAATGCCAGCCTGCTGGCACAGGGGCAGGTTGCCTACCTGTAATGCTGGTGATCTTGGTTTAGGAACAGACCCAGGATGTCAGAGGGTTGGCCAGGGGAGAAAGATTGAGCGTCTGATGACTGCTCTCCTTCTCCGAGGGGGAAGGGGCAGAGTGCTCGGTGTGATATGGACACCTAGCGGAGGCTGGGTGTACCGAACACGCTGGTATCAAGTAGTTTAGGAGGGTGGGGAAGATGTGGGACATCATTGCACTTCCCCACCCCATATACCAGGGAAAAATGCTGCGGGCCACCATTAATGAAGCCCGCCTCAGTTTCTATTAGCTCCCAGGCTGGCCCCTCAACCTATCCCATTGTCGGTGGCACTGTAGGGGGTCTGGTGCAGCAACCCCACCCTGGGGGGTAAGCTAGGGGGTATCAGGGGGCTGTGGCCAGTGTGGGAGTGGAAGCAGAGGTTCGTGACTGGGTGAAGTTACCAGGTGGCTGGCGGCGGAAAAAAATATAATAATTAAAAAAAAATTATAACACCTATCTTCGACTATGCCTACATAGTTTTTAGCACTGTGTTTTTCTCCTGACTCTCTAGACTTGACTCCCTTTTTCATGCCTTCTGCCACTTCACTACAAATGTTCCCTCAAGCACCCACCACTGCTTTCTTCTCTCTTCTCTGCAGCTCCCTCCCTTGTCCCATTGTCATCTCCTTCACTCTGTCTTCTTAATCTTCAAATATTGGTTCATTCTTCTCCCCTCCAACCTATCTGACAATCTCATCCCTGCTTCTGCCTCACCTTACTCCCTTCATTCTAGAGATTCCTGCTGCTTCTCCGTTCCCAAACCATCCTCAAATGCAGGCAAATCATCTTGCTCCTATTGGCTCCCCTCACTGTGGAACTCTCAACCTCCCCTCATACGAAATGCTCTCTCACACTCCTCTGTCAGATCTCAACTGTGCCACTTCCCTATCCCTCATGCTTCCATAACATCTGTTAATCTGTGCACCCTATAACAATTGTTGCAATCCTTTGTTTAGCTAACTTCCTTTGCACTTGACTGCTTTCTTCATATGACATGCAAATTAATGTTCACTACTGTTGTATGATGCTCCTTTACATGCTGTTACTGCACTAATGATGTATCATGTTCACTCTTATTCCCTGATCTTGGCTATCCATTGTTATCACAACATACCTTAGCACTTGATTGTCTACTTTTCTATATTACCAGCGGAGAACTGTACTAATTTTTGTGTGATGCTCGTCCTGTATGCTGTTACTGTGTTAATTTGAGATCCCTGTTTCACTGTTATCACCTGTTCCATATTTTTCCCCAGTTCGCAATTGGAAACAAGCTTTGGCTCAGTGTGCCTTTCCCAGTTACCAATGTTTAAATAAATAAATAAATAAAAAATACAGCAATCTGCAGGAAAAATTGGACCCCATTACAATGGCAGTTTGCCAGGATTCAGATCTTTCTCTAACATTTTATAACATCCCTACTATAAATGCTTACACAAAGCTTGGTTAGAAGGAAGCATGTCTGAGATTACGGGATGCAGTATTTATAGAATGATACATACGCACCTCTGAAGAACAGGGTAAGACTTCCAGAGAGTAAAGCTGGGGGCATTATAGGTCACAAACCCAAAGGGTGAGAGGCCTTTACTGACTCCAGTTTTACAATATGAACTTACCATCTTTTTCACTTATGTGTAATTTTCTATATTTTATGGAATTCTAATATGGACCAACTTGTGTAAACTGATTACCATGCCTATACACTGCTTCCAATGTACACGGATGTAACTAATGTACATACTGTGCATAATGTGTGACTCCATACACACTGTATATAATATATGAGTCTGAATGTGAACCTGACTTCTACCCCTGTATAAATGTTGCAAATGTAAATACTGTGTAACAAATGTAACTACTGTCTATAACTGTTTCAATATGTCCTTTTGTGTAATTAACTCCTGGTCGCTCCTGAAAAAGGGACCACTGGTCTCAGTGGGCTTACCCGTTAACAAAATCTAAATAAATAATAAATAAAGAAGAGGACTTGTGTAACCCACCTGCAAATGGGGGTTCCCAGAAGTCTTCCAAGAGCTTGCGATAATGCTCCAAGCCTGAATGGTGTTTGGCGTTTAAGCCGTTTATCTGTGAGTGCTTTTAGAGCCTCTGGTACTGTCTCTTTAAGAGCTGTCAGCCTGCAGACATAATTAATTTGGATGGGGGTCTGTGTGTTTCAAACAACATGAAGTCTTGCTATATTATGACATATGCAGTTTGTCCCAGCCTTAGAACTGCTCCAGAGGTGAAAGAGTTAACTTTCCATGCCAGGCATGGAATCTTGAGCGCGAGATCAGTTGAAAACTCTGTCTGTTGTTCTTCAAACTCAAACTGTCAGATTCTTTACTCCGCCTCACTGAACAGTCGCTCCGGAAATTTCTCCTTCTGGTCGGTTCATTTTGTCGGTTAAAAAGTGTAATTTCTCGTTTTTTTAAACCGCATTTGTCTTATTTTAACCGCAACCGGTCGGTTCAAGCTCTGTCTGTGGTATCGTAAGTAATAGATAGGTTTTACATTTTCTCTGTGTGGAACTTGCAAACGTTATTATCGGTTCGGTTTGAACCAATCAGGTTGTTGTTAAACTTTATTAAATTGCATTTAAAGTGTGGTTCCCGGTTCTTATCGGTTCTAAAAAAAACGGATTTCATTACGGTTTTTTCCACGACCCGTGACACGGTTGGGAACCGATAAGGGTGTCTTGCTTGGCGATGTGCCGTAAAAGGGCAAGTTTTTGGTTAGGCTCGAATTATGTCTGAGAAACCCAAAAGAAAAACTGGGCCCACTGGGTTTCGAAGACTGTAGTGTTCGTGGGGAAGTTTTGCCGCGGCTGACCCACACACCACATGTGTTTATTGTCTGGGGTTTGACCACCTCAATGCAGACTGCCAGATTTGCAAGAATTTCCCTGCAGCTACCCTGGATAAGAGTTGGTAGGCCCAGGAACGAGAGGCTAAAAAGTCCGCTGACCCGATGACAGCCCCGGTTCGGTGCCAACCGAACCGGAGGGAGTGCCCTCTGACCAGGGTGAGACTTCCTCGGGCAAACGAAGAGCTGACTCAGAGGAGCCAGTTCCAGCAAAGAGGACTAGAAAATCAGCAGGCGTGGAGCCAAAATTTCCTTCTCCAACCGCTGCAGAGATAGCCAAAGCGAACCAAATTGTCCAGTCGCTTTCCCCAGTTCCGACCGAACTGGCACCATCAGGTAAGCGGTCGGTTTGGTCGGTTCCACAGGTTCAAGAATATGATATAGAAGAATTTTATGAACCGGAGGAGGGGGAGGAGGATTATGAAGAAAGTGAATGTGATTTTGAAAGTCTGGATATGCCCATTGAACCCGACATCTCCCCAGACAGACCTTCAGGAGTGTCTCCCCCTAGGCTTTCTGAGTCCCCTTCTCATTTTATGTTTTATAAAAAAGTTGCTGAAACCCTCCAGCTCCCTTTGGAAGAAGCTGTGGATGAACAGGAGGAGCCTGACTATGTGGAAATGATGGATATCCAGAGTCCAGGAGATTGTCTATTCCTTTACATAAATCTTTTAGGAAACAGACAATAAAAATTTTAAAAGCTCCTAACACTATACCTCCTGTGGATAAAAAAATGGACAAGAGGTACACATTGTCAGGCTCTGATACGGAGTTCCTTTCACAACAATGCCGCCATGTTGGGGTAGTGAAGGCTGCAGCCTGTGATAAGGCAAATATTCCCTTGGCTTCACACCTTCCTGACAAGGACTCCAGGAGGATTGATGCCATGGCAAAGAAACGATACATGGCAGCATCCTTGGGACTCAGACAGGTAAATTATATGGCCTATGTTGCAAGATATCAGAAATCCAGATGGGATACTGTTATGGCTTTAGCGAAACAGGTCCCTGGCCAGCTTGCCAAGGAGCTGGAGCAGGTGGCTGCTGATGGTATTGAGGCATCCAAGGTGCAATTCCATGCTGCAGTGGACTCTAATGATGTATCTTCAAGAGTCATGGCTACATCTGTGGCTTTTCGCAGAATGGCTCGGCTCAGGTGTACTAGCCTGTCACAGGATACCCAGGCTAAGGCCATGGATTTTCCTGTTGTGGTAATTCTCTGTTTGGGGAGCAGACAGAGAATTACATGAAGAAAATGGATGAGTATAGGACCACTTATAGGAGTGCACAGGCCAAGGAGAGGCAAGTCACTCCTCAGAGGCAGCTTTCCAGGGGCAGGGGCAGGCCTTTTCACGGGCCTTTTTACCAAGTCCAGGCCTCTCTTCAGCTTATGCCCAGAGGGGTTCTTCAGAGGGAGAGGCAGACGGGGTACGAGCAGGCCTGCTCCCACCCCTCAGCCTAAAGCCCCTGCCAAACAGGCACCCTGATGGGATGCCCAGGGCCGATTCTCCATTATCTGTAGGGTGCAGGCTGGCTTACTTCGTTCAGGACTGGGAGTCTTTAACATCAGACAAGTGGATCCTGGAAGTAGTAAGCCAGGGACTGGTTTTCAGCTTCAAAAAATTTCCAAAGATGAGAACCAGATCCTTTCCACCTGCAAATCCATTAGAGGCTCTTGCTTTGGAAACAGAAGTCTCAACCCTCCTGGCTCTCAGAGCTGTAGAAAGGGTTCCTCCCCTACACCAGGGCAAAGGACTGTACTCCAGGTACTTCCTTACCCCAAAAAAGACAGGAGAATGGTGGCCCATCCTGGATCTCAGATACCTGAACAAGCACCTTTTAAAACCAAAATTCAAAATGGTGACTCTGGGAATTATTTTACCCTCCCTAAGGCCAGGGGACTGGCTAGCGTCCCTGACCTCAAGGATGCCTACTTCCATGTTCTCATCAGAAGCTCCCACCAAATGTACCTCAGATTCGAACTGCCCTCAGGCCATTACCAGTTCAGAGCAATGCCCTTCGGCCTCACCTCTGCCCCAAGGGTATTCACAAAATGCCTGGCAGTAGCAGTTGTTCACTTCAGAAGCCAAAAGATCGCCATCTTTCCTTACCTGGACGACTGGCTCATAGTGGGTCAGTCTCCAGACCAAGTCAAATTACACCTTCAGGTTACCCAGCAGCTGCTTACATCTCTAGGTTTTCTTCTCAATCTTCCAAAGTCAGTTCTAGAGCCTGTTCAGCTACTCACCTTCATAGGCGCAGAACTGGACACAAAGCAGGCCAGAGCTTTCCTTCCTCTAGAAAGAGTAAAGACCCTGGTGGCTCTGGCCTCCTCCTTCACTTTGCAGGTCTCTCGACCAGCAAGGCACTTTCTACAGCTCCTAGGGCACATGGCTGCTTCCACAGCTGTAGTGCAAGGAGCAAGATTTCAGATGAGGGACATTCAGTTCCATTTGAGAGCCTTCTGGTCTCAAAGGAGAGATCCTCTAACCAAATTGATCCCAGTAACTCGAACCCTGATCCAGACCCTGCAGTGGTGGCAGGATCAGAGCAATCTGAGACAGGGGGTTCCTTTCATCCCTCAATCTCACTCCTTGACCCTTACTACAGATGCGTTCCTCTTGGGATGGGGAGCTCACATGGGCGACCTCACCACCCAAGGATTGTGGTCCCCTCAGGAATCTCTGCTCCACATCAATCTGTTGGAACTCAGAGCTGTTTTTCTAGCACTTCAGGTTTTTTCTGCATCTGTTCAGAACAAAGTGGTACAGGTCAGAACAGACAACACCACTGCAATGTGGTACATCAACATGCAAGGGGGCACTCGGTCTTCGGCCTTGTGCACCAATGCAATGAAGTTGTGGTCTCTGGCTTATTCCCTGAACACTTCCCTCATGGCAGTTCATCTCCCAGGCAAGGACAATGTCCTGGCAGATGCCCTCAGCAGGATTTCCCAGGGCCATCACGAATGGTCACTGGATCCCCTAGTACTGGAGTTAGTATTTGCCAGGTGGGGCACCCCTCAGATAGATCTTTTTGCAGCCCCAGACAATCACCAACTTCCGCTTTTTTGTTGCAGGCCCCCAGTGTTGGGCTCAGTCCCTCTGGATGCCTTCCTTCTCAACTGGGAAGGGAGGTTCCGCTATGCTTTCCCCCCCTTCCCTCTCTTGTTCAAGGTGCTAGTCAAAATCAGATCTCAACCTTGCAAGATGATTCTGATTGCTCCAGATTGGGCGAGACAGCCCTGGTATCCACTCTTTCTGTCCTTAGCAGTCCACCTTCCCCTGTGTCTTCCCAGGAATCACAATCTGTTAACCTGTGCCCAGGGGAGAGTTTGGTATCCGAATCTCAAATCCCTCAACCTCAAGGCCTGGCTCTTGAAGAGTTAAGAGTTTGCTGACCTACACCTTTCTCAAGGTGTACTCGATATCGTGAAAGCTTCTAGGAAGCCTTCCACCAGGGCTACTTATAATTCTAAATGGAAAAGGTTTTCCATATGGTGCTCTGGAAAGCATATTTCCCCAGAATCTGCTGATTTGCCCACAGTCCTGGATTATATGGTCCATCTAAATACATTGGGGCTGAAGCCAGCTACCCTGAAAGTGCATTTGGCAGCTGTCTCTGCTTTTATTTCAGCAGGAAAGCCCTCTTCTCTTTTCTGCTCACCCTGTATTCTCCAATTTTTTCAAGGGATTGCTTCACACCAACCCTCCATTCAGGGACCCTGCTCCTGCCTGGGATCTTAATGTTTGCATTGCTCAGCTAATGCAACCCCCCTTGAGCCTTTGTCTTCAGCAGAGCTTAAGTACTTGACTTGGAAAACTGTGTTTCTAGTAGCCATCACTTCTGCCAGGCGCATAAGTGAATTACAAGCTTTGTCAGTGGAGCCTGATTTTATCTCCTTTACAGAGATAAGGTAGTCCTCAGGACTAACAGGAAGTTCTTGCCTAAGGTGGTTTCAGATTTCCACCTTAATCAATCTATATCTCTTCCAGTGTACTTCACTGACCATTCCTCCTCTGGGGAGAGGAGGCTGCACAGCTTAGATGTAAAGAGAGCCCTTAGTTACTACATAGAGCGTACCAAGGGTCACAGGTTTGACACTCTCCAACTGTTCCTCACTTATGGTGAGGTTGGTAAAGGGAAACCTGCCACTAAAAGATCCATTGCCAGGTGGATTGTCTCTGGTATCCAATTTTGTTATCAAAAACTGGGTAAGGTTCCCCCTTCAGGCCTGAGGGCTCACTCTACCAGAGGTACAGCTGCGTCCCTAGCTGCCAGGGACATCCCTATCTTAGAGATATGTCAAGCAGCTACCTGGAAAAATAGCATACACTCTCACAAGCATTACCCCTGGACATCCAGGCTAGGAGTGATGCTCGGTTTAAGGCCAGCTGTGCTTCAGAGCCTATTTCCTAAGTAGGTTCTGTCCCTCCTCCATGGAGGTACTGCTGTGTAGTCTGCATATACATAATATAGCAAGACTTCATGTTGTTTGAAGAAAAAATTACTCACCTTAGTAATGTTGTTTCTTCTAATGGAGTCTTGCTATATTATGACCTCCCCTGCCTGCCCCTCTCAGAACCTCTGCTCTTGGGATGTGGGTGGGCAGTGCAGTGTTGGCACTTAGTGATGCCCACCTTGTGTTTTTCACCCCTCCTTTTTGGGGTGTTTGGGTGTTGTATTTTATTTTATTTTTGGATCCCCTGACTTGAGTCTTTGTTTTGGGACCAAAAAATGTGTTAATATTTTAGTAGCCAGTTGGCTAGTGTAGGTTTACAGCTTCCACACAGAATCTTAGTGAGTTTTGCTCATAAAGATCTGACAGTTTGAGTTTGAAGAACAACAGACAGAGTTTTCAACCGAGCTCGCGCTCAAGATTCCATGCCTGGCATGGAAAGTTAACTCTTTCACCTCCGGAGCAGTTCTAAGGCTGGGACAAACTGCATATGTCATAATATAGCAAGACTCCATTAGAAGAAACAACATTACTAAGGTGAGTAATTTTTTCTTCCCTGCTTGAGTACCGCTCGAGCTACTGCCAAATCGCTCCATTTCTGCCATCGCTAAGTGGGCAGAAGGAGCACTCTTTAAAGATGTAATCGTTTGCTTGTAACCTGTTAGAGTAATAATGAAAATGCAGTTTGATTTAACCTGCTTTCTTGTAGCAAGGGCAGTGCAGAGTAGCTCCTTCATGTTGATTCTGAACTGCTGAATTGGACCGATCATAGTGGGGATCCTTTAAAACGGAGCCTGCTTTGGGCGAATCAGAACTTGGACTCTCCTCTGGAGCCTGCTGTAAGGGGATTTTAAGGGCAGTGACTCTGGGAAATGTAGTTTTGTCCCTGGCGCCTTTTTCCACCAACGGGGGGAGTTTACTGTGAGTGACAGCCGGACCAGCCAACAGAATAGTGTGGAGCTAAAGGAAATGCACTGCTCTGGGACTGGAGAAGGTAGATCACTTTTGGCAGTGAAGAGACAAGGAGCTCTGTGCTTCTTCAGGAAGCGCGTGAAAGGCCCTGCATTTTTGGTCTGCAGCCTGTGCAAGCACTCATTCGGACTGAATCTGACCTGTAGGAGAAGAAAGGAGATCTGAAGAGTAGAAACCAGGGCTCACCCTGTAGAAGACTGGAGAAATTGCTGAATCACGCTCGGTCTGTCAGGAACTGAAGCTGCTGTGTGTTCTCCCGGGTATCACGCAGTAATTGCAGTTGGGATCAAGAAGCAGCTTGCCTGGTATAGTACTTTCCTTTTACATATAAATGTGTGTAGTGCTTGTGGGGAATCGCGTTTCCAAACCCCTGTACAGTAAATAGAGTGCATGAAGCTGGAAGTAAACGCCAGCTTAATCCAGGCTACATCCATTTGCTCTGAACTGCAGTGGGGTCCAGTCACAAGGACCTTGTTCCACATGGTCTGCTCCTCCTGGCAATCCAGGACAATCTGCCTTCCATCCAGTTCCCAGCATTGAGTTTGTGAGTACAAAGCAGGGTAGTTCCCTGCCATCTGTTTAACGAATTGCAAGTGTGTCATCTAATTGTTGTTTTTTCATTTCTGCATGAACTGAGCCCTCTGACTCTGGATTACAACTGAGTATTGTGCAAGTGTTTTTCTATCACAGGGCCCCAACCAGCTGCTCTGATCCTGGCTAGCCCTCCCACCCCCATCCTGGGTACCCAGTGAAAGTGACAATTTGGAACTCTGAATATGTGCACAGTACTGTGATTGTTGATGTGTTTAACCTAAGTAACCTGATTTCCCCCTTCCTTGTTTCAGCTCCTTAAATCAGATCTATTGGTTTCAGCAAAGTTACACTGGCTGAGGTATTCGTTTATGTTAAAGTATTGTACTGTGGTTTTTGCACTGTATCATCTTGTTTTATAGGGGGTCCTCAGAGTCCAGTCGACAGAGCCAGTCCTGGGGGTAAGTGTACATTGTGAAGATATTTCTAATTCATTGTGTGGGTCACTAGTGGGAAGAAAGGGGGGGTTACAGTGTCCCAGAAGGCTGTGACAAAGTTAGTTTAACTACTGCAAACCCTGACCTCTGGGTGGAGGCATCCGCCATTGGACCTAGGCCCCTCAACCTGTTAGTAGTTAAGCAGGCAGGGGTAGTAGCAATTGGGATAGTGCCACCTAGGGGTTGCACTTGTATTTGTGTAGCTTTTCCATGCGGGAATGTGTTTGGGAGGGTTACTAAAGTGTAAATGAAGGATTCCCTAGTGGTAACAGTGTGTATAGTGGTATGGTTTTTTGTAAGTAGGTGTTATATGCTGCCAGCAGTGGGTAATTTTATTTATTTATTTTTATTTCTTTATTGAAATGTTTCACCAGAAAGGGTATACTGAGCAACTTGATGCTCATCTTAAGGCATGCCCTGGGGGAAGGGGGAGTGGGATGAACAACATATTTAAATGACACAAAAACAAAGCTTAGTACAGTACGGAGACAGGAGCATAATATACATGATAATCAGTGTGTAACAGTAATACAGTGCAATTGTACAGGGGAATCATGATGACTCAATACAGCAAGGGAAGGAAGCATGAGTAACAAGACACATATAGTAAGTGCTAGGTAATTAAGAGCGATAGGTGGAGGGAGGAAGAGGAGGGGTGGGAGGGGAGAGCAGTATGCCAGGAGGGGGTCAAGAGCATGAACAGTTTGGGATCAGATAGTTGAGTAGAGCTGAAGTGAGGGAGTTCAGTGAGGAGGAGTGGCGGATTTGTGGGGGGAGAGCATTCCACAGTTTTGAAAGATGGTGCGAAAAAGCTTTTTGGCCAGAGGATGTAGATCTGTTGGGGATAAAGAAGGTGCGTAGGTTGTCAGATCTCAGTGAGTAGTGGGGGGGGGGGGTACTACGTGAGGAGAAGAGGTAGGAGAGGAGAGAACCAAACCAGAATTTCTAGATTAATTTGGCACCATGTAGCATACAACAATTTTGGAGCATGAGGAAGTTTAGGGATCAGTAGAGGTCGCAGTGATGGGTGAGGTAGGGGGCATCTAGAGCAAAGTAGCAGAAGGAGTTATAGAGAGAATCCAGTTTGGCTAGGCAGCAAGGCAGGACTGCAGGGCAGCACCATAGACTATGTCGCAGTAGTCGAATATAGGCAATATCATCTTCAGTACTAGCTGAAATCTTTGTTTCTGTTTTGAAATGTACTTCAAAGTCTGGTAATTGCTACTAGCAGCAAACAGTGATATTTTCTCATCACTGAAGATTAATGAGTAATAAGGGTCAACTATGTAATATATATCAAAAAATGTATGTGTACCCTCCCCCCATGGGTGGGAGCTTACCTGGTTGCCCCTGGTCTCTGCCTGTTTCTCCTGCTGCCCTCCACCGCCAGTCCCGGGTCTTGGAGTGTCCCTTGGCCTTTGTCCAGTCCCCTACTTTGTATTTGGGCCCTTGGGGCTGGAGGAGCTAAAGCAGAGCGCGTGCATGCATGTTAGCACTTGTTCTGTTCCCTCGTCACTGCTGCAGCCATCTAATCACCTCTTCAGTGCCCTCGACCCCTAGAATGGGTTAGTCGGGGGTTGGATATACAGAGAAGGTGCCCTGGGGGTATCTGGGCTGTCTGTTTGAAGAGTGCCAGTAGTGCTGTAAAATGGAGGCATATATAGAAACATAGAAGCATAGAATCTGTCGGCAGATAAGGACCATATGGCCCATCTAGTCTGCCCATATCCTTACTCACTGCTGCAGCCCCAGCTCCTATTTAATCTGTGGCTTTTCTGCTCTGCACATCTCTGTACTTTTTAACATTATCCCTGAGCCTTCCACCTTTCAGTCTCATATCATGCCCCCTTGTTCTTGTGTAGTGTTTTCTCTGAAATATGCTTTCCGACTGTACCCTGTTTATTCCCAAATTACTTGAAAGTCTCTATCATATCTCCCCTCTCCATTCCTTCCTCCAGTGAATAGATATTAAGTCCTTAAGTCTTTCCTCGTAGGGCTTCTGGTGCAGTCCATGTTGCTCTTCTCTGGACTGCCTCTATTTTGTCAATGTGCTTCTGGAGATGTAAATATGAATATTAATGAGGGGCTGTGAATATTAATGTACTGCCTGGCTGCCTGAGGAGACTGCATAAACTGGAGCTAGCGAAGGCAATCTAAAGACATTTTACTTATAATCCGGCAGTCCCTTTACAGGAGACAAAGGCTGCTTCAGGGCAATGGGGAAACTGTGTTTTAAAACGGTGTATTTTGGCTGCAGAGACACTTTGAAATGGGGACTGCTGAATAAACTGTATGGGATTGTGTACTGAGCAGCCATCTTTGATACTTTGACCCCCAGTGTTAGCCAATGAATGACTTAACAAAGACAGTTGAAATGACTGCTGGGAGAGGTGTGAACTCAATTCTAGGTGCCTAAAGCTAATAACCAATCAATAATCAAAGTGGGCTAATGTTTAATGATTTCTTTAATGGACAGCAGGATTCAACCAATGAGAGGCTGGGATTTTCTGATGAAACCCCAGGGATTTTTGCAGTTTGGGGGTGGTCTGGCTTGGGCGCTCATTGAGTCAAGAGAGATCCTCATCTGTGCTGGAAAGGTTTGGGAATTGGCCTAAGATTTGTAGTGAACATTAGAGGAATTTGGAAAAGTTTCTTCTGTGTTGAAGAACCAATGTTTGCATAGATCCTGCAGTGGTCAGAGGTACCCTGAATGGTGGAAAATAAAAGGTTTTGGAACTGTGTGTGAATGAGGTCCTGAAGTTGGAAACTTGGTCTGAAGCTGATGGAAACAGAGGAAACGGTCAGCAGGTATCCAGTGCTCAGGAAACCTGCCTGTATTGCTGAAATCTGGGATTCCATGTGGTAACAGCAATCATGGGATAGCGATCGCCATTAGAGTGAGTCTACATCACCGAAAATTTATTTTGGCAATGTAGACTTACACCGCACTGCAAGAGGGTGCCCAAGATGTAGGTTTCTTGCCTTTGTGCTGGGGGCTGTGCCCCCCACACCCCTTCAGGGGGCTTCGCCCCCCCCAACCCCTACTAAAGGATTCTTAACTCCAGGGTTGTATGTCGGGGAGCAAAACTAAAAAAAAAAACCTGACCAGGTGCAAGAAAACATGATTGTGCCCAGAACTGAACCTGTCACCCTCCCAATCCCAGCCTGCCACCAATCCACCATGCCACACAGCCAACTTGGCAGCCCACCACCGCACTACACCCCACAAACCCTTCCTCGCCTTCTGCCCATCACGTGGCATGCCCCCCCATGCGCATGTATACATAACAACATCCCATCTCTATATTCGCGGAACCCTCTATCCGGTCCTCCCCCCGCCCACGAGGTTGCCCAGTGCACACACACTGTGATTGAGTTGCCCTTTTTGAAAGCATTCAGTTGCAGTGGCCCTGTACATGAGATACCAAATCTGGCTGTGTAAAGGTGGAGTGCTACTCCACAGACTGTATGCTGCTAGCCAAGAGCCACTGGCAAGGTAGAATTCCAAGAAATCATTGCTGCACCATGGAGCTGCTGGTTCCAGTCCGGGCAGAAGTGAGAGACTGCAATCTGCACAGCTGAAATTTGGAGTTAGGTCGGGGAACTGTTAAGCCTCATCAAGTGGGATGGATTTGGCTGCAGGGAGCCACAGGCGCATGCTTGAGTGCTTGGGCACTCTGAACCTACTTGGGGAGCTGGACCATAGGGTCACTCCTGGATCTGGGTTCACTTGCGGACTGAGAAACCTTGCATTGGGCTTCTGTTCTCTAGCCTGAGAAGGTGAAAAGCTGCTAGACTCTGCAAGCAAGTCAGAAGGTGACAAGCTGCGAGACTCTACAAGCAAGTGCTGAATGGAAAGCTGCCAGATCTTGTTGCTTCCTTCAGCCTTTTTTGGACCATTTGTTGTACTGCTCCACAGTGCTATTGTCTCCTCCTGTAAACCCACTGTATGGAACCTGAGATCCAGTGTCTACAGAACTGTGAGTAACTCAGGGCTTGCCCTAACCACGGGGTCCAATTTAAAGTTGTCTGCAAGTGTAAGCTGTTTAACTTCTAAGAGCTCCCTTTGTGCTCCCAGGGCCCTAATGCCGGCCAACCCGCAGCAACATACAGGCCTGCAATGGATTGGGTACCCAAATAGACTCAGGGGGGCACTGATACCAGTCAGGGAGGTGGGCCGAGTGTGCTGTGGGGAGGTGGGCACTGATGTTAAAAACTGTTTGTGTTTAAAGTACCAATACTCTCTGCTATCCCACTCCCCTTTCCCTCAAATAAAAGATCTTATGGTTGTTGATGTTAAAAGTCATTGTGAGCATATTATTAGCTATAGTGTTTAATTGTATTTGCTTTACAGTATTGCTAAACGGTGGTATTCTGTGTGTGGGGTGACTGGATGGGGAGGTGGGGAGGTACAGTATCCCAGGGGGGTTGTAGTGCTCCCAACACATAGCCCACTGTCATGTCACTCTATGTGGAGGCACGATGCTATTTGTCACTACTTTTGGGAAAGAACCCCCAACCACCATCACAACAGAACCCAGGCCCCTTAACCTGTATAGTAGCCAACAGACAGGGGTAGTAGTCCGCTGGCACATGGCACCTGGGCTGCATATGGGTTGTTGTACATTATTAATTTTTTTTACATACCCTTGGTGTGTGATACCACAAAACTCATGAGTGCGAAGGACAAGTGGTATGTGATGGTTTCATAAACTGAGGGTGTATGAAAGTGACAAATATTATCAACAGCCCATCGCTTATTTCATATAATGGCTGGTTTTGAGATTGTTGGGGAAAGAAGTTGTGCGATTGATGCAGAAGTGGCTACTGAGAAACAGACAGTGAAAAAAGTAAGTCCACTTACTGCTTAATTGTCTGTCTCGTGTGGTAGTTGAGAGAGTTTGTGGCAGCTGTATGTTTGCAGATTTTTTTTTTTTACTTAGAACCGATGCCTATGTAGCACACAAGGAAGAAAAAGGTGGTTTATGTGGTTTGGAAGCATTTGAGGAAATGGTGCTTTTTTTAATCAGAATGTGTCTGAGTGACAGCTATGCTATGATATCTGGCTGTATATGAAAGTGGAGGCAACCCAGTTATAATGTATGGTAGAACACTGTTAACCTTAGAAAATCATCATTTCCTAAGGTTGTTATACCATCAATGTGACGTGGTAATGTTAACCTATTGATGCTACATCACATCGATAGGTTAACAATGGGGTGGGGCTTTTTTTACACTCGGGAACCAATGGATGCGCAGTGGTAAGGGAAGGACTGAACGGCCACGGTGGTGAATCCTTTTTGAAAAGTAAGGAGCTGTTTTCCCTTTTTCTTGGGGCCATACACTATAAAAAAACAATGTATGGTCCTTCTGTCGGCAACTGGTTACTGTTAACCATCTCGAGGTTGCCATGGCGACATACACCTCTCGAGCTTTGCTCTCGAGGTTTACACTGTCACCCTGGCAACCTCTTGACGGTTAGCAGACTGGTTACCAATAGAGGATCATATATTATTCTCTATATTAAACATCCTAAACAGTAATTATATATAGAACAATGACAGGGTAGGTGGTTGTAATGAGAATTTTACATACACCCGAGGTGTGGGATGCCACATAAACCCCGAGAGCGAACCTTGAGGGGTTTATAAAGGCATCCTACACCGAGGGTGTGGTAAACTTCAAGTTTTACACATCTAGCCTTTATTTCACATAATTGCTGGGGAGCCTTTTTTCACCACAGCAATTACATAAAATAAAAACACATTCCTGTTCAGCCGTGGTCCTGTCTGGGTTTAGCACAGTTCGTGGCTCCTGAAACCTTTCTGTTTTTTTTTTTGTTAAAGTTCAAGTAAGTTTTAAGCTGAATCATGACAGTGCAGTTTCTTTTTTTTTTAAACTGTAACTTACTGCCAAGAGCGAGTGGTAGTCATGGTGGCAGTGCAGTGTTCAGGGGGACAGTGGGAAGATGTCTGGCTGGCGCACGTTACAATGCCAAATTATAACTGTCTTTCCCTATGGGAGAAAATATTTCAGGTAATTATATTGTAATTTAGGTGTGAGTGAACAACTTAAAGAAGTGAGGCAACAAAGAGGGGCCCATTGGCAGTATGTTGCAATTTGGCTCCCTTCAACGTCAGCTACAACATACAGTATATAGAGAATAAGTGATAGACGACTGTGAGTTATGAAGTTTTTTTACACACCTGAAATGTGTGATGACCCAAAAACCTCAAGAGTGAAGCTCGAGAGGTTTATTAGGTCATTATACACTGAGGGTGTGTAAAAAAAAACTTCATAACACACAGTCACCTATACATTATTTTTTATAATTACTGGTGCAAAGAGTGAATGTCAAAGGATGTTACTAGGGCAGCTATGCTGTGATCCCTGCTGCTGCTCAGTCCCCTTACCCCCCCCGCCCCACACACACACACAGGCACCCTCTCTTTCTCTGTCTCTCCCTCTAGGATAGTTTGTTAGCATAATTTCTTTTTTTTTTTCAAGTTTCATTGTTTGGAACAGCACATAGTCAGCCACGGCCCATTCTCGCTTACAGTGCCTGTCTCCAGAATCCCAGCCAGAAGCGTGGCAACAACAGGATCAACCAGATCATTTTTTTTTTTTAATGTAAAGGCAGGGTCAACCAGATGAATACTGTTAAAAAAGTAATGGGTTACCTGAGGTGAGAGGCAAATGATGAATGCAGTCCCTCGGTAACCGGAGAAAAAGCCACCATGTTTGTTGATGTGTTCGGCCTGCACACACACAGATTGTAAGCCAATAAGGAGGCACGCTCGAGATGAGTGACACTACTATGGAAAGAAAGTTTTGAAAACACTGTAATAACCAGTTTTCCGTTTATTTCGGCGTTTGAAAGGGGCCACTTAACCGTGTGATAAAGGGGGTCACCAGTAATTATAGTATTTTTAAGGCTTTACACTACTGTTTGATAGGTTAGATTGATATTTAAAGTGACATTTTTCAAACTCTGGCATGCCCCCATTAGAAAGCTATTACTGTAAAAGTGTACGGAAGCCAGGGGTGCTTCTATTACAATAGCTAAGAACAGCAAGTCCAAGTCTAGCAGCATTTCCACCTGTAGAATGTTGCCCTGGAACTCAGAATGTTTTTTAAATGAAACTTTCTGTCTGTGCTGGTCTTGCTCTAGCAGTCTTCCCCTAGCAGATCTTTGTTTTCCGCCGAAGAGAGTGGTTGCCTGGGCGCTGCTCCTACCATTTGATGGCTAAGTAACAAAGTTTAACTTAATCATTATTGCATTTAGTTTACTTTTTTATTAAATTTATTTTTCTCTTATTTCTATGTTTTATAGCACTATTTTTTTGTTAAAAATGTTATTTTCTTGGTTTCCTCCCACTTACCAGGAACCAAGAATATAACTGCCGTTTACTCTGTTCACAAAGACTGTACCAGAGTTTAGCGATAAAATATACAACAATCCTTCTGGTTCCCTTTTCTGGATTCCCAGTTTTAACTTGTTGTACTTTTTTTTTTTTTAAAGAAAAATAATTAAGGAAAGTTCCTTCTGTGGAGGTTTTTAAGCAAGGCCTTAAGGCACATCTATTCAGACAAGTGTTTGATATCCGCTGATTTTAAGGGTTTACAGTTTTATTACTTATTATTTATGTATTTTCTATTAGATATCTGACTCTGATTTTAATTGTGGTTAACTTTATTTTTAATTTTGTTATACTTCTTTGTGAAGTACCCAGAGCCTCCAGAATTAGGCCCTCAAGAAATAAAATCGTACTTGATTACTTACTTATTTACTTACTGAGTGTTCTGCCAATATTGAAGTGAAGTGGAATTTGTAACTTGGCTTCCAAAGACTGTGGTCAACATCTGAACCAACTCTTAAGGACTGGAGCAGAAAAATTGCAGTGGTGCCCTTCCTGGTCTCATGCCCGAGTCAGAAAAGCCAAAGAAAAAGACTGGGCCCACTGGTTTCAGAAGGTGTACTCAGTGTAGCACCAGTTTGCCTAAGGCAGATAGGCATACAGAGTGTTACAGTAAGTTGTGCAGAATGTTTTGTCCTAAAACACAAACTAGGAGTCAGGCAAAAAGTCTTTCACTATCAGAACCTGCCTCTCTGTCCAGCTGTAAAGAGTGTTCCCCTGTAAAGGCTGCAAACCCTTTGGTAAAAATGTCAGCTGAATCTGCTTCACCAAAGGATACAGCCAGTAAGGCAGAACTGTATTTGTATTTATTTTATCAGAAGAAGTTCCATTGAGCAACCTCATTTACAAGGAGGTCCTACAGGGGGCATGTCTTAGACAACTAGTATCGGAACCCACTCGAGATGGAGCAATCTTAGACCTGGTGCTTTCAAATGGAGATGGCAAGAGGATCACAGATTTAGAAGTGGGTAGCCATCTGGGAACTAGCGACCATCGAATAGTATGGTTCAGGATAAAAACAGCAGTAGAGTCAAGCCATACAAAGGCAAAGGTACTGGACTTCAGGAGGGCAGACTTTTCCAAAATGGGTGAGTGCCTAAGGAATGCACTAGCAAATGGGCAAGAAGGAGGGGTGGAAGAACAATGGGGAATAATCAAAACTGCCATCACAGAGGCAACAAGCCTTTGTGTGAAGCAAATAAACAAAACAAAATGATGTAAGAAACCACTATGGTTCACAAAGGAGGTGGCAGGGAAGGTTAGGGAGAAAAAGAGAGCATTCAGGAAGTACAAGGAATCACAGAAGGAGCAGGACAGAGAATTGTATCAGTTAAAGCAAAAGGAAGCAGGAAAGGCAATAAGAACAGCAAAGGCCTAAACTGAGGAAAATATAGCCAACTCAGTTAAGAAGGGGGATAAAGCCTTTTATAGGTACATCAGGGAGCGAAGGAAGACCAAGGGAGGGGTAGTGAGGCTTAATACCGGGGAGGGACAGTGGGCAGAGGGTGATGGAGAAAAGGCAGAGATACTAAACAAATATTTTTGCTTAGTATTCACAAATGAAGAGGGGGAGGTACCTAAACCAAACAATAGAAACACGCTGGATATGGGGGTTGATACCATCCCTTTCACAGAAGAAAGGGTTCTGAAGGAACTCTTAGAACTGAAGGTGGACAAAGCAATGGGGACTGATGAGATTCATCCCAGAATTCTAAAAGAACTAATGGTAGAACAAGTGACACCACTGACTACCCTCTTTAATAAATCATGGGAGGATGGGGTGGTACTTGAAGACTGGAGGAGGGCAGATGTTATTCCACTTCACAAAAGTGGGAGCAGGGCAGAAGCAGGAAACTACAGACCTGTTAGTTTAACCTCAGTGATTGGGAAAATGATGGAATCACTTCTGAAGGAAAGAATTGTTGAGTAACTAGAGGCCAGAAGAGCGCAGGACCCAAGGCAGCATGGATTCACTACGGGAAGGTAACGTCAGACGAATCTAATAGATTTCTTTGACTTGGTGACCAAAGTAGTAGATCTGGGAGGAGCTGTAGACATGGCCTACCTAGACTTTAGCAAGGCATTTGACACAGTCCCACACAAAAGATTAATATACAAGTTCGCCAGCCTGGGAGTGGGTCCCAAGATGGTAGCCTGGGTAAAGACTTAGTTGGAGAACAGGACACAGAGGGTAAGAGTAAACGGAGTCCACTCTGAAGAAAGGGGGTTACTAGTGGGGTACCACAGGGTTCAGTACTAGGACCAGTCCTCTTTAATGTCTTTATAAGCAACATTTGCAGAGGGACTGGAAGGAAAAGTATGTCTCTTTGCAGACGACACAAAGATCTGCAACAGAGTTGATACACAAGGTGGGGTGAAAAGGATGAGAAGGGACTTGGCAAGGTTAGAGGACTGGTCAAATGTATGGCAGCTTAGATTCAGTGCTAAGAAGTGCAAAGTAATGCACCTGGGAAACAAAAACCCAGGGGAAGAGTACACAATGGGGGGTGAGATACTAACAATAACAAAAATGGAAAGGGACCTGGGGGTAGTCATATCAGATAACCTAAAGGTGAGCAAGCAATGTGAGAGGGCAGTAAGTAGGTCTGGTGGAATACAGGGATGCATAGGGAGAGGCATCACTAGTAGAAAACAAGAAGTTGTTACCCTTCTGTACAGACAGCTGGTGAGGCCCCATCTGGAGTACTGTGTGCAGTTCTGGAGACCCACTCTCTGCAAAGACATAGATAGGATGGAGGCAGTCCAGAGGAGGGCAACTAAAATGGCGCAGGGTCTACACCAGAAGACATATCAAGAGAGACTAAAGGATCTTAATATGTATAGCCTCGAGGAGAGGAGGGAGAGGGAGGAACATGATAGAAACTTCCGAGTACCTCAACGGAATCAACAAAGTCCAAGAGGGTAGCATCTTTCAGAAAAAGAGGTGTGCTAGAACAAGGGGGCACAACTTGAAGCTAGAGGGGGGACGGCTCAGAGATAATGTGAGGAAGTATTTTTTCCTGGAGAGGGTTGTGGATGCATGGAACGGCTTTCCTGAGGAGGTTGTGGAGTCAAAAACAGTGGTGGAATTCAAGAATGCATGGGACAGACATAAGGCAATTCTAGGGGGTGAAGGTTGGAAGAAGTAGGCTGTTGGTTAGCTAGGATCTGCAGCTCATCCATTAGGTAGGGAAATGGGCAGGCTGGGTGGGCCAAGCGGTCCTTATCTGCCATCAAATTTTATGGTTGTATGTCCTGGGTAGGACAGGGTACAAAAATAATACAGCAGGATAGACAAGATATATTAAGAACATTTGTCACGGAGATATAAAATAGTACAGTACATACTCCGGGAACTCATCAAGAAAACAAATTACAATAAATTGCAGTTCAGTAATGTGAATCAATGAGGAGAGAGAAAATGTCCTCTAAGAAACATTCCAGGGACACTAAAGCCACAGCTAATGAACATTCAGATTATAAGGATAAAAGACAAAAATAAATTCATGCTAGTACACTAGTATCATCTACAGGCCAGAAAAAGGTGAGAAAAGAGAAACACACTGAAGCCGTCAATAGGTTTAAAACTGAGTTAAAAACTTGTTTATTTAATTTAGCCTTCCCTAAATATGGATACTCTGTTTTGATTGTTCTTGTTTTTTATCTTATTTATATTTGTTGTATTTGGTTTTATGTACAGTGCCTTGGCTTTGAAAGGCACTATGAAAGTAAAGCTGATTTAATATGATTTGATTTGAAACAAAGGGAGCAGTAGTGCCTCCTGCTCGGTCCCCTGCACCATCCATGGAAGGATTCAAACAAATGGGAGAAGTATTCCAGAGCATGAAACAGCACTGGGAATCTGTAACCACAGAGCAGTGGGTGCTGGAGGTGGTGTGGTATGTGGGTGTGTGTGTGTGTGTGTGTGCGTGCCTTTAGCCTTCCTAAAGCAGGCAAGACAAAAGAGACTGAAAAACTTCAAAAGCAGAACAGCAGCAATTACAAGTCAGCATTCAAAATCTGCGATCACGGAATGCAATAGAGGAAGTATCAGCAAAAGAAAGTAGGAAGGGATTCTTCTCCAGGGATTTCCTAACAAAGAAAAATTCAGGGCTGTGCGGGCCAACACTCGACTTGAGGTGTCTAAACAGGCACATCAAGAATGAAACTTCAGAATGGTAACTTGGCAAACAGTGTTCCGTTCCCTACAGCAAGGAGACTGGCTCTCCTCACTGGACCTGAAAGATGCCTGTTTCCATACTCCAGTGAGGGAATTCATCGAAAATACCTGAGATTCATGGCGGGAACAAAATAGCTCCATATATAGGGTGATGCCCTTTGGCCCCACGTCTGCCCCCGAGATTGTTCACAAAGTGCATGGCTGTAGTGGCAGCAGCTGAAAAGCTGGCATCAAAGTCTATGCATATTTAGGCAACTGGCTGGTGTGTGGAAAGACAGAAAAGGGAGACAGAGGCCTCACTACAAAGGGAAATTGACACGATGCTTTGTCTTGTTATTTCTTTTAAACCTAGAAAAGTGTACTTAAGAACCTTAAAGCTTATGGGTTAGAACCAGACAAAGTACAGGCCAAAGCATTTTTTGCCATAGGAAAGGGTTCAAATGCTGGTGAATTCTTGCAGACAGTTTCCAAATAGGAACACAAACATCTGTTCAGGAATTCCTCAGACTCCTTGGTTACATGTCAGGAACCACATCGTTAGTCCCATGGGCAAGACAGCACATTAGGGACATTCAGTGGTATCTAAAACAAGAACTGGTCTCAATTGAACAGGCTCTGACTATCATGATTCCAGTAAAAGAGACTGGTAAATCCCTACAATGGAGTAAGTGTGTGGATCATCTTAGAAGGGGAATACCCTTTCAACAAAATTCCCATACAATAGTATATATTAATATTTTCCCGGAGCCACTTTTTGCAGGATAAGAGTAGTTTTACACATGTTCTGCTCGAGAGAGAACAGCGAAGCAAAGTTGAGCTGTTCTGGCTTGAGCAGAATGGAACTGAAACCACTCTTACCCGCAGTGAGTGGCAACGAGGGATGTATTAATATATTATAGATCTAGGGAGCACTCAATGTTATTTAAAAAACAATACTGTCCCAGAATGTGCCCATTTCCATGGCATCTGTGCATGAGACGCTCTTCACAGAATGAGTGTATCGTGCAGGGGAAAGGAGCACTCCAATTGGTCGGTAACGCTCCCTTGATCTATAATAGTGAAAACAGATCCCTCCCTCCAAGGATTGTGGGGGAGGGGGAGTCACATTTCAGATCTGATGATCCAGAGCACGAGGTACAGGTCAGAATCAAAGGAACACATAAACCTGTTAACTATCAGGGCGATGTTCCAACAATCAAACATTTTCAGGAAATCCTAAGAGGTCAGGTCCTGCAAATCAGGACAGACAACACAACCACAGCATACTACATAAACAAACAGGGAAGCGCGAGATCATCAAACCTGTGCAAAGAAGCACAAAAAATGTGGGATCCCTCTTACAATCTTCAAATACAGATATACCTCTAGTCCATGTGGCAGGAAGGGACAATACCCTGACTGAGCCACTTAGCAGAATGTGGACTGTGTCGAACGAATGGTCATTGAAGCAGTCAGTAGCCCAGACAATATTCTGATACTGGGAACTGACAGAAGTAGATCCTGTTGCCTCATGGCAGAACAAAAAGCTACCCCTGTTTTGCTCCTGAGCCCTATCCCAGGGTACTTACTGTACTTAGATGATGCTGTGAGCTTCCACTGGGGAAACAAGTGTCTGCCCGCTTTTCCTCCCTTCTCTTTGCTGCAGACAGTACTCTTTAAGACAATGTCAGTCACAGCAACAATGATTATGAAAGCACCTGACTGGCCAAGACAACCTTGGTGCTCTTCCCTCCTGCAGTTATCCAGGAAAAACTATCCTCTGCTCAAGTGCAGAGACCTGGTAACACAGTTCAAGGGTCAAGTGATGCACCTGAATCTGGCACATCATCACTTCAAAGTCTTGTACCTGAAAGCATTACATTTTCAGAGCTAAACCTTCAGTGCTATACCTTACTGTGTCCTATACCCTTACTCTAATGTCACCTGTCTTCATTTATTCTTTCTATTCTTAATTTTCTCCCATTGGTTACTTTTGAAATTCTTAATTGGTACCATTTCACGTTTATCAATCAATCAATCAAAGTCTTTATTTAACCAGGTGATCACCGTTGAGCAAGCTCATTTTCGAGGTGGACCTGGGTTTGTTAACAAGGAACAAGGGACAATATACATGGGATGCAACACACAAGAAAATAGTAATAATACAAATAAAGTGAGATCCACTAATACAGTATATACAAAATATCAGCAGGTAGCATTGACAGTAATATATGTTTGGAGCAGAAGATACAGCTACTTTTGGGTAGGACACAATGTTTCATAAAAGTAAAGAAATATACATATCAGGTGCACCGATCACAAATAAAACCTAATATAAAAAGATATATAGTGATACGGTATGGAGAATTTAGAGCTGGAACCAGGGTCCAAGGAATGAGGAAGGGACAGATATGGGGGTAGAAAAAGGGGAGAGGGAAGAGTCGATTATAGATGGGATCAGTCTTTTAACAGTAGTAATTAGAGTGTGCTTGGACTTATAGGAGTCACTATTTAGGGTAGACAGGCACAGGACTCCTTATTATGATGTAGATATAGAGATTTAAAAGCTGCTAGGGGGGGGTGAGTTAATTTCAAAGCTTTTTGCAGTTTGTTCCACAGTTGAGGGAGCACAAAGCTGATGGCTGCTCTGTCAATGTGAGATTTTGCTTTGTAAACATAAAGGTGAGGTGCTTCTCAGGGCATACTTCCCCAGAGTGCACAAAGGTAAACAGACAGAGATATACTGGGGCAGTTTATTTGAGATAGCTTTGTACGTCCAAACTGCAGCATTTTTTTTGCCATCTGTAAGCAAGGGATGACCATCCCACTGTCATGTGCAATGCACAGTGGTGGGTTGAGTATGGAAGACCTGTGATAAATGTTATGGCTCTGTGATAAAGCGTATCGAGTTTGGCTAGGGTACCTGCAGGTCCCTGACTATATAGAAAGTCTGTGTAATCCAATAGGGAAAGAAAGGTAGTTTGAACCAGTTTCAGTTTAGCGTCTCTTGTGAGGAGATTATTAATCCTAAAGAACAGACCAAGTCTTTGTCTAAGTTTCTTTGCCAGTTCTTCAAGTGATCTGTGAAAGTAAGTCTATGGTCTAACCAGACCCCCAGGTACTTGAACTTTGGTACGTAGTCCAACCGCTCACCTAGAATGGTAGTGATCTGCAGGAGTGTCCCAGCAATTGCAGGATTTATTGCATTTTAAAGGGGCGAGAGGAACATTGCTTTGTTTTTTTTTGCATTTAAGAGCAGTTTCTGGTTTATAAGCTGATGTTGCAGCAGATTAAATTCATTTTGAAGGGCTTTACAGCCCGCTTCAGGTGTGGGGCTACTAGCATAGAGTACTGAATCATCCGTGAATAGGTGTATTTGTGCTTCTTTGATGGGGGCATCTACGTTGTTAATATAAATGGCGAAGAGCAAGGGACCAAGAATGGAACCTTGCAGTACACCCCTTAATAGGGGTTTTGGTGGAGAAACTTCCCCTTCTGCCTTTACTTGTTGAAGTCGTCCTGAGAGGTAGTTGGAGAACCATTTATGGGATTGGAAATCCAAACCAATGTTCTGGAGGGATGACAGAAGCAGTCTGTGATCAACGGTATCGAATGCCTTGCTTAGGTCCAAGAAAACTGTCCAGACAATGTTTTTTTTGTCTAATTCAAGCTGCCAGTCGTTTGTCACCTTGGCTAGAGCAGAGATTGTACTGTGCTGTGCTCCAAAACCAGATTGTAACGGGTTGAGCAATTTTTCCGATTCCAGGTACTTCCGGAGCTGGGAGTTCACTATTTTCTCCAGCATCTTTGACAAGATTGGAAGTAGGGTGATTGGCCTGTAGTTATTGAGGTCACTAGGATCTTCTGACTTAAACAAAGGGACCACAAGTGCATTTTTACAAATGGGCGGTAAGTCACCCTGGGACAAGGATAAGTTGAAGAGATGAGTAATTGGGACTGTGAGGATATGGTAGCCGACCTTTAAGAAATACGGGTCAATGAGGTCAGCCCCAGCACTTTTCCTAGTGTCCAGCTGAAAGAGAAGATCTTTGACTTCTTTCAGGGAGGTAGGCTGCAGAGAGAAGGATGGACTGGGGATGGGTTTTTCTTGTGTATCCGATCTAAGTTGTTGGCGGAGGTTATTCACTGGAGAGAAGTCAAAGGCTAGCCCTGCAGTGGCAAAATGATTATTGACAGCATCGAGGATAGACGGTCTGTCGGAGATGACAGTATTGTTTATCAATAATTTAGTAGGTAGGGAATTTACAGTGGTGTGACCTTCAATGTCTTTGATAGTCTTCCAGAATTTTGAGGCATTTCTTGAGGAGCTCTCCTGCTGATAGCGGTAGAAATTAGCTTTGGCTTCTCTGACCATTTTGGTGCAGAGGTTCCTTGCCCTCCAGAAAGAATTACAGTCATTTATTAAATGAGTTTTCCTAGCAGTTCTCCAGAGTACATCCCTACTCTGCAAGGCATCTCTCAGGTCTTCTGTAAACCACCAACAGGATCTGTTTCTGGCACAAACTTTTACTATGGGAGCATACTTGTTGAGAGTCCCTAGCACAATTTCTGAGAAAATATCATAAGCCGTAGTCAGGGACTTGGCTAGATAGAAGTCCTGCCATCGCACGGAGTCTCTTAGGTCTGATACATACCCATGGAGATCAAAGTTGTGTATGCACCTTTTAAAGGAGAATATTGGTACAGTTGTGGATTTAAGAGTGGCTCTTACACATGTGATGAAGCAATGATTGCTAATATCAGAGAAAAAGACACCAGCATGGGAGAATAAATGGGGTTTGTTAACTAAAATGATATCCAAGAGAGTACTGTTATTAGGATTGAGCTTGTTAGGACGAGTAGATTCATTTATTAGCTGTGACAACCCAAGGGAATCACAGAACATTTTAAGTGGGGTTGATGCACTGGAGAGCCACTCTAAGTTGAAGTCCCCTAGTATGATACACTCTGAAGATGCCAAACCCAGGATGTTTGAGATGTTTTAACAACTGTAGTCCAGCTGATGGGGGTCTGTAGCATCCTATTATTCATAATGAAACACTGGTGGCAATTTCAGTCTTTAATGACAAGCTTTCAAATTTTGGGGGGACAGAGGTTGAGTCAATTATGGAGGCAGGAAATTTTTCCTTGATATAAATAGCTACCCCACCACCTCTGGTTTGCCTGTCGGCTCAGAACAAAGAGTAGGAGGGGATGTTAACTTCATTGTTACTGGTCGCCGGTCAGAGCCAGGGCTCCGTAATCACCAGAACATCTGGAACAGTATGACATACACAGGCCTGAACAGAAGTGATTTTTTTTAATAGGCTACATACATTAACATGCAACAATGTAAGTCCCTTGAGGCTTTGTAGCTCTGCTGGGGATTCCATGGGTGCTGGAGGGCCTGGATTAAGCTCAACATTTCCTGAGCATAGCAAAAGCAGGAACAAGAGTTTCCTGTAGAGTCCTAGGAGAAGTGTGGGTGGCTGGGTCTTCTTTCAGTTATGTGATTTGTCTGCGGCAGTATAGGGAGTTCTGAGGCTAGTTCCCAGTTTTCCTGATGCTGCATACAATAATACCCTGACCGAGAGAGTCAATGGGAGTAGTGGGGAGTATGCAGAAGGTGGTGTAGCCCTGTGGGCAGGCTCTAGGAGAGTTCCTGTATGCTAGTGCAGGTGAAGGACCAGCAGCAGGCTAGGGGAAGTTAGAGCACATACAAGTTCTTCTATTTGATAGGAAAAGTCCCGGTCGGACAATGTAAAAAGAGAGCCATTCTCTACTCTAGGAGTTATTTTTTGATTCACGTTTGGGTCCAATACATGTAAGATGAGTAGAGACAAGCACAGAAGCAGGTAATATGCCCTCATTATGAGACTATCACCCAATGGGCACTACAAGTGTGTGCAAGAGAAGGGATTCTCAATGGAGGAGAATTTCTTAATCCCTGCAGAATACTACTATAGGCAGTGGAGCCTGAAGCAGTAATCCTTAAGTACAGCTCCTAGCTAGGCTAATAAGAAAAGAGTTCACCTGACTATAGAGTAGTACTAGGGGCAGAGAGGCTTTGAAGCAAATTTCTTAGCTACTACTCTGGAGCAGACTAAGTACTAGAGAGATCACCTGACCTAAATCAACTGCCTTAGCAAGACAGGATATGCTAGTCAGCAATAAGCAAACCTAAAGTACCAAAATGGTGTGCCTCAGCAAGACAGAATGAGATAAATCTGCTAGAAGGCTTAGTTGCAAAAAGTGGATGAAAGGAATTGCAGTTGTTGACAGTAAGTAACCAATAAATTGAAACATCAGATAGGAGTGGGTGGAGACTGTGTGCATTTAAAGGAGGCCTGGGAGGGGGATGGGGGGTGCCATGAAAAATCAAGGGAAAGTTTGCAGAGCTAGCACTGAATCAGTGCACATACAGTTGGAGAGAAACTGCGGGGGGGGGGGGGAGATGGTAAGTTACTTTACACAGGCCGAGCAGGACAGTCTAAATTAAAATATATAAATTAGAAGCTGAGATCAGGGATGCAGGCTTACATTAAGCCACACGTCTCGGGTGCTCCTGTCTCAGGTGAGTGAAATCAGCCAATCAAGGAGCTCTACACAGGTGTGGAGCCAATAGTGCTACCCTGAGAAGGTGCTGAAACTGAAAACAGCAAATTGCAAGTGATGATCCAGTTCAGCGTTCACACAGCCCAGAGAAATTGTGACAATTTTTCAAGCATCATACCTTATCTATCTCTTTGGGGGGTGGGTGGATCAGGCTCTTTGCACCGTAGAGGTGCTATGGCTGGATCGTGACCACTGCTTGTGGGGGCAAGTGGCACCTGTAAGGAAGGAGCCAGCAGATTAAATAGGAGCAGATGGAGGTGGTGTCTAAACAGAGACACACACAGAGCTGAGCACCAACTTGAAAGACAAGTCAGAGGACAGTCTCAGACAGAGGCAAGGTGCCGGCTAGCTCGGGAATCTAAAACAAGCACAAACGAACAAACTGATGGGGGAGGGCAGGAGGGACAGAACAGAGACAGGAGGACAGGGGGACAAAGGAAGATGATTAAGAATAAAAGTCAAGGGCAGGGCCTTAGGCTCAAGACAGAGGCTACACAGATTTTACAATTCACTGAATTTCTAACTAAGTCCATAGCAGTAAGCATGTAAACCCAGTACAGTCTTAAATAGGATTCAAACAATATATATTAACAATATCAGTAAAACTTTTTTACAAACTCAGTTCAAGGCAGTGTACAGAGTGAAAGCTTAATTGGGGAAAAATCAAGGGGAAGTTTGCAGAGCTAGCACTGAATCAGTGCACATACAGTTGGAGAGAAACTGCAGCGGGGGGGGTGGTAAGTTACTTTACACAGGCCGAGCAGAACAGGCTAAATTAAAATATATAAATTAGAAGCCAAGCACAGGGATGCAGGCTTACATTAAGCCACACATCTTGGGTGCTCCTGTCTCAGGTGAGTGAGGCCAGCCAATCAGGGAGCTCTGTACAGGTGGGGAGCCAATAGCGCTACCCTGAGAAGGCGCGGAAATGTAAAACAGCAAATTGCAAGTGATGACCCGGTTCAGCATTCAGTCCAGAGAAATTGTGGCAATTTTGAGTGTTGTACCTCATCTATCTCTTTTGGGGGGTGTGGATCAGGCTCCTTGTACTGTAAAGGTGCTATGACTGGATTGTGACCGCTGCCCGTGCTTAGAGGTTTTTTTTTATTTATTTAGTTGTTTAACCAGGTATAGCACACTAAGCTGAAAGCTTTTTTTACAGGAGTGACCTGGGAGCACAAGGAGGTTAAGTGACTTGCTCAGGGTCACACAGTATGCAAGTGGAAGCTGTGGGATTCAAACCCAGGTCTGGCCTGCTGGATGTCACCAAATTTGCAGCTCAGAGCTTTAGACCACTGCGCTATACTGCCTCCTTTTTTTATTTATTCTGCTTATGTCCCTTGTATATATTCTGCTTCTATTGTTATTATTTCTGGTTATTTTCTGAGTTATATAAGGGGTTGGGCCTAAACTGTGCCCTCACAAAACAATCAGCTAAGAGCTCTGACCCACTGCTGCGATGAGTGCCTTCCTGTCAGCAAAATACCCTACACTACAATTTGACAGAGAAAATACCCTGCTAATCAAACAGAGAAAAATCCAGACATCCAAGTCAGACACAGGCAAACCTCCCCAGCCCCAAAACAGCCTGGTGGTTTGTGCTCTGAAAGCAGTCAGCCCCTAAATAAGTCAAATGTGCTTTAAACTCTTTCTGCACTGAAAATCTTAAGAATTGGAACAAAAGTAAAGCTAGGTCCACCTCCCTCTGTTGCTTGAAAGACTGTCTTTTCCTGATAATTCTAAGTTCCTTATTTCACCTTTCAGTTAGAGGTAGTCTCCACCTGCAGAATATCTGCTACAAACCAAAGACAATTGTAAGGTTCACCTCCCTCTGTTGTGAGCACAACTCGCTTTCTTGCAAATCCTATGTTCAGTATTGCAGCTTCCAGCCAGAGGTAGTCCTTAAAGTAGCCAGAAAATACACAGCAAAGTGGAAACGATTTTCACTCTGGTGCACAAACAAGCAGTAAAATGCCCTACAGGCAGATATCCCACTAATTTGCACTACGTGGTACACTTAAAATTACTTGGCCTAAAGACAGCATCTCTGAAAATGCATATATCTGCAATTGCTGCATATAACAGAAACACAGAATTTGATGGCAGATAACGACCACGTGGCCAGTCCAGTCTGGTAATTTCTCCCTACATATACAATTACATCAGACCATGCCTGACCTACAGCTCTTTCTCCTGCACCTCCCTTCCTTTCTTCTATGATTCACTTGTGCTTATCCCATGCATTCTAGAACCCTACTATTGTTTTTGTCCCCACCACCTCTGCTGGAAGGCTGATCCAGGAATCTGCCACTCTTTCTGTGAAGAAGTACTTCCTCACATCTCTTGTGAATCTACCTCCTTCCAGCTTCATAGCATGTCCCCTTGTTCTTGAGCACCTTTTCATCTGAAAAATACTTCCCTCCTGTACTTTATTTACCCCTGTGAAGTATTTAAATGTCTCTATCATACCCCCTTCCTCTTCTTTTCCAGGGTGTACATACTGAGGTCATATAGTCTCTCCTCATAGGGCTTTTGATGCAGACCCTACACCACTTTAGTTGCCCTCCACTGGATCACCTCCACTCTATGTCCTTCCAGAGATGTGATATCCAGAACCCATCTTACCCAGGCAGCACTGAAGATTGCTATCCAGAGCTCTGTGGTCTCCGTCATAGACTATGGCCTCATAATCTATGGCTCTGCCTCTACTACTGCCCACAGGCGCATAACAAACTCCCTAAACAAGGCCTGTCGACTTCTTACTGGATCCCACTGACTCACACATACATGTGAGCTTTACGCTCAAACGGGATGGCTTCAACTTGCTAACTGCATAAAGTACCTTACCTGCTTGATGGTGAAAAAAACTACTTTGGGCCTTACTCCACCTACTGTCCAAGCCTTGCTGCACCCAAACACTAATTGTCGTAACATCAGAGGGTCTGAACATCAGCTTCTACAGGTTTCCCGATGCCGCACCACTCCGGGCCAAAGATCCTTTGCACACCATGCACCTAGCTGGATGAATGCCCTCAGCACTCACATCACCTCCACCTCCTCACTGCACATATTCAAATCAAGCCTCCATCATCAACTCACAGCCTCCAGCTCACGTGACTGCTACCCCTAACTTCCCCCTTCCCCATTGAGATAACCCCCCCCCCCGGTGTTCTTTGACAATGCCGTGAGCTGCTCTAGTCTCTTTTTCAGCTGCCACCCCCCTATCCTCTCACCCTCCCTCTCTGATTTCTTCTAGGTTTCTGAAATGATTCCTTGTATGTGTTATTCATGTATCCTATTTACCGTGATGCCATACCTGAACTGTTGAATATTGTTGTATGCTCTCTTTAATGTTGTATGCCCTTGTTTAACGTGTTTAACATGTATGTACTCTTCTTTCGTGAAACCTTTGTAAAAGAGCCTTGGCTCAAAGGTAATTGTGATCCTAGATCTAAATAAACAATAAAAAGAACTGGACACAGTACTCTAGGTGGGTCTTACTAGCAATCTATACAGAGGCTACACCACCTCCCTTATTCTGCTGGTGATACCCCTACTATACACTCCAGCATCCCACTAGCCCTCCCTACTGCCTGGCCACTTTCAGGTCATCCAGTTGGTAGTGATCAATACCACTCCACCCATTTTGTACTCTGTCTCTGGGTTTCTGTACCCCAAGTGCATTATTTCACACTTTTTTGCTTTGAAAGCCAGCTGCTGTACCCTTGACTACTCTCAGGTCTCTGCTCAACCTTTCCACACTCTGGGGTGTCCACCCTATTGCAGATTTTGGTGTCATCTGCAAAGAGGCAGACCTTCCCTTCTAGCTCCTCTACAATGTCACTAATAAAGACATTAAATGAAAACTCCATGTTAAAAATCAGAAAAAGATATGTAGTAGTCCATTTTTCTGTGTTCTAACCAGTTCCCAGCATTTTCTTTTCCTCTGGCTGTGAGATATGTTTTTTCTAACTTTCCCTAACTGTTTTATTGCCCTTGGAGACTGCCATTCTGGTTTCTTTTATGGCCCCTAGTCTTCCCAGAGTACCCTTTGGTGCGATGTCGAATTGCCCCTGCAGGAAGCCAGTGTCTTGTTACAGGGTCTGTCACAGCTCAGCCACAGAGAAAATACTTATTTTAGAGAAGACAAACTGCTAGATTTTGGGTGAGTGTAATCATTATTATTTTTTGATATCAGTACCTTGTCCTGCTATGCTCTGCTGTGTGTGTGTGTGTGTGTGTGTGAATCATGTCACTGTTTATTCCTCTCAGTCACTTTCAGTTTTTGCACCAGTACTAAGTAGCAAAAATTAAACATCACCTTATAGGTTGTAACATAGGAGGACAAGGTACTAATATCAAAAAATAATATTTATTACACTCACCCAAAATGTAGCAATGTGACTTCTTCTCTGAAAGAAGTATTAGCTTTGTGGCTGAGCTGTGACAGACCCTGCTAAATCTAGGGGCATAGCTACATCACTGTCACATGAGCCAGGGTGCATCGTAGGAGAAAGAAAGCCAATAAACCTATTTGTGATGTAGATCCCCAGGGGTTGTAAAACTACCTTACAGCTAGCAGGCTAATTTAGGAAAATCTCCTAATAGCAGAAAGAGGGAAGGACACACTAGGACTTAACATACATATCAAAACACTCTACATAACATATGTTTTTGCACATACTGGGTGGACTTCTCCTTTAAAGAGGACCGGTCCCAGGACTGATACCTGAGGCACCGTGCTGGTCAACCTCTCTTTGTCTGAGTGAACTCTATTCACCACCACCACACTTGGCTGCCTATCCTCTAACCAGTTTCTTATCCAGTTTACCACCTCTGGACCCACTCCTAAGCTACCCAGCTTGTTTACTAGTCTTCTATCTGTAATGGTGTTGAATGCCTTAAAACATTTAGGTAGGTCATGTCCACCACTCCACCCTGATCTAAATCCTTTGTCACCCAGTCAAAGAAATCTATCAGATTCGTTTGACATGACCTCCAAACTGTGAAGTACTTTGGGTCTTGTAACCCACTGGATTCAAGATATTCCAAAATCTTTTCCTTCAGCAGTGACTCCATTAACTTTGGCTGATAATGGCTAGCCTTCTCCATGCTACCACTCTTGTGTAGTTGACTACATCTGCCCTCCTCCAGTTCTTTGGAACCACTCCTGTTTCCAGTAAGCTGTCACTCAAGACTGTCAGAGGTACAGCCAGTATTTCCCTGAACTCCCTCAGTACCCTTGGATGCACCCCATCTGGCCCCATTGCTTAGTCCACCTTCAGATTAATAAGTCCATTCATGACTCTCGCCTCCAAAAAGGACTATATGTCTGCCTACTCCCTCCAAAGCTTTTCTTACTTTTCTGTAACACCTCCCCTTCTCCTTCCTCTGCGAACACTGAACAAAAGTATTTGTTCAAGATGTCTGCCTTTTCCTGATCCCCCTCTTCACAGTACCCCATTCCCTTTTAAACCTTACAGTCCCAACCCGATCTTCCTCTTTTCACTTATATACCTAAAAAATGCCTTATCCCCTTTCATTACCTCCTTGGTGATTCTCTCTTCAGTTTACACCTCTGTATTTTTTTTTTATTTATTTGTGAAATCAGTTTACAACCTTTGAGCCAGAGGCTCATTTCCAAAGGTACCTCGTCACATTAAAGACATACATAGTGTTTTAGGTTACATAGCACAGGTTTGCTAAAAATAGGCGTCCATCAGAGGCGCCACGTCACACTGAGGTCAGACAAAATACATTTAGGTTACAGGGTACAAGTAATTGAGACAGGAGTTACTCAAGTTGGTATCAAAAATTGAGCAATCTAAGTGGCATACCATAAAACAGCAGGCACTCGCCAGGTTAGACATAGGTATGGTGTACCGGGAAGAGGTGGTGGGGTGGGCTAGATGGAGAGCCGCCCGGTGGGCATTGTCATGAGAAGTTAGGTGGAGGCTGCCTTCAGAGACAGGAGCAGCTACGAGTGTTGATGAGTTGGTTTCGAAGGGTGGTTTTGAACTTGGAGATGGTGGTGGCATTGGTGATGGGGGCAGTGAGAGAGTTAAACCAGGATGGGGCTCTGTAGCAGAAGGAACTCTGGCCACGGCTGGTTCTTGATCTGGGGACCATTACGGTGGTCTTGTTGGATGACCGTGTTGCAATAGTGGGTGGGATCTGGTGGATGGATGCCGTCACCTCAGGAGGGGAGAGCCCGAGTAGGGTTTTTTTTGTGAGGAGGCAGGTTTGATATCGGAGTCGTTCATCCAGGGTAAGGAGTTTAGCCTCGTCATACAGCTGACAGGTGTGTGTGAGCCTGGGGGCACCAGTAATCAGTCTGCAGGCTTTATTCAGGGTTAAGTGAATTTTTTTGCATGCGGTCGTGTCGGCAGCACCATAGACTGGTAGGCCATAGTCTACAAGGGACAATACGGAAGACGTAACAGCGAGCCGGAGCGCATTTGGGGGAAGGCAGGTTCTATGGCGGAAGAGGATGCCAAGCCGTGTGTTAGTGGCAGATGTTAGGGCATCAATGTGGTCATGGAATGTGAGGGTTGAGTCGAAGGTAACCCCAAGGTATTTGTAGGAGCAGACTTGTTCCAGTGGCTGTTTGGTACTAGGAAGGATATGGAATGGGTGGTTGCTAGCTTTGTTTTGGGGGTGGGAAAAGAGCATAGCTTTGTTTTTTTTTAAATTAATGACGAGTCTGCGCTCCTTAAACTAGGCTTTGGCATCATTGAAAGACTGCTGTAGGGTGTCCTGAAGGGAGACGGGATTGCGGTGGGTGGCAAAAATGACAGCATCATCTGCATACAGAAGAATTTTGCCAGGGCATGCAGTGGGCAGGGTGTTCAGATGTATGCCTTACTGCTGTCCGTGCCACCTTCTGTTTCCTCGATGTACCTCTGTATCCTCCTCCCTCTGCATCTCCTTGTACCTTTTGAATGGTACCCTTTCAGCCTTCACCTTTTCAGTCACCTTTTCCCATAACCATAGCAGTCTCTTTTTCCTGTTGCTTTTGCTCACTTTGACAGAAAAGTTTCTAGTTTTTAGTATGCTCCCTTTTATCTTTGCCCACTGTTCCTCTACTCCTCCCACTTCCCTTGCCAGGTCATCCCTGAGGCATTCAGCCATCGTTTTGAAATTTGCCCTCCTGAAGTCCAGGAGCCCTACCCTTTTGTGATTCGATTCCACAGCAATCCTTATATTGAACCACACCTTATGGTGCTCACTGGTCCCCAAGTGGCCTCCCTCCTTGATGTCTGCAAAAATGTCCCTGTTAGTGAGTGCCAGGTTAGTATTGCCCCATCATGAGTGGGTTCACTGACTACTTGCCTGAGGAATGCCCCCTGCAGAGAGCCTAGGGTGTCCCTGCTTTATCAGTCCAAGACAGACAAAACAACAAAAAACATTACTACTGCACCCAGTGTTCAGAAGATTTTTAGGTGGTTATACCTCATAGACCTACTGTTAGGACACCAGTTCCTGCATGGGATCTCATTCTGGTAACTTCAAGATTGATGTTCCCCTTATGAACCAATAGACAAAGCAGGATGAACACTTGTCAGTTGTAAACACTATTTCTGGTCACCCTAACTTCTGCAAGAAGAATCAATAAACTTCAAGCAAAGTATAGAACCAGAATTGGTAGTGTTCCACAATGAGACGGTAACACTGAAAACAAACAGTACTTTCCTCCTTAAAGTGATGTCAGAATTTCATTTGAACCAATCTCTCACTTTGCATGTTTATTAAAAAAAAATACACATATGCAATGGTGAAAGACCTATGTGTTAAGAAGGCTATCAGCTTTTACAAAAGCAAAACTGAAACCGACAGGTGACAATGAGCAACTGTTTGTCACTTACGGAGAGTTGTCACAGGGACATGCTGCAAGCAAGCAGACATTGTCAAGACGGACAGTGTCCACTATTCAATACTGTTCAGTAACAGCAGGTGAAGTGCCACCTGAGGGAATCAGGACACATTCCACAAAAGGGGCACGAGCTTCTGCTGCTGCAAGAAGAAACATAACTTTGGTGAAAATCTGTAGCGCTGCAACCTGGGCTTCTGCTCAACACATTCATTACACATCACAGGTTGGATATCCAGGAGAGAGAAGATGCCAGGTATGTTTCCCAAGTAATCCTAAACCCTCCAACTCAAAGCACTGCTTGGAGTCCGCAAGAGTTGGTCTAGCTGTTCTAAGGTATTGTTTAAACAACATGAAGTCTTGATGTATTCAGACATAATGCAGTTAGCCCCAGCACTTGAACTGCCCCAGAGAGGAAAGAGTTAACTCTATGCAGAAGCATAGAACATTGAGCTCGAGCTCGGTTTTTACACCTCTGTCTGTGGTGCTTCTCAGTGTAACCGTCAGATTCTTTACTCCGCCTAACAGTGAAGTCGCTCCGGAGATTTCCTCTGCTCAGTTCGGTAAAAGTAAAGCATTCGGTTTAAATCATATAATTTTTTGTTATTTTTGGATTTTCAGCTTCTGTCTATGGTACAGGTAGAGTGTAGATAGGTAGTGACTGTATTTTATTCTGTGAAAAAGTTGGAAATTGTTCTTTTCTTCAGTTTCTTTCCAGTCGGTCCGGTTTGGAACCGACCCATTCTGTTAAATTTATTTCTAGGATTAGAGTGGTGTTCCGGTACCGATCGATTTCAAAAGAACTGAGGTTTTTTGGCGGTTCTTTTAAAAAGCCCGTGACACGGTTTGTAACCGATCAGTTATTGTATTACCTGGCTTGAAAGCTGCAATAGGGTAATTTGTTAGGTTGGCCATGTCCCACTGGGTTTCAACACTGTACTAAGAGTGGGGAGGCCTTTGCTAAGGCTGACCCCCACCTCATCTGTGTTTATTATCTGGGGTTTGACCACTTCAAGTCAGACTGCCAAATCTATAAAAACTTTCCTAAATCTACTCTAGACAAAAGACTGAGTAGGCTGAAGGAAAGGGAGGCTGAGAAGTTCGTAGATCAGGATGGCCATCCCGGTTTGGTTGCGCCTGAACCTGAGGAGGTGCCTACTGACCTAGGTGATACCTCCTTGGGCAAAAGGAAAGCCGATCTCAAGGGGTCGGGTTCCATAAAAAAAGCGTAAGTCTGCCGGTTCGGATCTGGTATCGCATTCTCCAACCGCGGATGAAATAGCCAAAGCGATTAGCATTGTTTAATCGTTTAGAACGGTTCCGTCCGATCCGGTACCGCCGGTTAGGCGGTCATGTCAGTCGGATCCGTCTCCTCCGGATTATGATCCAAATACTTTTTATCAGGAGTGGGAGGGAGACAAAGACTATCCCGAGGATGATGATGACGATGACCAGGGGGGTCTGGATGTGCCCATTGAACCAGACATCTCCCCAGACAGGCCCTCAGGTGTCTCTCCTCCCAGGCTCTCTGAGTCCCCTTCACATTTTTTGTTCTACAAAAAGGTGGCAGAAACCCTGCAGCTTCCCTTGGTTGAAGCTGCAGAGGAGGAAGATGAAAAGCCTGATTTTGTGGAAATGATGAACATCCCAGAGTCCAAAAGACTGTCTATCCCTCTTCATAAATCCTTGGGGAAACAGACACACAACATTTTACAAACCCCTAATTCGATACCTCCTGTGGATAACAGAATGGACAGGAGGTATCTTGTTATCAAGCTCAGCTGCGGAGTTCCTTTATAGTCATAGCAGCCATGTTGGGGTAGTGCAGGCTGCAGCCTATGACAGGGCTAACATTCCTTTGGCTTCACACCCCCTGGATAAGGACACCAGGAAAGTGGATGCCATGGCCAAAAAACAGTATTTGGTGTCCTCTCTGGGACTCAGGCAGGCTACTTATATGGCCTACACAGCCAGGTACCAGAAATCCAGATGGGATACAGTTCTGGAACTGGCTAAACAGGCCTCTCCCCAGCTAGCTAAGGAGCTGGAGGAGGTGGCTGCTGATGGAATTGAGGCATCCAAAATGCAATTTCATGCTACTGTGGAATCCAATGATGTGGCATCTAGAGTAATGGCTACATCTGTGTCTCTCAGAAGACATGCTTGGCTCAGATGTACTAGCCTTTCACAGGATACCCAGACTAAGGCTATGGATTTTCCTGTGGTAGGTTAATCTCTGTTTGGGGAGCAGACAGAGGCTTACATGAAGAAAATGGATGAATACAGGACCACGTACAGGAGTGCACAGGCCAAAGAAAGGCAAGCCACTCCGCACAAGCAGCAGTCTAGGGGCAGGGGCAGGCCCTTTCAAAGGCCTTTTTACCAAGCCCAGGCATCCTCTCCCTTCCCACAGAGGGGGTTCTTCAGAGGGAGGGGCAGGACGGGGATGAGCAGAGCTGCTCCCTCCTCCTCTCAGTCTAAGGCTCCTACCAAGCAGACACGCTGATGTGTCAGCCCAGGTCGACTCCCCATTTCCAGTAAGAGGCAGGCTGGCTTACTACTTCCAGGCCTGGAAGTCTGTAACCTCAGACAAGTGGGTGCTGGAAGTAGTAAGCCAGGGACTCGCCCTCAGCTTTCTAAAAATTTCTAAAAAAGAGAGCCAAGTCTTTTCCACCTGCATCACTCTCAGAAACCATTGCACTGGAGGCAGAGATTTCCTCTCTTCTAGCTCTCAGAGCTATAGAAAAGGTTCCTAATCAGCACAGGGGAAAAGGACTGTACTCCAGGTACTTCCTTACCCCAAAGAAAACAGGGGAGTGGTGACCCATCCTAGACCTATGGTATTTGAACAAACACATTTCAAAGCCCAAATTCAAAATGATAACTCTGGGAATAATCCTTCCCTCTCTAAGGCCAGGGGATTGGCTAGCATCTCTGGACCTCAAGGATGCCTACTTCCATATTCCTATCAGGTGCTCCCACAAAAAATACCTCAGGTTCGAGTTGCCTTCAGGCCATTACCAATTCAGAGCTATGCCATTTGGCCTAACATCAGCTCCAAGGGTGTTCACAAAGTGCCTTGCAGTAGCGGTGGCTTACCTCAGAAGACAGGGTATCACCATCTTCTCATATCTGGATGACCGGCTCTTAATGGGTCAGTCACCTTTACAGGTCAAGTCAGCTCTTCAAACTACCCAGGACCTACTCAGCTCCTTGGGGTTTCTTCTCAATCTTCCAAAGTCTGTCCTCAAACCAGTTCAACTTCTCACCTTTATAGGCATACAGATGGACACTGTACAAGCAAAAGCCTTCCTTCCCCTGGAAATGGTGAAGGCCCTAGTGGATCTCGCTTCCTCCTTTCAACCTCAGTTTTACCACCCAGCAAGACAGTTGCTTCAGCTCCTGGGCCACATGGCAGCTTCCACGACAGTGGTGCAGGGAGCAAGGTTCCAGATGAGGGACATTCTGTTTCATCTAAGGTCTTTTTTGTCTCAAAAGAAGGATTCACTTACCAGACTGATCCCAGTGACTCAGATTCTGGTCCAAGCTCTCCAGTGGTGGCTGGACCAGGATAACCTCAGACAAGAGGTTCCATTTCTCCCTCAAGTCCCATCAGTGGTTCTAACTACAGATGCTTATCTCCTAGGGTGGGGAGCCCACCTGGGAGCCCTGACAGCTCAAGGGCAAGGCGGTCCAAGTCAGGACAGACAACGCCACCACAATGGGGTACATCAACAAACATAGAAGGCACTCGGTCCTCGGCCTTATGCACAGAGGCCATGAAGCTGTGGTCTCTGGCCTATTCTCTTCAGACTTCTCTTTTAGCAGTTCACCTTCCAGGGAAGGACAACGTACTAGCAGATGGTCTGAGCAGAATTTCACAGGGACATCACGAATGGTCCCTGGACCCTCACATCCTGAAGGTCATCTTCTCCAGGTGGGGCACTTCAGAGATAGATCTCTTTGCAGCACCGGACAATCATCAACTTCCTCTGTTTTGTTGCAGACCTCCAGTCCTGGGGACGGTTCCCCAGGATGCTCTCTTTTTGGACTGGAAGAACAGGTTTCTCTATGCCTTCCCTCCCTTCCCTCTGCTGTTCAGAGTTCTGATCAAGATCAGGACTCAACCCTGCACAGTGATACTGGTGGCTCCAGATTGGGCCAGACAGCCGTGGTATCCTCTACTGCTGTCCTTGTCAGTGTCACGTCCCCTGTCTCTGCCCAGGACATGCAATCTCCTGTCCGCCTCCCAGAGGCGGATCTGGTACCCCAATCTCCAGTCTCTCAATCTCAAGGCCTGGCTCTTGAAGAGTTAGAATATGCAGCGCTACATCTTTCTCAGGGAGTTCTGGATATTCTGAAGGTCTCCAGGAAGCCTTCCACTAGAAAAACTTACAGCTCCAAATGGAAAAGGTTCAGCATTTGGTGCTCTCAGAAAGGCATCCTGCCTGATTCTGCAGATATTTCCACAACTTTAGACTATCTAGTTCATCTGAATGGTCTAGGCCTTAGGCCTGCCACTCTGAAGGTTCATCTAGCATCTGTCTCTGCATTCCTCTCAGCAGGGAAGGGCTCTTCCCTGGCATCTTATCCTGTTTGCAGAAAGTTTTTCAAAGGTCTGGTTCACATTAACCCTCCATTTAGGAAGCCCACTCCACCTTGGGATCTTAATGTCTGCATAGCTCAGCTTATGCAGCGGCCCTTTGAACCTCTGACTTTGGCCAAATTGAAGTACTTGACCTGGAAAACTGTGTTCCTGGTAGCTATTACTTTTGCCAGGCGGATTAGTGAGTTACATGCTCTGTCTGTTGAACCGGACTTCATCTCCTTCCATAGGGACAAAGTGGTCTTAAGAACCAATAGGAGGTTCTCGTCCAAAGTGGTATCGGATTTTCATCTGAACCAGTCTGTATCTCTCCCTGTGTTTTTCACTGACCATTCTTCTTCAGGTGAAAGAAGGTTACACAGTCTGGATGTTAAGAGGGCCCTTAGCTACTACATTGAGCATACTAAGGCACATAGAAATGACCGTCTTCAATTGTTTCTCACTTATGGTGAAGTGGGGAAAGGTAAGCCTGCCACTAAAAGAACTATTACCAGGTGGATTGTTTCTTGTATACAATTATGTTATGACAAGTTGGGTAGAATGCCCCCTTCAGGCCTGAGGGCTCATTCATCTAGGGGTACAGCTGCTTCTCTAGCTGCGGCCAGAGATATACCTTTGTTAGAGATCTTTAAAGCAGCCACCTGGAAAACAGTACATACTTTTACCAAGCATTACTCCCTGGACATCCAGGCTAGGACTGATGCTAGGTTTGGCACAGCAGTACTGCAGAGCCTCTTCCCAAAGTAGGTTCTGCATTCCCTCCTCCATAGGGAACTGCTTGGTAGTCTGCATTATGTCTGAATACAGCAAGCCTTCATGTTGTTTGAAGGAAAAATTACTCACCATAGTAATGTTTTTCTTCTAATGGAGTCTTGCTGTATTCAGATCTCCCCTGCCTCCCTCTTAGAACCTGGGTTTTTGGGAAGTGGTCTGGCAGGTGCAGTGTTGCACCTCAGGGGTGTACCCTCCCTCTTGGGTGGGGTGGATGTTGTTATTATTTTTCTGGTGTTTTATACTTAAGTATTGTCACTACCTTTCCTTCTTGGGTTCTCAACTTGAGTCTTTTGGGCCCCAAAATATTTTTTTTGCAATTTGGCTATATGTTGAACACTTTCCATATTATAGTATGTTAGTTAGTGTGCTCGTAAGAAGTTGACGGTTACACTGAGAAGTACCACAGACAGAGGTTTGAAAACTGTGCTCAAGCTCAACGTTCTATGCTTCTGCATAGAGTTAACGCTTTCCTCTTCGGGGCAGTTCAAGTGCTGGGGCTAAATGCATTATGTCTGAATACAGCAAGACTCCATTAGAAGAAACAACATTACTATGGTGAGTAATTTTTTCTTGTTGAATAACATAGAAACATAGAAACATAGAATTTGACGGCAGATAAGGACCGCTTGGCCCACCCAGTCTGCCCATTTCCCTACCTACTGGATAAGCTGCAGATCCTAGTTAATCAGCAGCCTACTTCTTCCTACCCCCAACCCCAGAATTGCCTTATGACTATCCCATGCATGCTTGAATTCCCCCACTGATTTTGACTCCACAACCTCCTCCGGAAGGCCGTTCCATGCATCCACAACCCTCTCTGTGAAGAAATACTTCCTTAAATTACCTCTGAGCGCCCCCTCTATCTTCAAATTGTGCCCTCTTGTTCTTGCACACCTCTTTTTTTGAAAGATGCTACCCTCTTGGACTTTGTTGATTCCCTTGAGGTACTTGAAAGTTTCTATCATGTCCCCCCTCTCCCTCCTTTCCTCGAGGCTATACATATTAAGCTCCTAAGTCTCTCTTCATATGACTTCCGGTGCAGACCCTGCACCATTTTAGTTGCCCTCCTCTGGACAGCTTCCATCCTGTCTATGTCTTTGTGGAGATTGGGTCTCCAGAGACTGCACACAGTACTCCAGATGGGGTCTCACCAGCTGTCTGTACAGAGGATAATAACTTCCTGTTTTCTACTGGTGATGCCTCTCCTATGCATCCCAGTATCCCCCAACCCTCCTTGCTGCCCTGTCACATTGCTTGCCCATCTTTAGGTCATCTGATATGACTACCCCAGGTCCCTTTCCATTTTGTTGTTGTTAGTATCTCACCCCCATTGTGTACTCTTCCCTGGGTTTTTGTTTCCCAGGTGCATTACCTGCACTTCTTAGCATTGAATCTAAGCTGCCATACATTTGACCATTCCTCTAACCTTGCCAAGTCCCTTCTTATCCTTTCCACCCCACCCTGTGTATCAACTCTGTTGCAGATCTTAGTGTCATCTGCAAAGAGACATCTTTTCCTTCCAGTCCTTCTGCAATGTCGCTTATAAAGACATTGAAGAGGACCAGTCCTAATACTGAACCCTGCGGTACCCCACTAATAACCCTCCTTTCTTCTGAGTGGACTCCATTTACTATAACTCTCTGTGTCCTATTCTCCAGCCAATTCTTTACCCAGGCTTTCATCTTGGGACCCACTCCCAGGCTGGCTAACTTGTATATTAATATTTTGTGTGGGACTGTGTCAAATGCCTTGCTAAAGTCTAGGTAGACCATGTCCACAGCCCCTTCCTGATCTAATACTTTGGTCACCCAGTCAAAGAAATCTATCAGATTCGTCTGGCATGACCTTCCCGCTGTGAATCCATGCTGCCTAGGGTCCTGTGCCCCTCTGGCCTCTAGATACTCGACAATTCTTTCCTTTAGAAGTGATTCCATCATTTTCCCTGTCACTGAGGTTAAACTAACAGGTCTATAGTTTCCTGCTTCTACCTTGCTCCCACTTTTGTGAAGGGGAATCACATCTGCCCTCCTCCAGTCCTCGGGTACCACCCCATCCTCCCATGATTTGTTAAGAAGGGTAGTCAGTGGTGTCACTAGTTCTACCCTTAGTTCTTTTAGAATTCTGGGATGAATACCATCAGGCCCCTTGCTTTGTCCACCTTCAGTTTTAAGAGTTCTTTCAGAACCCTTTCTTCTGTAAATGGGCGGTAACAACTTCTGTATCCAGAGTGTTACTACTGTTTGTTTATGTATCTCCCCTCTTCCTTCGTAAATACTGAGCAAATATATTTGTTTAGTATCTCTGCCTTTCCCAGTCTCCCTCTACCCACCCTCCCTCCCCTTTATTAAGCCTCACTATCCTCCCTTGTCTTCCTTCGCTCCCTGATGTACCTATAAAGGTTTTATCCCCTTCTTAACTGAGTTGGCTATCTTTTCCTCGGTTTTGGGCCTTTGCTGTTCTGACTGCCTTCCCAGCCTCCTTTTCTTTAACTGATACAGTTCTCTGTCCTGCTCCTTCTGCGATTCCTTGTACTTCCTGAATGCTTTCTTTTCTCTTGAACCTTCATTGCCACTTCCTTTGAGAACCACAGTGGTTTCTTACATCGTCTTGTTTGTTTATTTGCTTCACACAAAGGCTTGTTACCTCTGTGATGGCAGTTTTTATTATTCCCCATTGTTCTTCCACCCCTCCTTCCTGCCCATTTGGTAGTGCATTCCTTAGGCACTCACCCATTATGGCAAAGTCAGCCCTCCTAAAGTCCAGTACTTTTGTCTTTGTATGGCTTGACTCTATTACTGTGTTTATTGTGAACCGTACTGTTCGATGGTCGCTAGTTCCCCAGATGGCTACCACTTCTACATCTGTGATCCTCTCTCCATCTCCATTTGAGAGTATCAAGTCTAATATTGCTCCTCTCGGTGGGCTCCAGTACTAGTTGTCTAGGCATGCCCCATGTAGGGCATCTAGAATAACTGCACTCTTCGAGTGGCAGCTGCAACTGCACTCCAGTTAACATCTGGCATATTCAGATCACCCATCAGCAGTATCTCCCTTTTTCTGCCATTCTAAGTATACTTTCTATCATTTCCTTGTCCATTTCCTCCCCTGAGAGAGTCTGTGCTCTAACCCTGTGCAGATTGGTGCCATTGCCTGTCTCCAAATTTACCCACAGTGCTTCTTCTCCTCCCTGTTTACCCTTTTGTTCTGTTGCTTTTATTCCTTCCTTTATGTAAAGAACTCTCCTCCTCCTCTTTTACCCTTCCTGTCCCTCCTGTAGATAGTGTATCCTAGTATGTTTACGTCCCAGTCATGGTTTTGTGTGTACCATGTTTCTGTGACTGCCATGATATCCAGATGTTCCTCCTCCATCAAGGCCACTAATTCAGGAAGCTTGTTACCTAGACTATGGGCATTGGTACTCATTGCTCTCCATTTTTGATGGCTTTACCTTCTGTTGCAGCATCCCCACTGACCGTTCTACTGGTCTTTTCTCATTTAGTACCCTATTTTGTAGGGAGGCTGGGATTTTTCTGCTGCTTGTCAGTGCCTCCCTTTGACTAGTTTAAAGCTTGCCAATGAAGCATTTAAACCGATTGCTCAAAAGACTTGTTCCCTTCCTAGACAGATGCAGACCATCCTGCCAGTATAGGCTGTTGTCCCTCCAGGTGGAACCCCAGTCCCTAATGAAGCCAAACCCCTGTGCTCCGCACCATTTTTTCAACCATTCATTAAGCTGCATGGTGCCAATTACCCTCGCCTCACCCATGCCTTTGACAGGCAGCACCTCTGAGAAGGATACTGTGTGTGCTACTTGTCTTAGGCCCCTCCCCAACTCTGCAATGTCCTCCTGCACTGCTCTAACCTCATGATGAGCCAAGTCATTTGTCCCTAGGTGGACAATTACATCCAGTTCAGAATCCCTTGCAGCTGTTGTCGTGATCCTGAGGATGCGCTTCCTGTCCCTCCAAGCCATGGCACCAGGCAGGCACCTTACTTCAGTTTTCCCAGCTCCTCCCAGTTCTATCCCCCTAATAACTGAGTCCCCCACCAGGAGCTGCTTCCTTTCCTTGTGGTGTCCTCCGCCTCCTTCCTGTGGGCCTCCCTTGTGACAGCTGTCCTCAGCCTCCTTAGTCTCTTCTGTGGTGCATCCATAGGGGAGCTATGCTCCCCCAGAATGGTGTATGGATTGTGGAGTGGAACAGCTGACTGGGTGTGCCTCCGTTCCACCATCCTCACCCTTCCTGAGCCCACTGTGGTCCAACTGCTGTGTTTTCTTTGCAATCTCTGAGGTAGTGGTGGTGGCTGTGGTGCTCCCTGGATGGGGGAGGTTCCCTTCCTACTGTCCAGTGTGGCCTGGGGGAAGGTCCCCATACTACTGTCCAGTGTGGCCTGAAGACGGGCAACTTCCTCCCTCAGGGCAGAGAGTTGTCTGCAAATAGGGCAGCATCTCAGCCTCCAGAAAGACTCCCAGAAGACTGCTTCCCCACAGCCATTACATTGCACTACTCCCCACATTTGTTTTTTTTTTTTTTTGTGTGTGTGATTGGTTTGTAATATAGAAATATATATTTATAATATACAATGTGTATGCTTATATTGTCAGTGCAGTGTGCTAGAGAGGATATGACAGTGACATGCACCTTGCACTCTGAAGAAATGATGTCAGAACCCCATGTATAAAGGAACTATTTCCAGGGGTGGGTGGGGTGAGGGTGGGGGTGAGGGTGGGAAGGGTTGGGCCTAAACTGTGCCCTCACAAAACAATCAGCTAAAAGCTCTGACCCACTGCTGCAATGAGTGCCTTCCTGTCAGCAAGATGCCCTACACAACAATTTGATAGAGAAATACCCTGCTAATCAAACAGAGAAAAATCCACACATCCAAGTCAGACACAGGTAAACCTTCCCAGCCCCAAAACAGACCTGGTGGTTTGTGCTCCGAGAGCTGTCAGACCCAAAATAAGTCAGCTGTGCTTTAAACTCTTCCTGCACTGAAAATCTTAAGAATTGTAACAAACAAACGTAAACCTAGATCCACCACCCTCTGTTGCTTGAAAGACTGTCTTTTCCTGTTTCACACTGCAGGTTTTTCTGTGACCACTCCTTAACCCCAGTAACTCTGTTAAAAGAGTTTAACTATCACAAACTCCTCGCACCAGTAAATTATTTAAAAATAGTTTCTGTCCCAAAATCCTAGTAGTCAATCCAGCTACCCCAAGGGACAACCAGAATGCAGTATTCAAACACTTATGAGGTTACTTCCAAGATAAGCAGAGTTTGCAAGTTTCTTTTTCAACTCCTCAGCCAACTGTAATTCATTTAAAAAAAACTGTCAGCAAATCCTAGTAGACAATCTAGCTACCTCCAAGGACCTACCCAAATGCAGTATTTAAATTCTTCTGAAGTTACTAACAAGATAAACAGAGTTTACAAGCCCCTTCTTGGTTAAACACTAAATAAATGTGAATAAAAAGCAATTACCAGGGGTGGTTAGTTTCACCTCCCACAGAATTAAGCAAAAGTGCACGTTTGTTGCAGATATCAAGTGCAATACAGAATTTCTCACACAGCTCGCAGTTGAAGAAAGTAGTGTCCTTCCAACTCCAGAAAATGTGTAAAAGGATTTTCACTTAACGCCAAAAAGGATTCTCACTTAACGCCAGAAAGACAGTCTCCATGTGCTTTGGCACAAGAACAGGGCTGTCCAAATGCTCGTCACTTCCTTTCTTCTACACTCTTGATGGTGTCCCTGTTGATGATGTTCCTACCTTCAAGTGGCTAGGCGTCTGACTTGACAGTCACCTCCATTTCTTCCAGCACATAGACACAATTCACAAAAAGCTCCATTCTAAACTTGGTGCCCTCTATAAGTATAAAAGCTGCACCCCCACCCTCCGCCTGCCATGACATCCTAACCAAGATGGTTCTCCCCATCTTTGATTATGGCGATTTAGTCTATGGTGCTGCCCCCAAATCCACCCTGGCCAGACTGGATACTCTTTTTCCACTCCTACCACTTTTCCCTTAACAGCCCTACCCACACCCACCACTGTACTCTTTATACTTCTCTCTTCCTCCCTTCCCTTGAGGATCACCATCTGTCTCATGTTGCCTCCTTCACCTCTAAATTCTGGCTATCCTCTCTACCCCCTATCTTGACTCCCTGCTTTCTCCCCCAACCCCTTCTCCTCTTTTCAAAACACTGGTGTCGCTCCCTCACACTACCTCCCTGTAAAACTCTTGCCAGCCAATCTGCCTTCTCTTACCGCTTTCCTAAACTCTGGAACTCTCTCCCCTTGAACATTCGCTCTGCTCCCTCTAAACCCACCCTCATTTCTCTTTTCCGCTCAAACACCTCCCCCTCCTGCCACTGTCACTAATGTGCCTGGCCTTGCTATTCAATTTGCTGTGACTGCAGACATGCTGTAATTGCGGTCATTGTGTACTGCACTTATTTGTATATTCCTTTACTGCTGACACTATACATGGCACTTTTGTTACCTTCTGGTACTTTTGCGCTCTGGTAGTTTTCTCACTGTATATTCTCTGTATTTTGACTGCATTTTCACATACTGTATAAACCTTTCACTTTCTCTGCTGTCAATTTTATCTTGTATCCTAATGTACTCTCTGCATTCTACATTGTATGCTACTGTATATGTTTTTTTTCCTCCCTCCTGACTCCATGCCTGCTCCTCTCTTCAGGGCTCCCTTAGGTGACTGCACAGGCTGCACCAGAGGTTGGGAGACTATGCACTTCCATAGGTGTCCCACTCTCATGAACCTTGAAGCCTCGGCTGAGCTGGGACAAGGAGTCCCCCTTCCTGCCTTACTCTGAAGTGGAGCAGGCACATTCTGTGGAGCTTCTCCTCCAGTCCCTCCTGTCACCAACTCCGGGGACCCATCTTCAGGAGCTGATGAGAGGATTTTCTATTTTCTGGTCCCACCTCCTGCAGATGGTGACATGCTGGGAGGGCCCAAGGAGGCAAAAGCACACTGAGACGTGTCTTCACTCCAGACCTTTCACCAACGTCCACCCTTCCCTGTGCTTACTGTTTCCCTAGCTGCACCTCCACCTGTGGTCACCCAAGTGGCAGTATATCAGTGGGGAATGCAGCCCTCCTTCCCCAGGGAAAGAGAGCAGCCCTCTAGATGCTCAACCGCCCCCCCGGCCGGCCCTCCAACAACCCAGGCTCGCTACTGAGCCCAGGTCACTGGTGTCACAAGTGGTAGCGCTACTGCTGAACCAGTGGGCCCACCTACTGTATATATTTTGTACCCATTTTCCCTTTCCTCCCAGGACACATCTGGAAATGAGCTAATTTGAGCTCATAGAGGATAGTGGATGGACAACAGTGAACAACAACACTGTTGTTTACTTCAAGAGGTTATCATAAAACCTTGAGAAGTTAAAAACAGTGTTGTTGTTTACTGTTGCCCATCCACTGTCTTTTATAGTGTATGGGCAACAGTAATTTAAAAGCTGAGCTGCCGCTCTTTCAGACGCTATCTTGTGTAGCTGTGCTTTCAGACTTCGCCTACCAACCCCCCCACGAGGACCTGATCCTCGGCCACAGTACAATGCTTTGTAGAAGATGATTTTATTTAAAAAAAAAAAGAGGTCTTACTTTTCTAACCCTGTCCTGCGATGTCAAATTCTATGCGAGCGATTACCGCCATGGCCAATTCTCAGCTAACTGCACAGGCGTAAAGACATTACTCTCCTGTTGTACCATCGATGTGACATACTCACGATGGTACAACAACAGCATGACATCACATCAATGATACAACAAGATTGGTAAATGATAGATGTTGAGGGAATACAACATTCTACCATGCACTATAGTATGTTTATTCCCAGTGAAACACTTTAATAAATAAATAAAAATAAACTCTCACGGTTGAATCTGTTTTTCTAAATAATTAGAACAGCTAGTACAACTCACAGTGATACCTCTGCATCCCTCCCAGTTGTCAGGGGAGTCCCACAAGGCCTCATATTAGGTCCCATTCTCTTCTCCCTGTTCATCAATAACCTTGACGCACATATATCCCAGTCCCATCAGCATTTCTTTGCTGATGATACTGTACTGTACTGTATACATCAGGCCTTACACTGGCTGAAGTGAGGGATATACTCCAAGCCGTCGTTGCACTACTAGAAATCAACCTAATCAATGCCAAACTACTCCTCAATGCCAAGAAAACTAAGGCCATGATCTTTGCCCTAAACACCACCGCCACTTCCTTTGCAAACACGCACAAAGAAAATTCATCACTACCTCCCTAAGTGAACCTCTTGAAATCACCTCCAAATTCAAATATCTTGGTATGTGGCTAGACAACAGGCTTTCCTTTCATGACCACCTCGACCATCTGGCAAAGAGGCTAAAAATTAGGCTAGGGTTCTTCTTCCGTAACAAGTCCCTCTTTCCTCTGGATACCAGAACTAGGCTGTTCCAGGCCACTTTCTTGACACTACTCGACTATGGAGATCTAATCTAATCTTCCGCAGTGGCCTCAGGACTCAACAAACTAAATGTCATCTACCACTGCGCCATATGGTTTATGACAAGCCTACCCTACCGAACCCACCATTGCAATTTGTACCTAGCCGCTGGCTGGACATCACTCTCAACTAGACGCACGCTTCATACTGGTATCTGGACTCTTAAGCTACTCCTAAACAAGCTCCCAAACTATTTCTGTATTTCCCATAGCACTTACTCTCTTAGGAAAAAATTACCTCCTCCTCCACGATGTACCAAGAACTCACCCCTCACTCGGCAAGCGGGCCATATCAAGCGTACTTCCAACTATCTGGAACCAGCTCCAAGGTGTACTGAAGCTTCCCAGTACTGTCCCTGTCAGCCTATTTAAAAGGTTGGCTGCAGCAAAAATAAAAGATAAGTGCAGCTGCTTCTAAATCCTATCTCACTGCTCTAACCCCAGCCCACTCCTTCCTCTTACTTACCTAGAAATTAGCTGCCTTGATACTCTGAAACAAGCATGTTGTACCTTTTTTCTGTACTTGTATTTGTCTATGTCATTGTCATTTTTATGTTTGCTTGCACACGTGTGCAAGAAACAGTGCCATCATCTGAGTTTTCGGAGGTGTGGCAGCCCTCTTCCAATTCAGGCAGTGTGTTTGCAGGCACGGCTGCAGTTCTCCAATGCCTGCTCAAGCTGTCTATGACCAGTCCAAAATGCAGTGGCGTACAGTTGAAAGTGGGATCTACGCTTCAGTGAGCAGCGACAAGATATCGCCTGCTCATGCGCGCTCCCCCTAAACACGCACACACACACATGCATACTGCGTGCTCACCCCCCCACTGTGTAGCCGACGGGGGGGTGCCCAGTCCTCTGTCGGCTGTGCTGTGCCCCCCCCAAAACACAGTTCTATATGCCACGCTTGGTGCCCACCCTAGCGTGGCTACACATCAGTATAGCCGATGGGGATGCCCAATCCCCTGTCGGCTCCACTGGTCCCGCCCCCCCCAGAGTACAGGGTGCCACGCTGGGAGCCCACCCCAGTGTGGCAACACATGCCATCTCCAACGGTGGTGCCCAATCCCCTGTTGGCTCCATGCCCCCCCACCAGCCATCCTTGGGCCATGTTGGGAGCCCACCCCAGCATGGCAAACATCCCCGTCGTGCGTCATTTAAAAACAAAACACCTGAAACTCAAAAGCGGTCCCTCGGTGTCTGTCCCCACCAGCGCCCACCCACTGCATAGCCTGCCCCCCCACCTCATACTTACCTCTGGACTCCGGCGCAACGATCTTCTGTGGACCGGGAACACTTCTGCACTCTTCAAAGCCGACTGCGAACTGAGGAAATGCCGGTAAGCTGTATAATGGGCTAGTTAGGGGTTTTTCAGCTTTGCTGCATATCTCAGGCATTTTTTGGAATTTTTGCACCAAATTTTCAACATGAGGTTTTTGGGACCCTTTCTCATGAATGATCTCACTGTCATGGCGTTAATCGGCCCCGAAGGGTGATTTCGCAGTCACTGCGTGAAATCACCTTCTGGGACTGAGTAATGAAATGACACTGCCACTGTTCATAAGGTGGGCCCTCAAAAGCCTATGTTGAAAATTTGCGGAAAAAAATTCAAAATGACTGTTTTACGAGCGCAAGGTCGCGCAGTTCCTGCACACGCTTGTAAGTTCGCGAATTTTCAATATTTTCACTCCAGATTTTCAACATTGCCATTTTACCACACCTACTTATGAGAAGTACAGCTGTCATTTTTCACATCTCACCCAAAACGTGTTTCCACCCAGGTAGCGCACAATGGCGCAGTCGGTGTGCAAAAGCAATGTATGGGACACATTAAGAAATTCACAGTAACACTGTTAATGAGCAGAGGTCTTAAAATGGCTATGTTGAAAATTTGGTGAAAAAAGTCCTACAAATGACTGTTTCATGAGTGCACGTTGCGCAGTTCCTACGCACGCTTGTTAGTTTGCGAATTTTCAATATTTTCACTCCAGATTTTCAACATTACCATTTTATTACACTTCCTTATGAGCAGTGCAGCTGTCATTTTTCACATGTTGCCCAAAACATGTTTCCGCCCATGTAAGCGAGTATTGCGCGGTTTCCAGCAGCTCTATTAAGTTCATGACTTTGTAATATTTTCAGTCCAGATTTTCACCAGTGGCATTTTCCACACTTCCTAATGAACAGTACAGCTGTTATTTTTCACAACATGGCCGAAATGTGTTTTCACACTTTCAGTGCAGAGATGTTGGTCACTGTGAGAAATTATTCGGGACAGATAAAGAAAATCACAGTGACACTGTTCATGATCAGAGGTCCCAAAATGCCTGTGTTGACAATCTGCTGTAAAAAATCTCCAAACTAATTACATTACGGGTGTGCGTTGCTCAGTTTCTATGCACGCTCGTGACTTTACCAGTTTTTTTAATATTTTTACTGCAGATTTGCAACATTGCCATTTTTTACACCTCCCCATGAACAGAATAGCTGTCATTTTTCACATCCTGTTCGGAATGTGTTTTTGCACCTGTGGTGCTAAATGCCGTAGTCGCTGTGCATAAGCAGCTTTTGGCTAACAAACTGATATTGCCACTTTCCATGAGGTGGGGGTCACAAAAACACCGTGTTCAAAATTTGGACTGAAAATACCAATGAATGCCTGAGGTGTTAGGGTTTACAGCCATAACACCCCACCCTGCAAAGTATGACAGGCATCAGGGGTGTGACTTGGGATTCTTGCCTGTAATGCTTAAACCATTCCACACCATGCAGCCAGTGAGAGGCATCGAGGTATGCATTGGACTCTTCAGCCCCAAAGTTCACCCCGTTCTCCTATACCGCACCCATCTCACCATATTTCCTGATGGAATGGGGGGCGCATAAGGGCCAAAGACCCCAAGGCACAACGTGACACTTGTCAGTGTCTGCAAGGTGGGGTGTGGTGAAATGGCATGGCCGTTATGTCTGACGACCCAAAGGCACACCCCAATGCCTGTCACTCTCTGCTGGGTGGTGGTGGGGTTGGCTTCAGTTCAATACTTCACTGCCATTTCTGTTATGCAGCTCTGTAACTTCTACACTACCAATGCCAATGCCAGCAAACAAACATTCGGCATTGACAGATGCTTGTTATGCAACGTGTTAATGCCTGCTCATAATTCTGTACTTGAATTTGTACTGTTTTATCGATTATGCAATCTGTAACTACCTGTCTGTGTCGAAGGACCTCCTTGTGAATGAGCTTGCTCAATGGAGTTGTCCTACAATAAACCTGAACTTGAAATACTGTATGCTACTGAATGAGGCTGTCATGGCAAAAATCTATGAAAGCCTTTAAAATTAGGTTGGATTAATTCATGGATAGTAGTGGGATAACAGGATTTTTCCACTGAAATGTGGCTGGTGGACTAGCAGAACAGTCAGTTCCAGACTGCTAGTCGGTTCATGTGTCCAACGTTCCCTTCCCTAACTACCCTTTTTATGTTTGCTTGCATGCATGTGCAAGAAACATAGTGCCATCATCAGAGTTTTTGGAGGTGTGGCAGCCCTCTTCCAATTCAGTCAGTGTGTTTGCAGGCGCTGCCGTAGTTCTCCAATGCCTGCTGGAGCTGTCTATGACAACAGTCCAAGTGCAAAAATGCAGTGGCGTACAGTTGAAAGAGGAAGCTATGCTTCAGTGAGCAGTGATAAGATATTGCCTGCTCATGCGTGCTCCCCCTACACACACACACACACACACACACACACACACACACGCATACTGTGCTCACCCCCATGCACACACTGTGTAGCGCGGGCTGCCCAATCCCCGTCGGCTGTGCTCGCTCCCCAAAGCATTCCACATGCTCGCTGGGTGCCCACTCCAGCATGGCTACACATGTATAGCCAACGGGTGCCCAATCCCCGTCAGCTCCACCGTCTCCCCCCCAAGAGTGCAGGGTTCCACGCTGGAAGCCCACTCCAGCGTGACAACAAATGCTGTCACTGATGGGGGTGCCCAATCCACCATTGGCTCCATGCCCCCCAAAAGCCATCTTTGTGCCACGCTGGGAGCACACCCCAGCGTGGCAAATGTCCCGCGTCGTCTGTGCTTTGTTTTTTAAAAAAACAAACTGAAATTGAAAGCGGTCCCTCGGTGTCTCTGCCCCACCCGTGCCCACCCACTGTGCACCCTGCCTCCCCACACCCCACTCCCATACTTACCTCTGGACTCTGGCGCGACGATCTTCTGTGGACCTGGAACACGTCTGGACTCTTCAAAGCCGACCGCGAACTGAGGAAATGCCGGTAAGCTGTATAATAGGATAGATAGGGTTTTTTCAACTTTGCTGCATATCTCAGGCATTTTTTGGAATTTTTGCACCAAATTTTCAACATGGGGTTTTTGGGACCCCTTCTCTTGAATGCTCTCACTGTCATGGTGCTAATCGGGCCCGAAGGGTGATTTCGCAGTTACTGCGTGAAATCACCTTTCGGGACCAAATAACAAAATGGCACTGGCACTGTTCATAAGGTGGACTCTCAAAAAGCCTATGTTGAAAATTTCATGTAAAAATTCCTAAAAATGACTGTTTTATGAGCGTGCATTGCGCAGTTCCTACGCACGCTCATAAGTTCGCTAATTTTCAATATTTTCACTCCAGATTTTCAAATTTGCCATTTTACCACACCTGCTTATGAGCAGTACAGCTGTTATTTTTCACTTCTTGCCCAAAACGAGTTTCCGCCCAGGTAGCGCGCAATGGTACAGCCGGTGTGCGAACTCAATGTATGTGACACATTAAGAAAATCACAGTAGCACTGTTCATGAGCAGAGGTCTTAAAATGGCTATGCTGAAAATTTGGTGAAAAAATTCCTAAAAATGACTGTTGTACGAGCGTGCGTTGCACAGTTCCTACGCACACTTGTAAGTTTGTGAATTTTCAATATTTTCACTCCAGATTTTCAACATTGCCATTTTATTACACTTCATTATGAACAGCACAGCGGCCATTTTTCACATGTCGCCCAAAATGTGTTTCCGCACATGTAGCGCACAATGGTGCAGTCGGTGTGCGAAAGCAATGTTTGGGACAGATTAAGAAAATCACAGTTACACTGTTCATGAGCAGAGGTCTCAACATGGCTATGTTGAAAATTTGGTGACAAAAGTCCATAAAATGACTGTGTTACGAGTGAGCATTGCGCAGTTTCCACGCACCCTCGTAAGTTCATGACTTTGTAATGTTTTCAGTTCAGATTTTCACCAGTGGCATTTTTTCACACTTCCTTATGAACAGTACAGCTGTCATTTTTTACAACATGGCCAAAATGTGTTTTCACACTTTCAGTGCAGAGATGCTTGGTCGCTGTGGGAAATCATTGTTCGGGACAGATAAAGAAAATCACAGTGACACTCTTCATGATTGGAGGTCCCAAAATGCCTGTGTTTACAATCTGCTGTAAAAAATCCCCAAACTAATTACATTACAGGTGCGCATTGCACAGTTTCTATGCATGCTTGTGACTTCACCAGTTTTTTTAATATTTTTACTGCAGATTTGCAACATTACCGTTTTTTACACCTCCCCATGAACAGTACAGCTGTCATTTTTCACATCCTGTTCAGAATATTTTTGCACCTGTGGTGCTAAATGCCGTAGTCACTGTGCATAAGCAGCTTTTGGCTAACAAACTGATATTACCACTGCTCATGAGGTGGGGTCACAAAAAAACATGTTGAAAATTTGGGTGAAAATACCAACGAATGCCTGAGGTGTTAGGGTTTTCAACCATCGCCCACCCTATGAAAATGATAGGCATTAGGGTGTGACTTAGCATTCTTGCCTGTAATGCTCATACCATTCCACCCTGCAGCCAGTGAGAGGCATTGAGGTATGCCTTGGACTCTTGACCCAAGTTCACCCATTCTCTATAAGCGCACCCATCTTACGTATTTCCTGATGGAATGAGATGCGCGCAGAACCAAAAGATCCCCAAGGCACACTGTGACACTTGTCAGTGTCTGCAGGGTGGAGTGTGGTGAAATGGCATGGCCATTATGCCTGACGACCCAAAGGCACGCCCCAATGCCTGTCACTCTCTGCAGGGTGGTGGTGGGGTTGGCTTCGGTTCAATACTTCACTGCCATTCCTATTATGCTGCTCTGTAACTTCTACACTACCAATGCCAATGCCAGCAAGCAAACATTCGGCATTGACAAATGCTTATTAGGATTATTATGACATAGGTTAGGATAATTGTTCCAGGGTTACTCTGGCTTGAGCTTTACAATGAGCCTTTGCTTGCTTCTGTTTAGCTGTTTTCCTTTTACTTATATACTTTTTTTTATTACAAAATGTGTTATTTACTATTTTTACTTAGTTCTAATTGGTAATGTTTCTACTGTCACTTGTTTTTAAATTAGGTCTCATTACGGTTAGACTCTGTTTTCAGCAATAGATCTTTTAGATGAAGAACAGCACAGAGATAGTTTTCATTTAAAAAAAACATTCTAAGTTCCAGGGCATCATTCCACAGGTGAAGATGTTGCAAATTGCTCTAGCTGTCGTAATTATTTAGAAGAAAGGCAGATACTATAGTGCGCATCCTTTCCTTCCCTCCCAAAGGACTCACAAAACTTAGCACTGATACTAAATACTGAGGTTTTTTTTTTTTTTGCTTCCAATAAGGAACTTTGTCAGGAATGACTTTGTAACTTGTTACCTAAATTGTGCAATGTTTACCTAGCAATTAATTCTGTTTTCAGTCCGATTTAGCATTTATTTTTTAATATTTGACAAAAAAAAACCCTAATGGAGCACTCTTTTACATATGGCAATCCCCAGGTTTGTACAAACAGATGAACAAAATAGTTGATTCGGTACCTTTTATTACACCAATAAGACATTTTAAGAGCACTAGCTTTCAGGGGGTAGCACACTATTATAGCGAACCAAACTGAGCGACTCAGAAATGAGCACTTCAATTTGGTCGCTTTTTGGATCAGCGATGAAGACTGGATAACGAGGGGAAGGAACAGCAAGGGAGGATGGGAAGAACGGTGAGGGAAGGGACTAGTGATGGAGGGGGAGGAGGAGGAATGGGCTATATGAGGACATGGAGCACGATGCTGCTGAGCTACCTGCCTAGTGCAGTGGGTAGGGACACTGTCCCCACTGCTGGGGGTACTAGGTTCAGGACTGGATACAGGTATGATCTACTTTTTTTTCTTTAGCAGATGTTTGTGTTTTTGTTTTTTGAAGTTATTGCCATTGTCACTCCCTCTTTTTTCCTCCAGTGTCCGCTCCCCTCGGAGATGATTATATAAGTATAGAAGTGCAGGGGCATCCTCTGCAAAGGGGTGTGTGGGGGCATAGCCCCCTGCATTAAAGATTATTTTAAATGTGCGCTGAGTTGATCTTTGGTGTTTATTGTTATATGCTGAATTGGTTTTCGGCAGTGTGTACTTGCTGTTTTGTGAGTCGCCCAAGAATTTTCGCTGTTATGACATGGAACTGCTTTCAGGCCTCACAGTGCCCTTCCTTATGTAGATGATGGTAGCTTTTACAAAGAAGACATTTCTTATACACATATATTTGTTTATGTATGCATGTATTTATATAAATATTAATTTAAAAATCGGTGTTTGGGAAAAGCACACTGAGCCGAGGCTCATTTCCAGCTGTGACTCCAAGGGAGAGGAACAGAAGATATAAAATACGTAACACAGTCACAGTACACAGTTACAAAACAGTGCAGTCAGAGAACATGACCAGTGCAGGAGTAAGGGCAGAATGAGCAATCAAGACAAAAAGGAACAACCGGCTAGGGATACCTTCTTGTAGCAATTAACATATTCACAAAAGAGAGGAGATGTTAAGTTTATTACAGGAAGCTATTAGCAGGAGAAGGATTCTACTGTCAAACAATGCATAATATGGTTGCAAATAATTCTTTGCAACTTTGTGTAAGTATTGTGACTGGTTTTGAACACCTATTGCATAACATCAACTTTCTTTTGCCTAAGGTGAACAACATGGAACAGAACATCCACTGTTCCGTGACCTTATATTAAGGTTCACACTAAGGTACATTTAGAGTAGAGGGATGCCATGGAGATATGTGAACTGCTCTCCATTATAAAAGGGGTTCCAAAAATCCTGTAGTCTGATTCATCAAAACAGGTCACCTGACCATGGATTAATTCTCAAGAAACCCACGGTTAGGTTGCTGGACTACAACATCCTGATTGACAGCAATGTAAAGTGACATAGTTAGGTCTCTCCACTAGAAAGACATGTAAAAAACTACAACTGTGGCATCCTTATTCGGACAAATCCATCTAGTGGAGAACTACAACTACCGCAAACTCAGTAGGACAAATCCATTATATAGAATAAATATTTTATTACAAATGCATGTAGACAGTGTTATTTTTTTTATAGCTAGGTAAACCTCTAAAATAAAGTTGCCCAATGTATAAGTGAATTAACTCTACTCGAGTGCCTGGATTTACTGAGAATTATTCCACGCCTGGGTGACTGAAGTCACTCGACCTACGGCCTCGTACACCCAGATGTGGATTAATTCTCAGTAACCCCATGCCCTGTCATGAGTTAATCCTTACATATTCACTGGTAAAAATCCATGCAACCACCCTGCAGAATGTAGGTATCCAAATTTTTTTTGAAGGTGTCTTTAGTATTACTAGTTACTAGTTTTTTCTAGAAGACTATTCCACAGATCCGGCACTCTTTCTGTGTAAAAATATCTCCTCTTGCTGGTTTTAAAGTGTACTGCTTACAGCTGATTACTCAGTGTGACTCCTTGCAAAGTGAAGTTAGTCCATATACTCTAGGTTCAATTTCCCTGTTAGTCTGTTGTCCCTTACTGTATCAAACAGAAATTGCAAGCATCCTCTTACTCTTCTCATATCCTGTCTCATTCATTTGAAATGCTGTATTCTGTCTTGGTATGGGTGGCCATTAAAACTCCAGTCATTTTAGTAATTCTTCTCTGGATCCCCTCAATCATGTTTTAGTATAGCATGGCCAAAAGTACATTCTATAATCCAAGTAGGGTCTTACATATCATCTATGCAATTGAAAGATAACTCCTTGATTTCTACTGGGAATATTCCTTTTAATACAATAGAGTCATTCATTGATTTTTTTTTTTTTGCTTAAATATTTGCGCAGTGTACACTTGGGCTAAGGTTCTTATTATAGTGTATTCCCAGGTCCCTTTCATCCTCTGTTTTTTTTTAAATAAATGTGTTCCCTGCAGTGAGTAATTAAATTTCTAATTTCTTGCACCCAGATGCATTATTTTACACTTTTCAATGTTAAAATGCATAGACTATTTGTTTGACCAGTTATAGACTTTGTCCAGATCTGTTTAAAGTTCCACCGACTCCTGTTTTGATCTAACATTTCTGCCCAGCTTATCATCTATATATTTTTCTATCCATCCTTCATCACCATTATGCAGATCTGATATATATCTATAGTATCTATATATAAAATGTATAATATATATCTATACATATGTATATGTGTGTGTGTGTATATATATATATATATATATATAGAGAGAGAGAGAGAGAGAGAGAAAATAAATGATGGAAAAGTGTTGTATACTAGAAAATAACACTATTGTGGGGCCAGACAAGCCATAAAACCATGAGCCTGAAGGGCAAGTGGCCTATATGAGCTTGTTTGACCCTAAAATTGTATTATGTGGCTGGCTCAGTGGTGTTAAGGGTTGAGGCACTGGACACTGCACCTCGCACCACGCCGGTGACCTGGGGTTGAGAGTGACCTCGGGTTGTCGGGGGTCAGTGGGGAGGGAGAAGATTGAACATCTGACGGACTGCTCTCCTGTCCCAGGGAGGGGAAGGTTGTCATCCTGCTCCTAGGCTGCCCCCTAGTGGAGGCCAGAGGGCAGAGTTGGAGGCTGGGAGACACTGGAGTGCAGAAACATGGCATGTGCATGCCTCCACACATGCTCATTCATGCTGCAAGGGGGAGGGGGATGTAAGGGAGAAAATGGGAACAGGAGCTGGCAGGCTCCACGATGCTGGGCACCGTGCCTGACTCTGGCGACCCCAGAACTGAATTGTGCTTTGGGGGGAGGGACGTACATCTCTTCCCTGGCCCTGCCATGGGGGAAAAAACCATGGGGGAATACTGGGAGAGCTCAGAGTTGGGCAACAGAGCCATGGGAAGATAACCGAGCCCTCTATGGGGGGCAGTAGCCTGCCTGCCAGCCCGATGGAAAAAAGCTGTATAAAATAAAAAATTGTATCATTTCATGAATATACTGGACTTTGCCAGCTTTTATATAGTACATTTGGTTGGACACTCTTTTTCAGTCATGTAGAGATTTTCTGTAGTGTGGTGATATGTCCCATAGTATTTTTCTGTAGTGTAAGGCTTCGCCATTGTGTAGTGGTAGTTTTGGTAGTGTGTTTCTGCAGTATCGTGATTTTTCTTGGAACCATGTTGTTTATCCTTGTAGTCTTTCTGTATTGCAGGGGCCTCCTCTAAAACAAGGCGTGGCTCTGGTGGCCTTCACTTACTAAGCAGAGAGAAAGAGATGGTGTGTGGTCTGGAGTGGGAGCAGCATGCTGTGAGGTCAGGAGTAGCTTTACCATACGACTGAGGGATGGCTGTTTTTGGGCACTGTGCATTGGAAGCGCAAACCTGAAATGCTGATTTTGCATTCAGGAGAATAGAAACATAGAAATTGTCAGCAGATAAGAACCACTAGGTCCATCTAGTCCACCTGTAAACCTATCCTTGTTTGCAGCCTCTGACCCTACTCAGGCAACGGCTTTCTCCTTTCATTCCCACATTTAGGGTTCCCTTATGCCTGTCCCATGCAAAATAATTTATATTTTTTTCTGTACTTATAGAATGCATCTTACCTTCATTGGAATCATTAGGTATGACACATTTTTGACACAAATACACCTCTTTGAATTATACTTACTCTGAGTCCTCAATTCTTACTCATGAATATCCTTGATAAGCTAGTAAATACATTCCCTCAGCTAGGATCAAACTTCTGACCCTTTACTTACAAAGCAAGGACACATCTAGTGTGCCACCTGAGGGTCTTAGCAGAAGAGCAGCATCATGGGGGGGGGGGGGGCTGGTGTGATGGAGATCTGCTGCATTGAGGAAAGTACAGTTACATAAGAATTTACAGTAAAAGTAGATCTTCTAGGGAGACTCTTGCAGTAGGTAATAACCATTAGGACTGAGTCATCAGGTGCTAGGACCATAAAGAAAACTTTAGCTAGCAGTGTCTGGTGGGGGACTGCCCACCCAACGTCACGTGATGGGAAGGGAAGGGAACATTGTTTAACCAAGAGTAGCACACTAAGCCAAAGCTTGTTTCCAGATGTGACCTGGGAGCGACCCCCCTTTCTTCCCACTAGTGGCCCACACAATATATCAGAATTACCTTCACAGTATACACTTACCTCCAGGACTGGTTCGGTCAGCGTGACTCTGGGGACTCCCTGTAAAACAAGATGATACAGTGCAAAAACCACAGTACAATACTTTAACATAGATGAATACCTCAGGCAGTGTAACTTTGCTGAAACAAACAGATCTGATTTATTTAGGGGGATATAACAAGGACAGGGGGAAATCAGATTAATTAGTTTAAACGCATTAATAATCACAGTACTGTGCACATATTTCAGAATCCCAAATGTCCCTAATGTCACTCTTACTGGGTACCCAGGCAATAAGAGGCTAGCCTATTTGGTGCAGCTGGTTGGGGCCCTGAAGATGGAAAATGCATGCACAATACCCAAATTGTAATCCGGGCAGTGAGGCTCAGTTCGTGGAGAAAGAAAGGAAAAGTAATCAGATGGAACACTTGCAATTAGATGATGGCAGGAGCTACCCTGATTTGTACTCACAAATTCAATGCTGAAACTGAATGGAAGGCAAATTGTCCTGGATTGCCAGGAAGAGCAGACCATGTGGACAAGGTCCTTGTGACTGGACCCACAGCAGTTCAAGAGCAAATGGATGTAGTCTGGATTAAGCTGGGGTTTACTTGCAGCTTCATGCACTCAATTCACTGTACAGGGATTTGAAGCTGAGTCCCCACAAGCACTACACACATTTATATGGAAAAATAAAGTACTATACCAGGCAGGCTGCTTCTCTATCCCGATCGCAATTACTGCACAATACCCGGGAGAACACACAGCAGATTCAGTTCCTGACAGACCGAGTGCGATTCAGCAATTTCTTCAGTCTTCTGCAGGGTGAGCCTGGTTTCTACTCTTCAGATCTCCTTTGATTCTCTTCACAGGACAGATTCAGTCCGAACAAGCAGTTGCACAAGCTGCAGACTGAAACTTGGGGCCTTACACGCGTTTCCTGAGTAAAACTTCGCACCGAAGGAGCACAGGGCTCCTTCCCTCTTCACTGCCAGAGCTAAACTGAAACTCCAGTAGACAAAACCGGGCACTTCCTTTGAGTTTCTCCCAGTTCTTGGCTGGATTGGCTGCCACTCACAATAGACTCCCCCTGTTGGTGTAAAAAGGCACCAAAGTCCAAACTACATTTCCCAGAGTCACTGCCCATACAATCCTGTTGTGGCTGGCTCAGATTACGAGTCCAAGTTCTTATTCATCCACAGGCACCATTTTAGAGCTCCCTTAACCCACACTGATTGGTCCAGTTCAGCAGTTCAAAACTAGGATGGGGAACTAGGCAAACGCAGTTCTGATTGCAAAGAAAAGCAGGTTAGACAAACTGTATTTTCATTATTACTCTAAATGATTTCTGGCAAACAGTTACATCTTTCAGATAGGTTCCCTTTGCACTCCTAGTGACTGCAAAAATGGAGTGAATTGGCAGTAGCTCGAGTGGGACTCAAGCAGAGAAACACACACTCCCCTCATGCAAACTAATTATGTCTGCAAGCAGACAGCTCTTAAAGAGACAGTACCAGAGGCTCTAAAAACACTCACAGATAAATGGCTTAAACGCCAAACACCATTCAGGCTCGGAGCATTCAAGCAAGCTCCTGGAAGTCTTTTGAGCCCCTCAATTTGCAGGGGGGGTTACACTATGATCCTCTGTTTGGGTAGTGTCTCCATTTGTTTCCCTACTATAGATGTGAGGCTCACCGGTCTGTAATTACTAGCCTCTTCGCAACTGCCTGATTTGTGAAGTGGAACCACTATTGCCTTTTTCCAGTCTTCGGATACCACACTGCTCTTCAAGGATTTCGTGAATAGAAGTGCCAGAGGGGTTGCTAATTCTGCCCCCAGTTCCTTAAGGATTCTGGGGTGCATCTTGTCTGGTCCCATGGCTTTGTCTGCTTTTAGTTTATTTAGCGCCTCTCATACTTCTGCTTCTGTAAAGGAACTCATGTCTGCCCCTGGTTCTGGGGTGTTGTGTTTTTTCAGGGCTGAGCCATCCCCTGGGTCCTCTTTGGTAAACACTGAGCAGAAGTATTTGTTGAGGATTTCGTCTTTCTCTGGCTCATGTTTGGTGCATTTCCCTTCTTCAGTAGCAAGTTTTAATATCCCCCCCTTTTGCCTACCTACGATACCTAATGTATCTAAAAAATAATTTGTCTCCTTTTTTTGCCCCTTCTGCTATTTTTTCCTCTGTCTGGGCTTTTGCCTTACTAATTTGTTTGTTAGGCGCTCTCATTTTTCACTTGTACAACTCCCAGTCTTTCACAGTTTTGGTTTCCTGATATATGTTGTACGTCTTCTTTTTTTTCTTTGACTGTGGTAGCCACTTCCTTGGAAACCCATAGAGTATTTATTTTTCTTTTTGCTTTGCTGACCCATCTGGCACACTGATCTGTGGCAGTCTTTATTGCTCTCTTGAGTCTCCCCCACATGACCTCCACCTCCTCAACTTCTAGTTCCATTAACTGGCTACTTATGTTGTTCCTCATTTTTTGGAAGTCAGCCTTTCTGAAATCTAGCACCTTTATCTTTGAGTGGCTGGTGTCCTGTGTTATGTTTACCTTAAATTTTACCATGCGATGGTCGCTGTTGCCCATATCGTATCCCACTTCGATGTCCTTGATCCTTTCTGAGTTTCTGAGGTCAAGATTGAGAATGGCATCTCCCCTTGTTGGGGTTTTAAAATGTTGGCACAGTCCCACCACCTTGTAGTGACAATAAGAAGTCTCTACTTCTTGTTGTTGCTGCCGTTAGTGTGCTCAAGTTAATATCTGGTAGGTTGAAGTCCCCCACCAGTATTACTTCACCTTTATCAGACATTTTTTGGATTTCCTCTATTAGGTCTTTGTCTCCTTTATCTCCTAGATTTGGGGGCCTGTACACGACACCGATTCTGAAGGGGTTTTCCCTTGCCTGTGTCTGTTAGCTACAGTGACTCAAAGAACCCAGGTTGCCCTTTTCATTCTATGGCTTTTATTTCCTTCCAAATGTAAAAGGCAATGCCCCCAGCTCTTTTTTTTCCCTGCCTATCTTTCCTGAACAGATTGTAACTGGGAATTGCTGTATCCCATCCGTGGTTTTCCGTGAACTACGTTTCTGTTACAGCCACCCAGTCCAACCTTTCTGTTTCCAAGATGGCTGTGAGTTCGGGAAGTTTGTTGGTTAGGTTCCTAGTATTTGCAACCATTACCTTCCAGGAATGTACATCCTCTTTGGCATGAGGTTGTACCCTCTTCCTGGACTGCTCCAGCTTGCTCTTTCTGGCCAAGAGATTATGGTGGTTGCTGGTTTGGGTGGATGTTGGCTCTGATTTGTTTTCTAAGGATGTATGCATGCATTTCACATTTTGGGGAGTGATGACCAGCCCACCGACTACAGGGGTGTGAGCTGCATCATACTCCCCTTTATTTAGTTTGAACTATCTGTATAGACATCAAATTTTTGTCCGAGTGCTCACACACCTTTTCTGTTTAGGTGCAATCTGTTGTATTTAAAAAAATCTCTTTCCCAAAAGTTGTGCCAGATACCTACATAATGGTATCCCTTGTCTTGGCACCAGTCACGCAGCCATGAGTTGAATTCACCTACTTCAATCTTTCTGACTCGCTTGATGCTTTTTCCTTTTTCCCACACTGGCAGCACTTCTGAGAAGGCTAATTTGGATGGAAGGGACGAAGGTTTGTTGGCCAGGTCCTCAAAGTGTTTCTTGGCCTCCTGAACTGTGTGATTTGCCAAGTCATTGGTACCAAGATCATCCGAACTGGTCCAGCTGTCTCAACTCCTTATCCAGAGAAGAGATGCTCATGTGTTTGGGTTTGGCAGAATGGTCGTGGGCCGTGTTAAGGACCACTGAGTCTGCCTTAGGGTGGATACTGAGGTGGTCCTTGCCCTCTGGAGCGTGATACAGCCTGTCAGCCTTTTTGGGAACAGCTGCCACTGATGATGGCTTTTGCCAGATGGTAGACATCAGGTTCTCATGAGGGCCTATCCACAGAGGGATAAGGATAGGAGTTAAATCTGGCATGTCCAGAAGCTCTGCCAATTGTTTGTGCTTTGGGCGTGGTCTTCAGATGTCCATCCATTGGCCTCCTGGATCTTTCTGAGGAGTTCCAAGAATGAGGGGTCCTCAGGAGGAGATTTGGGAGACCCTTTGGGCACAGGCTCCTCCGGAGGAGGGGTCTCATAACCTGAGGCTGAAGAGGAAGAGTTAGAATCTGAGTGTGATGACAGGCTTCTGTCCGAGGACAAGGTCCTTGGGAGAGGGATCTCCTTCTGAGGAACAGGGGCATCTCCACTGTGCTTTACTACCATGGCATCGCCCAACATCTTTCCTGATGTAGAGGGTCAAGACTCCACTGGGGAGGCAGATCTGGGCATTGGAATGGAATGGGCCGACATTGAGGCAGCAACCAGCTGGCGACTGTCCAATTCCATCATGAATGGGGTCCTAGCTTCATGCCACCAAGACTGGAAAAGTTGCCTCAGCTCTGCCTGTAGCTGAGGAGGTGGAGGCAGAGGAGGCTGGTACAAGGGTGGGTAGCCCAGTGAAGGATACACCGGCATCAGGTAATGCAACATCCTATAGCTTGGTGTCAAGTAGCCCTATGTAGGATAGTCTGGCGTTAGGTAGCTGGGCATTGGAAACTGTGACATTAGGTACCCTGGTGTTGGGTAGCTTGATGTCAGGTAACTTGGTGTCAGATACCTGGGAGAGAGATGAGGTGCCAGGTAACTTGCCATCAGAAGGCCTGGTGAAGGCCCAGACGGAGGTGCTGAGGGACCTGACAGTGGCCCTGAAGGAATATTTGAAGGGCCTGGAATAGTCCGATCTGGCAGTGGACCCACTGGGGGAAGGTCCTGAGGCACTGAAGGGCTGGCGTGGGTCCCACTGGAGTTTGAGGAGGAGCAGATAGCCCAGACGAGGGATCCTGAGGCTTCGGAGCTGGAAGCTTTGGATGAAGAACTGACATAGCGCACTCAGGCATCGGCACTCTGGTGGTGTCGACAGGCAGATGCTCCTCCTCCACTGGCTCCTGAACAATAGGGAAAGCTGGAGGTTCCACCGGGGGAAGGGAAGATGAAGGCTTCTGAGAGGGATATCCTTTGGGGAAGGCTGCGGTGCAAGCAGCAGTGGGCGCTGATCCTGGAGACTGACACTGGGCCTGTTATCAGGGCCCAACAAAAGTGCCTTGGCTGGGCGGTCGCCAGAGGAGCTGGCAGCCTACTTATCAGCCATGGCTGGGTGGTCACTGGAAGAGCCGGCGGCTGACTTATCAGCTGTAGCTGGGTGGTCATCGGAGAAGCCGGTGACTGACTTATCAGCTGGGGCTGGGTGCTCATCAGAGGGGCCAATGAGCGACTTATCAGCACACCATCAGTCTTAGACCCTTGGACTTTGATGGGCCTAAGATTGGCAGGAGCCTTGGGAGATCCAGAGGCACCCACCTGAACTGTGACCAGCTCAGGCAGGGGAACCAAGGGCTGCTCCACTGAAGTAGGAGCAGGCTTGGCTGGAGGGGCATTAACTTCGCTGGAGGAAGGCTGCTTGATGCCCATGGTCCCTGAGGGGAGACATGGGCAGGAGGGAGACCGATCCCGGTGCTTCTCCTTGTCCTTCTTCTTGGGCCTGGTGGAATCTGAAGAACCTCCCAATGAAGAAGATGAACCCCATGGCTTCTGCAGCTCTTTCTCCATGGAAGCCATCTTAAGCTTTAAAACATGGGCTTCTAGGGCCTGTTGGCAGTATTCGTGACCTGTTTGAAGCTCTGACAGGCCGCACAGTTCTTGGTCTTGTGCTCTGGTCCCAGGAGGAAAAGGCGGAGGGAATGGCCATCCTTATGTGGGAGCTGCGAGCCGTGGGAATCACATTTGTTTTTATGCAACTCAGAAGATGCTGGAGAAGACATGCACAAAAACACTAATTTTGATTAATTAGAAAATAAGAAAAAATGGAAAAAAAGATGAAATACTTATCCAAAATGGTGGTAGACTGAAACAGCATTCTTCCATGAGGTCTGATGTGCGCAGGTCAATGGCGGGAAAAAACTGGAGGGTGGACATGGGGACTGCCCACTACATAGTGTCATGCTGACGTCCATCACATGATGTCGGGTGGGCGGTCCCTCATCAGACACTGCTGCTAAAGTTTTCCATGTGGTCCTAGCACCTGATGACTCAGTCTTAATGGTATTACTTACTGCAAGAGCCCTCTTGAAGTAAGATCACTTTTTTTTTAAATATAATTTTTATTAAGTGAAGCACGTCTGGTAGTGGTCATCAGAGTCATTATACAGCTTTAGTATCATAAAATCAATGCATAGTGAAGGTCACAGATACAGTAGCCATTTTCTCACCAATTCCTCAACACGGAGAGCAAATTTCCAGTGAATTCTAGACACTTCCACAGAGCCCAACTCACTCTGTTAAGGTTTACAAAAGAGAAAATCAGAACCAATCCCTTCCCTCTCCCCTTCCCAGCGGGAGCAGCACCCCCATGCATCCTGTGTGAATAAATATATCAGGGGACAAAATCTGTATCTATCTGAGCCATATACCACATCCATTTTTGCCATTTTGTATTAAAAGGGGCGAGCTTATAATGGAGCTGCCAGTTTTTCTAACTGAAAAATATCCATTACAATGCACTGAGGAACATTTTTGATTTGGCATAACTTAGCTATTTTTACATATTCTGACCCCAAATTTTTAGCATAACCTTCTTATGACCCCACCTCATGAACAAATGCAGTACAACTTTTCAAATCCTGCCCAAAAGATGATTTTGCCAAGCAACTGTGAAATCGCCTTTAGGGATGGATTTCTGAAATCCCACTGACATTGTCCATGAGGTGGGGTCCCCAAATGGCCAAGTTGAAAATTTGGTGTCAAAATCTGAAAAACTGGCCAAGTTGTGCATCAAAGTGCAAAACCCTGATGAAATGCATTAATCTTGTTTCTCATATTGCAGTCTCAAGTTCCAGCAGCAAGACGTGTCTAGGATCAGAGACTGGATCTTCACCATATCAGCAGTTCAGGTGAGTGAGGGTGTATGGGGGTGTACTGGGGGTGTGTGGGGTGGTGCGTGCTGAGTTGACAGTAGTGGTTGGGGGGGTCCAGATCGCCACGGGACTGTTTTGTTTTTTACAGGTGAAAAACCAAATCCTAGGATCATTTTCTTTATTTCAGGTCAGGACATCTGTATGCATATGTGTGTGTGTGTGTGTGTGTGTGTGGGGAGGGGGCACTAGACACTAGGGATAATAAATATAACCATGGAGATGGCAATCAGAGGGTGGGGAGTGCGACTAGACACCAGGGATATTAAAAAAAATAATAATGCTGATGGTGATCGGATGGTGGGGGGAGGGGGTACCACTAGACACCAGGAAAAATATAGACAATTATGGGGACATTGATCAGAGGGTGGGAGGTGCCACTAGACACCAGGGAAAGTACAGGAATGGCAGTTGGAGGGTGGGGGTGCCACTAGACACCAGAGAAAACATTGTCCAGCATGAATAATTATCCTTTTTCATGACTCATAATATGAAAAAGGATATCCCACTGAACCCTGCGGTACCCCACTAGTAACCCCCATGAAGAAAGGGGAGTTACTAGTGGGGTACCGTAGGGTTCAGTTCTAGGACCGGTCCTCTTAAATGTCTTTATAAGTGACATTGCAAAGGGACTAGATGGAAAAGCATGTCTCTTTGCAGATGACACAAATATCTGCAACAAGGTTGATACACAAGGTGGGGTGAAAAGGATGAGAAGGGACTAGGCAAGGTTGGAGGAATGGTCAAATGTATGGCAGCTTAGATTCAATGCTAAGAAGTGCAAAATAATGCACCTGGGAAACAAAAACCCAGGGGAAGAGTACACTATGGGGGGTGAGATACTAACAACAACAAAAATGGAAAGGGACCTGGTAGTCATATCAGATGACCTAAAGGTGGGCAAGCAATGTGAGAGGGCAGTAAGCAGGGCTGGGAGGATACTGGGATGTATAGGAAGAGGCATCACCAGTAGAAAACAGGAAGTTGTTATCCCTTTGTACAGACAGCTGGTGAGACCCCATCTGGAGTACCGCATGCAGTTCTGGAGACCCAGTCTCCTCAAAGACATAGACAGGATGGAGGCAGTCCAGAGGAGGGCAACTAAAATGGTGCAGGGTCTGCACCAGAAGACATATGAAGAGAGACTTAAGGAGCTTAATATGTATACCCCGAGGAAAGGAGGGAGAGGGGACATGATAGAAAGTTTCAAGTACCTCAAGGGAATCAACAAAGTCCAAGAGGGTAGCATCTTTCAGAAAAAGAGATTTGCAAGAACAAGGGGGCACAATTTGAAGATAGAAGGGGGACGGCTCAGAGGTAATGTGAGGAAGTATTTTTTGTGGATGCATGGAACGGCCTTCCGGAGAAGGCTGTGAAGTCAAAAACAGTGGGGGAATTCAAGAATGCGTGGGACAGACATAAGGCATTTCTAGGGGTTGGAAGTAGGAGAAAGTAGGCTGTTGGTTAACTAGGATCTGCAGCTTATCAATTAGGTAAGGAAATGAGCAGACTGGGTGGGCCAAGCGGTCCTTATCTACCATTAAATCCTATGTTTCTATATTATCTGTTTTTGTATCACGAGTCATGGAAACAGATTTATAATGTTAAAACAAATCCTCAAGAGCATTTCTGCAGCAGATAAGTACAGAATCCAACTGAGGGGCTTTTGATAAGCAAATCCAACTGAGGGGCTTTTGATAAGCAAGCTACATCTGCTGGTGTCTACTAAAGACATCACTTTGTTCAATTATTTAAATTTGATTCCCTCACTAACTGGAAAACAAAATGGCGGCAGCATGAAAAAAGATTTCCTACTTGCAACACAGGATGACAAGTTTGTAAAAAAGGTTTACGCATCTGAGGCAAAGGATCCTTTTTTTTTGAGCAAGATATTTAATAACTTTGGAACAGGTTAATATGTTTTCACCAAACCAGCAAAAGGCACATCCATGTGGCAAGGCCTGTCTACCTTGAAGATTTCAGGTCATAGTTCCAAACCATTTGGGAGATGCAGGTGGACAAAGAAACAACAAAAAACGCGTACATTGCACACTTTTGCAGACTCTGTATCTCTGTAACCACAGAAGTGATTGGAACGAAACCTGCCATATCAAGAGAACTACCCTTCAAAAGTGTACATGCAAAATTTCATACAAATCTGTAGAGCAATTGTAAAGTTATTAAAGTGAAAAAATTGGGGTTTTAACATTAAACTGCCTACTCAATGCTACTGTAACTATACTGGCGCTACCACGCCTACACACACACACACACACACACACACACACACACACATAAATAATACCTAACACATATTTAACACATCCAGTAACACATCTAACAGTCTTTTTATTAATATATGAAATAGCTAGCCTAATACCCCCTCACAACTCATGGAATGGGTGAGCGTTAGGGTTGACAACAGCAAGGCACACCCCATGCCTGTTGCCTGCAGGGTGGGGGTGGGGTGTTAGGGTTGGAAACCCTAATGCCACATTTCCCTGTTTTTGTTGCTTTAACCTTAACTGATGCATTAACAATGTTTTTTTTGCAAAGAATATATATATATATATATATATACACACACATGAATTGTATTGTAATGTTATGTGTCAGGTGTGGCTGAAAAAGTGCTGTGCCCAGTCCATTTCCTGGTAAAAAAAAAATTAAAAGGCATTGTTATCGAGAGTTGTTAGGGGTGTTTGTCTGCTGTGAACCATCCCTTCATGCCATGCCTGTTCATCCAGAAATGTTTATTTTTATGTGGCACAGCCACAGCCAGGGGAAAAAAATGCAACTTTGCTTTCTTAAATGAAATTAGTCCTTCTGATCTGTCAGAGTGCACTGCAGTGCACCTCGCTGTTGGCTGAAAATGTGGTTTATGAGTTACAGATAGTGACCCCCCCCATTCAAGAACAGATTGATGGAATATGTTGCACACTTTCCCTGGGTACGCTGTGAATTAGGACGGTCTGCTGCAGACTATGGGGTCATGGAATGTGTTCAGTACTATCAGGGGAAGTACTAGGACAATATTAATGAAAGCATAGTTCATAATTTTAAAAGGATTACCTGTGCCACTTGAGGCTTATTCTGTCTGTCAACAGACTCTTGAACTGGCAACAAGGTTGAGGACAGATGGCCCCTACTGATGCAGGATGCGGAGGAAGAGTTCAAAAAAATTATTAGAAGCCTGAGACTTGAGGAGGCAGTAATCAACACCAGGGGCATGTTGGCCACTTGGCCATAGCAGCCAGTGCTGTCAAAATGAATAATGCACAGCTGGATAGTGAGAATAAGAGAAATATGAATTTTTCGCGTCAGTGGGCCTGTTTTCTGTTATTTTCATTCAGAGCTCAGTTGGTGGCTGGTCGTGGTGGTGAGCAGTGGGCTACGCCAGTCACTGGCTGGATTATGGGTTGGGAGGGGGAGCAGGGCGGTAGGGCAGTGCAGGGTAGGGTTGGTCGTCTAGACCACCAGGACTATCATTTAATGCTGGATCAGGGTGGGGCTGGTCTGCTAGGCCACCAGGGGATCTAAATATTTCATTATGTATAGTACTAAAAATCATATCATGGAATCAGGGCTGGAGGTGCTAGACTACCAGGGATAACTAATATGTCATTATACATATTAATACAAATCATAATGGGGATCGGGGTGGGGACACTAGACTACCAGGGATAACTATAATGTCATTATACATATTAATACAAATCATAATGGGGATCAAGGGGGCACTAGACTACCAGGGATGACTATAATGTCATTATACACATTAATACAAATCATAATGGGGATCGCGGGGGCCGCTAGACTACCAGGAATAACTAATATGTCATTATACATATTAATACAAATCATAACGGGGATTGGAGCTGGGGTGGCAATAGCCATCAGGACTGCTGTCCATGGTGCTATTGCCGCACAACTGCCCTGCTGCTTATGGCACACCTTCATGGTGCACTTAAGCAATATACCATGACAGGGAGTGGGTATATTGGTGGAGTTACCATGCCTGGTGTGGTTTGGTCACGAGGCGCAGCTGAGTGACTTAACCACACCAGAAGTGGTAAATCCACTTATATACCCACTCCCTGTCATGGTACATTGCTATTATACAATGTTCAACTTGTTTTTTTGGTTTTATAGTGATATAAAACTTTTACAGTGGGTATACTGGAGGATTTATCATGGTCATGTGATGTGCTTTGACCAGTGAGGTTACTGGATTTTCATACCCCATTGTATAATGTCTGTTTGGCACAGTACCAGGGTTGGTGCAATCTGCATGACTTTGCCATCGGGAACCTACCCAATAGTGAATCTGGCACAGGGTCCCTGGCGCATTGGTGGTAGGCGCAAACTGCATTTGTCACAGCTTGCATTGACCTTTGTGAATTGGGCCCCCTGCCTTCAGCCTTGTGTTCCTATGCCCCTTGGGTGTGCATTGGAATAATTTGAACCACAACCTGGTGTAGCAAATTCCTTACAAATAAAAAAATTCCACACTCTGAAAAACGAAAATAAAAGGGCTGCTCACCAAAAATATATCTTGAAGTGCTTCATTTTTATGTTTGCTTGCATGCATGTGCAAGAAACATAGTGCCATGATCCTAAAATGCAGTGGCGTACAGTTGAAAGGGAGAGCTACGTTTCAGTGAGCAGCGATAAGATATCGCCTGCTCATGCGAGCTCTCCCCACACACACACACACACACATGCACGCATGCTGTGTGCTCGCACCCCCCCCACATGCACATACTGTATAGCCGATGGGGTGCCCAATCCCCCATCGGCTGTGCTGCGCCCCCAACAGAAGTCTCAGATGCCACGCTGGGTGCCCACCCCAGCGTGGCAACACATCGATAGCCGACGGGGTTCCTAATCCCCATTGGCTCCATGACCCCAAAACAGTTTTCCTTGTGCCACACTGGGAGCCCACCCCAGCGTAGCAAACGCCCTGTGTCATCTAACTTAAAACCTGAAAGGAAAAACCTTCCTCACTGAGTGTCTTGCCCCCGCCTCCCCACCCATGCCCACCCTCTGCGCACCTGCCTCCCCACACCCCCACCTCACCCCATACTTACCTCCGGAGTCCAGCGCGACGCTCATCGGTGGACCGGGAACACGTCTGCACTCTTCAAAGCCGACCGCGAACTGAGGAAATGCTGGTAAGCTGTATAATGCAATAAATGAGGTTTTTTCAACTTTAATGCATATCTCAGGCATTTTTTGGAATTTTAGCACCAAATTTTCAACATGGGGCTTTTGGAACCCCTTCTCATGGATTCTCTCACTGTCATGGTGTTAATCGGGCCCGAAGGGTGATTTTGCAGTCACTGTGCGAAATCACCTTTCGCGACTGATTAACAAAACTGCAGTGTCGCAGTTCATGAGGTAGGCCCCCAAAAACCCTATGTTGAAAATTTGGTGAAAAAATTCCCAAAAATGACTGTTTTATGAGCATGCCTTGCGCTGTTCCTATGCATGCTCGTAAGTTTGTGAATTTTCAATATTTTCACTCCAGATTTTCAACATTGCCATTTTACAACACCTCCTTATGAGCAGTATAGCTGTCAATTCTCACATCTTGCCCAAAATGTGTTTCCACGCATGTAGCGCACAATGGCGCAGTCGGTGTGCGAACTCAATGTATGGGACACATCAGGGGCGTAGCCAGAATTCTATTTGGGGGGGTGTTTAAACATGACATTTTTGAAAAAGGAGAGATAAAAGCCGGGGGTCTGGGGGCCGCCAGGCCCCCAGAAGCTCTGGGGTATGTACATGATATTTGGTGAATTTTGGAGGTTTTCTGGAAGAAAACACACACATTTGTTACATGTTCTCCACCCCTAATTTCATGAGAAACTTTTTTTTTTTTCACATGGAATCAGGTTTGTGGTAGACGGTGACTGTCCTAAGTCTACAGAACCTCCAGTGGTTGTGGACAACTGTTTCTAACAGTGCGATCAACCACTGTGGTTCTACCTGCTGTGTTAGTAACGCTCCTGGTAACAAGGCATTGTACCACTATGTACACAGATTATGGTGGAATAGTATGCAGTGAGCACCAGGTCACCATCTAAACTCCCCATGTTTTCTGCCATGGTGCCCTATTCCCCAATGTTGCCAGTGTGCAAGCATGTGCCCCTTTATATATTTGTATGTCAAAATGAGCAGTTATATGTACTCTGAGTTCTGAGAGTGAGCTGTTAGGCTTATGCAGTTTTGTAATATACTGTGATGTTTGAAATTTTAAGCAATATACCATGACAGAGAGTGGTATATTGTGGATTTACCATGCCTGGTGGTTTGGTCAAGAGGCACAGCCGAGTGACTTAACCATACCCAGAAGTGAGTAATTACCCATACCCACTCTGTCATGGTATATTGCTATTATACAATGTGCAACTTGTTTTTTTTGTTTTTTATAGTGATATAAAACTTTTACAGTGGGTATACTGGAGGATTTATCACAGTCATGTGATGTGTTTTGACCAATGAGGTTACAGGATTTTTATACCCCATTGTATAATTCTACATAAAGGCTGCTGCTCGATGTCTGGGGGCTGGTAAGCCCCAGAAGCTCTATAGTGTTTACGTGTTCTGTGGTGAGTTTTAGTGTTTTTTTTTTAATAAAAGCGCAGTTTAGTTACATGTTCCACACTGCTAATTTCATTGGAATGTTTTATTACAAAAGAATCAGGGGTGTGGAAAACTCTTGTTGGCATTACAGTCAGTAGGACCTCCAATGGCTGTGGACAACTGACTGTCCAACAGTGCCATCAACCTCTCACTCCACATGCAGTACAATATGCAGTTTTGCCAGCAAGGCTGCAAGTAACTATGGTAGTGCACTGACTGACCAACAGTGCCATGATAAACCACACCACCAACACCAGCCCTTAAAGCCTGTGAGAGACATTTGAAGTAAAGTTACTGTGTAAAAAAAAAAATGTTAAACACGTTGATGTGAGTGTTAAATAAACATTGTACTTACAATTTAGTGTCTTCTTGTTTTCATTTTTCTTCATGTTCTGTTAGGGGCCAGACTGAGGATTATTCATGCAATTGCTGATGTCTTGTGTGGACTCATCTGGTATAAAGCTAGCTTTTCACTGGCTCTTCATTCACAGCAGCATCTAGCTTCTCCATGATATTTGACTATCTGCAATGGTGTCATGCATCTGGGAGGATCGGCAGCGATCCCTAGATTCCAGGATGATCTCTACCATGGTTCACTGATGGGTCCTGAGGTGGCTCAGTACTACAATCCTAAAGCCACAGATTCATCTGCAGAAATTGCAGATGTTTCCATGTGGGAGAGCTGCCCGCTGGCTGGGGTTTCTTTCCCTTTTCATTCCTACGTTCTTTGTTTTCGGCTTCAAGGGCAAGGCATTTCTCTTCGAAGCAGGCCCCCGCTTGATGGAGGTTCTGGCGCCATTGAGATTGGTTGGTGGCCAGCTTGTTATGTCTGTATCTGTTTTCATGACATATGCATTCAGTGTGTCTTTGTAGCATTTCCTTTGACCACCACGGGATCTCTGGCTGTGACGGAGCTGGGAGTATAAAATTTCTTTGGGGAGTGGAGAGTTGGGCATCCGTACACAGTGTTCAGTCCAGCAGAAGCGTTGTCGGATGATCATTGCCTCAATGCTGGTGACATTGGCCTCAGTGAGAACACTGACGTTAGTGTGGTGGTCTTGCCACTTGATGGGGAGGATTTTCCGGAGACATCGTTGGTGGTACCTATCCTCTGGGAGGATAGTGTAGTAGCATTCATGAAGGTGTCATAAGGCAGCCCAGTCTGTTTCAATATGCAATCTTTTGAAGAATGGTCGGGACATTCGATGTCTTTGAGAGACTTAACTCATGTTACAAAAATTGTGTTAGGCGGTGTTTATTCAACAAGAGAATACATTGCTTTCAAAAAGCACTGTAAGATGACGTGCTATCACCAATTGCCTCAGTAGTCTTCAATAGTGCCTTTGTCTTCCAACCAACTGTTGCATCCACAGTCCCAAGATTTTTAATGCTCAAATCACTCTTTTGTTGTATTTAGTTTCATGAGTAGGAGTTCTGCAATGACATGGTGCAGAGAGATGCATTCGATGATGACAATACACGTTCCTTACTATGTATTCAATTTCACTCAGTTCTGAGCTGCAGTAAGTTTGTTCCTGAGATGACTGTTCTGGGTCCTGCTTTTCTTAATGGCTAGCCCAAGACAAGTTTCCCAAGACAACTGGTCAGAGACTGATGAATTTACTGGTCTGGGAACAGTTTGTCTGACATATTTATTTTATTGCCATTTACACCAGTTAGTGTAGAATCACTATTCCAACATCATTTCACCATGATCACCGCTCAAGTGAAATCTGAGGCTGAAATACATTTAGAGGAAATTGTGATTGAAACTGAGACCACCTGGATTGTAGTCAACAGTTGAAATGAACACCTGGCTCCAGTCCATGATGCCCACTTTCCCTCACTGACTGCTGATTTAATTTCTCTGTCTGTCATTGGTCGGCCTGTAACAAGTGAAAAGCATTAGCACCACATCACTGGAGATGCTGCTAACTGTATAAGGTTGTGCTATGGATACTTCAACATCTTGGTATCAACTGTTGAAAGATGTTTATTGAAGCAAATGTTTTAGAATGGTATCTTATGTGTAATCAGCAGTTTCACCAAGCAGCACAAACTAAAAGAAATCCTCTGTAGGAATACACATGCTGCACATGTAGAAACTTAGAATCTGATGGTGAGATAAGGACTGCTTGGCCCACCTAGTCTTCCTTTCCATGCAAAGCAGCCTTCCTTCTCAGAAGTGCTGGCAGTGTAGTGAAAAGAAAAGCACCAAGTGAGTCAGAGAGATTGCAATATGTGAATTCAACTCATGGCTGTGTGATTGGTGCTAAGACACAGGATACCATTACATATGGAAGTAGCACAACTTTTCTGAAAAAAAAACTTTTCTTTCGATATGATGGAAGCCAGTAAAAGAGCAACTTGAGGGCTTTGAGTCACTATGGCTAACAGTAGGCATGGACAAGGGAAAACGTTTCAGAACAGGCATTGTGTACAGGCTCCAAATCAAGGAGATAAAGGAGACAAGTGGGCCCTGGAGATAAGGAGTCATGGTCTAGCACTTCACTTAAGATCATTCCCCAAGCTGAGAACAAGAACCTTGGCACCAGGTAGATCTACAGACAGAATCTTTCTGGAAAGAGAGGTAAAACATCTTCTGGCAATCAAAGCAATGGAGCCAGTGCCCCCAAGTCAAAGGGGTAAAGGCTTTACTTCAGATACTTCCTCACAAGGATGAAAAATGGTGATTGGTGACATACTCTTCATCTAAGAATAGACACATTTGAAACCAAAGTTCAAAATGGTTACTCTTTCAATAATCAGTCCCATTATTGCAAATGGGAGACTAGCTAGCCTCCCTAGACTTAAAGGATACTTACTTTCATCCCTATCAGACCATGTCAAAAAGTATTTGCAATTCAGGCTTGCCTCATGCCACTGTCAGTTAATAGCACTTCCATTTGGACTAACTTCTGCTACAAGGGCCTTCACAAAAGTACCTGGCCCCAGCCTGGCCGTAATGGTAGAGTGTTTGAGAATACTGGGGGTAACAGTCTTTTCCATACCTGAATGACTGGCTAGTAGTGGGTCAATTCTGACAGCATGCACAGCAATATCTAGCACTAGTGAAATGAATACTGGCTGCCTAGGACAGTGAACTATGTACATCATCAACAAAACAGGGAGGGACCAGGTCAGCCCAACTTTGTGCAGAAACAATGAGGCTGTGGTTACTGACATACTCCATGAAAGTATCCTTATCAGCCATACACCTTTCAGGGAAGGAATATGTATTGATATATTCCCTCAGCAGGATAAATCAGGACCACCACGAGTGGTGTCTGAATCCCCAGATACTCAGTACAGTTTTGAGAAGGTGGGGCACCTCAGAGGTGGATCTTTTTTGCCTCTGTAGAGAATATGTACTCCCTAGAGAAGAGAGGATGGGAACATGAATGAAACATTTGATTACATAACAGGCATTAACAGGCACAGGAATGTTTTCAGTTCATGAAGAACTCCTGGACCAGGGACCATGATCTTAGGCTGCAAGGAGAGGTTCTCTACCAACACCAGGAAGTTTTCTTCACAGAAACACTGGCGGGTGCTTGGAGCCTGCTCAGGAGGTTATGGAGTCAACAGTGGCTGGGAACCAAGACTGTATGGAGAGACACAAGGAGCCCTGACTACGAAGGACAAATCAAGAGTCCAAATAGGGTTATAACAAATGGCCAGATGAGATGAGCTAGCGAACTACTTCTGACATCAACTTTTATGTTTCTATGTCATGGTGTACCAGAAAGGAGTTTTGCACACTTGCCTGTGGACAGACTTGTGACATAATTCCTCATGCTCATTTACCAGCCAGCAGGTAATATTTAGAAGCCTGTTTTAGGCTTTTCATCAATTATCAAGCCCTCTTTTTTCATGGCAAGCTTGTAGTTATACACATATCTGTTAGCTAGTGATCCCAGATAAGTTTGGGAATTGGTGCCAGAGTCCCAGATGGAGCAGTGCTCAGACATTCATTGAAACTGTTGACAGAGCAGTATTCCAGGAAACTGTTTCAGACCAGTTGTAGGAAAGTAGTCCCACACCAGTCATCATGAGATAGTGGTCCTATATCAGTTGTTACAGAAACATTTTATTAGAATATTTCTTGAAATGTGGGATTGCAAGCACTCGTGTTGCTGGACAAACACTCTAAAGTAGTAAGTTCAAATGCCGCTATGTGTGGTCGCTAATCTGTCAATCACTTCCTCACTTTGCAATGGAATATCGTGGTGAATGCTTAGAAGTGCAAGACCAACAAGTCGGTTTTCACAGCTGGTATTATGAAGATAACTCTTTAACTGCGAGAGAGGAGAAAGATCGCTCTGAGCATGCTGTAGAAACAGGTAGTGTAACCAAAATTTGCAGAAGCTTGTGCACATTTGGGTAAACTGTGCATCACACTGAGAAAGTGCAATTATTGCAGATTTAGGTTTTTCTGCAGTATTTTCCATTTATGGCCCACAGCTTCATTTCCGATAATACAACTTGTTCAGAATCAAGATCAGACTCATAAAATTTTACAAGATCTGATGCTCCAGACTGTAAATGACTTGCTAAGCCATCAGCTAGGTATACTGGCAAGATGCTATTGAAACCAGAAAGCACTTTTGAATGAGAGGTAAAGCGATTGTCTAGTTCAGACAAAAAAGTCAAGAAAAGGAATGTACACAGCTCTCCGAAAATATTGCTCTCGTTGTCTTCTGGGTAGTTTGCCCTGTGTTGCTGCCTGCCACTTAGTCTTGGAATCTAACTCTTACGCCCAAGCCATGGGCTGTTCTTTAGTGTCCTCAAAGACTTTATGAAAAGAACTGTCACAGTCTGATCGCAGTTCACATATGGCATCTTTGACACTGGATACATGGGATAGGGCAGAACTTATATCACAGTTCTCTTGCTGCAAGTACCTGGACAGAGGGAGTGAGACACTGAAGACTTGTACACAGCAGTGCAGTGCAACAAGGAATTCACTGTGGCAGATTGTAGCACGAAACTGAGTAGCTTTGGAAGAACAATCATTGTTTCCATGTTCTACGAAGTGTTCCAATGCTGCTGCGACTGGAGAAATCAGCTCACTAAAGGTTATTAAACTGTCATGTCGTCAACCCACAGTGTCACACAGAGGTAAAGTCTGTCTTTTTTGATTGGGAAGGAGCATGCCTACTTGTTCCTTTAAGATAGCGATACGCTGTGCAGAAGCTCGAAAGAAGGTGCAAACATCACTGACAGTCCCTAAACAATTGCGGATAGCTGGCACTGTGCAACTTTTGCTTAGAGCTAAATTTAGTGAGTGACTAGTGCAGTGCAAGTAAAGAGCTGTTGGGTATTGCTGCTGAATTAATGCTTGTACACCTTGTACTCTGCCCGACATATTACTGGCGCCATCATAACCTTGACCTCGCATATCACTAAGGTTGAGACCACGATCTCCAACACTGGCAAGAAACCTCAGAATATTATCAGACAGATTTCTTCCTGTCATATCATATACAGGCATAAAACCCAAGAAATCTTCTCTCACGCTATAAGTTGTGAAAGGTTCACTTTCACCTAACTGGCAATCAACATATCGGACACTGAAAGCTGCTCTATTCCAGAGATATCTGTTGTTTCATCCGCAAAGGACTGTAAAGTATTTTGCATTCCAGATTTTGTCTACCAGCTTTCTCTGGATTATAGCTCCACATGTAGTGACAATCTCATTCTGAATGTGTGGACTAATGTAAGTAGCATTAAGACAGGAAGTTTGGAGATGATCTCGCAGCACTTGGTCTCCACTATAAGCCTTAAACCTTATTAGCGTACGGAAATTTCCATCATTTTCTATAGGTACTACTGGATCATAGGACTGTATTGGTCCACTGTCTCTATGGCTCAAAGCAAGTCCCTGTCTCCCACACACAAGCACTGTATCAATAATTGATGTCAATTTGTTACGATTTTGTTCCACAGTCTTCTTTTTGGGAATCTATTTGTGTCACGATGTCTACTAGTGATCCTGCCTTCACTTTCAAAAATTTTCTGCCAGTTCATGGCAACGTTGATGATAGCCGTTTTTGCATGATGACTAAATACCTCCAGTGCTTTCTTCCACTTTGTGAAAGGTTTATCAACCAGTGCCCCTAAAGTCTGATGTGATCCCTTTCCAACAGCACTTTTAGCAAACAGAGCACAAACTTTGCAGAATGCTCCGTTGTCTTTTGCAGAGTAACGCAACCAGACAAATCTGCTTAACCATGAAGCCTGAAATGCTAATTTATGATCATTTTTCGGGAAAGAATAATCATTTGAAGGTCGCCACACATTTCTGAGTAAATCAATTTTCAGCTGTTCAGATACACCAATTGCATCAGTTATCCCTGCATACTGTCCTATGTCAAGTGCATCATAAGTGCCAGTGCTACCAGCAGCAGCAGCCAGCACGATCACTCCCTATATTATCAGGTACACTGGTGGAACACGATGGTTGTGGTTCTGAAGAACTGTCACTGTGATTATTCACTTGTACAACATGAGGATCCCGGTCACTGAGTATACTGTCAGTGTTTTCTGGTACATCTTCAACACGGGGTTTCTTGGCAAAATAGTTTAGCAGTGTGTTGCTTGATTTTTTCTTTTTCCCTTCTCGTATATCCATCTTGTGCTGCTATTTATTTGGATCACAATGTGATCACTGCAGGCAAAGTGATAAGACTATCACGCACGAGGTAGTAACTAACCAGGACTACAACCCAGCAAGCTGTAACAGAAAGCATCAAATTAATGCTCATCAGTGCTTATGATTCACCAAGAAGAAGCAAACATTATAACGAGAGTAAACTTTGAACAAAGCACAAGATGAATGCGAAGAAAACCATAAAGGCTACATAAACACAAATTTTCTATTGGGCACCAGTGATAAAATCCTCCAGTTTTCTTCAGCTTGAGGAACTGTTTGATGCTATGCCTGATAGCTGATGAGTGTGCCTAAGGCTCCATTCACTGAAATTGCAAGTGAAACATCAATAAAGATGACTCAGCAACACTGCCACACTAATCTGAAAAGCAGAAGGAGGTGGGACCCCATAAGCTTTCCGCTTCCCATCAGGAGCCACCAGCTGTTATAAGGCATGAAACCGTGGGGACACAAGTGTGGGAAAGGGGTAGTTTGGGATTTTGTTGCACTGTGCTTCCGATTCACATAGGAAGCTTTTAACACCACAAAACTATGTAACGCCCAGTCCTGCGGGTTACTAGAATGATAATCCCATCTGTGATAGCCATGATCTACCAGCTGCCCCTACTTTCCTAATAGGACGATAGGGGTACCTAGTAGAGGGCTCATTAGAAGCTCTTTACATGACATCATTGTTCACTCATCCTCAGCAGAGGATGATTATGTCATTAGAACTGTTGCAGCAGCTTGAGCCACAATGGAATCAGTTGACAGTTTTAGAATGATGATATTGAAGTGCAGTCAGTGTGTAGTGGGATGTGGGTTGGCACTGCAGTCGGCTGATGATTGTCATCGTGGTGTTGGGGTTGGCCTCTGCTTGCACTACTGAGGTTCTGAGTTCTGGTCTGGGCTACTGTGGTTTTGTTGCACCGGCCCAAAACTTGATATTTTTGTTTTGCTTTGCCTAACATGTACCCTCCAGAGCTGAAAATCCTTAAGTAGGGGCAGGGATTTAAATCACCAATGCCATTCTTCTGTGCGCTGAGGGAAGTCAGGTGGCGAAATATACAGATGTCCACTGTATAATCGCAATATGCCACTGAAAATGTTGGTGATGCCAGGATTTACCCATGCACTGGGTGTTTGGCCATGTTTGCGGCTCGTGGCCAAACAATACCCCAGGGCATGGAAAATCCTGGCATCACCAATGCCCTCTCATGGTATATTGCTTAAATCACACCACATGTTAGAGTGGCTCTTGTTCCAGATGTGTGCACACGTGCCACTGCAAGTGAAATGTGATACTAAAGCACAAAAAAATGTTCTTGCCAGTGCCTGTTGGTCATGTGGCAACAGTACATGACGTGACCATACAAACATCAATGCAATGACTGTATCAGAAAGAACCACCAAACCACTTTGTCATGATTGCCCTATCTTGCTCCTACAGAAAACAGCTCACACTAAAAACTGAAATTATACAATGGGGTATGAAAATCCTGTAACATCACATGACCGTGTAAAATCCTCCAGTATACCCACTGTAAAGTTTTATATCACTATAAAAAACAAAAAACAAGCTGAACATTGTATAATAGCAATATACCATGACAGGGGAGTGGGTATGGGTGGATTTACCACTTCTGGTATGGTTAAGTCACTTTCGGCTGCGCCCATGACCCGAACCACACCGGCATGAAAATCCACCAATATACCCAATCCCTGTCATGGTATATTGCTTAATTATACAATAAGGAAAACTCTGTAACCTCATTGGTCAAAACACATCACATGACTGTGATAAATCCTCCAGCACACCCACTGTAAACATTTTATATCACTATAAAAACAAAAACAAGTTGAACATTGTATAATAGCAGATTTATATCCACCCCTCCTCCATGGCTCCCCTGGGCATAACCCCCAGAGTTGTCTCTCCTGACCAGCCTTTGTGTACACACTCCATCAACATTCAGGGACAGCTCGAATTTGGCTAGCCATAAACAAAGGTAGGTGAAATGGGTGAATCAATGTGGAGGAGCTGCATATAAGTAAATGTTAAAAATAATTTCAGTATACCCTTACATTAGTCTTACAGGGATGTGCACTTGGTTTGAGCAATTAACCAATCATTGTAAATACACTTTGCTCTTTCTCTTGCCTTCCACCACAGCAGGGCACACTGAGAAAAACTTTGCCAGCCCCTCCTCCCATATAGTAGGCCACAGAACTTGAGTTCTGTCTCATGAAGGTACGTGCAGCTCAAAGTCACCCACCACCACCCTGTTCTGCTGGACTCACTTGGCATGTTCCTTTGCTCAGCTGAGAATGTGTCCAAGTCCCCATGCACTCTCTCAGCATATGGCAGTGCTAGAATGAGTATGACCACTGTCCCAGAGTTGCTGAACATGATTTAGTGGCCACAGACTGTAACCCCAGTCCCCAGCGGTGCATGTCTGAGGTTCAGAGAACAGAACACACCAGGGCACAGACTCCCACCCCAAAGAGGCCCAGAGAACCTGCTAATTTAGACTTTGCCCCCCATAGCAGGGCATAGCCCCCCACACACACACACACATCTCTGCTGGTCGGGATCCGTCTCTCATCTATAGCAAAGACTGGCTGCTCAAAATCTGGCTTGGCTACTCACATGGAGGCTCACACCAATCCACTGTGATCCAAAGCCTTGCCTCTGAAGCTCCCCCCCCCACTTGTGCACAAATGGTCAGAAAACTACATGGGGATTGGGGGAGAGCCTTTGCCTGCTGAGATCTCCCCGAAACACAGGACCCAAGTAAACTGTAGCCAAGGAAGCCAGGGGACATCTGACTGTACATCTTTCCAACCAGGATCATCGGCATGTCAGGGCCTGCAGTGGCAACGAAGGAGTGAGTCACCATGACCTCCTGGCCTCGATCTCCTCAGACAACAACAGCACACCAGTGGAGATGGGAGACAACAAACTCGCACCAGGTGGACCCATTCGGCTTCCTGCAGCACAGGTCGTGGGCTGCACTGACAACGGAGGGCAGAGGGTTTAAAAACAACATCCCTCAATCCCCTCTGAGAGCACGGAGCAGCAGCTGAGGCCCGGGGCTGTGGGGCAAACACACAGGACAAGAGTTTTTCTAGCTGAGGAAAAGTTCATCTACCGGGGGCACAATCTCAAGCTGTTGGGGGTTGGGGTTCAACAAGGGCATTAACTCTACAACTAACCCTCAACTGTACCAGCGTGTATTAAATCTTATAGCTGCTTGGGGTTTAGACAGCCACCAGACTTCCCCCATAATTTTCCATCACTGAGGATGGGGTTAGAGCACTAAGAGAGGACATAGGGAGACTAGTAAAATAATCTAAGATTTGGCAACTAAGCATCAATGCAAAAAAAAAAAAGTTAAATCATACACATCAGGAAAATGAAGGTGAGAATACAGCACTGAATGGGAAGAGGGAGTGATGGTACTGGAAGGCACAAATGAGGAAAATGACCTGGGTTTACAGTCTTGGATAAATGCAGATCTGCATAACATGTTACAAGGATGTGGGCAAGGCTAATGGGATGCTGGGACGTCTTAGGGGGAAATCAGTGCATAAAATTAGGAGGTGATCCTCCACTATTCAGATCACTGGTGTGGACTGCACCTGGAGAACTTCAAGTGAAAAAATAAACCCAGTGTCTGTACACACCAGCTACTACTGACCACTAGTGGTCATGTCCCCATTGCATCCTGTCTGTGCTGCTTTAATCTTGTTTGGCCCAGGAACAGGCACAACATTTCTTGCAGTGTGGTAGTGTTACAATCCACTGCCACCAGCAGATGACTGGAGTAGTTCTCCATAGCTGTTGGAAATGAAGCAATGCCTGCCCTCAATGACCTGTGAAGTAGCACCAGCCCTTTCAAGAACTGGTCCTGGCCCTCCACCTGCAGTTCTGATGGTGCACAGCCCATGTCCCTCGTGGCACCTATGAAGCCGAAAGGAACACATGGCAGCCTGCAGTGCAGACAAGACAGTCCCACAGAGACATGAACAACAGAATCAACAGGGAAAATGCAGACAGCCCATTTGCACAAATCAATTATGTGTCCATGTATATCTTAAGACACACAAGAAGACTGATCACAAATGTACAGCCTGTACAACAATCCAGTGCATGCACTGGGAACGCATCAACAGTGCAGGGCATACATCAATGGATCTACAACAGACAGGAACAGTATGCTCAAAGCAAGAAGAAAATAAATCATGCTGACCGTGGCAGTAAGTGTGTACTATTTATTTGGAGTTTTGTAGCAAAAATAACAAACACGGAATTGCACTGCTGATGTAGTGCCCTGGTGCTTTGGTCAATGACCACATATGGTCTAATAAATGCAGATACTACTTGCTTTCAGTAGTTTTGCCATAATGTATTTGCCATATTAGAAAGGAGACCAGTACTAACTCATAGTTGTGAGTTGAAGGATACATTTGGTAGGTATTGTTTCTTCTGTTCTTGCACTGCGGAGAGTTTGAGCAAAGCGCTGGGGCACCGCACCGGCAATTCAGTTCCATGTTTGTTATTTTTGCAGTGAAGCTACAAAATAAATTGCACACACTTACTGCTGTGGTCAACAGTGTCTCGATTTTCCTTCTTGCTTTGTTCATGCTTTTCCTGTCCTGTTTCCACAGGAAGTGCTTTGTCCCCAGCTGCACCACTAGTTGGCACTGGGAAGCACAGACCTTGTCTGGATTTGGGAGTTTATATAGCAATGGACAGCAGTCATCACCTGCATAGTGTGTAGAGACAACAGCCAATGATGTATGTGTGACACATGATTAGCAAGCTGTGCTACACAGATGCATACCAAGATACAATATGATATGACATGCCCAGGCACAGGTAGACAGATCTGGTCACTTGTGATGATATTGGGGGGGAGGGGAGAATGGGGGACTACCATGGACAGTCTTGCTGGCTTGGAACAGTAACATAGTCATAGGGATAGAAGCATCATGTCTGAGCACCTTGGCACACACAATAAAACAGAAACCACTGACCCAAAACCAGCAGACAGGGGTACAGGACACTGCACAGCACAAACACAAAATGAGAAAATGTATAACTAAATAGCTAACTAACTTCGCTAAGTTGTCACAGACCAGTGTGTCTGTGTTGCTGATTCCGGCACCAAGACAGGAATAAACATAAAACAGCAAATGAAAACCAGAAGATAGTACAACATAGCACAGATTATGCAGTATACCCCATCACAGTGTACAAATGCCATGCCTAATGTAGTCTGAAAGCCACTGTTTGACCATATTCCACCAGAAAAACAATACCTGTGACATTCGAGGTCCTTGTGAAACATACGGTGCAAAGACACACATGTGTACTATGGATTGTGAGCCACAGGGATGCTAGGATTACATACATCACATCCATTGTCAATGCACAATACATGGTACCGACATATGCACCCAGCAGCAGAGTGCCATTCATGTTCTTCTGGTTCTCGTCCTCCATGCCGTGGGCATGTCTTTGCTTCTGCCTATGCTTGTCCATCCCTGCCAGCCACACCTGGCACATCCTGCCATTGTCCCCTCTGGCTTCCTGCTGATCTTGTTGCCCGTGGAGTGCAGCAGAGTGGACATCAGACTGTACTGGATGTGAAACTGTAAGTAACCCAAGCAGATCTGTCATGTGGAGGCCTACACTATGCATAACACTGTCTGTCATAGGCAACATCATGTGCCATGTGTGAACACTGCTTACCATAAACCTGAATGGGATCTGTGTCCCATCAGTGCACATGTGTGTACAGTGACATTCAGACACCTGGCTTAGACCGGCCACCTCCAACAGGGAAGTCAATATCCCTAACTATTTATTATTTAGAGCAGACAGACACTCCAGGGGTGGAGGGGTTGCCATCTATATCAAGGATAGGTATACGCATCCTGTCTGAGTGCTTCATCTGTGCAAATGTTATGAATACAAGATACATAGACAATGTCGGCAGATAGCCTATGGCCCACCCAGTCTGCCCATTTGAGCTTGTAAGTTCAGTTTGTTTTCCTAGAAGTCTTGAAGATTAATAAATTGTACCAGGTGTCAAAATACTGTCCATTTTCCACACTGCATCTCATATTGGTGTCTAAGTTCACCACTAGTGTTGCCCATTGATTCCATTTTTTACCTTGAATCACTTTAAAAAGAAAAAACACTTTGCAGTATTATTAGTTTGATGTTTGGAAATATCTTTATCGGCTGTAAGGTTTCTGAGATTTTTAAAGATAGCATGGCAGAAGCAAACAGACTTGCTACAGGCAGTAGGCCTATTGAAAGGAAGCCAGAAAATTACCCAGTATATGATGCATTACTTTTGAGTGTGCCTCTGTCAACATCCTGCCTGCCCAAGTGTAGCCATGAAGACTGCATGCAAGAAACACTAATATGCAATTTCTGTGGGTATTCAAGGTAGTGGTGGTGAGCAGAGAAACTTTGCTTCCAGAAATTCTTCACAAAGTTTCCTGACTGGGACCTTCAACAGATGAAGACTACACATTGTGGCTCTTCGCTGTCAAAGTGCCACTATGCACAGTGGTGTTAAAATGATTTTCAGCGCAAGAAATCCACCTAACCCTTGTAGTGCCATTGTCCCACCCTCCCACAAGACCTAACCAAAAGAAATCCACCCCAGCCCTTGTAGTGCCATCGTACCACCCCCTACCACAAGACCTTGCCAAAAAAATCCACCCCTAACCCTTGTAGTGCCATCATCCCATCCTCTCCCACAAGATCTAAGTATTAAAAATAATCTGAAACACCTTGTGCAGCCACTGTTCTAGCTTTTTGTAGAAAGCACAGTTCAAAACACTAAAATGTTTACAGTTTATGTATTTATTGTGTACACATCCCACAATTTCACCCATGTTGCTTCATCAGGGAACTAAGAAATCCGATATAAAAGACATACTTGAATATATATGTGACATGCATATTTTATATATTAATTTCAAGTGGGAAAAATTCAAAACTTAAACATGTATACCTTCATTGGTTAATCAGAATAAGCATATATGGCAAGTCTTTATAAATTTATCTTGGCTGGCTGCCTAAAGTGCAAAGAGATTATATCTTAACTATTTATATGGTCACATAAAATTCAGATGGTACAACTGTACTGCCATCAGCACCATCATGTTCTCAAATTTCAAAGCAGCTCAAAGCTCACCACTAGTAACCCACCTCAGATGATCTGCATCCACTCTCACTCAGACAGCAAGCATTAAAACATGATATTTGATTTAACCTGAAACATAAAGGACTTGTTTTCAAGTTGATGGCTACCTTGGACATGCATATGCAATTCTACATATGCTCATAACTGTTTTAACTTCATAGTAAATATTTCATTACAACAGCTGTTACCGGTCACCACAGACTATATATGAAGTGCTTTAAACTGGCTTAATATTTGTTCTGTTCATACTGTTAAGTAATGAGAACAAGGAAAATTTTGATAGTTTTCTACTTTAAATGCATGGTGCAATTATATGTCACCCTTACCGGCTAGGATTGCTTTGCCAGGGTGGGTCAGTCTCGGACTCTCGCCTCACCACCGCCAGTGTAAACTGCTGCCAACACTCCCAACAGCCAAACTGCCTATTTCCTTGGCTTTGTTTAATGTTACGGTCTGCGCCGCTCGTCGCTATAACCTCTCACTCAAGTCGCACTCTCTCGCCTTCTAGGTTCCGCCGGTTTCAGTGCAGTCGCTCCGCCATCAGTCAGGTGACCCAGTCTGTGACAGACAGTCGTCTCTCCCTCTCCTCCTCCGGCTCCTCGCGACAAACCAATGCGATGGTGGAAACAGGATGGACCACCCAGACTCCCTGACTAGTCGGGTGGCGCGGTGCTAACTAAGGCACAAATTTAAAGGAACAGCATGCTCCACGCTGTTGTGTACATATTTAAAATTAAATTTTGCGGTCATTTTTTCGGGGGGTGTTTGAACACCCTAAACACCCCCCCCGCCTACGCCCCTGGGACACATTAAGAAAATCACAGTGACACTGTTCATGAGCAGAGGTGTTAAAATGGCTATGTTAAAAATTTAGTGAAAAAATTCCCAAAAATGACTGTTTTATGAGTGTGCGTTGCGCAGTTCCTACGCACGCTGGTAATTTTGAGATTTTTTAATATTTGCACTCCAGATTTTCAAAATTGCCATTTTACCAAACCTCCTTATGAGCAGTACAGCTGTGATTTTTCACGTCGCCCAAAATGTGTTTCCGTGCATGTTTGTTTATTTATTTATTTAGCTTTTGTTGACCAGGTAAGTACACTAGACAAGACAATTGCCTATTTTCAGGTATGACCTGGGAGAGTACAGGAATTACAGATTTAAATACATAGGACAACATGATACAGATTAAAACAGCTTACAAGTCATGTAAGGACAGCATGATACAGATTAAAACAGCTTACAGGTCATGTAAGGCATAGTTTTATACAGTATGTACACAACAGAATAACACATGTAGCAACTAAGAGCAGTACAAAAGGTACAAGTTGAGATGCAGCAGATACAACACTATTTACAACTAAAAGGCCCCAGGAAGTTGAGTCTTTTGTCCAGAACACATCCAGGAGAGAGGAGTGCTGTGAGGAGTCAGGATAGATCACGGGGGTTTGGGGCAACCACAGGCTGAAGTGAGTTTGAGGTGGTTCCATAGGGAGGATCGAAGGCACACCTGTGAGTGGGAGGAGCGGACCTGGGCAGGGAATGCGTTCCACAGTCTGGGAGCACACGTAGCAAAATCTCTACCCCCCCATTAGAGTCTGGGTAGCAGGTATCTTAAGGATGGTGGGCCCCTGAGTCCTGAGGGAATAGGATGTGGAGGCAGCCGGGACAAGGAATTTCGCCAGCCCCGGAGGGGTGCCAGTGCCAAGGACCTTTCCTGTGAAGCACCCTAGGACAAAGTCTGTGTGATTTGAGAGGGAGAGCCAGTTCAGCTTGCTATAAAGGTCACAATGATGGGTGAGATGAGGGGCAGCCAGAGCAAAGTGGCAGACATTGTTGTAGGCAGTAGACCACCTAGAGAGGTGTGGTTTGGAGGACCGGGCAAACAAAAGGAGCCCATAGCAGAGCGAAGGGAGGAGCACACCTCTGGCAAGAGCAAGATGGGCAGCAGGAGTAAGGTTGCTTTTAGCTCTATAGGCCAGACCCAGTTTGCAGTTGACAGTCTTACATATATTCTGAATATGGCGGCCAAGGTCATGCTGTGGGTCCAGTGTCACCCCAAGGTATTTAAAGTTATCAGTAACAGGGATAGGAACACCGTCGGTACCAGCAACGCATAACGGAGTAGGAGAGGCCTTAATCTTGGCCTGTGACCCAAAGAGCATGGCTTGGGTTTTTTTAAGATCAAGAACCAACTTGTGGGACGAGATCCAGGACTGAATGTTCCCTAAGTCCTCACTCAGGTGGTGATTAATGACCCCTATGTCCGGGGTGTGAGTTAGGATGACCAAGTCATCTGCATAGAGAATTGGCTTACAGTGAACAGAGGCAGCGGGGAGATTGTTTACAAAAATGAAGAAGAGCAGGGGCCCCAGGACAGAGCCTTGGGGGACACCCGTGGTTACAGAAATAGAGCCTGAGAGCTCCTTGCCATATTTGACAAGCTGCTTTCAGCCGTGTAGATAGTTGGAGAACCAACAGAGCACACCAGGTGATAGACCATAGGACCTAAGCTGAGTGTAGAGCATGGCATGATCAACAAGATCAAAGGCCTTGGAGAGATCTATAAAGATAGCCCCAGAGAGTTTGCCCTGGTCCATAGCCGCCCTGATCCAGGATGAGACAGTGACAAGGGCAGAGGATGTGCTGTGCCCTTTCCTAAAGCCATGCTGCACAGGTGACAATAGGTCATGTGACTGCAAGTACTCTGAGAGTTGCCCTGCCACAACTTTCTCAAGAAGTTTGCTGACCGCTGATAAAATGGATATCAGACAGTAGTTTTCAATCAGTTTGGGGTTCCCCTGTTTAAGGATAGGGACCACCCTGGCGACCTTCCATATGTCCAGGATAACACCAGATGATGTAGCGCACAATGGTGCAGTCGGTATGCACAATCAATGTTTGGGACAGATTAAGAAAATCACAGTGACACTGGTCATGAGCAGAGGTGTTAAAATGGCTATGTTGAAAATTTGGTGAAAAAATTCCCAAAAATGACTGTTTTACGAGCATGCGTTGCGCTGTTCCTACGCACATTCGTAAGTTTGCGAATTTTCAATATTTTCACTCCAGATTTTCAACATTGCCATTTTACCACTCCCCCTTATAAGCAGTGTAGCTGTCATTGTTCATATCTCGCCCAAAACGTGTTTCCACCCATGTAGCGCACAATGGCGTAGTCGGTGTGCGAAATCAATGTTAGAGACAGATTAAGAAAATCACAGTGACTCTGTTCATGAGCAGAGGCGTTAAAATAGCTATATCAAAAATTTGGTGAAAATATTCCCAAAAATGACTGTTTTACGAGCATGTGTTATGCTGTTCCTACGCACACTCGTAAGTTCACGAATTTTCAATATTTTCACTCCAGATTTTCAGCATCGCCATTTTACCACACCTCCTTATGAGCAGTACAGCTGTCATTTCTCACATCTCACCCAAAATGTGTTTCTGTCATGGCGCACAATTTAGTTGATTATTTATTTAGTTTTTGTTGAACAGGTAAGTGCACTAGACAAATCCTGCTATTTTCAGGCATGACCGGGAAGGGGATACAGATGAATGCCAACTAACCTTGAACAGATTAAGCTGCTGGTGGTATTTTTAGTGAATGAGAAATTTGGCCAGGACACGGAAATTCCCTACTCATTTCGATAAGTGCCATGGGATCTTTAACATCCACCTGAACTACCACCAATCCAGGCATATGGGACCTCGGTTTAACGTCTCATCCAAAAATGCATTAGTTATGCGAAATCAATGTTAGGACAGATTAAGAAAATCACAGTGACACTGTTCATGAGCAGAGGTGTTAAAATGGCTATGTTAAAAATTTGGTGAAAAAATTCCCAAAGTGACTGTTTCTGAGCATCGTTGCGCTGCTCCTATACGCCACTAAAGTTCACGAATTTTCTATATTTTCACTCCAGATTTTCAACATTGCCATTTTACCACTCCTCCTTATGAGCAGTATAGCTGTCATTGTTCACATCTCACCCAAAACGTGTTTCCACCCATGTAGCACACATGGCACAGTCAGTTTGTGAAATCAATGTTTGGGACAGAATAAGAAAATCACAGTGACACTGTTCATGAGCAGAGGTGTTAAAATGGCTATGTTAAAAATTTGGTGAAAAAAGTCCATAAAATGACTGTGTTACGAGCGACCATTGCGCAGTTTCCACGCACCCTCGTAACTTCATGGATTTCTAATATTTTCAGTTCAGATTTTCAGCACTGCCATTTTTTCACACTTCCTTATGAACAGTACAGCTGTCATTTTTCACACCATGGCCGAAATGTGTTTTCGCACTTCCAGCACAGAAATGCGTGGTCACTGTGGGAAATCACTGTTCGGGATAGAGTAAGAAAATCACAGTGACACTGTTCATGAGCAGAGGTTCCAAAATGCCGGTGTTGACAATCTGCTGTAAAAAATCCCAAACTAATTGCATTAGGGTGTGCGTTGCGCATTTTCTACGCATGCTCGTGACTTCACCAGTTTTTTTTACATTTTCACTGCAGAATTTCAACATTGCCATTTTTACCTCCCCATGAACAGTACAGCTGTCATTTCACATCCTGTTGAAATGTGTTTCGCACCTGTGGTGCCAATTGGCGTAGTCGCTGAAAATCAGCTTTAGCTAACAAACTGATATTGCCACTGTTCATAAGGTGGGGTCACAAAACCCATGTTGAAAATTTGGGCGGAAATGCCAATGAGCATACAAGGCATTAGGGTTTCAACCATAACTCCCAGCCTTTAGAGATTGACGGGCATCAGAGGGTGTGACTTGGGATTCTTGCCTGTAATGCTCATACCATTCCACCCTGCAGCCAGTGAGGAGGCATCAGGTATGCCTTGGACTTTTCATTAAAAGTTCACCCATTCTCTATACAGCACCCATCTCACCATATTTCCTGATGGAATGGGTGAGCATAAAACTAAAGACCCCAAGGAACACCGTGACACTTGCCAGTGTCTGCAGGGTGAGGGTGTACTGAAATGGCGTGGCGTTATGCCTGATGACCAAAAGCACACCCCAATGCCTGTCAGTCTCTGCAGGGTGGTGGTGGGGTTGGCTTCAGTTCAATACTTCACTGCCATTCCTATTATGCAGCTCTGTAACTTCTACACTACCAATGCCAATGCCAGCAAGCAAACATTCGGCATTGACAAATGCTTGTATTATGAGTGCCATGTGCAAGGCCCTGACGCGTTTTGGAACTGTGTTCCCTAATCAAAGGATCTGATGTAACACAAAGGCCACTGCCTTTTATACCATCCAGATGATGACATCAATAATCAGCGTTGAAACAAAGTGCCAACAGATAATTATTAAATAAGAACAAGTGCTAGTGTATAGTGCCACACAATGGTTAAAAACAGTATAACATGTAAATACATACTAATAAATAATCTGCATATCTATTATTTTTATATACAATTTTTTAAAAAACCTGTATATTTTTTGGATGGCAAAACCTGCCCAGGTAGCAGAATCAGATGAAGTGCTAAGACACAGAGTCCCAGTATGCTCCATTGATTACATTGCTGCTGGTAAAAATCTAGAAAGAAAGAATTTAAAAACACATTTTAGTAAAGTTGTTGTTGAATTCTTATTTACATACAGTAACTGTATTTATAGATAATGCTACTGTCTAATAGTCAATATTCTTGTTTTGTACTTTAGAATTCCAAGACATGCTAAAAATAATTAAATAGACCGTCAGACTCAAATAGGTTCTAAATGCAGAATGGGGGGTGAGGAAGGGAGGAGCCTTATTTCTTTCTTTTGAGAAAGGGGGTTAACTCAAATCTTTCATTCAGACCTGGTGTTTTATAAGCATTCAAAGTGTATATCCAAAATCCTTCTCTTTCTAAAATGTAATTCTTGAAATCACCTCCTCTTGGATTCCTAAACACCTTCTCAATCCCTTGAAATAGAAAAGTATGTTTTTTCTCATCTTTGCTCTTCACAATATGTTGGGCTGTAGCATAACTTGAATCCTTGTGTCAAGAGGAGGTGATTTCGAGAATTACATTTTAGAAAGAGAAGGATTTTGGATATACTCTTTGAATGCTTATAAAACACCAGGTCTGAATGAAAGATTTGAGTTAACCCCCTTTCTCAAAAGAAAGAAATAAGGCTCCCTCCCTTCCTCACCCCCATTCTGCATTTAGAACCTATTTGAGTCTGACGGTCTATTTAATTATTTTTAGCATGTCTTGGAATTCTAAAGTACAAAACAAGAATATTGACTATTAAATAGTAGCATTATCTATAAATACAGTTACTGTATGTAAATAAGAACTCAACAACAACTTTACTAAAATGTATTTTAAAATTCTTTCTTTCTATATTTTTACCAGCAGCAATGTAATCAATGTAAAATACTGGGAGTCTGTGTCTTAGCACTTCATCTGATTATGCTACCTGGGCAGGTTTTGCCATCCAAAAAAAATATACAGTTTTTTTTGTTAAATTGAATATAAAAAATAGATATACAGATTATTTATTAGTATGTATTTACATGTTATACTGTTTTTAACCACTGTGTGGCACTATACACTAGCAGTTTACTTGTTCTTAATTATCCGTTTGCACTTTGTTTCGATGCTGATTATTGATGTCATCATCTGTATGGTATAAAAGGCAGTGGGCTTTGTGTTACATCAGATCCTTTGATAAAAGAACTTAGTTCCGAAACATGTCAGGGCCTTGCACATGGCACTCATAATAAAATGAAGCACTTCAAAATATATTTTTGGTGAGCAGTCCTTTTATTTTCATTTTTCAGAGTGCGGGATTCCCTTGTTTTTTGCTAGCATTTTATCCCTGCACCTGTTCTCCATGTGTAACCTCTTTCCTGTTTTTCTCCTTACAAATAACTTAACTGAGCCACATCTGATTTTTTTTTAAATTTGATTTAAAGAAGTGCGTCATCTGTTCCAATACAGCGTTCTTCATATTTATTTATTCATTTAAAATGTAGGTGACTGGGAAAGGAACACTGAGTGAAAGCTCATTTCCTTGTGCAACCTGGGCAAAGGGAATCCAAAAAAACAAAGGGATAGCAGCATACAGGTACAAACTAAAGCAACGTACAGTACAAACTAACATAGGCGAACAATAACAAAATATAAAAATATAATAGAGTGCTTTAGGTAAAGAAAAATTGTTTTCAAAAGCAGGAGATGGAGAAAAGAGAGGAGGAGAGGGGTAAAGATGTGGAAAGAATTAGGACAAAGAGCCATCATAGGATGATTTGGGGGGAGGCCTAAGGAGGCTTTTGAGTCCAGAAAAGGAAGGGAGTGAGATGGGTATGAAGGGGAAGGTTATTCCAGAAGGAAGGGAATTTGTAAGAGAAGGCGCATTACCCTATGGATGTATGAACTCTAGCCTGTTGCTAGCCTTGCTTGTAGAGCAGAAAGCAGCTAACTAAAAGAAGCTACATTTTCTTATTAATTTAAAACTTATATCTCAGCAGTAGTCAGCGTCTGTTAAGATTAAGTAGACAGATAACTTTATTAGAAGTAGAAGGGGTCTTATTTAGGGTTAAAAAAAAAGAAAGAAAAGAAAGAAAGTCAGTGTGTGTTCTGTGCTGGGAGGGGTACTGTATCAGCTGACTTTGCTAAACCAGTAGGAGGAAAGAGAGCTTAATTGGGGGTGTGGCTTAGACAGTATAATAGCAGGTGAGTCAAATTACAACTTCCTGTTGCTAGCCTTTTTTCTTACTAATTGCCCTCCATCCCACCCAAAGCCAGTTCTACTTTTATAGCCACTGGATTTGACTGTAAAGAGGAACTTCTTGTTTGGCAGTAGGAAGGGAAGGATCAAAGAGAAACATTGGTTTTGTCAACCCTAAAGGAAAAAATGTAGCTCACTCTTCCCCCCCCCCCAGCTGCTGGTGGTCTGATATTGAGCAAGGAAGAAGGAGGCTACTGAAGAAGATAGGAAGTTGCTATCCCAGAACAGGAAGGGTGAGAGTCGTAAGGAGAGGAGAGAGTAAGCATCCAGAGAAACAGTAGAGGGGACACAAAATAAGACATGATAGGAGTGGTGTAGTGCAATGGCTGTGGGGCGGCAGTGTTCCGGGAGACATTCTGGAGGCTCGATGCTGCCCTATTCCATGAGCACCTCTCTGGTCTGAAAGAGGTTGCCGACTCCAGGCTGATCTGGCTGAGGATTAGTGAAACCTCCTCCCCACACCAGGACCACCAGGGCCAATGCCACTACCTCAGAGGTTGCCAAGAAGAGGAGAGCTGGACCAGGGGTGGGCTCAGGGAGGAGAGGTGGTGGAACAGAGTTGCATCCTCAGCTGTCCTCTCCACAATTCATTCGCTCTTCTGGTGGATAGTGGTTCCTCAATGGAGGCACCTGCAGTGGAGACCAAGGAGGATGCTGGGAACCTTCACAAGGGAGACCCACAGGAGGGTGGCATGGGACCCCACAGGGAAGGAAACAACTCCTGGTGGGGACTCAATCATTAGGGGGTAGAAATGGGGAGGAGGGGAGATGGAGTAGGTGCCTTCCTGGCGCCATGGCTTGGAGGGACAGGAAGCAATCCTCAGGATCGTGGGGAGGAGCTGCACGAGGGAGGAGCTGGATGTCATTGTCCACCTAGGGACAAATGACCTGGCTAGGAATGGGATCAGAGCAGTGCAAAGGAGTTTGTAGAGTTGGGAAGGGCCTTAGACAAGTAGTGCATTCGTAACCTTCTCGGAGGTGCTGCCTGTCTAAGGCAAGGGAGATGCTAGGCACTCCTCACCAGGAATTCAATGAGTGGTTGAAAACTGGTGTGGAGCTCAGGGTTTGGCTTCATTGGGGACTGAGGAGCCACCTGGAGGATCTGGGACCTTTACTGGTGCGATGGTCTGCATCTGTCCAGGGGGAACCAGGATCTAGGTGAGGATTTAAATGCTTCCATTGTGAAGCATTTAAACTAGCCAAGGGGAGGCACTGAAAGGAGCAGGAAATCCCAGCCTCCCCCCACAAAACATGGTGATTAATGAGGTAAACACCAAGGTACAGAAGTTATTAGGGACTAGAACAGATTTAAATGTAAAAAAAGGCAAAGGCAGTAAGGACAGAAATGGGGCTGAAAGGGGTAAGGCTATCAAAAAGTGGAGGGTGATGAGTACCAATGCCTGTAGTCTGTGTAACAAGCTCCCTGAACTAGTGACCTTGATGGAAGAGGGTTGCCTGGATATTGTGGTAGTCACAGAAACATGGTACACAGAGAACCATGACTGGGATGTCAACATACCAGGATACACAATCTACAGGAGGGACAGGGAGGTAAAGAGGAGGCGGGGTAGCTCTCTATGTAAAGGAAGGAATCAAGCAGCAGAACTAAAGAGTAAACGAGGGAGCAGATGAAGCACTTTGGGTCACCCTGGAGACAGGAAATGGCACCACAATCCGCATGGGGGTCGTATACAGACCCCCATCTCAGGGGGAGGGAATGGACAAGGAAATGATAGAAGGCTTTCTTAGAATGGCAGAAAAAGGGGAGATATTGTTGATGGGGGACCTGAATATGCCAGATGTTAACTGGAGCACCTTTGCTGCAGGCACATCCAAGAGAAGGGTCATTCTTGATGCCCTACAGGGGGCATGCCTCAGACAGCTAGTATTGGAACCCACTCGGGAGGGAGCAATCTTAGACCTGGTAATCTCAAATAGGGATGGAGAAAGAATCTCAGATTTAGAAGTGGGTAGCCATCTGGAAGCGACCACCAAACAGTGTGGTTCACGATAAACACAGCCATACAATCAAGCCATACAAAAGCAAAAGTACTGGACTTTAGGAGGGCTGACTTTGGGAAAATGAGAGAGTGCCTCAGAAAGCACTTGCAAACAGGCAGAAGGAGGGTGGAGGAACAATGGGGAGTAATCAAAATAGCCATCACAGAGGCAAAAAGCCTTTGTGTAAAGCAAATCAATAAAACACAACGAAGAAAAAAAGCTATGGTTCTCAAAGGGTGGCAGGAAGGTTAAGGAGAAAAGAAAGCATTCAGGAAATATAAGGAAACACAGAAGGAGCAGGACAGAGAACTTTATCAGTTAAAGCAGAAAGAGTCTGGGAAGGCAGTCAGAATAGCAAAGGCCCAAACCCGAGGAAAGGATAGCCAATTCTGTTAAGAGGATAAGCCCTTTTATAGGTACATTGAGGGAAGAAAGACCAAAGGAGGGATACTGAAGCTTAGAAGAGGGAGGGAATGTGGGTATAGGGTGACAGTGAAAAAGCAGGATACTGAGCGAATATTTCTGCTCAGTATTCACAAAGGAAGAGGAGAGTTACCTAAACCCAAAGAGAAACACTCTGAAGACATGGGTCGATACCAGTCCATTTACAGAAGAAAGAGTTCTGAAAGAACTAATAAAATTGAAGGTGGACAAAGCAATGGGGCCTGATAGGATTCACCCAAGAATTCTAAAAGAACTAAGGATAGAACTAGTGACACCGCTGACTACTCTCTTTAACAAATCATGGCAGGATGGGGTGGTACCCGAGGACTGGAGGAGGGCAGATGTGATTCCTCTTCACAAAAGTGGGAGCAGGACAGAGGCAGGAAACTACAGACCAGTTAGTTTGACCTCAGTGGTAGGGACAATGATGGAATCACTTCTGAAGGAAAGGATTGTTGAGTACCTAGAGGCCAGTGGGGCATAGGACCCAAGGCAGCATGGATTCACGATGGGAAGGTCGTGTCAGATGAATCTAATAGATTTCTTTGACTGGGTGACCAAAGTAGTAGACCAGGGAGGGGCTGTGGACATGTCCTACCTAGATTTTAGCAAGGCATTTGATACAGTCCCACACAAAAGATTAATACACAAGATAGCCAGCCTTGGAGTGGGTCCCAAGGTGGTAGCCTGGATAAGAAATTGGCTAGACAACAGGACGCAAAGGGTAGTAGTAAATGGAGTACACCGTGAAGAAAGGAGGGTTACTAGCGGTGTACTGCAGGGTTCAGTACTGGGACCGGTCCTTTTTAATGTCTTTATAAGTGACATTGCAGAGGAACTGGAAGGAAAAGTATGTCTTTTTGCAGATGACACAAAGATCTGCAACAGGGTTGATACACAAGATGGAGTGGAAAGGATGAGAAGGGACTTGGCAAGGTTGGAGGAATGGTCAAATGTATGGCAGCTCAGATTCAATGCAAAGAAGTGCAAGGTATGCACATGGGAAACAAAAACCCAGGGAAGCGTACACAATGGGGGGTGAGATACTGACAACAGTAAAAATAGAAAGGACCAGGGGTAATTATATCAGATGACCTAAAGGTGGGCAAGCAATGTGAGAAGGCAGTAAGGAAGGCTGGGGATACTGGGATGCATAGGAAGAGGCATCAATAGTAGAAAACAGGAAGTTGTTATCCCTCTGTACAGACAGTTGGTGAGACCCCATCTGGAGTACTGTGTGCAGTTCTGGAGACCCCATCTCCGCAAAGACATAGACAGAGTGGAGGCTGTCCAGTGGAGGGCAACCAAAATGGTGCAGGGTCTGCACCAGAAGACATACGAAACATAGAAACATAGAATTTGACGGCAGATAAGGACTGCCTGGCCCACCTAGTCTGCCCATTTTCCTACCTCACAGATAAGCTGCAGATCCTAGTAAACCAACAGCTTACTTCCTCCTACCCCCACTAGGACTGCCTTATGCCTGTCCCATGCATTCTTGAAGTCCCCCGCTGTTCTTGACTCCACGACCTCCTCAGGAGGCTGTTCCATGCATCCACAACCCTCTCAGTGAAAAATACTTCTCACATTACCTCTGAGCCGTCCCTCTATCTTCAAATTGTACCCTTGTTCTTGCATCTCTTTTCTGGAAGATGCTACCCTCTTGGACTTTGTTAATTCCCTTGAGGTACTTGAAAGTTTCTATCATGTCCTTCTCTCCTTCTTTCCTCAAGGGTATACATATTAAGCTCCTTTAGTCTTTTTTGTATGTCTTCTGGTGCAGACCCTGCACCATTTGATTCCCTCCTCTGGACAGCCTCCACTCTGTCTATGTCTTATGGGAGATGGGGTCTCAGAACTGCACACAGTAATTCCAGATGGGGTCTCACCAACTGTGTGTACAGCGGGATAACAACTTCCTGTTTCTACTATTGATGCCTCTTCCTATGCATCCCAGTATCCCCCAGCCTTCCTTACTGCCTTCTCATTGCTTGCCCACCTTTAGGTCATCTGATATAATTACCCCGAGGTCCCTTTCTATTTTTACTGTTGTCAGTATCTCACCCCCATTGTGTACACTTCCCTGGGTTTTGTTTCTCATGTGCATTACCTTGCACTTCTTTGCATGAATCTGAGCTGCCATACATTTGACCATTCCTCCAACCTTCAAATCCTTCTCATCCTTTCCACTCCATCTTGTGTATCAACCCTGTTGCAGATCTTTGTGTCATCTGCAAAGAACATACTTTTCCTTCAGTCCCTCTGCAATGTCACTTATAAAGACATTAAAAGGACTGGTCCAGTACTGAACCCTGCGGTTCCCGCTAGTAACCTCCTTTCTTCACTGTGTACTCCATTTACTACTACCCTTTGTGTCCTGTTGTGCCAATTTTTATCCAGGCTACCACCTTGGGACCCACTCCAAGGCTGGCTATCTTGTGAATTAATCTTTTGTGTGGAACTGTATCAAATGCCTTGCTAAAATCTAGGTAGACCATGTCCACAGCCCTCCTGGTCTACTACTTGGTCACCCAGTCAAAGAAATTATTAGATCTGCCTGACACGACCTTCCCATCGTGAATCCATGCTGCCTTGGGTCCTGTGCCCCACTGGCCTCTAGGTACTCAACAGTTCTTTCCTTCAGAAGTGATTCCATCATTTTCCCTACCACTGAGGTCAAACTAACTGGTCTGTAGTTTCCTGCCTCTGTCCTGCTCCCACTTTTGTGAAGAGGAATCGCATCTGCCCTCTCTTCCAGTCCTGAGTACCACCCATCCTGCCATGATTTGTTAAAGAAGTAGTCAGCGGTGTCACTAGTTCTACCCTTAGTTCTTTTAGAATTCTTGGGTGAATCCCATCAGGCCCCATTGCTTTGTCCACCTTCAATTTTATTAGTTCTTTCAGAACCCTTTCTTCTATAAATGGACTGGTATCGACCCCCCGTCTTCAGAGTGTTTCTCTTGTTTGGTTTAGGTAACTCCCCCTCCTCTTCCTTTGTGAATACTGAGCAGAAATATTCATTCAGAATACCTGCTTTTTCACTGTCACCCTGTACCCACATTCCCTTCCCTTTCTTAAGCTTCAGTATCCCTCCTTTGGTCTTTCTTCACTCCCTAATGTACCTATAAAAGGTCTTATCCCCCTTCTTAACAGAATTGGCTATCCTTTCCTCGGTTTGGGCCTTTGCTATTCTGACTGCTTTCCAAGCCCTTTTCTGCTTTAACTGATAAAGTTCTCTGTCCTGCTCCTTCTGTGTTTCCTTATATTTTCTGAATGCTGTCCTTTTCTCCTTAACCTTCCCTGCCACCTCTTTTGAGAACCATAGCGGTTTTCCTTCGTTGTGTTTTATTGATTTGCTTTACACAAAAGCTTGTTGCCTCTGTGATGGCTGTTTGATCACTCCCATTGTTCCTCTACCCCTCCTTCTTGCCTGTTTGCTAGTGCTTTCCTAAGGCACTCTCATTTCCCAAAGTCAGCCCTCCTAAAGTCCAGTACTCTTGCTTTGTATGAGCTTGATTGTATGGCTGTGTTTATCGTGAACCACACTGTTTGGTAATCGCTTGTTCCCAGATGGCTACCCACTTCTAAATCTGAGATTCTTTCTCCATCCCCATTTGAGAGTACCAGGTCTAAGATTGCTCCCTCCCGAGTGGGTTCCAATACTAGCTGTCTGAGGCATGCCCCCTGTACGGCATCAAGAATGACCCTGCTCTTGGATGTGCCTGCAGCAAAGGTGCTCCAGTTAACATCTGGCATATTCAGGTCTCCCATCAACAATATCTCCCCTTTTTCTGCCATTCTAAGAAAGCCTTCTATCATTTCCTTGTCCATTCCCTCCCCCTGAGATGGGGGTCTGTATACAACCCCATGCGGATTGTGGTGCCATTTCCTGTCTCCAGGGTGATCCAAAGTGCCTCATCTGCTCCCCGTTTACTCTTTAGTTCTGTTGCTTTGAGCCCTTCCCTTTACATAGAGAGCTATTCCTCCTCCTCTTTTACCCTCCCTGTCCCTCCTGTAGATTGTGTATCCTGGTATGTTGACATCCCAGTCATGGTTCTCTGTGTACCATGTTTCTGTGACTGCCACAATATCCAGGCAACCCTCTTCCATCAAGGCCACTAGTTCAGGGAGCTTGTTACACAGACTACGGGCATTGGTACTCATCACCCTCCACTTTTTGTTAGCCTTTCTCCTTTTAGCCCCATTTCTGTCCTTACTGCCTTTGCCTTTTTTTTACATTTAAATCTGTTCTGCTCTTTAATAACTTCTGTACCTTGGTGTTTACCTCACTAATCACCATGTTTTGTGGGGGGAGGCTGGGATTTCCCTGCTCCTTTTGAGTGCCTCCCCCCCTTGGCTAGTTTAAATGCTTGCCAATGAAGCATTTAAACCTCTCACCTAGGATCCTGGTTCCCCCCCCCCGGACAGATGCAGACCATCGCACTCAGTATAGGTCTGCATCCATCCAGGTGGCTCCCAGTCCCAATGAAGCCAAAACCCTGAGGCTCCACACCAGTTTTCAACCACTCATTGAATTCCCTGGTGAGAAGTGCCCTAACATCTCCCTTGCCATAGACAGGCAGCACCTCGAGAAGGTTACCGTATGCACTACTTGTCTAAGCCCTTCCAACTCTACAAACTCCTCTTGCACTGCTCTGATCCATTCCTAGCCAAGTCATTTGTCCTTAGGTGGACAATGACATCCAGCTCCCTCCCTCGTGCAGCTCCTCCCACGATCCTGAGGATTCGCCTTCCTGTCCTCAAGCCATTAGGCATGGAAGGCCTGCCCTCCATCTCCCTTCCTCCCCATTTCTACCCCCTAATGATTGAGTCCCCACCAGGGTTGTTCCTTCCCTGTGAGGTCCCATGCCACCCTCCTGTGGGTCTCCTTTGTGAAGGTTCCCAGCATCCTCCTTGGTCTCCACTGCAGGTGCCTCCATAGAGGAACCACTGTCCACCAGAAGAGCGAATGAATTGTGGAGAAGTACAGCTGGAGGGATGCAACTCTGTTCCACCACCCTCTCCCTTCTTGAGCCCACCCTGGTCCAGCCTCTCCTCTCCTCTTTCCTGGCAACCTCTGATGTAGTGGTATTGGCCCTGGTGGTCCCTGGGTGGGGGAGGAGGTTTCACGAATCCTAGCCAGGTCAGCCTGGAGACGGGCAACCTCCTCTCTCAGACCAGAGAGGTGCCTGCAAATAGGGCAGCATCGCAGCCTCCAGAATGTCTCCCGGAACACTGCCTCCCCACAGCCATTGCACTGCACCACTCCTATCATGTCTTATTTTGTGTCCTCTCTACTGTTTCTCTGGATGCTTATTCTATCCTCTCATTACAACTCTCACCCTTCCTGTTCTGGGACAGCAACTTCCTATCTTCTTCAGTAGCCTCCTTCTTCCTTGCTCAATATCAGACCACCAGCAGCTGGGGGGGAGGGGGAGTGAGCTACTTTTTTCCTTTAGGGTTGACAAAACCAATGTTTGTCTGTGATCCTTCCCTTCCTACTGCCAAACAGGAAGTTCCTGTTGACAGTCAAATCCAGTGGCTATAAAAGTAGAACTGGCTTTGGGTGGGTGGGATTGAGGGCAATTCGTAAGAAAAAAGGCTAGCAACAGGAAGTTGTAATTTGACTCACCTGCTTTTATAGTGTCTAAACCACACCCCCAATTAAGCTCTCTCTCCTCCTACTGGTTTAGCAAAGTCAGCTGATACAGTACCCTTCCCTGCACAGAACACATACTGACTTTCTTTCTTTCTTTCTTTTTTAACCCTAAATTAGACCCCTTCTACTTCTAATAAAGTTATCTGTCTACTTAATCTTAACAGACACTGACTCCTGCTGAGATATAAGTTTTAAATTAATAAGAAAATGTAGCTTCTTTTAGTTAGCTGCTTTCTGCCCTACAAGCAAGGCTAGCAACAGGCACTAGACTAAAGGAGCTTAATATGCATACCCTTGAGGAAAGAAGGGAGAGAGGGGACATGATAGAAACTTTCAAGTACCTCAAGGGAATCAACAAAGTCCAAGAGGGTAGCATCTTCCAGAAAAAGAGATGTGCAAGAACAAGGGGGCACAATTTGAAGATAGAGGGGGGGATGGCTCAGAGGTAATGTGAGGAAGTATTTTTTCACAGAGAGGGTTGTGGATGCATGGAACAGCCTTCCTGAGGAGGTCGTGGAGTCAAGAACAGTGGGGGAATTCAAGAATGCATGGGACAGACATAAGGCAGTCCTAGTGGGGAGTAGGAAGAAGTAGGCTGTTGATTAACTAGGATCTGCAGCTTAACTGTTAGGTAGGAAAATGAGCAGACTAGGTGGGCCAAGTGGTTCTTATCTGCCGTCAAATACTATGTTTCTATGTTTCTATGAGGGCAAAGGCCCAGGTTCTATTTGTGTGCGAGTTGTAGGGACAGGAAAGCAGCCAGCTTCAGGAGAGAGCAGAGGTAAGAGGGAAGAGTCCTACATCAAAATTTAGAGATGAGTGTAGTGCAGTGGGATAAGCATCTCTGAGAGAGGGAAGGATTGAAGGGATAGGGAAGAGTAAAGGCCACAGTGGTGATTCAGGGGAGGGAGATTAGAGGCAAACTGACAGAAGGTGTTGAAAAGGACATCGAGTTTGGAGAGGGAAGAAGCAGGGGCTCAGAATAGTCAAAAGTTGGGAGTATCCATTTTACTAGTAGGTCACATCTAAGTGAGAGATATACCGTATGATGATAGTATAGCCCCAATTTTGGGTGGAGTTTGGAATGAAGGGCAGATATATGAGAATAGAACTCAAGTGAGGGGTCAAGCCAAACACCAAGGTATTTATATTTCGGGACATTTTGAGTGGGGTGCAGGCAGGGGTGAAAGGACAGGAAGGGAGGGGAGCCTGACAAGTTTCTGTTTGGATCCAAAGATCATGGCAACTGTTTTTTTTAGTGTTCTTTTTTAGGCAGTTGCTGTTAAACCTGTTGGATACTACAATGAAGTCTTGTTGCAGAGAGGTTTGGATGAATAGTACACATGGACCAGACAGGAAGAGAACAGTGTCATTAGCATACATATGGATCTTGGCATGGGAACATACAGATAGGAGGTCATTTATAAACAGTGAGATAAGAACAGGGCCAAGGATTGATCCCTTGGGGACACCTGCAAGGATAGGATGGGAGGGAGATAAGACATTACCAATTTTTATGTTTGCTTGAGCGCACGTGCAAGAAACATTATGTGACAGCTTAGGAGAGAAGTGGGTTGTGGGGGCGCGGCACTGTTACAGCCAAGGGAGGCACTGCATTTGAGGGCTTGACAGTGGTGGACCAGTGGAGGCACAGTGTGAGGATAACACTGGTCTCCAGAAGTGCACCAAGTAAAAACTTTTTCACTGCAGCAATCAGGGGCTTCCTCGTCATTGCAGCGTCAGCCATTCTGCTGCAATGAGGGGCAACCCCTCATTGCAGGGTGGAATGTTAGCTAGCCTAATACTGTTTATGAACGTGGTGGGCGGCTTGCCACCACGTTCAGAAACAGCATCATGCAGACCCCGTGCCAAGGGTTCCAATTCCTTAGCATGTGGCCACCGAAACAGTCTTTGTTTGCTGATGGGGCCCCAATCCCACCGGCTTCAGTCCATCCGAGTTTTTTGATGTGCCGATGGGGGCCCAGTCCCTGTCAGCATAATGTCCCCATCCACAATTAATATTGCCGACAGAGGCCCACTCCTACGTCGGCATCATTTCCCCCTGCACACACATAAAACCTATGTTTGTGCCAGGGGGTGCCAATCCTCGACTATTGCACCCCTATTTCTGGTGGGGGTGCCAGTCCCCATTGGCTACAGTCACCCCCAACAAAACACTAGGTTGGGCATGCTGGAGCCCACCTCAGCGTGCCAAATGTCCTGTTAAATGTTCCTGTAAAACAAAACCATCCCACAATTTTTTTTTCCTGTAAAGAAAGAAGCGGTCCTCGGAGGTCTTCCTGCCCTTCTCCATAACTCGCACCCCCACTCACTGAGCATCTTGCCTCCCCACTACCCATACTTACCTCCGAGTCCGGCGCGACGATCTTCGGTGGACCGGGAACTCGTCTGCACTCTTCAAAGCCGACCGCGAACAGGAAATGCCAGTAAGCTGTATAATGGAATAAATAAGGTTTTTTTAAACTCTGATGCATATCACAGGCATTTTTTGGAATTTTGGCACCAAATTTTCAACATGGGGTTTTTGGGAACCCTCCTCATGAATTCTATCACTGTCATGGTGTTAATCTGCCCCGAAAGGTGATTTCACGGTCACTGCGCTGAATCATCTTTTGGGACTGATTAATGAAATGACAGTGCCAGTGTTCATGAGGTGAGCTCTCAAAAAGTCTATGTTGCAAATTTTGTAGGAAAAATCCAAAAAATTACTGTTTTACGAGCATGCATTGAGCAGTTGCTACGCACGCTTGTAACTTTGCGAATTTGTGATATTTTCACTCCAGATTTTCAACATTGGTATTTTTATGCATCTTCTTATGAACAGTACAGCTGTCATTTTTCACAACCTGGACGAAATGTGTTTTCACGGTTCCAGTGCAGAATAGCGCAGTCACTGTGGGAAATCCATGTTTAGAACATAGTACAAAAATCACAGTGATGCTGTTCATTAGCAGAGGTCCATAAAATGACTGTGTTACATGCGTACGTTGCACATTTTCCATGCCCGCTCGTAACTTCGCACATTTGCAATATTTTCACTCCAGATTGTCAACACTACCATTTGTCCACACCTCCTTATGAACAGTACAGCTGTCATTTTTCACATCCTGGCCGAAATGTGTTTTTACACTTCCGACACAGAACAGCTTGCACGCTGTGGGAAATCCGTGTTTGGGACACATTAGGAAAATCACCCTGATGCTGTTCAATAGCAGAGGTCCTAAAATACCTACGTTGAAAATTTGGTGACAAAAGTACATAAAATAAATGTGTTACAAGTGTGCGTTGTCCAGTTTCCACGCACACTCGTTACTCCGCACATTTGCAATATTTTCACTCCATATTTTCAACATTGCCATTTTTCCACACCTCCTTATGAGCAGTACAGCTGTCATTTTTCATGTCCTGGCCGAAATGTGTTTTTGCACTTCCGACGCAGAATAGCACGGTCACTGTGGGAAATCACTGTTCAAACAACATGAAGTCTTGCTATATTATAGGCATTAGCAGTTTGTTCACTTGGGAGCTTAAGCAACAGGTTGGTAAAAAAGAGGCCAGGAGTTATATTTTGTTTTAAACTGAAATATTTGAATAGTTTGTTAGTGAAATTAGTTCTATGTGTTAAAAATTATTACCTTGAATTTGAACTGATACTTGGGCTGTGATATTGTAGGTTTGGGGATAGATGTTTGGCAGGGAAAATTAGAAGGTAATTTAAATGTGTTTGCCTGGTGTTTGGAGGAGGGGACATTAGCTGCAATTAACTTGTCTTTAAACAGGAATTACTGTGGCTTTCATTGTTCACTTGGGAACTTAAGCAACAGGTTGGTAGAAAAGAGGCCAGGAGTTATATTTTGTTTTAAACTGAAATATTTGATTAGTTTGTTAGTGAAATTAGTTCTATGTGTTAAAATTATTACCTTGAATTTGAACTGATACTTGGGCTGTGATATTGTAGGTTTAGGGATAGATGTTTGGCAGGGAAAATTAGAAGGTAATTTAAATGTGTTTGCCTGGTGTTTGGAGGAGGGGACATTAGCTGCAATTAACTTGTCTTTAAACAGGAATTACTGTGGCTTTCATTGTTCACTTGGGAGCTTAAGCAACAGGTTGGTAGAAAAGAGGCCAGGAGTTATATTTTGTTTTAAACTGAAATATTTGAATAGTTTGTTAGTGAAATTAGTTCTATGTGTTAAAAATTATTACCTTGAATTTGAACTGATACTTGGGCTGTGATATTGTAGGTTTGGGGATAGATGTTTGGCAGGGAAAATTAGAAGGTAATTTAAATGTGTTTGGTAAGAGCCCTCCCTCCCACCCACCATGTTTTGTAGGCTTACTTAAATACTGAAAAGCCACTGGGGTTGGGATTGAAGGGCTGAGTATTTCTGTTTGGGACTGAAATTTTGAAGCAACAGGAGTTGGTGGGCCTGTGACATCATACGGTACCTGGAGTCTGCTTACACACACTGTTAGTGGGACTGAACACATACTGGACTGTATGTGTTTGTGAGACTTAGGAACTTTGTTGGTGGGGTTGAAATTGGGTTTGTAAATAACTACAGTCAGTATAGAGAGAAACTGTACTCAGGAAAGGGACTGAGAAAGGGGTGCTATTATAAACAGAGGGGATAATCTGGGTGGCCATATTCCACCATGGCAGGCATCTTGGAAGGTTGTAGGCTGCACAGGCTGTGGGATGGCAATAATTCTAAATTGGGCCTGGAGAGGGAGGCTGCCCACTCTGTAGACAGCTATCTTGTATTAGGAGTGAGGTATATTGGTTAAGGAGTAAGCTGTGGGAGCTGGGGGGGGTGTCCAAGGATAAGGGGTGTGGATATGGGCAGCAGAAGGGTGGGGCTGAGGGGAGGCTGGGGCAACGCTCTGAAATTACAGGACATTATGCTACAGCAAGCAGAAGGGGGGATATTAGGGACAGAGGACCCTTAGATAGGGAAGTTGATGCTAAGAGGAAGCGTGCAGGGTGAAAATTCTGAATTCAAGGAGACTGGAGGAAAAAGTCAGGAGGGCTGTTGTGCGGAAGCCTAAAACAGCAGACTGTGGGAAGAGGCTCTAAGGTGAACAGTGCAAGAGAGAGGAAGAAGAGGTCAGTTTAGAGATGCAGTCAGGAAACTCGGGTTACTTGATGGAGGCTGACATAGAGTGTCACAATAAATTTGAGATACTAAGCATCCTAGAGGGAGGAAGGGTTGGTGGAAATGAGGAAACTTATACAGAGGCCGGGGGAGGTCAGATACCCATAAGGGCATCACAGAACAGCTATGGAAAGGATAGACATAGTCCCAGAGGAGAAGAAACATATATGTTAAGCAAATGGGGGAGATGCAACATATTCCAGACATGAGGGAGGAGAGCATGATTGGAGAGGAACTGGGAGACAAGGAGGTGGGAGAGGGCCCCTTCAGCAGGAAGGTCAGTACCAAGGATGGGGCCCTAGCTAAAGGGACCCACAGAGAGCCTCTGGAGGCAGGGTACTATTACAAGGGGGATGAGGTGCGGGGGAGGAAACCATCAGGGCCAGGATAAATGGTTCAGATAAGAGAGGGTTAAAGGGACACCTATTCAGAGGGGTTTGAGTTAAGTGGGCAAAATAGCAGGCGGCAGAAAGGGGGACAAGGGGTCTCTAATAAGGCAGGAAGACTCCCATGAAATTGTGATCATGAATAAAGTGGGAGGGGGCTGAGGGCATAGTGGAGGTAACCATAAGGATGATGGCGGTGTTAAGGTTCTGTTACTGGGAGACTCAATGTTTAAGGGTATCCATTGGGAGGGACAGGGGATGGATGCCATAGCCAGGTGAAGGTAGTGAGTATCTCTGGGCTGACAGTGCACAGAGCAAAGTTCATGGTGTATGAAATGGTTGAGGGATTGTGGAGAAACCCAGTTTCCTGGTGCATTTGGGAACTAATGATCTAGAGGGAAATAGCATGGAAATCCAAGCAAGGTTCCAAGAACTTGCCAGAGTCTGTCGGGATAATGGATGCAACATTTCCTTTTCGGAGATATTGCCAGTACCAAAGGCCTCAGTGGAGAGAAAAAAATGAAGCTCACAGAGGTTAATGAATGGCTCAGGAAGTGGGGTGAAGAGAATGGGTTGGGGGTGTTAGGGAACTGGAATGGAGTTTGGGAGGATAAGGGACTATATGCCAAGGACAGGTTTCATCTTGCCCCATTAGGGAAGGAGTCCTTAAACAGGGATGGCTGACTACATACAAGAAAGGTGGAGTTTAAACCTGTAAGGAGGGGAGGATAAGGGAGGGGCTGACCAAAGCCCTCCTCCAGATGAGGGAGTAGCCTTCAAGCCCAAGGGGGAAAACAGACTGGAGGAGGAGGTTTCAGGAGGAGCAGGGGGAGGATGGAAGTATAAGGAATCTGGGTGGGGTTCGACAAAAAGGATCAGGGATAAGGGGTGGGGGTTAGTGTTAGTAAATGCCAGAAGTTTGGGAAACAAGTTGCCAGAGTTCCAGGCCATGCTGTTCGAGGGAGGGTGGATGTGGCGGCAGTCACGGAAACGTGGGCCAGCAAAAATCATGACTGGGACCTAAATGTACGGGGGTACACTATGCTTAGGAAGGATAGAAAGGAGGGCAGAGGGGGTGGAGTGGCTATATTTCATTAGAGATGACATAGAAATTGCTATGGTAGAAGAGGCAGAGGAAGCGTGGAGGCCTTATGGGTCACCTTCGATCCCCAGCAGGAGATAGGTCAAGCTGGGTGTATATAGGCCCCCGGGATGAGTGATGTTCTAGAGGATGGTTTGCTGGACAACATCATTGCCCAGTGTGGTCCAAAGGGAAGGAGTGGTGTTGATGGGGACCTTAATATGCCAGGTACTAACTGGGGAACCATGTCCTCTAAGGTGGCCAAGGAGCAGAGGCTGCTGGATGGCTTCCAGGATGTGTTCTTAACACAGCATGTGATGGAGCCCACAAGGGAGGGCATGTCCTGGATGTGGTTCTGGCAGATGGGGATCTGGTAAGGGACATGGTTGTACAGGACCCCTGACTGGGAGTGACCACAATACTGTCTGGTTTCAAATAAGCATTGGGGAGTGGGGTGAGATCTAGGACACTGGCAGTGGACTTCAGGGGCAGACTTATGGGCATGGGAAATATTCTCAAGGATCACTTGAGGGGATTACCTCAACAACAAGTGTGGAAAGGAGATGGGAGGTCATAAGCAGGGGACTTCATGAGGCAGTCAGGATCTGCGCTAAGTTGAAAGCGTAAGGGAGGCGAGGTCACATAAACCATGCTGGTGGTCCAGGGAGGTCCAGGTAGCAGTCAGAGAAAAGAAGGCACTACAAAAATATAAAACAACAAGAGGGATAGGGATAAGGAAATGTACCAGCTTGCATCTAGAAAAGTCACCCGTATGGTGAGGAGCAAAGTCCAGTAAAGAGCATCAAGTTGGCACAGGGGATACATGGAGAAAAGGGTTCTTCCGGTACATTGGGGAGGCGGAGAAAAACTAAGGCCATCTCAGCAGATTGAGATCAGAAGGAGGGTGGGTGGAAGGGAGGGACCAGGCAGAGGTATTTAGCAGTACTTTGCCTCTGTGTTCACTAGGGAGGGATGGGATATCTACAAAGCAAGGCACAAAGGGGATAGAAGCGGCAGGGAGTGGGATCAGGAGCAGCAGAAATGGAGCAAAAGGGAGGGAAAGGTACACAGGGTGTCACATCTGGATAAGGATAAAAAGACCAGTAAGGTGGAGGGGACGGATGATGCCATCCCCACCAAAGGTGTGGTTTGCCCTCAAGGCCCTAAAGAAAGACAAATCTCTGGGCGGATGGCATTCATCCGAGAGTACTATGAGAATTGGGCGGACATCTGGCTGCACCCTGGCGGAGCTTTTCAACAGGTCACTTGAGACAGGGAGGGTACCTAGGGATTGGCGAGAGGCACATGTGGTACCAATCCATAAAGGGGGGTCGAAGGAAGTACCAGGAAACTATAGACCCATCAGTTTAACCTCGGTGGTGGGAAAATTAATGGAGAGTATACTAAAGGAACGATTGGGGGTTTACTTGGAGGAGGTGGGAGGTCTGGATAGTCGGCAGCATGGGTTTGTGCCAGGTAGATCATGTCAAACCAACCTTGTGGAGTTCTATGAATGGGTAACACAGAACTGGATAGGGTAAGCCTGTGATGTATTATTCTTGGACTTCAGCAAGGCGTTTGACTCTGTCCCCACAATGGTCTGGTGGAGAAACTGATGGGGTTAGGAGTAGGCCCTTTGATGGTCAGATGGATTGAAAACTGGATAGCTGGACGCACTCAGAGAGTAGTGGTCTGTGGGGAGCTCGAACCTACAGAGGTTGGTAGTGGGGTACCACAGGGCTCGGTCCTGGGTCCAATCCTGTTTAATGCATACATATCAGACATCAGGGATGGTATAGGGTGTGAAATGAGTCTCTTCGCGGATGACTCCAAGATGGGAGCAGTAGTTGAGGGAGAAGAGGGGAGGTTGGCCCTGCAAGGGGACCTGGACACCCTGGAAAGCTGGGCTCACACATGGAAATTAAATTTCAATATCACCAAGTGCAAGGTGTTGCATCTTGGTCGGGGAAACCTTAAACACAGGTACACCCTGGGAGGAGGTGCTGGAAGCCTCAACAGGGAAAAGACCTAGGGGTCATGGTGGATACATGTATGAATAACACTGAGCAGTGCAGGAGAGCAGCTAGCAAGGCAAACAGGATGTTGGGATGCATCTAAAGGGATCACCTCTAGGAGCAAGGAAGTGATTCTGCCACTGTACAATGGACTGGTTAGACCACACCTTGAGTACTGTGTACAGTACTGGAGACCACACTTGAAGAGGACATACAGCTCCTGGAGGGTACAGAGGAGGGCAACAAAGATGATCACGAGGGCTAGGGATTTGACTTACGAGGACAGACTTGAGGAGCTCTGCCTGTTTTCATTGGAGGAGAGGAGACAGGGGACATGATTGAGGTCTTCAAGTACCTCAAGGGAATAAATAGAGTAAACATGGAGGGATCTTTAGACTAAAGCAGGGAGGCATCACCAGAGGCATGGTTTGAAGTTGGAGGTGGAAGGGTGAGGGGAAAAGAGGAGAGGTTTTCACTGAGAGGGTGGTGGACCCTTGGAATGCTCTGCCTGGTGAGCTGGTTCAGAGATCCACAGTGGAGAGCTTTAAGAAAGGGTGGGACAGACACAGAAAGTGGATGTATCAGATGATGGCCTGTCCCGGGGGGGTGGGGATGGATGATAGGGGTTTCTGGAGCACAAGGGATGGGAGGGTCTCGGCACCCTACTAAGGATCTAGGTTTGAGCAGACTTGATAGACCATAAGGCCTAATCTGCTGGCAAATAGTATGTTAGTATGTTAGTATGATCCAGCTCTAGAACTGCCCCGGAGTGAAATGGTTAAAACCATTCCAAAATAGAATTTTGGCACGAGAGTAGCTCCATCTGTGTCATTTCAAACTTGAACTGTCAGATTCTTTACTCCGCCTCAGTGAACAGTCGCTCCGGAGATTTCTCCTTCTGCTTGGTTCATTTCTCGGTTTAAAAAGTGTTTTCTCGGTTGGATTTAACCGAGAATAGTTTTATGTTAACCATAAAACCGTTCGGTTCAAGCTCTATCTGTGGTAACCGTAAGTAGCAAGGGTTTTGTCTGTGTGGAACTTGTAAGTTATCGGTTCGGTTTGAACCGATCAGTGGTTTAAAACTCATTTAAAACTAAAAATTACTATTTTAGAGTCGGTTCCTGGTTCTTATCGGTTCTAAAAATACGGATTTATTACGGTTTTTCCAATACCCGTGACACGGTTAGGAACCGATAAGGTGTCTTACACTGGCACTGCCGTTAAAGGGCAAGTTTTTTGGTTAGGCTGGCATTATGTCTGACCCAAAGAGAAAACCGGGCCCACTGGGTTTCAACACTGTGATGTTTGTGGGAAGTCTTTGCCAAGGCTGACCCACACCACATGTGTTTATTATCTGGGTTTGACCACCTCCAGTCAGACTGCCAGGTATGGAAGAATTTCCTGCAGCCACCCTGGAAAAAAGATTGGGCAGGCTCAGGGAGCGAGAGGCAAAAGTCCGCTGACCCGATGGCAGCCCGGTTCGTGCCAACCGAACCAGAGGAGTGCCCTCTGACCATGGCTAGACTTCCTCGGCAAAAGAAAAGCTGGTTCTGAGGAACCAATTCCAGTAAAGAAAACAAGAAAATCAGCAGGTCTGGAGTCCAAAATTCCTTCAACTGCTGCAGAGATAGCAAAAGCCATACAAATTGTCCAGTCACTGTCTCAGGTCCGTCCGAACCACCACTATCTGGTAAAAGGTCGGTTCGTCCGGTCCCAGTGGTTCAGGATTATGATATTGAGGAATTTTATGAACCAGAGGAGGGGGAGGAGGATTATGAACAGTATGAATGTGGCTGGGAAGGTCTGGGTGTGCCCATTGAACCAGACATCTCCCCAGACAGACCTTTAGAATCTTCCCCTATGCTGTCTGAGTCCACATCTCATTTTATGTTTTATAAAAAAGTTGCTGAAACCCTCCAGCTTCCTTTAGAAGAGGCTGTGGATGAGCAAGAGGAGCCTGATTTTGTAGAAATGATGGATATTCCAGAGTCTAGGAGATTGTCTATTCCTTTACATAAGTCTTTTAGGAAACAAACAATTAAAATTTTAAAAGCTCCTAATTCTTTGCCTCCTGTAGATAAAAAGATGGACAGAAGGTATACATTGTCAGGCCCTGATACAGAATTCCTTTCTCAGCAATGCAGTCATGTTGGGGTAGTTCAGGCTGCTGCCTGTGATAAAGCTAATATTCCCCTGGCTTCACATCCTCCTGACAAGGATTCCAGGAAGATTGATGCCATGGCAAAAAAACAGTATATGGCAGCCTCTCTGGGACTCAGGCAAGCAAATTATATGGCTTATGTAGCTAGGTATCAGAAATCTAGATGGGATACTGTTATGCAATTAGCCAAGCAGGCCCATGGCCAGCTGGCTAGTGAACTAGAACAGGTGGCGGCTGATGGCATTGAAGCCTCTAAGGTTCAGTTTCATGCTGCTGTGGATGTTAATGATGTTTCCTCTAGGGTCATGACCACATCTAGCAGCTTTTATTAGGTTGGCCTGGCTCAGGTGTACTAGTTTGTACAGGATACCCAGACTAAGGCTATGGATTTTCCTGTGGTGGGAAATTCTCTGTTTGGAGAGCAGACAGAGAATAACATGAAGAAGATGGATGAATATAGGACTACTTACAAGAGTGCCCAGGCAAAGGAGCGGAAAGCCACTCCTCAAAGGCATGCCGCCAGGGGTAGGGGTAGGCCTTTCCACAGGCCTTTCTACTAGACTCAGGCCTCCTCTGCCTATGCTCAGAGGGGCTTCTTCAGAGGCAGGGGCAGATGAGGGGTGGGCAGACCTGCTCCCACTCCCCAGCCTAAAGCTCCTGCGAAACAGGCACCCTGATGGGGTGCCCAGGGCCGATTCTCCTGTACCAGTGGGGGGCAGGCTGGCTTACTTCAGTCAGAATTGGGCTTCTTTAACCTCAGACAAGTGGGGTCTGGAAGTAGTAAGCCAGGGTCTGGTTCTCAGCTTCAAAAAGTTTCCCAAGTTGAGAAGCAGACTTTTTCTACCTGCAAGTGCTTCAGAGACCCTCGCTCTGGAAACAGAGGTCTCATCCTGTTAGCTCTCAGAGCAGTAGAAAGGGTTCCTCCCTGCATCAGGGCAGGGGTCTGTATTCAGATACTTCCTTACCCCAAAAAGACAGGAGAATGGCGGCCCATTTTAGATCTCAGATATCTGAACAAGCATCTTTTGAAACCAAAGTTCAAAATGGTAACTCTGGCAATGATTTTATCTTCCTAAGGCCAGGGACTGGCTAGCCTCCCTGGACCTCAAGGATGCCTATTTCCATGTCCTAATCAGAAGATCCCATCGAAAGTACCTCAGATTCGAACTGCCCTCAGGTCATTACCAGTTCAGAGCAATGCCCTTCGGCCTTACCTCTGCTCCAAGGGTATTCACAAAGTGTCTAGCAGTGGCAGTGGCCCACTTAAGGAGGCAGAGGATTGCTGTTTTCCTTATCTAGACGACTGGCTCATTGTAGGCCAGTCCCCAGAACAGGTAAAATCTCACCTGCAGGTCACCCAGCAGCTTCTCACCTCCCTGGGTTTTCTGCTAAACCTACAAAGTCAGTTCTGGAACCAGTCCAGGTACTCACCTTTATAGGGGCAGAATTGGACACAAAGCTAGCCAGAGCCTTTCTTCCCCAGAAAGGGTAAGGAATTTAGTGGCTCTGGCCTCTTCCTTCACTCTGCAGGTCTCTCGACCAGCAGCAAGACGTTCTGCAGCTCCTGGGGCACATGGCTGCATCCACAGCTGTTGTGCAGGGAGCCAGATTTCAGATGAGAGACATTCAGTTTCACTTGAGAACCTTTTGGTCTCAGTGAAGAGACCCCCTTTCCAAGTTGGTCCCAGTGACTCGAACCTTGATCCTAGCTCTCCAGTGGTGGCAGGATCAGAGCAATTTAAGAGCGGGGGTCCCCTTCATTTCCCCTTCTCACGACTTGACTCTCACTACAGATGCTTCCCTTCTGGGTTGGGGAGCCCACATGGGCGATCTTTCCACTCAGGGAGCTTGGTCCCCCCAGGAATCTCTGCTCCACATCAATTTGCTGGAACTCAGAGCTGTCTTTTAGCTCTTCAAGCTTTTCTGCATCTGTCCACGACAAGGTGATACAAGTCAGAACAGACAACACCACAACAATGTGGTACATCAACAAACAGGGGGCACTTGGTCTTGGCCTTGTGCACCGAGGCAATGAAGTTGTGGTCTCTGGCCTATTTCCTGAACACTTCCCTCATAGCAGTTCATCTTCCAGGGAAGGACAATGTCCTAGCAGATGCCCTCAGCAGGATTTTCCAGGGCCATCACGAATGGTCCCTGGATCCTCAAGTGCTGGGGATAGTTTTTGTCAGGTGGGGCATCCCTCAGTTAGATCTTTTTGCAGCCCCAGACAATCACAAACTTCCTCTGTTCTGTTGCAGGCCTCCAGTGCTGGGCTCAGTTCCCCTGGATGCCCTTCTTCTGGATTGGGAGGGGAAGTTCCTCTATGCTTCCCCTTTCCTCTCCTATTCAAAGTACTAGTCAAAATCAGATCTCAGCCTTGCAGGGTGATTCTGATTGCCCCGGATTGGGCCAGGCAGCCCTGGTACCCACTCCTTCTGCCTCTGACAGTCCATCTTCCCCTGTGCCTCCCCAGGAATCACAATCTGTTGACTTGTGCCCAGGGAAGGGTTTGGTATCCGGACCTCAAATCCTCAACCTCAAGGCCTGGCTGTTGAGGGTTAGAGTTGCTGATTTACACTCTCTCAGGGTGTTCTTGAGATCCTAAAGGCTTCTAGAAAGCCTTCCACTAGAGCTACTTATAGTTCTAAATGGAAAAGGTTTTCCATTTGGTGTGCTAGGAAAAATATTTCCCCAGAATCTGCTGAATTGCCCATTTTGTTAGATTACATGGTACATCTTAATTCCTTCGGTCTCAGACCAGCTACCTTGAGAGTTCATTTGGCAGCTGTGTCTGCTTTTGTGTCAGCAGGAAAGTCATCCCCTCTTTCCTCTCATCCTGTGTTTTCCAAGTTTTTAAGGGATTACTCCATACTAATCCTCCCTTCGGGAACCGGCCCCTGCTTAGGACCTTAATGTTTGCATTGCCCAGTTAATGCAACCCCCTTTTGAACCTCTGTCTTCTGCAGAGCTTAAGTACCTAACTTGGAAAACTGTTTTTCTAGTGGCTATCACTTCTGCCAGATGCATAAGTGAGTTGCAAGCCTTGTCAGTGGAGACTGACTTTATTTCTTTCCACAGGGATAAGGTAGTCCTTAGGACTAATAGGAAGTTTTTGCCTAAGGTGGTTTCAGATTTCCATCTTAATCAATCTATGTCCCTTCCAGTATTTTTCACTGATCACTCCTCTTCGGGTGAGAGGAGGTTGCACAGCCTGGATGTTAAGAGAGCTCTTAGTTATTATATAGAGCGTACCAAAGGTCACAGGTTCAAATTGCTCCAACTTTTCCTTACCTGTGGTGAAGTTGGTGAAGTTGGTAAAGGCAAACCTGCCACTAAGAGATCAATAGCCAGGTGTATTGTCTCTTATATCCAATTTTGTTATCAGAAACTGGGCAGAGATCCCCCCTCTGGTTTGAGGGCTCATTCTACCAGGGGTACAGCTGCGTCTCTAGCTGCTGCCAGAGACATCCCTTTATTAGAGATTTGCCAGGCTGCTACTTGGAAAACGGTACACACTTTTACCAAGCATTACTCACTGGATGTCCAGGCCAGGAGAGATGCTCGGTTTGGCACAGCTGTTCTTCAGATCCTATTCCCTAAGTAGGTTCTGCCCCTCCTCCATGGAGGTACTGCTGTGTATTCTGCTAATGTCTATAATATAGCAAGACTTCATGTTGTTTGAAGAAAAAATTACTCACCTTAGTAATGTTGTTTCTTCTAATGGAGTCTTGCTATATTATAGACCTCCCCCCCAACCTGCCCCTCTCAGAACCTCTACTTGGTGGGGTGTGGGCAACTTAGTGTGGGCACTACTTATGTCCTGTTAGCATTTTGTCCCCTTTGGGACTTTGGGGTGTGTATGTGTGTACGCGTGTGTGTGTTTTATTATACTTATGTTCCATTTTCATATTATTAGAATGGTGTTAGTATTTCTGGTCCCCTGACTTGAGTCTTGGGTGTTGGGACCATCAATGGTTGTTATTATTTAGGTAGCCATTTGGCTAGTGTAGGTTACAGCTTCCACACAGACCTTAGTGAGTTTGGCTCGTAAAGATCTGACAGTTCAAGTTTGAAATGACACAGATAGAGCTACTCTCGTACCAAAATTCTATTTTGGAATGGTTTTAACCTTTTCACTCGGGGCAGTTCTAAAGCTGGATCAAACTGCTAATGTCTATAATATAGCAATACTCCATTAGAAGAAACAACATTACTAAGGTGAGTAATTCTTTCTTCGGGACACATAACAAAAATCATAATGACACTGTTCATTAGCAGGGTCCTAAAATGCCTATTTTGAAAATTTGCTGATGAAAGTCCATAGATGACTGTGTTATGAGCGTGCGTTGCGCAGTTTCCATGCACACTCATAACTTTGCACATTTGTAATATTTTAACTCCAGATTTTCAGCACTGCCATTTTTCGCACCTCCTTATGAACAGTACAGCTGTCATTTTTCACATCCTGGTTGAAATGTGCTTTTGCAGTTCTGGCACAGAATACCGTGGTTGCTGTGGGAAATCAGTGTTCGGGACACATTAAGAAAATCACAGTGACATAGTTCATGAGCACAGGTCGTAAAATGCCTATGTTGAAAATCTGGTGACAAAACTCCATAAAGTGATTGTGTTACATGCATGCATTGCACAGTTTCCATGTATGCTCAGAAGTGCGAGCATTTTAATATTCCCACTACAGAGTTTCAACATTGCCATCTCTTCATACCTCCCTATGGATGGTACAGCTGTCATTCTTCACATCCTGCCCAATCTGTGTTTTCGTACATGTGGCGCAGAATGGCACTGTCGCTGTTGGAAGTCAGTTTTCGGGACACATTGACAAAATCACACTGCCACTCTTCATGAGAAGAGGTCCCAAATGCTTTCATGAGGTGGGGTCACAAAAAGGCCATGTTGAAAATCTGTACTGTAAATACCAACAAATGCCCGAGGCATTAGAGTTTCTATAACCATAACGTCTTACCCTGTACAGACAGACAGGCATCGGGGTTTGCCTTTGGATTGCCGACTCATGCCATCCCACCCCCCAGCCTCTGACAGGCATCGAGGTGTACCTTGGACTCTTCGGCCCCAGACTTCACCCCATTCTCCTATGCTGCACCCATTTCACCTTATGTCCTTATGGAATGGGGTAACTGTAAAGCAAAACACCCCAAGGCACACCTCAACACATGTCAATGTCTGCAGAATAGGGTGAGGTGACATGGCTTGACCGTCATGGGTGATGACCCAAACACTTACCCCAAATCCTGTCTGTCTCTACAGGATGGAGGTGGGGTTCACGTGAAGTTCAATACTTCACTGCCATTCCTATTCCACATCTGTCTAACTCCTGCATTTCCAATGCTAATGCCAGAAAGCAAACATTTGGCATTGACAAATGCTTGTTACTGACTGGGACAGTCCAATAAGGTAGGAGCCAAACCAGGAGATGGAGGCAGGGGAGAGGCCAATATTGTTAAGGTTGGTTACAAGGAAAGGGTGTGAAACAGAGTCGAAAGCCTTGGCCAGATCATTGAAAATGTCCGTGGTGATCTGACCTCTTCATTCTTTCATTCATTCATTCATTCATTCATTCATTCATGTATGACTTTGATAATTGGGTAGGTGCACTTATCCAGGGGACCGTTTTCAGGCATGACCCAGGCCAAAAGGCACGAGGTATAAATACATATAATAGAGGCAAGGCACACAACAAAGTGACATGGTACCAGAACAGAGTACAGTTGAGTAAAAAATACACAGGTGATGCAATAATGTGAGTCAAGCAAAAGAACATTTGGACAGGGAAACGGTATTACAATGCAGGGGCAGGAGACAGTTAACCCGCGCATATATATAGCAGTATGCCTTTTGCCATATTTATTCACTTATTTATTACATTTTGCATTTGTTTACTGGGTAGGTGCACTGATTCAGAAGACCATTTTCAGGCTCGAGTCATAAAGAAGGCACATTGATAAGGTACAGGTACATAACACATAGTAATGTCATAAGATGCTGAAGATATACAATGCAATCCAAGTACAAGCTCAAAATTCCATCTAAGTATGAGCTCAAACTGCCATAAATTAAATCATTAAAACAGGGAAATGCTCTCTCCACACACCCTGACCCCAGTCAGGGGACGAACGAGTCTTCACACATTCAAGTTAATGTTGGATTGGAGATTGTAAAATGTTATGCCTCACGCCCATGACCCAACAAAAAGGAGACTTCAATAATTATCCATGTGTGGTGGCAAAAGCCCAGTGCAGCTGACTGTATGGCCAATTCTTCCAGTACCATCTTTTTATAAATACTGGACAGCAATACACAGCTTTACGTCTGTTGCAAAGAGTATACTTGCAGATTGCTGGATGGATTGTTGAAACAACAATACAAATATTGTAAAAAAATATGGTTGTGTTTCTTGACTTTCTTTCTTTTTTTTTTTTATTTTATTTTATTTTAACATCAGTTTAACAACCTTTGAGCCAGAGGCTCATTTACAAAGGTACCTCATCACAGAGAGGACAAACAATGGTACAACAAACAGCAGATCAGACAACAATACAGAGTACAAAGTAGGAGTCAGTCAAAATTACAGGCATGTGTCAGGCAGTATACAATACACTTACAGGTGAGTTTAGTATAGTAGACAGTAGATACAGGAAGACTGATTCAGTCGGCAGATAAGGAAAGGCTGAGTGGAGGACACCAGTAGGGGAGTGTGTGGAGGAGAGTAGACAAGTAAAGGTAGCGCTAGTCAGGAGGTAAGAGTGCTGCTCGGGGAGCATTGTCAGGGAAAGAAGGAGGGTTACGGGCAGCTACAGCTGCATGTAGAGAGCAGGTAATTTCTGAGGCTGTTTTTAAAACAAGATAACGATTGGGCATCAGTGATTCCAGCAGGGAGGGTGTTATACCAGGAGGGGGCTCTATAGGGGTAAGCCCTTTGACCTTATGAGGTTCTCGCCCTCGGTATAACCAGAGCAGCTTTGCAGGAACTATGGGTATGCACTGTGGGGTTTGCTCAGTGGATAGTGGCTGACAGACCCGGAGGGGATAGACCATGGAGAGCTTTATTGGTTACTAGGCAGGTTTGGTACTTGAGGCGCTCATCGAGGTTGAGTAGATTAGCCATAGAGTAAAGAAGGCAGGTATGGGTAAATCTAGGAGCACCAGTTATGAGCCTGCAGGCTTTGTTAAGGGTAAGGCAGATCTTGTGCAGGCAGTCTGGTCACGACCATAAAACAGGTAGGCCATAGTCTACTAGGGATATAACAGAGGAGGTGACTGCAAGGTGGAGGGCATCAGTGGGGAGGCAGTTTTTATGATGATAGAGGATACCCAGCCGAGTGTTAGAGGCAGAGGTTAGGGCAGAGATGTGGGCATGAAATGAGAGGGCAGGGTCAAAGGTTATACCTAGGTGTTTATAACAGTGAACTAGTTCAATAGGGAGATTGGAGGTGGAGTGGACAGAGAGAGGAAAGTTACTGGATTTATTTTGGGGGTGGGCAAAGAGCATGGCTTTGTTTTTTTTTAGGTTGATTATGAGTCTATGCTCAGTGAACCAGGCTTCTGCATCATTATAGGATTGCTGAAGAGAAGTCTGGAGTGAGATGGGGTTACTATCTGCAGCAAAGAGTACCGCATCATCTGCATAGAGTAGGATTTTACCGGTACATTCACTGGGCAGGGAGTTGACAAAGAGGGAGAAGAGCAAAGGTCCAAGAATAGAGCCCTGAGAGACTCCAGACCGGATAGGGCAGGTGCTGGAAAGTGTTCCGTTGATTTTCACACATTGCGAGCGGGCTGACAAGTAGCTGGAACACCAGGAGACCGGTCCAGTGGCAAAGCCTAGGTGACTAAGGGTAACTAACAGGAGGGGGTGAGAAACAGTATCAAAGGCTTTTGATAAGTCAATGAACACAGCACCAGCAAAGGAGCCAGAGTCCAGAGAGGTGTGCAGAAAGTTAGAGAACTCCAGGAGGGCAGTATTGGTGCTGTGGCCAGCTCTGAAACCATGTTGTTCAGGGCAAAGAATGCCATATTTGCAGAGGTATTTAGAGATTTGGGTGGCCACAATTTTTTCTAAGGCCTTAGAGAGAGGAGAGAGGATTGAGATAGGCCGATAGTTGCCCGGGTGCATCCTATCACCTCCCTCGTGAATTGGGGTGACAGTAGCAACCTTCCAGGCAGAGGGGAATTGCCCTAGGCAGAGAGATTTATTAAAGAGGCAGGTGATTGGTGAGATGACCTGATCCAGAACCTGACGAAGAAGACAGGGATCAAGGGAGTCATTGCCAATAGTGTTGCTCTTTAAGGCCTTAAGTAGGTAGGGCCTGACTTCCTGGACAGTGACACGATGCAGGTAGAACAGGGGGCGTGGGATAGTAGGGACAGCCCTGGAGGGAGGGGGGTCGAAGAAATTATCAGGGAGCACCGGGCTAAGGTCCGTGAAGGAGTTATTGAGGTGGGTGGCAATAAGGACAGGGTCTGAGGAGACTGTACCATTAATGTTAATAAGCGAGGGTGGGGGGGAACATGTGCCACCATTCAGCTGCTTGATATTGTCCCAGAAGGACCTGGGGATCCCCCATGAGGAAGTGAGGGAAGCTTGATAGTATTCAGCCTTCGCTTTGCAGGTGGCCCACGTACATTTGTTCCGGGCAGCAGCATAGGCCTGCCTGTCAGCTGGGCGGCCAGTTTCAATGGCAATGTGCCAAAGGTTATCTCAATGCTTAAAAAGTTGGTGCAGGATGAGGGTAACCCAGGGGGCATGCCTTACTTTGGACCTGCGTGCAGATAAAAGTGCAAAAATGTTGCAAGCAGAGTTAAAGGTGTGGATAAAGAAGGCAAGGGCCTTGTCAATGTCCGGGGTGTTTTGTAACGGGGACCAGTCAATGTGGGCTAGGAGAAGCTTAAGGTCTTTCAGCCCACCAGGTCTGAGATGCAGCCAATGGGTAGTTTGTGCAGTGGGCTTGGGCAGGGAGGTTGACCAGTTGAAGAGAACTGGGGAGTGGTCACTAAGACAGTCCGGGAGAATTTGGATATTGTGGATGCGGCTAGGGTGGTTTGTGAGGACCACATCCAGGAGAGAGCTAGAGCCCATTCTGGAGTTTACTCTAGTAGGTTGGAAGACTAGTTGAGTTAGGTCAATAGCTGCAAAAGCATTACGGGAGGAAGTGGATGTGGGGCTAAGCCAATTGATGTTCATGTCCCCCACCACAATTTGGTTGGAGGAGTGGGGTAGGGAGGTAAGATAGTCTATTAATGGGCCAAGTGCCTGAGCTTGATTTTTAGGAGGCATGTATGCTGTAGTCAGGTAGATGGGACCCCTAGAGGGATCAGGAGATAGTTTTAGTGTTAGGGCCTGGGCCTTGTAGTCAAGGACCGGGGCAGGGAGGGCTAGTCCAATGAGAGGGTCTTTGACATAAATGGCTACGCCCCCACCTTGCCTACCAACACGGTCCTCCCGATGGAGGGAGTAGCCAGGGAGTGAGACCAGGAGTCGGGGTGGAGTCTGACAGCCAGGTTTCAACTAATTGCAATAACGTCAGGTTTATGAACCCTAACCCAGCAATGGAGAGAGTCGAGATTTTAAGGAGGCTACATTATGTTCATGGGCCTTGTCTAGAGTCCTGGAGGATTCCATGGGAGCCATTGCAAGCAGGCCCAGGATTGGGATGTATGTTACCAGTCAGGGAGCAGAAGGAGGAGAGCCGCCCTTGATAGAGGGTGGCAGAAGGAGAGTTTACGCCATGGGGATAGGAAGAGTGGGGAGGTTTGGTAGCACAGGGGGTGGGTAGGGCAGCACAGGCTGGGAATGCAAGCGTGACAAGATGCTCGAGGGAGCGGGGGGGTGGGAGAGGTGGTGCCCAGGTGGGGGGTGGGGACTTTCTGAAGGGTTTCTTTCTTCACATTTTAATATATCCCAGCCCTTGATTTACCATCTCATGTAATGGCTGACAAAAGCAAATCAAAGTTAGTACCCATGTGAGCAAAACTATGTTCTTCATCTCTTACTTACTTTAGGTATCTGATGTGTACTGTAGAAGAACCAACAATGTGTCAGCCAAGTCATCATTTTTGTCAAAAAGCAAACGAGAGGTGATGCCTTCTGGGGCCCTGAAGGGGCCATCCCCTTGTAAGTACCCATTAAAAGTAACAAACAAGTTTTTTCACAAAAATGAAATTTACCGAGGTGGGTTTTAGAATGTTAGCAGTAACTAACAGAGCAAAGAAGCAAGGGTGGTTAATAAATGTCTCATTCATATTTGTCCAGCAGAGGGTGCCACATCCACTTGTAAATGGTATATTTAGCTGCATCAGTGACTAGATAGAAACTGAAGGTTTCACTCTGAGGGGACTTTTCACCTTGCAGATGCATTCCCTGGCAAAAACTTTTGGTTTTGTAACACTAATGTTCTCAGTGTGCATGTCTCCCTGGATATAATTTTTAAGCAATAATACCAACGGGTACGGGTGGAATTTGAAATACGGGAACCAGACTTCCCCGAACCAGTAAAAACCAGGACATCCATTCTGGCCCAAACAGGCACAAATTGCAGTATTTTCTCCATTCTGGACAAAATGACATTGCATATTTTATCTGTTTCAGCCATTCCCCTATCCTGGATTTTACCCTCAGTATAGGGAACCAGAACAACAGGAGCTGTTGAAGGACTTGGTAAAATCCAGAATGATGGAAATACAATGGCTTAAACCAGTAAAATCCAGAATGTCCATTTCATCCAGAATGGAGAAAATAGTTTGACTTGTGCTGCTGGAATCACCATTCCATTTTTATGTTTGCTTGCATGCAGCGCATGAAACATATTGCGGCAGCTTAGTGCCGAAGCAGGTTCTGGAGGTGCGGCACTGTTGTGGCCAATACCGGCACAGCATTTTGGGGAGTGTGTGATGTCCACCAATAATGGGGGACAGAGCTGGTGACACTAGTTTGGAACCTTGCCACCAGCTTGAAAAATAGAGCGTGCCCGGATCGCTCCCCCAACACAGCATGCGCTTGCGCATGTTTGCATGCTAATCGCCCCCACACACTGTATGGCCGATGGGGTGCCCGATTCCCCATCGGCTCCGATGTCCCCCCAACAGACAACTGGGTGCCATGCTGGGTCCAGCCCAAGCGTGGCAACAGAATCCGTGATGGCCGGGGTGCCCAATCCTAGTCGGCTCCACTGCCCCGCCCCAAACAGCCTTCCAGCTGCATGCTGGGAGCCCACCCCAGTGTGGCAAAAGTCCTGTGTCGTCCAAGAAAAAAAAGAAACCTGAAAGAAAACCTTCCTCGCTGACTGTCCTGATCTCCGCCTCCCCCACCCCCTACCCTCATGACCTCTGCCTCCCACATCCCCTCACCCCATACTTACCTACAGAGTCCAGTGCGACGATCTTCAGTGGACCGGGAACACATCTGCACTCTTCAAAGCCGACCGCGAATAGGAAATGCCAGTAAGCTGTATAATGTAATAAATAGGGTTTTTTCAACTTTGATGCATATCTAAGGCACTTTTGGGAATTTTTTCACCAAATTTTCAACTTGGGGTTTTTGGGACCCCACCTCATGAATTCTATCACTGTCATTTTGTAAATCAGTCCCGAAAGGTGATTTTGTGGTCACTGCGTGGAACAACCTTTCAGGACCAATTTACAAAATGACAATGTCATAGTTCATGAGGTCCAGCCCCAAAACCCTATGTTGATGGTAAAAAATTCATATTGTTTTACGAGCATGCGTTGCGCTGTTCTTACGCACGCTTGTAAGTTCACGAATTTTCAATATTTTCACTTCAGATTTTCAACATTGCCATTTTACCACACCTTCTTATGAGCAGTACAGCTGTCATGTTTTGCATTTTGCCCAAAATGTGTTTCCGCGCATGTAGCGCACAATGGCGCAGTCGGTGTGCGAAATCAAAGTTCAGGACAGAGTAAGAAAATCACAGTTACACTGTTCATGAGCAGAAGTGTTACAATGGCTATGTTTAAAATTTGGTGAAAAAAGTCCATAAAATGACTGTGTTACGAGCGACCATTGAGCAGTTTCCATGCACTGTCGTCAGTTCATGGATTTCTAATATTTTCAGTCCAGATTTTCACCACTGTCATTTTTCCACACTTCCATATGAACAGTACAGCTGTCATTTTTCACACCATGGCCGAAATGTGATTTTGCACTTCCAGCGCTGAAATGCGTGGTCGCTGTGGGAAATCACTGTTCAGGATAGATTAAGAATATCACAGTGACACTATTCATGAGCAGAGGTTCCAAAATGCCTGTGTTGACAATCTGCTGTAAAAAATCCCCAAACTAACTGCATTATGGGTGTGCATTGTGCAGTTTCTACACACACTTGTGACTCCACCAATTTTTTATGTTGGCTCGCTTGCGCACCCAACATCGTGGGACAGTGCAGATTTGGAGGCGGGGTCGCTGTTGGGTGAATGCAGGGCATGCACCGGTAGGTGCGCCATCATTCCCCAATCAGCCTGCATGCTGGCGCCACACCATGCTTACATAATGTGGTGAGCGCATCTAAGAAAAGGTCTGCTGCAATCCGAGCAAAGCTCGTCATACGCAGTGGACCCTTCCTTCGTGCCCACCAACATTATGAGCATAATGAGTCGGCGAGTGGGCAGCCACCCAACTACTGTCGACTTCGGGGGTGCCCAATCCCCATGTTGGTTAACCCCCGTCTTTGTATGCTGATGGAGGAGCCACTCCCGTCAGCATAAACCCCTTCCATTGTTGAATGCCGATGGGGTGCCCAATCCCATGTACCCCCCTTTTCTTTGTGTGCCGCGGTGCTGATCGTTGGCATTATCATCCCCATGTTGTGTGTGTGATGAGGGTGCCCCAGTCCCGTCAGCTATAGACCCCTCAAACAGTTAGATAGCACGCTGGGAGCCCACCCAGCGTGCCAAATCCTACCGAAACAAAAACTGTCCGCAAAGTTGTTTTTCCTGTAAATAAAAACTGTCCCTCGTAGTCTCGATGCCCCCCCCCTGCTCACACCCACCCTCTGCGCACTCTGCCTCTCCTCACCCCCCCACCCCATACTCACCTGCAGAGTCTGGCGCTATGATCTTTGGTGGACCGGGAACATGTTTGCACTCTTCAAAACCGACCGCGAACTGAAGAAATGCCGGTAAGCTGTATAATGGAATGAATAGGGTTTTTTTCAACTTTAATACATATCTCGGGCATTTATGAGAATTTTGGCCCCAAATTTTCAACATGGGGTTTTTGGGACCCATTCTCATGAATTCTTGCACTGTCATGGCGTTATTCGGTCCCGAGGTGATTTATGATCACTGTCGGAATCATCTTTTGGGACTGACTACATGAAATGACAGTGCCACTGTTCATGGAGTGGGGCTCTCAAAAGCCTATGTTACAAGTCTGGTGAAAAATCAAAAATGACTGTTTTACCTGACGTGTGTAACAACTGCACGCGGCTTACCGTTACGTAAGTTACTTGCTATTCGCACTGTTTTCATGCCAGATTCTCAACATTGGCATTTTACCACACCTTCTTGTGAACCGTACATAGCTGTCATTTTTCACATCCTGGCCAAAATGTGTTTTCGCACTTCCGGCGCAGAATAGTCCGGTTGCTGTGTGAAATCAGTGTTTGGGACACATTTCAAAAATGGCAGTGACACTGTTCATGAGCAGAGGTCCTAAAATGCCTGTGTTGAAACTTTGGTGACAATACTCCATAAAATGACTGTTACGAGTATGTGTTGCGCAGTTTGCACGCACGATCGTAAGTTCGAAAACTTATAATATTTTCACTCCACATTTTCAACAGTGCCATTGTTCTACACCTCTTAATGACATTACAGCTGTCATTTTTCACATCCTGACCAAAATCTGTTTTCGCATTTCCGGTGCACAATAGAGCGGTTGCTGTGGAAAGCCCGTGTTTGAGACACACATATTATGAAAATGGCAGTGACACTGTTCATTAGCAGATATCCTAAAATGCCTATGTTGAAAATTTAGGGATGAAAGTCAATAAAATGAGTGTTTTAAAAGCACGTGTTGTGCAGTTTGCATGCACGCTTGTGACTTTGTGAATTTGTAATACTTTCACTCCAGCTGTTCATCATTGGCATTTTTCATGCCTCATATGAACAGTACAGCTGGCTGAAATGTGTTTTCGCACGTCTGGTGCAGAATAGCACAGTCACTGTGCGAAATCCCTTTTTGGAACACTTTGAGGAAATGACGGTGACACTATTAATCAGCAGAGATCCTAAAATGCCTATGTTGAAAATTTGGTGGCGAAAGTCCAGACAATGACTGTGTTGCAAGCGTGCATTGCACAGTTTCCATGCACCCTTGTAACTTCGTCAATCTGCAATATTTTCACACCACATTTTCACCACTGGCATTTGTGCACACCTCATTATCAACTGTCCAGCTGCCATTTTCCACAGCCTGCCCAAAATGGGTTTCCACAGCTCTGCCGCACAGTGGCATACTCGCTGTGCAAAATCACCTTTTGGGACACATTAACAAACTCACGGCGCTATGCCTCTCCACCTCCGCCACTGCCAATGCCAGCGCGACAACATTCAGCATTGACAAATGCTTGTTTAATATTTTCACTGCAGATTTTCAACATTGCCATTTTTTCCAACTCCCCATGAACAGTACAGCTGTCATTTTTCACATCCTGTTCAAAATGTGTTTTCGAACCTGTGGTGCCAAATGGCATAGTCACTGTGCAAAATCAGCTTTTGGCTAACAAACTGATATTGCCACTGTTCATAAGGTGGGGGTCACAAAAAACCCATGTTGAAAATTTGGAGTGAAAATGCCAGCGTATGCCTGAGACATTAGGGTTTCCTACCATAACGCCCCACCCTGTAGAGAATGACAGGCATCAGGGGTGTGACTTGGGATTCTCCACTGTAATGCTTATACCATTCCACACCCTGCAGCCAGTGAGAGGCAACAAGGTGTGCCTTGGACTCTTCGGCCCCAAAGTTCACCCCATTCTCCTATACAGCACCCATCTCACCGTATTTCCTGATGGAATGGGGTGAGCAAAGACCCCAAGGCACACCGTGACACTTGTCGGTGTCTGCAGGGTAGGGTGTGGTGAAATGGCATGGCCGTTATGCCTGATGACCCAAAGGCACACCCCAATGCCTGTCAGTCTCTGCAGGGTGGTGGCGGGGTTGGCTTCAGTTCAATACTTCACTGCCATTCCTATTATGCAGCTCTCTAACTCCTACACTACCAATGCCAATGCCAGCAAGCAAACATTCGGCATTGACAAATGCTTGTTTACTGGTTCTGACCACTCTGGTTCCAGCATTCTGGATTTTATCGAGTCCCATACATGACAGGCAGTACTTAATTTGTGCCGGTGCTAGCCGGGGCTCAGCCCCGGCACCTCTTTTCATTCCGGGGCTGAGCCCCGGCAAGCGGCACCATTAAACAAACATTTAATTTTCAGCAGCGAAGAGCGCTTGCCGCTAGCTGGCCAGTGAGCCTACTTACAACAGTTCGAGTGCCAGGCGGCTTGCCAAGTTGCCGCGCAGTCGCAGACCATCACCGGCTTGGCTGGCTCGTCCTCGCTACTTGCGGGGGGTGGGCGTGCGCGGCAGCAGCTTCAGGCATCACCTGATCAACTGTTCTGTGGTCAGATGGTGCAAATGTGTGTCACAGCGTAAATGGTAGTGGGATGGATGGGGTGGGGGGAGGAGTCATGACATTGGCGCCTTGCTGCCGGGCCGGCCGTCGTTTTAGTCCAGTCGTGTTGTTGGACTGTTCTGTCTGTGTTGGTGACTTCACAAAGTACATATTCTCGGAGAGCACTCAGAAACAAATGTTCTTTTGGGCGAGTGGGGCGACACAGCACATAGGGCGAATTCGTGAAGTGAGGGATAGTGGTTTTATTACCCATTTTTGCTGCTAAAAGGTGAATTCGTGGGGTGGGGTGGCTGATGGCTCAGGACTGGGAATAGAAAACGAGTGGGCCGAAAAGAGAGGAGGAGGTTCAAGTTGGAACATAACTTTCAACCTCCTGCCTCATAAATCAGGGACAAAGCTTAAAAAAATCAGGGGCAAAGGACTAAAATCAGGGACACTTTACACTTCTTTAAAATTGGAGATATTCACTCAGGGAGCTGGAAGAATAAAGGGCTTAGTGTAAAATGCATTGTCTAAGGAAGAACAAGTCTGTAACTTTAATATCTGACATTATTTTGTGCTTATAATTATAACCCCTGTTGTTTGGTCACAGAAACACAATTTTTAGGAAGGACAGAGTAAAATTCTGAGGCAAAATCAGGGACGTCCCTGAAAATCAGGGACAGTTGAGAGGTATGAGTTGGAACTTAAGTTGGAAGCCAGGCTGCTGAACTTGGGATTCAAGGAGAAGTCTTGCTACCTACCTAATAAAAAGAAATAAATAAGTAGTAAATCATAAAAAAGAAAAAAACAGTAAAGTGAAGAAGCAGACAGACTGCATTAAAGCTGATAGGTTCAGTCTGTCTGTTTGGATTTGACTACTATTATTTTACTTAAAGGTTTTCCTAGTTCTCCACAAGTAAAATAACTCCCTTCCGCCTTCCTGACTTCTTGATGAAAACATTTTGTCACCTGGACGGAGTCGGAGTCAGGGGATATTAGAGACTCTCACTCACCTTATTAAGCTTAAACAACAATTTCAAGCAAGCCAGAGACTAGAGGCAGAGCAAAATACAGGCAGAGGAGCACTTGTGCGGACTCAAGACTGGGTTTAATTCTCACAAGTTCCACTTACATATAGCACATTACTGTGTGCGACAGACAGTAACTGTCTTTGTCTCTTTCAAGGGCTGGGGCTTCAATAAAAAAAGTCTAATACAGGCAGAGGGCACTTATGCGGAATGCAAGCTAGGTTTAATTCTCACAAGTTAGTTCCACTTACATATAGCACATTACTGTGCATGACATAGTGACAGTAACTGTCTTTGTCTCTCTTTCAAGGGCTGGGGCTTCAATAAAAAAAGTCTAATACAGGCAGAGGGAGCACTTGTGCAGACTAAGAGCTGGGTTTAATTCTACAAGTTCCACTTACATATAGCACATTACTGTGTCGACAGACAGTAACTGTCTTTGTCTCTTTCAAGGGGCTGGGGCTGTGCAAAAGAAAGTCTAATACAGGCAGAGAACACGTGTACAGGACTACGAGACTGGGTTTAATTCTCACAAGTTAGTTCCACTTACATATAGCACATTACTGTGCATGACACGGTGACAGTAACTGTCTTTGTCTCTTTCAAGGGGCTGGGGCTTGAATAAAAAAAAGCTAAGTGAGATAGACAGAGGAGCAGGTTAGATCTCTATTCATTTTGGAGACAGGCAGACAGCTGACACATAAATCCCCAAAAAATGTCTCATGGTCAAAAGAAAATATGGTCGTATTTTTTCAAGCCAGGAGGTAGTATGAATGAGGGTGACCAGTGACTAAGAGGAAGAAAAAGGAGAGTGATGAAAACGACAGAAATGAGTCTGAAGCTGTATCAGGTGCCACTGTTGCATGTGTCAGCAGTGCTACAAAAGAAAAGCAAGTTCATGATTCTGAAGGGAATAGTGTTGTCGAAAACAGTTGTGCCAATAGTAACTCTGAATCACAGAGCTCTGGTACTGAAGATGAATTACCTGAACAAGTTGTGGCTCACAGCAAACATTTACTTCCTGCCGGATGGACGTGTGAACAAAAACATTTTTTTCAGAGCAAATACCGGTGGTTAGTCATCAACGGATCAAATCTCGGTTGCAGTGTGTGTCAGCAAGTCAGTAACTTGGGTCCTGAAAAATCTGCTGGAATGAAGCTGGCTAAAGAATGGATCGAAACCTGTGTTACTTCATATGGTACCAATAAAACAAAGCAACAGAAATCACTACGGAAAAAGATAGGAGAACATGCACAAACTAAGTCACATGTCGCGGCTTGTCGCATTCTTGAGCAGTCAAAAAAAGACACATTGCTGCAATTAGCTGCAAATGCACAGTCTGTCCAAATTGCAACTACGGCCAGAATCTTCAGAACTGCTTATAAAGAAGCAAAGCGTAACCGCCCGTCATATGGTTTTGAAGTAGAAATAGACTGTCAGCAGTTGAATGGACTAGACATGGGTAGGATTTTGCATTCCAATGTGGCATGTTCTAACATTCAACATCACATTTCGTCTGAGATGAAGAAAAAGTTGTTTGCCCAAATCACAGCGATTGCTCCTAAAGTGAGTCTTTTACTTGATGAAGCTACTGCTTTAAACAAGAAGAGCGCTTTAATTGTGTACATGTGACTGATGTTACCTGGCATGGAGTCTCCTGCTAATTTATTTGTGGACCTTGTGGAGCTGCAGGATCTGACTGCGGAGGGAATAGTGAACAGTTTATTGTCTGCGCTGAAAAGAATTAACATAAATGAAAACTTTCTTGCCAAGTGCCTGGTAGCAGTTGCTTGCGATGGAGCTTCAGTGATGTTTGGATGCAATACAGGTGTCGGTGGAAGCGGTTGCAAGACATGTTTCCAAATATCATAGCATGGCACTGCTCTGCTCATCGCCTAGAGCTTGCAGTCAATGATGTCATGAAAGATGTTGGAGCTACTAATCACTTTAAAAGTTTGTTAGACAAGCTATATTCTCTTTATACACATCTGGGAAAAATAGGTTAGAGCTGAAGGAATGCGCTGAAGCACTTGACATTCAGCTTTGCAAGATAGGTAGCGTGTTAGACACCCGGTGGGTTGCGTCAAGCTTTAGAACAGTACAGGCTGTTAGGAATGCTTACCCTGCTCTCTATAAGCACTTCACATCTGCGGCTAATGACATTTCTTGTGACAGCACAACACGCAAAACCTACTTTGGTCTAAGCAAACGGTTGTCATCTATTCAGTTTGTCAGCAACCTTGGAATTATGTATGATGCCCTACAGGAGTTGTCAGAGTTATCTCTTGAATTGCAACATCGCGATTGTACAATTGTTGATCACACGAGCTATCTGCCGCCAAATAGCGGTATTAAGCATAATGGTAGAAAAACAAGGCAAATTTTGTCACAGTGTGAGAAAGCCATAGAAGAAGGATGTTTCAGGGTGTCCTATTGCATGAAGGAAATGTTTGTGACAAGAAGATTCACCCAGGACAGTTTTTCCGCAGCTTAGCAGACAACTTACGGAAACGTATGCTGTCTACAGGAGGCACAACTGGTGACAAGACTGGATATGAGAATCTGATCACCGAAATGAAAGTGCTATATAAGCAGTACTGGCCTGATGAGCTACCTACACTGTATGGAGAAAGTGAGATTGAATCTCTTTGCAGAAGATTTGATATTGGTACTACTCGTGAAACCATTCGGGCATACAGGGTGTACAAGGAGTCAGGTGGTAAAGAAATTCAGGAGCAGTATAAGTACCTCTTGACAGCCGTGAGCACTATTGCTATCTCTCCAGTGCCGAGTGTGAGCGAGGCTTTTCCCAAATGAATCTCATATGCACATCAACACAAGCATCAATGCTTATTGAAACTATTTCATCATTACTATTCCCGAATCTAGTCGACCACCATTAAAGAAATTCAATCCATCCCTATGTTCGTTCATGGCTTGCCAAAGGCACAGATCAGCTAATGATACACAAAGTAAGGAAGAAAACATGAGGATAGCCAGAGAAATATGGACATTCTATGGTCTTTTCTCGATATATAGAGAACAAACCAAACCAAACCAAACTCAAATTTCTTTCTGCAACCTACAAAACTGGTGTAGCAACATGGATGGTTACTTAATGGTATTTGTAGCTTAATACAGAAACTGTTTTTGGCTAGCAGGCAGCAGCTGAAACAGTGCGTTATATACTCTTTCTTTGTGCTACACTTCCACCATGCATTACCACACACACATCAAATTACTGTAGTATTTTGTGCAAGCATCCATCATAAAGTAATGGTGGCCTAGCTACCACCACCATCCATTACATCATGATGGATACTTGCACAAAATATTATAGTAACTTTTGTTAAGGAACATTAGTGTCTCTTACCTGATCAATCCAAGCTGGGGATTAGCTATTCATCAAAACTGAGTCTGTTCCTGAGGAATTCCTGCAAAGGAAAACAAGAAATTTAAACAGGACACAAAGAAACAAGGGTCGGATTTAAACCACTTGTAAATCATCAAATTAAAAACGTTTTTATACTTATCTGATAAGGCAATTAAGACATGTCAAGACCTGTAAAATAAAAGAGAGGTAACTAAATAAAATCTTCTAGAAAAATATTTTTTTTAAAAGACAGATGGTGCAATGCTAGACATTTTAATATCTTGTTCTGATGAGGGTCCAGAAACTCCTGGGTTTTAGATGGTCTGTTTTGAGTATTGTGGTTTTATTGAAGATAGAACACACTTCTGTTACAGGTTCCTACTACCTCCATGTTGTTGCTTAATAAGGTGAGCGAGAGTCTCCAATATCCTGATTCCATCCAGATGATAAAAAAATGTTCCCCTAGAGGAGTTAAGGGGAGCATCCCCTTGACTTATAGGGGAACATTTTTTTTCATCTGGATGGAGTCAGGATATTGGAGACTCGCGTTCTCACCTTATAAAGCAACAACATATACCACATGGCATCTAGCAGGGTGCAACTTTGCCCAATGCCTGGTATTGTATGGTGTGCACGGTGGCCTGGGGTTTGATAAGTATTAGACCATGTCAATGTGACATTATAAAATGTTCTTACTTCAGCAGCTAACCTCCCATTCTAACAAATTAATTGCAGCAGGAGCATAATTAATGTTATAGGTAGGCCAGAAGCCCTTGGGTTTTGGATGCTCTGTGGTGAGTTTGGGGGCTTTTATTGAAGATAAAGCAAACTTCTTTTACAGGTTCCCTAATTGTAACAGAAATGTGCTTTATCTTCAATCAGGAAACATGTAACAGAAGTGTGTTTTATCTTCAATTAAAGCCCCAAAGCTCACCACAGCACTTCTAAAACCCAAGAGCTTCTGGGGCCTTCTGTACCGTACCCCACACCCCTGGCCTTTGGATCACAGTACCTTGCCATAGCTTCTACGTGCCCATGATCCTTTAGCTATAAAAACCTTTTCCTGCTTCACTTTTAATTGGTTCTTCTATTACTTGTACCATGCTAGATGGTATATGGTACATTTGTTGCTCAGTAAGGTCAGCCACAGTCTCCAATACCATAACTCCAAGTATAAAGGGCAGATGCTGTGAATTGACCCAAGGCAAAGGCCAGGATCTGGAGACCAGTAGGCCCAGAAGCTCTTGGGTTTCATTTCAGATGCTCTGTGGTGAGTGTTGGCCAGAGTTATATATTGCACATAAAACACATTTCTATTCTTTGTCCCCCAAAAAATTCTTCCCTTGGATTCAAGGATAGGGAACCTGGCACAGAATAGAAGTGTGTTCTATCTGCAATATAACCCATCAAAACTCACCACAGAGCATCTAAAATAAAAGAGCTACTGGGGCCTACTAAACTTGATTCCTGGCCTTTCGTTCAATTCACAGCATCTTGCCCTTTATACAAGCCCACAGTCCTTTACCAGTGGTCAGCCAGACTCTACAATAATTGACTCTACCCCCCAAAACAATTCTTACCCAGATTCAGGGATAGGGAACCAGACACAGAAATGTGTTTTATCTGGAATATAAATTATACCCCCCCCAATTCATTACAGAGCATCTAAAACCAAAAGCTTCTGAGGGCTTACCCGCCCCCAGACCCCTGGCATTGGAGCCAATTCACAGCATCTTGCCATTGCATTATACTACATGCTCAGCCATGATCCTTTATTAGTGCCCGGTCAGCCAGGCTCTCCAACCTGACTCCACCCCAAAAAAAATTTTCTTCCCCTGGATTCAGGGGCAGGGAGCCTGATATAGAAATGTGTTTTATCTGCAATATAACCCCCAAAACTCACCACAGAGCATCTAAAAACCCATAGCTTCTGGGGGCCTGGCGGCCCCCAGATCCCCGGCCTTTAGTGTTTGGACTCAGAGCCCTGGCAACTCTTTCTTTACAAATTAAGCACTGATGACAGGGTATGGTATAGTATATAACAGGATATCTTCACACCTCAGGTATGTTGTGAGACCTGAGGCAAGGAAGTGCCTTCAGCTACCTCTGAGCTAACAATATCCCACGATACACACACACATCTGACTGTATTATTGAGATTATAAAATGGCCCAGAAGTGTTGGGATATGTCATTCTCTGTGAGCACTTCTGACCCTTAATGATATGGATATAGAAATAGAGATATTAGCACAGGTCAGACATTGCGCCAGCCAATCTGTTTTCAGGATGTATCCTATCTCTTTTGTAGCACAGTTTTATAATGTGTTTTAACTCAGTTTCCATTTACTGCTTTACCTATTCTAGAAAAGAAGTTCCTCTGCTTCATTCCTGATCATTTGGTCTTATTTTACTCTTTCTGTCACAGTCTTTTTTTCAGCTTTGTGCAGCTGCATAGATTGCTTTGCTATAGCAATGTACACCTTTAAAGGGCTAGTGCACTCCCTTAAATTAACAGTACCTTTTACAAGTAGTTAGCTGCTACTGTTTATATATGGAGTCCTTTTTTCCTATTCCAAAATAAGATTTTCTAGCTGACAGTACAAAGTGTGAAATGTGGAGCAGTACTTTATCTGGAAGCTGACATATTTAGTTCTGTACACCTTGCTACTCATCATCATTGTAACCTCCCTGTCTGTGACATCACAACTGATCAAGAAGAGCCAATCACCTGCTTCCAGGTTTGTCACGTGTGAGATCACAGTGAGGTGAGATCACAGTTCTGCTGAGGGATTTGCATATACTTATAACTGCATAGGCCTATGAAGGGGAATGGAGCTAGACTGGGGCTTGTGACCTTCTGACTCCTCACCGCTGCCTCCATCCTCTCTGCTCCTCTGTCGAGAGCCTCCTTGAAGTTCCAAGGGCCTGGCTTAAATCCTCTGGGAATAGAGCATTTGCAATAGCCACCTCAGCCTTGTGGAACTCTCTTCCCAGACCTCTGAGGGAGGCCCCCTCGGTGGAGACCTTTAAGAAGGGTCTGAAATCCTGCCTCTTTAAAGAGGCTTTTGATTTTTCAAACCCTCATGTTCAGTAGCTGTTGATTTTATTGCCTTTGCTACTATTTATTATTATTTATGTATTTGAAATCTTTTATTTGGTTTAGGGGACATTATTTTGGTATAAGACAAAGAACCTCAATGAACAAGCACTGAACCAATGGTTACCGCAAGGGGCATTGGCAGGGAAGCCAAGTTTCAAAGAAATACAAAATCACACATACCCCCATAATGCAATGCATCATGGACTGTTTATGCAAATCACCACAGAATATAAAGCTGGTTTAGCTTTAAGCAGAGATGCATGGTGCCGAAAGGCCTCTCATACAGTTTGCAAAGGGTACCAACAGAAAGACACAGACACGTGTTTTGCCCTACCAGGACTCATCAGTGTGCCTCGTCTGTATGACACCCCCAGTGGAATGAATCAGCTACCCTGAGATGGTCTATCTGGGTTGTGTTGTGGTGAACCAAAGAAAAACCAAAAACAAGCTAAAAGAACCTCAGTGAACAAGCACTGAGGCAATGGTTACCCCAAAGGGCATTGTCCAGGAAGCTAAGTTTCAAAGAAATACAAAATTGCACATACCCCATAATGCAAAGCATCATGGGCTGCGTATGCAAATCACCACAGAATATGATGCTGGTTCAACTTTAAGCAGAGATGCATGGTGCTGAAAGGCCTCTCACACAGTTTGCAAAGGGTACCAACAGAAAGACACAGACATGTGTTTAGCGCCATCTTAGGGTAGCTGGTTCATTACACTGGGGTGTCATACAGACGAGGCACACTGATGAGTCCTGGTAGGACAAAACACGTGTCTATGTCATCTGTTAGCACCCATTGCAAATTGTGTGAGAGGCCTTTTGGCACCATGCATCTCTGCTTAAAGTTGAACCAGCATCATATTCTGTGGTGATTTGCATATGCAGCCCATGATGCTTTGCATTATGGGGGTATGTGTGATTTTGTATTGTTTTGGTATTGTATATTAATTTTATATGTAGGACATTTGTTGCTTAGATTGTTTGGTAGTGTATATGTGTTTTATATGTAGGATATTGGTTGGTCTGTACAGCGCTTTGAGTCCCTTGGAATGGGCACTTACTTACTTACTAAGTATGTTAACCTCCTAATAAAGTACTGCTCTTCATAAGTTCACATCACAGCTACAGTAATCATTTTTTTTATTCTTTGGTAACTGGGCAAGGCCCACTAGGCACAAATGTGTGTTTTCAGGGGCGACCTGGGAGCACTGGGGAAGTTCTGCTGGGGACCCAAGACATGTTACTAAATGGGGTACACTGCAATGACTCAAATATCATTGCAAACTCCTTTAATCGCATGTTCTCGGATCTATCACTATATACCTTATCCTTCCCATCATCTCCAACTGTCTCAGTATCCTCCTTTATGACTGATTCGCCTACCCACAACCCTCCTCTTAGCAAACAGCATTCTACACTCCCATTTTTTTTTCAAGAAAATATTAAGGACTGAGGTCCTACAATAGTTGCAGTCCATCTCGGATAATACCAGCTCAGGTTCTGATACCTTTGAACCAAGGCTCCTAAAGCTAGCTGCACCTATTATTGCTTTCCCATTGGCTAAAATCATCGTGATGTCACTACCCTCCAGTCTGGTCTTGACCTCTGGAAGATTGCTCGCATCACATCTGTCTTTAAAAAAGGAGATCCTGCTGAGATAACCAACTATAGGCCCATAGTCATCCTCTCGGTCCTTAGTAAAATTCTCGAGAAACTTGTCGCCAACCAAACTATAGAATACCTAACGTAATACAACCTTCTACCTGAAGCACAGCATGGCTTTAGAAAAGGACATAGTATTGTACTTCAATGGGTCTCCTTAAATTCATAATGGCTGTGCTTGCAAATATGGATGCTGGATTATTCACGGTGCAGTTTTCATAGACCCTACCAAGGCCTTTGATCTTGTTGATCACCCCCTGCTCCTTTCCACTCTTAAAAATATGAACTTCTCTTCTTCTGTAATCAGCTGGTATAGCAGTTTCTTGTCAAACAGGTCTCAAATTGTAAAGTTTAACTCTTCTCTGTCTGACAGAGCCGTCATCAGTATTGGTGTTCCCAAGTGGTCCATCCTGGGACCCCTACTCTTCTCCCTTTTCATTAATAATATAACTGATGTGTTTCACTCATGCTCTGCCTTACTTTATGCAGATGATCTAGTTCTCTAGTCCAGCTCCAAAAATGTCTCCTGTATAAACGCTTCACTCTCATCTGATTTCAGCAGTGTTCAAAACTGGCTGGCAGCTCGTAAACTTGTCTTGAACGCAAAGAAAACTCAAGCCATGCTATTTGGCTCTGCCCCCAAACTCCGGACCTGTCAGACTTCCCTGATGATATGTGACTCAGGCGGCTCATTAATTGAATGTGTATCCTCCTTTCAGTACTTTGGAGTCCTCCTGGATCAATCCTTGGATTTCAAGCTGCACATTCAATCTGTCTGTAAGGCCATAAACATGAAGCTGGGAATTGCCTACAAAACAAGCTATATGCTAAACCCCTCTGCTAAGCTGGCCATTGCCAGGGGTATCCTCCTCCCTGCCCTCACATATGGTGCTCCAATTTTTGTTTTGGCCAATAAAACTACCCTGTACAAGTGGGATGTTACCTATAATCACCTCTCCAGGTACGCCTCTTCGTCTCCTAGGCTAAAGCACCACTGCCAACTCTACAGTGACTTGGGATGGCTCTCCCCTCTGTCTGCTGACTATTCTCCCTTGGCTCGCTTATTGACTCAGTAATCAGAAACAAAACTCCATCTTCTCTTGCAATGATGCTTGTAGCCCAATCCCCCTCCTATGGGCTACGCTCAGCTGATCAGTCTGTACTCTATGTGCCAAGGTGTCAGACATCTAAGGGCTCCAGTGCCTTCCACCATGCTGCCCCAAAGTTCTGGAACTCCTTTCCCCTGTCTCTTCGTCAGACCACATCCCATCTCGGTTTTAAAAGAAAGCTTCAATCACATCTATCTCTAGTTGACTACTGCACTTGTTTTTACCCCACCGAATTCCTCTCTGCATCCTCCTCTCACACGTACCCTCTTTCTATACCCTCCCCCTCTTTTTTCCTCCATGTGTGAAACCTATGTTCTAGGATCGTGAATATGTTGTTCATCCACACTTATTGGCATGCCCCCTTCTGCTTTAAATCTCACCAGAATTCTTCAAGCTGGCTGCTTCCATCCACCCGGGTGGTATAAACCTCATCTCCACCCATGACGCCAGATCGTTCTTTCCGCTGGAAGATTCAGGTTGCCTCCCTCATGCTCATGCATTTCATAGGCCCTGGCTTTCAAACCTTCGGTTCTACCGAAAATTAACATTACTCGTGTTAGTGATCGCAAGTTTGTCACTTCGATTATTTAAGACAGGTCTTCCCCTGGATTTCGTTGGTGCACTTGCGGCCAGAAGATGTTGCGCACCGATTCCCACACCAAGTGTGTCTACTGCCTCGATGTCGACCATGACACCTCTTCATGCAGTCTATGTTTGGCTTTTCATCCCAAAGTCCTTGACGACTGTCTCACACGCCTGAAGCTGGGGAGGCCAGAGAAGAGGAACCCTCTGGTCAAATCCAAAGAGGCCCAGTGGGCGGTTTCCATGGCTGCGGGATCCGCCGAGCAGTTGGAGGGCATGCAAGCATTCGAGGAGGAAGCAGCTGGCTCTGCAAATTCCTCTCGGAGTTTATTTGTTCCACTCAGCCTAGGCTCCACCTTCCCAGGCTCCTTCCGGGAGTTGTGCCAGTCTCTCCCTACCAAGGGAGAGGTGCCTGCAGGCTCACACTCCTCTCAATCCCGTAAGCAGGAGAAGGACCCGGGTGCATCTTCGTCTCAACGGAGATGTTCTTGGGAGCAGGAGAGATCTCGGTCCCGAGAGCATGTGGTCTTGACTTCGGTCAAGATCACTTCTTCCGCCGCTGGCTTTGACATTTGGTCAGTCGACCGAACTATCTGTTGATGAGGTTGAGATCGTGATCAATCCTATTGATCCAATATCACCTCCGGTCGATGATTCCCTCGATTGAACACCCAATCTGTTTTTTCCAGATGAGGAGACCCAGCCTGCTGGGACTCTGATCAAAGATGTGGTCCCTGATCCTGGGAAATCACCGGTAGCGCTGGTGTCTCTCGAGCAACCAAGTCATCCCACCCGATCTTGATCGAGGTGTCAGACCCCCTCGTCCAAAAGGCTGAAGAAGAGTCATAAATGCTCTAAAAAGAGGCAATGCCATCAGTCATCCTCATCCTCCTCAGATGAGGAGAGGCTCCGGCTGAAACTCCGTCGGTGCTATGAGGACCTCATGTGGCAACAGCTGATTTTGTCCGGTCACAAGCCCACCCTGGCTTCTACACCGCCCATTACTTGGCTTTCACTTCCTAGGCCGAATCCGACTCCCTCGGAGCCAATCAAATCGGTTCCTCAGCCCGCAGAGACAGCAAAACTACCAGTTCGGCCCAAAACGGCCTCTGCACCGATTGTGGTGGAACCGCTGCCCAAACAGCCTATGGGAGGGGTTCCTGCCATGGAAGACAGACCAGACACCGGGCTTCCCTGGCATTTGTCGGTCACGGTCACTTCAGACCACCCTCGGCAGGTCGAAGGTGACCTGGATGGTGGGCCCTTATACCCAGATTCCTCTGATTTGGATGTCACCAGCTTGCACTCACATCCAGGGGATGATGAGTCGACCATTGTCTTAGAGATGGAGGAAGGTCCCTTGTCTTTTCAAGGGATCCTTTGCTTCATCTCTGAATCTACAGGGATGCCCCTGGAGCCAATCCAGAAAAAGGTGGAGTACCCTCTTACGGACATCCTTAAGAGAGGGGATACCCCGATGAAGGCCTTCCCTGTGGCTGAGGCCATTGTGGGCCCAGCCTTAGAACTTTGGCAGCATCCTGCCTCTTGTCCAGCACCGTCTGCCCACACGGCTTACAAGTACGCGGTGCCCATGGGGTCCCTTGCGGGGTTCACAGAGCACCCTTCGGCCGAAAGCCTAGTGACCACCTCTGTGTTCAGGTGTACTGGCAGTTCTGCTGATACTGACTGACCTCCTGATAAAGAGTCCAAGCTTTTGGACCATTCAGCCAGGAAGGTCTATGCTGCTTCATCCTTGGGCCTTCATCAGGCAAGTTCGGCCGTCATCATGGCACACTTCTCTCACGCCCTTCTGGGGTCATTAGATGAAGTCTTCCCACATCTCCCCATGGACATGCAGACCATGGTCAAGCAAGTCCGGGATCAGGGCTGAGCTGTCACCAAACAGCAGCTTCAGATGGCCCTAGACATTGGGGATTCTTGTGCCCGCTCAATGGCTTCCGCAGTTGCCTCTTGTCACAGGGCTTTGCTGAGGCTCTCCTTCTTTCCCGCAAATACCCAGCATAAACTAGCTGATGTGCCCTTCCTCAGGACCGACTTGTTCGGCCGAGGGGTGGCCAGCCACCTTCAGTGCATTGAGCAGTCCAAAGCCACCTTGGACGCTACTTCTGCTAAGGGTTCTTTGGGCAAGAACCAACAGAAGAAAAAGAAGAAGCTTTTTCGGCACTCTTCCCCTGTGGCTCTGCTGCCCAAGAGGATGGGGGTTGGCACCCCATTCTAGATCTGCACAACCTGAATCAATATCTCAGGTCACACACCTTTTGGTTGGTCACTCTTTCCTAGATCATACCATCCTTGCAGCGAAACATGTGGTTCTGTTTACTGGATCTGCAGGATGCATTCTTTCATGCCCCAATCCATCTGTCCCATTAGCAGTTCCTCTGCTTCAGGGTCGAAGGGACCCTGTACGAGTTCCAAGCCATGACATTCAGCCTGTCATTGACCCCACAGGTCTTCACCAAACGCATTGCAGTGGTGGCGGCCCATCTCTGGCGTTGGGGGGGTCAGAATTTACCCCACCTCGACAATTGGCTCCTAGCAGGTTCCACCCAGCAGGAGGTGGAGAGGTCCAGGGACCTGGCCCTCCAGACCTGTTCTCAACGCGGCTTCCTGATCAACGAGGCCAAGTCAAACTCGTACCTTCTCAGGTGATGGGCTTCATTGTGGCAGAGCTTGTCTCTTGTCAAGCCAGAGCTCGGCTCCCGGCGGACAGGGCGGAGGTTCTTTCCTTCTTTGCCCAATCATTTCTGGTTGGGCACTTGCGCTCTGCACGGGACTTTCTACACCTTCTGGGTTGCATGGCAGCGTGCACCACAGTGGTCCATTGGACCTGGTTGCACACGTGGCCCCTTCAATTTGAGCTGGCTTCCCAGTGGACTCAGTGCCACGATCATTTTGACCAGCTGATCGCTGTAACCCAGAAGATGTGGGACGCTCTCCAATGGTGGACCGCCCCAGACCGGTTGCAGGAAGGGATCCCGTTTGTCTTCCCCGAGCCAATGGTCGTCCTCACAACCGATGCCTCTCTCATGGGCTAGGGAGCCCAAATGGGGGACAAAAGGGCCCATGGACTCTGGACCCCTGAGGAGTCCCGATGCCACATCAACCTGTTGGAGCTCAGAGCAGTCAGACTGGCACTGTCAGCTTTCGCTCCTCAGCTCCGGGGTCAAGTGTTTCAAGTCCAGACAGACAATACCACGACCATGTACTACCTCAACAAACAGGGCGGCACGCACTCCCATCTGCTGTGCAAGGAGGCCCTCCGCATCTGGACCCTCATGAGCCAATTGGAGGCAGATCTCCTAGCCATCCATGTGGCAGGAGCCTTTGAACCATCTGGCGGATGCTCTCAGCAGCTTAGGCCAGACATCCCACAAGTGATCTTTCCTTCCAGAGGTAGCTTACAGTCTGTTCTCCCATTGGGGCAAAATGATGGTGAACCTGTTTACCTCCAGGGAAAACATCAAGCTGTGGCTGTTTCATGCCCGCCCCCCTCACCAGGGCTCGCTACAGGGGGATGCCTTCTCGAGGCCATGGATTCCAGGCCTCCTCTATGCCTTCTCTCCATTTCCCTTGATCCACAAGGTGCTCCTCAAGGTGAGGAGGGACAAGGCGAAGGTGATTCTGGTAGCCCCAGACTGGCTCGTGCCAGTTCTGGTATCCAGATCTCCTCAGCCTCTGCTGCAGGCCCCCGGAGCAGCTTTGCACACGCCCGGACCTGATATCACTCAGTTAGGGGAAGGTATTCCATCCTGACCTTCAATCCCTGCACCTCACAGCCTGGTACCTGAGCGGCTAGAGTTCCAGGCTTTGGGTCTTTCCGAAGATGTCTACACAGTGGTAGAGGCATCCAGAAAGGAATCGACTAGGAAATGTTATGCCTTCAAATGGAAAAGCTTTTCAATTTGGTGTCAGGGCAAGGGCCTGGACCCTCTGTCCTGTCCAGTGGCTAACATTCTCAACTACCTTTGGTCTCTCTCCAAAGGGGGTCTATGGTCGCCGACCCTTAAGGTGCACCTGGCAGCCATCTCTGTTTACCAGGCATGGGCCAGTCAGCCGACGGTGGCACAGGAGACAGTGGTCCAGTGCTTTTTCCAAGGCCTGGATCATATATCCCCTCCGGTGCGTGAACCTCCACCTCCATGGAATATACTGCTGGTACTGGCAAAGCTCATGGGCAAGCCATTCGAACCAATGCACAAGTGTGCCTTGTCACACTTGTCATGGAAGATGGCCTTCCTGCTGGCTATCATGTCTGCCAGAAGGACAGGGGAGCTCCAGGTGCTTTCGGTGGAGTCCCCTTATCTGGTCTTCCACAGGGACAAGGTTGTCCTGTGCCCCACCCGAAATTCCTTCCAAAGGTGATGTCAGAGTTTCACCCTAACCAGGTGTTGACTCTGCCAGTATACTACCCTAATTACACCTTGGAGGCCGAGTACAGGCTCCACACTTTGGACCTGAGACGTGCTCTCTCCCACTATAAGGAGAGGACGGTGGAAATGCAGGGATAGGTTCGCCAGCTGTTTGTCACCTACGCTGAAGCCACTTCTGGCAGACCTGCAGTTAAATGGACCATTGCAAGGTGGATTTCATCATGCATAGGTCTGTGCTATGAGTTGGCGGGCAAGAAGCCTCCCAGAGAGATAAGAGCTCATTCTACCCACCATACTGCTGCATCGGTGGCTGCTTCCAGGGACATTCCTATCAAGAAAATCTGTCGAGCTGCTACCTGGAAGTCAGCAAACACCTTCATCACCCACTACCACATCGACCTTGAGTCATGCTGGGATGCTGGTTTTGAGGCCTCAGTTCTCCAGTCTCTATTCCCTAAGTAGGGGGTGTGCGCCTTGCCTCCCTCCTCCTGGAGAACTGCTAGGAGTCTGCCAATAAGTGTGGATGAACAACATATCCACAATCCTACAAAAACAGGTTACTCACCTGTAACAGTAGTTCTAGGAGTGGTATATGTTGTTCATCCACACGGACCCACCCGACCACACTGGCTGCGGATGCACACAACCTGGCTTCCAGCAGGCTAAGATCTGGCGTCATGGGGCGGAGCCGAGGTACATACCGCCCAGTTGGGTGGGAGGAGCCAGCTTGAAGACTTCCGGTGAGATTTAAAGTGGAAGGGGACATGCCAATAAGTGCACCACTCCTAGAACTACTGTTACAGGTGAGTAACCTGTTTTTATTTGCCCTCAAGGGCATTTTTCATTTATAACCCTCCTATCTTCACCTATAACACCCTGTTGGATAGTTCCTTCCTAATTATGTTTCTTTACTCCCTCTTTTTTTCATATTTTAGCTATAACTGCAATCTGCATCACTGTCTATTGTCTGCTGCCTTACCGCTATTTATTGTTGCACTGTGTTATGTTTCCCATTATATCTGTCACCCTGTTACTGCTGTTTACTCCAGTGTGAGTGCACAGTGCCCTATCTGATTGTATGCTACGTTTACTGTTTTGTATTTACTTTTACTGTCCAGCAATACCTGTAACTACTGTACTGTACATGATGTTCCTGCACTGATATAATGTACTTGTCTTACCACTCTATTTGTACTCTCCCGGGTCGTACCTGAAAATAGTCATTGTTTGGCTAGTGTACTCACCCGGTTAACAAAAACTAAATAAGTAAATAAATGACTTTCTCAGAGTTACACAGTATGCAAATGGAGGTTGTGAGAATTAAACCCAGGTCTGTCGGATGTACCAAGCTCATTCATAGCTCATTAATAACCTTTAGGATATACTGCCTGCCCCATTATTGGGTACAAAACCTTCTATTGAGCAAAACGAAAAGAAAAGTATTTGTACAAATAAAAAGCAACAACTTACCACTTTTAGATGTTATTTTTTTTTTTTTAGATGTTATTTTTCTTGGGAGCTCTGCCCCCCCGCCTCCGCGTTCCTCTGGCGCCATCCTCGGACATGAGACCCCCTTCCTTCAGCACCCCGCGACTTACCCTTCGTGGCAGGGTGGTGGGGAGCAACTCAACCCACCAGAACGGGTCCATGCCAGGGAGGTGTCCTCCGGGAATGGCGACGAGACTGACGTCGTGCTGCCAGGCTCCATTTTCCGAATTTTTCTCCGGCGGGCATGGCGTGCAATGATACCAACGACTGAGTGTGTGCACGCTCCTATGCGGCGCGCAGTCAGAAATGTCGCCGTCCGCCGCACCTGTCTCCTGCGGCTGCGTGCCAGCCGATCCCCAGCCTCCGCTGAGAGTCAGGCAAGCACCAGTAAGCCTGAATGCGCCCCAGAGATGGAGCAGTCCTCCGGACACTCGATCCATCTCCTCCCCGCCGACCCCCGACAACCCGTGCTCGTTTCTGAACACGGGTCGCCGGTGTGGCCCGAGGTGTAGCGACCAGCGCCTCAACCCTCAGCGCGACCGGGCCGGCTAACTTACCACTTTTAAAAATGTATTCTATCTGCTAATTTTGGCTCTACTAACACTTTAAGGAACTAAAGTAATTACCCTTGAAATTCTAATTACTGCCCATAATACTTATTTATAATCAGAGGCATCCTCTTGCAGTCTCACAATGTATGTGTGTATGTGTGTGTGTGTGTGTGTGTGTGTGTGTGTGAGCATCTGATAACTCTCATTCACTTTGTCCCACCTGTCTTTCTTGTTGGCATGAATGTTGTTAACCCCTTTCTTTTTATGCTGATTGCGTGCATGGGCAAGAAACATGTTGTGGCAGGTTTCTCCAGAAGCAGGTTGTGGAGGTGCGGCACTGTGGTGGCCAATGCCTCCACAGCCTGTAAAGGCTTGTCCCGCTTCCCCCAATGCCGTGGCATGCTGCTGCTGACACTAGTTCAGCCAGCGTGCCACCAACTTGTGAAAATTTAGCCGCTGCAATCAGGGGTCATCTCTTTATTGCAGCGTCAGCCATCCGCTGCAATGAGGGAGTGACCTGTCATTGCAGGGCAGGATCTAGAAACACTGATATTGCTTGTGAACATGGCGGCGGCTTGCCGCCGTGTTCACAAACAATATTACCCCTCCCACCATGTTTATTTGCCGACGGGGGCCAAAATCCCCGTCAGCTTCAGTGCCCCAATGTTTATTTTGCCAACTGGGGAACCCACTCCCCGTTGGCATTATGTAAACCCCCCCCCACTTTTATTGTCTGCCAACGGGTTGCCCAATCCCCGTCGGCATAATGTAATACGCCCCCCGTTTGTTGTGTGCCAACAGGGGTGCCCAATCCCCCGTCGGCTACAGCTGCCCCCTCCAAAAGAAAGACTCCGGTGGCACGCTGGGAGCCCACCCCAGTGTGCCACATGCCTCTGTAAAATTAAAAACGGTCCCGCAATGTCTTTTTTTTTTTAACCTGTAAAAAAGGAAACTGTCCCTCGCAGTCTCCCTGCCCCCCACCTGCATCCTGCGCCCACCTACTGTGCACCCTGCCTCCCCACACCCCCCCTCACCCCATACTTATCTCCGGAGCTCGATGCGATGATCTTCGGTGGACCGGGAATACGTCTGCACTCTTCAAAGCCGACCGCAAACTGAGGAAATGCCGGTAAGCTGTATAATGGAATAAATGGTGTTTTTCCAACTTTAATGCATATCTCAGTCATTTTTTTGAATTTTGGTACCAAATTTTCAACAAGGGGTTTTTGGGACCCCTCCTTATGAATTCTGGAACTGTCATGGCGTTAATCGGCCCTGAAAGGTGATTTCACGGTCACTGCGTGGAATCACCTTTCGGGGCTGATTAACGAAATGACAGTGCCAGTGTTCATGAGGTGGGCTCTCAAAAAGCCTATGTTGCAAATTTGGTGGAAAACATCCAAAAAAATGACTGTTTTACGAGCATGCGCTGTGCAGTTGCTATGCACGCTCGTAACTTCACGAATTTGCAATATTTACATGCCAGATTTTCAGCATTGACATTTTTTTACACCTCCTTGTGAGCAGTACAGCTGTCATTGTTCACATCCTGGCCAAAATGTGTTTTCGCACTTCCGGCACAGAATAGAGCGGTCGCTGTGGGAAATCAGTGTTCAGGACAGATTAAGAAAATAACAGTGACACTGTTCATGAGTAGAGGTCCTAAAATGCCTATGTTGAAAATCTGGTAATGATACTCCATAAAATGACTGTGTTACGAACGTGTGTTGCGCAGTTTGTACGCACGTTCGTAACTTCACAAATTTATAATATTTTCACTCCAGATTTTCAACATTGCCATTTTCTCACATCTACTTATGAACAGTACAGCTGTCATTTTTCCCATCCTGGTCGAAATGTGTTTTCGCACTTCCGGTGCAGAATAGAGCCGTTGCTGTGGGAAATCACTGTTCAAGACAGATTAAGAAAATTACAGTGATTCTGTTCATGGGCAGAGGTCCTAAAATGCCTGCGTTGAAAATTTGGTGATGATAGCCCATCAAATGACTGTGTTACAAGTGTGCGTTGCGCACTTTCCACGCACCCTTGTAACTTCGCAGATTTGTAATATTGTCATGCCAGGTTTTCAACAGTGGCATTTTTTTACACCTCCTTATGAGCAGTACAACTGTCATTCTTCACATCCTGACTGAAATGTGTTTTCACAGTTCTGGCGCAGAATAACACGGTCGCTGTGGGAAATCAGTGTTCGGGACAGACTAAGAAAATGACAGTGGCACTGTTCATGAGCAGAGGTCCTAAAATCCCTATGTTGAAAATTTGGTGATGAAACTCCATAACATGACTGTGTTACAAGCGTGCGTTGAACTGTTTCCATGCACCCTTGTAACTTCGCAAATTTGTAATATTTTCACGCCACATTTTCAACAATGGCATTTTTTCACACCTCCTTATGAACAGTGCAGCTGTCATTTTTCACATCCTGGGTAAAATATGTTTTTGCATTCCTGCCGGAGAAAAGCATGGTCATTGTGGGAAGTCAGTGTTTGGGACAGATTAAGATCGACCGAGTGAGAGGGGGGAGTGACCAAGCACAACTGAGCTCTGTCGGGACTGCCGCGGATTTGTTTGTGGGCAGAAAAAGACCCCAATGCAAGAGCCCAGTACAAAAGGGCAGCCTGCAGCACTGGGAGAAACTTAATGAGTGAGCGAGTGAGGGAGGGGCAGTGAGTGAACTCACCGGAGCGCTGTCAGGACTGCTGCGGATTTCTTTGTGGGCAGAAAAAGGCATCAATGCAGGCAGGGGCCCAGTACAAAAGGCCAGCCTGCAGCGATGGGAGAAACAGTACGAGCGAGTGAGACAGGGGGACTGAGTGAGTTCAACAGAGCTCTATCAGGACTGCTGCGGATTTCTCTGTGGGCAGAAAAAGGCACCAATGCAGGCAGGAGCCCCGTACAAAAGGGCAGCTTGCCGCACCAGGACAAACAGAATGAGCATGTGAGAGAGGGAGGGAGACTGAGCGACCTCAACAGAGCTCTGTCGGGACAGCTGTGGATTTCTTTGTGGACAGACAAATGTACGACCGCAGCCAGGAGCCCTGTACAAAAGCGCAGCCTGCAGCGCCAAGAGAAACAGAATGAGCAAGTGACGCAGCGGTAGTGAGTGAGCTCAACAGAGCTCTATTGTGACTGCTGTGGATTTCTTTGTGGGCAGAAAATGTGGCAACGCAGGCAGGAGCCCAGTACAAAAGGCCAGCTTGCAGCGCCGGCAGAAATGGAATGAGTGAGTGAGAGAGGGGGAGTGAGCAAGCTCAATGGAGCTGTGTCAGAACTGCTTCAGATTTCTTTCTGGCCAGAAAAAAACACCAGTGCAGGCAGGAGCCCAGTACAAAAGGGCAGCCTGCAGTGGCGGGAAACACAGAACAAGTGAGTGAGGGAGGGAGAGTGACTGAGCTCAACGGAGCTCTGTTGGGACTGCTGCAGATTGTTTGTAGGCAAAAAAAGGCAGCAATGCACGCAGGGGCCCAGTACAAAAGGGCAGCCTGCAGTGGCGGGAAAACCAGAATGAGCGAGTCAGAGAGGGGGAGTGAACAAGCTCAACAGAGCTCCATTGTAACAGGTGCAAATTTCTTTGTGGGCAGAAGAAGGCGGCATTGCAGGCAGGAGCCCAGTAGAAAAGGGCAGCCTGCAGCGCCGGCAGAAACGGAATGAGCGAGTGATAGAAGGGGAGTGAGCGAGCTCAATGGAGCTTTGTTGAGACTGCTGCAGATTTCATTGTGGGCAGAAAAAGGCGCCAACAGAGGCAGAAGCCCAGTACAAAAGGGCAGCCTGCAGTACCAGGAGAAACAGAATGAGTGAGTGAGACAGGGGAGTGAGCGACCTCAACAAAGCTCTGTCGGGACAGCTGTGGATTTCTTTGTGGGCAGAAAAAGGTGCCAACGCAGGCAGGAGCCCAGTACAAAAGGGCAGCCTGCAGCGCTGGGAGAAACACAATGAGCGAGTGAGAGAGGGAGAGTGAGTGAGCTCAATGGAGCTCTATCGTGACTCCTGCAGATTTCTTTGTTGGCAGAAAAAGGCGGCAATGGAGGCAGGAGCCCAGTTCAAAAGGCCAGCCTGCAGCGCCAGCAGAAATGGAACGAGTGAGTGAGAGAGGGAGTAAGTAGGCTCAACAGACCTGTTTCAGGACTGCTGCAGATTTCTTTGTGGGCAGAAAAAGCCACCAACAGAGGCAGGAGCCCAGTACAAAAGGGCAGCCTGCAGCGCCAGGAGAAACAGAATGAGCACATGAGAGAGGGGGAGTGAGCCACCTCAATGGAGCTCTGTCGGGACAGCTGCGGATTTCTTAGTGGGCAGAACAAGGTGCCAATGCAGGCAGGAGCCCAGTACAAAAGAGCAGCCTGCATCACTGGGAGAAACAGACTGAGCAAGTGACTGAGGGGCAGTGAGCGAGCTCAACAGACCAATGCAATCGACATTCGGCATTGACAAATGCTTGTTTTAATTTAGTATTCTTTCTAGTTCTATGCTGCAATGATTATGTAACTTTGGAGATACTAGAGGCTACCAGTTCCTGTAGCAGGACTCGGAGTAAAAAGGCCAGGGCAAAAAGGCCAAGCTGGATGAGCAAGGGGGTTGTGGAAAAGGTGAAGAGAAAGAGGGTGACCTTTAGGGGATACAGGAAATCATGGAGGGTGGATGATCGGGAGGAGTACCTGCAGGAGACAAGGGAGGTGACAAAGGCAGTAAGAACAGCAAAAGCCACCAAAGAGCTCAGGCTGGCTCAAGGCATTAAGGAGAGGGAGAAGAGCTTCTTCAGGTACATCAGGGAGAAAAGGAGCTGTAATGAACAGATAGTAAGGATTAAGAAGGACACATGATGGGTAGAGAAGGGGTAGAAAAAGCAGAAGCACTTAATGACTACTTCTGCTCAGTATTTTCAAAAGAGAGAGGGGGAGTGCTACTCAAGAGGGGTTGGGGCAGTAAAGGCTGGGGAGGGAGTAACGGATGGGGTGATCACAGAAGGTAGAGTGCTGGAGGGCTTGAGAACATTGAGGGTGGACAAGGCAACAAGGCTAGATGGCATTCTCTCCAGGGTACTGAAGGAGCTAGCAGAGATCCTGGCAGGGCCCTTGGCAGGCCTATCCAATGCCTCACTTAATTCGGGATGCTTACCCAAGGATTGGAGGTTGGCTCACGTGGTTCCCCTGCATAAGAGTGGCCCCAAAAATGAATCAGGGAACTATAGTCCGGTGAGCCTCATGTCCATTGTCTGGAAGCTAATGGAAACAATCCTGAAGGAGAGGCTGGTGTCCCTGCTGGAGTTCAGTGGGCTGCAGGACAGTAGACAGCATGGCTTTGTCGCAGGCAGATCCTGCCAAACCAACCTGGTAGATTACTATGACTGGGTAACTAGGCAGATGGACAAAGGCCATACACTGGATGTCCTGTACCTGGACTTAAGCAAGGCATTCGATTCAGTGCCGCATGGAAGACTTGGAATAAAACTTGAAGGCACAGGGGTGGGAGCAAAAGTGGTGGGATGGGTGGCAAACTGGCTGCAGGAAAGGCAGCAGAGGGTGGCGGTAAAAGGGGAACTTTCATCCCCAAAGGTAGTAATGAGAGGGGTTCCATAGGGCTTGGTGCTGGGACCAGTGTTATTTGGGATATTTATTACAGACATTTTCATGGGCTTCGAGAGCAGGATCAGCCTGTTTGCCGATGACACCAAGATAGGGGCAGTGGTGGGTGACATAGAGGGGTGGCAGAGTTTGCAGGAAGATCCGAAAAAGCTGGAGACCTGGTTGGACACTTGGCAGCTGACGTTCAATGCCAAAAAGTGTAAGGTACTGCATTTTGGGGTAAAAAATCCAAGGAGAAACAACCTACTGGGGGGAGTGCAGCTGGCGGAGTCTGAGGAGGAGAAGGATCTGGGAGAGGTCATCACGGGATCAATGAACAACTCAGCACAGTGTAGTACGGCAGCAGCAAGGCCAACAAAATGCTGGGTTGCATTGCCAGGGGAATAATGTCAAGGGGGGGGAGGTGATTCTGCCACTGTATAGATCATTAGTTAGACCTCATCTCGAATACTGCATGCAGTACTGGTGCCTGTACCTGAAAAGGGACATTAAATTACTGTAACTGGTGCAGCGCAGAGCAACTAAGATGATCCAGGGACTGGAGGAATTACCGTATGACAGTAGGCTAAAGGAGTTGAACATGTATTCGCTGGAGGAGAGGAGATACAGAGGGGAAATGATCGAGACATTCAAGTACATGAGAGGGATAAACAAGACTGGTACAGAGGGGCTATTCAGGGTAAGGGTGGGGAGGGACATTTGAGGCCATGACATAAGATTGGAGGGGGGAAGGTTCAGGAGGGAAATGAGGAGACACTTTTTTACAGACAGGGTGGTGGCAGGATGGAACGCGTTACCAATAGAGGGGGTAGCCTGTAAAGCAGTGGGCTGCTTCAAAAGGGGCTGGGACAGGTCAGGAGGGAGGATAAGGGGGAGTCAGGAGGGAAGGGCAGCTGCAGAATAGGGCTGCTAGCTGCAAAACTGAGCAAACTCGATAGACCAAATGGCCTTTTTCTGCTGGTAAATTTCATATGTTCGAATCATCTAGTAAGCATATATGTAACTGACAGTACCAAATGGACAAAGATACATTAAGACTAATTAGTACAAATTTCCTGTCCTCTTTAATTTATAGTTTGGTTGCCTTAAAGAGCAACTCTCTATTATAATAAGACACTTAAAAACACTAGATCTACGCAAATTAGGTTTTGACTTTATTGTTTTCTTATTTTTTTTTAACCTCCTCCTGCTATTGGTCTACTAAATATTGTAACTTCCTCCTGCTATTGGTCTACTAAATATTGTAACTTCCTCCTGCTATTGGTCTACTAAATATTGTAACTTCCTCCTGCTATTGGTCTGCTAAATATTGTAGATAATGTAGCAGTTATTCCACTACGGCAAAATGTATCTGACTCTCCCCTGCTAGCCCACAATTGCTGTTTGAGACATCACAGTCTGTTGTCATGGTGAGCACTACGGTGTCATAAACATAGGAATTGTGAGGGTAACAGGGGAGAGGCAAATGTTTCCTGTACAGAGTTTTCAAATTGACTACCAAGGTGGGCTGTAACTCTTGCAAAGGTACATTGAAAATTAAATAAAACTAATAAATAAAAATGTTTCAGCTGTTACAATGTACTAGAGAATACATTTTTTTTAAATTTAAACTTTGGTAACTGGGAAAGGCACACTGAGCGAAGGCTTATTTCCAGAGGCGACCTGGGGAAACATCTTTGTGAAAGCAAATGCCGAAGTGCAGAGTTGCTCTTTAAACTAAAAGACTGTTATTAGGCTATAATTACTGGGCATCAATTTTTACCATTGAATCAAGTAGTTGATATTTCCTGTAACAACCAGCTGGTTGTTATGAGATTCGCGCGCTGCGAGTGTCCTATCCCTGCCTTGAGCATAAATCGAGTTCTCAAATGAGCCCTGTGACAACAAGTGAATAAACGGCTGCAGAATTTCAAATTAAGCCTGGTCTTGCTTGGCAAATGCTGTCTGTTCCGATTCTCGCCGTTTCACTGGTTATTTTAAAAAAGTGTTCTTCTACTCAGGTCCCAGCAGTAAAATCTTAAATGTAAATCAGTAGTTTGAACCCAGTCCCTTTCCTTTCACAGGAACCCCCAGATCATGTGACCACATTTCCTATATGACCAACCGACGTAAAAACAAGAAGGTTGTGAGACTATTTAACATTTCAAAGACTATTATCTATATTAGTAAAAAGTTGTGGTAGTAGCTGTTTTTTTCTCCCAAAAGAGTTTTACCGACAATGCTAAATCTCTGTTCTCTACACGCTGCTGTGGACTCATAGAGAATGTCAAAGATGTACTTTTATAGATCATTTCGGTTGTTGTTAAAAACCCCGCTGTTCAAAAAATTTTGAGCACTTATTTTCAGTTTAAAAAAAAATTGATGCCAAGCAATTATACAAAATAAATTATGAGGAGGTGGTTTATCTCAAATTGAACACAAACCCTCATCGAGTGATGCCTGAAAAAACCTTTGAGCTGCGCTCTTGGGGTTTAAGTAGCATTACTCGAGTCAGGTGTGCATTCAATTCTCGCATCAACCACCTCCTTATACATTATTCTATATTATAAAATGGCAAGAGAAAATCTAGAAATCTCATTGGCCAAGAGAGATCAGCTGACTATACATTAAATCTCTTTATACCCACAGTCATCCTGATCCTAAACCACATCACATAATGAACAAATCAGTCCTCCTACAGCCAGAACTATCTTCCATCAGTCCCCCTGCAACCAGAACTGGTATTCCATCACAAACATGGCTGCTACCTTTACACTGTAAAAAAAAACTTTAACTGGGCCCTAAAAATAAAACTACCTTAAATAAAAAATAAAACAATTAATGAAATGTTGTTTCCCTGATTATCACACTCTCCTTACACACATAAACAAATCAGAAATATTAAGTATTGTTTATAGTTTTCATTACAACTGTTTGTTTACTAACAGTGAAAAATCCCCCTTCTGTCTTTACCTGCTCATCAGTGAAATCTCTCATGCTTGTCCTGACAGTGATATAATTGAGCCTCTGGCTCTAAAACAGGCCTCTGTTGTCTGTGTGTACAGAATGTCAGGAGAGTAACATTCTACCAGAGGAACAGAGCAGAATTTTGAATCCCTGTATTCCATGGTAAACATTCCATGATGAACATTCTATGTCTTGAATGTGGGGAGAAACAGAAAACAAAAAACAGGATGAAGAAAGTAGGCAATACAGTAATACCTTATAAACAAAAAGAAAAGGTGAGAAATAAATAGGCAGAGACAGACCCAAAGTGCCCAAATACATTGCTAATGTTCATAAAAGCACGTACATTTGAATCTTATGTAGGAGCTTTCAGGTGAAATCCACCCTCCTTGCCCACCCCAAAAAAGGCAACCTGGCAGGTTTAAAGTTTTTTTTTTTCTTACTAACCTTTAACCTCACTCCTATAGCAGTTTTCCTTTTATGTACTAGACCACAGCACATAAGTAAAAAATAAAGAGAAGGTTGCCTTCAATTAGACTATATAACTACAGTGTAATGAAAATTAAGTTTTAAACACTGCTTATGTCTTACGAATTTACAGATGTTACAGTGCATTTATATGATAACGTTTACATGTGACAGAGAAAGTATTTATTTTCAACCAACTCTACTAATAAATACTTTTACTGCAAAGTTCTGTACTAGTTAACATATTGCTGACATATCCTATTTTATGCATTAATAGGGACTACTTTTTTCAGTTTTTAGATGTTTTAGAGGTAATGTATAGTACACTCTTTTGAAAACAGTAAATACGTTTTAATCCCTATCAGAGTACATCAAACTAATTCTTTTATGATTGTGGCCCATTTTATAAGTGTGATAAGCCACTCCAGGGTGTGCATTAAAGGATTTTAATGCACTTCCCAGGGGCGTAAGGACACTCGGCTTTCAGCCTCGTGCCTTAGCACACCCCTGGGGTGTGCATTAAAATCCTTTAATGCACACCTTGTCATGGCTTATTACTTACTAGAACACTCAACTGACAATGTTTTTATCCTATGTAAAAATGAAGGCTTTGACTACATTGCTGCCTATGTAATAATATCAGCCAGGAATCCAATAAATTCACATTTCCTTAATACATTCTATACCTTTATAATAACTGGTTACAGTTTTTCCCATAGGGAAACCGGGTTATAATTATGTCATTATAACCAGCTGGTTATAGCGACATTCACGTGCCCAATTTCCCTTGTACTGGACATCCGCCAGCTCTGGCTCTTCCCTTCCTCTCTACGTCTGCCACATCCCACGCTGTATGAAACTTGGCGTCGGCATGTACCACAAAATGATTCTAATTTTTACAGTTATAAACAACGTGGTTTAAAACAAAAAAAAACTTACTCTACTCTTGCGAAGTACCATGCCAACCATGAACAGTTGAACTTCTGCTTCTGTGCTGTTCGCTGCCGTCCCGCTCCTCAGCAGTCTATAGGACTCGGCGCCCGACTCCGTGGTAAGTTCTTTTTTAAAAAAATAAATAAATAAAAGGGCACAAAGCTGTATTAGCCATCAAACATGTTAAAAAAAAAAAGAAGAGTGTAAGAAATGATTTTCAGCAGGACCCCATCTGCCACAGACCACGCTCAAATCCCAGTGGTTTGCAGTTCAGCTCCGATCACAGATGCATTTATTTTGCATAATTGCTGTGGCAAAAAAAACTATCCCCAGCAATTATACAAAATAAAAGATGGGTAGGTGTGTAAAACTCGGATTTTACACACCTCCTTGGGGTGGGATGCCTTAACAAACCCCTCAAGCTTCGCTCTTGGGGTTTATGTGGCATCCCACCCCTCGAGGGGGTGTAAAATCCTCATTATAACCCCCTACCCAGCCATTATTCTCTGTGTTATCTCTTGTTTACAAACTTCAAGAAAATAGAAAAAAAGAGAGGTAGAAATTTAGATACTACATTTAGAAAACAAACAAACAAAAACAGGCTTGTAATTTAAAGAAACCAAAATGGGGATATAGAATTTATGCTAACTGGCAACAGTTAACAATGTCCTATTTACAGAAATTAATTTCATACATCCTAAGGATCCATATTTATCAGGACCTGACTAAACACTGATGAAAAAAAACTCTGTTTTCAATTGTGCAGCGGCATATTAGGTAGAGGAATGGGTCGAGAGAGTGGCACCTATGAGCAACTAGGGTCAGTGGTGGTAGAATACGCAGGGACAAGGGCAGACTGGATAAACCTAAAGGTCCTTTTCTGATGACATCTGTTTCTCTTTGTTTCTGTTTATGGACAGCATTCTGAACAGTTCTCTTCATTGAACCATACATTACTATGTCACGGTTTGTGTAAAGAATGCCACCATAGCCGTTGACCATGCTCGAAGTTCTGTACTCAAAGCAAGACATAGTTTAAAGAGCTAGTGGAGCCAAAGCAGGCAGACAGGAAAGTAATACAAATTTTCAAGAAGTGGTCAGTTGTAATTTGTATTTCTGAAGTATTTTTCTTTTTCCTTTTGAGGGTTAGAAAGTCTTCTATGTGGTAATATTGTGCTGGATGTGTGGAACAGCTCTCAGCCTGACTGCTGACATATCTATCTCTGTCCCCCCACTACATCATCAGCATTGTGATCTCACTGACAGTGACATCACAGGTGATGAATCTGGCACTTACTGACTGGCTGTTCCTAAGCAGCAGTGATGTCACAGTCATTGAAGTCACAATGCTGATGATGTAGTGGGTGGGATCAGAGATACAGTACATATGTCAGCTGCCAGATAGAGAGAGAGAGAGAGAGAGAGTGCTGTCCCTCACACCACACCTACTAACATTAGGTAACTAAATTAACCAAAGGGAAAAGAAAAAGTACATCAGATACAAAAGGTAATGTTTGACTGCTTTTGAAAACTAATATTGATTTTAGGCGGTACACTAGCTCCTTAAACTCCAGATCACTGGTTCCATGAAGAGGACCTTGACTGGATGCTGCCCATAAAAATAAAATGATGGAAATATACAGAAATTAAACGCCCTTCATTGACAACAATCAGATTCTCAACACTGAGTTAATTTGGTGATATCAAGGGCACAAGTGCAAAGCTCAAGTGTCTTCCTGATGTCACTGAACTACTGAGGCACTGAGAATCTGCTGAGTTCTCAATGAAGTGGGATTAGGTTATTTTTTGATAATACAATTTGAGACTGTTAGCATTGGTACAGTTAATTTGGAAAAATGAAACTGAGGTTAAACTACTCTTCTGTTACACATGAGGGGAATGTGTTAGAAAGGTTCAAACTGCTGATTTTGAATCAGCATTTGATGCTGTCTGCTACTGTGACAGTTCATCTCGCATTTCCACAGCACCACTGAGGAATGCTGCTGTAATTGGTGTAGGGAGCAACCTTGCTCTTCACACTCTGAAATGTTAGGGCAGCAGGTTTTACATTCTGAAATGTGAAGAACGCGGTTTTGAAAACACTAGACAAAAAGGCTCAAAGATAGGATAGTGTGTGGGAAACCATACACGACAAGGCTATTCTTCCCCCAAGTGGATACCATGATGACTGACGATCTCAACAGCAAAGCTTGAGAGGTCTGTCAGTCGTCATGGTAACCACGAAGGAGAACATTAGCCTTGTTGTGTACAGCTTCCATACACTGTTTTATATAGTGTATGGTAGAACGCGATTGCTGCAGCCTTAGTTTAAACCACAAGAAAGCCCAGGATCACTTACTTTTTTTTTTTTAGTTTTGTCACCAAATCTCTCTGCTCAACCACAACCACCCACTGATCAGCACACACGCATGGCTCTCCACCAGCCACTGACCAATGATAAGCATTGATGGGGTCGCTTGTATTACGATGTCCATATTACTGCAGAACAGAAAGTTGTTCTGCATTAGTAAGGATGTCACTACTGCAGCACAATGACTCTCTATGGTGTATGGATCTCCATACACAATTGCATTCCACCATACGCTGTAATAAAGTTTTTTTCATCATGTTTTATTTACAGCTGCTTATGGATCAGTTAGGGGCATGCATACCAATTATAACTATAGGAATGTTATAAATGGCTGGCAATTAGAAATAATTTAATGTCCTCGGGCAGCGGTCATGATCCAGCCATAGCACCGCTACGGTGCAAGAAGCCTGATCCACCTACCCCCCAAAGAGATAGATAAGGTGCCACTTGCCCCCTCGGGCAGCGGTCACGATCCAGCCATAGCACCTCTACGGTGCAAGAAGCCTGATCCACCTACCCCCCAAAGAGATAGATAAGGTACGATGCTTGAAACATTGCCACGATTTCTCTGGGCTGTGTGAACGCTGAACCGGATCATCACTTGTAATTTGCTGTTTTCAATTTCAGCGCCTTCTCAGGGTAGCGCTATTGGCTCCACGCCTGTGTAGAGCTCCCTGATTGGCTGGTCTCACTCACCTGAGACAGGAGCACCTGAGACGTGTGGCTTAATGTAAGCCTGCATCCCTGTACTCTGCTTCTAATTTATATATTTTAATTTAGCCTGTTCGGCTTGGCCTGTGTAAAGTAACTTACCATTCCCCCCCGTTGCAGTTTCTCTCCAACTGTATGTGCACTGATTCAGTGCTAGCTCTGCAAACTTCCCCTTGATTTTTCCCCAATTAAGCTTTCACTCTGTACACTTCCTTGCAACTCGCAACACTCAGCAATGGCTGTCACCGATCCACACTTGAACAGACGCAATTCATAGACTCAGTCTCTCTACTTAGGGTCATAGGCTTAGATTGTGGGGGGGCAGAGGGGCAAGCTGCCCCCCCTGAGAAATCAGACCAGGACTTTTAGGAGCCCAGCCACCATTCTCTGGTTATCATTTTCTTTTTTTAAATATTGAATGGGCTCAGGGCTATGCCCAGACTGCCTGCACTTCTCTGGGGGAGGGAAGGGGTGTGGCGGCACAGCGCCATGTCTCTTAAACAAAAATTCATCTTTTCTCCGATTGGCTGCAAGCCTGCATCCATAGTAGTCTGCATATTACAGCCAATCAGAGAGTGCTGCAAGCTGGCGCCATCGCGTGAGCAGTACTCCGTTAGTGGCGCCATTTAGTTGTCTGTGTGCCTTCCATGAAGGAGCAGCAGCAGCAGCAGCAGCATCCATATAGCGTATTGCAGGTTTGTCTATGCCTCCTTCCTTATCTCTAATTAATTCGAGTTACTCCCACTGGCGTTACACAGCCAGAGTATTAGCCTCAGTGTTCTTAGGCTTGCAAAAATTAAAAAACAAAGCTTGGCACCCCGGTTCCTCCTCCATGCCAAGCCAGAAAAAGCCTCGAGCTCATTGCCTTTCACTTGAATCCCTGAAAAAATTGCTACCCTCCTCTTACTCTGCTCTGACAATGTCGAGCTTAATCCAGGGCCCATAAATAAACTTACCTCCCCTTCTGAGTCACTGTCTCTTAAAGGTATTAGTTTTATGCACATTAACGTGTGCAGCCTGCTAAAAAAATTCACCCTTATCCAGGCTTGGACCGCCCATACAATGCCAGATGTGCTTGTTATCTCAGAATCCTGGCTTTGGCCCTCTAGGCCAAATAGCGTGTTTAATATACTGTACCTAACTACCAGATATTTAAATGCAATAGGCAATCCAGAGGAGGTGGGGTCGCCATCTACATCAAAGATAGATTTGAGGTATCAACACTTAATTCTAACTCACTGGTAGCGGGATTTGAGTGCCTGGACATAAAAATCGACCTATCCCCATCGTTAGCACTCCGAGTCATAGGAAGCTATAGACCACCATCTGCTGCTACTCAACTCTTCTCCTATCTTACAACTATCTTGGACACTAGCCCCCTGGAAACAATTATCCTCAGGGATCTAAGCTACGATTGGCTGTCGGAAGCCGGTCACCCACTTAACTCTTTCTGTGATTCCCTTGGTTTCACCCTACTCAACGAAGAGCCCACCCATATCAACAAAAAGAATACAGTCAAAAGTACCCTTCTGGATGTCCTGCTTGTGAATAAACCCCATTCCTTCTCCCATGTTGGAACCTTTGACGCACATATTAGTGACCATTGCCTAATAGCTTGAGTTTGGGCAGCCAACAAAGTGCCAACTATGGCCAAAGTCTCCACCAAAAGGTCAACCAGGTCATTCGACCCAAAGGCATACCTACTTGACCTAAAAAACTCCCCCTTGTGGCAGAGTTTTTACCTTGCTAAAACAGTGGAAACTGCATATTCTATACTACATGAAATCATTACCTACGCCTTGAATCTACATGCGCCTCTGTCAAAAATACGCATAAAGGCTAGGAAATGCTGTTGGTTCACTTAAGATCTCAAGGCTGCACTACTGTCCAGGGATAAACTCTGAAAAACTGCCCACAAATCCCCAAAAGAGGAAGATTGGCGCCTCTTTAGAACAGCCAGAAATCGCTGCACCAAACTGATTAGGGAAGCTAAAGCCTGCTATTACCAAGCAGAACTAGATATTGCAGCCAATTGTCCCTCCAAAGTCTGGGCCACAATCAAAGAACTGGCAGGAGCCATGTCACAAAATATGCTCCCTACAAAAATTGCCTCTGACAATACAGTAATCAATGACAAAAAAGAGATACTGCAGGCATTCAACACGCACTTCGCCACAGCAGGCTTAGCCTTCGATAACTCGCCTGCATGTAACCTGCGCACCCAACTTGGCATGACCCCACCAAATGTTGGCTCTGTTAGTCAACATTTTTCATTCTCACCGGTTTCCCACAAGGAAGTGGAAGACTTGATTCTCCACCTGGATACTAAGAAAAGTGTCGGAGCAGATGCACTTGAACCATACTTCTTAAAGATAATATGCCATGTACTGGCAGTGCCTATTACTCATTTATTCAACCTGTCCCTAACACAGGGTACCCTTCCTCAAATATGAAACATCGCACACGTTATCCCGCTATTTAAATCTGGAGACCCCTTCGATCTTAATAACTATAGGCCAATTTCTCTCCTACCCACACTCTCAAAGCTACTGGAAAAAATAGTAAATGGCCAACTAAGATCCTTCATCGACAGAGAAAAATGACTAAACCCCTTTAATCCGGATTCAGAGCCAACTACAGTACAGTCTCAGCATTAGTTAAAGTAACCAACGATTGGCAACTGGAGTTGGAGCACAAAAAGTCAGTACATGCTGTGTTTCTTGACCTCAGAAAAGCATTCGACACAGTCGACCACGACCTGTTCCTTGACTCGCTAAAAACACTAGGGCCCAGATATTCAAAAGGGTTGCACATGGCGCAATAGTGTTGCGCCATGCACAACTCACTGATGCGCCCTGGCACGATATTCAAAAGGGGAAAGTGCACCGCACAAATCCCAATGCTCTGGAGCGCATCAGTAATGTATGCAGGCACAGGTGGGGGGGGGGCGTGCCCATGCATAACCTGCACAGCCCGATATTCAGCCCGGGATGTGCAGAGCCATGCATGCGTAACCCCTACTTGCGCCTGCACAAAGTTAAGCCAAAAAAAAAAGGGAAAAATGATGGCCACCCACAGGTGAGCTGCTGCATTGCAGGGCGCAACATGGTTGCTGCCACCTGTGGGTGGCCACCCGAGTTCCTGCTGCACCTGGCGGCACTTCCCCATGCCCCATCATGGGCATCTGTGTACATAAACCCCTCCAATATCCCTGGTGGTCCAGTGGCTGCTATGTGCCAGATCACAAGTACTGTATAATATTAGCCCTTCTCACCCGTCCAATATCCATGATGGACCAGTGGCCAGTTGATTGCCTGTCCGATCGCGCATCTGTTCAACCACTACCCTCCACGTTCTGGTGGTCCAGTGGATCCCTCTGCCATCGCGTGGTATCAGTAAACATAATAAAACTGATTACCCTGGTGATCTAGTGTACCTTCCCACCCACCACTGAGCAGCCCCACCGCCAGCCGCCCGCCGCCTGCCGACTGACAGCTGGTAGGGCTGCCGCCCATTGGTTCACAAGCGTGTGCCAATGGGCATGCAGCTCATACCATATTATACTGTCCAGATATGTGAATGAATCATTCACATATCTGGATCTTTGTAGTACGGTGAGGGCTGGCATGCCTTTGCTCATGCTGTGAACCACTGGCACGGCAGTTTCACCGAGCTGTCAGTCAGTGGGTGGCAGGCGGTGGGTGTTGTCGCCCACCGGCTGACCGGGGAGCGGGCGTGGGGCTCAGTGGGCGGTGAGGGGATACACTAGACCACCAGGTAATAGGACTTATTATGTTTTACAGATGCCCGCATCGGCAGCGACGTCCACTGGACCACCAGGGATATTGGACGGGTGGGGGGGTGTATTATACCGATGCCCGCAATCGGGCACATAGCAGTCCACTGGACCACCAGGGATATTAGACATTGCTTTTTTTGGGAGACAAATGCCCACAATCGGGCTGCAGAGGGCGTCGGTCCCCGATGGCTGCTGCCTGGCAGGGTGCCAGGCGCAAGTCGTCGGGGATCAGCACACCTGCATACTAATGGGATGCAAATGGGGCCATAATGACATGCAAATGGCCCCATGTGCACCTTGCATAAATTATGGCCCCATTTGCATGCACCCTTTTGAATATCGCAGGTGCTGTGCATGGCACAATGGCACTTGCGCTAGTGCATCTCCATGCTCCACTCTGGCCACTTGCGCTGGCGCAGTGCCGCTGCACCATGCACAGTGGGGGTGGCCAGGGTGCGATATTCAAAGCTGCTGCGTCATAGCGCAGCTCTGTTGAATATCGCCCAGGCCACACCCCAGCGCAACAAAGTTGAGCTGCGCCCAGGCTTGTGCCACAGCCTGGTGCAGTTTGAATATCCGGGCCTAGGATTGGATGCTACTGCTCTAAACTGGTACTCTGAATATCTGACAGACAGATGCCAGCAGGTGAAAGCGGATGGCGAACTATCTGCCCTAAAACTCTTACAACGAGGTGTCCCTCAGGGATCCATATTAGGTCCCCTCCTCTTTGCAGTGTATATCAACAACATTGATGAGGGAATCAAGAATGCAAATATTCACTTATTCGTGGATGACACAGTGCTGTACCTGAGTCGTCCCACACCAAAAGAAGCTTGTACTGACCTACAAAAAGATTTCAACCTCCTGCAACTCCAACTAATCAATAAAAAACTGCTATTTAAAGCTAAGAAAATTAAAGCCATGTTATTTTCCCCCGCAAACTACACAAGCGCTACTGACTCCATCCCCCCAATAACCACGATGCTGGGAGAGTGATTAGAGTACATTCTGAAATTCAGGTATCTTGGGGTCTGGATCGACTGTAAACTCTCCTTCACTGACCACCTGGAAGACTTGCTGAAAAAATTAAGGCAAAGACTTGGCCTTTTTTACAGGATAAGAAGACTTCTTACAGCAGACGCAAAGAAATGACTAGTCCAAGCCACGTTCCTGTCCTTAATTGACTACGCAGACTTCATATACAGTAGCTGTGCGACTTCCTATCTTGGAAAATTGGATACGCTCTACCACAGAGCTATACGCTTCATCACTGACCTCCCCTTCTTTACCCATCATTGCGCACTATATGCCGCCACGGGCTGGACCTCACTTCACTATAGGCGCAACTTTAATGCAGCACTCTGGACACTTAGAGCCCTGAGTGGCAAACTCCTTCAATACATCATCGACTGTCTGTCTCCGATTGTGCCCAGGAATTATTCCCTTAGAAGCTGCTCACAACTCCTGCTAAATATACCCAGGGCACTCACACGAGTCGGGAGAGCCGCCTTTGAATTCACACTCCCATCAATATGGAATAAAACCCAAAAAATACTTAAGCTGAAAACCCCAGTAAGTACCCTTTTGTTCAAAAGGCTTTACCATGATGGCATTATGGAAATTTGCAACTGCTTTACTAGAAACTAACTAACCTCCCTCCCTTCCTCAAACGGCGGCCCTCAAACGGCGGCCCCCCAGCTGAAATGTGTGCCTCTGCCTCTAGCATGCCCACCAACAGATCCACAGGATTTATTGCCAAACTCCCATATCTTATTCTTTGACGCTCTGAACAGCTGCAGCCTGATTCTAGCACATGCTACCAAACGTGGGGATAATTATCGTCTTTCATCCCAAAAAATATTCGGTCCCTCGTCCATCCAACACCTCCCTCTGCCCCAACCTCCAGGACCCTCCCAGTTATGCCCCTGCTACTATATTCCTCCCCTTGCACTTAGTACAATGGCAGCTTTTTTCCTCCATATGTTGCCGCGTTTTGGGGCAAAAATCGCTTTGTTGCCTTTCGTACAGTCCTCTGCCTTCCTAATCCCTCACTCTGCTCTAACAATTGGTTCCTCTTCACTTGCGCCCCTATTTCCCACCTCTCCCTACATTATGCGCTTGATATTTTCTATCTGGTATGCTTACCCTCTCCCTAACATTTCCCACTACAAAATGCACAGATTTTGGGCTTGGATCCAGCACAAGTTCATTATTCACAACTCCTTGTAGTTCTATGTTCAAAGTATACTGCCTGTAAATGTGCATTTGTACTATAATAGCAGCTATTTTTACTGTTTGTACTATTGTAACTTGTCTTTCTGTATTATTACTGTAGGACCGCAGGTCCACCTTGTAAATGAGCTTGCTCAATGGTGCCCGCCTGGATAAATAAAGATATTGATTGATTGACTGACTGATTGATTGATTGAAAAGCATGCTGAAAACATGGAAACAAAAGTTAGAATTGACTTCTAACACCTGGAGTGTATTTGTGACATTGTACAGATTGCAACATCTCAACCCTGAGGTGTTGTCTCAAAGACAAAACTTTAAAATGTTAAGGTTCAAGCTCTGCAGTGTGGTCACACTCCTCCTAACATTTCACTGGTAGATTTACTTTGCTGAAGAGGTCAGTTGCCCTAGTATCCTGTTCTAGTCCTTGTTGCTGAGTGTTTTAAGTTTAGACTGCTGTTTTATTATTTTGCAATGTTTTTGAGTTTAATCTATACTCTTCATCAGTTTGGCCTGGTTTAATATAATTTTATAATTTTTTACAGGTTCTATTGTGGTTCCTGGAACCAGGAGACCTATGTTTTTTGCTGGTTCTCAGTTTGGGTTCCTGAACCCAAATGAAACAAAAGTAAATTCATTTTGTTAAAATTGAACTTCATTTTTATGTTGGCTTGCACATGTGCAGCCAACATATTGCAGTAGTAGCAGATTTGGAGGCGCGGTAACTGTTGGGTGAATGCAGGGCATTCATCAGTAGATGCATCATCCCTCATTCCCCAATCAGCCAGCATGCAGGTGCCACACCAGCAATTTGGAATGTGGCCATCAGATCTAAGAAAAGGTCCGCTGCAATGAGAAGCAAGTTTCTCATTGCAGCGGCACAATAACACGCCTCCACGTAAACATGGCAGCACTGACTGTCCGCCCAAAGCATGCCTCTGCTCCCACTTCATTTGCCGACGGAGGAGCCCACCTCGCCGCATCATGACCCCCAGTGAGTGCCAGGGGTGCCCAATCCTCTCAGCATCATGCGCCTCCCCCAACAGTCCTTTTGCTGACAGGGATCCCAACCTCTGCTCGCTTCAGTCCCTTCCCTGTTTATTTTGCTGATGGGGGAGCCCACTCCCGTCAGCATAATGTCTCCCCCATCTGTTGTGTGTGTGAGGGGGTGCCCAATCCCCTTGGCTCTTGCCCCCTTTCATTATGTGCTGATGGGGTGCCCAATCCTCTGTCGGCTACAGCCCCCCAAAAAAATCAGGTTACATGCTGGGGCTGTCCCAGCATGCCAAATGTCCCTGCAATTAAAACCACCCACTAATGTTCCTTTTTTTTTCACCCTGTAAAAGAAAACGGTCCCTCACGGTCTCCCTGTCCCTTCCCACAACCCGCACCCACCCACTGCTCATCCCACCTCCCCCACCCCCCACCCCATACCCCACCTCCAGAGCCTAGGCGACGACATCTTCTGTGGACCGAAAACACGCCTGCACTCTTCAAAGTTGACCACGAACTGAAGAAATGCTGGTAAGCTGTATAATGGCATAAATAGGGATTTTTCAACTTGATGCATATCTCGGCATTTTGGGATTTTGGCACCAAATTTTCAACATGGGGTTATTAGGACCCCTCCTCATAAATTCTGTCACTGTCATGGCGTTATTCCATCCGAAAGGTGATTTCACAGTCACTGTGTGGAATCACCTTCGGGACTGATTAACGAAATGACAGTGCCACTGTTCATGAGGGGGCTCTCAAAGCCTATGTTGCAAAATTTGCGGAAATATCAAAAATGGCTATCTTACGAGTGTGCATTGCGCAGTTTCCATGCACGCTCATAACTTCGACAATTTGTAATATTTTCACTCCAGATTTTCAACATTGGCATTTTTCCACACCTTCTTATGAGCAGTACAGCTGTCATTTTACATATCCTGGCTGAAATGTGGTTTCGCATGTCCGGCACAGAATAGCAAGTCATTGTGCGAAATCAGTTTTCGGGACAGTCTGAGGACATGACAGTGCCACTATTCATGAGCAGAGGTCCTAAAATGCCTATGTTGAAAATTTGGAGACGAAAGTCTATAAAATGACTGTGTTACAAGCATGAGTTGTGCGTTGCACAGTTTGAGGCAGTATGAATAGCGCAGTGGTTTAAGGCTCTGAGCTGCAAATTTGGAGACCTGGGTATGAATCCCACAGCCCCCACTTGCATATATTGTGTAACCCTGAGCAAGTCACTTAACTTCCCTGTACTCCCAGGTTGCACCTGTAAAAAAGCTTTCAGCTTAGTGTGTCTCACCTGGTTAAACAATTGAAAAAAAAAATGAAAAGAAAAAAAAAGTTCCCACGCACCCTTGTAACCACAAATTTGCAGTATTTTCATGCCACATTTTCAACACACTGCCCAAAATGTGTTTTCGCACCTGTGGCACACACTGGCGTGGTCGCTGTGGGAAATCAACTTTTGGGACAAATTAACAAAATCACAGTGCCACTGTTCATGAGGGGAGGTCCCAAAATGACTATGTTGAAAATGTGGTTAAAAAAAATCCCCCAAATAATTGGGTTATGAAGATATATTGTACAGTTTCTGTGCATGCTCATGACTTCACTAATTTTCCATATTTTCACTCCAGCTTTTCAACATTGCCATTTTTTTACACCTCCTCATGAACAATACAGTTCTCATTTTTTACATACTGCTCAAAATGTGTTTTCGGACCTGTGTCACCAAATGACATAGCCGCTCTGCAAAACCACCTTTCACCTAACAAACTGATAGTGACGCTCTTCATGACGTGGGGTCACAAAAAGCCAATGTTGAAAATTTGGAGTGAAAATACCAACACACGCCTGTGGCGCTAGGGTTTCCAACTGTAACACCACACCCTGTGCAGACTGACAGGCGTCAGGGGTGTAACTTGGGATCATCGACTGTAAAGCTTCCTATTCCACCCCCCCACCCCACCCCCACCCTGCAGCCAGTGACACACATCGTGGTGTGCCTTACAGTGTTCGGCCACAAAGTTCACCCCATTCTCCTATACTGCACCCACCTCAGCGTATTTCCTTATGGAATGGGGTACGTATAACGCCCAAAGACCCCAAAGCACACCACAACACTTGTCACTGTCTACAGGGTAGGGTGAGGTGAACTGGCATGAGCGTTATAGCTGACGACCCAAAGGCACACCCCAATGTCTGTTGGTCTCTACAGGGTGGGGGTGGGGTTGGCATCACTTCAGTACTTCACTGCCATTCCTATTATGCATCTCTAACTCCGGCACTACCAACACCAAAGCCAGCGAGACAACATTTGATCCTTGATCTTTCAGCAGCATTTGACACTGTGGATCATGGGGTGCTGCTTGAGCGCCTGTGGTCTCTCTGTGGACTAAGGGGGGGTGGTCCACAGTTGGTTTAAATCTTTTCTGCAGGGTAGGACTCAGAGAGTAGTATCGGGGATTTATTCCTCGACCTCTCGCTGTCTACACTGTGGAGTGCCACAGGGCTCAGTGTTGTCCCCCATGTTATTTGCAGTGTATATGCTCCCATTAGGGGACATTATAAGACATTTTGGTTTGAGTTTTCATTGCTATGCCGACGATTCTCAACTCTATATGTCTTTTTCGCCCGAGCAGGAGTCTGAGTCAAGTACATTGTTTAACAACTGTCTCCCGGAGATACAGAACTGGATGAGTACCAACTGGCTGAGGTTGAATCCGGGGAAAACAGAGGTATTGGTGGTGGAACTGGGGGTAAGGATATCAAGTCCATGGGCCGGAAAACGCTCAGGTTTATTTCTGGGACGAACCCCGCTCATGGCATCTGGTCAGGTGCGTAACCTTGGTGTTATTTTTGACGAAGGCTTGACCCTGAGGGCACAGGTGTCAGCCGTAGTCAAATCATCCTTTTCATCTAAGGAATATAGCATGGGTGAAACACTTGATTCCATCAGAGGATCTTCCTACCCTGGTCCACTTTGTGGCCAATCGTCTTGATTATTGCAACGCCCTCTATCTAGGGCTGCCGGGAGTGGATATCCGCCGCTTACAGCTGGTGCAAAACGCGGCAGCTAGGCTGTTGACTGGAAGCCCGAGGTCCAACCATATAACACCTGTGCTTCGCGAATTACACTGGCTGCCTGTACAGTGGTGGATCACTTTCAATGTCATGCTGATGACCTATAAAGCCCTACATGGTTTGGGACCTCGCTACCTGAAAGAACTCCTGACTTCTTACTGTCCCTCCCACTCCCTCTGATCCTCTGGTGAGGGACTGCTGGAGATTCCCAGGGTAACTTTAAAAACATCTGGTGGAAGAACATTTGCCTTTATGGCTCCTACCCTGTGGAATTCTTTACCTTGCCAGATACGCAATTGCCTGACTGTGGAGAGCTTTAAAAAAGCTCTAAAGACCTTCCTTTTTAACCAAGCATTTTTAGTGACTTAAATTATAAAATTATATTGGTTTGCGTTTTGAATTTAACGTTGTTTATAGTTTTGGTTTTAATATTGTATAAGTGATATTGTAAAGGCGCCCTGAGCTTTGGAAGGGCGCCTTATAGAAATAAATATTTACTTACTTACTTACATTTGGCATTGACAAATGCTTGTTGAAACAGTAACACTTATTCTTAAATAAACCCCTAAAACAAAATTGTTCTGTTACGTCCTATCAAACTGGCATGACAGGAGGGCCTAAAAGGAAAACAGGCATCCTGTAAGCATTAGCTGGCAAAAGTAGACAGGCACAATCTTTGCTTTGATTATTTGGGCCTAAATCATGATTTTGAAAATTGTGAACTCTGCAAAGGTTTCTGCTCTAAGACAAAACAAACATTTGTTAATGCCAGATGTTCGCCACTGATATAGAAGCCCTGGGGTACCAGATACATGTTGTGGTGTACTATGTGGGTTATATGTTACCAAAGTTAGGAGCCTGCATTTGTAAATTTGATAACAGGCTCATAGCTGTGTTGTTTTAATATTTTTGCCCAAAATTGTCAGCATTGCCTTTCAAACAACATGAAGTCTTGCTATATTATGACATGTGCAGTGAGCCCCAACCTTCGAACTGCTCCGGAGGTGAAAGAGTTAACTTTCTATGCCAGGCATGGAACCTTGAGCGCGAGCTCAGTTGAAAACTCTGTCTGTTGTTGCTCAAACTCAAACTGTCAGATTCTTTACTCCGCCTCACTGAACAGTCGCCCGGAGATTTCTCCTTCTGCTCGGGTTCATTTTGTCGGTTAAAGTATTGTTTTTCTCTGCTAACCGAATGTAAACCGCAATCGGTCGGTTCACACTCTGTCTGTGGTATTGTGAGCACTAGATAGGTTTTACATTAATTTCTTTCTGTGTGGAACTTGTAAACGTCTTTTTCGGTTCGGTTTGAACCGATTAGGATGTTTTAAAAATAACTTTCTAGTCCTTTAGAGTGCAGTTCCCGGTTCTTATCAGTTCTAAAAAAACGGATTTCATTACGGTTTTTTCCATGACCCGTGACACGGTTGGGAACCGATAAGAGAGTCTTGCTTGGCGGATTGCCACTAACGGGCAAGTTTGGTTAGGCTGGCACTATGTCTGAGAAACCCCAAAGAAAAACCCGGCCCACTGGGTTTCAACACTGTGGCCTCTGTGGGGAAGCCTTTGCTAAGGCTGACCCACACACCACCTGTGTATATTGTCTGGGGTTTGACCACCTCAATGCAGACTGCCAGATTTGTAAGAGTTTTCTTGCTGCCACCGTGGAAAAGAGAGTTGGTAGGCTCAGGGAAAGGGAGGCCAAAAAGTCCGCTGACCCGGATGGCCAGCCCGGTTCGGTTCCAACCGAACCGGAGGGAGTGCCCTCTGACCAGGGCGATACTTCCTCGGGCAAACGAAGAGCCAGCTCTGAGGAGCCAGTTCCAACTAAAAGGACTAGAAAGTCAGCTAGTGTCCCAAAAGTTCTTTCTCCAACCGCTGAGGAAATAGCTAAAGCAATTCAAATTGTCCAGTCTCTTTCCCCGGTTACATAGAAACATAGAAACATAGAATGTGACGGCAGATAAGAACCGCTTGGCCCACCCAGTCTGCCCATTTCCCTACCTACTGGATAAGCTGCAGATCCTAGTTAACCAGCAGCCTACTTCTTCCTACCCCCCATCCCCTAGAATTGCCTTATGACTGTCCCATACATGCTTGAATTCCACCACTGTTTTTGACTCCACAACCTCCTCCAGAAGGCCGTTCCATGCATCCACAACCCTCTCTGTGAAAAAATACTTCCTTAAATTACCTCTGAGCTGCCCCTCTATCTTCAAATTGTGCCCTCTTGTTCTTGCACACCCTTTTTGAAAGATGCTACCCTCTTGGACTTTGTTGATTCCCTTGAGGTACTTGAACGCTTCTATCATGTCCCCTCTCCCTCCTTTCCTCGAGGCTATACATATTAAGCTCCTTAAGTCTCTCTTCATATGTCTTCCTGTGCAGACCCTGCACCATTTTAGTTGCCCTCCTCTGGACAGCTCTCCTGTCTATGTCTTTGCGGAGATTGGGTCTCCAGAACTGCACGCAGTACTCCAGATGGGTCTCACCAGCTGTCTGTACAGAGGGATAATAACTTTGTTTTCTACTGGTGATGCCTCTCCCTATGCATCCCAGTAACCCCCAGCCCTCCTTGCTGCCCTCTCACATTGCTTGCCCACCTTTAGGTCATCTGATATGACTACCCCAGGTCCCTTTCCATTTTTGTTGTTGTTAGTATCTCACCCCCATTGTGTACTCTTCCCTGGGTTTTTGTTTCCCAGGTGCATTACCTGCACTTCTTAGCATTGAATCTAAGCTGCCATACATTTGACCATTCCTCTAACCTTGCCAAGTCCCTTCTCATCCTTTCCACCCCACTCATGTGTATCAACTCTGTTGCAGATCTTTGTGTCATCTGCAAAGAGACATACTTTTCCTTCCAGTCCTTCTGCAATGTCGCTATAAAGACATTGAAGAGGACTGGTCCTAATACTGAACCTCATGTGTACCCCACTAGTAACCCTCCTTTCTTCTGAGTGGACTCCATTTACTATTACTCTCTGTGTCCTATTCTCCAGACAATTCTTACCCAGGCTGTCATCTTGGGACCCACTCCAGGCTGGCTAACTTGTATATTAATCTTTGTGTGGGACTGTGTCAAATGCCTTGCTAAAGTCTAGGTAGGCCATGTCCACAGCCCCTCCCTGATCAACTACTTTGGTCATCCAGTCAAAGAAATCTATCAGATTCATCTGGCATGACCTTCCCGTGTGAATCCATGCTGCCTAGGGTCCTGTGCCCTCTGGCCTCTAGATACTGACAATTCTTTCCTTCAGAAGTGATTCCATCATTTTCCTATCACTGAGGTTAAACTAACAGGTCTGTAGTTTCTGCTTCTGCCTTGCTCCCACTTTTGTGAAGGGGAATCACATCTGCCCTCCTCCAGTCCTCAGGTACCACCCCATCCTCCCATGATTTGTTAAAAGGGTAGTCAGTGGTGTCACTAGTTCTACCCTTAGCTCTTTTAGAATTCTGGGATGAATCCATCAGGCCCCATTGCTTTGTCCACCTTCAGTTTTAAGAGTTCTTTCAGAACCCTTTCTTCTGTAAATGGGCTGGTATCAACTTCTGTATCCAGAGTGTTTCTACTGTTTGTTTTATGTACCTCCCTCTTCATTTGTAAATACTGAGCAAAATATTTGTTTAGTATCTCTGCCTTTTCACAGTCACCTCTGCCCACCCTCCCTCCCTTTTTAAGCCTCACTATCCCTCCCTTGGTCTTCCTTCGCTCCCTGATGTACCTATAAAAGGTTTTATCCCCTTCTTAACTGAGTTGGCTATCTTTTCTCGGTTTGGGCTCTTGCTGTTCTGACTGCTCTCCCAGCCTCCTTTGCTTTAACTGATACAGTTCTCTGTCCTGCTCCTTCTGATTCCTTATACTTCCTGAATGCTTTTTTCCTCCAAACCGACACCATCAGGGAAGCGCTTGGATTCGGCTGGTTCCACCGTTCAAGATTTTGATTTTGAGGATTTTATGAACCGAGGAAGGGAGGAGGAGGTATGAGGATAGTGAATGTGATTTTGAAGGTCTGGATGTGCCCATTGAACCGGACATCTCTCCAGACAGACCATTGGGGTTCCCCAGGCTATCTGAGTCCCCTTCTCATTTTATGTTCTATAAGAAAGTTGCTGAAACTCTCCAACTCCCTGTTGAGGAAGCTGTTGATGACCAAGAAGAGCCTGATTATGTAGAAATGATGGATATTCCAGAGTCTAGGAGACTGTCTATTCCCTTGCACAAATCTTTTAGGAAACAGACAGTAAAAATTCTAAAAACTCCTCACTCTATCCTCCCTGTGGATAAAAGGATGGACAAGAGGTATGCTTTATCAGGCTCTGATATGGAGTTCCTCACTCAGCAATGCAGCCATGTGGGGGTAGTGCAGGCTGCTGCCTGTGACAAGGCAAATATTCCTCTAGCCTCTCACCCTCCTGAAAAGGACTCCAGGAGGATGGATGCCATGGCAAAGAAACAGTACATGGCAGCATATTTAGGACTCAGACAGGCAAACTATATGGCTTATGCTGCTAGGTACCAGAAATCCAGATGGGATACTGTGCTGGCCCTAACAAAACAGGCCCCTGACCAGCTTGCCAGGGACCTGGAGCAGGTGGCTGTGGATGGTATTGGGATCTCAAGGTGCAATTTCATGCTGCAGTAGACTCTAATGATGTATCATCAAGGGTCATGGCTACATCTGTGGCTCTTCGCAGAATGGCTTGGCTCAGATGTACTACTCTGTCACAGGATACCCAGTCTAAGGCTATGGATTTTCCTGTTGTGGGCAATTCTCTGTTTGGGGAGCAGACAGAGAATTATATGAAGAAAATGGATGAATATAGGACCACCTATAGGAGTGCACAGGCCAAAGAAAGGCAAGCTACTCCTCAAAGGCAGCATGTCAGGGGCAGGGGCAGGCCTCTTCATAGGCCTTTTTACCAAGCCCAGGCCTCCTCTTCTGCTTATGCCCAGAGGGGTTCTTTAGAGGAGAGGCAGACGGGCAAGCATAGCCTGCTTCTACCCCTCAGCCCAAAGCCCCTGCCAAGCAGGCTCCCTGATGGGGTGGCCAGGGCCGATTCTCCACTACCGTAGGGGCAGGCTGGCTTACTTTGTCCAGGACTGGAAGTCTTTAACATCAGACAAGTGGGTCCTGGAAGTAGTAAGCCAGGACTGGTTCTCAGCTTCAAAAATTTCAAAGATGAGAGCCAGATCCTTTCCACCTGCAAATCCATCAGAGGCACTTGCCCTAGAAACAGAAGTTTCTACCTCCTGGCTCTCAGAGCTGTGGAAAGGGTTCCACCCCTACACCAGGGCAAAGGGTTGTACTCCAGGTACTTCCTTACCCCCAAAAAGACAGGAGAATGGCGGCCCATCCTGGATCTCAGGTATCTAAACAAGCACCTTTTAAAACCAAAATTCAAAATGGTGACTCTGGGAATTATTTTACCCTCTCTAAGGCCAGGGGACTAGCTAGCCTCCCTGGACCTCAAGTATGCCTACTTCCATGTTCTTATCAGAAGCTCCCATCGAAAGTACCTCAGATTTGAACTGCGCTCAGGCCATTACCAGTTCAGAGCAATGCCCTTCGGCCTCACCTTGGCTCCGAGGGTATTCACAAAATGCCTGGCAGTAGCAGTTGCCCACTTAAGAAGGCAAAAGATTGTCATCTTTCCTTATCTGGACGACTGGCTCATAGTAGGCCAGTCCCCAGACCAGGTCAAACTACACCTTTAGGTAACTCAGCAACTGCTCACATCTCTAGGTTTCCTCCTCAGTCTTCCAAAGTCAGTTCTAGAGCCTGTCCAGCTTCTCACCTTCATAGGCGCGCGGAACTGAACACAAAAGAGGCCAGAGCCTTCCTCCCTCTGGAAAGAGCAAAGACCTTGGTCTCTCTGGCCTCATCTTTCACCCTGCAGGTCTCTTGACCAGCAAGGCATTTTCTACAGCTCCTGGGGGCACATGGCTGCTTCTACAGCAGTAGTGCAGGGAGAAAGATTTCAGATGAGGGACGTCCAGTTTCATTTGAGAGCCTTTTGGTCTCAAAGGAGAAACCCTCTAACCAAATTGATCCCAGTGACTCGAACCCTGATCCAGGCCCTTCAGTGGTGGCAGGACCAGAGCAATCTGAGACAGGGGGTTCCCTTCACCCCCAGTCTCACTCCTTGATCCTTACTACAGATGCATCCCTCTTGGGGTGGGGAGCTCACATGGGCGACCTCACTACCCAGGGATTGTGGTCCCCACAGGAATCTCTGCTCCACATCAATTTGTTGGAACTCAGAGCAGTTTTTCTAGCACTCCAGGTTTTTCCACATCTGTTCAGAACAAGGTTGTACAGGTCAGAACAGACAATACCACTACAATGTGGTACATCAACAAGCAAGGAGGCACTCGGTCTACGGCCTTGTGCACCAAAGCAATGAAGTTGTGGTCTCTGGCTTATTCCCTGAATGCCTCCCTTACGGCAGTTCACCTCCCAGGCAAGGACAATGTCCTAGCAGATGATCTCAGCAGGATTTCCCAGGGCCATCACGAATGGGCACTGGATCCCCTAGTACTGGAGGTAGTATTTGCCAGTTGGGGCACCCCACAGATAGATCTTTTTGCAGCCCCAGACAATCACCAGCTTCCCCTTTTTTGCTGCAGGCCCCCAGTGTTGGGCTCAGTCCCTCTGGATGCCTTCCTCCTCAGCTGGGAAGGGAAGTTTCTCTATGCTTTTCCCCCTTCCCTCTTCTCTTCAAGGTGCTAGTCAAAATCAGATCTCAGCCCTGCAAGATGATCCTGATTGCTCCAGATTGGGCCAGACAGCCCTGGTACCCACTCCTCATGTCCTTAGCAGTCCACCTTCCCCTGTGTCTTCCCAGGAATCACAACCTGTTAACCTGTGCCCAGGGGAGAGTTTGGTATCCGAACCTCAAATCTCTCAATCTCAAGGCCTGGGATGTGGGTGGGCAGTGCAATGTTGACACTTCATAGATGCCCACTTTATTTTTACCCTTTCTTAGGGTGCTGGGGTGTTATGTTTTATTTTCCTTTCTTGAATCCCCTGACTTGAGTCTTTGTTTTGGGATCAAGAACAAAAATGTGTTTTTGTAGTTAGTAGCCAGTGGGCTAGTGTAGGTTTACGGCTTCCACACAGAACCTTAGTGAGTTTTGCTCGTAAAGATCTGACAGTTTGAGTTTGAGCAACAACAGACAGAGTTTTCAACCGAGCTCGCGCTCAAGGTTCCATGCCTGGCATGGAAAGTTAACTCTTTCACCTCCTGAGCAGTTCGAAGGTTGGGACTCACTGCATATGTCATAATATAGCAAGACTCCATTAGAAGAAACAACATTACTAAGTTGAGTAATTTTTTCTTTTATGACACCACCTCATGAAGAAGTGCAGAGAAAATGTTCAACTCTTGTCTGAAATGTGATTTCATGCAGGGACTGCGAAATCCCCTTTTGGGATGCAAAAATGCATTTAGGGCAGAATTTGAAAAATGATAGCTGTAACATTCATGAGGTACTGTAAAGAAATAGATAGGTTGACAATTTGGGGTAAAAATATTGAAAATTACCAAAGTTATGAGCCTGCATTCACAAAATTCAATGCTGGCTCGTAACTTTGTTGTTTTTAATATTTTTACACTAAATTTTCAACATAGGCTTCTTATGACACTATCTCATGAACAAGGGCACAGAAAAATTTGAACTCCTGACCGAAAGGTGATTTCATGCAGGGACCATGAAATCACCCTTTGGGGTGTAAAAACACATTTTGCCCAGGATTTGAAAAATGACGGCTGTCACATTCATGAAGTGCTGTAAAGAAATGGCTATGTTGTAAACTTAGGGTAAAAATGTCAAAAATTATCAAAGTTACAAGCCTGCATTCGTAAAATTCAATGCAGGTTCATAACTTTGTCTTTTAATATTTTTACACCAAATTTTTAACATAGCCTTCTTATGACACCGCTTCATGAACCAGGGCAGAGAAAATGTTCAACTCCTACCCAAAAGGTGATTTCATGCAGGGACTGCAAAATCACCTTTTTGGACAGATTTGCCTACTGTCACGCTAATTGTTCATCAAGTGGGGTCCCAAAAAAAGGTATGTTGAAATTTGGGGCAAAAATATGCCAAAATGGCCAAGTTATGCCACTAAGTTCAAACCCACATTGAAATACATTGACCCGCATGCCTGTTTCCTCAGTTTGCCATCCGGCTTTAAAGAGTGAAGCTGTGTCTGTGGTCCTGAGAAGAGTATGGCATTGGACCCCTCTGGTGAGTAAGTAAGGGCTTGCTGGGGGTGTGCGGTGGTGGGTGCTGAGTGGGAGGGTCAGATGGGGGAACAGTAAGAGCTGCAACAGACATGAATATATGTTTTTCCTTTTACAGGGTGCATAAAAAAGCAAAACAAAAAAAGGCAGAAGGATTTGTTTATTTGTGATCATGACACTGAGGTATTGGACACCCCCAGTGTCAGTGTCATATTTGTCGGGGGGGGGTTCAAGAGGGAGGGTTGGGTGCAAAAAAAAAAGAGTGAAGAAGCTGTGACTGCACATTGGTAGTGGCATGTAGTGGACAATGGGGGTTTCACTTATGAGGTGGCGACACTGGGGTTTTGGGCACCCCCAGTGTCAGTGTTATGTTTGTGGGGGAAGGAGCTGAGAGGGAGGGTCGGGTGTGGGGAACAGTCATGGGGCCACCAGTGGCAGACATCGATGGATGGTTTCCACTTACAGCTGGCAGACATTCCAGGCATTCTAGGCTACCTATGACAGATCAGCTTTGCTTGCTGGGTGGCACAGATCAAAGGGAAGAGCTGACCCATGATTGGGTTGGCTGTTTCTTTTCAAGTTTGTGCCGTCTCTGCCCAGCAAGCCAAAACTCTGTCATGATCAGCCTCATTGATGATTGGTGTGCCACTGACTCACCCCTAAAACACTGCTCTACATTGGGCAGACAGTGTCACACCCATCAAAAGGCACAAATATACAATACATTCACTGTATGCACATGTGCATGGTGAACATAAAAAGGGAAGCTAAATGTCAGTCTTCATCTGCACTAGCTTCCAGAATAGTTTCACAAGAGTGCTGTCCTGTAAAATAGCCTGTGTTTAAAAATATGGAGAAAGTACCAGTGAGGATGGAAAATACACTGCAGATGAGAATGACACTAAAAAGATGCTTCAAATGCCTTCAGCTTCTATGGCCATAGACAAGAAGACTGAGAAAAGTAATGTACCAAGGTAAGGCTTCGAGTTCATTTATACTCACGCTGACCCTTAGAGGGTTATTCAGGCAGCTGCTTGCAATAAAGTAAAGGTTAAAATCTCAGCAATCCTTGTAATAAATTGACCTAATGGCTAAGAAGGAGTAAAAAAACCTTAACCCTGTTGCGGTTTTACAAAAAGGGTTTTTCCTATTTTATAGAATACAATCTCCTCATGGGAATAGGTTGCAGGAGGGGAGTCTCTTTCAAATGAGGAAGAACACCAGAACCAGAGGAGGAACACCAGAACCAGAACCTCCTCCTCCTAGTGAATGTCAAGAAAACCAGATCCATGTTGTTCGGATCCAAGCACTTCACAGCCAAGTCCAAACCCCACTCTTCTCTCAGCATTGTCTTCCTTGATGGCCAGGTCCTTGAAAATGTCAATACCTTCAAATACCTAGGTGTTCTGCTCAATCCCTCCCTTTTCTTCTCTGAGCATATAAACTCTGTGGTTCACAGAATACACCAAAAGCTGGGTGCTGCCTACAGACTCAAGCACTACCTCACTCCTGAGGCCCGACATGCCATTGTCCAGGGGAACCTACTCTCTATACTTGACTATTGCTCTACCATCTATGCTAGGTCATCCACAACCCTCATGGCCAAACTATCAACTGCCTACAACAGTACCTGTCACTTTGCCATACTTGCCCCTTTTTCTACCCACGACTGTTTCCTCTACCAGTTACTCAGTTGGCTCCCTCTACAAGGTCGCTTTCACCATGCCCTTTGCTGTATGGTCAATAATGCCATCCGTACTAGCCAGAAATAACCCCTTGCAGCCCTCCTCAAATTTCGAACACTACACCATTGTCTCCACACCAATAACATCCCCACTCTAAAAGTTCCCAGGATATCCACCAATATGGGCAGGAGAGCCTTGTCAGCTGCAGCCCCCTCACTGTGGAATAGGCTGCCTGCTGAGGCTCATTCAAATCTTTCCTCAAAGACTGGATGGTGGCCAAATCCCACTGCCATTGCTTTACTGGGTAGCCCCCTTCCCGACCTCTCCAATCCTCCTTGTGTTTATCCTAGTGTCAATTTTTCCTTTTGTTTTACATCCTCAATCCCTCCCTCTCCTACACCTACCCCCTCCACCCCCTTTCCCTGCAGTTGGGTACCCCTCCCCAGTCTTGGGGCCCCTCTGCCTGCACTTTATCTTGTTATTCCAATTTACTATTATTGAAAATAAATAAATAAGTGTGCAGTGAAGCTGGAGGGGGGAAGTTTAAGAGGGATCTAAGAAAGTACTACTTTACTGATAGATGTTAGGCGCATGCCATCGATATGGGTGTCCCCAGCTGGTATAGTTTCCATGTGATCCTAGTGCTGACACAGTATTAGTTCCAAAGGTGTGGCCTGATGAAAGAGATATCATTTAAGAAGATCGAGCATATTCTCAACACTGAGTTAGATCAGTGACATCAGTGGCATAAGAGCGAAACTCGGGTACCTTCTGATGTCAGCAATCTTACAAGTACCACAATACCCTATGGAGACAAGCACAGGGTTTACCGGAGAGTCCTTCCAAGCAAGAGTTGCTTAAAACACTCTCTGCTGGGGCAAACATAGGCAAACATTTATTACGTTCCATCTATGATGTTTCTGACACGTGCGCCAGGGCTGCTGTCTCCGGCATTTGTTTCAGATGTTATGCCTGGCTCAGGGTGGCAGGCTTAATCACTGATGTCCAGCATACTATTCTCAATGCCCCCTTCAGAGGGCATGGACTATTTGGCCTGGACATAGAAAGCATCCTTAAAGGCCTTCAGGACTCTAGCATGACTCTCCAATCTGTAAGATTGCTGTACTACCCCAGAACAGAGGCAGGGGTAGGGGGTTCCTTTTGCACCCCCCATCCAAGGTAATTGGCATGCCTATGAACAGAAGGGCAGAGGTAGAGGGACTGGAGCTTTGCCAGTCCCACTCCACCCAAGTGCACAGCTCAAAGTGCCTAGAGGTAGTGGAGTGGGGGCTGCAGCCCCTGTAGGATCTGCATGACTTGTAGTATACCTCCAACCATCATTGCCCCCTGTGGTGGTTGTAGGGGTTGTCTCTCCCGACATCTGAATCAAAGGAGGGTGATCACCTCAGACGAATGGGTGTTAAGAGATCATAGCAAAAGGCCATGCTCTGGAGTTCCTGGAGATCTCTCTGGCTCATCTGCCACCAATCTCCACATATCCCCCTGACCATCTTCCTATGCTTTGAGAAGAGGTCCAGGCCCTATTCTAGAAATGTGCCATGGAACTGGTTCCTCCCGAACAGAGGCATCAAGACTTCTGTTCCAGACTTTTCCTCATCCCCAAAAAGACAGGGGACCTGCGGCCTATTCTGGATCCTTAGTGACCTCTACTTCTAACACAGAGTAAAAGAAGTTTTGCATGGTGTCCCTGCAGGGTCTCATTCCCCTTCTGTGAACAGGAGACTGGCTCTGCTCCCTGGATATGAAGGATGTCTACCTCCATTTCAAAGTCAGAAAACCTCGTAGGAAGCATCTGAGGTTTTTCTGGGAGAGGGAGCATTATCAGTTTAGAGTACTACCCTTTGGCTTGTCCTCTGTGCCACAGGTCTTTACCAAATGCTTAGCAGTAGTTGCAAAAGCCCATCACAGGGAAGGCCTCTATATTTTCCCATATCTGTATGATTTGCTACTTTTTCCCACTCTGTCCAGAACCAGACATTAGTTTGACACTCTGTGGGTTATGGTTAACCAGTCCAAATCAGTCCTGACACCATCCCAGAGATTACAGTTTATAGGAGCGGTCTTGGACACCAGTTACGGCTGGGCTTTTCTGCCCCAGCAAAGGGCAGAATGCCTCATGGAGCAGGCACAGATGCTTTGCAGCAGTTATTACATGCCCAACAGGTCCTTCCTGCAACTGCTGGGCCACATGGCGGCAGGCATTGTCACCATGCCACTGGCCTGGTTACATATGCGTATCCCACAATGGACTTTCCCAGTCCCAGTGGGACTAACTTCTGGTTGACCTGGACCAGCTGATACTGGTCACATTCCATCTGCACTGAGCTTTGCAGTGGTAGATGGACTGTGAGACCCTCTTGAAGGGCATTCTGTTTCTTGTCCCATCACCAACCCATATTCTTACTGAGGATGCTTCTGGCTTGGGATGGGACACTCACCTAGGGTCCCTCCAGACTCAGGGTACCTGGACCCAGGTGGAAGTAGCACTGCACATCAATGTCCTGGAAATGATGACTGTCTTATACAACCTCCAAGCCTTATAGGAACGTCTGGTTCTGGGTCCTCTATTAATACAGACGGGTGTGACAGGGTTCAATAAGACCCTGTCTCGTTTGTTATGCAGAAAGAGTTAAAAGCAAGGATCTGTGCTAGCCTTTCCATTTCTGTCTCTTGTCTGTCTGACTGTGCAGTCACATTTTCTTGTGAGACCTGGGGACTGATCACTCTGACAGTTTCATGATTCTCCCCCTCCCGCTATCTCCTGCATTTACTTGCTGTTTCTTGCTGTTGCTGTCTTTTCTCCCCCCTTGCTTATCTGTCCTTGTCAAATATATGTGGATCTTTATGTGAAACTGAGTTCTCCCGTTTTAAAAAAGTATATAGTTACATTGTTGAAATGATTGCAAAAAGCTGTTTGGAACTCACCGGGTTAACTTTGAGATGCAGTTTGATCTCCACAAGCTAATTTGCAGAGTTGTTAACAGGAGATCATTTCTGGGACGCAATGTTCTTTTTTGTTGCACCTGCAAGGAAAGAAACTGACAAAGTTCTGTTATATTTTTTGAAAAACAGCTGGTATCTTAATGAGCTCAGGATGCAGAATTTAATTGCCAGGCAAAGACTTCTTATAAAAAGAGCCTTTGTAAAGGGCTACCCTGAAAATTTTTAATTTTTATTTTACTGTTATTGATAATAAAATGCTACTCGCGAATTTAGGACTTCTCCTGGTCTTCCTATGTTTCCTGACCTGCGCCTCGACAACAACGGGCAACGTCAGTGTAATGCACTACATCAACAAACAAGGGGGGACTCATGCCTACCCACTATGCAGGGAAGCAATGAGAGTCTGGAATTGGGCCCTGGAACACGATCTAGACCTATTAGCATCCAAAATGTCTTGGCAGACTGGCTGTTAGTTGCAGTTCAGGATCCACAAATGGGATCTGCTGATCTCAGTAGTGGATGACCTCTTCACAAGATAGTGTTGTCCGGAGTTGGACCTTTTTATGTCCCCACGCAATGCAGAACTGCTGCGTTTCTGCTTGCTTGCTCCAGGGCCTGGAGTTTTCTGATGAGATACATTGACCCTCTTCTGGAAAGGGAGGTTTCTGTATGCCTTCCCTCCCTTTCCAATCATACAGAGAGTGCTTCTCAAACTGAGGTGGGAGAGGGCAACTCTAATACTCATTGCCCCTCTTTGACCAAGACAGATTTGTTTCCCAGTACTCCAGCAACTATCTGCGTAACCTCCAGTCCCATTGCCCTTGTGCAAGAGCCTGCTGTCTCAGGAACAGGGTGCCCCGGTCCATCCAGACTTAAAGCCCCTGCATCTGCATGCATGGCCCCCAAGGACATCGCCATAGCAGGTTTTGGGGTATCCTCCCAGGTGACAGATGTCCTCATGCCTGCCAGGAAACCTTCCACGAGGCACGCCTATTTGCTACAGTGGAACCAGTTTTCTCTGTGGGCTGATTCCAAACAACCGGATCTGTTTACCTGCCCAGTCAGTGCAGTGATGGAATACTTGCTGTCTCTGTTAGACTCAGGTCTGCAGTATTCCTCACTCAAGGTGTGTCTGGCCACTATTTCTGCTTTCCATGCACCTGTGGAAGGGTGTGCGATTGCCCAGCTTGAGGTATCCTGTACCCTTCTGAGAGACATTTTACATCTAAAGCCTCCCATTAGAAATCTAGTCCTGAACCAGGACCTTCAATTTGTTTTGGAAAAGCTTACTCTGGCTCCATTAGAGCCAGCTGCAAGCTGTGGCTCGTGGCTCTCTTTCATGGAAAGCATTATGTTTAGTTGCGATCACTTCTGCTTGAAGGATTTCAGAGCTGCAGGCTCTCATGTGAGAGCCTTCTTATTTAACTTTTGACAAAGACAGAGTGCCTTTGCATACCAGTTCTACATTTTTGCCAAAGGTGGTGGCTGACAGTGGCTGACATTACTTTTAATCAAGCCATCCGCCTTCCAGTCTATGACCCAGTACCTACTAATCCAGGGGAAGCATTCCTCCACACTTTGGATGCACATAGAGTTCTCAGGTACTGTCCCTTATGCATCAAGGACTGCAGAACATCCTCTCAGCATTTTATTTCATTTGCCCCTGGAAAAGAGGGTGTTCCAGTGTTGAAACAGTGCCTGTCCAAATGGCTGGTCAACTGTATTACCTTTTGTTACAGGAAGTATAATAATACTCTTCCTGGAGTGGTGCAAGGCCACTCTACCAGGGGGATGGCCACTTTCGTTGCTTGTTTAAGCGATGTTTCTTCTGCCAAGATCAGCTTGGCTGTCACATTGAGAAGTGTCCATACTTTTACCAAGCATTACAGTCTGGACATTGCCTCTCATAGAAGAGCACGGTTTGGCCTAGCTATTCTGTAGGGCCTACTCTCCTGAACATATCGCTTCCATTCACTCAGACTTTTCACTTTTGGTACTGATTGGGACTCATTCCAAAGATGTGGCCTGATAAAACAGATATCCTTGAAGAAGACAAAACAGTTACATACTTACTGTAACAGCAAATCTTCGAGAGACTCACGTTCATCAGGTCATGCCATCCCACCCTCCATCCCCTTTGGGGGTTAGGGCTTCGGCCTTGCTGCTTTACTATATTCCAAAACTCTTTTTGCACAGCACCCTTTGTTGCCTGGTTAACTGGGTGCAGGCATGATCTCCTGGTTCCCCAGAGGGAGGCTTTCCAAGCATAGTCTCTGGCGGGTAACTGAGTGCAGAATGGGTTGCCCACATTTATGTAGACATTGACGCATGTCGTTGTCATGAGCAGTGCCTGGGTTGCAAATGTTTTCATGTGGTTCTAGTGCTGACACGGGTACAGTTCCAAATGTGTGGCCTGATGAAAGAGAATCTCTTGAAGATCTACTGTTATGGTAAGTATGTAACTGTTCCTTCTTAACAAACAGGATTTAATTATTCTATAATTACCGGCTCTGCCTTTTTCCCATAGGGAAACCGTGGCGTAATTTGTCGTTATAAAGGAGTGTTTATAACGCAAAGCCGCTTTCCCCTGTCTGTGCTGCTCACACAGCAGCGCTACCAGCCATCAGCACTCTTCGCTTCTGTGTTACCGAACCACCAGAACAACTCGGCGGTAAGTCCGTTTCTTTTCTCTCCCCTTATACCCTGCACAGAAAGACGTGAAGAAATTGGGGGAAAAAAAAACAATTTCAAATATAAAAATCTCGGCACCGCAGTAAAAGGACTGACTATGGCATACACTGGCAGGAGACACAGACCTCTTTATTTTATATAATTGCTGAGGCAAAAAAGGCAAACCCGGCAATTATATAAAATAAAAAATGGGTCGGGGTGTCAAACTCGATTTTTACACACACCCTCGTTGTGGATGCTTTTCACAAACCCTTTGGCTCCTACCGGGTTTATGTAGTATCCCATAACTCGGTGTGTGTAAATCAAGTATACAATTTCTACCCATACTTTATTCTATATAATAACTGGCAACTGTTTTTTCCCATAGGGGAAGGGGGTTATAATTTTCCATTATAACCTGCAGGTTATAACATGTGTGAGCATATGCAAAAAGCGCTCTTCCGGTCCTCTTCACCACACAGCACACTGCAGTTCGCCGCCAGTTGGAATTGGTGGTAAGTTAGTTTAACTGTATTTTATATAACTGCTGGGGCGAAAAAGCGTTCCCCAGCAATTATATAAAATAAAAGCTGGGGAGGTGTGGAAACTTGAATGTTAGACACTGCTGGTGTGGGATGCTCAGATTAACCCCTCGAGCTTCGCTCTCGGGGTTTATGTGGCATCCCATATCTTGGGGGTGTCTAACATGCTCGTTATAACCACCTCCCCAGCCATTATTCTATATGTAAATCTCTGTGCTTGGATACCCTTAAGTCTCTGTGCTTGGAGTCCATTCTGCTTCATTGACTTCAGTGACCAGCTTGAACCAATTGCCATGGGAATGTCAATCAGGGAGGGGCAGAGTGCTTTCACTGACCAGCATTCACATGAATTGGCAGTATCTCAAAACTCATACAGAATGTGCTGCACCAGAGATTCTTAAACAGAGGGTCTCCAGCCTAGAGAAGGAGCGGAGGGACTACTTGAAGGTAAAGTAGGCACAAACTAACAAGCAAAAAAAACAGATGCACAGATATGCACACAATTGTTAGATTACCCATTTTTATGTTGCTTGCACGCATGTGCAAGAAACATAGTGCCATCATCGGAGATTTCGGAGGTGTGTCACCTCCTCCTCCAATTCAGTCAGTGAGCTGGCAGGCGCGGCCCCTGCAAGCCAATGCATTTTGGATCTGTCTATGACACGCTCCAAAATGCAGTGGCATACAGTTGAAAGGGGAGCTACGCTCAGTGAGCACCGATAAGCGAGCTCCCCACGCCGCAGGCGCAGCACGCCTCACAGGTCCTGTGTAGCCGACGGGTTGCCCAATCCCCGCCGGGCTGAGCTGCTGTCGCCCCCCTAGGCTGGTGCCACGCTGGGAGCCCACCCAGCGTGGCAATCAGTGTTTGGCTGACGGGGGTGCCCAATCCCCGTTGCAGATGCCCCATCCTTGTGCCACGCTGGGAGCCCACGCAGCGTGGCAAATGTCCCTGTCCTCGTAGTCTTTTTTTTTTTAAACCTGAAAAACGGTTCCGCGCGCGCCTCCCGACCTCTCCTCACAACCCGCACTCACCCACTGCGACTCAGCTTCCCCACACTTCTCACCCCATACTTACCTTCGACTACCGTGCTGACGATCTTCGTGGACGGGAACACGTCTCGTACTTTTCAAAGCGTACGCGAACTGAGGAAACGCCGGTAAGCTGTATAATGGGCTAGATAGGAGGGGTTCAACTTTATTGCATATCTCAGGCATTTTTGGGAATTTTTGCACCAAATTTTCAACATGGGGTTTTAGGACCCTTCTCATGAATGATGTCACTGTCATGGCGTTATTCGGGCTCGAAGGGTGATTTCACGCAGTGACTGTGCAGTGGCTGAGAAATCACCCTTTGGGCCTGAATACCACCATGACAGTGACACCATTCTTGAGAAGGGGTCCCAAAAACCCCATGTTGAAAATTTGGTCCAAAAAATCCAAAAATGACTGTTTTATTGAGTGTGCTATGCAGTTCCCACCAGGCTCAGGTTCATGAATTTCAATATTTTCACCCAGATTTTCAACATTGCCATTTTACCACACCTCTTATGAGCAGTATAGCTGTCATTTCTCACATCTCACCCAAAATGTGTTTTCTGCCCTGTAGCGCAGAATGGCGCAGTCGATGTGCGAAATCAATGTACGGGACAAATTAAGAAAATCACAATGACACCATTCATGAGCAGAGGTCTTAAAATGGCTATGTTGAAAATTTGGTGAAAAAATTCCTAAAAATGACTGTTTTACGAGCGTGCGTTGCGCAGTTCCTACGCAGGCTCGTAAGTTCACAAATTTTCAATATTTTCACTCCAGATTTTCAACATTGCCATTTTACCACACCTCCTCATGAGCAGTACAGCTGTCATTTTTCACATCCTGCTCAAAACATGTTTCCACCCATGTAGCGCACAATGGCGCAGTCGGTGTGCGAACTCAGTGTATGGGACACATTAAGAAAATCACAGTGTCACTGTTCATGAGCAGAGATATTAAAATGGCAGTGTTGAAAATTTGGTGAAATAATTCTAAAATGACTGTTTTACGAGCCTGCGTTGAGCAGTTCCCACGCACGCTCGTAGGTTTGCGAATTTTCAATAGTTCCACTCCAGATTTTCAACATTGTCATTTTACCACACCTCCTTATGAGTAGTACAGCTGTCATTTTCACATCCTGCCCAAAACGCAGCTTCACTAGTAGCGACATAGGCGCAGTCAGTGTGCAAACTCAATGTATGGGACACATTAACAAAATCACACTGACACTGTTCATGACCAGAGGTCTTAAAATGGCTGTGTTGAACATTTCGTGAAAAATTTCCTAACAATGACTGTTTTACAAGCGTGCGTTGAGCAGTTCCTACGCACGCTCGTAAGTTCGCAATTTTTCAATATTTGCACTCCAATGACTTCCAAATACCTAAACAGCACATATAAGCAAGCAACATTCGGCATTGACAAATGCTTGTTCTACTAGCAGTAAGGTATAGCCATGTGAGGGTAAGAACCAAAAACTAAAAAAAACCTGACTAAGCTGCTTAAACAGGGAATTAAAAGGGAGAAGATGTTATACGAAATAAAACTATCAAACAATAAGCAAAATCCCAATGCATTTTATAGTTATATCAATACTAAGAAAAGGAGTGAGACTACTGCAGTATTAGGACTATAATGGTTAATAATAAAGCAAGTCCTTTGGACTTCAACATAAATTGTCTCTCCCCTGCTTCCAGGCTCACCCTCCACAGGACTGAGTCCCTAAACCTGTCACAATTAATTACAGAACCCACTTGACTCAATCCTCACTCCACTAACCACTCCCTCCTGGACGGGGTACTCTCCTTCCACCTCCACCGTAACATTGCAGCAGGCATTCTACCAGACACCTTCAATGACCGCTGTATGAACTACTGTATTAGGAAAGCGATGATCACTTAGTCCGCTGCAAATACATTTGGTGCAGGTCTCTCAGGTCACTTGACACTAACGCTCTCCTAAATGACCTGGCTACCTTTGATTGGTCTCCTGGGTACTCTGCCCCGGACATTGACACAATCCTCTTCCATATCATAGCTATACTCAGCCACACCTAGTAAATTCATGCCCCCTTTGAAGGGACAAGATTAAACCCTATCACCCCTGGATTACATCTAACCTTATCATTTTGTGCAAGTCATGTGAGGAAGCATGGGCACACTACAAATCCTCCCAATCCCTGTCTGACCTTTTATCCTATAGATCCCTCAGAAATTGCTGCACGAAGGCTGTCCATTCTGTGAAGGCCCACTATTTCAACTCAAACCTTCAAACTAACCATAACTCTCCATCAAAGTTCTGGAGGATTATCCACTCCCTATTTGATCCTCCAGCCCAATCCATCTCCCCCGCCCTACTGGTGGGAGGTTCACTGGTCTCTGACCCTTCATCAGTTGCCACACATTTTAATAAATTCTTCACCATTTGTGCGCTACCCTCTCCTCCATCTCAAGATTGCTCCCCCCTTCTGTCCCTCACTGCCTCGCCCCCCACCCCACTCATATGTGGGCTACCATTTCCCTCCTGTTTCCCCCAGGAAGCCTTCCTCTCCCTTATGTCACTTAAACCTTCTATGTCCAGTCCTGTTGGGTTGGACCCTAAGCTTCTTTGTATCTCAGCTCTGGTCATTGCCTCAATGTTAGCTCATCTTCTCTGCTTCTCTCTCAGGACTGTCCCTTAGGCCTGGAAAATTGCAAAGGTCCTGCTTCTGCAAAAAGGGGGTGTCCACTCTTCCTCTGGTAACTTTTGGCCAATATCACACCTCCTCTCCTTTGCAAAACTTCAGGAGGCCCTTGTATATACAAGGCTCACTGACTTCCTTCACTCTTCTGATTTCCTCTCTCCATTCCAATCTGGTTTTAGGAAACATGATTCCACTGTCTCCTCCGTGTTATGTGTAACAAACTCTGTCCTCACTGGGATGGACCAGAGACATATCACCGCAACCATTTTCATCGATCTGGCCAAAGCCTTTGACTCTTTGTCCCGCACATGCCTCTTGGATAAACTGAGCTCTGCTGGTGTCTCAGCATCTGCTGTTGAATGGTTCCATTCATATTTCAAGGGCTGTCATCAGTCAGTACAGGTAGGAGGTAGCCTGTTGTCCCTCCTCCCCATCCCAGCAGGGGTCTCGCAGGGCTCCATCCTAGGTACTATCCTGTTCTCAATCTTCTTAAATGACTTCTGTGCTGTGTCTCCTAACATATCCACACGTATGCGTCTGACATGGTCATCTACATCTCTGTCCCATCGACCTCAGCTATGGAGGCTCCACTCCAGCAGGACTTCCACAATGTGCTGAACTGGTTCCATGCCAACCAACTTAGGGTCAGTTCTAAAAAAAGACTTTGTCTATGACCTTAATCACCAGCCCGAAACTGGCCAGGCTCTCACTCTCCCCCATATTCTCCACTCTCGATGGCACCCCACTGGAGACTGTCCCTGCCTTCAAGTACTTGGTGTATGGCTTGACAACAAGCTTGACTTTTCAGCCCACATTGACGCCTTCCATACCAAACTTCGCCCTAAACTCAGTGCCCTGTACTGCAACTGCCTCTCCCTCCAGGTTCATTGGGAGCTGGTACCCAAAATAGTTCTCCTGGTTTTTGACTATGCAGATGTGGTTTATGGTACTGCCCCTTACTCTTCCTTAGCCAGAGTGGATACCCTCTACAATGCCTTCTGTCGACTTTTTTTTTTTTTCAATTCAAAATTTTTTATTAAGGTTTTTACAATACAGAGGATAGATCAATCACATAACAGAACAGTACAGTTGCTCAATTGTAGACATATAAGATCTATCCTCCCCACCCTTCCCCTTTCCCAAAACTCCCTCCCCCATGACCCCGTACAGAGCAATATGTTGAAACCTTAGTCTAGGAAGAGCACTGTAACTCTGACAGTAGGTTACAAAGAGTATAAAGTTTGCAGTGGGGCCCATATTCCGTTGAACTTTTTAAGTCTGTGGTAAAGGCTGGCTGTGGATCTTTCTCTTCTCAGATTTGCCAGAAGCTCCTGTAGCCATTCCGTGTAGGAAATATCTAAACTGTCTTTCCAATGCTTTAGCACTAGCTTTTTCCCAGATGATGAAATCAGCACTCTATGGTATTTACAGACAGATAGGTAGGGTATGGAGGAGTAATCTCCTAGTATGCATCTATTCGGAGAAAATAAATCAGTCAGACCTAAAAGGGGATCAGCTATACTCTTGATCAGGGCCCATAATGGAGTTATTTTCGGACAGGTCCCAAAAATATGAAAGAAATTACCTTCACCTTGTAAACATCGAGTACAGGTAGAAGAGGGTATGCACCCCAATTTAGCAAGTTTTGAGGGGAATAGTAAAGGTTATGCAGTATATGGAACTGCATAAGCCTAAGTCTGTCTTGAGAGAGAAATTTGTGGCAGTTTTGCCATAATAAAGGCCAGCTGAAATTTTTTTCAGGAAAATGGGGGGGCCAATAAGAAGTAGGGCCAAAGCTCTTCGGACAGATCCAATCAAAAAGAGTGCCATATATCCTGGAGATTGCTTGGGGAAGGCCTGCTATGGGCCCTAATTCTGTAAGAAAGGAGAACTTTGGAGGTTGTGGGGGAGTAGCTCTTATGCCCTTGATCAAGAGATGGCGCAATTGAAAAATTTGGAAAATCCGGTTATTAGGAATATTTGTTTTACACAAAATTTCAACAGAGGACAGCAAGTTCCCTGTTTCAGACACAAAGTATGAGAGCGAAAAGTTTCCAAGTTGAGGGAGCCACCCATTGGGAAGAGGTTTATCCTCTATTTTAATATTTGGGTTATACTGTCGACTTTCTACAAACTCATCCTATGGACTCACCACTGCTCCCTATATTCCTCCCTCTCCATTCTCCCACTACCTTCATGTTGCCAGTCCCATTGTGCCTGCTTCTTTGCTAAATACGGGACCCTTGCTAGGATAGGGAGGAGGGGTGACAGGACACCTCCTACCTGTGCCGACTGAGGCCATTAGCAATGTAAATATCCAGATTCTTTTCATCCTCAGTCACACCTAATCTGATACTGTTTATGTGATATAAATGTTTTTAGCAGTTCTTTCCTTGGTGCATCACCTTGCATTTCTCAGAATTAAAGGTCATACTCCATTCCTTTGCCCATTTGGTCATCCTATGCAAGGCTTGTTGCACTGCAATTGCATTGGTGTAGGTATTTACTATACCGCACAGCTTTGCATCATCCACAAAATTGTTGCAGAAATTTTGGATGTTGTTTCCCAGGTCGCTTAATAAACAGCCCATAGAGTACCAGTCCCTGGACTGAGCCCCGTGGGACTCCACAATATCACTTTCCCCTCAGATGATATATTTCCTTTGACTCTTACCTTCTGGCGGTGGTTTCCCACCCATTCAGCTACCCAGTTTATAAGGCTACTATTTATTCCCAGTTGGGTGATTTTCTCAGTTTGTTTAGAGTGTGACATCACATTGAACGCCTTGCTGAAATTGAGAAATTTCACATCCATGTTATTTCCTGCATCGGGCTCTTTCTTGACTTTTTCATAGAAGGTTAGGAGGTTAATGGTGCACAATCTACCAGACCTAAAACCACACTGTCATTTATCCTGTATCCCCTTATCTATGCAGTCCTTCTCTATTTTGTTTTGATACAGTTCTCCATTACTTTCTTGACAGCCGATGTCAAGCTGATAGCTCAGTAGTTCTCACATTGCAGTTTTTACCTTTTTTATGTTGGCTTGCACGCACATACAAGCAACATCTTGTGGTAGTAGCACATTTCAGAGGTGTGTCAGTGTTGGCCAATGCAGGGGATGCTTTAGTAGGTGCATCCCTCAGCCGCAACCAGTTAGCATATTGCCGATGACAGCAGTTTCAGAGAGAGCCAAAGAGTTGAAAAGAATCTGCCTCTGCAATCAAACAGGCTCGTCATTGCAGCGGCAGATGACATGCCTCCATTATGTGCCTTTTCTGGTGAAACATTTCAATAAATATGGTGGCTCCTGCCGTCTGCTACACAATCCCCAGAAAGTTGACATCGGGTGCCCAATCCCTGTGTTGGCATGTCCCCCCCCCACATTATGTGGCATACCATAACATGGCGGCTCCTGCACCGTGGCACACACTCCCGCAAAGCCGACATCAGGGTGCCCAATCCCTGTGTCGGCATCCCCCTTCTTAGTGTGTCTTTCCTGGTTAAACAGTTTCTGACACCAGGATGCCCACTCCTGGTATCAGATTAATCCCCCAACCCATCTATGCTCCTTGCCGACATCCCACTGCCCAATCTCATGTGTCATATCCCCTGAGAATTGTGGCACACTGGGAGCCAATTTCATGTGCCTATTTTTTTTTTGTGTTGTAAATGAAGAAACCTTCCTCACAGTCTTTTTTCCCCCAAACTAGAAAATGGTCCACCGTTGTCTCCCTCGTCCCCTCCCCTATCCCCACACTCCCTCTGTGCATCCACCTCCCTGCACCCCCCCCCCACCCATACTTACCTTCCAGAGGTCAGGAGCCACGCTCTTCTCTGAATCAGGACACATCTTCACTCTTCAAAGCTGAACTGTGAGCTGAATAAATGATGGTAAGCTTTATAATGGGAGGCAATTGGGGGGGGGGGTCAACTTAGGTTGATATCTCAGCCATTTTTGGAATTTTGGCCCAACATTTTCAACATGTCATTTAGTTTCTCGGTCGTGAAATCACCTTTCGGGACTCATTAACAAAATGACAGTGCCACTTTTCATGACAGGATGTCCCAAAAAGCCCATGTTGCAAATATGGTGAAAAAATTCCCCCAAATCACTGCTTTACGAGTGTGTATTGCGCAATTTCTATGCACACTTGTAACTTCGCCATTTTTAATATTTTTTCTCCAGATTTTCAACATTGCCATTTTTTCACACCTCCTTATGAACAGTATAGCTGTCATTTTTTACATCCTTCCTGAAATGTGTTTTCACACCTGTGACACAGAATGGCGCGGTCACTGTGGGAAATCAACTTTTGGGACAGATTAACAAAATTACAGTGCCACTGTTCATGAGAAGAGGTTCAAAAATGCCCATATTGCAAATCTGGTTAAAAAATTCCCCAAAATGATTGCGTTACAGGCATGCATTGCGCAGTTTCTATGCACATTCGTAACTTCACCAATTTTTCATATTTCCACTCCAGATTTTCAACATCGCCATTTTTTCACACCACCTCATGAACAGTATAGCTGTCATTTTTCACACCCTGCCAGAAATGTGTTTTCACACCTGTGGTGCCAAATGGCACAGTTGCTGTGCAAAACCACCTGTTGGGATTGAGTAACAAAATTATAGTGCCACTGTTCATGAGATGGGGTCACAAAAAGCCCATTTTGAAAATTTGGAGTAAAAATACCAATAGACGGCCAAGGTGTTAGGGTTTCCAATCATAATGCCCTACTCTGCAGAGACTGACAGGCATCAAGGGTGTGACTTGGGATTGTTGGCCATAATGCTGACACCATTCCACCCCCACCCTGCAGCCAGTGACAGGTATTATGGTGTGCCTTAGGGTCTTTGGCCCCAGAGTTCACTCTATTCTCCTATACCGCACCCATCTCATCATATTTCCTTATGGAATGGGGTGAGTATAAGGCCTGAAGACCGCAAGGCACAACGTGACACCTGTCAGTGTCTGCAGGGTAGGGTGAGGTGAAATGGCATGAGTGTTATGGCCATCGACCCAAAGGCACACCCCCAACACCTGTCAGTGTCTGCAGGATGGGGATGGTGTTGGTGTCAGTTCAATACTTCACTGCCATTCCTATTATGCATCTCTCTAACTCCTGCACTACCAATGCCAATGCCAGTAAGCCAACATTTGGCATTGACAAATGCTTGTTAAAGATGGTTATGGTTTCATACTTTTTCCAGCCTTTGGAACCGCACAATATTTTAACGATAGATTGAATATATGTGTTATTATTTGCATTACCTCCTGTGCTAGCTCCTTAAGTAATTTCAGTGTCAATTCATGTGGCTCTGCTGCCTTATCAACCCCTAATGCGTTTAGATGTTCTAGCACTTCAGTATTTGTAATTTCCTCAGTTGGTTCTATTTTGGTTGTATCTACTTGTACAACTCCCTTTAGATGGTACACTGAGCAATAATGCAGTGTCAGTGGCTCAGTAGGTAGCACACTCGCCTCTGAGGCTGGGAGATCAGAGGGCTGTGGGTTCAGTTCCCACATCTAGAACTTGGGTTAATAGCCCAGTACTGACACTGTAGTGCAGCATGAGAGGGGTGCTACATTTCTGAGGTGCCGTCTTTCGGATGAAACGTTAAACCGAGGTCCCATCTGCCTGGATTGGTGGTAGTTCAGGTGGATGTTAAAGATCCCATGGCACTAATTGAAAAGAGTAGGGTAATTTTTTATTGAAGAAACATAACATCAAGCAGAAAAACAATTTGAAAACAAAACTGAAAAAACTAAAGAAAATATGAAATACAACAGTCATATACATCAGTCATATACATTATACAGTGAGTAAACATTGCAAAAGCAAAAATATACAGGCAATGGATCTCAAAATACTTAAACAGCAGTAACTAATTAAAAAAATCTATATGATTCCAAAAGGAAGCAAACCGGTGTAATGGGAGCTGTTTGTGTTCTAACTCCATAATTGTCAATAATGCATTATCTATATGTTGTATAACAGTAAACAGACAGGTTGGAATTTGTTGCAATACATAGTGGCATCTGGCTTGCCACATATAATATTTACAGATAGCAAAACGTACTCTGAGAGTACTAGGATGGAATTTCGTCCATGGAGCTGAGAAATCACCCAAAATTAAGACTTGATACGTGATTCTACTCAGAAAAGGCCATTTCCACTTATTAGCCAGTGTTTTCCAAAACAGATGAGCATCTGTACAATCAAAGAAAAAATGATCCATAGTTTCCTCTATTTGAACACATAAAGGTTTAGGGCAATACCTATCCTGTGAGGGTTTGTGTTTCAAATTTCCCCATACTTGCAACCTGCCATGGCAACACAGCCAGGAGACATCCCACATATGTAGTGGGATTCTTTTGTCTCTAAGAATGTCGAGAGCAGAAGTCATTCGCAATAAATGACATTTAGGAAACTGTAGCACTGGTTTAGAAACTGTTATAAAGGCAACATACAGTTGTTTTCTGGTGAGCAACAAAATAGATGCTTTACTAAATTTCCAAACCCGCAGTTTACGGAACCCATCTACGGCATAAGATGGAAAACCAGAAACACGGAAAGGGGTAGGAGGGAGGTCAGTCCAAGCATTTATGATAGGATCCACAGCTTTGTTGACCCATGAATCGCAAATATGAGATAAGTATCTAAAGCTCTGGAAAAGGTGGAAAAGGAAAAAAGAAAGAAAAAAAGCAATCGGATGTATCATACCCAGCCCACCCTGATGTACCGGTAAATAAGTTACATCACGTTTAACTGGATTAAGGTGGCTGTCCCAAACCATCTGAAAAAATACACTAAATATTCTGGTTTCTAGGTGTTTGGGAGGGCATAAATATGACTAAGAAATAAAAAAATAGGAAGCAAAAATTTTTTAACCACTAATACCCTCTTCCTCTTTCCCAATCTCCAAGTTTTCCAGATGCAAACTTTATATTCGCCAAGCGAATAGGTAGCTCCATCTGTAACATTAAACCAGATTCCTAAAATTTGTTGAGGAGAAGTACAAATTCTGATACCACTCACTTCCGGCACAACGGCAGACTCAGGGTCCAAGGGAATGGAGACGTTTTTCTGTAAATTAATATTACCTTCTGAAATTGAAGAAAAGGACTGAAATATCTGAATCGCTCTATCACCGGAGTCTTGATTCAGGGTAAATAACACTGCATCGTCCGCATAAGCAGAAATCTTTACAGGTATTAAATCAGGATGGGGTGTTAAACCAATAATTCTAGAATCCCATCTAATCTGTCAAACAATGGGATCTAATGCAAAAGTATACAACAACAGGCTAAATGGACACCCTTGACGAAGCCCAACCTTCAGTAGGAGAGTTTTACCCTGGAAACCATTAATTACCAGAACAAAATATGCTAGGGAAAATATGCGGGTAAGCAAATGCAAAAAAATTGCCGGGATACCATAAAGTGTCATGACCTGAAGTAAATAAGAATGGTGTATGGAGTCAAAGGCTTTTGTTTGGTCCAGTGAAAGAACAAAACCCCAGATTCGATTATGTTGTCGAGCTTCAAAAATCTCACGTAAGAGAAAGAGATTAGTTTGAATAGAGCGTCCCGGTATAGCGCATGATTGAGCTGGATCTATGAGGTCAGGGGCAACCTGACGAAGGCGAGAACTAAGTATTCGAGATAGAATGTTGAAGTCTGTGTTTAGAAGATGAAGGGGTCTCCAATTATTGAGAGAGTGTGCATCTCCTTTTTTATAGAGAAATTTTAAAAAAGACATACCAAATTCAGGAATCTTTTCTGAGCTGTGCAAGATATAATTATAAACTTGGGTCAATACTTCTACTTAATTATCCCAAAACGTTTTGTAGAACTCATGTGTGAGACCATCTGGTCCCGGAGCCACCTTCAGCCTGAGGTGGGATATAACACAAGCAACTTCATCTTGAGTTATCTTGTCAACAAGGTCCGGAACTTCGTGTACAGAAAGTTGTGGGGTCGGGGCTGAGAAGACAGTGGATAGATCAGGTGAAGTGAGGGGTAATGTACACAATTATGTTTGTAAATAAGAATGAACAACAGAAAGCATACCAGGGATATTGTGAACAATATTACCATGTTGATCCAAAAGACCATGCACTACAGTGGATTGAAGTCTGCCTTTGTAGGCCAAAAATGGGTTAGCGGAAGGGGAAACAGAAGTACCCACCCGCATAAAAAAAATCTAAAGTCCGAGCACTGTCATATTGGTGAGCAAACATACAATGTTTAATTTTTGCAATTTGAGAGGAATAATCAATAGAAGAATTAACAGAAAGGGGCGTCAACTTATATAATTGATTTCAATAACTTAAATATGTAAGGTACTCATCCCTGACCTTCCGTTTCCCCAGAGTTTGAAAAAAAGAACGAAAATCCAACTTTGTATCTTTCCACCAAGCCCAGATGGAATCATAGCAGCAGAGAACTGAAATTCGGGCTTGGAAGAGGGTATGAACTTGTGTCTGGATAAAAAGGGGAGAAAACAAAGAATTATTCAATTTCCACTGGGGAGAAGTCGAAATAGAGGACATAGAGGTAGAGTCTATAAGAAAAATACCTGTTAATAAACAGTGGTCAGAAATTTCAGTGGGGCATAAAAAAACTCGACTGGGAATGCAATATCGAGAGACAAAAAAATAATCAATCCGAGTGTGATACAAAGACCTGTGATATGTGTACCCAGCATCAGAGTACAGTGAACGGTATGCATCCGTTAAACCCGCATCCTTAATTAGGGTTGACAAAGCAAGGGAATCACAATATATCTTTTTCCCCGTAGCCGTTCTATATGCAACATCAACAGAACAGTTAAAGTCCCCTCCCCAGATAACATGTTTCCGAGTACATAAAAATGGTTTTATCATCTCAAATAAAGAAATACAGGCAGCTTTAGTTTGTGGACCATAAACAACAATTAAAAGCAAAAATATGTTGTGACTAGAACAGTCCAGGATAAGTGCCCTACCAGGAAAAACATCTATTATGCGGGACATGGAAAAATTTGTGGAGAAAAATATAATGGCCACACCATCAGCGGAATCGTTCACAAAAGTCCAACAGGAGGGGCCCTTAATCCACCCTCGCTTAAGTTGTTAAATCTCAAATAGGGTAGTTATACGGGTTTCCTGTAGTAAGAGTATATCTAAAGGGAGGGAAACAGTATGGTGGAAAAAAAACATCCGTCTCTTGTAGCTTTTCAGGCTACAAACAATAAAGGAAGCAATCCGGATAGTAGTCAGGGCAGTATATTACTCAACCACTCCCATCCGTAACAGTCATATTTTTTCGTTTCTTACTCCCCTTTTTTGTTTTAGTGAGTTTTTTTCCGAGCAACATCAGGAGGCTTAGAAACAGTGAGGTCCATGTCAGATAGTATAGCAGAGGCATCGGAATCACCATCGGTATCATCCCTATCATCCTTCAAGCATTCAAAAGGATTGGAGAGGGGAAGGTCAGGTGTTTTCAAGGTTTTGCGTGCAGTAGCCCTAGTGACCCGTCTGCCCGGTTGAAACCCCTCAGAATCTATGTTGGGAGTATTAAAAGTCGAAAGGGGGGTAGGAGGAGGGATAGGGTCTACATGCAGCTCAGAAGGAGTATCCATCTCAGGGGAAGGGTCTAGTACCACCAGTGGATCAGGAAGGGTAGACTAGGGAAAATCGGGGGGGGGGCAAGACAGCTGTGGGGTTGGATATAGGAACTAGGGAGGCAAGACGGTCTTGGGCCTTATCCTGAGCTTTCTGGACTAGAATTTCAGAATTCCACCCCTCAATACGGTTTTTACTAGCCCAGGGACATTGGTGGTACGCATGACCAGTTTCATTGCATAAACTGCATTGAAAAACATTCTTACAGGAAACACTAGGATGTCCGTAACCCCCACATAAGCTACATTTCAACAGGTCACAAGTACTGCTTAAATGCATGTTAGCTCCGAATTTATAGCAGACTGTTGGCTGTCCGCCATAAAAACAGACACCCCTATCCTTACCTAAGAAAGAACTATTAGGTAAGTGTACCACTTCAGAGTTCACCTGAAAAAGCTTTACTTGAAACCTCCAACCCCCCCGGTCCACAGCCCTTCGTCATCTAAAATGGCTTGGGGGGGGGGACAGAACATTACAACGATTCTGCAACCAATGGTAGATGTCACTTATGCTAACACCCTAATTCCTAAACATAATAGTAACGGTGCGCACTGTTGGTTTAGTAAGGGGAATAACATAAAAGGGAGTCCAGAGGGGGGAATTTTTTAGCGTAGCATACTTATGCCAAAACCTATCTAAACTAGCTGTAGTTTTAAAACTGACATCAAAAGTCTCCTCCCCAGATATATGGATTAAGGCATAGATGTCTGAAGCCTGAAAATGCATAGCACCTTTTAAGAGAGTCCGAGCTACATAATAACGGTCAGGAAACTCAGAAAGACCACCCTTATAGCATAGACGAACTGCATTGCATCTGGGTGCCTGTTCACGTTTATTTTTAAATAAATCTGAGAGGACAGGCCCCCTGCCAGAAGCAGATGAGTGATCTGGGGGGGGTTGAGGTCACTGTCATAGTCAAAGTTCCCTCCCCAGGAGTATCCAAAAGAGTTGGAGGAGGTTGGATAGATTCCAAAAGGAGGGAAGTAGAACCAGGAGAAAAATTAGGGGTCTGGCTAGAAGTAATAGTAGGCTGGACAGGAGGGGGGTCCTCTGATACCTGAGATAAAGTAATAAGGGGTACCTCTGTATCCCTGGGTTCCTTATGAGAACCAGTAGTACTGATGGTAGAAATATTATCCCCAGAATCCATAGTGTCCCCCCAAGTAGCCCCAAAAACAGTATTCGTGACAGAAATAGCATAGTCCTTGGTAGCACAATTTTCAGTTAAGTGAGGTACCTTGTTAGAGCTCAGGAGTGGTGCAGGCCTGGTCGGGGAGAAAAGAACCCCATGTTTGTTAACGTCCCATAAGGGATCCGGAGTCCAAGTTCCCGAGGTGGATTGCGTCCATCCCACGCAGTGTAGAGCATCAGAAGCATTCCAGAAAGGGTCCAAAATGTCTGCAGAATCCCGTAGTCCAAAACGGGAACGAATGAGATCAGCAGCGGCCGTAGAGGACCTGATAGTCTTAGGGAGTACTGACGAAAGAAGTGGATCCAAAGATAACAATGCTGATGCCCCCGATTCTGACTCTGCAGTCGCGTCGACTCTCTGAACAGGGAAACAGGACAGCACAGGGGGAGCAGTCAGTGTTACGCTCAGTGCAGCCATAATATCATGTTCCATGGTGAAAACCAGTGAACTCAGTGCAGAAACAATACAAGACTCCATAGTTCCCTTAGAAGCAGACCGAGAAAGCAGTGATGAACGAGACGGGGAAGCCATGGCCACAGGCAGAGAAAGAGTCGATTCTTCAGGTAAAAGTTTAGCAGGAGCTGTTGTTGTCAGCAGTTGAGCAGTGGAAGAGAGATCCTTACTGCTGCAGGGCTGAACAGAAACTGAAACATCCATCGTGGTGACCAGAGTTCCCCCTACTGGCAAGAGTAGGGGGAGTTTTATTAAGCAAGTAACACAACATCACAAAAAAACAAAATTTCTACAATTAAAGCAGAGCAAAACACAAAATCATGTCATGAGATGAAAAACAAAGAAAAGGTTAACCAAAGAAAAATTGATTCCATAAATAATTAACATAAGATTTGGAATATTTTTTCCCATCCTGTAAACGAAGAAATTGTAATTCAGAATCAACAGCAGATACAATTGCAGAAAAATCCGTGTGAAGTTGCTGTAACACAAAATGACAACGTGCTTGCCATAAAAAATACTGTAAAAGGGCAAAGAAAACATTCAGCGTACTTCTATGATATTGCTCCCATTCACCAGAATAGTCACCCAATACTAAAGTATGATAAGAAATGGACCGTAAGTGGGACAGATTCCAATATAAAGCTGCAAATTCCCAAAATCTCTGACTGTCTGGACAATCAATAAAGAAATGAGACTGACTCTCCAAAACATTGACACAATCATGTTTTAAGCAATACCGTTCAGTCACTGGTTTATACTTCAGGTTTCCTCTCACTCCTAAGCGACCATGAACAGAGATCCAGATGATATCCCACATCTTAACAGGAATTCTATTATCAGTTAGTTTACTGAATGCATATTTTATATTCGATGGAGAACAGGAAGGAAAAAGTAATATTACTTTTTGTACATCATACACAATAAAATCATAGAAAGATTTCCTAGTCAAAGAACGCAATTTTTGTAGTGGAATCTGCCACTGAAACAGTTTTTTTAGAGTAGAAATGCCATACTTCGGGATGCCATCTGATAATAAAACTCTAGGTGGAAGAAGGGACCATTTAAAAAAATATTTGTGCCATAAAGATTTAACCCCAAAATGCCATGGAAGAGAAGGTTCGTGCCAAATAAATGAGAAGGAAGAAAATAAAAAAATTGAATGAAAAAAAATAATAGGATTTACCATATGTAATCCACCATCTCTATATTTGAGATACGTATATTCCCTCTTCACAGGGTTCAATCTATTGCCCCAGAGCATCTGAAAAAAAACACTGTATATCCTAGATTCCAGGGAAAAAGGGGGTGGAAAAAGGTGGCTTAAATAAAGAAAAATGGGCAATACAAATTTCTTAATAATTAAAACCCTTTTCTTTTTCCCAAACTTCCAATGTTTCCATTGATTAATTTTAATTTCGCCAATTCCTATCTGCTTTTCCCAATTATAAACCTCCATATTTTCTACCCCGAACCAAACACCTAATATTTTCTGAGGTCCGGTTACTAGGGGAATACCAAAACAATCAGACAAATCCGGAGCCATCTTTCCCAATTGTAAAACAAAACTTTTTTTTATATTAAGAGAAGCCCCAGAATACCGACCGAACAAAAAAAAGAAGTCTAAAGCTTTTTGCAAGGACAAAGAATCTGCTAAAAGAAGCGTGACATCATCTGCAAAAGCAGTAACTTTTACTGTGTCTAAGTGAGGAGATGGGGCAATACCTGTGATGGAGGTATCATAAATAATATGTCGAATCACTGGGTCCAAAATGAAGGTATATAATAATGGACTCAAGGGACATCCCTGTCTGACACCTCGAGAAATATTAATTTTGTCACCCATTAAGCCATTAACTATTGGAACAGAAACTGCGGAGTTATATAATTGAGAGATCCACTGTACAAAAATATCAGGGATCCCATAGGCAGATAAAACAAAATATAAATAAGAATGACTAACTGCATCAAAAGCTTTAGACTGATCTAAGGCCACAACCAATTCAGATGCAAGAAAAACAGTTTGACAAGCAAAAAGGTCTCTAAGTAAAAAAAGGTTATGTTGTATTTTCCTATTTTTAATAGCACAAGTTTGTGCAGGGTGGATTAAAAATTCAGCTAGTTTTTCCAACCTGTTATTTAAAATTTTTGATAGGATTTTATAATCACTATTTAATAAACAAATCGGTCTCCAATTTGAAAGAATCGCTTTGTCTCCCTTCTTATGAATAAAGGTCATTAAAGGCATAGTAAAATCTAGACAGAAAATCCCGGATGATAAATAAGAGTTAAACACTATGGGAAGAAAGAAACCCATATAAACTATGCATTTTTTATAGAATTCATTAGGGATCCCATCTATCCCAGGAGAAGACCCGATCTTCAATTTTTTAATGACCTCCACCACCTCTGATGACGAAATAGGTTGTATTAATGACTGAACCAGATCACTTGAAATATTAGGAAGGGAAGAAAAAATCGATCTTGGAAAAGAATCCGTAGGAAGTACTTGTGGAGATGAAAAACAATTCTGAACATAATTCTGAACAATGTGTAACATACCTAAATCAGAGGTAATGATCTCATTGTTCGAGTTAAACAAACCAGTCATTAGAGTATCCTGTAAGTGTGTCTTACAAGCTTGGAAGGGATCAGCCATTGGGGAATTTTTTATATTAAAACGAAATTCTAAGTCCAAGGATTTAGCTCTATTATACTGGTATGTCTTCATTTGTTTCTTAATGTTTTTTATTTGGGAGAGGAATAAGTCATGGTGTTTTGGAGGAAATGACAATAGTCTATATAGTTGGTTTCTATGAACCAAATATTTCCTATAGTCCTCATTTACCTTATTCTTGCCCCAAGTTTGAAACAAATGTTTAATTTCAAATTTAACCTGTTTCCACCATTCATAAGGAGAGGAAAATAAAGCCAAAGTAGAGAATTTCGCAGCTAAGAAAAATTCCAATTTAGAAAAATGAGCTGGGTCTGATAAAAAGGAAGTATTTAGTCTCCATCGTTGTATGAAGGAATACAATCTAGGTGGAAGGTGCCTCAGTGATAAAGTGCAAAATAATATGTGATGGTCTGAGAATTCTGAAGGAAATACTGTACAAGACAAAATCTGAAAATAATGTGAAATAAAAAACATGTCAATCCTAGTAGCGAATGTATGCCTATGGTAAGTTTCACCACCTTTTGGATGTAAACTACGAAAAGCATCCGTAAGCCCAACATCTCTCACAATTTCTAGTAAAGCATTAGAGTCACAGTAAACCTTTTTCCCTTCCATTTTATGAAGTTGAATGTCAAGAGAACAGTTAAAGTCCCCTCCCCAAATTAAATGTTTCTTTGTAAAAAGATAGGGTTTGATTTCTGTAAATAAGGCAATACGGCCTGTTTTAGTTTGTGGGCCATAAACATTAATGAGGCAAAAAATAATCTCCCCATAGGCAATCCAATATGAGAGATCTATCAGGGATAAATCAATAACTTGGGATATCTTAAAGAGGGATTACCAAACAATATAGCAACTCTGTCTTTACTTGAACCAAAAGACCAAAAGATGGGCCACTAGTCCATTGTCTTTTAATCTTTTTTCTCAGAAATGGAAGATAATCTGGTTTCTTGCAAAAATATGATATCCAATTTTAAAGATGCAAGGTGTGAAAAAATAGATATCTGCCTGTGAAATGTTTTCAGGCTACACACATTAAAGGAGGCAAATTTCAAGGAGGCCATGAAAATATTCAAATACTATTCTTTTGACTTACTTTTCTTTTTTTTCCTTTTTTTCCTTTTTTATCTTTGGCAAGTTCCGTAGACCTACTTTCTTCTTCATCGGTTATAATTTCTGAGAGGTGAGAAGTCTCAGACTCTATATCTGAATCTCTAACCTCATCTTGAAGGGGAGAGAAAAAATTCTCAGTCACTAACGGACTAATTTGAGATTGTTTTGAGGATGCTCTAGTGAACCTCCTGCTTTTTACAGTCTCAAAAAGGGGTGGCATGGAAGAAACATGGGCCTGTTTGTCTCCTGATTGAGGAGAGGCCTTATCTGTAACAACCTGAAGGTCATTAACAACAGGTGGCACAGTTTTAATTGCATCTGTTACCAAAGGGGGTTAAACAGACTCTTGCCGTGGGGGATGGGAAGAAACCTTCTCATTCAGATTCTGAAGTTTGGATTGGGCTTTACGTAGTAAACTATCCTGGTCCAATCCATCTGAACAATTATGTCTAGCCCAAGGACACTGATGAAAAGCCTGTCCTTTTTCTTCACAAAGGTTACACTGGAAAATATTGTTACACATATCTACAGAATGTCCGAAACCCCCACATAAAGGACACTTCATCATATCACAGACACTGCTTATGAGTTCTGTCCCCACATTTGTAGCATGCCTTTGGTTGTCCTCCATAGAAACACACCCCCCTATCTTTCCCCAAGAAAAAACCATTAGGCAAATGAACAATCTCGGAATTGACCTGTAACAACTTCACTTTAAATTTCCCCACCCCCCGTCCAAATACCCTCACTATCTAGAATTGCCTCAGGTGGACCCAACACATCACATTTAGATTGCAACCATCGATAGATATCACTCACATTTACACCCTCATTTCTAAACATGATCGTGATAAACCTAATCAGAGGTCTGGTTAGAGGTATCGCAAAAACGGTAACCATACAGGATGATTTTTCTGATTTGCATATTTGTCCCAGAATTTGTCCATAAGGGCAGTAGTTTGAAAACTAATATCAAACGAATCCTCCCCAGATACATGTATAAGAGCATAAATGTCCTTAGCACAAAATCCCATTGAGGTCTTCAAAAGCTGTTTAAAAATGTAATATCTGTCAGGATGTTCTTTTAAGCCACCTCTATATTTCAAACGTACAGCGTTACGACGAGGGGCTTGTTCCAGCTTGGTTTTAAATAAATCAGACATTGTTGGTTTAGGATTCTGACCTGATAAATGTGTAGCAGGCATAGTAGTAGTATTGGCTAAAGGGCTGGAAGACTCTTCATTCAGAATCCCTCCCCTACCTTCCCTCGAAGTTGATGGCAAAGGTGAACGCTGAGAAAGGGGGTCAGTTCTCTTCATACCTGATAGTGGAGTCCACGACAGGTCAGGTATCCATTCTCCCAATTCGGATCTTTTCCAGCCAGCCTCCATAAGAGCCACCTCCTCCGACCAGTCCGTTGAGCTGTTCCCAGTTCCTCCTTCCTGTAACCCGAATTGCTGTTGCACTAAATGCGTCGTGCATGGTCCGGCGCTACACGCGGTCCTCCCGGAAACCTTATCCTGCAAGTTTGGTTCCTGTTGCGGCAATACCAGAGTACTAGGCTCCCGATCTCCAATGTCTTTAGCAAAGGTTGAATTTTCAGCAGAAAAGGAATCCGGAATAAAAGGCACCTCAGAATTCAAGTCGGAAAGCATAGACTCATGAGTTTCAGTTGCAAAAATTAAATCTGTAGAACTGTGAGATGGGTCTAACTTTACCCCCTAGAGCAGTATCTTGTTCAGTTGTGCTCCCATGCTCCGTCCACCTCTCCTCCATCCCGACCTCAGGAACGCTGCCATGTCGGGATCTGACGTCAGCAAGACTCCCCACCAGCCACTGACCAGCAGCCAGTAGGGGAATTTCCCCGGTGTCCTGGCCAAATTCCCCTCATTCACTAAAAATACCACCAGCAGCTTAATCTGGTTCAAGGTCAGTTGGCATTCATCTGTATCCCCCTCCCCCGGGTCGTACCTGAAAATAGGCAGAATTTGTCTAGTGCACTTACCCGGTTAACAAAAAGTAAATAAATAATATATGTTGAACTCCTCTGCTATTTTCTTATCTTCAAAAATGTTATTTTATTCATGTGTTTTATTTAAAAATTGGTTACCAGGAAAGGCACACTGAGCCGAGGCTCATTTTCAGGTGTGGCCTGGGGGATGGGGGACGAGGAGTACAAATAAATTAAAAATTAAACTCACTACGCATCAGATTACATATACATAGGCAGACATGACAAGTGTGGAGAGTCGATAATAACGAATATCATGGATTGCTGCTATGATAAGCTGACAGAAGTGCAAGAATACAATAAAGTGTGCAGTGCCTATTGGGGAGGGTACCATTAAAAGTGGGGTACAGAAATGAGAGGAAGGAAGGATGAGAAAGGTCAGGAGGGGGGCTGACGGGTACAGTGGGGAACAGAAAGATGCTTTTGGAGTTGTCTAAATGCTGAGACTGAGGGGGAGAATTGGAAGGAAGAGGGAAGCAGGTTCCAGAAGGAGGCAAGGCAGTGGGAGGTACTTAGCAGCTTGTCCAGCACTTGAGTGCGGGCAGGGAATGGAGAAGGTACAAGAGTCTCTGGAGCAGAGAGAGAGAGTAAGAAGAGGATAGGATGGGGGAGATGAGTGAGGAAAGGTAGGAAAGAAGGGAAATGAGACTGACTTGTGCCCTCTCTAGAGGTTTCAGTATGCTGTTGTACCACAGAAGGGTATAATCACATTCCATGACCTTTGAACTGTTGTACAACATCATTTTGAAAGGGATGTAATTCTATACCAAACAGTCTACTATACACTATAAATAGTTTGCATGGGAGGCTTTGCTTCACGTAGAATCCAAATTACTTCATGGTACCCCAAGGGAAAATATTAGGGCCATTGCTACTTAATGTCTATGTGACTGAACAGACTTCCACTTGAAGTTGTAGGCAGCGATACAATGCGTGACATCAAAAATCAATTGACAAGTACTGCTTTTTGCACTCTATAAAAGGTTATTCCCCTTGAGTTTAGGCCGAGCTGTACATGGGCTTATGCCTGACCTGGCTCGTATAATATCTACGATCCCTATGACTGACCTCGTGATACATAATACTCACGTTAACGTACACTTATACACATCAGGAGTTTCTGTGAAACAAATTGAAATGAAGTTAAAAAATGCATATGACCAAATTCGAGACTTTCTTTTTAGAAATAAATTAGTTTTGAAACCTAAAAAATCTCAAAGGATCCTGTTCCAAGGAACTCGTAATTCCAGTCTGGCTAAAGAATCACTGATGGTGGTTACAAGAAATAATGCAATCTTAGAACAGACCGCATCCTACAAGTACTTAGGAATTCAGTCGGATGAAAAATGTAAATGGGATCTTCACGTAGACAAAACAGTGGCTAATCTTGGAAGACAGCTTGGAATACTGTGTAGAATGAAAACATGTCTGCCAAGGGAATCCTGAAAGTTAATTGTGGACTCTACGACTGTACCAGTGTTCAGCTATGGGGATTTCTTCTTATGGGGGCATCAGGGATAGAACAGGCAATGCTACATGTAATGTATTCTAGATTTACCTGCTTCATCCTTAACCCCCGTGGACACATCACTGCCACTTATACTTAGACTTGGGATGGTTAAGACTGACTGATAGTTAAAATAGGCACCTTGTAAATTTTATGCATTCATATTATAGCGATAGGGTTCCAGGTTATATCTTAAAGAGCTAGCCTACTGCCTAAAACTAATATTAGATTTTAAAAGCTGCCAACCATTACCTTTTATATCTGTAGTACTTTTTCTTTTCACTTTGTTTAATTAGAAGATCGTTTCCCTGATGTTAGTAGGTGTGATGTGTGGAACAGCTCTTAGCCTGGCAGCTGACATATTTTGCTCTACTGCCCCACACTACATCATCAACACTGTGACCTCACTGACTGTGACATCACTACTACTTAGGAACAGCAAGTGAGTGACTGCCAGGTCATTCTCCTGTGATGTCACTGTCAGTGAGATCATAATCCTGATGATGTAGTGTGGGGCAGTAGAGTTAGACATGTCAGCTGCCAGGCTAAGAGCTGTTCCACACATCCAGCACAATATTATCACATAGACAACTTTCTGATGAACAAACGGAAAAAGACATAATTCAGAAATAAAAAGTTACACCTGTCTACTACTTAAAATTTGTATTATCTTCCTGTCTACCTGTTTTGGTTCCACTAGCTCTTTAAATAATTTAAAACAGAGTCAGGTTAAAGGTGGATTCAGATCCACACAAGGAGTGGAATTTGTATTACCTTCTTGGAAAAAAAACTGTAGGCAGAGCTGCATTTTCTTACAGAGGCCCAAAAGCCTGGAATGCTATCCCTTGTAATCCAAGGCCAATGAATAAACAAATATGCATGAATATGATAAACACATGGTTATTAGGGTTGGGAAAGAAGCCCATGCAATGTTCTCATGGGCCGGATATTTAAAGGGTTGCGTTAGCCTAGCAGCCTTACGTGCGCCCTAATTGGGGATATTGAGAAGGCTGCCTGGTGCAGTGCAAATCCGATGCACTGGGGTGCAATGATAATGTATGCAGCGTGATGCAGGGGGTGTGCCCATGCATATGTGGCACATCCTGATATTCAGCCAGGAATGTGAGGCTCATATGCTGGCGCACCCCTGCACTGCGCCGCATAGGGGGGCTCAAAGTTGAGCCCGTGCAGAGTAGGAACAAATACAGGCCACCCACTAGTGGGCTACTGTATTGCAGGGCGCAACATGCAGCCCAACCGTGCGTGGCCACCCGCCCACCCAGAACACCTTCCGCAAGCACTCACAACCTTGCTGGTCTAGTGGAACCCCCGCCCATAGCTGCGTTCACGCGGTATATGTTTATAAAGAAATCCCTGGTAGTCTAGTGACTCCCCCCCAGTCCCTGAATCCCTGATAAATGACAATATGATGTCCCTGGAGGTCTAGTGGACCCCCCCCGGCCATTGCTGTGATTGCGATAAAATCCCATAATGGAATGCCCTGGTGATCCAGTGGCACCCCCACCCTTCTCACCCACACAGAACCCCTTGCACACCCTGCTTCTCCCCTGTCATCGGCGGGCAGCAGCATTCCGCATGCACACCATCTGGCTGCCCACCGAATGACAGGCACAGTATGGACCGATGGGCTTGCAGGGCTTACTGTACTAGACAGTCCTAGATCTGTGAATGGAGTCATTCACAGATATGGGACTGTCTAGTACAGTATGCCCTGCAAGCCAATTGGTCTACACTGGGGACCAATGGGCTTACAGCCCATACTGTACCTGTCATTCGCGGATGGCTGGGTGGTGTGCGGGTGGGATGCTGCCATCCTCCGATGACTGGGGGAGGGGTGGGCAAGGGGTTCTGTGTGGGAGGGAGGGTGGGAGTGCCACTGATCACCAGGGCATTCCATTACAGGATTTTACTGCGATCGTAGCAACGGGCGGGAGTGGGGGTTCCACTAAACCACAAAGGACGTCATATTGTCATTTATTGGGGAATCGGGGACTTGAGTTGGAGGGGGGACCACTAGACCACCAGGGACATCATATTGTCATTTATTGGGGAATTGGGGACTGGGGGGGGCCACTAGACTACCAGGGATTTCTTTATAAACATATACCATGCGATCGCGGGTACGGGGCAGGGGATGCCCCCGGGATCCCCACAGCACATGTCATGCTGTGCAGTGTGCCAGGCGCAAGTCACCAGGCTGCCCTGCACAAAGCAAGCAAATGGGGCCATAATGACATGCAAATGGCCCCATTAGCACCTTGCATATATTATGGCCTCATTTGCATGTCCCCTTCTGAATATCGCGGGTGATGCACCTACTGCAACTGCACTTGCGCATCCCCGTGCTCCCTATCTGTGGCTTGTGTCAGCGCAGTGCCACTGCACCATGCACAGTTTGTGCACTGACCGTGCCATATTCCGTGGTGCTGCACCATGGCTCATCCCTGTTGAATATCACCTGGACCTGGCCCCGGTGCATTAAAGTTGTGCTGCACCCAGGCTTGCGCCACTGCCTGGCACAGTCTGAATATCCCGGCCGTTGTGTAGAAGTGTGTTAAAAAGCTAGTGTACTGCATACAACTAATATTAGTTTTTAAAAGCAGTTAACCATTATCTTTTATATCTAAGGTATTTTTTCTTTTCCCTTTGGTTAATTAGATGATTGTTTTCCTGATGTTAGTAGGTGTGATGTGTGGCTGGCAGCTGACATATCCTTCTCTGTTGACCCCCCCCCCCCACTACATCATCAGCACTGTGACCTGACTGACGGTGACATAACTGCTCCTTAGCAACAGCCACTCAGTGACTGCCAGGTCAGTGAGCTGTGATGTCACTGTTAGTGAGATCACAATGCTGATGGTGTGTGTGGGGGGATGGAGAAATAGAGCTAGATAGGTCAGCAGCCAGGCTAGTTCAAGTTCAAGTTTATTGCAGGAAAACTCCATTGAGCAAGCTCATTCACAAGGAGGTCCTGAAGGAGGCTAAGAGCTGTTCCACAAATCCAACACAGTCTTATCACATACAAATCTTTCCAATTAGCAAAATGAATAAGAAAAAAAGAACAACTTCAGAAACAGAAAGTTACAACTGACTACTTACAGTTTGTATTTTTTAATGTTTGCCTGTTTGGCTACACTAGTTCTGTAAGTTTTATTAATGCAAGGTGATCCTTTTTAACCTAAACCATTTAAGAAAAAGTGTATAATATTTATAAAGTGATATTGGTGTGATAGAGGAGAAAAAGTACTGAAGTAGTAATAAGAACATGGATATAACTCATAAATGTACCGAGTATACTGTGTTTTAAACGTTCAATATATTTTTAGTTATCTGTTTATTTATTTATTCATTTTGAAAGTACCTTTGGGCGCAAGTGCTCATTTACAAAGGTTCCATGTCAGAGACAATTAGTAAACATACACATAGCAGTATTCAACAACAAAAAAAAAACAACTCCAGAGGAGCGTAGTCAGCAGCAGATCATAGGATGCATGTTAAAGATACACTGATTAATGTATGTAACTTGGTAACTGCTTTCTACTAAGGACCCCACTGAAAATGAGCTGTGCTCAACTAGGTAAATGGTTTCAAATCATGAATAAAATATATTACTATTTACCACTGCTAATACAGTGCACACCTTTGTTTCTCACTACTGTCTGGACCTGCAAGCTAGAAGGGATGCCAGCTTTGGGTCTTCTGTGCTTCAGCCTAGAGATGTGACAAAGTAAAACTTCGCTGGCGAAGTTCAAGCAAAGTGCCAACAATTTGCACTTTGTGGAACTTCGTGAAGCTTCCCTAGACCTGGGAAACTTCGTCTTTGCCTAAAACATGAAGTTTTTGCCACAAAGTGTGGAATTTCACCATTAAGTGCAAATTTCGAGAACAAAATTCTGCATTTTGTGGTGAATTTCCACACTGTTCACGATCCATGAATCTTGTGCATTCCATGTATTTGTGCTTCGCGAATTCCACGAAATTCACGAATTAATTCATGGAGAGAATTTTGTCTGCTTCACCCATCTCTACTTCAGAGCCTTTTTCATAAATAGATTCTAGACACTGCCTTTCAAGTACTACTTGGAATCTGCAATGTACAAGACATCACAAATACACCGTTATTGCTACAAGAACAAGCATTTGTCAATGCTGAATGTTGTCTCGCTGGCATTGGCATTGGTAGTGCAGCAGTTAGAGATGCATAATAGGAATGGCAGTGAAGTATTGAACTGATGCCAACCTCAAACCCACCCTGAAGAGACACATTTTCAACATAGGCATTTTGGGACCTCCCCTTATGAACAGTGGCACTGTGATTTTGTTAATCTGTCCCAAAAGTTGATTTCCCACAGCGACCAGCCGTTCTGCACCACAGGTGTGAAAACACATTTTCGGCAGGTTGTGAAAAATGACAGCTGTACTGTTCATAAGGAGGTGTGAAAAAATGGCAGTGTTGAAAATCTGGCTTGAAAATATTGCACATTTGCAAAGTTACAAGGGTGTGTGGAAACTGTGCAATGCATGCTTGTAACAGTCATTTTATGGATTTTCATCACCAAATTGTCAACATATGCATTTTAGGACCTCTGCTCATGAAGAGTGTCACTGTCATTTTGTCAAACTGTCCCCAAAACTGATTTCGCACAGCGACCGCGCTATTCTGCGTTGGAAGTGTGAAAACACATTTCAGCCAGTATATGTAAAATGACAGCTGCACTGTTGATAAGAAGGTATGGAAAAATGCCAATGTTGAAATCTGGAGTGAAAATATTACAGATTCACGAAGTTACGAGCGTGCGTGTAAACCACGCAACGCACACTCTCAAAACAGTCATTTTTTGGATTTTGTTCACCAGATTTGCAACACAGGCTTTTTGAGAGCCCACCTCATGAACAGTGGCATTGTCATTTCATTAATTAGTCCTGAAAGGTGATTCCGTGCAGTGACCGCAAAATCACCTTTTGGGACCAAATAACCCCATGACAGTGACTGAATTCATGAGGATGGGCCCCAATAACCCCATGTAGAAAATTGGGTGCCAAAATTCCTAAAAATGCCCAAGATATGCACCAAAGTTGGAAAAACCCTATTTATGTCATTATACAGCTTACTGGCATTTCTTCAGTTTGCGGTCAGCTTTGAAGTATGCAGATGTGTTCCCGGTCCACCGAAGATCGTCGCATCGGACTCCGGAGGTAAGTATGGGGTGAAGGAGGGAGTGGGGAGGCAGGGTGTGCAGAGGGTGGGCACGGATTGGGGAGAGAGCAGGACTGACCGCGAGGGACCATTTTCTTCTTTTACAGGTTTAAAAAAAAAATTGCAGGATTTTTTTTTACAGGGGCATTTGGCATGCTGGGGTGGGCTCCCTGTGCGCCACCTGAGTGTTTGGGGGGGGGTTAGCTGATGGGATTTGGGCACCCTGCCAGCACATACCGGGGGAGGACCTCGAGGGACCGTTTCTTCTTTTACAGGTTTAAAAAAAAAAATGTTGTGGGACCTTTTTGTTTTACTTGGGCATTTGACACGCTGGAGTGGGATCCCAGCATGCCACCTGTGTGTTTGGGGGCTAGCCGATGAGGGATTGAGCACCCCACAGGCTATACTGAAGGGGGCAGGTAATGGCGAGGATTGAGCAACCCCTTGACACAAAACAAATGAGGGGGGCATTATGCCAATGGAGAGTGGGCTCCCCTGTCGGCACATGAAATGGGTTAGGGCATGCTGACGGGGGATTGGGCACCTCCCGAACTTTGGCATTGTGGCAGGCAGTGGCGGCAGTCACTGCCACCATGTTTGTTTCACCAGCAAAGGCACGTCGGAAGGTGCCGCTACATGACGAGCTTGGCTTTCATTGCAGCAGACCTTTTCTTTGATCTGGTGGCCACGTTACAGGTTGCTGGTGTCAGTGCCTGCAGCTGCCTCATTGGGGAATGAGGGAACGCACCTACTGATGCGTGTCCCGCATTCGCCCACAGTGACTGCTCCTCCAAATTTGCTACTACTGCAATACATTGGCTGGCATGCAAGCATGCAAGCCAACATAAAAATTACTCAGTGTAGCAATGATGTTTCTTCTAGTGGGTGTATTTATGACCTTTACAAGCTCATCCTATCTTCCCTTCTAGAACCTGCATAAAAAGGGTTCTTTCTATCAAGTCAGATCACATAAATGTTTTTAAAAAAGCTTATTGCTTGAGCATTTTATAATTTCAAACCATATTGTGTGTACATTTTTTTCACAGGGTGATTTTTCATTTCTTATTGTATTTACATTTCATAATCCATATTATAAGTTAGTTGCGTGGTTACTGCTCACCTCTGTTCTTCAGCTGTAACTCTACTTATACGATCGTACACGATATTGTATATGTAATGAGCGTGTACTTCTAGTCAACAAATGTCAAGATTGTTATTGTTCTCTTTCTCCCTTATCCAACCGCTACTGTTATTCATTTACTGTATAATGACTAGTTAAGCACTTCATCTGTATTCTCCAGTTTGTGTTGTTTGTATTATATATATAGGATAACGTATGAGGTGCAGTGTGTAATGAAAATTTTACACACACTTGAGTTGTTGGATGGCACATGCATGGTTTATGCAGCCATCCAACAACGAGGGTGCAGGTAAAATTTGAGTTTACACACTGCACCCCATACTTTGTTTTATTTAATTGAGGGGTAGCATTTTATCGCCGCTTTCTTTCACACAAAGAGCCATGTATTATTTATTTATCTTTTGTTGACCGGGTAAGTGCACTAGACAAATCCTGCTTATTTTCAGGCACGACCCAGGGGAGGGGGATACAGATGAATGCCAACTGACTTTGAAACCAGATTAAGCTGTTGGTGGTATTTATAGTGAATGAGGGAAATTTGGCCAGTACACCGGGGAAATTCCCTTGCTCTCATGCTGCACTACAGTGTCAGTACTGGGATATTAACCCAAGTGCCAGATGTGGGAACTGAACCCACAGCCCTCTGATCTCCCGACCTCAGAGGCGAGTGTGCTACCTACTGAGCCACTGACACTGCTAATAAGCACTTGTTTATTACGGCATTTAACACACAGCTCTTTGTATAGGGAAAAAATGCGACCCAGTAATTAAAATGGATTGATGCATCTTGCTTTTGGCATTTGTATTGCTCTGTATGTTGTCTCTCCCATGCACTCTCCCCCAAGATGCACCAGGAGATGAGCAAACTGATTGTTCAGTGTGCCTTTCTGGTGAAACTTTTCAATAAATAAATAAATAATTGTAAGGGGAGTGTAACATCAATGCAGAGCCTGAAGTTTAAAATTCTAAGGGACAGATATTCAAAACTTTGCCCCGAGGCTAAACTAGCACTGCCCGGCGGGCAAACTTAGCCCGGAACACAAAGCAAGCCATATTCAAAAGGAATAGCCCGGGGCAAACAGCTTCTGAATATAGCATGGGGATGAGGCCAGGCAAACTGGGCTGGGAGTGCAGGGCAAAATTAGCCCTGGAATAAGTCAGCTCTGAATATGGCTACCAGGAAGTGCAAACCACAACAGCAATACAGTGCACAGCGATGTGAAGGTAGGTAGAGGTGAACTATGTGGCCAATGTGTGTGCCAGCAAATGAGTGGACCCAGTACAGCTGCAGGCAGCAGCATATGTGAAAGTACAGTGTGCAAAACTGTAAAATATTCCCCGAACTGTTTGTGCAGCGCTAACATGTTTGCGTGGGTTTAGCGCAGGGCTAAACCGTTAGCCCAGTGCAAACACGTTTGCCCGGCGCTAAAATTTGCCATATTCAAAGGTGACGTGCAAATGAGCCTACTTAGGTAGTCCCTGGGCAAACATCCAGATTAGCATCTCATTATGCCCTGATTTGCATGCAGTTTGCATCAGGCTAACGGTTTAGCCCTGCGCTAAACCTGTGCAAACGTGTTAGCGCTGCGCAAACAGCTTGGGGGATATTATACAGTTTTGAACACTACTTCCACATGCGCTGCTGCCTGCAGTTGTGCTGGGACAACACAGCATAGGCACAGATGGTGGTGGTGCTGTATGCAACTGTCACACTGTAGGTCATGCTACAGTGCACAGCAGACACTACAGTAGCATGGGGGCCAGTAGTGTGTGGACACAGCAATGCTTATGGTGTGTAGGGCAATGATGATGACTGCACTACACACAGTGAGAGGCCCAACCTACTGGTGTTTACTGACAGTGGACATTGCTGTTACACTGTTGTGTGACCCACAGATGCTGCACCTCTGGCATGGGATGCTCACAGTGACATATACATGTCCAGCTTTGTGTGCTGTGGCAGTTGTACAGGGCTGCGGTATGTGGCCGGGGGGGGTAGCATATATTATCAGAAAGGCACACTGGTATTGGGGTATTCCCAGTACTGGCCCATGTGCACTGCATGATGTGTCTTAGCCTTGTGGCCACACCTGGTCTGTGGTGCAGCCTGGCCACCCATACACTCTCCCCTCAACATCCTCCATGCCCACAGTGCTGCATGTGTGTGCTGGCATATGTTGGTGTCCACAGAAGAGTGGTCCGCAGGTGTGTGCTGTATAGCCACACTGCCATGTTGTCCACTGGCGGCAGGGTCACCACTTACTGCCTGGCATGGCTGGGACTGGTGACAGATGATGGCATCATTGTGATGCCATCAGTTAGCAGCATGTTTCCTCTATGTTTGTCTTTGTCTATGTATCATATTTATTTGTTAGGGTCACACAAAGCCACGCAAAAGCCACGTAAACACCACGCAAAGCCAAAGTGTCACGCAATGCTGATTGCCCAGGGTTAAGACAAGCTTTTCCTGAGCGGTAAAGTGCACCGTGCTAAGTGTCGCGCTAAGTCACGCAAAATCACTTTGCACGGCACTAGTCGCTGAATATAGCATTGCGCCCGTATTCATGTCAGTTTGCCCCTTGCATACATTATAATTTTGCCCAGCGCTAATGCAGTTTGCCCACGCTATTTGGCCTTTTGAATATAGCAGACCCGCACTAATCCTGCGCTAAACCTGCACAAACGGTTTTTGCCCGGCGCAAAGTTTTGAATATCTGGCCCTAAGAGTCTATCTCTCGGGCAACACCTCAGGGCTGAGATGTTGCAATATGTATGACTCACAAATACGCCTTCTAGAAGACACATCGTTACTATGGTAAGTATTTTTTTCTCACTCTGTTTATTAGCTCTTCTTCAGGAATGACCTATAAAGAAACAAGTAATCATGGCTTTAGCTGTGTGTTGCAGTTCAATGGTCCTGATTTGTTTACATTGTCTGTGAACTGTCACTTGTACCCACATCCAGCACCACTGAATCTTCTGTTCTGTAATTTTGTAGGTCATTATAGAGTTAATGATTCCTTGACCAAATGCTCTCCTAGGATCCCGGTTTCTAGTTTCAAATCTAAAACAGTTCGCATTCTGGATACCAGTCTTCAACACACACCTGGACCAGGAGCCTACCACCCATATGAGCCCACTACAGTAATAACAAGGATGATGTTCCCGTAAGTAGCGTTGATTTTTATAGCTGGGGTGAGGGGGGAGGTACTGATTTAGTTTATTAACCCTTTCAGTGTGGGAGCAAAGTATATTCTGCCAGTCATAAAACAGTGGTTGGAAATGACACATTCTGATTGGCTGACAGCATTCTAAAAGGATTAGGTTACTTAAAGTGTTTGCAAATGAATATAAAGTACTCTATACAAGTGACGCTCCATTGAAAGTACTGATGCCCTGTTAAAAAATAATAATCTCCCAAGTGTTTCATTTGATGATATAACGCTAATTTCTGGAGTCCTAGTGGAGTGTAAGATTAAACAAGCAGTAAAAACACCGAGACCGGATAAACATAGAAACATAGAATTTGCCGGCAGATAAGGTCAGCGTGGCTCATCACCACAAATCCAACTTGGTCTCGGCTCATTCACCCACCCACCCAACCCTTTCCTAAGATTCCATTATGCCTATCCCATGCATTCTTGAACTCCATCACTGTTTACAGCCCCACCACCTCCTCTGCTGGAAGACTGTTTCAGGAATCCACTGTGCTTTCTGTGAAGAAGTACTTCCTCACATCTTTCCTGAATCTACCCCTCTCCAGCTTCTTATTTATTTATTTATTGAATTCTTGGATTACAACCTTTGAGCTACAAGCTCATTTACAAAGGTTCCACGTCAGGAAGATAATGTGAACATACAATAGTGAAACACAGGGTAACAATGAACATAAAACAATTGACAATAGTAAAAATGACTGATGTAGTACATGGGATAGGGATAGTGCCTTAACAAACAGGCAAAGACAGAACAGCAGCAGCAATAACACGAGAGAGTGGGGGGACGAGGAGGGAGGGGGGTGTAAGAGTGAAGGGAGGGGGAAAATGGAGTGTTCAGCTAACAGTAACCACAGGTTAGGGGTCACCTTGTCAGAAAAAGTGGTGGGAGAGTGGAAGGGTAGGGGGTTGTGAGCTAGATAAGGGCATGGAGCCCTGGGAGAAAAGAGGTTGGGGTGCAAGACTGGGCTGAGGTCAGGGGGGGAAGGGGTTGGTGGAGGAGGGTAGGAGAGGGAAGTAGCGGATTGGGTGCTTGCTAAGTGCACAATGGTGGGGTAGTCGGAGTTTTTAACCAGGTGGGTTGGTCAGGTAGGGCAGGTGCATTTCCCTTGAATGGAAAGGTATGATCTAATACAGATTTGAACAAGCCAATTTTGCTAATAGTGGCTAGTTCAGTTGGGAGTGAGGTAAGCCATAGCAGGGCCCGGTATTCAAAGGATCACTGACCTTGGGTGGTACGTTGATAGGGGATCTTGATGGAGATCTTATTGGAGGTCCTTGTAGTCCTAGTTGGTGTGACCTGGTGTATGAGGGGGCTGGGCCCCGGAGGCAGTAGGCCCAGAGTTGCTTTTTTTTGGCAAGGAGACAGGTTTGATAGCGGGCCCTATCAAACAGATTTAGCCAACCGGTTTGCTGGTAGAGGTGGCAGATATGGGTCAAACGTGGGGCTCCTAGTGCAAGTCTGCAGGCTTTGTTGAGCATGGAGTCGAGTCACCTGAGGGTGCTGTCAGAGGCTCCACTGTAGATAGCAAGGCCTTAATCAATGGTTGAGAAGACCGAACTAGTTATGGAACGCTGAAGGGCTTTGGCAGGGAGGCAGCTTCAGTGCTTATATAGCAGGCCAAGCTTCCTGTTAGCTGTAGTGGCCACATGGTCGATATGTGTGGCATATGAGAGGGAGCTGTCTAGGATGAGGCCCAGGTATTTGAATTTAGGGACCATTTCAATGGCGATATTATGTAAATTCTGTATGTTCAGGGTTGCGGCCCAGTGGTGGCTGTGCGCAGGGGCAAAGAGCATGGTCTTCGTCTTTTTGTGGTTGACTAGGAGTTTAGCTTTGTTAAACCAGTCTTCGACATTGTAGAAGTCCTGTTGAAGACGCTGCTCCAGTGTGATAGGGTCAGAATGACTGGAGTAGATCACTGCATCATCAGCGTAGAGAAGGATTTTGTGTTGACAGGCTAGTGGTAGGTTGTTTAGAAAGAGGCTAAAGAGGAGGGGGCCAAGGATGGATCCTTGGAGGACTCCGATGGACACTTGAAGGAGGTCAGAGAATACTTTGCATATTTTTACCTGCTGAACACGTTCAGAGAGGTAGCTTTGGAACCAGCACAGTGAGTCAGAGGAGAGCCCAATTACCTCTAATTGGGCCAGGAGGAGGTCGTGGTCGACTGTATCAAAGGCCTTGGTGAGGTCGATCAAGGTTGCCTCCACCAAGTGCCCCTGATCGAAGGCATTGTGAATGTAACCCGTGAACTCGAGAAGTGCTGTGGTGTTCACGGAAGCCGTGCTGCTGCTGGCATTATAATTGGTATTTGCAGAGGTGTTCCACCAGCTGATCATAGACTATACGCTCGAGGGCTTTTGAGATAGGTGGTAGGATTGAAATTGGGCGGTAGTTGGTATGGTCTGACTTACTGCCTGCTTTATGGACAGGGGTTACTATTGCAGCTTTCCAGAGGTTTGGGAAGATACCTGTGGTGAGTGACAGATTTATGATGCAGGTCATTGGGATTAGCAGTTCGTCAAGGGTATGAGAGATTCATTTTAGGTCGAGACCCTCAGAGCTATGCCTGGACTTCCCAAGGACTTTGATGAGATATTTTTTTACCTCACCTTTAGATAGGACTCTGAGGTAGAAAGGGGGGTCTTGGTGCGTTGTGGGGGAACTTTGGGGGCTAGGCTGGTTGGAACTGGCTTGGTCTTGGAAGCTGTGGGGGAGCACTGTACTGAGGTCATTGAAGGCTTTGTTGAAGATGTCTGTGATGGATCTGAGGCCTTGTATAAGGGATCCATTGTGGCTCAGTATTGTGGGTGCTGAGGCATCACTTTTCCCAATGATTGCATTAATGCTATCCCAGAAGCGGCGGCTGTCCCCCCCCAGGAGGAGTTAAGCTTGAGTCTGTGGAAGTTAGCTTTAGCCTGACGGATTGCCATGGTGCATTTATTCTGTGCAGCCTTGTAGTTTTGCATATCCTGGTCAGAGAGAGTATATTTGTGCTTATTCCATAGGCAGTCTCTGGAGCTCATCAGGACAAGGAGGTGAGAGGTTATCCACGTTTTATGTGAGCCACTGATTTTCCTTTTAGTTAAGGGGGCAAGTATATCACAAGCAGTATTGAAGCTAGCTATGAATTTACTCAGAGCTGTGTTAGCATTTAGGATAGGTGCCCAGCTCAATTGCAGGAGGTATTGCTTAAAGAACCCTAGCATGCCCTATTTTAGAATGCGGGATGTTATCAAGTTTGCGGGCGGTTTAGGGGCCTTGTTGGATCAGGCAAGGATGATGGGTGAATGGTCACTGAGGGAGTCTGGGAGCACTTTTAGCTCGGTGATATGTTCTGGGGATTAGTTAGTACTCAGTCTAACAAGGTACTGGTGCCTGTTCTGTAGTTTGTACAGGTGGGTTGTTCCACGAGCTGGTGGAAGTTGATTGAGGAGACTGCATCCTTATACGTGGCAGAGTCCTGAGACAACCAATTGATGCTGAAATCCCCCAGCACTATGACTTTGCTGCTAGAGCAGATGTCGGCTAGATGCTTATGCAGCACTCTAAATCCTTCAGCTACTTCCTTAGGGAGTAGGTAGGCTGAGACGAGAGTAAGGCTCTTGCCCTGGGGGCCCAGGGTTAAGCTAACACAGAGTAACTGAACGTTTTTTCCCGTACTTAAATGTGGGAGAGCTACCCCCTGCAGGTAGTCTTTTATATAGATTATGCAGTCGCCACCCCTCTTTCATAGCTGATCGCGGTGGAAAGGGGTGTACCCGTGGATCTGGATTTGGCTATCCTTGGTCCTGGGAGTAAGCCATGTTTCAGTTAAGGCCAAAATGTCAGGGTTGTGTTGTACTACCCGGGCTTGCAGCAGGTCAAGTTTAGGTAACAGACTGCAGATATTGAGGGATGTTATGGTGATCAGACTACTTTTCCTGGTTTGCCCTGAGGCATTGTAACCGGGGCCAGGGTTAGGATGAATATTGCCTGACAGCATTAAGAGTAGCCAGGCTACTCTGATTGCAAGGAGTTTAAGTTGCTTGAATGAGCGGGGTGGAAGGCGTTGGGACCAGGGTGGGATACTAGTTTTATAGGCAAAGAGGCTAGTTAGTGAAGTAGGCGGCAGGGTAAGGTAGTGGTGATCAGCGGTTTGCAGACCCAGTGACCCTAGCAACAGGGGAGCTTTGGTCATTGGGATACCAGGCCCTGTTGTGGAGTTAGGGATCCCATCCCTGTAGATAGGAAGCGGCCCCAGAGCTGTTTTACAGCAGGCGTACAGCAAGGCAGTAGGAAATAGTGAGAAGGCCATAAGAGATATTACAAGCCAGACTGCACGTTGTGGCATTGCTGGTTTTATAGCATCGGGTATTGCTGGTTGGTGTGGGTGCACTATGGGAGTTTGATTTTGGGTGCAGAGCCACCCTGTGTGTATGCGATCGGTAGGTGGTGTACCCAGCGAGTTAGGGTACAGTTTGTCTTTAAGGGGCAATGCCTGCTTTTGGGGAATTACTCAGATGGGCAGGAGCACAGAGGAGAGGAGTGGTAGAGAACTGAGTGAGAGGAGCAATAGCGTTTTTACTGGAGGCCTGGGAGGGGGTTGGGGCGGGAGAAAAATACCAGCCTTTATCGACAGACAGACAGATCAGGGTGAGGTGTCCAAAGTCCTATGGAAAAGTCAATGCAAAAGGCTCTCCAATCAGTGACGACACTGAGAGGAGGTCGTCCAATCAGGATTCACCTAACAGTTACCACGCCAATCGGGAGCATCGGCTCCATTAGACCTGCTGGCGGTAATACATGGGGAGTGATCCGAGGAGGAGAACAACAGGGGCGGCCAGAGAAGCAGGAGAGTGGTCGGGTGGCAGCCGTGGATTCGGCCGGTGATGCTGCCTTTCGGCTGAGGTGCGCCGCTTCAGGCGCAGGACCCTGCGGAGGAAGAGGGAGAAAACACAGGGAATTATAGATTGTTAGATAGTAGGGCGGGTGTCTGGTGGCAGTTCGTCAGTGGGGGGGGGATTGCAGGTAGACAAAGGCAGAGGAGAGGCAGAGTACAGATGGGAGGAGGTGTTGGGGGAGAATAATAGATAAGGGAAGGGGTAGCCAAGGGTGATCAGAATTAAGTGAGAGAGTAGTGCTACAGGGTGCAAAGGATAGTTAATTGAGAGTAGGGGGGAAGGTGCAGGGTAGGGCAGGGAAAAACTGCAACTAAAGAGTTGTGGCAAGAAGGAGCAGCACAAATGTGGGGGTTAGCAGAAACTGGGAAGAAGGTAGCTATAGGCTGAGAGTTTTAAGAGTAAGGCTAGAAACAGAAAGGGAATCTCTGGATTTACTTCTACAACAAGCAAGTTCTAAAATGTAATAATAAAGAAAGTGCAGCACAGGATTTACTCTATCTGCAAACAAGCACATTTCTAAAAAATACAAAAATAATAGGAGCAGCACTGGGTTTAGCACTGAGACAGCTTATTTCAGGCTAATTAAACTATATGCAGTACAGTTAAAATACCAGTATTTTGCAACAGACAGATCAGGCTGAGGTGTCCAAAGTCCTATGGAAAAGTCAATGCAAAAGGCCCTCCAATCAGTGGCAACACTGACAGGCCGTCCAATCAGGATTCACCTAACAGTTACCGTGCCAATCAGGAGCGTCAGCTCCATTAGACCTGCTGGCGGCAATACCTGGGGAGTGATCCGAGGAGGAGAACCACAGGAGCGGCCGGAGAAGCAGGAGAGTGGTCGGGTGGTGGCCGTGGATTCGGCCGGTGATGCTGCCTTTCGGCTGAGGTGCGCTGCTTCAGGCACAGGACCCTGGGGAGTGATCTGTGGAGGAGAACCACAGGGGCAGCCGCAGAAGCAGGAGAGTGGTCAGGTGGCGGCCATGGATTCGGTCAGTGATGTCACCTTTCGGCTGAGGTGCGCCGCTTCAGGCGCAGGACCCTGGGGAGTGATCCAAGGAGGAGAACCACAGGGGTGGCCAGAGAAGCAGGAGAGTGGTTGGGCAGTGGCCGACGGCCGTGGATTCGGCTGATGATGCTGCCTTTCCGCTGAGGTGCGCCACTTCAGGCGCAGGACCCTGCCCCTTTGCCACTTTTTTTCTGAAAAATACTTTCCTCCTGTACCTTATTTACTCTCCTGATGTATTTAAAGGTTTCTATCATATCACCACTCTCCTTCTTTTCCAGGGTGTACATATTTAGGTCCTGAAGTTTTCCTCAGGGGGTTTCTGATGCAGACCCTGAACCATTTTAGTTGTCCTCCTCTGAACCGCCTCCACTCTATCAATGTCCTTCCAGAGATGTGAGGCTCAATTTTCAAAGCCCCGCTGGTGCAGCTGACACAACACACAAGATAAGCTGAACTCACCATTGTGGCAAACTCCAATGTGCCAGGCACCCTTGCACTGGATTTTGGAAATAGTGGGGTCCTAACACCAAAATCCTGAAGATGCTACAAGCAAACCTGTGTGCCAATGAGATGGCACAGGGAAGAGGTTTGGCAGAAGCTACCATAGCCCTGGCCTGTAGAAACTGGCCCATGGAGTACATGGTACATAATGTGTGAACCTTGCATGTGCTACATACGACAGGGCACCATGAATAACCAGTGATCTTTCTCCTTCTCCATACCCTCCCTATGGAATGGGCTCCCATGTAGCATCCAATCTTCCACCTCCCTAAGGGGTTTTAAAAAAGAGCTTAAATCTTATCTGCTAAAGCCAACCCACTGTGCCTGCTATAGCTAATTAGGGGTTATCCTTCTTCACTGTCTTCTTAACATACTTGAATCTGTTGTCCTGTCATACTATCTGCCTACTATTTTGTAATCTGTTGTCCCTCAAGCCTAACGATCTGCTTTGAAAATTTGACTAATATGGTTGTACTCCTTGTAAATTAATAAGTCCAGTTCTCACCCCAGGAATACTCCAACATTCCTAACTCTTCTGCAATGTGCCTTTAAGCCAGATCTGCCCAGAGATGGAATGTTGTGCTAATGATAAAATCAGTAACTCGTGCCACTTTTTCAAATGCTGCCACCTATCAACTTCGTACATTCTAATCATCAGATTTCTCTCGCAGCCTGTCAAGACAAAAGGCCCTGAGATTTCCTCCTCATCATCTTGCTTTAAAGCAACAGTACTAAGTATGTAAAAAAATTCTGTGCGTTTTCGACAGTTTATTCCCTGTGCTCTGTTGAGCATATCCCTGGTACTCTTTCCCACCGGCATTGTACTATCACCTCATAATCTGCTTAGATGTCCTTTGTTTTTGTTTACATTTCAGCCTCCCACCATGTTGACAGCAGCAGTAAAAGATAGGCAAACAGGCAGGCGCCGTATTTTCTGTAGATCTACAGAAAATGAAAATCGATCACTTCCTGGATAGGTAGTGCTGCTGCTTTAAAACACTTCAAAATAACATATAAGTATACTACTTTTATTTTATTTTCAACTGCTGCCCTTATCTTTTGTTTATTTAATAACTGTTAGTGTTTTTAGTTAAATTACCTTGTTTTTCTCGGTTTCTCACGGTTTGGTATAACCTGTGAGAAACCAAGAATTTTTTCGCTTTAGTGGGGATTTTTTCCCCTTATTTTACTTTTTTCTAGTTTCAAAAAACTTATTTTTATTATCTTTATGTAACCTCTTTTTCGGTTACCGAACCGCTAATACCGGTTCCAGTTTTATCGGGTCCCGGTTCTGCTCAGTTTTCTGATCGGTTCCTGAACCGACCACAACCGATAAATTTAGTTTTAAAACTCTTTAAATTTACTGGGTTTTATCGTGGTTGCTTTTTTTTTGAATACGTCAGAAAAAACAATAATACTATAGCTCAAAGCAGGTTTTCTTGGTTAAGAGCCACAAGCCTCACACAAGACACCCAAAAACAAAGCTCTGGATTTCCCAGTGGAGGGTGTTCCCTTTCTGGATCCATACAGAGGCCTACATGAAGAAGATCGATGAATACAAGGCCACTTAACAGGAGTAATTTGGCCATAGAAAAGGCCACTTCCTTCACAAGGCCTTACAATAGCTCATTACCTCCTTGGTGGCCATTTTGTGTCAGGTAAACAATGGATAGTTCAGACTTCATATGGAGTTATTGGAGGTAATGAGATTGGGGAGGCAGGGGCAGACAGTTTCACTCCAGGCCTTTTTATCAGACCATGGCTGTGCCCCAGGTACCTCAGTAGCCCCAACAAGGGTATTTTAGAGGTAGGGGCAGGAGGGGTGCCAGGTGTGGCTCCCATTCTCAGCCCCAAGCCAGGCAGGATCCCGGACTTGTTCTCCCAGGCCGTCTCCCCTCTTCCAGTAGGGGGCAGGCTGACCCATTATTTCCAGGCCTGGAAAAATATCACCACAGACAAGTGGGTCCTGGAGATAGTGGGTCAGGGATTGTCCCTAAACTTCAAGTCCTTCCCCTCTCTAAAAACAAGAGTCTTCAAATCAACTTCCATCAAGGAGAAAAAGCTGTTGGAAAAGGAGGTTCAAAACCTGCTACTGTTAAAAGCAGTGGAACCAGTGCCTCCACAGCACAGGGGAAAAGGGCTATACTCAAGATATGTTCTTACACCAAAGAAAAATGGCGTGTTGTGGCCTGTCTTAGATCTAAGGGTGCCAAACAGGCATTTATCAAAACCAAAATCAAAAAGGTGACACTGTCTCTGATCCTGCTAGCACTCCAAAAAGGGGATTGACTGGCATCTCTGGACCTAATAGAGGCTTATTTCCACATCCCCATAAGACGGTCTCACAGAACGTATCTCAGATTCCCTTCAGGTTACTATCAGTTCTTAGCCCTGCCATTCGGTCTCACCTCAGCTCCAAGGGTGGTCACAAAGTGTCTGGCAGTAGTTGTGGCACACCTGTGAAGGCAAGGTGTCACAGTGTTTCTCTATCTGGATGACTGGCTGGTGGTGGGAAAGTCACCGCAACAGTTAAAGAAACACTTACAACTCACCCACCAACTTCTGGAGTCCTTGGGTTTTTTGTTAACCTAAAGACATCAGTTCTTCTTCTCACACAAGTTCTGCAGCTCATAGGAGCAGAACTAAATACCAGAGAGGGCAGAGCTTTTCTGCCATTGGACAGGGTACAAAGCATTATGCAGCTAGCAAGTTCTTTCAAGCTGAATGTACCAAAAACTGCACAACAGTTCCTTAAACTCCTGGGACACATGGCAGCTGCTCCAGGCACAGTCCTGGGTTCTAGGTTTCAGATGAGAGACATTCAATTCCACTTAAGAGCTCATTGGTCTCAGAGAAGAGATTCTGTCTCAAAACTGGTCCCAGTAACAGAGATGTTAATCTTGGCCCTCCAGTGGTGGAAGGAGGAAGCCAACCTCTGGGAAGGGGTTCCCTTCCAAAAAAGAGCTTCCCTCAGTAATCCTCACAACAGATGCATCACTGTTGGGATGGTGTGCCCATCTGGGGGAGCACACTACCCAGGGCACTTGGTCAAGTGCATTCTTTCTCCAGCATATCAGTCTGCTAGAACTCAGGGCAGTGTTCCTGGCAATGCAAGCCTTCACACCGCTGATCCAGGGAAAGGTGGTACAAGTCAGAATGGACAATACCACCACTAAGTACTACATAAACAAGCAGGGAGGTACAAGGTCAAATCCTGTCTGCACAGAAGTCATGCAAATTTGGATTCTGGCCTACTCCCTAGGAGTTTCTCTTCAGGCCTTTCATCTGTCAGGCAAGGACAATACCTTAGCAGATGCCATAAGTCGCATCAGCCAGGCCCATCATGAGTGGTCCTTAAACAGACAGGTGGTGGAAGTAATCTTCAAAAGGTGGGGTACTCCAGAGATAGATCTCTTTGCATCCCATGAAAGTCACCACCTCCCACAGTACTGTTGCAGGCCTCCAGCAGTGGGCTCAGTGCCCTTGGATGCCCTCATCCTGGACTGGTCAGGGAAGTATCTGTATACTTTCCCTCCATTTCCTCTGGTGTACAGGGCACTACTCAAGCTCAAGCTTCAGCCGGCCACAATAATTCTGATAGCCCAGACTGGGCCAGACAGCCATGGTATTCCCTATTGCTCTTCAAGTCAGTGGACAGATCAATACACCTTCCCAAGAGGCACAGTCTGTTAATCTCCAGTCAGGGGAGGCTCCTGTACCTGAACCTCAAGTCACTCAGACTCAAGGCATGGCTCTTGAGGACCTAGAGTACGCTGGCTTACAGCTCTCTGAAGGGGTCTTAGACATTTTAAGGGGGTATAGGAAACCCTCTACAAATAAAATCTATGCTGCAAAATGGAAAATATTTTCTATCTGGTGTTCTACCAAGCATATAGTTCCAGTACAGGCAGAAGTGCCACATGTGCTGGACTACCTGGTTTTCTTGCATTCTGTGGGTCTGCAGCCCACTACCCTGAAGCTCCATTTGGTTTCAGTCTCTGCTTATACCTCAGCAGGTAAGACTACCTCTATGGCATCGAACCCCATTTTTAAAAGGTTCTTTAAAGGCCTATCCCACCTGCACCCACCAGTCAGAGAACCAGTGCCAACATGGGACCTAAACATTTGTATTGCCAAACGCATGTGTTCCCCCTTTGAACACATGTCTTCATCACCACTAAGGTATGTTACATGGAAAATAGTACTTTAGTGGCCATCACTTCAGCCAGACGTATCAGTGAACTTCAGGCCCTATGCATTGAGCAGGACTATGTCTTCTTTCACATGGATAAAGTTGTCCTCAGAACTAACAGGAAATTCCTCCCTAAAGTGGTTTCAGACTTTTACCTGAATCAGACTATCCCTCTGCCAGTTCTTCACTGAACATTCATGCTCTGGTGCGCACAGGTTACATAGCCTTGATCTTAAGAGAGCTTTGAGCTACTACATGACAGCCACTAAGTCCCATAGGCAGGAAAGCAGGCAACTATTCCTGACTTATGGGGGATGTGGGAGAGGGTAATCCAGCATCTAAAAGGTTCCTTTCTCATTGGATTGTCCAATGTATCCAGTTTTGCTATTCAAAAGTGGGCAAGGAAGCCCTAGCAGGGTTCAGAGCCCACTCCACAAGGGGTAACAGCTGCCACTCTGGCAGCCTCTAGGGATGCTCCCTTGGTGGGTATCTGTAAAGCAGCTACTTGGAGAACAGTTCACATATTTACCAAGCACTACAGCCTGGATATGCAGGTTAGGGCGAATGCCAGATTTGGTACAGCTGTCCTGCAGAGCCTGTTTCCAAAATCGGTTCTGTTCCTGCCTCCAAAGGTACTGCTTCTTAGTCTGCAGAAGAGTTAGAAATATTGGAGAATTCCTGGGGTGAGAAGAAAAAGTTACTTACCATAATAATCATGTTTCTCCCAGAGGATACTCCAGTATTCATAACTCTCCCACCCTGCCTCCTCTACCAGAACCAGTGACCTCTGCACTCCATACTGTACTTAAAGGGCATGTATGCAACATTCTAGCTTTTCTTTTGAAACTATGTTTTCAGTTTGGTCTTTTCTCCCCTTCAGGTGTTTCTGACATTGAGGACTGTGTGGTTAATAGTATTTTTCCTCCAGTTGGAGGTTACTTATGGGAGGTTTATGGTTACTAAACTTATAATAATTATTAATTCTTTTTGGGTCCTGTCTGTTCAGGCGACCGTGAAATCTGCGGGTTAGAATGTAGGCAGCTGATAGGTGGCAGCATTTGAAAAAGTAGCACGAACCAATGATTCTATCATTAGCACAACATTCCACCTCCGGGCAGATCTGGCTTAAAGGCACACCGAAGAAGAGTTATGAATATTGGAGCATCCCCTGGGAGAAACAAAATTACTATGGTAAGTAACTTTTTCTTACTGCTCATAATTGTACAATGTGTATGTCACTGACTCGTTACGCTCTGTAATTAACCCTGGGTCGCCCCTGAAAAAGGGACCATCTGGTCTCAGAGGGCCTACCCGGTTACCAAAATTTAAATAAATAAATAAATATGCAATGTACCCACAACACACCCTACAGGGAAGGGGGGGTTGGAAGTTATAGAGCAACTACAGGCAGGCACACAGAGTGGCAGTGGGTACTACTAGTGGCAGTATTGACAGTGCAGTCTCCTATACCCTGTCTACAGTGCCAAGCAGGGACTGATAGCAAACATGACACACGCACACACACAAAAGGGGCATAATCTAGGACAACCAAAGACCACCCTTGCTGCACTGCCAGTATGTGCTAAGGGTCCACACAGCTCCTTGGAGTACGGTAACTGTCATTGGAGCCTTACGGTATGACTGGCAGCCATGCCATCCCACACGCTTACCTGTCTGTTTTATTGTCCATGGCAAAGGGTCTCAGCATGTCGTGCCAGCAGCACACACTGAACTGCCTTGGTCACCCTGGTCGACAGTCGCAGCTGTCAGACCTGACATGCACCACAGGATCACCTGCACCCAGGTTCACTGCTGTGGTTGGGATGCCTATGTCATGAAGGTCAGCAGCTGTACCATGTACTGTACCATGTTCCCCCTACCCAAGCTGGCAGCCTGGTAGATGTAACTTACTCCTCGGTCAGCCTCAGTTGTTCTATGGTGCACTGTCAGGCATGCATGTATGAGCTGTCTACCATCACATTAAGCATAAAATGCAGGGGGCAGAATATGTCTCCTGCATGTGCTGTGCTGACCTGTCCAATATCACAAGTGGCAGCAAGTGTATCCATTGCCGCTGGTCCCCGACCATCTTGGTGTGCCTGATGCTGAGTCTCCACAGTTTGGTCAGGGGGACAGAGCCCCATCAGGGCAGGCCCTCAGAAGTGCCAGCAGTTCCTGTTCCCCTGCCTGTCACCAGTAGTCCCTGAGGCTGCGGCTGGTAGGGTCCCCCTAGCCCAGCCAGCCTGCCTGCTGTGTGCATCGGTCAGTGCATTTGGCCTTTAGAACAGCTATGGCTGGTCTAAGCCTGGCAACACCTGTGGCTGGTTGAGGGGATTTTGAAAATCTCAAAGACAGGGATGTTGCAGTCGGGATGTGGTACAAGCACCCTGTCAGCCATGGCACAGCCTGTGGCTTGGTTCAAGCCTGACACAAGTCGGTCTGGTACAGGTGGCCCCCTGGGGTTGCAGGCTGCATTTGAAAATTGGGACTGGTGCACAGTGTGTTGTAGGGTACACCTTGTATTATTTCTGTTTGCCACAAGCACTGTGTGCTATTCCTGGGGCTTAGAGAATTGTGCCATGGTCTCCAGAACTTGACACAGTACTCTAGGTGGAGTCTTGCTAGCAATCTATACAGAGGCAATACCACCACCTTCTTTCTGCTGGTGATAACCCTCCCTATGCACCCCAGTATCCCACTAGCCCTCCCAACTGCCTTGTCATACAGTCTGACCACCTTTAGGTCATCTGATATGATTGATTACCCCCAGATCTGTTTCCTGCTTGGTGGTTTTCAGTACCACTCTTCCCATTTTGTACTCTGCCCCTAGGTTTTTGTGCCCCAGGTACATTCCACTGCACTTTTTCACATTGAAACCAGCTGCCATGATCACTCCTCGAATTTTCTCAGGTCTCTATTCATCCTTTCCACCTCCCTTGGAGTGTCAACCCTATTAAAGATTTAGGTGTTATCCACAAAGAGGCAGACCTTCCCTTCCAGGTCCTTTGCAGTGTCATTTATAATGATACAGTATTAAGGTGGACCGGTCCCAGTACTGACCCCTGAGGTACCCCGATGCTCCCTTCCTCTGTGTGAACTCCGTTTACTATCACCTCTGTTGCCTATCTCCTAACTAATTTCTTACCCAGTTTACCACCTTTGGACCCACCACTAAGCTTCCCAGCTTGCTTACTGGCCTCTTATGTGGAACAATGTCGAAAGCATTACTGAAATCCAGGTAGGCCATGTCCACTGCTCCACCTTGATCTAATTCCTTGGTTACCCAGTCAAAGAAAGCTATCAGATTCATTCAGCATGACTCCCCCTACCCCTCCATGAATCCATGCTGTCTTGGGTCTTGTAACCCACTGGATTCAAGATATTCCACAATCCTTTCCTTCAGCAGTGACTCCATCAACTTTCCCACCACCGAAGTTAGGCTGACTGGCCTATAATTGCCAGCCTCTTCAAACCCCAGAAATCACTCAGTATGCTTAAGCTAATGCAGTCAGCCTCCTGTGTTGAATTGCCTCGGAAGAGAAGGGAATGTATGTAAATGATGGAACTTTCATTGGCTTATGCCAGTTTCAAACTGCTGACCCTAGTAACTGCTGCACTCTGAAGTGCTCAGATTCATTTCTCCGCCTGCCAGTTCGGACGCCTCAGAAAGCTCTTTTCAGCTTACCTTAAAAAGTTGTTATTTTTGGAACTGGTTTTTTTTTGGTATTATTTTATGATTGCTGCCCCTTTCAGGTATAGTTAGTAAGTTTTAATGGGTTTTTGTTATTTTTTTGCGGTACTTCACAGGTCCGTTTTTGTGTTGTTGTTTTTTTGCCACTATTTATTTTTTTTAACCTACTAGTGCCTCGGTTCCTCCTTGGGTCCAGTAGAGCTATTTTATTTTACATTTATAACTTTCACTCGGTTCCCTTCCTGTCAGGAACTGAGTGCTTTTGTCGGTTACACTGTGTTGTCTTCTCTGTTAACTGACCATTTTGGATTTACATTATTGCTCCTGTTTGCGGTTTGGGAACTGACTGTTTTTGTTTTTGGTATCTCCGCTGTTCCTAACACTGATGTCAGACACACCTAAGAAAAAGAAAGAGAAAGGATCAACTGGTTTTAAAAATTGTGTTGATTGTGGGCAAATAGTGGCCAAAGCTGCTAGGCACAATCTGTGCTTTTTGTGTCTGTGAACCAGTCACATCTTTGCTAACTGTGACATCTGTAGGACTTTTTGCCCCAAGGCATTGAAAAACAAGCATTTGTCAATGTCGAATGTTTCCTTGCATGGTTTATGTGTGTAACCCCTAGGTGGCGCTATCCCAAGGGCTACTACCCCTGCCTGCTTAACTACTAACAAGTTGAGGGGCCTAGGTCCAGTGGCGGGTGCCTCCATGCAGAGGTCAGGGTTTGCAGTAGTTAAACTTACTTGGTCACAGCCCTCTGGAACACTGTAACCCCCCTTTCTTCCCACTAGTGGCCCACACAATGCATTAGGAATATCTTCACAATGTACACTTACCCCCAGGACTGGCTCCGTCGACTGGACCCCGGGGAACCCCTGCAAAATAAGATGATACAGTGCAAAAACCACAGTACAATACTTTAACATAAACGAATACCTCAGCCAGTGTAAATTTGCTGAAACCAACAGATCTAATTTATTTAAGGAGCTGTAACAAGGAAGGGGGAAATCAGGTTAATTAGGTTAAACACATTAATAATCACAGTACTGTGCACATATTCAGAGTCCCAAATTGTCACTTTCACTGGGTACCCAGGATGGGGGGGGGGCTAGCCAGGATTGGTTGCACCTGGTTGGGGCCCTGTGATGGAAAAAACACTGGCACAATACCCAAATTGTAATCCAGAGCCGGTTGGCTCAGTTTGTGAAGAAATGAAAAAAACAACAATTAGATGATACACTTGCAAATCGATGAACAGATGGCAGAGGACTACCCTGCTTTATACTCACAAACTCAATGCTGGGAACTGGATGGAAGGCAGATTGTCCTGGATTGCCAGGAGGAGCAGACCATGTGGGCAAGGTCCTTGTGACTGGACCCCACTGCAGTTCAGAGCAAATGGATGTAGTCTGGATTAAGCTGGCGTTTACTTCCAGCTTCATGCACTCTATTCACTGTACAGGGGTTTGAAACGTGATTCCCACAGGCACTACACACATTTATATGGAAAAGGAAAGCACTATACCAGGCAGGCTACTTCTCTATCCCGATCGCAATTACTGCACAATAGCCGGGAGAACACACAGCAGATTCAGTTCCTGACAGACTGAGCGTGATTCAGCAATTTCCCCAGTCTTCTACAGGGTGAGCCTGGTTTCTACTCTTCAGATCTCCTTGATTCTCTTCACACGTCGGTTTCAGTCCGAACAGGTGCTTGCACAAACTGCAGACCGAAACTTAGGGCCTTACACGGGATCCATGTGCTAAAACTACACACCAAAGAAGCACACAGCTCCCTGTCTCTTCACAACCCAAACTGATCTGATCTTTCTAGTAGACAGAGCCGGGCATTTCCTTTGAGTTCCTCCCAGTCCAGTTGGCTGGTTTGGCTGTCACTCACAGTAAACTCCCCCTGTTGGTGGAAAAAAGGCGCCGAAGTCAAAACTACATTTCCCGGAGTCACTGCCTTTACAATCCCCTTACAGCAGGCTCCAGAGGAGAGTCCAAGTTCTGATTCGCCCAGAGCAGGCTCCATTTTAAAGGATACCCACCATGATTGGTCCAATTCAGCAGTTCATGACCAACATGAGGGAGCTTGCTCTGCACTGTCCTTGCTACAAGAAAGCAGGTTAAATCAAACTGCATTTTCATTATTACTCTAACAGGTTACAAGCAAACACTTACATCTTTGAAGAGTGCTCCCCCTGCCCACTTAGCGATGGCAGAAATGGAGCGACTGGGCAGCAGCTCGAGCGGGACTCAAGCAGGAAAACACACAGTCCCCCCATACGAACTAATTATGCCTGCAAGCAGACAGCTCTTAAAGCGACAGTACCAGAGTCTCTAAAAGCACTCACAGATAAACGGCTTAAACACCAAACACCATTCAGGCTTGGAGCATTCAAGCAAGCTCCTGGAAGACTTTTTTTGGGAACCCCCATTTGCAGGGGTGTTACATGTGGCAGGTGTATATTGTGTTAGTTGAACTTCTGGTGGGAGGAAAAGCCCGCCTGAATTATGTTTTGACAAGCTGTCTTATTTTGTACTGCAGCTGAATACAGAAGCTCGGATAATAAGAAGGCTATGTTGAAAATGTGGGGTGCATTGCTGGCCCAGTGGCACTAAGGGTTGAGGCGCTGGATGCCACACCTTGCGCCATGCTGGCGACCCATGTTAGGGAGCGAGCTCAGGCTGCTGGGGGTCAGCAGGGGAGGAGATGGCTCGAATGTCCCAGGGACAGCTCTCTTTTTCTGGGAGAGGGGTGACCAGTTGTTGGTGCATGCTTGTCCCCTTGAGGCAGCTGGGGGCTGGCACACCAATGCTGCAGACATCAGGTCAGAGGCGGGGCAGATGCCTGATGGGGTGTGTACACGGGAGGGTGCGCGGCACCATTGCTGGTGTCCTTGTACAAGCTGCCCCTGAAGGGGAGAACCAAGGAGGAAAAACCCTCACGGCGGATGTTGGAGGGAGCTTGTAGGTCCCTCCCCAGAATAGTCACAGTGCCAACCACTGTACTGGATCTGGTCTTGGTGGGGGTGGGTCTGGTCTTGCTGGGGGTGAGCTCCGGGCCCCTCCGCTGACCCCGCAGACCCCGCCTGGGGGGGCTTAAGCCCTGGGGGTAGCTGGTCGGCTTCGGCTGGGGGACATCGGGGGGCAGGGCAGGGCTAGGGTTCTCTCCAGATAGAGAGGGCCGTGGAGCAGGAGTACAAATATTTTAAAAAAATGTGGGATGCAAATATTTAAGATTTCCAATTACTAGCATGCATACCAAAATTGCAACAAGCGACCATAACTTTGTCATTTTTTCATATTCTGACCGTAAATGTTGAACATAGTCTTCTTATCATCCCACCTCATGAACTCTGTAGGTGAAATTTTTCAAATCCATGGGAAAACAGTATTCCATGCCACAGGTGTGAAAACACATTATAGGCAGGATGTGAAAAATGACAGCTGTACTGGGCATGAGGTGGTGTGATAAAAAGGCTATATTAAAAATTTGGAGTGAAAATATTGAAAATGACTAAAGTTACATGTGTGCATAGAAAATTTTGAATGAATGGGTGTAATGCAGTCATTTTTTGTAGTTGATTCACCAAGTTTTTAACATGGCCTTTTTGGGACCCCACCTCATGCAGAGTGCCATTGTCATTTCATTCACTTTTCCCAAAAGGTGATTTCGCAGAGCGACCGTGCCATTCTGTGCCACAGGTGCAAAAACACATTTCAGGCAGGATGCAAAAAATAACAGCTGTACTGTTCATAAGGAGGTGTGAAAAAATGGCAATGTTGAAAATCTGGAGTAAAAATATTAAAAATTGGCAAAATTGTGCATAGAAACTGCGCAACATATGCTTGTAACAGTCATTTTTTTGCAATTTTTTCACCAAATTTGCAACATGGGCTTTTGCGACCCCACCTCATGAACAGTGGCATTGTTGTTTTGTTAATCAGTCCTGAAAGGTGATTCTGCCAACGACCACGAAATCACCTTTTGGGACCGAGTAACGAAACGACAAGTGACAGTATTTACGAAGTGGGGTCCCAAGAATCTCATGTTGAAAATTTGTTGTCAAATTCCTTAAAATGGTTGAGATATCAACTTAAGTTGAAAATCCAATTCACTGCCATTATACGGTGCTTACCTTTGGTTTGCCGGTCAGCTTTGAAGATTGCAGATGTGTCCCGGTTTGGAGAAGATGACAGCATCGACCTCCTGAGGTAAGTAACGGTAAGAGAGAGAGGTGCAGGGATGTGGGTGCTCAGTGGGAGGGTGGAGATTGGGGGTCTGGGGAGATGACGAGGGACCATTTTCTTTTTTACAGTTACAAAAAAAAGAGGATGGGGTGGTTTTCTTTATTTACAGGTACTACAAAAAATTGGGCACACTAGGGTGGGCTCCCAGTGTGCCACATGAGTTGTGGGGGTACATGGTGCTGACACAGGGATTGGGCACCCTGATGTTGGAACAGTGAGTTGGGGGGTACATGATGCCAACTCAGGGACTGGACACCCCGATGTTGGCACAGGAACTGAGGGGGCAGGCAGCACACAGTGGGAGGGAGCGGGAGGGTTTCATAGAATCATAGACCTTGATGGCAGAAAAGGACCCCGTGGTCTATCCACTCTGCCCCTTAGATTAGATGCCCGGGGCTGGGACAGGAACGAGGAGGACAGCAGCAGTGGGAGGCAGTGGGAGGATTTAATGAAAGAGGCCGGTGGGGAACGGAGGTTGCATGCGGGGTGGACTGCAGCATGCAAATGAGAGGAATGAAGCATACTCTCTCATTGGTAAGGTTCATTTCTCTCAAGTGTGAGCCAGCTCCCCGCTGTGAAGTTCTACAGCCTTTACACTCAGCTTCAGTGGTCACTGGTGTGTCAGGGTCATGCCCACTCTACAGTGCTCTGCACTGGACTCGTTCCTGACACACCTCTCAAAACTGGCACTGTCCCAAGGTGTTTCTTGCGCAAGTACAAGGAAACACAAAAAGGGCCAAAAAGCTTGAGGAAATGGCTACTCCTTGCTCTCCTTGAAAACCCACCAAAGAGACCTCCTTCTCAAAAAAAAAATACAAAAGCAAGTATTTGGTGGACCCCAAAACCACCAAGAAATCTGAGTCCTCTAAGTCCAAAAGACTAGTGGAACTGGCTTCTGAACTGGTTCCTGCAAAAAGAAAACACAAGGAAAAATATACCACTGTACCTCCTGCTGAAAAAGCAAAGGAGCTCTCAGCGGACAGGCTGTCAATGCCCTCTGCTGAAGACATTGCCAAGGCTCTGCAAGTATTGCAGGCCATCCAGGCCGTCGGTCCCTTGGTTCAACCCCCGATTCCCCCGGTTCCTGCTTTGGGTCCCCCCTCCCACCACACAGGAACCGGTATTCTTGTACAAGGTGCTGGCTATGACGGACAAAATCTATGGAGAGGTGGCAGTGGATCGGTCTGAAACTGCCAGAACGGCTCTGGATGCCACAAAATATCAGTTCCATATGGCAGTGGATGCCAATGACACTGCTGCCAGGCTTGTGGTCCTCATGGTCTCTATGAGAAGATTTGCCTGGCTTAGAGCCACAAACCTTTCTCAGGTTACTCAAACTAAGGCAATGGACTTCCCTTGTGAGAATAAGTCTCTCTTTGGGGACAAAACAGAGGCCTACATGAAAAAAGTGGAGGAATACAAGACCACCTACAGGAGTAACTTTGCTAAACATAGACCTTCAACTTCCTATAGGTCCTAGACTAGGGGAGGCAGGGGCAGGGGATCCTAGTCCAGGCCTTTTTTCCAGGCCCAGGCCAAAGCCCTGCCAGACTACCAGCAGACCAGACGGTACTTCAGAGGTAGAGGCAGAAGGGCAATGAGATGAACAGAACCAGCAGCTCAGGCCAAAACTCAACCATGTCATGATATGTTAGTATAGGTCACCTCCCCCCTACCAGTAGGTGGCAGGCTGGCTCACTTCCTCCAAGCTTGGTAGTCCATCACCATAGACAAGTGGTTCTTGGAGGTAGTGAGACAGGGTCTGTTCCTAAGCTCCAAAACACTCCCCAAACTAAGAAGCAGAAATTTTTCTCCAGTCACCTCATCAGAAAGAGCACTTCTGGAAGCAGAAGTTGCCAACCTTTTGGTCATCAGAGCAGTGGAACCTGTCCTTCTATTTCAGAGGGGCAAAGGGTTCTACTCCAGGTATTTCCTAACACAAAAGAAGAATGAGGACTGGCAGCCCATACTAGATCTCAGACTCCTGAACAAACATGTGACAAAGTCAAAGTTCAGAATGGCCACCCTGGCTATGATAATCCCCACTCTCCAGCAGGGGAACTGGCTGGCATCCTTGGACCTCAGGGATGCTTATTTTCACATATCAATCTGACCCAACCACAGGAATACCTACGGTTCAGACTGTCCTCAGGTCACTATCAGTTTGCAGCCATGCCCTTTAGCCTAACCTCAGCCCCAAGGGAATTCACAAAGTGCTTAGCGATGGTGGTGGCCCACTTGAGAAGGCAAGGAATCACAGTATTTCTTTACCTAGGTGACTGGCTAGTTGTAGGACAGTCCCCTTAGCACATCAGAGACTCCCTTGCTCTCGTTCAGAGCACTTTGGGTCCCTGGCATTCCTGATAAATGCCCAGAAATCCCAGGTGGAGCCTGTTCAGGTCCTGGATTTCACAGGGGCAGAGCCTGACACCCTGCAGGGAAGGGCATTTTTTTCCTCAGGACAGGGTAAACAGTATTGTGCAGCTGGCAGGATCTTTCACAGTGAACAGACCCAGACCAGCAAGACATTGTCTGCAATTGTTAGGCCATATGGCAGCAGCCACGGCCGTGGTGCCAGGTGCAGGGTTCCAGATGGGAGACATTCAGTTCCACCTAAAGGCTCACTGGTCTCAAAGGAGGGATCCTCTGGCCAAGCTGGTACCTGTCTCAAAAGCTCCCATATAGGCCCTGCAATGGTGGTTGGACAGGGAGAATCTCAGAGAGGTAACTCCTCTCCAAAAGGAACCCCCCTTCAGTGGTACTCGCTACAGATGCCTCCCTTTTGGGATGGGGGTCACATATGGCCAATCTAGATTTCTCTTTTTGATTTGCCAAACAGTGGAATGACCTAACTGTCACCCTAAAAACCTGTTCCATAATCAATCTCTTTAGGACTAAGCTACTCTGTGTGCTCTCCCCTGCTGAGTCATGTAATTGCTTTAAATGAGATGGTTCACCTTCACCTCAAGCCTGTCATTTGTTTCAGCACCTCATTGTAAATTGTGTTGATATTGTAAATTGTGTAAACATTTGACCATATGTATTGATGCTGCACCTGCCCTATTTGGACAAAGGCGTGCACAGACTACTGTTTTTCTTTTTTTACCATCCTGGGATTTGTGCCTCCTAATTCTCTTTTTATGTTGATTGCGCACATGCGCAAGAAACATGTTGCGGCATCTTTCTCCACAGGCAGGTTGAGGAGGCACGGCACTGTTGTGCCCAATACCCCCACAGCCTGTAAACGCTTGTCCCCCATCCTCCAATGCCATGGCACACTGCTGCTGACAGTAATTCAGCCAGCATGCCACAACCTTCTAAAAAATCAGCTGCTGCAATCAGGGGCTGCCTCATCATTGCAGCGTCAGCCATCCGCTGCAATGAGGGAGCGACCCGTCATTGCAGGGCGGGCTGTAGGATCCCTGACATTGTTTGTGAACATGGCGGCAGCTTGCCGCCGTATTCACAAGCAATATTTACCCCCACCATATTTATTTGCTGACGGGGGAGCCCACTACCCATCGGCATAATGTAATCCCCCCCCCAGTTTTATTGTCTGCCGACGGGGTGCCCAATCCCCATCAGCAGAAAGGAATCCCCCCGTTTTGTTTTTGCCAATGGGGTTGCCCAATCCCCGTTGGCAGAAATGAATTCTCCACCCTATTGTTGTTTACTGACTGGGGTGCCCAATCCCCTGTCAGCTACAGCTGCCCTCCCCCAAAAGCAAGACTCCAGTGGCACGCTGGGAGCCCACCCCAGCATGCTACATGCCCCTATAAAGTTAAAAATGGTCCCACAACATTTTTTTGTTTGTTTTTTTACCTGAAAAAAGGGAAATGGTCCCTCGTAGTCTCCCTGCCCCCCTCCCACAACCCGCACCCACCCACTGCACACCCTGCCTCCCCCACCCCCCTCACCCTATACTTACCTCCAGAGCTAGCGCGATGATCTTGGTGGACGGGAACTCGCCTGTACTCTTCAAAGTCGACCGTGAACTGAGGAAATGCCAGTAAGCTGTATAATGTAATAAATAGGGTTTTTTCAACTTTAGTGCATATCTCTGGTATTTTTGGGAATTTTTTCACCCAGTTTTCAACATGGGGTTTTTGGGACCCCTCCTCATGAATTATTTTTTTTTTTTTTTTATAATTCAAATTTTATTATCAAATTTTCCACATTAAGAGGCAGTTAACATGAAAGTAAGACAAGAATACAGCAACTTATTACGTTGAGACTGCCCCGGCCTCCTCTCCCCCCTAATACAGCAGTTACATATCAGTGTGTCACTTAAGTTCACAGCCATTATACAGGAGTATACAGGGCTATTTGCTCTGGAACACTACTAAATCTGAGCAGCTAGAATTAGAGAGTGAAGGGGATCCCATATTTGAGTATAAACAGATAATCTGTTGTGAAGGCTGGCAATCGCCTTTTCCGTACGCAGGTTAGCAAGGATTTCATTCACCCATTCCTGTAATGTCGGAGTAGACTTGTCTTTCCAATGATGTAAAATAAGCTTCTTGACAGATAGAGCTATCATAGAAATATGGAACCTTCTCACTTTGACTCTAATAGAGGACATGTCCCCGAGGAGACAGACGTCAGGCGTGAAGTACTCCTGTAAACCCAGTATAGGATCTAGGGAAGTTTTGATAGAGTCCCACAACTGGGAGATTTTGGGACAGGACCAAAATATGTGAAGGAGTGTTCTCTCCCCCTGATAACATCTAACATTTATGTTTGAGTCCAACAGGCCCCACTTCTTTAACTTAACCGGAGTATAATGCATATTATGCAGAATATGATATTGCATCAGGCGCAACCTATCTTGGGAGACAAATTTATGGCAAGACCTCCACAGAGCTTGCCAATTAGGTGAATATTGAGGAAGTAAGGAGCTCCATAACCTCATCGGTCCAAAAGAGTCCCCATATCTTTTGTGAAACAAAACCTGATATAATTTGGATACACTACCCGAAGACCCAAGTAGAGAAGAAAATTCTGGTATCAGGGCCCCAACCGTCTGATTGGTAGGGGTTTTCCCAATCACTATTGTGATTAGGTGTCTTATCTGTACTGCTTTAAAATGTGAGAATGCCGGGATGCTAAATTTCTGAATAAGGTCACCTACGGATAACCATTGCCCCTCCTCATCCACAAAAGAAAGTACTATCCCATCACCCAATTGGGGCAACCAAGTGCGGGGAATCTGCTGCTTGTTCATAGTGAAAGATGGGGAGTTCCAGATAGATTGAGCCAGGTCTAATTGAGGAGTGTAACGCAAGAAAGAGCAAAGTTGCGCATATACCCTTAGAGAAATGGCAACTATGGGACACTTCTCGGCAACCTGCACCTGAGACACTTTTATATAGAACAGAGTTAGGGGATCCAGGTTCATGGACCGAATTGAGTCCAACTCTATTCTAAGCCATGTCGGATGCACCTTTTCAAGACCCGGACTTACCCATTTCAGACATTTTGCCAGATGGCTAGCCCAATAATATATGGCCAAGTGGGGAATCCGCAGGCCCCCCTCAGATTTTGGAGCAACCAACTTATAGTAAGCCAATCAGGGGTATTTATCAGACCAGATGAACTTGGAAAAATACCATGCAATTTCTTAAACCAGGATAATGGGATAAAAGTATTGAGGAGAGATAAAGGGTAGAAAATTCGTGGGAAGATGTTCATCTTGATTATGTTAATCCAGCTCCAAAGCGAGATAGGGAGTTTAGACCATCTGTCGAGATCCTGAATTATAAGCTGGGAAAGGGGCTTCAGATTTTCTCTAAACCATACTGAAGGGTTATGAGTTAGTTTAATGCCCAGGTATTTCAATGACCTGGGGGACCAACATAAACCTAAGGGGGCAATATCAGTCTTAAATATCTTGTGATTTAAAGGGAAAAAGGAAGATTTGTTAGGATTAAGTTTATAGTTGGATAAGGTGCTAAATTTCGCAATTTCACCCAACAAAACCGGGATGGAAGATACCGGGTGGGATAAGTACACAAGGAGATCATCGCATATGCAGTGATCTTGACCTCATGACGCCCCACCCAGATGCCTTGTATTCCTGCATTATTGACAATATTTTGAATGAGAGGTTCGAGATACAGGTTAAATAAAAGGGGAGAAAGGGAAAAACCCTGTCTGGTACCTGAATGTAATGAAAAGGACTTAGAAAATGCACCATTTCCCAAAATTCCTGCTGTGGGTGTTTTGTATAATGCAACGATCCAGGATATAAAGACATAAGGACAGGAAGAAACTGGAAGGCCTCAAGAACTTGGAACAGAAATTTCTAGTTCACATGATCAAATGCCTTCTCGGCATCCAGGGAGACCAGCCCAGTGGGAAACTCAGCATCCCTAGAGACCAAGAAGACATGAGAAAGGGTACGTAAATGGTCTGATGACGAACATCCCTTCATGAATCCAATCTGCGCCATACCTATTAAATCAGGAAGGACTACAGTTAATCTGTCGGCCAATATCTTCGAAAGGATTTTAATATCTTGATTTAAAAGAGATATGGGCCTGTAGCTTTGAACTAACTCAGGATCCTTATCTGGTTTAGGGAGAAGAACAATCAGGGCTTTGAACAGGTAAGGGTCCGCCTCTACCCCAGATAAAATGTACTGAAATAGGCGATAAAGTACTGGCAATAAGAGGTCACGAAAAACTTTGTAAAATAAAGACGAGAACCCATCCAGTCCTGGGACCTTGTCTGAGGGTAGCCCTCTAATAACCTCTGAGATTTCCTCCTGGGATATAAGAGAAGCCAGGAAACCCTTGTGTTGCTCTGATAGAGAGGGCAGGTAGGAGTCTCTTAAGTACATCCATGTCCTTGTACAATTTTTCATAATATGAAGCAAACTCCTGCACTATCTCAGTGGGGGATACTCTCAGAGACCCATCTACCATTGCCCAAATTGGTCGGATAAATTTTGAGGAATCCTGTTGTTTTAAGCGCAATGCAAGCAGGCGCCCTGCTTTCTCTTCCTGATCTGTATAACTGTCTCTGGTTCGGATTATAGCTAGTTCTGCCTTTTCCCTTAGCAGCTCTAGATATCTATCTTTGGCCGCCAGGAGTCTCTTCTTGGCCTCGTTAGAGGAACTAACAGAGAGATTCACTTCAAGGGACCGAATTTGGGATAATAGTGATAGCAGCTCTTCCTCCTGTACCCTTTTCCTTTTAGACACTATACTAATAAGAACCCCCCTAAAATATGCTTTAAAGGCCCCCCATAGAATGTCCGGCTTTGCACTATCTAATGGGTTAGATGAGAAAAAGAACTCAATTTGCTCTCTTATAAGCTTACGATACTTGGCATCCTTAAAGAGCTGCTCATTGAGCTTCCATCTGGTCTCCCTTTTAGGTGAATTAAGAAATGTCAGGTTACATACCACAAGGGAGTGGTCAGAAATGGGACCAGGTTGGATCGAGGTAGACTTGACCCCGGGCAAGAGACCCTGAGAGATAAATATGTAGTCAATGCGAGACTGCGAGCCGTGCACCATTGAAGTGAAAGTGAACTCCTTGGAATCAGGATGCAACACACGCCAGACATCACAGAGCCCGCACTTATCTACCAGATCTTTAAGTGCCCTCTGCCCCGGGGACATCCCCTTCAGCCCACTACCTGACCTATCCAGGTCAGAGTCTATAACCTGATTGAAATCACCCCCCATAATAATCCTGATGGGAAGCATTGGAAGCATAATAGTTATCAGCCTCATAAAACAACCCGTGTCATCAATGTTGGGTACATATATACAGCCGAGTAGAAGAGGTACTGATCAAAGAATGCCTTTGACTAATACAAATCTGCCCCCCAGATCCTTGATAACTTGCGTGGAAACAAAGGGAATGCTTCTATTAATGATTAGCATGACCCCACAACTTTTAGTGGAGCCCTGAGCTTCATAGACCTGACCCACCTGTTGTCTCCTTAATTGTAAAGCTTCAGATTCTAGCAAATGGGATTCTTGCAAAAATGTTATCTGAGACCACAATAAACTTAAATGTTTAAGCACCTGATATTGTTTGGACTTCTTCCTGATCCCCTTAACATTCCAGGTAGCAAAAGTCACATCATTAGCCATCTGACTAAGATTAATGAGCTTAATATCCTCAGCCCTGTATAAGAATATCGAGAAACATTCGACCAGATTCCCATTATTACTGCTGTATGGTCCTCCGCCCCCCACCCCCATCCCCTCCACAATTATCCCTCCACCCTCCCTGTATATTAGTACAAAGGACCCTGTACAGTAACAACAAAGGGAAATTATCCAGGTTCCATTAAATACTGCTGTGTCCTCCCTCGTACCACCCATCCCCCAAAACAAACTGTTTCCTCCCCATCCCTCCATAATACTCCCCACGATGAACTTAAGCGTATCCAATCCTTTAAGCTTGAGCTTCCCACCCCCTCCCATCCACTCCAACTGCCACAAACAGTGCTCAGCAAAGTACCATGTCCCTCCCCCCAGCCTCCTGAAAAAGCCCTCGGCCCCAAACAAGTACAACAACCCTTCCCCCCTAACCAGCAAACTTTACGTCGAAACAGAGAAAGCTCTGCTACCTAAACGGTTCTTAGTAGCTTAAAAAGGGAAGCTGGGCTTATAACATAGGAGCACAGCGAGTGTGCTGCTATAATTAACTGGATGCCTGTGGCCTGCCGAGAGAGAGACCTGGCACAGAGATCCCAGGTAACTGACATAAAAATAAGGTCCTTGACCTCAGCGTCACACCAGTGTCAAATCAAGTAATACAATAAAGATAAACACCAATTAGCCAGACATTAAAGGAAGGAGCCATGCAAGCGAAACTTAGCCCCGATTAGCAGGATTCATCTAACCTGCTAAATGAACACAGGTGCCCCGAAATCCTAGGAAAATAAGTGAATTAGGGCTCTTTTACCTCGGCATCTTACCATACAAAAACCAACTGGCGTGGTAATAGGTATGTTTATTACCTCAGACTTCAAGCAGGGAGCTTTACTGAAGAAAATCAGCTCTGGGTTGTCAACTAACACTGAATTAATAATCCTATACACTGCGCTCCCTCTTGTGGCCACGGAGTAAAATTCAAATGCCCAGCACCTCTCCTGGATTAATCTACCCCCAGAACTAAACTGTGAGCCTGAGTGTTATTATTTTACCATCCCCTTTATACCGACAAATAGCATTCCTAAAAAGATCAAAACACAGAACACTTTCCCCCAACTGAGCAAACTATACGTTCAGAACAAATCCGATATGCCAGCTGCAGTCCCATGTTTGAGTTCAAAGCAAAAGAGTCTCATATCGAGTTAAGATAGCGAGATAACAGCTCTGCTTTTCCCGTCAACGAGATCCATTGGATTCAATCAACGCTGGTTATTCTATTCAGCATTCTACATAAAAGGCAGACCCATCTTGGCAACGCAGATCTCCCCGTCATCATAAACAGAGGGCTCCTCATGGGTCACGAAACAGGTCAGGTAGAGCAAGCTTTAGACCAGTAAGAGCAGTATCAGGGTCTTCATATGCTGACCAAGATCCGTTCACTAAAACTTACAGCTTAGCTGGGTACTCCATTCTAAACTAGAGCCCAGCAGCAACAATCTTGGTCACAATGGGATGGAATGCTGTACGCTTCTGTCGAACAGATCCCAGCAGATCCTGTGCTGTTCTTAGCTTTGAATTTTCCCAAACGGACCTCTTGTAGGTCTCTCACTTTAGACAGAAAGTGCTGCCTTTCCAAAAAATTGAGAAATCAGCATATAATAGGGTGGGGAGCAGCCCCCAAAGGAGGTTTTGGTCGTAGGGATCTATGCACCCTCTCAATAATATACGCAGAGCCGAAAGCAGAGGGACCGGCCACTCGTTCTACCAACTTCTGTACAAAAATGATAGCATTCTGGCCCTCTTCACCTTCAGGTAACCCCAGTACTACAACATTATTCCTACGGCTGCGGCCCTCGAGGTCCTCCAACTTTGTTTCAACTCGAGAGAACTTCTGCCGTACTGCTGCTAGCCCAGGATCTACCCTTTCCAGATGCTTCTCCAGTGACACAATGCAAGCTGTATTATCCGAGGTTATTGTAGTGACCTCATCCAGCTTTTTAGACAGGGCTTTGAGCTCAGTTGCCATTTCTTTGACTGCCTCATGGAAGGGCTTGAATTCTTCGAGGAACCTACTCAGGGTTAAAGGCTCTTGATCCAATGCTTGGTTAGGATGGTAAGGCCTGTCTGATCCACTGGAGGCCCTAGGCTTCTTCGGGGCCTTCTCGGGGGTAACTGGCGGAGTGTGTTTTTGTGGGGCTTTTTTCGTATGAGCCTCCATGAATGCTCAAACTCGCGACTCTGAATCTTAAGGTGGTTAGAAGGCAGACTCAGAGGATACCAAGGGGTTTTAGGTGGTTTAGCAGACCGAAAAAGATGATTTTATAATCGGGAGGCTGGAGCTGTGCGGAGGAGCTTCTATTCAGCACTCTGCATCACGTGGTCTCCCTCCTCATGAATTCTTGAACTGTCATGGCGTTAATCGGCCCCGAAAGGTGGTTTCGCGGTCACTGCGCTGAATCACCCTTTGAGGCCAATTAACGAAATGACAGTGCCAGTATTCATGAGGTGGGCTCTCAAAAAGCCTATGTTGTGAATTTGGTGGAAATAATCCAAAAAATTATTGTTTTACGAGCGTGCATTACGCAGCTGCTACGCATGCTCGTAACTTCGCAAATTTGCTATATTTTCATGCCAGATTTTCAACATTGGTATTGTGTCACACCTTCTTGTGAGCAGTACAGCTGTCATTGTTCACGTCCTGGCCGAAATGTGTTTTCACACTTCCAGCACAGAATAGTGTAGTCGCTGTGGGAAATCAGTATTCAGGACAGATTAAGAAAATGACAGTGACATTGTTCATGAGTAGAGGTCCTAAAATGCCTGTGTTGAAAATTTGGTAACGATACTCCATAAAATGACTGTGTTACGAGCATGCGTTGCGCAGTTGGCACGCACGCTCGTAACTTTGCGAAATTATAATATTTTCTCTCCAGATTTTCAACATTGCCATTTTCCCACACCTACTTATGAACAGTATAGCTGTCATTTTTCCCATTCTGGCTGAAATGTGTTTTTGCACTTCCGACGCAGAATAGAGTGGTCGCTGTGGGAAATCACTGTTCTGGACATATTAAGAAAATGACAATGATACTGTTCATGAGCAGAGGTCCTAAAATGCATATGTTGAAAATTTGGTGATGATGGCCCATCAATTGACAGTGTTACAAGTGTGCGTTGCGCACTTTCCATGCACCCTTGTAACTTCACAGATTTGTAATATTGTCATACCAGATTTTCAACAGTGGCATTTTTCACACCTCCTCATAAGCAGTACAGCTGTCATTTTTCACATCCTGACCGAAATGTGTTTTCACAGTTCTGGGGCAGAATAACCTGGCTACTGTGGGAAATCAGTGTTCGGGACAGATTAAGAAAATGACAGTGGCATTGTTCATGAGCAGAGGTCTTAAAATGCCTATGTTGAAAATTTGGTGACGAAACTCCATAACATGACTGTGTTACAAGCGTGCGTTGAACTGTTTCCACGCACCCTTGTAACTTCGCAAATTTGTAATATTGTCACGCCATATTTTCAACAGTGGCATTTTTTCACTCCTCCTTATGAACACTACAGCTGTCATTTTTCACATCCTGGCTAAAATATGTTTTTGCACTCCTGCCGGAGAATAGCATGGTCACTCTGAGAAATCAGTGTTTGGGACAGATTAAGATTGACTGAGTGAGAGGGGGGAGTGATCAAGCTCAACTGAGCTCTGTCGGGACTGCTGCAGATTTGTTTGTGGGCAGACAAAGGCCCCAACACAAGAGGTCAGTACAAAAGGGCAGCCTGCAGCACTGGGAGAAACAGAACGAGAGAGCGACTGAGGGAGGGGGAGTGAGCAAACTCACCGAGGCGCTGTCAGGACTGCTGCAGATTTCTTTGTGGGCAGAAAAAGGTGTCAATGCAGGCAGGGGCCCAGTACAAAAGGCCAGCCTGCAGCGGTGGGAGAAACAGTATGAGCGAGTGAGACAGGGGGACTTAGTGAGCTCAATGGAGCTTAATCAGGACTGCTGTGGATTTCTTTGTGGGCAGAAAAAGGCGCCAATGCAGGCAGGAGCCCTGTGCAAAAGGGCAGCTTGCAGCGCCAGGACAAACAGAATGAGCGCATGAGAGAGGGAGGGAGACTGAGTGACCTCAACGGAGTTCAGTCAGGACAGCTGAGGATTTCTTTGTGGATAGACAAAGGTGCCAACGCAGTCAGGAGCCCCATACAAAAGTGCAGTCTGCAGCATCAAGAGAAACAGAACAAGCAAGTGACAGAGCAGTAGTGAGCGAGCTCAACGGAGATCTATTGTGACTGCTGGGGATTTCTTTGTGGGCAGAGAATGCGGCAATGCAGACAGAAGCCCAGTACAAAAGGCCAGCTTGCAGTGCCGGCAGAAACGGAATGTATGAGTGACAGAGGGGGAGTGAGCAAGCTCAATGGAGCTGAGTCGGGACTCCTTCAGATTTCTTTCTGGTCAGAAAAAGCAGCCAATGCAGACAGGAACTCAGTACAAAAGGGCAGCCTGCAGCGCCGGAGACACAGAACGAGCAAGTGAGGGAGGGGGAGTCAGTGAGCTCAACGGAACTCTGTTGGGATTGCTGCAGATTTGTTTGTGGGCAGAAAAAGGTAGCAATGCACACAGGGGCCCAGTACAAAAGGGCAGCCTGCAGTGGCAGGAAAACCAGAATGAGCGAGTGAGCGAGCTCAACAGAGCTGTATTGTAACTGCTGCAAGTTTCTTTGTGGGCATAAGAAGGCAGCAATGCAGGCAGGAGCCCAGTAGAAAAGGGCAACCTGTAGCACCAGCAGAAACGGAATGAGTGAGTGAGAGAAGGGGAGAGAGTGAGTGAGCTCAATGGAGCTTTGTCGGGACTGCTGCAGATTTCTTTGTGGGCAGAAAAAGGCGCCAACAGAGGCAGGAGCCCAGTACAAAAGGGCAGCCTACAGCGCCGGGAGAACCAGAATGAGTGAGTGAGACAGGGGAAGTGAGCGACCTCAATGGAACTCTGTCAGAACAGCTGTGGATTTCTTTGTGGGCAGAAAAAGCCACCAACACAGGCAGAAGCCCAGTGCAACAGGGCAGCCTGCAGCGCCAGGAGAAACAGAATGAGCAAGTGAGAGAGGGGGAGTGAGCCACCTCAGTGGAGCTCTGTCGGGACAGCTGTGGATTTCTTCCTCGGCAGAACAAGGTGCCAACGTTGGCAGCAGCCCAGTACAAAAGAGCAGCCTACAGCACCAGGAAAAACAGACTGAGTCAGTGACAGAGGTCCACTGAGCGAGCTCAACAGACCAACGCAATCAACATTCGGCATTGACAAATGCTTGTTATAATTGTTATGTATCTGACACTTTTTGCTGTTGTATTCTTTGATTCTAAATAATTTGAAAATAGGCTGTGCCTAAACAGTTTTATGTGAAATAAGAATGAAATTAAATAAAATATGCTCGACCTCACGGCCAGTGGTACATGGTCCCCCCAGGAATCATTTCTTCACATCAATCTGTTAGAGCTCAGAGCAGTATACCTGGCTCTGCAGTAATTTGCACCTCAGCTAGATGACAAGGTGGTGCAGGTCAGAACAGACAACACAACCACCATGTATTGCATCAACAAGCAGGGAGGCACCCGGTCAACCTTGCTGTGCACAGAGGCCATGAAGGTCTGTAACCTGGCCTATTCTCTGCAGGTGTCCCTGTCCACTATCCACCTTCAAGGAAAGGACAACATTGTGGCAGAATCCCTCAGCAGGATCAGCCAGAACCATCACAAGTGGTCCATAAACGCACAGGTGCTACAAGCAGTGTTCAGGTGGTGGGGCACACCAGAGACAGATCTCTTTGCCTCCATAAGCAACCACCAGCTGCCACAGTTCTACTGCAGACTTCCAGCCAAAGGGACTGGGCCAGTGGATGCCCTGAAATTGGATTGATCAGGCAGATTTCTCTATGCCTTTCCTCCCTTTTCTCTCTTGCTCAGAATCCTGATAAAACTCAGGACACATTCAGCAACAATGATCCTAGTAGCACCAGACTGGGCAAGGCAGCCTTGGTACTCCCTCCTACTAGCCCTGTCACTGGCACAGCCAATTCACCTCCCTCAGAGACACAATCTGCTGATATCCGAGCAGGACAGGATCCTGTACCCCAGCCTCAAGTACCTGCACCTGAAAGCTTGACTCTTGAAGACTTAGAGTTTGCCAGTCTATACCTCTCTGTAGAGGTCCTAAACTAGAAACACTTATGCTTCCAAATAAGAGATTTCACATCTGGTGCAACCACATTGGTATCAATCCCACTGATGCTGGGGGTACATGACAACTCGCTCCCGTCAATTCGCTCCTGCTAAATGTGCTCCTGACAGTTCGTTCCCTTACAAACTCGCTCCCTTGCAAACCCGCTCCCATCAATACACTCCCCCCTTATAGTACAGTGCAAAAATTATTCAGCCTAAAAAAAAAATAGAACTTAATTTGGTGCCATCATTTAAGTGGTTCAGGTGGCTCAATCAAAAAAACAGCATCACCGTAATCCGCTGCTGTCAGTCATCGGCTTTATACAATTAGTTTCTGCACTACAAAACAGCCTCCAAACAAACCACAGCAGCACAGTAATCACTGTAACCCTCTGCTATTAATCATCAGCTTTATACAATTAGTTTTTGCACTACAAAACAGCCCCCAAACAAACCACGACAGCACTGTAATCCCCTGCTATCAATCATCAGCTTTATACAATCAGTTCCTGCCTGCACTATAAAGCAGCTAATAAACAAATGCCAGATTCCTTTGTGAGTTGTACACTTGGCAACATGACTGGCCATTTCATAGTGTCTGAACGTCAAAAGCAGAAGCTTGTGGATGACTTGAACTACATTTATATACATCACAAAAGTGGCTTCGAGGGTAGGGCTATACAGCAGTGTGAAAATGCTGTGAAGAAGCCCAAAGAATGTAATGCTAGAGTGCATACAACAAGCTATGATAACCCCACTATTATATACTGTTTCAGTCAGCACACACATGCACCAGATCCTGCTGCAGTTGAAAAATGGGAAACACTTCACCGTGCCAAGCAGAGGGCAGCTGCAACGCAGGACACCACTGCTCAGCTGCTTATCCATGCCAAGGAGAATTTGTCTCTTGCTGGACAGGGAAAAATTGTAGACGAAAATCTCAAAAGGACCATACAGAGGGTTAGAGTATAAAATAAAGGTGTGAAGCGGTGCACTACAAGACGAGAGGGGTTCTCCTATGGAGGCTGCAAACCTCATACGAACAGTAATACAAGTAAATAAGAGCAACTCCACTCAAAATAGAGCTATAATAGCATTTATTGCTGCCAGATAATGACGGCTCTATTTTGTGTGGAGTTGCTCTTATTTACTTGTATTACAGAGGGCTGGAGTACATGTGCACCCCCAATCCTGACTTGCGTGAACGATTGATACATGCCAAGTATAAAACGTATAACCCTGACTCTGGCGAGGCCACTGTTAATTTTGTACTGCATGACAGTGGTCCAGCACCAGACAGAATCCTAATATTTGGCACACAGGACATAATTTAAGATTTTTAGAGCATGCTAAGCACTGGTATGCAGATGGTACTTTCAGTGTTGCTCCACCTTTATTTCAACAAATGTATGTGATTCTGGGAGAGCATTTTGGCAACATGCAGCCAACCATCTATGCTCTTTTGCCAGGGAAACGAAGGGGAGATTTATGGGTGTATGCTCCAAGTATTAAAAGACATTTAGCCCAACATTATATAGGCTAGTGCATGGTTGCCCATATACAACAATGCTATTCTTACACCGAGTGGTTACTATGATGTCAAGGACCCCGCGAGAGAAGCTTGAGAGATCCCTATGACAGCACAGTAACCATGAGGTTTACGAATAGCGATGTTGTGTATTTGAGCTACCATGCACCATTCACCCAAACTACTCCAGAAAGCTTTACTCTGACATGCACTCCTCCTCCTTCTACTGTCTGGCAATGTGCACCCTAATCCGGGGTCACTTACTCATGGTCCTACACCTAAGGGCAAGAAAGGGAGTCTACTACTGGCCTCCCTCAACATCTGCAGCCTATCAAGTAAATTCACTTCTCACCAGGGCTGAATCGCCCAACACGCCTCTGACATCCTGGCATTATGAGAGATCTGGCACTCCAATAACATCCCTGATGCTTCTGTCACCCTCAGTGGCTACCCCATCTTTTGGGCAGACAGACTAAGCAAACGGGGAGGAGGGTGTGCCATCTATACCAAAACAGCATTGCAAGCGCTCCCGGGCTCCCTTCCCCCGCTGACCCATGGTGCCCAATCCACTGCCATTAAGGTCACTCTTGGCAATCATGGAAAAACACTGTACTTTATGGCGGTCTATATCCCCCCCCACTAACCAAAAGCCAGCCTTTGACTCTATACTGTCCAGCATCTCTCATCCCCCCCCCCAAGAGCGAACTAATTATTATGGGAGACGTCAACGTGAATTGGCTATCCACCATATCTGCCACCTACAAAGATGCAGTTCTAGCTTATGACCTTGCTCAAGTGGTCCATTTCCCTACCAGACTTGACCCCAGAACTGGGTCCTCTACTCTTATCAACCTCATCCTCACCAATAGTCCCAAACACCTCTCCCAGATAAAAGTGCTTCCTGATGCGCTAAGTGACCACTTACTGGTCACCTGCCGATGGTCAAACAAACTCCCTCCCAGCCTACCTAAAGTTACAGTCCAAAAGCACCTCAAAAAAGGCTCCCTTTCCCGCCTCAAATCGTACCTTGCTTCCTGTGATTGGTCACCCATCTACAAAGCTCAGACTGTTGATACAGCCCTCCTTTCCTTTTTCACCACCTTTAACGGTGCCTGTGACATCTTTGCCCCCTTCACTAAGCATATTACAAAAAAACAAGGATACCCCTTGGATATCACAGTCGTTGCTTGACCTGATGCATAATAGAGACATAACCCTGGATTCACAGCGACCCCAGGATAGACAACTCTATAGAGAGGCCAGAAACAAATGCACCTGGGCCATCTGACTAGCCAAGGCCTCATACTACAAGCATGCCCTCACCACCACTTGGGGCTCTTGGAAAAAATTCTGGAGCAATATAAAGGAACTGTGTGGAAAACCCATCTCCCCTGCCCCCTCGCAGATTCTAGTAGATGGGGCCCTCACCCAGGACCTCATCACCATCTCCTATGCCCTTAATTCCACCTTCTTGGACCTCGGCCACATCCTCCCACATAACTTTTTTGACCCAATTCCAAATTGCCCTGAGGTCACCTCAGCTACCATGGTCACCCCACCCTTCCACCTAAGAATAGTCTTGTGCAGTGAGGCAAAGCGCTACCTCACCAAAGCCTTGATGAATGTGCGCTATAGTAGTGACACTATCGACCTCAAAATTCTCAGGCTAACTCTGGATGTGACTCTGCCACATCTCACCAAAATACTAAACTGGTTGCTACGCCTCAGCCAGTTTCCCACTCTATGGAAAAGTGGCATCATTACCCCCATCCTCAAGAGCGGTGACCCCACTTTCACCAGTAATTACTGACCCATCTCGATCCTCCCCCCTCTCAAAAGCACTCGAAAAAATAGTTTTGGACCAGCTTACTGACTACTTGATCAAACACTTGCTGCTCTGTCAAGAACAACATGGGTTCTGGAGGGGGCACAGCACCACCACAGCCCTCCTGGACTTTTACCTCATATGTCCACGGGCCCTCGACCAGGGGTCCTTAGCAGGAACCATCTACGTTGACTTGACCAAAGCCTTTGATACCGTTAGTCACGCTCTTCTTCTGCACTACCTTCCATCCCAACACTTCTCCCCTGAAGCAACCACCTGGTTCAAAGACTATCTCTTTGGCAGGACACAACAGGTCAAAATTAACACTACTCTTTCCTCCAAAAGGCCAGTCCAATTGGGTGTCCCACAAGGGTCTATACTCGGCCCGTTGCTCTTCACTCTTTACCTAAATTCCCTCCCTCAATCATGCAATGGGAAACTTCTGCTGTAAGCGGACGATGCCATAGTGCTATGGAAACAACCCCATCCTAACTCCCTCCAATCTGCCCTACAAGGCTTTTTCAGAGAAATAGAAACCTGGTTCTTTGAGCATCGCCTAGTATTCAACTACAACAAGACAAAATCGATGATCTTTGCCCACTGACAAAGCCCACTCAGTAGTGTTCCACTTCTCATCACTAACTCCCAGGGTCGCAGTCTTGAACAGGTCAATAGCTTCAAATACCTGGGTGTCACCCTGGACACCTCCCTCACCTACCATGCACACATCCAACACCTTTCCTCTGCTGTAAAGACCAGCTTGGGGATCCTATATAAACATAAACATTGCCTATCCCCTCAGGTCCTACATCTCGCTGTAACTTCTTCTGTCCTATCTCTGGTGGACTATGGTATTATGATTTATGGATCTGCAGACCAAATGGCCCTACGCAGTATGAACATAGCACTCAATAAAGCCTGCAGACTGGTCACTGGATGCGATAGAGACACCCACACGTGCAAGCTTTACAAACTCGCGGATTGTCTCACCTTCGAAGGGAGGCTTAAGTATCACACCTCCCTCCAAGCCAAAAAAATACTCCTCAATCTAGCACCCAAAGGCCTTCTTCCTCTCATCCAGACTATCCCACACAGGAGGGCCCCTAGATGCCTAACTAGCACCTCTCTCCTGGTCCCCCACTGTAGGACCTCCCTAGGACAAAGGTATTTCCGATACCGGGCTCCCCTCTAGCTAAACAACCTACCTGCCTCCATCTCCCTAGCCACTAGTCTTGGCCAATTTAAAACTGGTCTTAAAAACTCCTCTTTGAATCAGTTACTTGTGATGGCAACCATTGCAGTCAATAGCACTAGCATAGTAAAAAAATCCACAATGGTAGGGTTAAATGCCTAACCTTAAGACTGCATCCTCAAAGTCCCACAATCACACTGTATATAAACTCTGACTGAGGGTTCATTTAGGACCCTCCGAAACTGTAATCTACCTTGTATCATACCTTAGACCAAAGGACTACTTAAGATACTTGACACAGTGTTTATGCACTGTACTATGTGATCTATGTATAAATACTAGCAAATGTTATTGTAACCCCCCTGCAAATGGGGGTTCCCAAAAGTCTTCCAGGAGTTTGCCTGAATGCTCCAAGTCTGGGTGGTGTTCGGTGTTTAAGCTGTTTAAATGTGGTTCCAAGTGAGTGCTATTTGAGCCTCCACGTCCTGTCTCTTTAAGAGCTGTCTGCTTGCAGACTTAATTAGTTTGTATGGGGGGGACTGTGTATTTTAATGCTCGAATCCCGCCCAAGCTGCTGTCAATTTGCTCCATTTCTGCTGTCGCTACATGTGCAGAGGGAGCTTTGTTGAAAGATATAACTATTTGTCAGAAATCATTTGGAGTGACTGAGAAAATGTAGTTTGTCTAACCTGTCTTCATTTCAGCATGAACTGTTTCAGTGTAGCTCTTTCGTTTTGGTCCTGAACTGCTGAAATGGACCAATCAATGGGGAGGGGTTCCTTAAAATGGAGCCTGTGGACGAATCAGAACTTGGACTCTCAATTTTGAGCCAGCCACAAGGGGATTGTATGGGCAGTGACTCTGGGAAATGTAGTTTTGATCTTGGTGCCTTTTTTCACCAACAGAGGGAGTCTCATTGTGAGTGACAGCCGAACCAGCCAACAGAATGGTGTGGAGCTAAAGGAAATGCCCTGCTCTGTGACTGGAAAGATCAGATCAGTTGTGACAGTGAAGAGAGAAGGAGCTCTGTGCTTCTGTGGTGTATAGTTTCGCGCGGGAAGTGCATGTGAGGCCCTGAGGTTCGGCCTGCAGCTGTTGTAAGTGCCAGTTCGGACTGAATCCAATTTGTGAGGAGAAAGAAGGAAGTCTGAAGAGTGGAAACCAGGCTCACCCTGTAGAAGACTGGAGAAATTGCTGAATCGCACTCGGCATTTCAGGAACTGAAGCTACTGTGTGTGCTCCCGGGTATTTTGCAGTAATTGCTATCGGGATCTAGGAGCAGCCTGCCTGGTATAGTACTTTCCTTTTACATATGAATGTGCGTAGTGGTTGTGGGGAATTGCTATTTCCAATCCCCTGTGCTGTGTGCTGTGTGTTGAAGCTGGAAGCAAACCCCAGCTTGTCTCGGACTAAATCCATTTGCTATCTCTGCAGTGGGTTCCAGTCACAAGGACCTTGTCTCCATGCCCTGTTGTTCTGGCAACCCAGAAGAACATCCACCATCCGGTTCTGAGCTTGGGTATTGTGAGTACAAATCAGGGTATTCCCCTGCAGCCTGTTTTCAATTACAAGTGTGTCATCTAATTATTGTTGTTTCACTTCTTCATGGACTGAGCCATCCGGCTCCAGATTACAATTGGGTGTTGTGCATATATTTTCTTCTACAGGGCCCTGTCCATCTGCACCTGCCGGCCAACCCTGGCAACGGACCTGACTAGGCCCCCAAATCTAGGTACCCAGAGTGTGACTTTTCAGACCCTGTATGTGTGCACAGTACTGTGATTTAATTCTGCCAATTAACCTGATTGACCCCTCCCATGTTACTGTCCCCTAAATAAATCAGATTTGTTGTTGTTCAAACAACATGAAGTCTTGCTATATTATGACAGTAGCAGTTTGATCCAGCCCTAGAACTGCTCCGGAGGTGAAATGGTTAAAACCATTCCAAAATAGAATTTTGGCCACGAGCTCTAAGAAGCAGCTCTATCTGTGTTATTTCAAACCTGAACTGTCAGATTCTTTACTCCGCCTCAGTGAACAGTCGCTCCGGAGATTTCTCCTACTGCTCGGTTCATTTCTCGGTTTAAAAAATGTTTTCTGGTTGGATTCAACTGAGAATAGTTTTATTTTAACCTAAAACCGTTCAGTTCAAGCTCTATCTGTGGTAACCGTAAGTAAATTGAAGGTTTTGTCTGTGTGGAACTTGTAAGTTATCGGTTCGGTTTTGAACCGATCAGTTGATTTAAAACTCATTTAAAACTAAAATTTAATATTTTAGAGTGCGGTTCCGGTTCTTATCGGTTCTAAAAAAACGGATTTATTACGTTTTTTCAATACCCGTGACACGGTTAGAACCGATAAGGGTGTTCTGCCTGGTACTGCCGTTAAAAGAGCAAGTTTTCTGTTAGGCTGGCATTATGTCTGAGAAACCCAAAGAAAAACCGCCCACTGGTTTCAACGCTGTGATGTTTGTGGGGAAGTCTTTGCCAAGGCTGACCCACACACCATGTGTTTATTGTCTGGGGTTTGACCACCTCCAGTCAGACTGCCAGATATGTAAGAATTTCCTGCAGCCACCCTGGAAAAAGATTGGGCAGGCTCCAGGGCGAGAGGCCAAAAAAGTCCGCTGACCCGATGGCCCAGCCGGTTCGGTGCCAACCCGGAACCGGAGGAGTGCCTCTGACCAGGCGAGACTTCGGCAAAAAAAAGCTGGTTCTGAGGAACCAATTCCAGTAAAGTAAACAAGAAAATCAGCAGGTCTGGAGTCCAAAACCCTTCTCCAACTGCTGCAGAGATAGCAAAAGCCATACAAATTGTCCAGTCACTGTCTCAGGGTCCGTCCGAACCGCCACTATCTGGCAAAAGGTCGGTTTGTCCAGTCCCAGTGGTTCAGGAATATGATATTGGGGAATTTTATGAACCAGAGGAGGGGGAGGATGATTATGAACAGTATGAATGTGGCTGGGAAGGTCTGGGTGTGCCCATTGAACCGGACATCTCCCCAGACAGACCTTTAGAATCTCCCCCTATGCTGTCTGAGTCCCCATCTCATTTCATGTTTTACAAAAGTTGCTGAAACCCTCCAGCTTCCCTTAGAAGAAGCTGTGGATGAGCAAGAGGAGCCTGATTTTGTAGAAATGATGGATATTCCAGAGTCTAGGAGATTGTCTATTCCTTTACATAAGTCTTTTAGGAAGCAAACAATAAAAATTTAAAACTCTAATTCTGTGCCTCCTGTAGATAAAAGATGGACAGAAGGTACACATTGTCAGGTCCTGATACAGAATTCCTTTCTCAGCAATGCAGTCATGTTGGGAGTAGTTCAGGCTGCTGCTGTGATAAAGCTAATATTCCCTGGCTCACATCCTCCTGACAAGGATTCCAGGAAGATTGATGCCATGGCAAAAAACAGTATATGGCAGCCTCTCTGGGACTCAGGCAAGCAAATTATATGGCTTATGTAGCTAGGTATCAGAAATCTAGATGGGATACTGTGATGCAATTAGCAAGCAAGCCCATGGCCAGCTGGCTAGTGAACTAGAACAGGTGGCTGCTGATGGCATTGAGGCTTCTAAGGTTCAGTTTCATGCTGCTGTGGATGTTAATGATGTTTCTCTAGGGTCATAGCCACATCTGTAGCTTTTCGTAGGTTGGCCTGGCTCAGGTGTACTAGTCTGTCACAGGATACCCAGACTAAGGCTATGGATTTTCCTGTGGTGGTGAATTCTCTGTTTGGGGAGCATACAGAGAACTACATGAAAAAGATGGATGAATATAGGACTACTTACAAGAGTGCCCAGGCTAAGGAGCGGCAAGCCACTCCTCAAAGGCATACCCCCAGGGGTAGGGGTAGGCCTTTTCACAGGCCTTTTTACCAGACTCAGGCCTCCTCTGCCTATGCTCAGAGGGGCTTCTTCAGAGGTAGAGGCAGACGATGGGTGGGCAGACCTGCTCCCACCCCAGCCTAAAAGCTCCTGCTAAGCAGGCACCCTGATGGGGTGCCCAGGGCCGGTCTCCTGTACGGTAGGGGCAGGCTGGCTTACTTCAGCCAAATTGAGCTTCTTTAACCTCAGACAAGTGGGTTCTGGAAGTAGTAAGCCAGGGTCTGGTTCTCAGCTTAAAAAGTTTCCAAGTTGAGAAGCAGACTTTTCTACCTGCAAGTGCTTCAGAGACCCTTGCCTGGAAGCAGAGGTCTCATCCTGTTAGCTCTCAGAGCAGCAGAAAGGGTTCCTCCCTGCACCAGGGCAGGGGTCTGTATTCAGATACTTCCTTACCCCAAAAAGACAGGAGAATGGCGGCCCATATTAGATCTCAGATATCTGAACAAGCATCTTTTGAAACCAAAGTTCAAAATGGTAACTCTGGCAATGATTTTCCCTCCCTAAGGCCAGGGGACTGGCTAGCCTCCTGGACCTCAAGGATGCCTATTTCCATGTCCTAATCAGAAGCTCCCATCAAAGTACCTCAGATTGAACTGCCCTCAGGTCATTACCAGTTCAGAGCAATGCCCTTGACCTTACCTCTGCCCCAAGGGTATTCACAAAGTGTCTAGCAGTGGCAGTGGCTCACTTAAGGAGGCAAAGGATTGCTGTTTTTCCCTATCTAGATGACTGGGTCATTGTAGGCCAGTCCCCAGAACAGGTAAAATCTCACCTGCAGGTCACCCAGCAGCTTCTCACCTCCCTGGGCTTTCTGCTAAATCTACCAAAGTCGGTTCCGGAACCAGTCCAGGTACTCACCTTTATAGGGGCAGAATTGGACACAAAGCTAGCCAGAGCCTTTCTTCCCTTAGAAAGGGTAAGGAATTTAGTGGCTCTGGCCTCCTCCTTCACTCTGCAGGTCTCTCGACCAGCAAGACACTCTCTGCTGCTCTGGGCACATGGCTGCATCCACAGCTGTTGTGCAGGGAGCAAGATTTCAGATGAGAGACATTCAGTTTCACTTGAGAACCTATTGGTTTCAGAGAAGAGACCCCTTTCCAAGTTGGTCCCAGTGACTCGAACCTTGATCCTAGCCCTCCAGTGGTGGCAGGATCAGAGCAATTAAGATTGGGGTCCTTCATTCCCCTACTCACGACTTGACTCTCACTACAGATGCTTCCCTTCCTGGTTGGGAGCCCACATGGGCGACCTTTCCACTCAGGAGTGTGGTCTCCCCAGGAATCTCTGCTCCACATCAATTTGCTGGAACTCAGAGGTGTCTTTTTAGCTCTTCAAGCATTTTCTGCATCTGTCACGGCAAGGTGATACAAGTCGAACAGACAACACCACAACAATGTGGTACATCAACAAACAGGGGCACTCGGTCTTGACCTTGTGCACGAGGCAATGAAGCTGTGGTCTCTGGCCTATTCCTGAACACTTCCCTCATAGCAGTTCATCTTCCAGGGAAGGACAATGTCCCTAGCAGATGCCCTCAGCAGGATTTCCCAGGGCCATCACGAATGGTCCCTGGATTCCTCAAGTGCTGGGGATAGTCTTTGCCAGATGGGGCACCCCTCTGATAGATCTTTTTGCAGCCCCAGACAATCACAAACTTCCTCTGTTCTGTTGCAGGCCTCCAGTGCTGGGCTCAGTTCCCTGGATGCCCTTCTTCTGGATTGGGAGGAAGTTTCTATGCTTTCCCCCTTCCTCTCCTATTCAAAGTACTAGTCAAAATCAGATCTCAGCCTTGCAGGGTGATTCTGATTGCCCGGATTAAGGCCAGGCAGCCTTGGTACCCTCCTTCTGTCACTGACAATCCATCTTCCCCTTGCCTCCCAGGAATCACAACCTGTTGACTTGTGCCCAGGGAAGGGTTGGTATCGGACCTCAAATCCCTCAACCTCAAGGCCTGGCTCTTGAGGAGTTAGAGTTTGCTGATTTACACCTCTCTCAGGGTGTTCTTGAGATCTAAAAGGCTTCTAGAAAGCCTTCCACTAGAGCTACTTATAGTTCTAAATGGAAAGGTTTTCCATTTGGTGTGCTGGGAAAATATTTCCCAGAATCTGCTGATTTGCCCATTGTGTTAGATTACATGGTACATCTTAATTCCTTGGGTCTCAGACCAGCTACCCTGAAGTTCATTTGGCAGCTGTATCTGCTTTTGTGTCAGCGGGAAAGTCATCCCTCTTCCTCTCATCCTGTGTTTTCCAAGTTTTTAAGGGATTACTCATGCTAATCCACCCTTTCGGGAACCTGCTTGGGACCTTAATGTTTGCATTGCCCAGTTAATGCCAACCCCTTTGAACCTCTGTCTTCTGCAGAGCTTAAGTACCTAACTTGGAAAACTGTTTTCTAGGTGGCTATCACTTCTGCCAGACATAAATGAGTTGCAAGCCTTGTCAGTGGAAACTGACTTTATTTCTTTCCACAGGGATAAGGTAGTCCTTAGGACTAATAGGAAGTTTTGCCTAAGGTGGTTTCAGATTTCCGTCTTAATCAATCTATCTCCCTTCAGTATTTTCACTGATCACTCCTCTTCTGGTGAGAGGAGGTTGCACAACCCTGGATGTTGAGAGCTCTTAGTTACTATATAGAGCGTACCAAAGGTCTCAGTTCGAATCCTCAACTTTCCTTACCTATGGTGAAGTTGGGAAGGCAAACCTGCCACTAAGAGATCAATTGCCAGGTGGATTGTCTCTTGTATCCAATTTGTTATCAGAAACTGGGCAGAGCCCCCAGTTTGAGGGCTCATTCTACCAGGGGTACAGCTGCGTCTCTAGCTGCTGAGACATCCTATATTACAGATTTGCCAGGCTGCTACTTGGAAAAAGTACACACTTTTACAAAGCATTACTCCTGGATGTCCAGGCCAGGAGAGATACTGGTTTGCTACCTGTGTTCTTCAGATCCTATTTCTAAGTAGGTTTCTGCCCCTCCTCCATGGAGGTACTGCTGTGTATTCTGCTACTGTCATAATATAGCAAGACTTCATGTTGTTTGAAGAAAATTACTCACCTTAGTAATGTTGTTTCTTCTAATGGAGTCTTGCTTATATTATGACCTCCACAACTGCCTCTGAGAACCTCTACTTGGGTGGGAGTGCGGGCAACTGAGTGTGGGCACCTTTTTATGCCCTGTTAGCAATTTGTCCCGCACAGGGCTTTGGGGGTGTGTGTGTGTTTATTATACTTATGTTTTATTCTCATATAGTTAGAATTGTGTTATATTCTGGTCCCTGACTTGAGTCTTGGGTGTTGGGACCAGCAATGGTTTTATTATTTAGGTAGCCATTTGGCTAGTGTAGGTTACAGCTTCCACACAGACCTTAGTGAGTTTGGCTCAGAAGATCTGACAGTTCAGGTTTGAAATAACACAGATAGAGCTGCTTCTTAGAGCTCGTGGCCAAAATTCTATTTTGGAATGGTTTTAACCATTTCACCTCCGGAGCAGTTCTAGGACTGGATCAAACTGCTACTGTCATAATATAGCAAGACTCCATTAGAAGAAACAACATTACTAAGGTGAGTAATTTTTTCTTATACTACATACTGTCTGTGGTATTGGTACTTATGGAAACAGTATTGTATTTTGCTGTGTATGTTGTTTAACCTTATTTTACAGGGGATCCTCGGAGGCGTGCTGCAGAATCAGTCTCAAGGGTAAGTGGTACTTTATGAGTGAATAGTGTGTATACATGGGGGTATTGGGGCTGTAACTCCTGTGTACTGTGTGAGCCACTAGAGGGAGTAAAAGGGGGCCTCAGTGTCCCAGAGGGCTGTGACCAAGCGAGTCTAGCCACTACAAACCCTGACCTCTGGGTGAGGGCACCCGCCATTGAACCTAGGCCCCTCAACCAGTCAGTAGTCAAGCAGGCAGGGGTAGTAGCTCTTGGGACAGCGCCACCTGGGGGTTACATTATGTTTGTTCTTTTGTACTGACGTGGAGCCTTTGCAAAGGAGTCTATGACTCAAAGGATTGTAATTCTGATTCGCTTCAATAAATAAATTCTGTATAGCGTATGGTCCCCAAAAAATACAATCACTTACGTTTTCCTCCATAGGAAAGGCAATCTCTGTTGTCCAGGACTGCATCTCTGGGCTATCTGCCCAATGGCCAGCTCGCACACCCAACTTTTCAACCGTCCCCTGTACTATGAACGACGTTGATGAGGGCAGTTGCACTGTGACGTACATACTGTAGTAACACAGAACAAAAAGTCATTCTGCATTAGTAGGCACATCACTACTAAAGAAGAACCACTTTTTGTGGTGTATGGATTTCCATACACAACCGCATTCCATCATGCACTATAACCCAGAAGTGGTCATGACTGACTTTGAACGTACAACCATCCTGGCATTCAAGTCAGTATTATTCCCCCAGGCTCGCCAGGTTGGCTGTTTTTTTTTTTCTATTTTACGCAGTGCGTTTATCGAAAAATTCAGGGTGAGGGTTTGGCTAGCAGATACTCTCAAGATGCAGAATTTGTGTAAATATTTGCCAGCACTTGCATTCTATCCACCAGAACAAGTTGTCTTTAATTCAAAGAAATAACTGATGAATCCCCTAAATGTTTTTCTACCTGACCTAGAGCCAATCATAGATTATTTTGAGGATATGTGAATTGGCAGGAGAAACTGCAGGGGCAATGGAAGCAGACAGCCACACTTCTCAGTAGATCTGTGGAACCACTCATACAGTGTAAAGTACAAAAGAACAAAGACTGATAATGTGGTGGAAGCATTCCATAGGGGGATGCAGAGCATTCTCTACATGGCTCACCCCACCATATGGAAATTTATTGACCGCATACGGGGAATCCAGAAAAAGAGATACTCTGAGATTGAACAACTGATTGCTTGAAATCCTCCAGCAGGGTCCCACTGTGTGTATAGGGACAACATGAAGAGGCTTGCATACATATTGGAAAAATGTGTTGACAGACTCACCGATGAATTCCTGCATGGTGTGGCACACAGTTTTGACTACTAATCTGCTGTGCCACATGTGTTTTTAACTTTTAATATATTTTTGTGTTGTTTAATAAAGTTTATGTTTAAATCCCCTCTTGACCCTTGACCCAAACAAGACCTGCCCCCACCACCTGCCAGCAGCAGAAAATCATACTGTGTTTGTTTTTATGCGCTGCTCTAATATGCCTCCAGCTGCTAAGAACACACCCTAACTCTCCTTTGTAGACTCTCTGTACACGGAGTATGCTTGGACGATACAGACACCCCCCCCACCTCCACCAGCAGGAGCCTGCAGCAGAAACATGGTGTGACAGTTCTGTCATAACAGTGATCGCCATTATGGCGAGTATACATCATCGACAATGAATTTCAGTGATGTACAGTAGCAGCAACTGGGAAGACAGTGCCTGAGATCCACGGATGTGTTTTTTAATGTGGGGCCGCATCCCCATACTAAAGGATTTTCAACTCCAGTGGGGTGCATGTCGGGGGGGTGAAATATTTGTGAAAATAAAAATCCAGATGCCGCCAAAAAAAAAAAAAAATGCTGTGCCGGACCCAAACTCTGACCCTGCACCTCCCGAGCGACCACCCACACCACCACGCTAGTGGTCCAGCTCGGCAGCTGCCTGCCACACCCCCTCCCACATACCTTACTTTCCCTTCCTCCCCTCCATGCGCATGTATACACATGTACTTCTCTTCACCCTACCTCGTCCACCCTGGTATCCGGGCACTACCCTGACAGGTAGCCCTGGACACAGGCACTGTAACTGAGTCACTGTTTTTTGTACACGCTCAGTTGTAGATGCCTTGTTCACAGGAAACCAGGAGTGACATTCTTTTTATGTCTCTGCATGGAGTATAACCTGGACACTCTTGAACCACGTACAGTTTCTTGAAGATGGTATTCCATACACCTCTCCCCCTGCCATGCGGGGTGCCGCAGGGCTCTGTGCTTTCCCATGTTGTTTTCAGTGTATATGCTGCTGTTGGAAGACATTACTAGGTGGTACAGGTTGAGTTTTCACTGGTATGCAGATGATACTCAACTGTACATGTCCTTTGTGCCCGAACAAAATGATGCTGTTTCGGTCTTTAACAACTGCCTCTCTGAGATTCAAGACTGGATGAGTGCCAACTGGCTTAAGTTGAATTCGGATAAGACTGAGGTATTGGTTGTGGACCCAGGTTGTCGGGTAGAGAGGTTATCAGCTGGGTAGCCATCTGGGCTTTGGCTGGGAGGCAACCAGCTAGTGACCTCTGATTGGGTGCTGAATCTGGGTGTTATGCGTAACAGCGAGTTGATGCTTAAGTTTCTGGTGTTGGGAGTAGTTAAGACCTCATTTTACCATCTGGGGAATATCGCCCGGATAAAGCACCTGGTCCCACCTGATGATATCCTGACATTGGTCCACGCCTTTGTTACCTTGCGCCTTGATTATTGCAATGCCCTATACCTAGGTCTACTTGGGGTGGAACCTTCACCGCTTGCAGCTGGTGCAGAATGCAGCTGCCAGGCTGTTGACTGGCTTACCAAGATCTTGTCATGTCACAGCTGTGCTCCGCAGCCTGCACTGGCTGCCAGTGCAGTGGAGGATCACCTTCAAGGTTGGATTACTGACCTATAAGGCCCTACATGGACAGGGTCCATGGTATCTGCAAGATCTCCTTCATCCCTACTGCCCCCTTCGTCTTCTCCGCTCCGACGACGAGGGATCACGGGAGATTCCCAGGGTCCATTTGACAACTGCGGGAGCCAGCTTGTTTTCTTTTGTAGCCCCAACCCTGTGGAATTCTCTAGCTCATTGGGTTAGAGAGTGCCCATCCGTTGAGGTCTTTAAATCTGCCTTAAAAAACTTATTTGATATGTATGTATATAGCATTTTTTGATATTTAAAAAAATGTTAAAGTATATAAGTTCTGATATTTAAAGTCCTGCTACTTTATGACATGCTTTTAATACGCTTTTATGAAATATGTTTTTGTGGATTGTTGTTTGTTGATCTGATGTACAGCACTATGGTCTCCTGGAATAGCATTTCAAAAATAAAAGATGATTGATTGATTGATACCCCAGATGTAATCCACACATAAACACAGGTAAGTGCTGAAACTAGTCTCTGAATGTATGCTGTTGTTCATGGGAGCGAATTGTCACTTGGCGGGTTGTCATGGGAGTGGGATGACGTGGGGGCAATCTGTTGAGAGTGAGATTAGTGGAAGCGTAATGTCGAGCAAATTGTCATGCTTCCGATGCTGGGTTGTCTGTCCTGTTGGACTATTTGACCCATTTGAATTCTCAGGGCCTTAGGCCCTCTACACCTAAGGTGCACCTGGCTGCAGTCTCTGCATATATTTCAGCCAGTTAGGACAGGTCTCTGGCATCTCACCCTGTCTTCAGAAAGTTCTTGAACGGTCTCCTTCACCGTTACCCTCCCTTGAGGAAACCAGCATCAGCCTGGGATTTTAATTTTTGCATTGCCAGGCTAATGGAACCCCCACTTTGAGCCTATGGCATCGGCAGATTTAAAGTATGTTACCTGGAAAGCTGTCTTCCTGGTAGCTATTACCTCAGCTAGATGAGTCAGTGAGCTCCAGGCCCTGTGCACAGATCTAGACTATATATTTTTCCACAGGGATAAGGTGGTGCTCAGGACTAATAGGAAATTCCTGTCGAAAGTGGTCTAAGATTTTTATCTGAATCAATCTATTACCTTGCCAGTCTTTTTTACTGTCACCTCCAGCTCAGGTGAGCGGAGATTGCATAGTCTGGATGTCAAGAGGGCAATTAGCCATTACCTTGACAGGACCAAGGCCACAGGCCAGAGGTTACCCACTTATTCATCACCTTTGGAGATGTGAGTAAAGATAAGCCAGCATCTAGAAGAACCTTAGCACGCCAGATAGTGGCCTTCATTCAGTTCTGTTACAATAAACTTGGTAAGCAGCCCTCCCGGGCCTCAGGGCACACTCTACCAGGGGTACAGCTGCATCAGTAGCTGCAGCAAGGGATATACCCTTACTGGAAATTTGCAAGGCAGCTACATGGAAAACTGATCACAAGTTCATCAAACACTACTGCTTGGACGTTCAGTCCAGAAGTGATGCCAGATTTGGCACAGCAGTTCTGCAGAACCTTTTTCCCCAAATAAGTTCTGTACCCTAACTTCAAAGGTACTGCTTGGTAGTAGTCTACATTAGTTAAGCATACTGAGTGATTCCTGGGGTTTGATGAAAAAAAATTCTTATCACAGTAATCTTGTTTCTTCCAGGGGATCACTCAGTATGTTTAATCTCCCACCCTGCCTCTCCTTCTAGAACCAGGAAAAAAGGTATCCTTTATTCTGCATCCCTGCTGGTCACTGTATGTCCTATTGTTTCCTCTGGTTAATAATTAAGAATCTTCGTAAACCAGTTGGTTTTAATTGTTGCCCTTTTCTACAGTGACCACTCTTTTGGGGTTCATTAAAAAGGGGATGGTATTAAGAAGTTTTAGATAAGTTAGGGTGCACTCACCTTGTTAGGCTTCATAATGAATCTGAGCACTTCAGAGTGCAGCAGTTAGAGTACTATGGGGCAGCAGTTTGAAATTGGCAGTAGCCAATGAGAGTTCCATCATTTACATACATTCCATTGTTTTCCAAGGCAGTTCAATACAGGAGGCTGACTGCAATAGCTTAAGCATACTGAGTGACCCCCTGGAAGAAATAAGATTACTGTGGTAAGTAATTTTTTCTTCCCTGCTATCACTTTTGTGAAGTGGGACTACATCTGCCCTCCTCCAGTCCTCTGGAACCACTCCTGTTTCTAATGAGCTATTAAATAGGACTGACAGAGGCGCAACCAGTACCTCTCTGAGCCCTCTCAGTACCCTTGCATGCCCCCATATGGCCCCATTGCTTTGTCCACTTCCAGATTAGCGAGTCCTTTCAGGACACTCTCCACTGAAAATGGACTAGTGTCCACCTCCCTCCCTCCAGTGCTCCTGTTACTTATTTTTGGCCCCTCCCCTTCTCCTTCCTCTGTGAACACTGAACAAAAGTATTTGTTCAGGATGTCTGCCTTTTCCTGTTCCCCCTCTGCACAGTCCCCCTTTCCCTTTTCAATCTTACGATCCCACCTCTGGTCTTCCTCCTTTTGCTTACATACCTAAAAAAATGTTTTGTCCCCCTTAGTTACTGGCTTGGCTCTTCTTTCATCTGTTTGCTTCTATGTGCTCCTTACTGCTTTCCATGCTTCCTTCTGTTTCCCCTGATACATGTCCCTATCCTCTCTCCTCTGAGTCTCATTATAGGCTACATTCTGAATGCTACCCTTTTAGCCTTTGCCTTTTTGCAGCCTCTTTCGAGAACCATAGCAGTCTCTTTTTCCTCTTGCTTTTGCTCACTTGCTTGATACAGAGGTTTGCTACCTTCACTATGGCCGTTTTTATCTCCGGAACCTGATGGATTTTCCACAGAATTTTTTTTAACTTTTTAAACATATCTTAACCTCAGAATGTCTTTATTTGTACACTTTTATGATATGAACATATGAAAAATGCCAGCAGAAACAAACCATGACGGTCTATCGAGTCTGCTCAAGTGTGCAGTTCACAGTTTTTTTTACTGGAGCGCCCCCCCCTCCTCTAACCCCCTCCCAGTGTTATCCTCCTCCACCCTGTTTTCCCCCCTCCCCATGCTCACCCCAGTTAAGGCACTCCCTTTTACCCTGTCCCATCTCCTTTTAAAAATGCCCACCGTTTTCAATGGGACCACCTCCTCTGACAGTTCGTTCCACTTTGATACCACCCTTTCTGTGAAAAAGTGTCTCCTCGTTTCCTTTTTAAATCTTCTCCCAACTAACTTCAGACTATGCCTCTTGTGGGCCCCTACCTTTATAAATTGAAAATGCTCTCCATTCTAACCTTGTGCCTACCTTTCAGGTACTTGAAGGTTTCTACTTTCTATTATATCCCCCCTCCCTTCAGTCCTCCAGGGAATACATACTGAGTGCACGCAGTCTGCCCTCATAGGATTTGTCCCCTAGGCCCTCGATCATCCTGGTCACCCTACGCTGTTCCCTCTCCAGAAGTTTGATGTCTTTTTTAAATACGGGCACCAGAACTGCTCACAGTATTCCCAAGTGTGGTCTCACCAAAGACCTGTATGGTTGCAGAATACTTCCTCCTTCCTGGAGGAGATTTCTCCTAGCGATGCATTGCAGCATTTTGTTTACTTTGGCTGCTGCTTTACAGCACTGCATAGAGCAACTTATGTCTCCCCTGACAATTACCCCTAGAACTTTTTCCTCCTCTGAACATGCCACCTGAACACCCCTCAGCCAGTAGTCGGCCCCAGTGTTCCTAGCTGCTAGGTGCATGACCTGGCACTTCGTGGCAGTGAACCCCAACTGCCAGATGCCTGACCAGTTCTTGAGCTAGCCAGATCCTTTCTGAGCTCCTGCTTCCTTTCCTCTATGTCCACTCTCTCACAGAGGTTAGTGTCATCTGTGAATACGCAGATTTTATTTTTGATCCTATCTGCTTAATAAAGATGTTAAATAACAGTGGTCTGAGTACTGAGCCCTGTGGGACCCCACTGGTTACGAGTTTAAGCTTTGATAGTCCCCCCCCACAATTACCCTCTGGTTCGTATCTTGTAGCCAGCTCTTGACCCACCCTACCAGCTTCTCCCTGACACCCAGGTTCCTCAACACTAGAGCATCCTTCTAAGTGGCATGGAGTCAGAGAGCCTTGCTGAAGTCCAGATACAGGACATCTACCGCTGCCTGTTCCTGTCCAATGACCCCAGACCCAATCCAAAAATGTATCAGGGCTGTTCCGGTGGCAAAGGGCTGAGGCACTGAATGCCTTTCCTCTGGCAATGCCAGAGACCCATGTTGGGAATGAGCACAGGTAGTCGGAGGTCGACACGGGGGAGGTGGGGAGGGTGCAGTGCAGGATTGAGCAGCTGGCTTGCAACTGTCATCTCTGGGAAGGGATCTGTGCTCCCCTTGGCTCTTGGCTTCCTCGAGGTGGAAGCCAGGAGGCAGTGCAAGCTGAGAGAGCCAGGATGCTAGGCCAACGGGGTGGGGGAAGAGGCTAACACTGGAGCAAGAGGGCATATGCATGCCTCCACGTGCATGCGCCTCTCTGTCTGGAGCCTCGGGGTAACGGGAGAAAATCAGGAGGAAAAAGCCAAGAGCTGCAGCAGGATGAAGCCTCTGTTGCCGGCTCCAGGGGGTCTGCTGGGGCACGCATAGCATTAGAAGCCCCTGAAAGACCCCCCAGAGACCACTAGGTTGGCGGGTGAGAAGTTGTGGCTCCCTGCAGAAGGATAAATAACTGACAGAAAAAAAAAGTCTATCAGGTTGGTTTGGCAGGATCTCCCCAAGACAAACCCATGATGCCTTTCATCCGGGAGACCATTTATCTTCAGGAAATTCACTAGTCTTTCCTTTAGAATGGTCTCCATTAATTTGCCTTCAATGGAGGTAAAGCTGACCAGTCTGTAATTACCAGGTTCATTTCTGCGTCCACTCTTGTGGAGAGGCACCACGTGTGCCATTCTCCAGTCCTAAGGCACACACCCTGTCTCCAGTGAGGTGTGAAGCAGGTCCACAAGGGGGCCAGCCAGGACCTCTGCCAGTTCTCTCAGGACTCTTGGGTGGATGCCCTCTGGTCCAGGAGCCTTGTCCACCTGAAGGGCCCTAAGGCCCTTTAAAACCCTGTCCTCCTGGATTATCTTATCTGTTTCATCCTCTTTCCCCCTTTCAAGCTCCAGGAGGCAGTATAGCACAGTGGATTAAGGCTCTGAGCTGCAGATTTGGAGACCTGGGTTTGAATCCCACTGCTGCTTAGGTGCATACTGTGTGATCCTGAGCAAATCACTTAACTTCCTTCTACTTCCAGGTCACATCTGGAAACATGCTTCAGCTTAGTGTGCTTCTCCTGGTTAAACAATGTTCCCTTTCCCTATTTTTCCCTGTGGCATAGGTCCATCCTTTTCCTTAGAGAAAACCATGCTGAGATACTCATTCAGTGACTCTGCCTTATCCTCACTACTTTTCGCCCATCCTCCCTCCCTCCCTCTTAATCCTGACAATCCCATCCTTACAGCTTCTCCTCTCTCTTATATACCGAAAAAAGTCCTTTTCACCATCCCAGATCCCCTGTGTCAGTCTTAGTTTTCTTGCGGTCTTAGCTGCCCAGACCGCTCTGCCTGACTTTCTGGATTTTCTTGAGTACGGTAGTCTTTTCCTATCTTCCTCTCTCAAAGTGCACTTGTACTTTTGAAAGGCTGCTCTCTTTTCCCTCACTTTCACTGTCACTTCATTACTGAACCAGCTTGGTCTTTTGGTCCTGTATTTGTTACTCTGGGTCTTTGTACTTGTGTTAATGGCCTTATTCAGACCCAACCTAATAACGGACCATTCATCTCCAGACTGATTTTGGCAAGATGTCCTCCTAGGATGTCCCCATCTTATTGAAGTCCACCCTCCTGAAGTCCACAACCCTCATCTTAGTCCAGGCTGTTTCCTTGCCCATACTGAGGTAAAATCACATCATGCAGTGGTCACTGCCTGCAGGGGGGTCCTCCACTACTATGTCCTGGATGTGCTCTCCATCCGACAGCACTAGGTCCAGTATGGTACCATCCCTAGTTGACTGCATGACTCCCTACACCAGAAAACAATCCTAGAAAGCCTCTAGGAAGACCTGTTTCCTGGCACAGGAGGTAGCTGGGGTTCTCCAGTGAACTCCAGACAGGTTGAAGTCACCTGTCATGACAATGTTTCCCCCTACTGTTGAGCTTCCTAATCCACTCCCCCAGCTCCCTATCCAACTCCTTGTCCTGTGAGGGTGGCCTGTACACCACCCCATTCGAACCTTTCTTCCCTTGGTGTTTTGAAGCTGTGCCCATAAGGCTTCAGTCCTACCCTCCTCCTCCTCTCCCCTGGTGCATAAGATCATTTCCCTTACGAATAAAGCTACACCTCCCCCTCTCCCCTTTTCTCTGTCTTTCCTATACAATCTATACCCAGGTACCACAAAGTTCCAGTCATGGTATTGGGTGGCTCATGTCTCTGTGATGGCCCCTATGTCCACCTTTCTCATAGCCATCAGTGCCTGAAGGCTGCTGTCTTGTTTGCCAGACTCCTTGCATTTAAGGACACCACCTTCCAGCGTGACTCCAGTACCCCTTTGCCTTCTACTATCCCTCTTCATCCCTCCCCCTCCTTTGATGGACTATGATGTTCTCTGTGCATTGATGAGAGAGGCCAAAAATGATTTGATTCCAAAACCTGATAAAAACCAGACATACCCAACAAAATATTGGCCTGTCTCTCTAATTATTGTGGACGCTAACATTTTTGCTAAAATGAATGCAAATAAACTTACAGAAGATAGGGTTCACATTAGTTAACATGGACTAGGTAGGATTCATTAAAGGGACAATGTCAGCTTGTTGCTGTAGTTTTTTGCACAGCTCAGAAAAGTACCTGCAGCCAACTATAAGCCTTGAGGTAGCAAGTTATGGTTCTCGATATCAATACACTTTCAGTTTATTAGATTGAAAATGTATTATGGTCCCCAATAGCAATACATTTTTAATTTATTCATTTTTTTATTATATTTACCTTTGCAGTTGATCCAATTTTCTCTCTGGTCGCAGACTCGCATGACAACATGGCCCTAAGCCCCTGAAAACTCATGCATGGATGAGTTGGGCAAATTTTACCCAAGTATATTTTGCAAAATTATACAGTGAGCTGATATTTATACACTAAATCCTGTGTAAAACTGAATGTTGTAAGACATTTTAATGAATGCTTAAAATTAAAAGCTGTGACTCCAGGCATGCACATCAACGTTGACACTGATGTTTATGCCCAGAGTCATGGCTTTCAATTTTCAAGTCTCTCAGCTTCAGCTTCGGCTAGAAGCAGGGACATCCTGGACTCCCTGTATGGGGTGTTTCTCAGGCAACTAGTCAGGGAGCCCACTTGTGATGGGGCAATACTGGACCTGGTACTCACTAACAGGGACAGTGTTGCAGACATCAAGGTGGGATGCCACCTGGAGATCAGTGATAACTGTACAGTGTGGTTCAGCATGGATGGCAGTGGCATCAAGCCACACAAGGGCAAGGGTATTGGACTTCAGAAGGGCAAAATTTAAAAAGATGAGGGAATGCCTCAGGAATGACCTAGTGGGGGGGGCATGACCTGGGTGGAGTGGAGTGGCGGAACAGTGGGCAAAGCTGAAAGAGGGTATAGTGCAGGTAACAAAACTCTGTGCAAAGCAAGTGAGGAAAAGCAGCGAGGAAAGGCAAGGTGAGAAAAGGCCAGTATGGTTCTCAAAGAAAGTGGCTGAAAAGATAAAGGCTAAAAGGGTAGCATTCAGGAGGTACATAGAGGAAGTCGGGAATTTTAACTAGGAGCGGGGGGTGGCAAGTGGGCAAGAGACATGCAGAGACCACAGGTTGGGAAACTATATGAGCTTACCCCCATAACAGCGACAAAGGACAAATGGCAAGTACTGCTGGTGATACTAGTAAAGGAAGGCAGGATGGGAAAGGGTAGAAGGTGGTTACCCTTAATGCTAGGAGCCTTGGGAGGAAAAACTGCAGAGTTACAGATGCTCATGGCAGAGGAAGAGGTGGACATTGCAGCCATCACAGAAACATGGGCCACCCAGTACAATGACTGGGACCTGTCTGTCCCAGTGTACAGGTTATTTTGTAGGGACAGGGTGATTGGGAAAGGAGGGGGGTGGCACTATATGTGAAGGAAGAACTGAAGTGTGTAAGGGAGGAAGGGGAGGAGGGTAGCATGGAGTCATTTTGGATGCCAATCCAGGATTCCAAGAATAGGATTCTCAGACAGAATGGGAGTGGTGTACAGGCCGCCCTCTCAGAAGGAGGAGTTAGACAGTGAACTAGTGGTACAGATCAGGAGGACCTGTGAGAAGGGTGGTGTGGTGATTGCGGGGGGACTTCAACATGCCAGGAGTGGACTGGAGTACCCCAACAACCAGGAATAGAAGGGAGCAGGTACTGCTGGATGCCTTCCAGGACAGCTTCCTGCTGCAAATGGTCAGTGAACCAACCAGGTCAGGGAATACCCTTGACCTTGTGCTGAAAAATGGGGAGTTTGTGAGAGAACTTATGGCAGAAGAACCATTGTCAGGGAGTGACCACCACTCAGTATGGCTCAAATTGGATATGGGCAAGGAAGAAGTGGAGTCTGGCACAAGAGTGCTGGACTTCAGGAGGGCCAACTTTGGGAGGATGGTGGAAGTGGTAAAAGGGTACCTGGCCAGAATTCAACCTAGTATGGGCACTAACCAGAGGTGGGAGCTCATAAAGCTGGGGATAGTGGAGGCAACCAAAACCTGCTGCAAGACCCAGAGCAAGAAGGCTAGGGCTAAGAAATGGAGCTGGTTGAGCAAGAAGGTCATGGAAAAGGTAAGGAGCAAAAGCGCTGCCTTTATGAGGTACAAGAAAACAGGGAGTGGGGAGAACAGGGAAGAGTACCTGACAGAATCGAAGAAAGTGGCACAGGCAGTAAGGGGAGCCAAGGCATCTATGGAGCTCAGGCTGGCACAAGGCATTAAGAAGGGGGAGAAGGACTTCTTTAGGTACATCAGGGAGAAAAGGAGCTGTAAGGACCACATAGTAAGGATTAGGAAGGAGGGGGTTTGGGTGGAAGCAGGGTGTGATAAAGCAGAAGTGCTAAATGATTACTTCTGCTCGATATTTACTAAGGAGAAGAGGAGGGTGATACCCAAGGGAGGAGGAACGGCAGAAATGTGGGGGAAGGGGTGACAGATGGGGAAATCATGGAGGGCAGAGTTTGGGAGGGTTTGAAGGCACTGAGGGTGGACAAGGTGCCAGGCCCAAATGGCATCCACCCCATGGTACTGAAGGAGCTGGCAGAGGTCCTTGCAGGACCTTTGGCAGACCTATTTAATGCCTCACTACACTCAGGGTTTGTACCTCAGAATTGGAGGATGGCTCATGTGGTGTCCCTCCTCAAGAGTGGCCCCAAGGATGAACCTGGGAACCACAGACCGGTGAGCCTCACATCCATCATGGGTAAGCTGTTGGAGACTATCCTGAAGGAGAGGCTGGTGGCCCTTCTAGAGGCCAAAGGACTACAGTACAGCAGACAGCATGGCTTCATATGTGGCAGATCCTGCCAAACCAACCTAGTGAAGTGTTCTATGACTGGGTAACTAGGCAACTGGACAGGGGCCATGCAGTGGATGTCCTGTGTCTGGACTTCAGTAAGGCATTCGACTCAGTGCTGCATAGAAGGCTGGGAAGTAACTTAGAAGGCACGGGGTGGGTGCAAAGCTGGTGAGATGGGTAAGGAACTGGCTTCAGGTAAGGCAACAGAGGGTGGTGGTGGGTGGGGAGCTTTCACACCCAAGGGTAGTGATGAGCGGTGTTCCACAGTGCTTGGTGTTGGGACCAGTGTTGTTTGGGATAGTCATTGCAGACATATCATTGGACATCAAGAACAAGATCAGTCTGTTTGCTGATAATACCAAGATGGGAGCGGTGGTGGACGACCTAGGAGGATGGCAGAGGTTGCAGGATGATCTGGCAAAGCTTGAAACCTGGTCAGGCACCTGGCAACTGGGGTTTAATGTCAAAAAGTGCAAGGTGCTGCATTTTATTTTCGGGGTGAAGAACCCAAGGAGGAGTTACCAACTGGGGGGAATGCAGCTAGCCCAGACAGAGGAGGAGAAGGATCTGGGGGTGCTCATTACAGGGTCAATGAACAACTCAGCACAATGTAGGAAGGCAGCTGCAAAGGCCAACAAAATGCTGGGTTGTATTGCAAGGGGTATATCCTTGAGGAGGGAAAAGGTGATTCTGCCACTGTATAGGTCATTAGTTAGACCACACCTGGAGTACTGCGTGCAGTACTGGCGCCTGTATCTGAAGAGGGACATTAAGTTACTGGAGGGGGTGCAGCGCAGGGTGCAAAGATGATCAAGGGGCTGGGGGACTTATCATATGAGAGGAGGCTGAGAGAGTTGAAAACGTACTCGCTGGAGGAGAGGAGGGACGGGGGGACATGATTGAAACCTTTAAGTACCTGAAAGGAATAAACAAGACAGGTACAGAGGGGCTGTTCAAAGTAAGGGAGGAAAGGGACACCAGTGGCCATGATATGAGACTGGAGGGAGGAAGGTTCAGGAGTGAGATGAGGAGACACTTTTTTACAGAGAGGGTGGTAGCTGGGTGGAATGCGTTACCTGCAGAAGTGGTATCCAGTAGAACAGTGGACTGATTGAAAAGGGAATGGGACAGGACAAGGGGGAGGGCCAATGGAGGGGAGGGGTGGAAGGGAGGGGCAGCTGCAGAATAAGGGGTGCTAGCTGCACATTCGAGCAGACTTGATAGACCTCTAGGCCTTTATCTGCTGGCAAATTTCGTGTGTTTATATGTTCGTAAGGAGATGCTGTGGAAGGGGGAAAGGGAGGTGTATGAGGAGAAACAGGGGGAGGCAGGGAAACACCAAGGAATGTGAAGGCGCAAACTGAGTAGAGGCTAGCTCAGGGGGTAGTGAAAGGGGCAAGAAATTTTTTAGGCATATAAGTGAAAAGAGAAAGACAAGGGAAGGGAAGGGATTGTAAGGTAGGGTAGGGAAGAGAAGGAGGGACTGTGCAAAGGAGGACCAGGAAAAGGCAGACATCCTGAGCAAATACTTTGGTTCAATGTTCACAGAAGGAGAAGGGAAGTGGCCATGCAAAAGCAACAGGAGCATTGGAGGGAGGTCGACACTAGTCCCTCTTCACAGGAGACAGTCTTGAAGAGACTTATGAATCATAAAGTAAACAAAGTGGTAGTACCAGGAGGGGTGCATCCAGGTGTATTGTGGAAGCTCTGGGAGGTACTGACTGCACCTTTGACAGTTCTATTTAACAGTTCACTGGAAACAGGAGTGGTTACGGTGGATTGGAGGACGGCAGATGTAGTCCCAACTTCACAAAAGTGGTAGCCGGGAGGAGGCTGGCAACTATAGGCCAGTAAGCCTGAGATTGGTAGTGGGGAGATTAATGCAGACACTGCTGAAGGAGAGGATTGGTGTAACCCCCCCAATGGGTGGGGGCTTTCCTCTATTTTCCCTCTGGGGACTGCTGGTCTCCCATTTTCCTCCTCTCTCCCCCCCACTGCTCTCCGCTGCCAGTCCTGGGTCCTGCAGCACTCTTTTGAGGTCTCCAACCCCTTGTGGTTATTTGGGGCTGGAGAAGCAAAAGTCGTGGGACTGCCATATGATCTGGCTCTTTAAAAGTGCCGGTGGGGTCCACGCATGCGCAGTAGCGCCTAGTGGTTTTTGGGCCATTCTAGTGGCCACCCCATTGCCTCTCTGGTGGTCTCGACCCAAGGACATGTTAGTCAGGGGTTGGACACATGGAGGAGGTGCACCAAACATGGCCAGAATATTTATTTAAAGAACGCCAGTGAGTGTTTAGAACGGGGTCCAGAATCTGCATATTAATGAGGACTATATATCTATGTGCTGCCTAGCTGCTCCTGGGGACACCGTGTTTCAGAGCCAGTGACAGGCAAGCTAAAGTGTTTTATTTTATAATTCATCAGTCGGGTGACAGTTGATAAAGGCTGCTACTTGACTGTGGGGCAAATAAATGTAAAGACTGCACTGTTTGGCTGCAAGGACTCTTAAAAGTTGTGACTGCTGTTAAAACTGTACTGAACTGTTATGGTAGCAGCCATCTTTGATACTTTATTCCCCAGTGTCAGCCAATCAAAGACTCAGGCACCCAAAGACAGTGTGAAATGACTGCTGGGAGAGGTGTGAACTCTATTGTGTGTGCCCAAAGTAATAACCAATCAATAATTGAAGAGGGCTAATGTTTACTAATTTTACTGATGGACATCATACTTCAGCTAGTCAGAGGCTGGGATTTTCTGTGAAAACCCCAGGGACTTTTGCAGTTTGAGGCAGTCTGGCTTGGGCTTTCATCGAGTTAAGAGGGCTCATTCTGTGTGTGGAGAAAAGCTGGGAAGCCGGCCTAGGGCTTTTGCAGTAAAATGCCTGAGGACTTTGGAAAGGTTTTCTTCTGTCTGGAGAAATGGTGTTTGCAGCAGAACCTGCAGTAGTCTGAACTCTGATCTTGTTGAAGAGGGTTTGTGAACTGTGTGTGCCAGAGTCTGAAATTGGCAACTTGGTCCTGAAGCTGAAGGAAATTGTGGGAAAGAGTCTGCAGAGCTCCAGAGTCTGGGAACCAACCTACCTATATTGCTGCAATCCAGCTGTGTACAGGTGGGGCTGCCACCCAAGGGACTGTATGCTGCTAGCCAATAGCCACTGGCAAGGTGGAATGCAAGGGAACCATTGCTGCACCCCAGAGCTGCTAATTCCAGTTCATACAGAATACAGAGACTGTAATCTGCACAGCCACATCTTGGAGCCAGGTAGGGGAACTGCTAACCCTTATCGAGAGGGGTGGATTGAGCCACAGGGAGCCACAGGCATGTGCCTGAATGCTAGGGCACTCTGGACCCATTTGGGGAGTTGGATCGTGGGGTCACTCCAGGATCTGGGCTCTTTGTGGACCAGGAAGCCTTGCATAGTGCTCCCATCCTCCAGCCTGCTTGGCAGGCTGATGTTGACAAGCTGCTAGACTCTGCAAGCAAGTCAGAAGGTGACAAGCTGCCAGATCTTGCCACAGCACACTGCCAGTTTTTGCTGTCCATATGTTTGCTGCACCATGGCACCATTGTTCTTCCTCAAACCCAATGTGCCAGAGCCTGGAAACCAGTGTCTACAGAACCATGAGTAACTCAGGGATGGCCCTGACCAGGGGGTCTGGTATAAAGTTGTCTGCAAGTGTAAAGCCGTTTAACTTATACAAGCTACCACTGCATTCCCAGGGCCCCAGTGCCAGCCAACCCATGGCAATGTACAGGCCTGCACCTGTTTGGGTATCCAAACAGACTAAGCTGCGCACTGGTACAAGTGGGGAGGAAGATTAATGTGCTGTTGGGAGGTGGGCATTGTTGTAAAAAAACTGTTGCATATTCAAACTGACATTAATTTTTCTGCTTACCCATTCCCCATTCCCCATAATAAAAGATTTATGGTTGTTGTTGCTTGAAGTGGTGGGGAGCATATTATTAGCTATAGTCTTTAATTACATGTGTTTTACAGTATTGCGAAACCAAGTGCTATTCTGCCGGTGGTGTTTCCGGAAGGGGAGTTGGGTAGATACATCATCCTAGGGGGCTGTATTACACAAACACCTGTCCCACTATAATTTTACTCTGGGTGGAAGCACTGTGCTATTTACTAATACCTTTGGGAATGAACCCCCAGTTGCCATCAGAATAGAACCCAGGCCCCTTAACCTGTGTAGTAGTCAGCAGGCAGGGGTAGTAGCCCACTGGCACAGGGTGCCTGGGCTACCTTGTGAAATATCTTGGATCCAATCAGTTGCAAGACTCATGGCAGCATAGATTCATGGTGGGCGGTCATGTCAAACAAATCTGATAGATTTCTTTGACTGGGTGACCAGGGAAATAGATCAGGGAGGAGCAGTGGACATGGCCTACTGAGATTTCAGTAAGGCCTTCGACACCGTTTCACATAGGTGACTCATAAGGAAGCTGGGCAGTTTAGGAGTAGGTCCAAAGGTGGTAAACTGGGTAAGAAATTGGTTAAGAGATAAGTGACAGAGGGTGGTGGTAAATGCAGTTCACTCTGGAGAAGGGACGGTGACCAGTGGGGTGTCTCAGGGCTAAGTACTGGGACCGGGCTCTTTACTGTCGTTATATGTGACATTACATATGAGCTGGAAGGGAAGGTCTACCGTTTTGCAGATGACACCAAAATCTGCAATAGAGTGGACCACTGGAGTGAGGAAAGGAATGTGCAGAGACCTGAGAAAACTCGAGGGATGGTCAAGGGTATGGCAGCAGGGTTTCAATGAGAAAAAGTGCAAAATCATGCACTTAGGGCACAGAAACCCTGAGGCTGAGTACAAAATAGGAAAAGGAATATTGACTGTCACCAAACAGGAAAGGGACCTGAGGTAATCATATCTGCTGACCTAAAGGTGGCCAGGAAGTGCAACAAGGCAGTAGGGAGAATGAGTGGAATGCTGGGGTGCATAGGGAGAGGTATCACCGGCAGGAGGGAAGTGGTGTTGTCTCTGTGTAGATCCCTGGTGAGAACCCACCATTGTGTCTAGTTCTGGAGGCCACA